>OX438759.1:6421117-8821117 GCA_949316235.1 Oegoconia quadripuncta
CTGATGATGATACTTAGAAGTGAAGCTTCTAACTTTTGTTTTGTTTTGCTGTTTTATATACCAATAAATTTACCTATATACCTACTTAGATATTATTTCAAATAGAAGGGGTTCGTGGCTATTGAATGGCATTTTTTATTTTTCAATATCAGTTCCGAAGAACAAAAATATTAGTTCCCGATAAGGGAATATGATGATTTATTTCAGTCAAATATGTTGTGGGGTTCAACAAATTCAAACACATGAATAATTTGTTTTTTCATAAAAACAACTTTACAATACTTTATTTTTTTATATTATATTGAGACACCTCCCTGGGTAATTCCAGAAAAGGCGGAGTTATACTGATCCAATAATATATTTATAACACATTTGCTCGAAAAGTGGTATTTTTTCTATGAAAAACAGGTTCAAAAAGTGGCGCATTTTGGCCTCGGGCTAAAAAGTAGTACGGTTTTTTTTTTTAAAAATGTCAAGAAGTTTCGTCTATGGTAATTTTTTTAATCCTAGCAAAGAGTTTTTATTCCGAAAATTGATAAAAATTTTAAAAAATTAAATACTTTGAGAGGTATTTGTACACTAAAATAAATTATTAATCTTTATTTCAATCAGTTTCGACAAGAAATAACAACCATTTATTTATAATAAGAACACAAAACTTTAATTTCCTAATTTGTTAGTGGCTGTCTGTACTGGCTGTCTGCAGTATCCTTTGCCTAATTAAAAAAAAACGCTTGTGCGCGCGCAGCGCTAATTTGTGAGCAAAAAAAGTAAAAGGGCTTTTTGGCGGGAACTCGGCGAGTGAAGTAGCATTTTTCTTTATAAGTCTTATAATTTGTGCATTCTAACTTTTGAAGCTTAATAATGGCAGAATATTGTGCAGCAAACGTTAGTGATAGTGTACAAGTGAAGGGAAGTGTAAATTAAAGTGCGTAACGGAGCTTTCGGGTTCCCACAAGAAGCCGCCAAAATCTTTTGTAAAGCATTCTGCCTCTTTACTGAAGAATGACTTGACCGTGACTAGACTCTGTATACGCCAAGTATACGACGAATTACTTGTTTTGACTGAGACTGACTTACAAACTGAAGAAATAAGATAAATAAGACATGGCTGTTATGGGCTAGATCCCTTTGCCTTCTCCTAGAGGAGAAAATAAAACTAAAAAAAAAAAAAAAAAAAGTAAAAGTAATTTCGCGCGCTCTGTGAAAATTTGCAAAAATGTCTTCAAGCGACGAGGATTTCATGGAATCTACGCCCCCGGATCTTAAAAACGCGGCGAAACAAGCTACTTTAAGCCTTCTACCTGAAAAATCAGTTGAGGTGTACTTGCAAGCGTACGAAAATTTCATACTCTGGAAAAAAACAAAAATGCTCATTCATTTTCAGAAAGCATTTTTTTAGCCTACTTCATGGAACTCTCACAAAAATATAAGCCGAGCACGTTGTGGAGTCAATATTCAATGCTTAAAAGTGTTGTAAGAACGAAACATGGTGTTGATATCAAGCCGTATTCAAATTTGCTGGCTTACCTGAAAAGAAAAGGTGAAGGCTTTACCAGCAAGAAATCTAAAGTATTTGCGGCTGATGATATTGAGAAATACTTGAAAGAAGCTCCGGATAGCCGATATTTGGCAACAAAGGTCAGTTAAAACTAAATTATTAAACATAATTCCTTTAATTTTCGTATTTATTTACGATATAACTAGATAAGTACCTACTTCGGTTTTATTTTATACCTACTTACACAGTTTTTGTTTCTTTTCAGGTTGCATTAATATTCGGCATAAATGGTGCATGCAGACGTCAAGAGCTGACAAATATAACCACTGATGATGTCGAGGACCATGGGCGAATTCTCCTTGTCCAGATCAAGAACACAAAGAATAAAATACCACGCTCATTTACAATACAACAACCTTTTTATGAAATCGTAACGAAATACGCAGCACTCCGTTCCACAAAAGCGAAGACTAATCGATTTTTTCTAAATTACCAGAATGGTAAATGCACCAGCCAACCCATCGGCCGTAATAAATTTGGAATGATGCCTAAACAAATCGCCACTTTTCTCAACTTACAGAACGCACATGAATACACAGGGCACAGTTTTAGAAGGTCCTCGGCTACATTGCTCGCCGATTCAGGAGCGGATATATTGACACTGAAACGCCACGGAGGGTGGCGTTCCTCCAACGTCGCCGAGGGCTACATTCACGATTCAGTCAGGAATAAAGAAAAAATCAGTTCCTGTATTACAAAAAATATTAATTTGGAGCCGGGCCGTGCTGACTCTCGACCATCAACGAGCACATACATCCCGCCATCATCTCCGCCGCCGCAGCCACCTCCGCCGCCGCAGCCCTTAACTACAGAGCCAGAGCCCTATTCTGGTCTCATTTCTCCTACTTTCACTCAGGAGAGTGAGAGGAAGACAGTTAACAGTACGACTATGTTACAAATGCCGACTGGCAACGTAGTACTACATTTTTCAAATTGTTCTGGTTTTTATAACTGTTTTAACAAATAATTAAAGATTTATTCATTTCAGTAGCCCCATGTTTTATTTATTTCCTCACAAATGTGTTATAAAACGTCGTGTGACACACGTGCCCATTGATAATTGCAGCCTCAGCTTTTTTTGTAGCCCTCACCTACGGTTCGGGCTAGCAATCAAGCCTCGGCTGCAATGATCAACTTTGGGCCCTTATATCACAATGTACTATTTTGATTTTTCATATCAAAAAATTTTACTTAGGACTAAGGCACGTATTAATAAACCGTTCTCAAGATTGGAATGACCTTAAGTTGATGCTTGAGAATCTGTTGCATATTAAAACAGTATCAATAAAAATTGTATTGAGACTGAGACGCAATCTCAATTTCAAGATCCATTTGATAATACAGCCCTAAGACTACAATCCCATGGGCACTTCTTTCAAATATTGGATCATGGAAATGTGTTCAGACTAATGTTGCAGAGCGTTTCATAGAGACCATAGATTTTCACTTGCTACGATCTCTCCCTTAATCTACTCTCATTATTTAATCTCATATCTTCATATAAGCTCGACCATTTATGTTTTTTTTGTCGCTTTAACGATTATGTCTCCCTAGTGACAGATCTCATGGTTTGTGTTAGGTTAATTCTTATGAATGTGTAGATAGGTACTCACTTTCAAGTCATCGAGGAAAATTACATTTTTACATTATTTTCTCGTCGATCTCATACTTCAAACATGTTCACATACATATCATATTATGTATATTGACTATAAAAACATAAAAACAGCGATCTGGCTGATGTAATGCAAATACAGGTAGAGAATTTTACATGACAGGCCATGCATGAAAATCAATTACACCCTTCAGTGCCTTTATGGCTAAATATTTTTAAGGTCCTTTCGATCTTATAGCATACTTGTAACTCCAAATATACGTAAGCAATCTGCTCACATCACTGAATTTTCAACCACAAACAAATTATATTTAGCATGTAGGTTTTGTTATGTAACCTTACTTTGGCGATTCGCACTATATTAATTCTGTGGATCGGCGTCAAAGTGCTCAAAGAGGCAACATGACTTAGGCCCGTATTAATAAACCATTCTCAATACAAGTCTTGAGGCTGTATCATCCGAGATGCGTCTTAAGCAGTTGATGCTATATCAAGCTCCGTGCTAATTTATAAACCAATCTTGATGTCTACTCAGCTGAGATCACTTCTCAAGTATTCGCCTCACCGGCGAATGAATGACAGTCTTGAGTTTCGTTTATTAATACACGCACCTCTCAAGTGAGTACTGCTTGAGTATGCACGTGCTTTTCAGGTCTCAAGTTAGGTTTATTAATCAACACGTTTACTTCAGACCGGTCACAAGACTGTTCTCAATCTTGAGAATGGTTTATTTACACAGGCCTTAGACCCGTATAAACCGTTCTCAAGATTAAGATGACCTTGAGTTGACGCTTGAGAATCTGTTGCATATTAAAACAGAATAAAAGAAAATAGTATTGAGACCGAGACGAGATCTCAATCTCAATATCGATTTATAATACGGGATTAGGACAGGGTATAATAATCCACGACACGGATGCAGTGCGGATCGGTGGATTCTGCCAGACTAATGGCTATCTGATCGACAGTGTTTCCAACAGTGTATTAAAATACACTTCACTAAAGTGAAGTGTTCCTGCCTGCGGTTGCGGGTTCGAATCCCGCTAGGGGTAAATGTTTGTGTGATGAAAACGAACATTCAGGTATTCCCGCGTCATGGATGTTTTTTTTTAATGCACGACGGGTTCGTACTTGACCTCAATCACACCTGATGTTAAGTGAAGATGAGGTCGAAGGCGGAAGCGTACTGACCCGGAAACCCCAACACATTTAGGGGACTGGCTATCTTATCTCTGATAACCGGTGAAAGCTAACCAGTTTCTTTGGTATTTAGGTAGGATGATTTTATATTCATGTATGTTTACTTATTCTATAGTACAAGCTTTGCTTAGTTTGGGACTAGATGATTGGTGTAAGGAGTGTCCGACATATTATTTATTTAGTGATTGGGTATTTATAATTTGAAAACAACCAGGATCGACTATTTAACGTGCCGCCCGAAGCACGCAAACACTCGACCAAGAATGCCACTTGTGCTCATCCATTCAAAGCTGACTCACTTACTGTTCCTAACAACGGATGCGATTATACCAGAACTATTTATTATAATAGGGTTACGTAACTACTAAAAGAGGTGAACTACAAAATTGAAAAGCTGCGGGTTGTCTGGAAGAGATCGCTTTTAGTGATAAGACCGCCCATTTGTGTTCTATTTTTATCATCAAAAATTATTGTAAATTATTTTGCGCATTAAAGAGTATTTGTATTATAGTGTATTGTGTTGTGTTGTGCTGTATTGTATTGTATTGGAAAAGAAACCAAAATTAACTAAAAACATAATAATATTAAAAGTCTAATAGTGATACACATGAATGGTGGTGCATCCTGTTTGGTGTAGTGGTTAGAAACTCTGACCACTATACCAAAAGGTCGCGGGTTCGAATCCAGCTAGGGGCATAATGTTTGTATGATGTATACGGACATGTACCCGACTTATGGATGTATTTATTAAAAAAATATATATTTATGTAGTATATCAACCATCTGGTATCACAAGCCAGAAATTATCTTAAAATGAAACTAGATGGCGTTGTTTGCATGTCCAAGGATATTTATTAATTTATTTATCCTGACACTTTTAGTGCTTTATGAAATCTATACATCCATAACGACGTGTGATATCACCTAAGGCGTACACAATCTTTTATATTTAAGAGGGTTTATTTTCCGTCAAGTGGCGCCCTCATTGGATAAATTAAGATTTCTTGTTAATCCACATTCATACTCAATCAATAATTTAAGCATCTAAAAATTGGCTGAATAATTATTCCCTAAAGGATGTTCTGTTTTAAATTTAGTGGGAATAATTTACACGTAACTTAGAATGTCAATTAGTATGAATTAAAAGACAAAAATTATAACAGTTTTTTATTTTTAACAGCCTCACTTACCATTTCTTTCATTAAAAAGTCACATTGGCGTCCACCACCAGGCGATAACAAACACATCTCATATAACTCTAAGCTTCGAATAACGGTCAAGTCAAATTAATGAGCGTTTTACCTACTAATAAAACGCTTATTAATCTACTTAAGTACCTTATTAGAATCTTATAGACAATCTCTGCCTAGTATATTTTTTCGACTCAATGAGGATAAAGTGTGGCTGATCGGCGAGGGGGCGGGTCTACTACTGTTTTGTGGTGGCGGAAAATGAGTGACAGAGACGCAGTGTTACGGTAAAAAGAGACAGCAAGCAGCCATGTTTGATGAAAATCGGTTAGGCCGTTACGAACACATTTTAAATTAGTAACAGTTTTTAAAACAGTTTTTTGTGTATTTCGACAATTTCGCCTTTCGAAGGTTTTCTAAATGTTCAATAATTTTATATTTAAAATTAAACCCTTCTATGATTACTTTTTTACTTATCGATCGATGGCAATCGGTTAAGCAGCTTCTTAGGCTGCCTTTCCACCAGAGATGTGCTAGGATGCGTAGCGAGGGATGTTTGTTAAGAATCAATATAATCGCTTCATTTACCTAGCCTCGCTTAGCGCAGCTCCTATGGAAACGGCTTAGCGGAGCGAGGTTTTTGTACGTAGATACAAAACTTGTGAGATGTGTGCGAGGAATGCGTGCGAGGGATGTGTGCGAGAAATGCGTGCGAGAATCTTGAAACCGCACCGCTCATCTGCATACAGTCTCACAGCGTCGCTACGCATCTTCGCACCGCTCAGCTACCTCGCACATCTCTGGTGGAAACACTCACCTCGTTTCTCAGCTTCGGTGGGTACATATCCTCGCACCGTTCAGCTAACTCGCACATCTCTCGTGAAAACGCAGCCTAAATCATGTAGTCTTCGATAACGTTGTCCAATGAAAAACCGTCAAATTGCCAAACGACCGATGGTTCAACAAATCATACGTCAGAACGTAACCGATGACGATATCGATGATAAATAAATATGTTTGCACATACACACAGCGCCATCTAGTTCCACACTAAGCAATTAGGCTTGTATTATGGATACAAGATGGTTAATAAACTACACAAATACATATTTTTTTGGTAAATAAATAATATAAATGTAAAACATCCATAACTCGGGAACACATGTCTGTATTCATCATACAAACATATGCCCCTAGCGGGATTCGAACCCGCGACCTTTTGGTATAGCAGTAGAGTTTCTAATCACTACACCAAACAGATATTTACAAAAATAATGTTGAACCATTAGTACCCATAATATAAGCCTAGTTGCCTAGTATGGAACTAGATGACACTATTATGTACAGAGATTGTCTTATATTAATTCTGTTGCATAAATATTGCTAGTGCTATCATTAAAAATGCATTTGCAGACGAAAGAGAACAATAACTAGTACAATTACTTTTTAACAATTTGGCATTTTGGCTTTAATTTATTACTGGCTGTACTGTTATATTTATTCTCGATTAATATTCTAACAAAACAATCCACCGTCATAAATAATGTGATAACTGATTGAAAAGAATAAAATTTTAATGTTAAATCTAAACACAATCAAATGCATAATTTTAATAATTTACTAAAAATATGACTATATATTAATAATTGTCCCACTTCTTTGACAAGTCGACGTATTCGCCATCGGGTGAATCGTATCCCTTTATAGGAGGAGTCGCTACAGGCCCGGCAATAGAATATGGTATAAGCTTCAGATCAGGCTGTGAACAATAAACAAAATATGAATTACATGACACTTAACTGCCTCAATCAATGTAAACAACATAGGGTTTACGAATCGGAGGTCACGGGTTCGATCCCCAGCAGGGTACATGTTTAATTGATGTGCAATGATAATAGCATTGTTGTATTCCAGTTGTCAGAGATAAGATAGCTAGTCCCCCAAATATGTTGGGGTTTCCAGGTCAATAAGCATCCACGTTCGACCTCATCTTCACTTAACATCAGCTGTGTTTGAGATCTAGTACTAACCCGATGTGCTTAAAAAAACACCTACTTAATTTCATTTTGTGCAGAATCAGTAAAAACGGAGGAAATTCTCATATAGATTTTTGTTTGATACACGTAACTAATTTTGATAAACGGAACCATCCTGAAGTCAGTTGTTTAGCAAATTTTGACAGTTCAGTTATGTAGAGTAGGAATTGAGAAGATTACAATAGGCATTAATATCTTGAGTTGGATAATATCGCGTACTTCATCTTCGGCCACATCGACACTTCGCATCAGGTGAGATTGTGGTCAATTGCATATCCAATGTGCGTATTCAGTTAATCATAAAAACAAGAAACTTTCCTACAATTTTAGATATTGAAAATCCAATAGATAGGATAACATGGAGAAAGGAAATGAGGGCTGTATTGTATAACATGAGAACAATATAGGTATGGTTTCTATCACACTAGGGAAGCTCTGTTCATCTCTAACGCCGGCTCATCCGTCCTTACAGTACCAAATGTTGTTCAAATAACTCAAAAGCAGCTGATCCATATATTATTTTCAAGTAGGTATTGAACTTTTACACAGCAATAAATTATTTTCTTTTCAAATTTTAAAGTTAAGTTGCTTTAACATATAGGTATACTAGCTTACCGCCCGCGACATCGTCCCTGTGGAAGATTTTCTCAAAATCGTTTAAGCAAAAAAATGTGCCTATATGTTAATCCAGCTCCTAATCTGCGTACCCACCAAATTTCATCCAAATCCATCCAGCCGTACAGGCGTGAAGATGTAGCAAACATACATGCAGACATACACACAAACTGTCACATTTGTAATATCAGTTGGGATATGGCCCTGTCATGAATGACACATGCTGATGACTTATTGTGCTTCTCGGATTACTAAACACGAAACGGTTCCCTTGAAAGCTTACCATGATAGCTTCATTATACAAGTCCTCAGATTCCTCTAAAAGCTTGTTGAGAGCCCGTTTCTGAGCTGCCATGATTCTGTCGACTTGAGTGACATTAGCTATGTATTCCTGCTGTTTGTACCGTGTCCAGTCCTTCTGAAGTAATGCACGGTATTCTAAAACATCGGCAGACAGCATCAGAGGAGGTCGACTCCTTTTTCTAAAAATAAAATATTTGTTAAAAATAATTCCGTATTCGTTGGCGGGCCGGTTTCCGCAACTCGACGTCTGGAAGCGCCTATTGCTAATTGCTCTAATTTATGGTTGGGTGTCGCAGTCGCAATTCGTTTTCGATTAGCGTTAGCATAAATTCTGGTGTAATCTGTTTTGTGTTTATATAAAATTAAAAAAACCTCATAAAGTCATAAAACTCCACCATAGATTCCCAGAACAACTGATTGAAAGCGGCCTGCATCTAGCATCTTCCAGTAACCTTATTAAGTTGTCCGTTCACCTAATGGGTTGATATCCCGCACTGCACTTGCCATACTGACTCTGTTCATACATACTGTATGAATAATGGAATATTTATTAACGGTTGTTGCATGTCTATAATTCAACTCTCACTTTGCCTGGTCCACCAGATGCAGTGAAACTTCACATTCATCAATTGGCTTCAACTGCCGAGCATTCTTTTGCAACCGCCGGATTTGTTTCTCTATCTTCTTGCGACGACGCTCCTCTCGGGCTTTGACAATAGCTGGATCCATTTTCTTCTTTTTTTTCAATGGTTCTGCCCTGTAAATAAACCGTTAACACTTGATGAATATTCTGTGGGTATTGCCAACAAAAACTAATGAAAAGGGTGTGAATGATGAGGTGGTGGCAGACAGAAGAGATTGGAATAAGAATACGTACAGGGCCGACCCCAAATAAATTGGGACCAGGGCAAGATGATTATCATAAAATAAGATAAATTTTTAATAAACTAAACACAGCTATTATGTGACAATATCAACAGCTTTAAGTCCTCACTGTAGAGGCACGGCCTCCTCTCAGGACTAATGCAATGGTGGATCCGAGGGAGGGTCATAGAATCATGAGCCCCCCTGGCCATAGGTCTATGTGATAACATTCAATACCTAATAATCGTAATATGTTAATCGTAATCGTTACTTCTGTAAGGTTTTTGTGGTAAATTTAGCCTTGTTGCTAAACAAAAATAAGTGAATTCATTCAAGAATAGATTGGACAAATTTTTAAAAAACTACTGATGACTTAAATAGTGACTGAATAACAACATAATCAACTATGTGAACTCTTCCAACACTGAGACATAGACATACCAGTAGTAATGCTGCTCGTCTATAATAATATAATAATAAAGCATATTATTTTTTTAATGAAACTTTTTATGACCTGGCAGAATTAGGTCAATTAGACTTAGCTTTTGACTAGTAGGTAAAAACATGCAAGCATATTAGTAAATAATGTTTGATCAGTGACACCTAAAACTCAAGAGTATTCAAACTGCTAGAATCCTCAAGAGTAAATAGGCATTTACTGAGATAACATGCTTCATCTTCACCACCATCATCACTTACGCATCAGGTGATATTGTGGTGAAGCACATAATCCAATAATGATAATGGACTGCCAAAAATAGTCAAAGCAACCGACTTCTATAAGGTTCAGGGATAAATATGGGCAAACATACATAAAAAAAATAACAGACAAACATGAAACCTCCTCCTTTTTTGAAGTCAGTTAAAAAGGCCTGCAATTACGATTTACAACCATCTTCAACTGAAAACAACCAAAATAGACTGCTTAATCTGTTTGACTGCCTAGTTGGTCTAATGGGTAGTGACCTAGCTTGTGACTGAACATTCCAGAGTCACAGATGGTCAAATAACTATTTAGGCATGTGTGTTTTTCTTTGTCTAATTTGTGATTACATAAATAATGTCACAATCCGAAATATTTATTATTATAATGCTATGAAAACATTGATATTAATTTTTAGTAGTGTTAGACCTCTGATGAGAAGGAAAATATTAACTGTGTGAAGCGATACCAAAATACGTAGTTTATAATTCTCATTGAGGGGCGAGAACCAGCTGTTATTTTTTGTATGTCAGCTTAAACTTGGGCCATTTAGTTCACTTTTACACTTTGAAAAACAAATTAATCTTACCATAGCTGATCCGTAACCCTAAACTGTAATGCTGTAGTAGTGCATATATTTCGTGTATTCACTTGTAGCCTAGCCACAGGACATATTGATAATCTGAAAATTGAGGGATTATGTTGCATAAATAACATTTTTAGGTTATGTTTCAAAATTAATATATTGGATTATTTACCTTGAAAATTGTTTTAAAATAGAGAGATTAAACATCGTTTTGTGCCTCTTTATGCTCTTTGTCGTCTTTATAACACCATTAAAATCAAAGACTACAATGTATATACTAAAATAACCTACATGAAACCCAGTGTTGTTGAAAATAAGGATGCTAAAAAAATATCGATATTAAGTTTCGATTTACGAATTGCCAATATTTTTGATAACAAAAACGATATTTTTATTTCAATGGCAAGCAGGCCGTACCACACTTAAGTAAAAGTAGTGATACTTGCTCAGTGGGTAGCGTATATCCAAAATCCGAACACGTTATAAAAAAGATGATGATAAGCAGTAATAATGATACAATGCAATGAATATCCTTTTCCTTTAAATATAATTATTATGGTTTTCTATTATTACATCGAAAGTTTTTATATCAAATTTTGTGTAGCGGAAATTTTTTTCATAAATCATTACACATTTTTTTTGTTTCAGGTAATTTTTAATTCATATAATCGAACAACTATTAATGATAAAATCGGTTCTAATTTGTATCTATTTGTCAGTTTGAATTGCATACTGGTGTCGATTTGGATGTACACCAACTAAACTAAAATCAGTTTTGGAGTGGTGCCGTCGCATCGTACCGTTCCAGGGAGAAAGAGACAGTACTACTTTAAAACTGGTTTTAGTTTAGTTGATGTACATCCGAATCGACACCACTGTCTATCGAATTAACTTTTCATAGAACAACATTAATTTACCAAATTATCGAAATATGATCTTTATGGTATTGAAACAAACATGAATTCAGGCAAACAACCATACATGCTTATATGGAAACTAGGAACCGTACAAGCGTGCAATGTCGATGTACAAATAAACTAATGAAATAAAATTCGAGGAACGAACAAAACTATGAAATATGATTCGATAAAGACTACTGAATGATTTTAAATTCTGCGAATAGTGTCATGTGAGATTTTCGTAAGGACGGATTCCCGTTAATATTCAAATAGAAATCAAATAAACATGCATACTCATAGGCATGATCTCCTTATTTGATTTCTATTTGTAGGTCAAGAGCGATCCCATACTAATTAAAAAAAAAAAATATATTTTGAGTATTGGGCATATTCGCCAATAAATCGATATTTTTGTCGCGATAAACTCGACACTCTTTGTAAACGAGACGATATATCTTTTAATTTGCCCATACCTAGTCATATTTTTTTTTCTGGTAGGCAAAGGTCGACTGCGCATACAGCCATATTCAAAATCTTTATTCTGGAAAAAATGTGTCCGGTCAACCCGCAAGTGCACAGATTATTGTTGTTGCGTTGCAGAACGGTAATTGAACTAGTGTTAATTACGTTGAATTTTTTAAGTGAAATTTCGTAATCCATTCCTTTTTACAAGCTTTTAAATAACTTGCGATTTTCGTATGTAAGTTGCCCGCGACAAAATTAATAAACCATTTTTCACCAACTTGCTGGTATCTGATTGAGCTGAAAGTTGGCATATTTATGTAAATTCGATGTAACCTCTCGGTACGACACGACATTCACTTTTTCTTTCACTTGGTCAAAGTAATTGCCTCTAGGTCTAATCGAGGGCGGAAAGCAGAGTGACGTGGTCATTACTCCACCGACACGAGCGTAGCTCCTAAATTGAAGAACAAAAGAAGAATGTAAATTCGGTGACAATTCAATATTATGCCATAATAATCGATCGATGGTTCGATTACAATCGAAACCGTCGATGGTAATTGAGCTGATCTAATGATGGAGCCAGGATGTGGGAACTGTAACTCCTTGATGGTAAATGACAAGATAGTCGAATTTGAGCTAGTGTGTTTTGTTGCCATGAGCATTTTTTCGTTACACATGATGACGAGGCTCTGAAAATGGAGCCAGAGCATTGCTGTGATAATCATGATGGAGTATTAAGAGCTTGTTTTAAAAGTATTTCTAATTTAGTAGGGTTCCAAAGTGTTCACCCAATTTGCGTCCGAGGTCAATGAGCGCCCTATTCCCCAATGTATCGTGTGCATGCGTCAGGTCTCTTACCATCTTATGATGACAGGGAGGCAGAACTAGGGACTGATACGTATGACGGTGTCCATTAAGGTTTGTCTGTTCCTAAACATATTATGACTATTGACGGGTGCAATTGACGGATAGGATCATTACATGACTTTCAGCAAATCTAGAAATTTCCGTTGAAGAGCATATTTGTACTAAAATTATCATCCAAGCGACTCTGAAACGCCATAAACCCCCTCACATGGTAGCCATCGTCGGATATTGATTAGTATACATGGAGCTCTAATATACCTAAAGTATCTAAGTATATACGTAACACCTCTACCTTTGGATCCTCCTCCACTCGTTGTACAAGCTCGTAAATAAGGGCTCAGCTTTTACTAGCAGTGTCATGCTTGACGTGCGATCAACTATAATAGTTGACTCCATAAATCACCACACAGGGCAATTTTTAGGTAATCCATAGTAGCATGCTCGCTAAATAACACTTTTACAGACACAACTGAAATTTTATTGTTATAATAACGTCCATAAATATTCAGTGTCCGCGAAAGTGTTAACCTGTAGGTACCATCTGAAGTTCTCTAAAATGATAGTCTAGCTAGGCAAGAGGGTATAATATCTTGAACATTTGAACAGTTCTGTAAGAATAACTATGACGCCGACTGTACCTAATGTGACACCACTTTGGTATTTACTATTATGTTATGTATGTGTGAATGTAATTCGTATGCATAAGCGCGTGTTTACAGCCTGTTACAAAATCCTTTTAGATTAATTCATTGTTATTTTTTTGCTAAAATAATTTTATGCTGCGTATCGCTTTTTTGGGAAATTAACTAATTAAATAAGGTGTGTGATATGCCCTTACATTTAAGTTTTAGTTCAGATCGCTCGTACACAACCTAAAAAATTCCTTCGCTCTGTCATCCTCATTAGGAGAACAAAAGACGAAATTTGTATTCAAACCTGCGTCTAACAACCACCATCAGGTTAATTGGCAGTAACAGTCACTTGCTGTGAATAATGAGATTTAACCTGTCCGACAAGGAGGAAATGGAAATATTTTTTCATATACATAATGGTCCCGTACATAAAAATATTTATTATACAAGTATGACGTTGGGTAGTTAGTCACTCACTACTAAAATGAGACTCTCAGGGCTTTGTAACAATTAGTATTAATAACTGGTAAGTTCCGACACACAATCCGAAGAGTTTAGGTACACCACGAGATGTGGTTCCGTCCGTGAAAAATACGCGTGCGCACATTAACAGATCTCACGAATAGAACGCCGAACGGGCGGGCGAGTGGGATGTAGGTGACGCCAAGCGAGAGTCATGTGGTAAGTTTGAAACGGCGGGGGGCGGTTGGACACCGGAGATAGCCAAGCAGCCCCGACCAGTAATTGCTTGTCCCTTTCACTCGTATCTTGAAGGGACCTCCCCGCGGCTGTCGCGGAGGAAGCCGAGTGCTCCCGACCGTCGTCGAGTATGGGACATACGCTATACAAGTAATTAAACGGTTGATTGATAGACCAGAAACAATCTCACACAAGGTTTGGTCGAGTTTATTACTCCGATATTCTGAAACTTTACATGATTCTTTTTTTATTTTGAATGTAGATCTCGAGGTTGGCCCATTTAAATTTTATCAAGCATCTGATTGTGGAGTTGGTCTTACATGAAGACCGTAAATCCATAACCTGTTTGATGTAGTGGTTCGCAACTCTAACCACTATACCAAACGGTTGCGGGTTCGAATCCCGCTAGGGGCATATGTTTGTGTGATGAATACGGACATGTGTACCCGAGTTATGGATGTTTTCATTTATAATAAGTATTTATTTACAAAAACAAATGTATATGTAGTATATCAACCATCTGGTATCCACAACTCAAGCCTATAGTTGCTTACTGTGGAACTAGATGGCGCTGTGTATATGTCTAAGGATATTTATTTATTATTTATTATTATTATAACAGTTGATAGCAAAGGTGCTGTGATTGACTTACCTATTAATATTCTAAGTATAGGTAAGTAGTTTTACTAGGTGACTTTGGATGTCGTACGCAGAGCGGGTTGGTTTGATTATGTTAAGTTCCCTTCGAAATACCGAGAAGCCCCAAGCAGTTAAATTCCCCATTTAATTGAGTCGCCACGTTGTTTGGCGTACATTTCGACGTTTCCAGAAAACTGCTGCTCAGAACGGGTTGGTAAGGTTATGGTAGACTCCTTTCAATACTAATAAGGAGCCCCACGTAATGGAGCTCCCCTAGGCAGTGCAGTGTCTTATAATTAAAATGTAGGAAATGTAAGCCATAAATAACGTCTACCTAAGTATTAAATTGAATAGCTTATTTAATGACCTAACGCCTGCGGCATGTGATGTAAAGATCCACTGATTCTCGCTCACTCGAGATTTCAATGTCGATAGACATCTATATGTCTGTCACTTTCACACTTAATAATAATAATAATAAAAATTATTTATTGCCTTAGTTCATATTTAGAAAGAAGGAAGTGACATCAGCTTGTACCGGGACAGATGTCACGGTCAACGCTGTTTTTCAGTCACCCCCGGAAGTGCAAAAGTGACAAACCTATCATCTACAGTGAAAAGTCGAGTGCGCGAGAAACGGGATCCTAAACCTCGATTTTCGGGCACTCGACATTTCTCGGTCGAGAGACATTGGCACGGATATCTCTTTCACATTTATGCCAAACTGAAATACCAATTGATGTCTATCGAGTGTGGAGACGGGATGTCTATAGACAGTAAAATGTCGAGTGGACGAGAATCGGGGCCTTGGGTGGTGATTCCCACGCGTTCGAGATTTCAATGTCGATGGATATTAGTACGCCCGTCTCTTTCACACTTATAGACAAGTGCAAAAGTGACACCCTATATCTATCTATCTATCGCCATTGATAACTCGAGAGTGCGAGAATCAAAATTCTCACGCGCGCGATATTTCACTGTCGATAGACATTGGTCCGTCTATTTCTTTTACACTTATATACGAGTGCAAAAGTGACAGACTTATTGACCGCCTCTTCCCACTTGTGTCGCCTATTTATCGGGAAGATGTGCTACTTATAGATTTTTAATATACCTACTTTGCTATTGGTGTAAAATCTCGAGTGTGCGACTATTGCTGCCGGCAGTGATTCTCACGTGTTCGAGATTTTAATATCAATAGACATCAATACGTTTGTCACTTTTGATAGACATGCCAATGTCAAGGTATAGGCCTCTAATTCCCACCCACTGGATATTTCAATATGGACAGACATCTATAGGTTTGATCTGTCTTTTGCACTCGAATATAAATGTGAAAAATGTAATTGGCTTACCGTTGTTACATATATTTTTAAGTTTTTTTTTTTATATGAGAGGGCGGCAAACGAGCATGCGAATCACCTGATGGAAAGCAACCCGCAACACCAAAAGGGTCACAGATGCGTTGCCGGTCTTTGAGGAAGGTGTAGGCTCGTTTCTTGAAGGTTCCAATGTATATATATAATTGATGATCAATGAATACCGCTGCAGGAAGTTCGTTCCACAGGGTGGTCGTACGTGGTAAGAAGTTTCTTGAGAAACGTACAGTGGTAGACTTCCACTCATCCAGGTGATGTGGATGGAAATTTAATTTTCGGCGAGAAGTGTATCGGTTAAATTGAGCAGCGGGTATTAGCTCGAGCAGTTCTTCAGAACACTCCCCATGAAATATGCGATAGAGAATGCAGAGAGACGCGACGTCTCTTCGCAACGCCAGGGGACCCAGTCGGTCTGTGAGACTCTCTTGGCCGACAATTCGGACTGCGCGATGTTGAACGCGATCAAAAGGAAGAAGCTGGTGCTGAGGTGCCCCAGCCCATAGGTGAGAACAATAATCCACGTGCGGCCAAACAGGCGGTGAGCCGGCGTGAAGTAACGAGCCGCACTACTAAGGACACCTAACTTTTTGGAGGCCAACTTGGCCTTATCCTCCAGATGACCGCGGAATTGAACGTTACTTGTGATGTTAACTCCGAGAATCCCAATACTCAGCGGAGTGCTCTGAAATTGAAGAGACAGGAGAAATTTATTGCAAATGGTGTTGGTCTTCCAAATATACTATATAAAAAAAAAGATAAACATGCCAAAGTCGAGTGCGCGAGAATCGGTATCTTGAGCTGATGTTGCACTCAGGGGATAGAGAACGGAACTGCTTTGAAGTCGGTTGTTTTGCTACTGTCGGCGTTCAAATTATATTCATTTATCTATCATTATGATTAGTAGGTAATAATTCATTGGATTAATTTATCAGGCGATTAAGTTTTTTACTAATATCAATATTGAATGTGTACGTTAGATACTTAGCATGCAACAAATTGATGATAAAACTATACTTAGACGAATAATCCAGCTTACTTATGCCTATAATCATAACAAACGATTTTAAAACATTCAACTGTCTTACCACGAACGATCTCATGTGTCTAAAAGACAAAAGTTGGAAATCAACTTTAACTTTTTCTAAGCATATAGGATAGATAATGTTATGCTGGCACATGTCCACTGTAAAACTCTCTGAAGGAGAGATTTACATCACTTTTCAAGAGAGGAATTGAGCAGTTGGATAACCGTCACAGTTTGGAACTTCGAACCGATAATGTCGTGGTTCATCTATGATCTGTGATATTATTTAGGCCCAATGTCCTCGTTTATGTCTATGATAGCATGTAAATCAACATTTTCAACTGTACTCCCTGAGTAGGTGTTGGGATTTTTACAGTAGACGAAATAAATAACAATGAGATTGCAGGGAAAATATGGATGTATCAAATTAATATTCGTAGTGAATCGAGACAGTAGCTCACAAAAACAAAAGGGACGTGACTATAGACTATCAGGAATAGACTATCAGTATCTTTCCATCTGCGTTTCAGTCGTGTGAGATTACTTTATCAATGAGTAAGGCAGCCTTTTACTCAGGTATTTCTTCCTATGTCTCCTTACAGAATATTGTATAACTGTGTGCCAAATTTCAGCCAAAGTTCAGTCATCCGGCGGGATGTAACAACAAGCAACCATCCAAATTTTCGCGTTTATAATATTAGTTAGAGGTTAATTGAATTGGATAATGCCGTGTGCTTTCGGCACCTAAAAAGAATAGAGCCAACCCGTATCTTCCCGCCTGTGTCATTAAGGACCTTTCCACCAAAATAAATCTATAGATTTCTTAGAATTATAGATTTCGAAAACATTTATGAGTATCTCTGACCACCACATTTGGGATAATGATCATGAAGTTATGATGTATGTATGATATATTTTTTTATGCACAACAGGTTAGCACTTGACCTCAATCACACCTGATGTTAAGTGAAGATGAGCCCGAAGGTGGTAGCGTGCTGACCCGGAAACCCCATCTTATTTGAGGGACTGGCTATCTTATCTCTGACAACCGGAATACTACAATGCTATTAACATTTCTGTTTGGCGACAGATTTAGATAAGATGGTGGTAGCTAACCAGGCGGTCATTTAAAATGACCTAACACCAACCAAATTGAAAAACAATGATAATTGAAAATGCGCAAAAGGTGCGCCGTTCAATTTTATCACGGGACGACGCGTCCGGAAAGAGACTCAATGCTACACAGATGACACTGCTGCCACAGCCTAAATACTCCTCGCTCCTCATATGAATCCTTGGCCTGCAGATAACAAATAAACAGCTGAAAGCATTTCCTCAGATTACAGTGCTCGTATCTAGTTTAGAGCAATTCAGCGAGGCAACTATTTAGGCAACATGCCTCTGGGCAGTACTTAGACGAAGTGTTTGTACACTACAGTACATATAATTTTATAACTTATTAGAAAAAAAATTGCTTATACGATCTATTTATATGGTACTAATAGTGAGGGAGAAGATAAGTAGATAGTGGTTAGAACTGTGACCACTATACCAAAAAGGTCGCGGGTTCGAATCCTGCTAGGGGCATATGTTTTTACGGACATGTGTACCCGAGTTATGGGTGTTTTCATTTATAATAAGTATTTCTTTACAAAAATAAAATTATTTATGTAGTATATCAACCATCTGGTATTCACAACACAAGACTATAGTTGCTTAAAGTGGCATTGTGTGTGTGTCCAAGGATATTTATTTATT
This sequence comes from Oegoconia quadripuncta, assembly GCA_949316235.1. Taxonomy (NCBI): domain Eukaryota; kingdom Metazoa; phylum Arthropoda; class Insecta; order Lepidoptera; family Autostichidae; genus Oegoconia; species Oegoconia quadripuncta. Next base: position 6,440,153 of record OX438759.1, read on the forward strand.
TATTATTAAATTGGAGTGAAATTTATATTTCACTACACCGAAACCACGACTTCTATTGCCTAAAGTTTTCTAAACAGAAGATGGCAGAAGGTCAACAACAATGGAAACTATAAAACCTTTAATTTGGAACACCGGCTATCCTGCTAAAAACCGGTTCATTTTTTAATTATAAAGCGAAAATAAACTTGTTGGTACCTACTTACATGGTACCATTAGTTAGTTGTGTGGAAGTATACTGGAAGTGGTTTATTTAATAATTTGTTATTCAGTCGACAACACGACCGCGCGTTCCAAATACTTTGCTACCAGATCAAACTGACCACGCGACGCTACAGAAAACGCACCGAGCGATGTTTCTGCTGGAAGTGTTACAGATGTAGTGCGAACAAAATAGGTATCCCGGCCATAAGTTTTGTTACAAATGAAAGTGTATTTAATTTGTATGAAGTAATGTAATCTTAATAAAACTTATACGTAGGTATGTACAATATGTACTGACTCACAGAAAAAATAAAAATATATTCTATTCGAAATGGCCACTTTTGGGCTTTATTCCGTCCAGTGGCAACCGGAACACTACAATGCTATTAACATTGCTGGTTCTGGGCAGATTTAGATAAGATGGTGGTAGCTAGCCAGGCGGACATTGAATATGCCCTACCACCAACAAAATCGAACCGAAAATAAATACACATATACCCCGCTTGGGATCGAACCCGCGACCTCCTAATCGTAAACCCAATGTTGTTTACACTGAGTCACGGAAGCGGTTGCTTAATGCTGAATGTTTTGTAAATATACTACTGAAAAATTTAATTCCAAAAAAAGTCCACCTTATACAACAAATAGGAAACCACAGCAAAAGAAATATCTCGGTGGAACCATAAAAATGTAAATTATTATTACTAACTTGCCGATTCTTTTCAAAGTTGTGCGCCGGTACATCTCATTCTATACTAAGAGTCGACACCATCGAGATGTGCCATCACGGTATAATTTTTAATACCAACATTATGACTAACATATTCGTGTGTCATTATCATTAGTGTTTACATAAACAGTGCTAAAATGGAGTTGAACTCGACAGTTTCGGAAACAAATGTAACATTAAGTCAAGTGACAAAGTACTTCAATATCAGTGTTTCGAATTTGACAAATGAAACGCAAATGAAGTTGTTCGATTTGTACGAGGCGTACAGGACCAAAGAAAAGGAGCAGTTGGTGGCGTACAAGCTTGTCGCGTACATAGTGGGTACACTGATAGTACTAAGCAACATCACTGTTGTTATATCTAGCGGGCTCATCCTAAAGAAAGGTAAGCACTCGTACTAACGGACTTTTGTTCATTTTCTTGTAGGTACCTACTTATCACATATACCTACGCAGTACCGGTCTTAGCTATGCGCGGCTTAGGCGAGATATTGTTCAGCGCCCCTTCTTTTTTATAATAGTAACATTTTGTTGTAGTTGTTTGGACAGCTACAGACGAATATAGAATACACGTCTTGTATTATGTATAAAAACAAATTCTCAAACTATGGAATTGTAAGTACCAATTTATCAAGGGGATTTTCGGTCCTAGTTTCAGTAAACGGTTCGACAAACAACATGCGATTCGGTAGCGGAACAATTCTAGAATAGGCATGAACAAAAACGCATTCGAACTTTGCAAATCTCCGATACCCAATCGAAAATCGACTATTGAACCGTTTAGAATACGGGCCCAACACCATATATTGTCTAAAATCAATGGTAACGAACTTCATCGTCAGCCGTCAAGTTCCAACTATTGTAAGAATTCACATTCGCCGAATGACTAAGAATATGATAATAAGATAATAAGAATAATGTTTATTCAGAAAATGTTACATAGTTGAAACTAAATATATTAGGCTATACTTAGTACCACTAATACAAAAGCCATAGCCGCCGAACTAGGTTTATGCAACCTGTATTTCAGCATACAATGCCCTTCCTCTGGAGATTAAACAGGATTAGCCTAGCGCACTTAAAGATCAAAGTTTGTTTAACAAATGTGTTCCGTATTTGTTGAGCAATAAAGTATACTTGATTGATAGAAATCAAGTGCTACTCTGTGTATGGGTGAATTTAAATCTAATATATATATATATGTGTGTGTGTGTGTGTGTGTGGTGTGAATAAGGAACGTCATTCGATCATTGAAGTTAGACAATAATAGCCGCTGTTGCCGAAAAGGGGGCGACATCAGCGGTTTGCTCCTCCCAAGCCGGTACTGTATCGACTAATACTCGTATAAACATAATCTACTAAGCTATAGATCAACAAGTCAAGATGTCAGCATCGGAATCCGTTAAATGATCATTAATACTTACATGTTAATTTGATGATCAAATAAACGGCGACACGTACTAATATTATAATTCCAAGAAGCAATTTTCGTTAAACGTGACATATAAAAATATGTGACCAAAAGAACATAGTGATGCCATTTACGGAAAAGGGCATGTGTATATTTGACCTTGTGTCGTGCTCTAGTGCAGCGGTTCCCAAAAGGTGATCCGCACAACCCTGGTGTTCTATAAAGAGCCACCGGGGATCCGTGTTCAATCCGAAAATTAAGGAAAACATTCATAAAAAACAGTCATCATAACATAACCGCGGCGCCGCCGCCGCCCCTAATCGCTAATTATACCGACCTTTACACTTACAAACAAACAGACTGGATGCAGCTCCAGATATTCGCGTTCAATGTCAGGTATTAAGCCTAATTTTAGTGCTATTATAAATATATGTAAAAATTTCATTGCTCACATTAAATACGCAGTTACGGTACAAATTATTTGTATTATCATGTCAAAAATGAAAATATTCAAACTACAGGGTACAATCACTCTTGTTATTTTCAATTTGAGGATCCGTCAAAAAAGTGTGATTAATTAGGGTTCCGTGGCCAAAAAAAATTGGGAACGTCTGCACTAGTGAACAAGGAGCATACTCCTTATTTATTTCCTATGCAATTGGATTAGATGTGAAAAAAGAAGAATACTCTTTTTGAAATGTAGGTATCATTACTCTTTATTACCTAATAATAAAAGAAGTCAGTACACAATTATTTGTATCGATATCTGTATAATGGACTCTGTTGACGACCGATTGGTGTAGTGGTTAGCTACTCTCTCAGCGAAACCAACGGTTGCAGTAGTACGTATTCGAGAGTTCTGGACCAGCCCCGGGCCCTCCCCCTAAAAAAAGGTCACCACGGTGTGTTCCCCCTTTCACGGTCTCATTGGCGGCTTTAATTGGGTCGTTATTGACGGATTTGCCAGTTAACTTTGTTTGCTAATTATAATGGCTAGTAAAAAATTGTCCTTATCTAACCTAATAATAGGTTCACACATAAATCAAGTGGACGATAACTCCTCGGCTTTTGGCGCTTTTGTGTACCTACAACTGATACAAGTCTGAACTTGTTCATGGTAAGCATAGCGATTACAGCAGGTGTATGTTTTTAATATGGAAAAAAATTAAATTTATTGTCAGCAATGAAACTGCCTTTCCATTATTCTTTTATTTAGTTTTCTAATTTATGATCAATTTATATTTATGGCAGTAGTCGACAAAAAACATGCACCTTTTACGGTGAATAGAAACTTCGTAATTTAAGTTATTTCATTATAGTATACCATTTTTTCCTAGTAAGATTTGGAAACAGGTGAGACTTTTTTGCTCGTCACGTTGGAATGTGTACGCCTTTAGATGAAATGATAACGATCACCCACTGTCAAATTTATTTATGTTAGTTATTCTTTAGATCGCCATCTGCGGCATACGCAGTATTTTTTCTTAATTTTTTAATTCGATTCAATAATAAATATGTAGGGTTAATTCTTAATAGCTACTACGTATGTGGTATCACCACTCTACCTGGATAGGGTATTTAAAGCGAGACGGCTTGTACAGCACCACAGTCCAAATTCGATCGCCCGCCTCGCCTCGAGACACAGTCGTACATTTCATAGTGAAAAGTGTTAAACTACGCTTTCTGTCATGTCGGTAAGTTTTTGTCTGTAACTACATTGTTTATGTGTTGTCTACTTTACCTGGACGATCTGTTTCGATGCAATTGCTTGACCTAACCTTCGTTTTCTGCTCGTTTCAGACGTCGATTCCTGACAGTGATTACACCTTTAAGAACTATTACTTTCCTACTGCCGATCTAAGCGACGATGATGAAACTCAAGATCCTCCTGCCTTGAAGGTCAAGCAAAACATTGCTAAGAGAAACATTGATTGTTTCTTTGAGAAGCCCAAGAAAAAGAGGGTCCGACTACAGTCTTCCAATATTGCCCAAGCTAACGGAGAAGGAACTTCATACATTTCATCGAATAATGATGACGGATCCTCAGCGAGTCATCTCATTAAAATAGAAGTGTATGAGATGAAAAAGTTGAAAGATGTTCAACCAATTGATTACTGGAAATATGCAGATGTTCGTGTTAAATATTACGCCTCAGAAGACGACAAGCATTACCGAAATGTAAGAGATTTAATTTACAATATAACAAAACAGGTGGCAACGAAGACCGACTGCACAAAGTACTACATAACAGCGGATAAGAAATAATTCCTGGAATAGCCCGTTTCTTGCGACTCCCAATAGAGCAACGTTATAATTTATGGGTTTCTTCTTAGCACATTAACTGTCGCGACGCAGACTCTACTGAAAAACAGCAATAAATTTTTCGTTCCCCACCGTTTTATACCTGTCTATAAGATACACCTCATATAAGCCACATGCCACCGAGAGATACATTTGTCTAACGCAGGCAGAAGGATGGCACACTTCGAAACTCAATACGATGACCAACTGGTACGACTGTGTCTCGAAGCCGAACAAGACGAAATCGACCGACAACTCTATGAATTCCATGAAGAAAACCTAAATAATCTCCGCCAGTGGGCCAATTACGATTATGGTGGGTATTCAAGACCCTCACCTCCCCCTATACTAACATTTCTGCAGCGGCCAGCGAACCCACTCATGTCATTGGAACAGGAAGAAGAAGTTTATGAAACGTCGTGGGCGTCTGAAAAATTGTTTTCATTATCACCGGGTGTCTATAGTCCAACCCCGCAGATAGATTAGTTAGCTACAATATTGTATTATAATGTTTAATTAGAAAATAAATAAAGTAAAACTGTAATTCTGATGTTTCATTATCTTCACTCTTCTATATCAAAATAGGATAATGTAAATAAAAAACAGATAATTGGTAAAATAAATTTATTTCAAAAAATGGTTTTAAATATTTTATTTATGAATATATCGTTATACAAAGGAATATCGCAAAAATCTCTTAAAAACTCTGACATGCTCATATTCATAAACTTAAAGTACAGATACACTAAACAGTATTCACCACAAACAGAAGTTAAGTGACTTTGAAGAATTTTATTATTGTAAAACCATTTCCGAGTATTTCTTTTCAAAAACGATTTATGGTGGCCGGTAGGCTTTCTACCATATGAATCAAAATATTCACCGATACCATTAGCATTGATATGAATGGCTACCCAATGTGATCCTGATTTTGTATCAGGATCCAAGTTAGAAATAAAGTAAGTGGGTGCTTCTATGTACATTGGTATTCTGTTAGCAGGGAACACGTTAAATTCTAGACTGTGATTTATCTTTTTCATAAATAGTCTAATTTCGTGTGTATCCATTATTGAAATACTTTCTTAAATACATACATTAAGGTAGTTTAACGGATAATGATGAAAAATATTATATGGAAATCTTATATACTATAATAGATACAAAAATGCTGAATACTTAACTATTATAATCTACACTCACATCTCTATTTTTATTAATTTCTATAACATTGTCAAACTCTGCGTACACAATGCAGTTAAGAGTTTTTGCAAGAGCTGATTCAAATTGGACTTCTATTCTAACACACCCATGTTTTATCAAATTCCAGTGGGAACTTGAGTTAGCAGATAGATCAGGAGTTAAATCAAATGCCATTAAGCAGTATCCATTTGCATAGTCCTCAATCGATATGGAATTGCCTTCATTCAAAAAGTGAATACCTGTTCCAGTATATAACGTATGGTAACTACTCGTAAACACACCGCTACGGTATGATGGCATTAGGGTTTTAGAAGGAATTTGTTGCCCATCTACATACAAGCTAAATACATTTATATCATGATTATCGAAGTTAAATGGATTGGTATTGAAAGTACCATTAAAAGCAACATTATCAACAAATCCGATAATACATCTTTTCGGCACCTGACCAAGAAATACATTGTCAATTGTTTTTCCACGGACTCCTGATGGAATAGTTAAAACTTTAACTTCAGCGCGAGTAATTGGATATTTTGCAGTTGTAGTGGTTAAAACTTTTTGATGAGCGAGTAAAACGGATGGATTTATTCTTGCCTTTCGCAATATAAGAGTAGCGCTATCAATTTGAACTTTATATTTTGAATTCACTGATGATGACATTAAATTAAAAGTGTCTTTGTTACGTACTAATTTAACACGTATTTCTACCCCATTTATTAAGAACTTTTCTTGATTAAATAGATCACCGTGCAAATGTCCAATCATTTCAACTGATTTGCCGTCTTTTACCCGTTGATGTCTTTTGTGAAAGCCCTTGTTGTTGTCATCACATGAATCCATCTTTGAAGCTGTATCTTCGTACCACATACCACAAGTCAAGTGTGATTGTTTTGCCGCTGGTCCATAATTAAGTAGAGTCTCAATATAAGCCCGATAAGCATATGTGTTATTAGGAGGTGATACAAGTTTTTGATTTAGATAAACATCTAATTGGTTGAAAAGTGAATGCAACCAATTATTAACAGGTGCTGTCTTCTCATCAGGGGGAGGAGTGGTAGAATCTAGGTTTATAATTTTAGCTTTAACATGAAGGAGGGTGTGTGACAAATCAATGTAGTCATCTCCACTTCCTGGCATAACAAATTCAATTGGTCCTTCATCACTTAGCGATGATATCGGTGTACAATGAATCCATTGCCCACTCTCAATACTTGTCTGTGTTGATGGTATAGCAAAAAGATCTAACTCTGATTTAACACACTCACAAGAATTATTATGAAGAAACGACATAGTTAATTTGAAAATATATCTTTTATATTACTTTTTTTCTTCCTGTCAACTCCTCTTCGCTTAGATGGTTTCAATGAAATGGTAGGTTTCTTTCGAAGTCTCTTGATTTTATACCCTGAGCCAGACATAAGCGAATCAATTTTGTTATCCGCTTTTCGTTTTAAATTAGCACTTGCTTCTTTGAGTCGAGACTTAATTGATTCCCCCATTGGTTGTGCCCTGACCATATCTGATAATAAACCTACTCCTGCGCTTAATGCCTCTTTCCCGACTGTCTTGGCACCACTTGCTATGAGTGGAAATACAGATCTAAATAGTCCGCCCAAAAAACTTCCAATGCCGTGACCACGTTGATGCGGTACACCTCTGTATATGATACCTACACCTGATCCAGCTTGATTAGAATAATAATGATGATAAGGACAAACGATATTATCACGCTTATAATTCATTTTATTCGTTTAAAATGTAGTTTAACACATGCAGTTCCAAACTGGAATGGAACTCTATTACCAATGCTTGTTCTTATATCTATTTCGATTATGTCAAATTCTCTGCGCATTACTGGAAGATAATGAATTGGAGATAATACGTGCATTTTATAAGCACCATAGTTGTATTTTGATGGATCTAGCGGTATGATTCTAAATAATGAGGTCATTACATCTCCAACTATTTGAGGATGAATAATATCAGAGTAAATAAATAGCTGTGATGGTAATCCTAATTGTAAGTTCGCTGGGTATTTAGCGTATGGATCCGCAATTAAATTTGTATATGGCTCGAAACCGAGTTGAAGATTTAATGTAGGTGACAAAATCAACGATGATACACTGCGAGTTAAGTTCGTAACAGTGATAAGTTTCGAGTCGTTATCAATTTGGAATGCCACTTGATTTTGTAGGAGGCTATTTTCATTAAATACTTTTAGAAAATTGTTGATGTTATCATAAGGAAATGAAGGAATTTGGGATTTATATTCCACTGATATTAATGATTCGTCATCTCCTTCGACTATTACTTTCTTCTTGACGAAAAGAATATTCTCATTTTCTTGGACGTTAAATATAGCACAGGGATAATGAAATTCAGCTAATCCTACAACCCATTCTCCTTCCAATTGAACAGTTTTAGGTAACTTTGTTACAAAGTTGGCGGTTGTATTTTGGGGGAAATATGCAGTTGAACTATTGCTTGGCAAAGTAAGATAAAAACTATCTTCCGTCATATTGTTTCTAAGTTTAATGCGGATATCCAACTATTAAATTTATTAGGATATCCTTTCCATTTGACTAGCACTTCCTTTCTGTTGCCAGAATAGCGAGTGCGTATTATTTTATCTATTTTGTAGGTAATAGTGGGGTCATAGATTACTTTTTGTAATTCCCTTCCATAAAATGTACCAATTATTGATTCATTTTGTAGATCTTTTAATTTGTAAACCAACCAAGGAAGTCTTTTTACAATGGATTCTATTACAAATATTTCATCGGACCAATTTGTTTCATAACCTTTCTGGAAAATGTGTTTATATTTCGTTATTCTAACATAATCACCTACTTTAAATGGTAATCGGTCTGAAGTGTTTAAGTTGTACCTATCATATAAATTAGACCATACTGTCATTATATTACTGGAATTCACATCACTTGGACACATTTTTATACTTGAATGGACACTGTGATTATAAGAATATAATAAATCTTGTAAAATATCAACATACCTATACGTATTATTATGTGTGAAATATCGCCACATTTTCATTTTTAGGGTTCTTTGAAATCTTTCCACAATACTGGCCTTTATGTCCGGATTGTTAGTTGTATAGTAATTAATATTTTTCTTTTTGAAGTACTGGTTTACATCTCTTGAAACAAATTCTGTACCTTTATCAGATTGTATATGTCTAGGAGTAGCTTTCGCTTCAATAAATATGCTTTCAAAACATATCTTTACAGTTTTAGAATTTTTCTTTTTCATAGGTCTCGCAAATGCATACTTACTAAACACATCAATAACACAGAGAATATAATTAAATCCATCATTATATTGATTGTATGTTCGCATGTCACTTAAATCTGCTTGCCAGAGTTCATTAAAATTAGATAAAATATATTTATTTCTAGGAAATCGCCTATTGACAGGTTTATGCAAAGTATAAGTTTCTTGGGATTGTAACCACTTCTTTACATCCTTTTCATTCATTTTCCCTTGCATAGCTTTCGTCAATTTTTCAATGCTACTGTATCCAGCTGGATGAGAGACATCATAATAAATTTTATTTATATTATCTATATGGGAGTCCATTTCTCCCAGTCAAGTTTTCTTTTGTGAAACAAGCCACCAGGTTTTTGCTTTGGCGTTTTAATTTGAGCTGGATCGTCTTTCTCTAAATCAGATGAATGAATATTATTAATATATTCAAGCGTTTCTGGGTTACCTATACAAGATAACGGTATTTTTATATCCCTTAAAGCTGAAGCAAACTTCTCCCAGCCTAATGGTTTTGGGCGTCGTAATGGTCTTAGGGCATCGTTCACTAAATCCACAATATTACTGTTATCAATAACTTCGTCATTGATTACAACATGACCATTGGTATCCCATTTAATAATATTTTCATGATCCAATATACCTTCCAATAACAACTCGCCCTTCTTTTTATATGTTTTTGGTATATACTTAAATAAATAATTTGGAGTGTAACGTGATGAGATATGTTTTTCCGCTGCTACGTCTTCCTCTATTCTTGGCAATTCTGGAACTATTGTTTTAACATCACTTTCTTCCTTTTTAATAGTCTTAAAAACATCATACATAGAGTCATCTGTAACTATTGGTAATTTAATGGGATGACGTTCTTTATTAGCAAAATGTAAATATCTTTGTAAAATTTGCGAGTACTGTGTCCACTTCTCACGATCATCAATTTTACTGTGTAAGATTTTACTCATTTCCTCATCAAGACGGGATAAGGGCTTTTCATGAACATGGTTACTGTCTCTAATCCTTTCTAGGATGTGGGGTTCCACAAGTATCATTTTCTTTGTATGTTCCATTGTAATTTTTACTTATTTAGAAACGAACTTAGTAATCCACTGAGAACGGAACCTAAAATAATGGGTAGGAATGCTCCACCTTTCTGTATAATAATTCGTTTTCGAGAGTTACTTTTACCTTTAGACACCAATTTTCTCAATATAGTTTTGTATTTATTCAACTTGGATTTATCTTGATTCTTCAGAGGAATTTTACCATTTAAAATATTATAAATGCATTCACATAAACAATTTATTTCTTCATCCTTACAAACCTTCAATAAAGCTGTACAATACTTAGGTTTGAGTGTATGTAATGCTTTTAATAAGTCTAGATGCGTCGTCACTCTACCAACCATTGTAAACGACTGATAATATTTTTACAATGTTGTTAATATTAGAAGCAAATACTAAGCAATGTTTGTTGAAAAGAAACAATGTAGATTTAAGAAGCTAAATTTTGATTCCCGGACTTCCTTTATGGGGATTTCATCCAAAGTATCTAAAATACTTTCACAGATACGATTTATTTTGTCATCAGTACATTCTTTTAATAGAGCTTTGCGATATTTAGGTGTTAGTACTTGTAAAACTAACTCTCGATCTCGTGTCACTGCTTCTTCAGACATTATCTACTGTTAACTGTAATTTTATCACGATACGTATTATATTTATAACCCTTTTTCGATACATAAACTACACAATTGCTATTGAGGGGAAATATCTTAGTCTTAAAACGACACATATCGTCTGTATTTTGCTTTAAATCAATCATTAGATAGCCATGTGCTTCTGACGTAGCATCTTTATAAGCTTCTTCTACGAACTTAGAGTTATCTGGGAACACTTGGCGCGCTAAATGGCGTATTTGTGTTCTATCCCGGGGATTTTTAAAATATACTATGTAACTTGAATTTAAAGAAATGTCACGTTGTCCTCTGCCTTGATGAAATAAATTTTGTGTTATATAAAACACGCTAAGGTTTCTATGATGACTACCTTTAGTAAAAATGTCCACTATACGACCATCGGATTCTCTCATAAGATCATCTATTATAAGTAATTGTGGTTGCTTCCCATCAAACATGTTTAAATCCGGTATACCTTGACTGTAGTCGACGTTGTTCAAATTATATAAAGGTTGCATTTCATCGTAACACCATACTACTCGTGAAAAATTAGTGTTACATATTTCTTTCATAAATTTAAGAAAATTAGTGACAAAGTTTGATTTACCACACCCACTAGGACCTGCTACTATAGCTGTGAAGGGGTGTATGAAATGAATCATTTTTCATTATTGAGCGTGTTACTTGCAGGCTGTAGAATGGGGGAATGGAATAAAAACAATAAAACACTTATTATAAACTTTAAATTTTTTACTATATCGCTTCAAAAAGGTGTTATGGCTATGGAGAAGAAGCGACCTAAGAAACTCCACAACAACACATCTTTTAAAATTAGTCATCATACAGTATTATTATTATATGAGTGTCGATAAATATATTCATATACTTCCCACATATACACAGAAATTTCATTTAATTTTTACTTTGATTTTATCAGCATATATTATTATTATAAGCTCCCAATGTCCCACTGCTGGACAAAGGCCTCCTCTCCCTCATATATCAGCATATTATCAAAGTAAAAAAAAAAAAACAATAAAATCAATTTAACATCTCAATTAGTATTATCTTTCATTTTAAAATTACAAAAATAATAATTAACTATGTTTAATTTACTTATACATTTTTAGATTTTCTATACACATTAGTTGCTCAACAACCTGAGTTCTAGGACCCCCACAAAATACTATATACGTTATACTACGACTACAAAACTATTTTCATACAATGAAGCGAAACAAATTGCAAAAATAGTGCTACACGCTACATACGCATGTAATAAAAATTTGACACAATAGGTTAATTAATTATATAAGGCTACGACGTGTGAATAATAACTTTTTTATATAAAACTAAAAAATGTTCCTGACGTAAAAAATAACTTAAAAGTGTTCACTTTTTCTTAATTTATAGTGTCCCCAAGCTAGAGTATCAGTACAATTTTCCAGTAAATGCCTTTTGGTGTCATTATGCGATAAAGAAATCTTATTAATTTTTTGGGTATAAATTACATGTTTAATAGATTTGAATCGCAACATCTCAGAAATGTGAATCTTTTTTTGGAATAAGCAACTTTTATATTGCTCCATATTAAAATTCTTTGTCACATTTTTATTGACACCTTTTGCTTTTGCTGTAAATTTGTGGTCTACATCAATCGCATACATTTTTGATCTCAATCCAACAAACTCTCTAAATATTTTTCCATTATTTTCATCTTTAAAGAGACCTAGTTTCTTCCTATTAACTAGCGGTAACCCATACTTATTATCCATGGGATAATCAGATGTATCAAAGTAAGTCAATAAATCGGGCTTTATGTCATAATATATATTTTTACTATATATCTGATAGATAAGACTATCGGTATCAGTATAAAGTAGTTTTAAATTCTTTTGAAATTTAATTTTCATATAGTCATAGTGAAAGTCATACATTAATGTTTTCGAAATATCTAATATGCAAAAACCTAAATATATAGGCTTGTTATACAGCAATTTAGTTTTTCTTAATTGTATAGCTACCAACGATTCTGAGAAAATTGAAAGACTGTGAAATTCAGGCCTCGATATTAATGATTGAGCACCTTCAACTTTACCTCGATTCTCCCAATGTGTGAGTAGTTTTACATTAACCCGTTTTTCGATATTTTCCATAGTTTTTCCAAAGACAGAGTTATTCATTAGTTTATAAAAATCCTTTTCAAAGTCTGAGACCGCTAAAGTACGCATATTTGTGTTTAAATCGATGTATTTTTTCAGCCATATACTTTGTTTAAATTTAAGTACTCGGTGTACTTTCGTTAATTGTAAACCATATTTTAAACATTGTTTTAGATTCCTATAATGGATGATGTATTTAGTTTTATTGTTTAAATTTAGTATTAATTTTTTTTCTTTGCTATTTTCAGAGCATAAATTATCCGGACAGAAAGGTAGATCGGAATGAGAATCGTGTAAATTATCAGGATATTGTAAATCAACTTCTAACACGAATCCATATTCTGAATCATCTGAAACGTTGAAATTAGTATTTACATCAACCCATTCAAACTCACCGATGGGGAGATATTGTGACATAGCCCAACCGTACAGGTTATTTGCATCTAGGTAGATCAAATAGGATGAAGGTAATTCATTATTGTAGTCTTCCATGAACATATTATTAGCTTTCGCGTGTCTATTGCTACATTGAGAAATACCGCCTCTAATACCTTTTTTTATGAACGCAATTTTGGCAAAATCGGTCAGAAGTTCTAGGTTTACTTTTGTATACTTCAACATGGCATCCCAACTCAGACCGGGCGCAGTAAAATAATGAGCAGGGTCTAAATCATAAGTAGATAAACATAAACTTCTGAAATTCTCAAATATGTCAGTTAGTAATAAGACGTCGGTTTTTAAATATAAATCTGAGTAATCAGACATATTTTTACAATTAAAATGATTCCATACGTCTTCTGCGTGTTTATAACTTTCCAGTGAAACATGCTCATTTACCAGCGAGTTATAAAATTTATCTTGGGCTGGAAGATAATCTTGTTTTAATATATTAAATGAAGTCATATATTCATAAGGGAAAATGCCTTTCCTAGTCAAACGCTTAAAATCTTCTTGATCCGGAAAATTTTTATGGAGTTCATGAAATTTGTCGGTTTTAAGATTTTGTGCTAACTTTTCCAAACTACACGACATGAATTTAAAAGAATCTAAAAATCTCAAGGTCATAGTATTATTTAAAACATTAATTTTTTTTGAAAATGATATATACTTTTCCTTGTTTTGGGGAATTATTTCAATATCTCCCTCATCAAAATTCAGCGCGTGAACAATGAAATGTGCATCATAATTATTTAAGTTGTGCAAAAAGACAGGAACAAACCGGGGAGCTCTATAATTAGAAGCACACATCGAGTGAGCAACTCCTTTGTACAAGCCAGTATACCAATCACAATATACCGTGGAATCATTTTTCAATTCACTTTCACAAATAAAACATACCCTACTTTGTAACACATCCCGATTATTTTCGGTGGTCAATGGCACTGGACATATCTGAAAGGAGTTTTTTCGACAGATGTTAATTAAATCATTTTTAAGAAATTTCATAAAAACCTGGGCACAATCTTCACCCGTATACTTTCTATAAACAGAAAGTTGATCATTGTATGAACATTTAATATAATAGCCGAAACTATACACTTCGTGTTTTTGTATATTGGCTGTGAAGGATTTAGATGGGTCGTTTTTACATGTTTGTATGGGCTTTAAAAATGATTCGAAATCTGCGTACACTACAAACGGAATTTTTAATTTTTTCTCATAATTGTTGAAGGCTAATCTGTTATTAGGTAGCGGTTCTCCACACCATATGGTTTTCCTCGGCTTGTCATTTGGTAAATCAGTTTTTATATGATTACAATCGAACTGATAGTGATTGTTTAACTGTTCCTGTGTTGGAAAATACAGCAAACAGCCGTCACAGATATAAACAGCGCCGTGTCTCGCAGTGATTTGATTACTAACTAATCTAGATAAATTCTTTATGTAGCAGTAATGGCCACAGTTACTAGCACCATTTTTCAAATATAATAAATTAATGTGAGTTTCTTTTCGATGTTTCGTGAAGTATAAAGGCCCAATGATTTGGTTTTTTTTCTCTTTAGCAACATATTCTAAACCGAAAACGTTTAAGCTGATATTATTTAGCTGTTCAAATTTATGAATATCTTTAAGTTTCATCGGGAAAGGAATGTTTGTGAAATTTAATTTGTTTTTATGACTTAAATATGACGTTACTCTGTCAGAATGTTGAGCAGCTGGATATAGTGCGGAAAGTACAGCCCATTGAAAACATTGTTGGTCATTATTTTTAACATTTACGATGGCTTTTTTGTGTTTTATATCAAGAGGCAAGTCTATATAGGAGGAACCGCGTAAAGGGTTAAATTTATTAACATTCATATCAAGATATATGATTTTCTCCAAACTCCAACCGCTGTCTTTCTTTTCAAAATTACTAACTTTTTCAGAAATTTCTTTAAAAATTAATGAAATTATGCTATCAGGATCATCCCCCACGCAATAGCTATAATTAAAAGTTTGAAAGTCAAAAGAATTGTGTAAATCTTTTGTTTGTTGCACAAAATCGGCATGTAAAATAAAATTTACCTTGATGAGGGTTAAATCACTAATGCATTTGCTCATCAGTTGTAATAAAGTGGATTTTATTCCTAATAGAAATGATTCAGGCGTTTCGACTTCTAAATGTAATATATTGGAGTCTGAAGTTATTCGGTAAGTTTTTACCCTTTGTCCAAATGCACTCTCAATAACCTGAACATTTGCTAAGTTATCGTGAACAGTAATTAAATTATTTTTATGTAAATTACTCTTTAAATGGCTAGAAAAATATCGCTTGCTGACTGACACTTTACATATGGTACATTCTACTATTAGTTTATCTAAGTAACTCACAGTTGGGGGCACTATTCTTGATGTTGATGGTTCTTGATAATCTTGACATTCTAGTGTTCGACGAGTCTTCGAAGCAGTTCCTTCACATGATTCCGATTTTCTTTTCCCGCCAACTTGAGAACTCGATCTGTAAAGAGGTGCATAGGTTAATAAGTATAGGTTAAAGTAAACATTCAAAATTAATATTACAATCGAGAACTCGATTATAATACTCACATTGCACAGCTTGCAATATGCTTGCATTAGCATAACACCATCAATTTCATCGGTCTCTCCAGTAGTCACATAATTTTTTTTTGAATGACCACGACAAGGTGTATAATAGGGCATAATCTCTAAGTCCTCCAACATGGCATTAGGCAGTTTGTGACTAATATACCACATTCTAATACAACGATGAAATTTACTTATTATAAGTAATTTATTTAATGATAGTATTTCATCAGTCGACAAAGACAACATTGTTCTAAATTCAAAACTACGAATTAATTGTTAGTGATACCAATACCCCAGAACAACTCGTTTATATACCGACCCATACTCGCCCCCTCTACATTAGTTTGGTACATGTTCATACAAGTTACTCGTTCGGGTATAGAATCATAACAATAAAAACAAGGGAAAAAAAAACTTACGATTTTGTTGGTCCTTGGTTTGCGACATCATCGTAGAGTTCATAGAGTTGTCGGTCGATTTCGTCTTGTTCGGCTTCGAGACACAGTCGTACCAGTTGGTCATCGTATTGAGTTTCGAAGTGTGCCATCCTTCTGCCTGCGTTAGACAAATGTATCTCTCGGTGGCATGTGGCTTATATGAGGTGTATCTTATAGACAGGTATAAAACGGTGGGGAACGAAAAATTTATTGCTGTTTTTCAGTAGAGTCTGCGTCGCGACAGTTAATGTGCTAAGAAGAAACCCATAAATTATAACGTTGCTCTATTGGGAGTCGCAAGAAACGGGCTATTCCAGGAATTATTTCTTATCCGCTGTTATGTAGTACTTTGTGCAGTCGGTCTTCGTTGCCACCTGTTTTGTTATATTGTAAATTAAATCTCTTACATTTCGGTAATGCTTGTCGTCTTCTGAGGCGTAATATTTAACACGAACATCTGCATATTTCCAGTAATCAATTGGTTGAACATCTTTCAACTTTTTCATCTCATACACTTCTATTTTAATGAGATGACTCGCTGAGGATCCGTCATCATTATTCGATGAAATGTATGAAGTTCCTTCTCCGTTAGCTTGGGCAATATTGGAAGACTGTAGTCGGACCCTCTTTTTCTTGGGCTTCTCAAAGAAACAATCAATGTTTCTCTTAGCAATGTTTTGCTTGACCTTCAAGGCAGGAGGATCTTGAGTTTCATCATCGTCGCTTAGATCGGCAGTAGGAAAGTAATAGTTCTTAAAGGTGTAATCACTGTCAGGAATCGACGTCTGAAACGAGCAGAAAACGAAGGTTAGGTCAAGCAATTGCATCGAAACAGATCGTCCAGGTAAAGTAGACAACACATAAACAATGTAGTTACAGACAAAAACTTACCGACATGACAGAAAGCGTAGTTTAACACTTTTCACTATGAAATGTACGACTGTGTCTCGAGGCGAGGCGGGCGATCGAATTTGGACTGTGGTGCTGTACAAGCCGTCTCGCTTTAAATACCCTATCCAGGTAGAGTGGTGATACCACATACGTAGTAGCTATTAAGAATTAACCCTACATATTTATTATTGAATCGAATTAAAAAATTAAGAAAAAATACTGCGTATGCCGCAGATGGCGATCTAAAGAATAACTAACATAAATAAATTTGACAGTGGGTGATCGTTATCATTTCATCTAAAGGCGTACACATTCCAACGTGACGAGCAAAAAAGTCTCACCTGTTTCCAAATCTTACTAGGAAAAAATGGTATACTATAATGAAATAACTTAAATTACGAAGTTTCTATTCACCGTAAAAGGTGCATGTTTTTTGTCGACTACTGCCATAAATATAAATTGATCATAAATTAGAAAACTAAATAAAAGAATAATGGAAAGGCAGTTTCATTGCTGACAATAAATTTAATTTTTTTCCATATTAAAAACATACACCTGCTGTAATCGCTATGCTTACCATGAACAAGTTCAGACTTGTATCAGTTGTAGGTACACAAAAGCGCCAAAAGCCGAGGAGTTATCGTCCACTTGATTTATGTGTGAACCTATTATTAGGTTAGATAAGGACAATTTTTTACTAGCCATTATAATTAGCAAACAAAGTTAACTGGCAAATCCGTCAATAACGACCCAATTAAAGCCGCCAATGAGACCGTGAAAGGGGGAACACACCGTGGTGACCTTTTTTTAGGGGGAGGGCCCGGGGCTGGTCCAGAACTCTCGAATACGTACTACTGGTTGCGGATTCGATACCGCGAGAGGTAAATGTTTGTGTGATGAATACGAACAAATTATTCCCGACTCATGTATGGTTATATGAATACTTAGGTATGTTTGTCCGTTATCTAGTATCCATAGTACAAGCTTTGCTTATTTTGGGACTAGATGACTACTTACACCAATGGTGTCCGAAATATTAATTTATTATATCTGTCTGTCCGTCTGTATGCTTTATTAAGCTGAAAGGCATGGTTATACGAGCACATACATAGAACGCTTACAAAGTTAGGCAATTTTAGGGACCGCGTAGTGTTGGGACACATTTGTTTTGATTAATGAATAATCAATAAAAAAAATACTTTTTTTTTTAAATTTTTTTTCTAAGTAATTGCGTTTGGTCTGGATATCATGCACAGTGGCTCTAATTCAGATACCTACCTCCAATACTTTCACGTTGTATTGTATAACGTTACCCTACCACACCAAATTAATCTGCCAAAACGAAAAATATTTAATTTCCATAAAAAAAAATATAATTAAAAAGCTAAGTAATATTTTGTTATACCCTAGTAAAACATAAAATTTATTTATACGTTTGAATAGGTATACACGATTTTTTGGGGACTGTTGATTATTGGAATTAGAGCTACTTAGGGATATTTTATTAGGATTGACTGACCTTGAATTAAGCTGGTAGTGTTACGGTCGTTGTACCGTCGACTTTACCTACCTATTGTTCAATTTATACCGGATGAGTTAATAAAATAGGGCATATTAGGTAAGTGAATGCAAGTCATGTGGAGTCAGAGCCCTTCCATTTGGCTATTACTTATCTATTTATAGTGATGTATACACACGCTGGCAGGTAAATACTATGTTTGTTTACAGATGTCCTACCTTTTTAATTTGTTTATTCTACTAGTAATACGGGTAATTCCAATTTGGTCACATTCCAGTGTGGTCATTCTATTCTTCATATACTGATTCTATTTTCTACATCTTCACTTCTACCTAGTCTAAATAGTCTAATCTATTTAACTAATATTGTAAATGCGAAAGTGTGTTTGTCTATCTGTCTGTTATACATTTTCACGGACAAACCTGTGCACCGATCATGGAGATTTTCGGCAGAGAGGTGGCTGGGACCTTGAGAAGGATATAGGTTACTTTAAGATAACACGAGTAAAAATTAGGTGAGATATAAGAGTCCGCGATCAAAAAAAAATTAATCTATCTCTTTCTGTGCTATAGTAGTACTCGCATATACCTCATTAAGCTGGTAGTTATTTTACTATATTGGGAAAATGTAGAGTTTACGGAACTCTCCTAAAATTACTAGATATGTGATTACCTGCCATATGCTTACATACCATAAACACTTATATTAGGTCCTTACCTATGAAATTGGCGTTTTGTATGAAGAATTTCATTAAGACTGTTTTCTCCATACAAACATTTTTGTTTTTTTTTTGGGAACGGCAAATCCAAATTTAGCTAAACGTTGTGTGTATTATCGGATAACATTAAGTCAAGTATAGGCAGCGTTAATTTTTAAAAGTAACCGCTTTATAACAGTTTCAGCGAATCCAAGATGTGATTATGGGAAGCACATGAAAAGAGCTCTGTTCAAATTTTTTTTTATTAAGTGATTTAGCCCAGAAATTAAAAAAATATTTCATGTGAAACCTTGAAATAATTTAAACCATTTTTCATATAAAAAACAATATTGGATATAGCTTTGAAAATCGCAGGAAATGGTACATATGATTAATGAAGAAAAAAAACTCCAATTTCATAGGTAAAGACCCAATATTAACATCCATCGTTCGTATTCATCACACAAACATAGATCCCTAGCTGGATTAGAATCTGCTACCTTTGGTTTCGAAGACAGGGCACCATTACACCAAACAGTCATCAAAATAAAGTGGTAATATCATAAAACCAAATCATTATAATAAATAAATAGACCGACCCAATTTTAAATTAAACAGTTTACATAATTAAATGTCAAGAATAAAATGTCGATTCTTTTAATTATACCCGATGAGTTTTTCACCGTAAGGAATTACCTAATATGCCCATTAGGTAAGTGAAATAGAAGTTATTGGCATCGGTAGCATTTTTTTTTTTTCAAAAACGAACACGACGGCCTGAAGTTCATATGCGACTGACGTGATTTTTTTTTTTATTATTTTTATTTATCCACAACGGGTTAGCACTTGACCACAATCACACCTGATGTTAAGTGAAGATGAGGCCGTAGGTGGTAGCGTACTGACCCGGAAACCCCATCTTATTTGGGGACTGGCTATCTTATCTTTGAGAACCGGAACACAACAATGTTATTAACATTGCTGTTTGGCGGCAGATTTAGATAAGATGGTGGTAGCTAGCCAGGGTTCCTATCATACGAAATTTATTTGAAACTCATATTTTCTCCAAGTTTTCGTTATTTATTTAATTTAATGTTAAAATTTCGTTATTTATTTGTTGACAAACTAAACTGAATAACAATAGGCATGGTGAAGTTGAGGATCATATTTGAGGATCTTGAAAAACAGCAATAAATGTTGCTGACTAATATAACGAAAAATACAAAAATTAATTGATTAAACAAGCTCAAAGTACCAGCACAGAATTAATAGAGTACTAACGGTGCAAGCGCCGTAAATATGCGTCACTCACTATAAACCACGAGTTTGGGCGTTTGCAGTGGAAACATAGGGCCCTTAGTCTTCTGCGACACAAACATTTGTAAAGGATTTATCCATTAGTGTGCTCCGCGCCTCTGGAGATGTGAGAGCTGATGCCTACTTTGCTCAACAGCTGAGCTTATGCATTCTGCGGGGCAATGACATTAGCTTAGTACCTAGTGGGTACTATATCAACTATATGCCTCACAGAAGCGTGTTGGACGGCGTATTTTTATTACTTAACTGACAATGTTAATTATGTATATCCAAATAAAATTCTAAATGATTTTATTTATGTATTACTCCATCATACTTACAGGTCAGCAGCCGAAAAGCACATACCTGTTACTGGGTAACGTGTCTTTGGCAGACACCATCATCGGGTTTTCAGTCATCTTCGGGGCCCTAGTGGACAACTCTATGAGCTCCAACACTCTGTGTATTTTTCAAATTGGTAAGACAACTACTTTAGTTATTATTATTCTAAAAATTAGATATTATTAGGGTACTATTCCGAAATATGTAGAGTAAAGAAACTCAGTAAAATGTGAAAATATTATTACTGAGAACTAAGCAAGCTACGTGACGGTATCCGTATCCCGATATATACATTACTATAGATACTAATACCTACGTAAGCCATCCTTCTTACTCCCCGGATGGCATTACGGTCGACGGACAAAACACCATATAAATAGTTTTTTTTTCACAAAAATAAAACAAACAAAGAACGCGAATATCGATTTTGCTATGATATCCGCCTTTTTTTACGGCGCTTCCTTTTTTAAATTCCTACACAAGCATACAGTGCTAACCTGTTTAGTTGTTTAAAAATTGTCACAGTCCACACATTTCACACATGGACTTTCCTTCTTACTCCCTATAATTTTAATGATTCCAAATACAAAATCACTCTAATTCCTTATTTCAAATTAACTTAGTACGGATGCTAACTTAATGTCTACTGTCTTTGATTTATTGCCAACATTTTCATAGAATTTTTGATGAAAATGTTGAACAGCCCCAGTCTTCATTCAACTATTGTTGTCTCACATTAAAAATAAAATACCACAGAAAGGCCTGGTAGGTTGCAATGCAATTAAGGTAAGGCATTTCCCCGCGAAAAGTTTGCAATGCCTAGAAAGATAGATCGAACTACGGCGCAATTTGGAAGGGGCCTATCCAGCGATGTACAGTCGACTGCAAGTCAAGAACATAACAGAAATAAATACTTAGTACCTACGTGGAGCAAAGGTTTGTTTTTTAAATCGAATATACAAGGTTGTAATGGGCGGCAAACCATACAATATGAGTAGTTAAGGATGATGGAAGACAAATAAATACGGTAACTGGATAGAATTGAATTCCATTTTTTGAATAATGTAACATACTAGCTTTTCGCCCGCGGCTTCGCCTGCGTGGAATAACTTATTTGCGGTAATATTTAATTTGTTTATTCCGCGAGAACCACTCACTTTATTAGGATAAACAATATCCTATGTTTTAATCCAGGGTGTTCTAGCTATATACAAAATTTCATTCAAACATCGAAACTTTCGCATTTATTTATTTAACACTTTATTGCATACACAGAAAACAATTAAAGCGATACTTAAGAGTAAGATATACAAAAGGCGAGCTTATCCCTAAAAGAGATATCTTCCAGCAAACCCAACATAGGAAATAACAATAATGAAGGGGAAACATAGAGTGCACACAAGTAAAATGAAAATAAGAATTTAAATATTAAGTACATAATAATAAGTACATAAATAAGCCTACGAATATATAAATGAATATATACACGAACATATAAATGATATATAAATGAATATATTAATAAATATATAAATAAACAATGGTTATTGACAGGACCCAAGATAATGCTCTTTCACACGGATTTTAAAAATGGGCAATGACTGGCTGTCGCGTATATTAGTTGGAAGTGAGTTCCACAGCCTGACTGCATGAACAGTGAACGAGAAACTATAAAAATCAGTGGTATGAGGATGGAAACGTAGTAGAGTGGACATGTGTGATCGGGAGAGACTAGCGGGAGACCGCAGAAAGCTAAAGCGATCTCGCAGGTAGTTTGGACAGGAAGGATTAAACAAAACGTTATAGAGAACAGTATAATAGTAATGTATGAACAATTTGAAATTATTAATAGGTAGGTAATGATTGAGCAACAAACAAATAAACAAAGAAACATCCAAACTTTCGCACTTATAATATTAGTTAGATGGATAGAATTGATGATTGATATTACGTAGATAATGGTGATGACATATTTTTCTCAGAACAGAATTACTAAGAATGACGTATATTCGAATTGTGCAAGGTACCGAAATCTATCCACCGACAATAAACGCACAGTCATGCAACGTTTTGTTTTTTTATCGTTATCTAACTTTTTGTCCTTGTTCCTACAGGGATGCTCGTGTGCCCGGCAATGGTCTCCATATTCAGTGTTGGTCTTATCGCCATCGATCGGTACATCTACATATTACATGGACTCTACTATCAGCGGTGGTTTAACACCACCAAAGTCAGAATCGGCATACTTTGTATCTGGGTGATTGGTAAGAGACATGATTTCAATTTACCTGCTTATACGTGTTGTTTTACAGATAATGTAGTAGTTACGTATATGTTTTTTGGTTCAAAGTTAGCTGTTATTACTAAAATGACGTAACCTTTTGTAGATAGTTAACGTGTAGTTCACTGTACACAATTTGTTTAACCATTTTGCTTAAGAAGTAATGTTAGCTCATTATTTCCACATTATCTGCATAACTTTGTTCCTAATATTGACTCTGTTGTTGTAGATTCTTGTTTGTGGTTAACCGTGTGTATATGTGTAACATATGTTTTTGCAGGTATAACTCTCGGATTCATGCCTGCGACTGGATGGGTTAACAAAGAACTGAACTTTTCGCGATGCTATTACGTCGGACTTTTTCCCGGGGAACTAATATTACTCAATTCTTTTCTTAGCATTGTACCAATTGTTGTCGTAGCAGTCCTTTACTCTATTATTCTAATAAAGGCTTTGAAAAATGTTAGAAAAATCAAAGCAACTGAGAAACCCGACTATTCGGAGACTAAGAATCCTAAATTAAGAATTTATCGAGGCAACCGTAACACTCAAAAAGTTCATGGAACTTACTCTGTCAAATATCCAACAAAAAATAATAACGGCAAACTTAAAAGAAGTGCTTCATTTTGTGTAAACTGTAATCATAAAGCAACAATTTACCAAAATAAATCGCGATCAATTAAATCTAAAAGTATTAATGACCTTACTGATGATGACAATAACTTAAACGATTATCGAACCTTAACTAATGAGCTTGATACTGCTCAATACAATTCTAAGTTCAGTATTTGTACTATGAACACAACTTGCTCTGACCAAAATTATTCCATTAGTAACAATGTTGTGGAATGTTCAAAAATGACAAATAAGTTTAACAAAATTTCAATGAAACGAGACAATAGACCCAAAGAACCCAACAAATGGCGAGCAATAACGGTTGTAATGCTAACGTCCGGCAGCTTCATAATAACTTGGATGCCATTCTTTATCACCGTAATATTTTTCGTGTTCTGTGAAGAAAAACTAACCAATCCGAAATGTATGCATATGAGAATGTTGCTGGGAGGGCCAATTGCTGCATTGGCTTTCATCAATAGCGTTCTAAATCCTCTAATATATGCATGGTGGCACAAAGGGTTTCAGAGAATAATAAGGACGTATTACAAGAAATATATGCAAAAATATTTCTTTAAAAATGACAGCTTTAGTTCGAATCCAGTAAAAACCACAGATACTACACAATTTTAACAATATTATGACTCACTTTCCTTTTTATTTAAAATCAGTTTATTACATAGTCTTATCTTCAAACACATTGCCTAAATTGTTGGAAAATATCACAATCCAAGAAAACACTCTTGAGATAGCGTTTTATCGAATTTATCAACCTATTACAAGTTTTCTCAGTAAGATAGTCAGAACCACGTAGCATCCAATTATTTTTATAGAATAAGATAAAGCAGTACAAACCTTCCATAATTTGTGATTATCTCTATGCTCTCTACATGATGGATGATTCAAACATAATTTGAATAAGAGTAAAATTAACTAGACATTCCTTAATCCATGACAACTCTACTTCTTTTAATACGTATATAAATATCATAAATTGACAGACATTGCAGTATCAAGAATATTTTCTTCCGGATTATTCGTCTAAGAATTTCATTTAAATTTCAATTAATCTAAGTTATCAAAGTTTCTTAAAAATCAAAGTCACGGCTACTAAAAAACTTTACTGATAAATTGATCCTCATCCAGGTGGAAAAATCAGGTGTAGCATATGACAGGTGACAGCCCTAGATTAACTTTGAAATATGCGCCCCCGGCCTGTCGGTCAAGTCACTCTGTAGTGTATGTAACTAAAAAATATTAGTATGTAAATAAGCGGTGCTTGCAAATGCGTACGTACCCAGTACGTGTGCCAGATCCCTCACAAACAATAAATGCTTATAAATAAATGCAATCTTCTTAATAAGCTTGTGAGCGATGGAATCATAGAATAAACTAATATTTTGAGGTAGGTACCTAATGAGTATTTGAATAATTACAAGTAGATAGGTAATTACTTCATTGGCGATACTTTGGTCCCCCGTGACCCGCGCACATCCTCGTACTATCGTAGACTAATCTAGAATATCTACAAATCTCGATTCCGCTTGTCTGTAAAATGATAACCTCTGAGACGTTGTTGTTACATTTTTTCTCTGTTAAACAATGTCAGACAAAGACATCATAAATGTAGTCAATAAATATTACTTCAATAATATGTTTAGTAATTGTTATGATCGAGATCCCGGCCACCAACGTCACAGATTAACTTTTCCAATGCGTCGTCATTTCAAATTATTTTATTTCATTGTGACTGTTAAAAATAGTAAATATGATTTTTCTATTAGGTAAGTTGTTAAGTTTCAAATACCTCTATAATATTTATTTGTGAATAACCTGACAAAATTAATGTCAACCATTGTAAATACGTAAGTAAGTAACAAGATGAGTTTAATAAATTGTTTTAATTATGTAGATTTATGTTACTCGATAATGTCATTATGGTGTCAATAATTTGTTGTATAAATTATTTACATACAATCCTCTTTTTTATTTACATAAAATTACTTTTATTCAATGTGGATATTTTATTCAGGAAATCTAGCTCGTTGATGGAGCAATTTCAGTATGAAAAACACGGATTTCAGGGTAAATTTCTGTAAACCGACTCCTGAAATAGCTCCGTCTTCTCTGATAGATGGTCTAGATATTGAATTAGACTCCTGGATACACACAGCTTCTCTCATACCGCGATTAGTTTTTGTAGAGAATTTGCCCTGGTAACCGCTGGGCAGGCCTGTTGATGATCACAGAATTTTGAGAGCCGACCAATGACGCAGTTGTCAAATACTAGTGCTGCTGTGCTCACGATCTGTTTTGACGACCTGTTTGGTGTAGTGGTTAGCAACTCTGACCACTATACCAAAAGGTTGCGGGGGCGAATCCCGCTAGGGGCATATGTTTGTGTGATAAATACGGCCATGTGTACCCGAGTTATGGATGTTTTCATTTATAATAAATATTTATTTACAAAAAAAATGTATTTATGTAGTATATCAACCATCTGGTATCCACAACACAAGCCTATAGTTGCTTAAAGTGGAACTAGATGGCGCTGTGTGTATGTCAAGGATATTTATTATTATTATTATTGTGATTGTGATCCATTAAGGCGCCTTTTGCGACACCCATGGGAAGAAATGTATCTTGAATTGCTTTATTTTATGTTCTACAATAGCATTTTTACTACTTTCAGCTTTATTTATCTCATGTCTCCCCGCCATGGGCTGGACAGGGAGGACCTTCACTGACTATCGATGTTGGTACGTGGCCCTATTCCCCTCGGCGCTGCTCATCATAGTGTCAACTGTGGTGCTGTCAGTCATCGTCATGGTCTGCATCCTCTACATCATGATACTCCACAGCGCCGTCAAAACTGTTGACAAAATCAAAGAGCGCCGTGACTTCAAGAGCATCGCCTTCGTAACTAGAGCGTATGAGGATTGTAGAAAAGCCGACGAAGAATCCAAAACTAAGGTCGTCATAACAGTTTCGAAGGAAACAAAAGCCGGGAGCTCTGTAGAGCGTGAGTTGAGCAAAACGAATATTGAGGAGAGAAAAGTTGGGAGAATATGGAAGAGGAAGGTGTCGCGGTACTACGGACAGGCTCGAGCTATGAATTCTCACCCCAGCAAACTGAAAGCCGTAAAGACCGTGTTGCTCGTGATTCTCTGTTTTGTAGGCACGTGGGCGCCTTACTATGTGACTGTTATACTGTATGTGAAGTGTGACATCATGAGGAACGGCTATGAATGTGTCCCGTTAGAGATGTTGACCCTGGGTCCGCTGTTTTTGTTAGGTGTGTGCAACTCATTGTGTGACCCGCTGATATACGCGTGGAGACATTCGGGGTTCAAACGGACGCTAAGGAAAATATACTGGAAATACGTATTGGTGAATTGGCCCACATTGTAGCAATTATTTTAAATGTATACTTGTTAATTATTAAAATAAGAGAAGACTTAATTAAAATTATGAATTATTTTCAAAATCATTTATTCTCCTTTCATATAAAATATAATAAAATTTCATATAATAAAATATAAACGTAGTTTATTCCACTCCACTTCCACACAGCCTCTACCACTCTTCGCTGCAGCGCCTTTAATTCTGACTCAAATAATTCTAATTTGTTACACCAATATTTTACTTTTGCCCTATACGAGTGCATAAAAAAAAAAGAGTATATAAATATTTTAAACTTTGCAAATCAGCATGCAAAGTGCAGAGTAAGGTAAAGACTGTAAGGTTTTGAATACGGTGCGGAGAAAATAAGAAACAAAGTAGCTTGGGTAAATTTTGCGACTTCAAAGCAGTATGCAATTTTACTAACGATTTCTAATAAAAAGAGCTTCTCCACCACCTGTACGCTAAACTGCGCCGAAGCCAAAGAACAACTGTACTTACATTACAAAATTATCGGTCATCTCAGAGATTTTAGACTTTTTTTTTGCACAACGGGTTGGTACTTGACCTCAATCACACCTGATGTTAAATGAAGATGAGGTCGAAGGTAGAAGCGTACTGACCCGGAAACCCCAATACATTTGGGGGACTAGCTATCTTATCTCTGACAACCGGAACACAACAATATTTATATAAGATGGTGGTAGCTAGCCAGGCGGACATTTAAAATGCTAGGGCATTTGTAATCATAGCGTCAACGGTTTAAGACGAATCTCGGTTGATACAACCTCAAGATTTGTATTGAGATTAGTTTATTAATACGGGCCATAGTTCAAGTTCAAACGATTACATTATTTTCGAAAGATAATTTCTAAATATTAAATTCTACCGTAACCCCTCCCCCCACTTGTTTACGCGCACAGGCGTATAATACTTTTGACAGTTTGTCTTTCGGTCACCATTGGTGAGTATATTGAGTTACATTCTGTTTTATCTTCATTGGTCAACGCTTATTGACAGAGGCGGATTAAATGTGGCGACCGACCTAGACAAGCACCTCATTGGCGCCCCTCTAGCGGCCATACATTACTATTAATTTAACTAATACTTGCAGTAGTAAACACAGTAGCAGTAGTTGGTGTTACTACGTCTACCACTTGTAGTAACCCAACTACACTACTGTCATCAATGTTTACTACGGCTAGTACTAGTTAAATTTATAAAATCTGGCCGCTAAAGGGGCGTCAATGAGGTGCTTTCCTAGGTCGATCCCGACATTTAATCCGCTTCTGTCAATAAGCGTTGGATTTTGAAAATAAAACGAAACGTAACTCAATATTACTACTGACCAATGGTGCCCGAAATACTATCAAACTTATTAATCGGATTCGAATACGAATACAAATGGATAAACCCAAGCCACAATTCCCAAACGTCAAACATGCGGATGACGAGAACCAAAAAAAAACGTGACGAAATTGCAAACTTTTGAAATGCGAACGTGAATCTGTAACTTTGTCATGTGCATTTTCTAAATCGAGCGATTCAAGCAACACTCGCAACCCCGAACCACTGAAAATGTTTAAATTTTCCCACGAGTGTTTCCGTGTTTCAAAGTTCACGTTAATCAGTAGGTACCACAAGAAAAAAGTACCTAGGTCCCGATTGTTTACAAACTACGGGAGCGACTTGAAAACACGACTGTCAAGTGGCCGCTGGACTGACACAAACTACCCAGCGGCCACAAGAAAGAAGTACCTAGGTACCGATTGCTTACAAACTACGAGAGCGACTTGAAAACACGACTGTAAAGTGACCGCTGGAGCTGGACTGACACAAACTGCCCAGCCGCTGAGGGCTGTTGATATGTATGTATGACACATGAGTGCGCCACGCCAAGTTATTTGCATGTAAGTGTAATAAATATTATTACTCACTCCTAACCTACTGCTTCCGATACACTGATAGCGTTTACGAAGAACAATCTATTTATTGAGGAGGTTTTCAATTTTAATATCAGAGATATGGTATTTATGATTTATTAATGGGTAATTTAGATAACCATTACATATGTATAGTATGATCACGTAAAATATCTTAGTACCTTTACAGTTATTTCTAAAGTAGGATAACTCCCGGATAGGTGCCACACTCTTTGTATACGCTCTGCTCAAAATCCATTGAAAATACTGAAGTCTCATTTTCAGGCAAAGGTAGATCGGTCTTTCAGCTACAAAAGCGTTATAGTAACTTTTTGAGAAATATATGAATTTTAGAGTTAGGAAAATTCTTGCTGGCCTCTAAAAATTGAGGGATATGTGCCCAGTAGAGGATACAT
Organism: Oegoconia quadripuncta; assembly: GCA_949316235.1. Classification (NCBI taxonomy): domain Eukaryota; kingdom Metazoa; phylum Arthropoda; class Insecta; order Lepidoptera; family Autostichidae; genus Oegoconia; species Oegoconia quadripuncta. Next base: position 6,469,962 of record OX438759.1, read on the forward strand.
GACCTTCGAGTAAATACGGCTCGGAGGATATATGCCTCACATTGACATACGTTTAAATAATATGTTTGCATACCATTATGTATTCTGTCCAAATTTGAGTATTATAACTTTAACACTTTACCCCTGACAAGTGTCGGGGATATATGCCCCATCCCCAGATAAGGCATCTATCCTCCACGCCATTTTTGAGTGGGGCATTTATCCGCAACACTAATGAAAAGTTAAATTTAAAATTTGAAAAATGATTAGTAGATACTTATATTTTATTAAAAATTAAAAAATAGAGGAAGGTAAGTACTATAATTAATAAATAGGTACATACATACATATGCGTTTTCCGTTGAGGTAGGCAGAAATCTGTCCCTGGGCATCTATCCTTTTTGTGGAGGATAGATGCCTCTCGGCATCTGTCGTTTTTGTGAAGGATAGATGCCCATCTTAATAAATAAATCTAAGAAAAGAAAAATAATAATAAAAGCAACTAAAATATGTTCTTTAGACTCTTAGCTTAATATGAAATCAGCCATAACAATTCATACCTTATTGATAAAAGTTCCACTACTGTAAAAAGTATCCAAAATTAGCAATAATTAAAATTTCGCGCGTAAAAATTTTCGTTTGGTGCTATCAAGTAGCTGTGTGGACACCTCGCAGTCGCTCTCCATGTCCTGGTGGGGGACGGGTAGCGCTACATAATAAATGGGTTCATAAATAGATAAATCAGGATTTCGTTTATTACTCCGTTTTTAAAAACGAGGCATATATCTAGGTCTATAGTTGATGGTCAGAACAACCATGCAAAATTAAAGGTGATTAAATCTACATCCGTATAGATCTACAGGTTTCCTAATAGAATTACGTAGTAAGGTATACTCGTAATTTTCCTCGAGCATCACAAGAATAACAAATATACACAAAAAATAATACAGTATAGTACTGTAGCGACGACGGTCCAAGGAGAACGCTTGGAATCGTGTGGTGTGATGCTGGCCGTGGTAGACGGCGCGTTGTTTTAAAAAGAAATGCTTTTAAATGTGGAACGGAGATTGATTCGGGGAAGAACTCGCACCGCGGCTCCAGGGCGGTCTACGATCGACCTATTTTATAATATTACTAAGTGACCTATTATAAGAGAGTTAATAAACAGAGTTGATATGTGACACCCACGTTACAGTACCTAGGCACGAGTATATCCTGACTAAAAACCTTTTACACTGACGATTTGCTAAAACCCATTGTACGACCTACTTTTCACATCGTGTAGTACCAACACTACAGTTTATTATCTTCGGCTCTTCACGTTGGACTCGTGTGAAAACCAGCGCTGTGACTGTGAGATGGAGTCCATTTTTATATCACTTCACTTCCAAGTCTATTTTCTGTATCTATTGATACTCATGTCGCTGTTATTGTGTAGTGTCAAATAAATTTATATTAATGTAAATTAGTGAAATAAATTAGAAAATTTTATATTTGTCATTTTACAATTTTAATGAGAGAATCAATCAACCGCAATGCCATAGCAACATACCCAAACATAGGTTGATTGGAATAGAAGTTCCAGTAAAGCTAAACTGGAACTGATTCCTAATCCTTAACAATTTATATATTTAATACTATAGGTAATTGTATACTATATACTCTAAATAATCTATCGTACTATTTATTACTTTTGATAACCTTGTAAACCTAAATAAAATACTGATTATATTATTAAAAAAAAAAAATTATATGCATACATACACATACGGTCAGAAGACCGTCGGTGGCTCAGCGGGTGTCCCAATTTAGGAGGTCCGGGATCGATTCCCATGCAGGCCATGAACCAAAGAGTTTTAAAATTTTATTTAATTACTTATGTGCATTTATCGGACTGCTCTTAAACGGTGAAGGAAAACATCGTGAGGAATCCTGCATGCCTGAGAAATATAAATTCAAAGGCATGTGAAGTCCCCAACTGGTATTGGGCCAGCGGTGGTCGCTCATATACGAGGGAAGGCCTAAATCCCTGCAGTGGGATGTTTACGGGCTGATGATGACCTACACATACATAACGTCACGACCTTTATCCCAAATGAGGTGGTCAGAGATATCCCAAACAATAGTGTTTGGGTGTTCCAAAAATTAAGACTTTCATTGAAACAATATCCACGGTTCACCTTATAAATATACAGAAATACACGTGACAGGGGGTGCAAATCTATAGATGTTTTTATATAATATGTATGTGTATATTTATCACATTTATTCACACATAGTTTAAATTATCGATCCTATTATGTTAAATACAACGTTTATATTTCTACAATCAGGTGTGATTGAGGTCAAGTACCAACCCGTTATGCATAAAAAAAAATAGGAATCGGGGATGGCACATGACACAAGATTCAGTTGCCACGCGAATGTCTGGTGTTCGATTCCGCGTTGGAACAATTTCGAAAACAAACTTCTTTTCACGACTTCATGAAGATCGTTCGATCCTCAAGGAAGAGTAAGCAGTTAGGTAAAAAAAATAAAGATTTGTTTACCTAACTACTTACTCTTAGCTTAGAATTAGTATTATCTACTCCTTTTACCCAGTGGATGCATGGAAGAAATCACTTCCAGTGATAAGGCCGCCATTGCACCTACCATTTATTTATTTATTTATTTATTTTCGGGAAACTGACAGTCGTTACATTATAATGTAAAGTAGAACAAAATAGTCATTGCATAGACAGAAATAGTCTCCACAGATAGTACAATATTTTTAAGTTCCGTGTTTATGCTGTAACTACAGTTGGTGTACAGTCAGCTGCAGAGAAAACAGACCCCCCCGTACTTAGGCCCGTATTTATAAACCAATCTCAATACAAGTCTTGAGGCTGTATCAACCGAGATGCGTCTTAAGCAGTTGACGTTCATCTCAATACGCGCATATCTCAAGCTCCGTGTTAATTTATAAACCAATCTTGCGGTCTACTCAGCTAAGATCACTTCTCAAGTATTCGCCTCAGCGGCGAATGAATGATAGTCTTGAGTTTCGTTTATCACGCGCACCTCTCAAGTGAGTACTGCTTGAGTATACACATGCTTTTCAAGTCTCAAGTTAGGTTTATAAAACAACACGTTTACTTGAGACCGGTCACAAGACTGTTCTCAATCTTGAGAATGGTTTATTATACGGGCCTTAGAGCCATTATGTGAATAGGGGTTTGGTTTCTCGGCAGCTGACTGTACAACGGATGTAGTGAAAACGGATAGTCGTTATATTTCGATAAAGTACTATCCCACCAAAAACATTCTGTAAAAAACTAGCCAAGTCTCGATGGAGCTGCTTGATTATCTCTAAAAAGTAATGAAATCTATACAAAGTCGTGCCAAGTGTAAGGTTCCTTACTGCGATTTCTTTATTATTATAGTTAATGTTGTGTGACTTGGCCGTTGAAGGGTACACAGGGGTACAAAACCAGGTGCTCCATGACACCATTGCACCAATCTGTCGCCAGAACCGCTATTAATGTTATTAATTATGTTATTAAGAATGTTCAACGGCAAACTATTAGCGAATAATCTGTGTGGCGTTTACATAACATTCTTTATACGTTAGTGGCTTTATCAAGCCTACAATTGACTGGTTATTGAATCAACGTTTTCCAAGTGGCAATTTTCCATCGACATTGCGTAGCGGTTCTGGCGACAGATTGGTGCAATGGTGTCATGGAGCACCTGGTTTTGTACCCCTGTGTACCCTTCAACGGCCAAGTCACACAACATTAACTATAATAATAAAGAAATCGCAGTAAGGAACCTTACACTTGGCACGACTTTGTATAGATTTCATTACTTTTTAGAGATAATCAAGCAGCTCCATCGAGACTTGGCTAGTTTTTTACAGAATGTTTTTGGTGGGATTTCACTTCTTTTTGTAGAAACGTGGGCATATTATATATATGCCCACGTTTCTACAAATATACTTGATACTGAAAGTTGAGTCAGTTCTACCATACACCAAGAAAGATATTGAATGGAAGAGACAAGACCCGTCTTTGGGCATACCAACTACTTGGTAGCCACTAAGTTCATCGTCGTCTTTTAATATTATCGACATTTTTTACGATAATTATTATCTTGCGAAATCAAACACAATTAAACTCAACGACCTTTAGTATATGGACAACAAATCAGAAATACCGATAATATTTAGACTAAAACCTACTTATATCTTTAAGACTTCTTTTGTCTTAATAAAAAAAACTTAAAGAAAATATTACTCTGCCTACTCAATCTATACAAACTATAAGCAAAACGTTAACTCTTAATTATTAGACAAGTGTCAATATAATTAATTATCAATGAACTTTCTACCAAAGGTACTACCTACCTAGTACTGAAATACAGCTAAATTAATGATATTTTTAAACGAAACGAAGTAATATCTAACTAAATAAACTAAACTAGAATACTAGAAAAGTACTTATAAACACGAACGCGATTCCAAGTACTGCCTAACTGTAAATTAAACCTAGAAAACTAAAAGTAGGTACTAAATAATTAACAATTAAATAAAGTATTCAATTGAAACTTCTTTTAATTCTGATAATTAAGTAATAATCAGTAATCCGTCACTAACCGTATAATTCCTAACCTGTTTAAATCTTTGAACTAATATAATAACAACCTGCCAATTAACCTTAGCAAACCTCACGAAATAATCAGCGAAATCAACGAAATGCAAATAATCCCTCCTAATCCCTAGCAAACATTTTCAAGCGCAATAAAAGAATGTCGTAAACGACTGTAACGCGGCCGGTTGCCACTTTGCCATATAAGGTTATCGGAAAAACAAAACGTAAGCGCGTTTTAAAATACAGTCAACGCCATCTAGCGACGCGTGCGGGTATCACCGCCACTCTTAGCCAATGCATTATATTTTGACCAAATTTTCGTTTGTTTATTTAATTTGTGTAATGTTCGAGTAGAATAAAATTAATCGTTTGACTATTTCTTCTTGTAAACTTGTAATAATAAGTATAAGTAAGTATAAGTATAAAAGCCAGTCTAGTCTTATCCAGAGTTTTCCTTTAATTTTATTTATATTCGTATTAAAAGCAGAAGGGGAGGCATTCGCCCAGCAGTGGGACGCTATAGGCTAGATTAAATTAGAAGATGTGTCCCACTACGCTGGACAGTCGATTTTTTTATGTACCAATAGTAGAAGGGGGCATTACCATATCTCTAATACAGCTGGGACCAGCTGAGGGTTCTTCGTAAGACATAAAGTTAATCGTTCGACTATTTCTTCTTGTAAACTTGTAAGTATAAGTATAAAAGCCAGTGTAGTCTTATCCTGAGTTTTCCTTTAATTTTATTTATATGCGTATTATAAGCAGAAGGGGAAGCATGCGCCCAGCAGTGGGATGCTATAGGCTAGATTAAATTAGAAGATGTGTCCCACTACGCTGGATTTTTGCAATGACAGTCGATTTTTCTATGTACCTACCAATAGTAGAAGGGGGCATTACCATATCTCTAATACAGCTGAGACCAGCTGAGGGTTCTTCATCAGATACTTCAGACCTTCGATTTTTGACATCAAATGAAGCGGCCCACCAAGTTGAATATTTTTTGTAAAGGCGGTATATGTCGATCTCTAATAGTTTGGTTGGGCTCTTGTGTTTCCTAATCAGGGTCACCAGGTACCCCAGATCTTCGATTATCCTAGTTTTTATAGTTTTCCCTTTATGTGGCCATTGAACCATAACTCTGTACCAAATTTCAGCTCTCTGAGTTTATGGGAAGTACTAGTTCTATTTTGATGATCATGAGTGAGTGAGTGAGTGAGTGAGTGTCATAAATGCGAAACTTTGCTTTCGCTTAACTTCGGAACTAAATGACCTACAGACTTGAAATTTTGGATTTTAAGTATGTGATTATAGCTTACTGGATGACGAGAATTTCTGCGTTCTAGTCTTATCCAGAGGTTCTAAAATAGGGGCCTGAAAATGCGGCGAAATGGTTCCAGTAAAGGATGGTACGGCAGTGTTTGCTTCGCGCTCGACTTGGCGGGGGCACTGCCGTGCCCCCAGATTAATTTTTCACCCACGGCTTCATTGGATGGAAATACTTTATTACGTTTTGTTACGTCTGTCTTTCAATATACAATCCGTTCTCAAATTTAGTCGAGAAAAGGTAAGAAACAGACAGACACACGTTCACATTTATATTTGTGTGGATACAGGGATAATGGAAATTTCCAAAACTCTTTTTGATACCTAATCCACATAATCTAAAGAAATTATAATATCACACACAGCCCATGCTGGAAAGGCGTGATTAGATGTGGAACTTTATGTGATTGTATTTATGGTGTAATCCTGATTGCAATCAATCTAATAAAAGCGTACCTAATATAGATTATGCAAGTGAGGATAATCTGTATTGTATTTATTACTATAGATTTTAAATGCTATTGGTATAGCCCACCTCATTGCTGAAAATTTACTCACTGCGCATGACACCTCCCTAAGATAAGTTTTTTTTATGCACAACCAGTTAGCACTTGACCTCAATCACACAGATGTTAAGTGAAGATGAGGCCGAAGCGTACTGACCTGGTAACCCTAATATTTGGGAAACTGACTATCTTATCTCTGACAACTGGAACACAACAATGTTATTATCATGCATCCCGCTCAATTTATAGTTTATAGTTTATTTATTTTTCAAAAAATAAATAAATTAAACTACTAACGCTAAACGCTAAATTAACATTGCTGTTTTTGCGGCAGATTTAGATAAGATGGTGGTAGCTAGCCCATCATTTGCATTTAAAATGCCCTATCACCAACCAAACCGAGTACTACTAGTACAAACATGTACCCCGCTGGGGATCGAACTCGCGACCTCCGATTCTTAAATCCTAAATGTTTAGCCACGGAGGCGGTTAAGATTGGTAAGTACGTAATGTAATAATTCCGTCGGAAGTCTGTGAAAAATTTTCTAACCAATTACAACTGGAATGAGTAAAAATAGAAATTGATGATAAACATTTTATTGACGGGTAATTAACAGATAATCCCGGATTACTACGGATATTTTACGACTTGTGAATTACACTACTGACCACAACTAGTTCGTACAGTCGGCCACACGCCAATGTATATCATCTGTTAAAATATTAGCAATTAAATGAAACGTTATTCTCAACGTATGTTGTTGATTTGAAGCTGTCTGTATATTCGTGAGTGCGTGCTGTTTGCGACATTGTAGTGCCAAAATGACCGAACAGACTTGAAAAAGTTTGTTACATTCCGACAAGCACATGTTTCCGATTATTATATTCCGATTTGGAGTCGTAAAATACCTTTTACCCGTAACAACCTAAACCAATACGAAGAAGACGAAATAACTCAGGTAATATCAATTCGTAATTGGCGTATTGGGATAGCTTTGCTTACAACAGCTCCTATTCCAGTCTAAACCAATTGAATTATTTAGTTTAGGCCGGAGTCGGAGGCGATTTCTCCTAGGTAAATATAAATGCATAACTGGCGTATCGGGGTACCTTTGCTTACGACAGCTCCGACTAGCGGCCTAAACCAATTGAATTATTTGATTTAGGCCGGAGTCGGAGGCGGTTTCTCCTAGGTAATATCAATGCGTAACTGGCGTATCGGGGTACCTTTGCTAACGACCGCTCGGACTAGTGGCCTAAACCAATTGAATTATCTGATTTGGGTCGGAGTCGGAGGCGGTTTCTCCTAGGCAATATCAATGCGTAACTGGCGTATCGGGATACCTTTGCTTACGACAATTCCGACTAGCGGCCTAAACCAATTGAATTATTTGATTTAATCAATGCATGATTGCCGGATCGGGGTAGCTTTGCTTACAACAGCTCGAGCGTTGTTGATTTTTTTCAGGTATTTATAATCGTAGTCGGGTCTTTATATAAATATATTATTGTAAATTATTTTGCGCAATAAAGAGTATTTGTTGTTGTTGTTGTTGTTATTATTAATATTTATTAAGTTATTTTTTATAAATAATTTGTCATTACGATTTCAAATGTTATTCTTACAACTTACGACATAAAATCTTTTGAATTTCAATAAGTGTTTTCGAATTTACATACATATAAAAGCCTTGAATTTGCCCCCCTTTTGGCTTTGCCGTAGTCAGTAAAATTAGCTGAGAGAAAGCACCTCATAACTTATTAAATTTGTTATCAGTTCCAGTCTGTGTCAATTTCTTCTTATAGCATTTACTCAGAACGACCCCAGGTTCGAACCCACAATCAGAAATTAAGCCACCCCCTACACAGTCATACCTGCGAAGTCATAAACAGCTATCAATGAATTACGATCGTATTAAAGCAATAAAGTTTATCTGGCGGCTTAAGGACAATGGTTTGATTATTAAAATACGGTAGCAATCAGCCGACAGTTTATTGACGATGGCTCGACTGGTAGTTTGTGTGCTCCTGCTGGTGGCGACTGCGCAGGCCCGCCATGAGAAATATGAGGGGTAAGATCTATACACTTTTACCGGTTATACAGGGCGTCCCAAAGTTATGGGACATGAAGGGGAAGTACCTTAAATATCGTAGATAGTGAATTTTGCTCAAAGAAGACTTTATGTTATTTTTAAAAGTTAGTAATTCTGCATTCATAGATTTTCTAAAAATTATTTGCTTCGGCTGGGAATCGAACCGACTCAAATGTGAAAAAAAAAACACCCTACTTTTATGATGCCAATCGAAAGAATAGCTAAAAAATAATAACTCTGCCTAAGTAACATAGTATTTTAAAAGAAAGGAACAACGTGAAATTAATCATTTTAATCAAATAAAAAACATACATGAAACTGCCGTAGTCAATTAAGTAGGTATTTTTTTGTAAATTAATTAATTAAATGCTCAAAATGTGATCCCTCTTGTCTTACGCAAATCGCCAATCTTTTAATGAGCCCGCTGCCTGTTGATTTTCTAATCATTTTATGGTGAACACTCGATGTGATATGGCACAATTCTGTTTGCAACTCGCCTACGTTCTCGTATCGCTTTTTGTATAGCATATCTTTCACGTATCCCCAAAAGAAGAAATCTAATGGTGTGAGGTCCGGGGATCTGGCCGGCCATCTAATCGGTCCATTTGTACCAATCCATGTAGGAAAACATTCATTTAGAAAATCTGCTGCTCTCCGACTATTATGAGCCGGAGCTCCATCTTGTTGGAAAATTAAGTTTTCTTGCTCCGCCGCGGAATGGTTTCTTATCTTATCCCTTAAAATTTGAAGTATTCCTAAATACTTTTCTGTGTTCAAGGTTCCTTGGTAAAAATGGATTAAGAAAACCCGGTTTTTTAAAAGTCCGCACCAACAGTTGAGTGAAAAACGCACTTGGTTATTAGTTTCAGTCACTCGTAGGGGATTTTCTTTAGACCAAATACGATTATTGTTGCGGTTATACATACCGTTATTGCTAAAGTTAGATTCGTCTGTCCAAATAATATTATCCAAAAAATTTGGATCTTCGAGCAATCGTGCCTGGATATCAAGACAGAAATTTTTTCTCCTTTCTGTATCGCCCGGAAGTAATTTTTGAACCAATCGTCCTTCAACATAACTCTTAAAACCGTGTTTTTTTAATACACGGTGTATTTTACTTTTTGAAACTCCAATTTCATGTTCTCCTTCTCTCACCGATGCTTTCGGAAAAGCCGAAAAGTAAATTAAAATACCAAGTTCTTCGTCGTTGATCGTATGGTTTTCTTGCTGTGGTTCTCTTGGGCGTTTATCGAAACGTCCCAGAGTTTTCAAATTGTTCACAAGCCTTTTCAAAACTTTACGAGACGGTATTTGTCTATCAGGATATTTTACGCCATACCACCGCAAACTTCTAGAGATATCTTTATCGTTCAAAAAATATGCTTCCATTAGATCAAAACTTACTTGATATGCCATGTTCGCAATAAATTAACACAATAACACTTGTGTAAGTGAATTGAGACTAAACAGATCAATATCCGAAAAACAAACGCTCGCACATACTGTTCCATTTTCAAATTTAAGAACAACATTTAAAAATATCACTTCTTTTTAAAATATCTTAAAAAGTATGCATTCAAACAAACGCTGTCATAAACTGTTCCATTTTCAAATTATAAATTATTTATTTTTGTTTTTAATTTGCCTTCTGTCTAGCTTACAGAGGACGTATTGAAATACAAGTTTTATCATTTCATCTACACGTGCACTTATAATAAGGAAAACTATGTTAGTACCTATTTTATGAAGTGGGTACTTATTTACGAATAATCAATGCTATCTTTGGAATGATAATATCGCTACTTTTCGAACGTCGTCGGCAATAAATAACTTTCTTGAAATTTGACTCAATCATTTTATGTTGTTCCTTTCTTTTAAAATACTATGTTACTTAGGCAGAGTTATTATTTTTTAGCTATTCTTTCGATTGGCATCATAAAAGTAGGGTGTTTTTTTTTTCACATTTAAGTCGGTTCGATTCCCAGCCGAAGCAAGTAATTTTTAGAAAATCTATGAATGCAGAATTACTAACTTTTAAAAATAACATAAAGTCTTCTTTGAGCAAAATTCACTATCTACGATATTTAAGGTACTTCCCCTTCATGTCCCATAACTTTGGGACGCCCTGTATACAAAAGTCCGATAAAAACATATCTATATTTTACTTTAATTCTTCACAAGTTAAACCCCTAAACTAAACAAAGCATGTAATGCATGTATCCACATTAATGGATAAACATAGGTACATAAAACATCCATGAGTCATATTCGGACCCGCAACCGTTGATCAAAGGCACAGTCACTATCCTCTAGCTAGATCAATCGGCCATAGACATGATATCTTCCGAATAGAAGTGTTAAATTGTCGACATCGAATTAAAAGAGCAAGGCTGAGTTCCCTCGAAGCATTTCCGATATCGAACCTTGATAAACACACATTACCTATCGGGACGGAGCGGGCAGCAACGCAACGCAAAATGCCTATGCACGGGGATCGTTAAACTTTAACGAATTTTTAATTCAGACCTAAAACTTGAAAATATACATTATGATAGCTCAAATAAGAACTTGTGATGAAGAATTATCATTAGCAATCAAAATTTATTCATCATCACTTTATTCCCAATTTTATAGACACCAATTATACCGCGTGTCGGGACCAATTGAAGAGATCGCCGCTCTGGATGACTCCCTAGACCTGCTATCGGCGACTCCAGCGGCACGGTCAACCTCAGGACAGTTCGAAGCCCTGCTCAGGCTTGCGCCTGAAGAAAGGGAACAATGGCTGAACTACTTCGACTCCAGAAGTATCCGCTATACGAAAATTGCTGACAACCTCGCTGAGTAAGTAGTATATCGAAGGACAACGTGGCCTCTAATCTAATTTCAATGATAATGATGCTGACATTGTCACAAATTTGACCAATTGTAGGCCTTCGATCTCAAAGTCGACCCACGGCGAAGGAGATAGCAATGAAGTTCATTACCGACCTACCAATAAAGTGAGACAATAAAAGACAATAAAGTTGCAAGATTCTTAGATAATGGGTGCGTCGGACGCAATTTTTCCGAGTACCATTTTGTCTTATTCGCATTTTTTTGACTATCATTTACTGCGCATTTTACCTCGTACGCTTATTTTCATATACGCTTTTTGCCTAAACATATTTTCTAAATAATAGAATCGAAAGAAGGTTTTTATATTAGACAAGAGAATGAAAACAAAAACCCAGAAGCATAATCAGTACCTACCTTACCTTTACCGCTCTGACTCAATTGGATGGACTTTAAATTATCAAAGAGTTGCAATTGTTTTGTTTACAGAGTGTTACTTGAAAATTGCTTTACCTAACCAAGAATTTTACTTGTAGCATTCTCCGTGAGGAGGAAGCTCAGATCCAAACCGCCAAAGCATCTGCTAAACGGAACGGTCAAGAAATCAGTTGGGACGCGTTCTACAGACACCAAGAGGTAAGCATTTGTATTAGCGGAAAGAAGTTTATAGAGTAAATTATATACAGAAGAACTCGCTCACTTAGAGGACTATTGAGGAGTAGTGATAATAGGGTGCTACCAGACCACATCCACCCACCCACCAGAGGGTGTAATTTGAGCTCTGGACCGAAATTTTTTGTTCATGTGGTCTACAACCAGCCTATCTAGTCAGGGGCTCTGGACCACATTCATCATTACTAGGGGGAAGCGGATGCAGAGACGAGAGCGGGGTGGGGGTAGGGTAGGCGGGGGTTGGGGGGCGGAGCCCCCCATAATAGTAAAACTTTAATTAAAATTTTGAAAAAAAATATGAAATCTTTTAAAATATTTAAAATAACGACAGCGGGGTGGGGGTAGGGCAGGCGGGGGTTGGGGGGCGGAGCCCCCCATAATAGTAAAACTTTAATTAATATTTTGAAAAAAAAAAAAAAAAAAAAAAGCGGGGTGCAGGGGGCGCAGCCCCCTGCGGAAAAAATAAAGCGGGGGTGCAGGGGGGCGCAGCCCCCCGCATATAAAAGGAAAGAAAGCTTAGTGTAATTTTGTTAATTGTGCAATAAAGAGTATTTGATTGATTGAAAGCGAGATCAAACAAGGTTATTGTACCTCAATTGACGACATCCATCGGCATACATATAAACGAACATTCTTATGTATTAACCAGTCAATACATTACCCTCCTTGGTCTCCATCTCAGTTGGGTAAACAACACCGTATTCCATTGTGCATTCAACGGACAGGTTTTTTACGTGTACTGCGTGCATCTTTATGAAAAAAAATATAGAATTTATTGCGATCGTGACACAAGGTGATACGCAGGTGCATCGTGTGAAGATTGTTATCGAAAAAATATAGAATTTATTGCCGTGGGATACAGAACGGTTCGCGTTTTTGGGTAGCCTCGTGTAATAAATCGAGAGATTATAATAAAATTGGTTTCTTTATGTGAACGTAGATGCCATCAACGTCAGATTTTTTTTTTTTAGCTGGCAACCCAGCGACTAGGTTGTAAACATAAGAGCTCTCATTATTTTAATTTATTTTTAATACGTTATCATCGTAATTGTGAACAAAATTCAGTTTCATAACGATTAAAGGTGTTTTTTATAGATAAATTATATGCTTTCTACGTGTAACTAGGTGTTAATTAGTGCGAAATTGACCGTTGTGAGAATTCAAATATAAAGTGTAATTCGAAACAAAACTGTGTAATCTATATTACTTAAAGGGTTTAAAGTGCACTATTTACATAAAACAACCCAAAATATTCACGTTATCACAGTTGGTTGATATTTTATTGTAAGGTAGGTGTGCTAGCCATAACTCCTCACACGACTAACCGCTATTTCGCATAGCTCATAATTTACATCTCGTTGATTGACGATCTTATCAACGTTTACGTATTACTTTTACGTTTAAAATGCCTACTACTCGTGGTACTGCAACCCGTCAGCTGGAGGACAAACTGCAATTGACGTTGCAAGAACTGCGAGATTCCAAGGCTTTGTGTGAGAGGTTATTGCAAGAACACAACGAAAATGAGAAGGAAGCACTTACGATAATTAATAAAAATAAGGCTCTTAAGGATGAGATGTCGGAACTGCATATCCAATTAATGGATACTGAAGACCAGCGCAACCGGCTCCAGCGTATAGTGAATGAGTTTGACCGGGACAGGGAAGAGTTTGAACTTTCACTTAAACGCATCACTGAACTGGAATCAGAATTACGCGACGCGCACTTACAAATTAATTTATTACAATTCGAAATAGATTCTATCAAGTCATCGCGAACTCAGTCATTATACAATGAGTTGATGGGAAGTACCAGCGGCGCGTCCGACACCTCGTCCGATAAATCACAAACTAAACCGGTTCTTAATCATTCGGGAATCATAGATCTAACTGTAAACGACACAATGAGCCCTCGATCCATAAATGTAACCTTGAGCAGAAACAAGTTGAAAAAATATGCTAAAACCAAAAAAATTATCAAAACCACTCAACGATCACTTAAGAAAAATAATGTAAATACTTTATATGGCAATTTAAAGAGAGACAATTGTAAATTAGTGCAGGACCTACAAACCTGTCAATTAAATCTAGATAATTCAAGGTTAGGTTTTGAACGTGACACACGGAACCTTCGGTCCGAAATTGATAGGCTAACCGAGTCGTTAAGGCTTATCAATGATAAATACCAAACCTCGCAAAAAGAATTGCGGGAGTGCGAACTGGCCTTCGATGAGTTGGTGGAGTTAGGTAATTATAATAATGATAGATTTAATTCTTTGATAAATAATCACCTTTGTGATTCTGACGCGACTTCGCCCGGCTCGACCCGGCCTGCGAGTATTTCCCCAAGCCAGGCGGTGGAACCGTGTGTCACAGTCGCTTCGGTATGTAAAAGTGCCTCCCTCTCGAACATACGTATCTATTGTGATGAGATTGGTAAACAACTCGGTTTACAACTTAGTCGTCGTATGGGCCCAGCGATTATTAATCATTGTATGCCTGGGGCTTCATACTGTGACATTTTAAAATGTATATTAGCTTCCGAATACCCCAGGAATACTACATTAATAATATGTGTAGGCAGGAGGGGAAATACTAATAAAAGACAAATTATAAATTATTTTGGTCAATTGAATGACCTAAAAAATGTAAATAAAATTGTACTTTTTGCCTTTCCCTTCAGTCATAGTTCGGACTATGAAAACAATATCAGACACCAATTAAATTTGACGTTACATACTTTAACGTGTAGATTTTCTAAATTTCACATGATAGACACTAATAGTATAATTAGTTCAAAGTTTCATCAGACTAGAGATATGTATTATCTCAATAGATATAGCAAACATAGCATTTGCAACATTTTATATTATTATTTGTATAACTCAGCCAACAATACGTTGGCTAAAGAAAAACCTGTTTCTATTGAACAGGCAAAATCAGCTCCTATTGAGCAGACAACTTGTAATATTAACGTATTGGAATATGTTTCCAATAATTTAAATTAGATAATAAGACAACAGAGACCTCCTCTGGCCAAGTTAAGGTTACAAGTAATAATATTTTAATTGGAAATAATATGTCAAATAATTTAAAAAGTACCAATAAAAATAAAAATTCACGCGAAAAAAATATCTGTAAAATAAACCTGGTGCACCAAAATATTCAGGGCGGCATGTATAACAAAGAGTTTGAACTTGAACTGTTTTTGATCTCCAACGAAATTGATATACTATGTATCACTGAGCACTGGATTACGTCAGAACAGTTCATGTTTAGTTTCAAAAATCACCAGGTTGGTAGTTCATTTAACAGACAAACAGCGAATCATGGGGGTTCTTTGATAATTGTTCGTAACAATTTAAAATACAAAGAACGTACCGACATCGTCAATTTGTCTGTTGAAAAAACTATCGAACTCGCTTGTGTAGAATTGGAGCAGCTTGTTGTAGTAAGCGTATACAGACGTGGGAAGTCATTATTTACTACTTTTGAAAAAGTTATGGATGAAGTTTTAAATAAAATCTGTAATAATAATAAATGTGTCATTGTCTGTGGCGACTTTAATATAGATCTCTTAGATAGTTCATCTCCATTTAGTAATTTGTTATTATCGTTATTCAATTGTCATAACCTCAAAAACTTGTTTCTAGAGCCTACTAGAATTACTTCTTCGACAGCAACTTGTATCGACAATATATTCACAAATGTTGAACCAACTTACAAGAACATAATTAATAAATTAAAATCGGATCATAGTGGTCAGTTGGCTACTTTTGCATTTAATGGAAAATATAACACAAGACTTATAATATGTAATCCTATAAATGAAGGTCGGCTAAAAACCTTTAGTAATAATGTTAAAGTTAAATTACCCACCTTATCCTACTGTAAGGATCCGAATAAACTATATAATACTTTATTTAATTTAACGAAGAATGAATTCGACTCTGTTTTTAAAACAAAATTAATAAAAATTAATGATGGCTTGAAGTTTAGTGACTGGGCCACAGTGGGCATACATCGAAGTAGAGAAAAACTTTACGAGCTATATGAAGAAAAAACAATAAATCAGAATGAGCTTTTTGTAAACTATGTCAGGAACTACTCAAAGCTATTTAAGCAAGTATGTACGATAGCCAAATCTATGTTCGTTCGTAACAAGATTATAAGTAGCTCAAACCTGATTAAGACGACCTGGCAAGTAATCAACTCTGAAACTGGGAAAGTCAAAACTCGTAGTTTCGATTACCAAATTAACGTAGAAGGTCAAACATTAACTAATGCTCCTGAAATCGCGGACGCGTTTGAAAGTTTTTTCACTAACATTCCAGTATCGATAACTAGGTCTCTTAATTCTTCCCCCACTCTCGCTGAATTATTACTAAAACAAAATGTAACCGAATGTACCGATGTATTTAAATTTCATCACGTTACACCATTATGTATTATTAAGACATTTAAATCTTTAAATATGAAAAGGACAGCGGATCTTCATGGTCTATCAGTTAAAATAATTAGTTTTATTATAGAGGATATTGCTCCTCATTTAGCTATTATCTTCAACCAGTGTACTAATAATGGTGTGTTTCCTGATATGATGAAGCATAGTAAAGTAATTCCGTTATTTAAGTCTGGTGATACTCAAGTTCGTACAAACTTCCGACCGATCTCAATTTTACCGACTTTAAGTAAAATATTTGAAAGCTTAATTTTAAATCAATTGCTCTCACATTTCAATTCGAATAATTTGATTACAACCAAACAATTTGGTTTCACTAAGGGACGTTCGACAACAGATGCCGGTATTGAGTTGTTACAACATATTTTTGATGCCTGGGAGGGTTCACAGGACGCCCTTGGCATCTTTTGTGATCTGTCCAAGGCTTTCGATTGCGTCCACCATGACATCTTAATTATGAAACTACACCATTATGGCGTCCAGGGCCAAGCACTCAGCCTAATGAAATCATATCTACGTGATCGAATTCAGAGGGTTGATATCAATGGAGAGAGATCATCAGGATCTGCAGTTAGCATGGGCGTACCGCAGGGTTCAATACTGGGACCATTCCTATTTTTAGTTTATATCAACGATTTACCTCACCTCGCTAAGGAAAGACACGAGATCGTATTGTTTGCTGATGACACTTCTTTAATATTTAAAGTTGACAGATATCAATTAGCATATGACGAAGTGAATAATGCTGTCTCAAAAATAGTCGAATGGTTCACAGTCAATAACTTGCTCCTTAATGAGAACAAAACGAAATGTCTTAGATTTTCATTACCTAATGTTGAACAGGTTGCCACCAAAATAAGAATTAAACATGAACAGTTGGAACTTGTGGACACAACTGTATTCCTTGGTATGACTTTAGATTCTCGGTTACAGTGGGGACCCCATATTAAAAAACTAATGAAAAGACTCAGTTCTGCCGCATATGCTGTTAAGAAAATTCGAAATATCTGTGATATTGAAACAGCGCGCTTAGTCTACTTCAGCTACTTTCACAGCTTGATGTCATATGGTATCTTGCTGTGGGGAAACGCTGCTGATACAGATAGCATATTTCTCTTACAGAAACGAGCTATTCGTGCAATTTATAAATTAAGGTCAAGAGATACATTAAGACAAATATTTAAAGAAATTAATATTTTAACATTTTCGTCACAATATATATATGAAAATCTTGTATATGTTAAGAGAAATATATATTCATTCGAGAAACATTGTGACCGACATAATGTCAATACAAGGAGCAAAAATCAATTAGCTGTACCTTTTAGTAGACTTAGTAAAGTTAATAAGTCATTCAGAGGTCAATGTGTGCGCTTCTACAACAAGGTTCCCATGGATATACGGAATCTTCCGCTTAATAAATTTAAACTTATTATAAAACAAAAATTATGTAAAAAGGGATATTACAAAATTTCAGACTATATTAATGAAAGTAATCCATGGGATTAAACGGCTCCTCTACTCGATATATAAAATTGTTGTAACCTTTCTTGATTGTACATGATTTATTGAAAAGAGACAAACCCTCTGAGTTTCTCGCTAGCTCTTCTCAGTAGTGGTCGCGTTCCGAGCTAGTGGTAGTTTAAAAAACAAATGACGTTCATAAGTGCATATTGTATTGCCTACATGAATAAATGATTTTCATTTTCATTTTCATTTTCATTTTCAAAATCATGTTATAAATTAACCAAAGTTTCCGCAGGTGCATGAGGTCGTGTGAAGATTGTCAAGATACGCGAATTTTTATGAAAAAATATAGAATTTATTGCCGTGGGATACCCGAATGCCATCAACGTCAAAATCATGTTATAAATTAACCAAAGTTTCATGATGAAAAAACCGTTTGTCCAAAACACCGCGCAATCGTTGGTATTTTTGGGAGGGTGAAAAAATTTAGTCTCATGTAATAAATTATTCCTTAATGGTTCACACTAAAGAAAAGGGTTAGGGCAGGTGCATATTAAACATGTTCAAACTTGCTCGAAAGTTTTCTATATAAACCGCCAAACAACTTAAAAATTTACCATTCTTTAACATTTTGTGAATCAGTCACCATAATGGATGTGAGTTATTTTATTATCATACAGTTTTGTAAATTGCAAAATTTTTATTTGTGAGATAAGTCTAAATGTTATAAAAATTCATCTTCAGTGTGATTTGAAAAATTAAAACTTGTGTTGTTTATTTTTAAACATATTAAACATCTTTTCATTTTAATTATCATGTGTAATAACAAAGTTTTTCCCAATACCTCGAAACAAAACGTCTGGTTACATTTCTCACTCACATAATGAATTCACATTTTTATATCTAATCGCATTTGTTTCAGCCTTCTGCGACATCGGATACATTCGATTATACTCTGAAAAATTATTACTACCCTTCCATAAGCGATGATGAAAATCACGAAATACAGGCGAAAAGGAAACCAAAGGCTCAAAAGCTATCCAACAGCATTGAACATTTTTTTGAAAAACCAAAGAAAAAAAAGAAACCATCTTTGTCAAGTTCCGTTAGCCAATCGAGCAATGGTGGAACTTCTTACATATCTATGTCTGCAAATAACAACGCCAGCCATCTCATCAAAATTGAAATTTATGATGTCAAGAAATTAAAGGATATATCCATCAAAGATCATTGGAAGAATGTTGATTTACGCGTCAAATATTACACTCAATCCGAGAATGATAAAACATACCAAAACATTCGAGATGTTATATTCAATATAACTAAACAAATTTCAGAAAGCGATGATTGCAAAAAATACTTCTTCGAATCAACAGAGTAAAATGTGATTGTCAATTAAAATAACAACATAAATCACTCGATAAAACCCCCCGCCCTTTGGGGGTTTTGTACCTGTGCGTATATAAAGCCTTCTGACGCCTTCGACCGATATTCACTGTTCATTCAGCCTGAGCCGAACGTAACACCATCCAATAATATATTATTATAATGTATAGCTGTTGTACTACATGTTGTTGCCAGTGTACTTGTGAAGAATGTGCTACTTATTTTGTTTTAATGGATTACTGCCCTACAACTAATGGATATAGTCCACCAATTTTGCCGGACTGTGTACCAGTCAATTACAATCCGCTGACGCCGTACTGCCCTACAACTAATGGATATAGCCCACCAATTTTGCCGGATTGGGTACCAGTCAATTACAATCCGCTGACGCCGGCAATGACGGAAGATGAAGAAGAAGAAGAAGGTGAATGGGGGAGATATGATGATCATGAAGATGTGGGGATTACGGTGGAGGCTTACGAGTCCTCCGACGATGACGATAGTACAGACAATTAGTGAGTGAGTGTTTATATTAAGTTAGCTTTTAATTAGAAATTTAAGTTATTTTTGTTAGATTAAGTAAGTTTTAGTTCTCTTGTTGTTGTGTTAGGCTAAGTTATTTTGTAATTAAAATATAATTTTAAATATTAAACTTTTTATATTCCAATACCATGTTTCTTTTAATTTTTCACGCCAATTAATTTTAAAATAAAACAGAGTTGTCTCATCATAATTTATTTATTAGTTCAGAATATTGCATTAAACATTGAGTTTATTAATATATCGTTGTACAAGGCATTGTTAGAAAAACCTTCAAGAAATTCATGCATGCTCATACCCTTATACTTAAAGTATAAATACATTAAACAATATTGTCCGCAAACTGATGTATAGTAACTTTGAAGTAACTTGTTATTATAAAACCATTTACGGCTATTTCTAATTAGAAATAATTTATGGTGTCTTGTTGGTGGTCTGCCATAACTGTCGAAGTACTGCCCTATACCATTTACATCAATATTAATAGCCACCCAATGTGACCCTTGTTTTGTATCAGGATCCAAGTTAGTAATTATATATACAGGTGCCTCTATTATCATTGGTATTCTATTTGCAGCGAACACATTAAATTCCAAGCATGGATTTATCTTTTTCATACACTTTTGTATCTCTTGTGTATTCATAATAATACATTATTTCCTTAAATGTTTATAGTATGACAGTATATAAAACAATGATGGAACACAGCATATGATTACTAATTTATATAAACTGCTAACACTTTCTAAATCTACCTTAACTAATAATATAGCTTAACTAATAATATAGCTTAACTAATAATATAGCTTAACTATTATAATCTACACTTACGTCTCTATTCTTATTAATTTCAATAACATTATCAAACTCAGCATACACAATACAGTTAAGTGTTTTTGTAATTGCTGATTCGAATTGAACTTCTATTCTTACACACCCATGTTTAATTAGATTCCAATGGGAATTCGAGTTAGCAGATAAATCTGGAGTCAGGTCGAATGCCATTAAGCAATATCCATTTGCATATTCCTCTTTTGATATGGAATTTCCTTCATTTAGAAAGTGAATACCTGTTCCAGTGAATATTGTATGATAACTAGTTGTGAAAACATCATTACTGTAAGATGGCATTAACGTTTTAGAGGGAATTTGCTGACCATCTACATACAAGCTGAAGACATTTATACCATGATTGTCAAAGTTGAAAGGATTGGTATTAAAAGTACCATTGAATGCCATGTTGTCAACAAATCCAATAATACATCTTTTAGGCACTTGACCGAGAAATACATTGTCAAGTGTTTTTCCTCTAACTCCCGAAGGAATAGTAAGAACTTTTATCTCAGCACGAGTAATAGGATATTTAGCCGCTGTAGTGGCTAAAATTTTCTGGTGGGCAAGTAAAACTGACGGATTTATTCTTGCTTTGCGCAAAATAAGAGTGGCACTATCAATATGTACTTTGAATTTAGCATCCGGGGTTGTGGACATCAAATTGAAAGAATCCTTGGTACGTACTAATTTAACACGAAGCTCTACACCATTGATTAGAAATTTATCTTGATTGAAAATATCACCATGGAGATGTCCTATCATTTCAACAGTCTTGCTTTCTTTTACTTGTAGTTGACGTTTAACATAGCCTGTATTGTTCTCATCGCACGAATCCATCCGTTTTGCCGTATCACCATACCACATTCCACATGTGAGATGAGATTGTTTTGCAGCTGGTCCATAATTAAGCAAAGTCTCAACATAAGCTCGGTAAGCATAAGTGTTGTTGGGTGGAGATATAAGTTTTTGGTTCAAATAAACATCTAATTGGTTAAAAAGTGAATGCAACCAATTATTGACTGGTGCCGTCTTGGCATCAGCAAGAAGTGGAGTTGAATCTGCATTTAATACTTTAGCTTTGATGTGAAGGAGAGTATGTGATAGATCAATATAATCGTCGCCAGTTCCAGGCATAACAAACTCGATTGGTCCCTCATCACTCAATGATGAGATAGGTGTGCAATGAATCCATTGTCCACTTTCTATACTAGTTTGCGTTGATGGGAGAGCAAAAAGGTCTAATTCTGATTTGACGCACTCACAAGAATGACTATGTAGGAAAGACATAATTAATTAAATCGAAAATATGTCCTTCGTATTAAGTTTTTTGTTAGATCCTCTTCGCTTTGATGTCTTCAAAGAAGTGGTGGGTTTTTTCTTCAGTCTTTTAATTTTATACCCCGAACCAGACATAAGTGAATCGATTTTATTATCTGCTTTTCTCTTTAAATTTGCACTTGCATCTTTAAAGCGAGATTTAAAAGACTCCCCTAAGGGCTGTGCCTTAAACATATCTGATAATAAACCTACACCAGCACTTAGTGCTTCTTTACCCACAGCTTTAGCACCGCTGGATAAAAGTGGAAATACGGATCTGAATAAACCACCCAAAAAACTTCCAATTCCATGACCACGTTGATGTGGAACCCCTCTATATACAGGGCGTCCCAAAGTTATGGGACATGAAGGGGAAGTACCTTAAATATCGTAGATAGTGAATTTTGCTCAAAGAAGACTTTATGTTATTTTTAAAAGTTAGTAATTCTGCATTCATAGATTTTCTAAAAATTATTTGCTTCGGCTGGGAATCGAACCGACTCAAATGTGAAAAAAAAAACACCCTACTTTTATGATGCCAATCGAAAGAATAGCTAAAAAATAATAACTCTGCCTAAGTAACATAGTATTTTAAAAGAAAGGAACAACGTGAAATTAATCATTTTAATCAAATAAAAAACATACATGAAACTGCCGTAGTCAATTAAGTAGGTATTTTTTTGTAAATTAATTAATTAAATGCTCAAAATGTGATCCCTCTTGTCTTACGCAAATCGCCAATCTTTTAATGAGCCCGCTGCCTGTTGATTTTCTAATCATTTTATGGTGAACACTCGATGTGATATGGCACAATTCTGTTTGCAACTCGCCTACGTTCTCGTATCGCTTTTTGTATAGCATATCTTTCACGTATCCCCAAAAGACGACTTACAGAGGACGTATTGAAATACAAGTTTTATCATTTCATCTACACGTGCACTTATAATAAGGAAAACTATGTTAGTACCTATTTTATGAAGTGGGTACTTATTTACGAATAATCAATGCTATCTTTGGAATGATAATATCGCTACTTTTCGAACGTCGTCGGCAATAAATAACTTTCTTGAAATTTGACTCAATCATTTTATGTTGTTCCTTTCTTTTAAAATACTATGTTACTTAGGCAGAGTTATTATTTTTTAGCTATTCTTTCGATTGGCATCATAAAAGTAGGGTGTTTTTTTTTTCACATTTAAGTCGGTTCGATTCCCAGCCGAAGCAAGTAATTTTTAGAAAATCTATGAATGCAGAATTACTAACTTTTAAAAATAACATAAAGTCTTCTTTGAGCAAAATTCACTATCTACGATATTTAAGGTACTTCCCCTTCATGTCCCATAACTTTGGGACGCCCTGTATAATACCTACACCTGAACCGGCTTGATTAGAATAATAATGTTCATAGGGACAAATCATGTTATCACGTCTATAGTTCATTTTATTCGTCTAAAATGTAGTTTAACACACGCAGTTCCAAAATGAAATGGTACTCTATCACCAATGCTTGTTCTTATATCTATTTCTATTGTATCAAATTCTCTACGCATTATAGGAATATAGTGAGCGGAAGGAAAGACATGCATTTTGAATGCCCCGTTAACGTATTTTACTGGATCTAATGGTATAATTCGGAATAAAGATGCCATTACATCTCCAACCAGTTGTGGTTGAATTATATCTGAATAAACAAAAAGTTGTGATGGTAATCCAATAGACAAGTTTGCAGGGAACCTCCCCACTGACTTCACCATTAAATTTGTATTTGGTTCAAACCCAAGCTGCTGACTTAGTTTAGGTGTAAGAAGTAACGATGATATGTCATTTCCTCTTTTAGTAACTGTTACTAGTTGTGAGTGATCATTAAAATTAAACTGCGCCTTGTTATCTATGATCGGGTTCTTATTAAAAGCATTCAGAAAATTATCAATGTTATGATAGTAAGTAGCAGGAATGTGACTCTTAAATTCCACAGATGTATTGTGATTAGTACCATCTTCTCGAAATACCAGTGTCTTCTTGACATATATAATATTTTCACGCTCTTGAACATTTGATATGGTGCAAGGATACTGAAATTCAACTAGGCCTGCAACCCATTCTCCATCCAATGTAATAGTTTTAGGCAATTTTGTTACAAAATTAGCTGTTGTGTTTTGTGGGAAATATGAAGCCGAACTATTGCTCAATAAAGTAAGGTAAAAACTGTCTTCCGTCATATTGATTCCAAATTCGAAACTGATATCCAAGTATTAAACTTATTAGGATATCCTTTCCATTTGACTAACACTTCCTTTCTGTTGCCTGAGTAACGAGTGCGTATTATTTTATCTATTTTATACTTAATGGTGGGGTCGTATATTACTTTTTGTAATTCTTTCCCATAAAAAGTACCAATGATTGGTTCGTTTTGCAAATCTTTTAATGTATAAACAACCCATGGTGATCGTTTTACAATGGATGCAATCACAAATATTTCATCAGACCAATTCGTTTCATAGCCTTTTTGAAAGATATGTTTATATTTAGTTATACGAACATAATCACCGACATTAAAGATTAACTGCTCTGTTATGATTTTATCGTTATTTCGACCGTATAAATTGCGCCAAACTGTCATTATATTATTTGTGTTTACTTCAATAGGGCACATTTTTATACTCGAGTGGTAACTGCGATTGTAAGAATAAAGTAAGTCTTGTAAAATGTCAACATACCTATAGGTATTATTATGAGTGAAATACCGCCACATTCTCATTTTAAGAGTTCTCTGAAATCTCTCTACAATGCGAGCTTTAATGTCAGGGTTGTTGGTTGTATAATAATTTATACCTTTAAATTTGAAGAACTGATTCACGTCTTTTGATATAAACTCACTTCCTTTATCAGATTGTATATGTCTGGGGGTAGCATTGGCTTCAGCAAATATACTTTCAAAACAGAATTTGATAGTTTTAGAGTCTTTTTTTTTCATAGGCCTTGCGAAAGCATATTTACTAAATACGTCAATAACACATAGAATATACTTGAAACCATCATTATGTTGACTATACGTTCGCATGTCGGTTAAATCCGCCTGCCAGAGTTCATTAAAATTAGATAGGATGTACCTATTTCTAGAAAAATTTCTGTTAACTTGTTTATGCAAAGTATAAGTTTCCTGTGACTGTAACCATCGCTTTATATCCTCTTTTTTCATTCTCCCTTTCATTGCCTTGGTTAACTTATTCACACTGCCGTAACCGGCTGGATTGGATACGTCATAGTAAATCTTATTCAAATCATCTAATACGGATTCCATCTTTCCCAGTCTAATTTTCTTTTATGTATAACACCTCCGGTACTCCTTTTAGGTGTGTTTCTTTTACTAATACTGTCTTCTGATGACTCCAGTTGATTAATATACTCAAGGGTTTGTGGGTTACCAATAATAGATAATGGTATTTTTATATGTTTTAATGCCCATGCGAATTTTTTCCACCCTTCTGGCTTAGGACGCTTTAATGGACGCAGAGTATCATTAATCAAATCAATAATATTGCTACCAGGAATAACTTTGTTATTTATTGCAATAACACCTTTATTATCCCACGCAATTACGTCTTCCTGGTTGAGTATACTTGCTACAAGTAATTCTCCTTTCTTTTTGTACGTTTTTGGAATATACTTAAACATAAAATTTGGCGTATAACTTAAATATTGTTCCTTTGGGGCGTCGTGATCTATTTGCGATAATTTTGATACTGTTTCATTATTATCGCTTTCAACTTTCTTAATAATATCGAATTCGTTAGTATAAGGATCATCCATTACAATTGGCAGTTTGATTGGTTGTCGTTCCTCTTTAACAAAATGTAAATACCTTTGTAAGACTTGCAAATATTGCATCCACTTCTCACGATCTTCAACTTTGTTATTTAATATATTGTGCATTTCTTCATCAAGTCTTGATAACGGTTTTATTTGACTATCATCCCTATGTTTAAGCCTGTCTATTGCCTCTGGTTCTATAAGTATCATTTTTTTTGCATTTTCCATTTTTATTAAATTTATTTATTTATTTAAAAATGAACTTAACAATCCACTCAAAACCGTCCCCAAAATTATTGGTAGAAATGCTCCACCTTTTTGCACAATGATACGCTTCCTTGATTTATTCTCTCCTTTCGAAATTAATTTTCTCAAAATTGTTTTATGCTTTCGTAATTTAATCTTGTCTTTGTGTTTTAATGGTACCTTTCCAATTAAAATATTATAAATGCACTCACATATACAATTTATCTCATCATCCTGACAAACCTTTAACAAGGCCGTTCTAAATTTCGGTTTCAATGTTTGTAAAGCTGTCAGTAAATGTCGATGAGATGCCACTTTCCCATGCATTATCAGCTATTAATGTTCCTAAATTATTAAATCAATATGAATTATTTATACTGTTGTTACTCTTCGAAGCATTACTTAGAACTGACTATAATTTCATTTGACTTGGCATATTTAAATCCTTTTTTAGGGATGTATACTATAGTGTGAACGTCAAAGGGAAAAATGTTTGTTTTGAATCTACACAAGTCATTTGTGTTTTGTTTTAAATCAACCATTAAATAACCATGAGGTTCTTTGGTGGCATCTTTGTAGGCCTCTTCAACAAATTTAGAATTATCTGGATAAACTTGCCGGGCTAGGTAACGTATTTGTGTTTTATCTCTAGGATTTTTAAAGTAAATTATATAACTAGAGTTCAAAGATATATCGCGCTGACCTTTTCCTTGATGAAATAAATTTTGTGTGATATAAAACACACTAACATTTCTGTGGTGACTGCCTTTAGTAAAAATATCAACTATCCGACCATCTGATTCTCTCATAAGATCATCTATAATAAGTAATTGAGGATAATGGCCATCAAACATGCTCATATCTGGTACACCTTGGCAATATTTGACTTTTTCTAAATTATACAAAGGTTGCATTTCATCATAACACCATGTAATTTGTTTGAACTCTACATCACAGACGTGCTTGCAATTTTTAAGAAAATTAGTAACAAAGTTAGATTTCCCACAGCCACTAGGACCAGCGACTATGGATGTAAAAGGATGTATGAAGTGTATCATACTTGTCGCACGACGTTCACTTAGTATGACAGGATAATCGGGAATGGAGGGTGTGAAAAATAAAAATTGTTTTTATACAAATATATTTAATTATTATTTAAAATGTAATCCTTATACATTAGAACTTAACTTACATATTTTATAATACTAGTGACAATGTCATCTATTTTAATTTGCAAAGACATTTCGAAATCGTGAACCATATTAACGCCTTACATTACAACTTAATCTAAATAATTAAATCATTAGACCTACATCTGTATACTTATAATGCCCCCAAGCAACAGTATCTTGACCATTAGGTAAGATGTAGCGTTTAGTATCACGGTATGATAATGAAATTTTATTAATTTTTTGGGTGAAAATTGTGTGCTTGATTGATTTGAACCTGTACATTTTCGCAAACTCATTGCGTTTATTGGTTAGACAGCGTTTATAATCCTCCAATTTTAATTTTTTGGTTACACTCTTGTTGATACCCTTAGCTTTAGCTATTGTATTACTTGCTATTCTCATTGCATACATTTTAGATCGAAGACCAACGAATTCCATAAAAATAGCTCCATTGTTTTCATCTTTGAAACAGCCCAATCTTTTCTTGTTAATGCAAGGAAGTCCATAACGGTTGTTTATATCATAATTTGAAGTATCAAAATAATTATGTAAATCACATTTTATATCCTCATAAAAGTTGTTAGTATAAATTTGGTATGCAAAGCTATCTGTGTCGGTATACAACAGTTTTAAATTGGATTTGAACTTATTCACCATATATTCATAATGAAATTTATACATTAATGTTTTAGAAATATCTAGTATACAGAATCCTAAATATATAGGTTTATTATAAATTACTTTTACTTTTTTTAATTGTACAGCAACTAAATTTTCTGAAAATATTGACAAGCTATGAAATTCTGGTCTGGCTATGAAACTTTCAACTCCTTGACTTTTACCACGTCTAATCCAATGTGTTAAAATATGAACTTTGACTCTCTTTTCGACATTTTCCATAGTTTTACCAAAAACAGCGTTATTCATTAATTTATAGAAATCTTTTTCAAAGTCGCTATGTGCCGTAGTACGTAATTCAGTATTTAAATCGACATATTTTTTTAACCATCTGCATTGAATAAATTTTAAGATCCTATGTACTTTAGTCAACTTTAATCCATTTTGAAGACATTGTATTAGATTTTGATAGTGAATTACATATTTAGATTTATTATATAATGTAGGTATAAGTTTTTTTTCTTTGCTTTTTCCCAAACAAATGTGTTCTGGGCAGAATGGGAAATCTGAGTGAGCATCGTGCAAGGTATGAGGATACTCCAAGTCTACTTCTAATATATAACCGTGTTCAGAATTTTCTGAAATATTAAAATCAGTATGGGGATCAACCCATTCAAAACCTCCAATTGGAAGACTTTGAGACATTGCCCAACCATACAAGTTATTGGCGTCAAGATATATTAAGTAAGAGGACGGTTCTTTTTCATTGTAATCGGTCATATAAATATTGTTTGCTTTTGCATATCGATTGCTACATTGAGATATTCCACCCCTTAGACCCTTTTTTATAAAGGCTATCATATCAAAATCAGTTAATAGTTCTAATTCAATACCGGTATACTTTAGCATAGCATCCCAACTTAAACCAGGTGCCGTATAATAATGAGCAGGATCTAAACCATAAGTTTTCAAACACACGGTACGGAAGTTTTCAAAAACATCTGTTAATAATAATACATCGGTTTTCAAGTAAAGATTCGAATAATCACCCATATTTTTACAATTAAAATGTTTCCAAACATCCTTAGCATGATGATAGTCTTGATCGCTAATGTGACTATCTGTGAGCAAGTTATAAAAATCTTTTTGTTCAGGTAATGATTCTACTTGAAGAGATTGATATGTAGTAGCTTTATTGTAGGGAAATACCCCTTTGCGTTTTAAAAGACAAAAATCTTCTATATCGGCATATGCTTTATGTAGTTCCCCAAATTGATCATCTTGAAGATTTTTTGATAGATTATCTAAACTGCAAGCTAAAAACTTAAAGGAATCTAGAAATCTTAATGAAAATCTTCTTCCATTAATGTTGATATGTTTTGTAAAAGAGATATATTTTTCTTTATTTTGCGGAATTACTTCTATGTCTCCCTCAAATAAATTTAAGGCGTGCACTATAAAATGGGCATCGTAATTACTGAGGTTATGGATCAAAATCGGTAAAAATAGCGGTGGTCTAAATTTTAAACTGCAATTAGAATGGACAACACCCTGGAAATCACCCGAACACCAATCATAATATAAAATGGTTTCATCGTTCAAGTCCTTTTCACATATGTAACAATTTTTGGCCATTTTAATTTTATTTTTATCCTCAGCTGTCAAAGACTTTGATCGTTTTTGAAAACAGAAATATTTACTGATTTTTTTAAGATCATTATAAAGATATTCCATAAAATTTTTTGCACAATTAGGACCGGTGTACGTTTTATATGTGGAAAGGTTATCATCGAAGGAACATTTAATAAAATAACCAACACTGTACACTTCATGTCTCTGAACATTTTGAGTATATGACTCTTGGGGGTCCCGATTACAACACTCAATACCATTTAAAAAAGCTTCGAAATCAGCATAGATAACAAACGGCAATTTCAATTTTCTTAAAAATTTATCAAACACAAGTTTATTACTTGAAACTTCATTTCCGAGCCAGTTCTTTTTTTTTATATCACTGGTGGGGAGTTCCACTGTTATATGTGTACAATCATTTTTTTGATGATTGTTTAGTTTTTCCTTTGTATAAAAATACAAAAGACAACCATCACAGATATGTATTGCATTACGTTTCTTGGAAATTTGTGAGCTCACTAACCTAGATAAATTTTTTATAAAACAGTAATGTCCACCACTTTCATTTGATATATATAACAAATTAATATGGTTATCTTTTCGGGATTTTGTAAAGTACAAAGGACCTATCACTGTGTTACTTTTTGTTTGACTATTATACTCTAACCCAAAAACATTTATGCTAATATTGTTAAGCGTTTCTACTTTACCAATGTCTTTCAATTTTATAGGAAATGACAAATTATTAAACTTCAGTTTATTTTGATGATTTGAATAAGACGTTACTCTATCAACATGACTCGATACTGGATATAATGCAGAGAGTAAAGCCCATTTCAAACACTCATGATCTTTGTTCTTTACGTTAATAACTGCTTTCTTAAGTTTAATGTCATTCGGTAAATCAAGATAAGAAGAGCCGCGTAAAGGTTTAAATTTATTGACATTCATATCCAAGTATTTGATTTCTTTTAAACTCCACCCACTATCTTTTTTCTCAAACTCTGACATTCTATTACATATAATTTCAGTGAAAGATATAAAAAAATTATCTAATTCATCACCTTCACTTAAAATCCAATTAGACGTTTGAAAATCAAAAGAATTTTGCAATTCTTTCGTTTCTTGTATAAAGTCAGCTTGGACAATGAAATTTGCCTTAAATATAGTTAACTGCTTAATACAATCATTTAAAAGCTCAAACAAAGTATTCTTAATTGAATTGCAGAACATTTCTGGTGTCTCAAATTGTGTTTCTAATTTATTTGTTTTCGAAAATATTCGATAAGTTAACACTCTGTTACCGAAAGCAGATTCAATCAATTCCACGTTTTCCAATGTGTGCTGAGAGTTTAAACACTTGCTCTTATGTAAATTACTCTTTAGATGACTAGATAAATACCTCCTTTTAATAATAACATTACAAGTTTGACACTCGTACATTTCCTCTTGATTATATGATGATGATTTTCCATGGACAATCTGCTGTTGTTGACGAGATGTTGTTGGTACTTCTCCATCATTGAAATCGATTGGCAGCTTTCTCTTGTTTACGGAGTTTCTGAAATTAAATAGGGAAGAATATTAGAAACGATCACAACATTAAATATAATATTGAAATAAAAATACAAGCAATACAAAATACCTCTGTTTGCTTCTTGTTTACATTTACTACAATATGCTTGTAAAAATACCCCATCAAACTCATCTCTACTATCTGAAACTACTATATTTGAGTCGTGCCCCCTACATGATCTAAAATAAGGTATAATTTCAGGATCTTCTTGTAAGATTACAGGAAGCTGCCCCCTTGTATACCAAAGATGAATATATTTACTAAAGTTAGTTAATAGTAACGATTTACTAATTTTAGAAATATCTTCACAAGTTAAAGATAACATTGTGACTGGCAAAATTTAAACTAACAGAATTCAAACATTGAACAAACCTTTTATATCTAAACCCACGCCCCATACTTAATTAAAGAAAGCCATGGATACTTACGATTTTAAGTATTCCTTCTCAACCTTTTCACACAGTTGATAGAGCTCTTTATCGTAAAATGAATCGTTTAAGTCCATTTTTCTACAGTTGATTTCCGTCCAATGGCTTTAAAGGACCGCGGACTCATGGTTTTATACAGGGTTCTAAGTGGGCGGGGAGGGTGGGGAATGGCTCGAATTTATTGGTAGGTACCTCTCACATAAAGTCCTGTGACTTTACGGTCTACCTGTGTAGACCGTTTTTTCTTTTGAACTGAGTTTTGTATTCTACCTGGTCCAGTCTATTATTACGACAATTTTATTTAAATAAATTTAACATTGCGTTTAAATGCAAAGCTAGCTGACCAATGAGCCAACAAGCGAACTGTCTGGTAGTATAGTGTAAATGTATATAAAAAGACTAAGGAAACATATAATTATAACTGAATACATTATATGTATCTTTATTTGGAATGCGTCCGATGTCGCAGAAGGCTGAAACAAATGCGATTAGATATAAAAATGTGAATTCATTACGTGAGTGAGAAATGTAACCAGACGTTTTGTTTCGAGGTATTGGGAAAAACTTTGTTATTACACATGATAATTAAAATGAAAAGATGTTTAATATGTTTAAAAATAAACAACACAAGTTTTAATTTTTCAAATCACACTGAAGATGAATTTTTATAACTTTAGACTTATCTCACAAATAAAAATTTTGCAATTTACAAAACTGTATGATAATAAAATAACTCACATCCATTATGGTGACTGATTCACAAAATGTTAAAGAATGGTAAATTTTTAAGTTGTTTGGCGGTTTATATAGAAAACTTTCGAGCAAGTTTGAACATGTTTAATATGCACCTGCCCTAACCCTTTTCTTTAGTGTGAACCATTAAGGAATAATTTATTACATGAGACTAAATTTTTTCACCCTCCCAAAAATACCAACGATTGCGCGGTGTTTTGGACAAACGGTTTTTTCATCATGAAACTTTGGTTAATTTATAACATGATTTTGACGTTGATGGCATTCGGGTATCCCACGGCAATAAATTCTATATTTTTTCATAAAAATTCGCGTATCTTGACAATCTTCACACGACCTCATGCACCTGCGGAAACTTTGGTTAATTTATAACATGATTTTGACGTTGATGGCATCTACGTTCACATAAAGAAACCAATTTTATTATAATCTCTCGATTTATTACACGAGGCTACCCAAAAACGCGAACCGTTCTGTATCCCACGGCAATAAATTCTATATTTTTTCGATAACAATCTTCACACGATGCACCTGCGTATCACCTTGTGTCACGATCGCAATAAATTCTATATTTTTTTTCATAAAGATGCACGCAGTACACGTAAAAAACCTGTCCGTTGAATGCACAATGGAATACGGTGTTGTTTACCCAACTGAGATGGAGACCAAGGAGGGTAATGTATTGACTGGTTAATACATAAGAATGTTCGTTTATATGTATGCCGATGGATGTCGTCAATTGAGGTACAATAACCTTGTTTGATCTCGCTTTCAATCAATCAAATACTCTTTATTGCACAATTAACAAAACTACACTAAGCTTTCTTTCCTTTTATATGCGGGGGGCTGCGCCCCCCTGCACCCCCGCTTTATTTTTTCCGCAGGGGGCTGCGCCCCCTGCACCCCGCTTTTTTTTTTGTTTTTTTTTTTTTCAACATATTAATTAAAGTTTTACTATTATGGGGGGCTCCGCCCCCCAACCCCCGCCTGCCCTACCCCCACCCCGCTGTCGTTATTTTAAATATTTTAAAAGATTTCATATTTTTTTTCAAAATTTTAATTAAAGTTTTACTATTATGGGGGGCTCCGCCCCCCAACCCCCGCCTACCCTACCCCCACCCCGCTCTCGTCTCTGCATCCGCTTCCCCCTAGTAATGATGAATGTGGTCCAGAGCCCCTGACTAGATAGGCTGGTTGTAGACCACATGAACAAAAAATTTCGGTCCAGAGCTCAAATTACACCCTCTGGTGGGTGGGTGGATGTGGTCTGGTAGCACCCTATTATCACTACTTTGAGGACCATAAACTCTGAAAGGTATACAAAGCTTATGTGACGAGAGGTGTCTCCTGATCGCAGCAAATTAAAGTTTTGAATTCGTTATTGATCTATACAAATTACCTTCCCTAAATTATATACAGCAGTTTTCAAATTATTTCCAGCAAAATTTATCAAATTATTGCGTTTGCAGAACAATTGGAAACTATGCAATCTTATGATAGTAGTATGTAAAACGAAATTAAATAATAGAATTATCATAGCTATACTAGTTTATGAGTAGCTAATAGTCAACGAACTTAAGACATTATCAATCTATCAAGTATACTTTATTACACAACATAGAAATATTAGTAAATTATTTAATAGTTAATTAGGTACTAAAACAAATTAAACTGTGTACCTACACCCAAACTCAAAATATGCAAATTATACAGAACACTATAAATCTTATACGATCACTTGTTTGCATATTTTAATCAATGATACCTACCGAGGTTCCACCATCATCATTGTCACCAGCCCATACTAGTCCAGTGCTGGACTTAGTTAGGTAGTTAAATAAATCATTGTGATCAATAATTTAAGAATTACAAAAGTCGCTAAACACGCATTTCTGACGAAAATACAAAAGTTGATGGTCTTATATTATATTCTTATAAGTATGTACAATCTTTTCAAGTTCGTCAACGCTATTTTGAACACAACCCTCTAAAGTTATTGGCGAATAGTTTGGAATTATCATGTCAGTTATGTACATTAGCCTCTTAATCAAATTATGGAAAGTTAAAGACAGCGATTTTTGGAATTCTATGTTTTATTTTTATTTTATTAAATAGTTTTACAAACACTTGTTACATCGCTTAGAAATAATGAAGCCTTATGTATATTAGTTATTAGCTAAATGTACAAACAGTTTTAATGCTATTTATACATATTAGTTCCTATTTTGCTTGAATTTCGAGGTCGACTGTACAATTAATAACATACTATATTTCTAGATCAACGACTACATAGACCAATTAGGTGCAACGTACCCAGACCTTGTGACGGTCATCAACGCAGCTCTCTCCTACGAAGGTCGCCAAATCAAGTACGTGAGGATCTCAACAACGCGTTTCGAGGATCTGCGCAAGCCCGTCATCATCATCGATGCTATGGTGCATGCCAGAGAGTGGATCACCACCCCAGTTGCTATATACATCATCAATCAACTGGTGGTCGATATCGCCGACAATCAGCTGACTGATGCAATCGACTGGGTGATCATCCCATTGGCTAACCCTGACGGCTACGAGTACTCCATAGACGAGGTGAGGACATCTTGATGACCTTTCTGGGGATATTGAGTATTCAAGATGAGTACCAGATAACGTAGAGATCATAACCTATAAAAGCAAGTTAATTGAGTCAAAGTCAAATCTAATGATTTGATGATTTGATCCCGGATAGCCTTAATAACAATGCTGTAATGCGTAAAATTTTGCGTATAATATATAAGAGTCTTTATGCGTTGAATAAAATTGGGTATGAAAGACAACTAAGGGTCTTAGCATACGTGACGTGTTTATTCTCGTGCCGGACGGAACGGGACGATTTTTTGACATCGTTGCATTTAAAAACATAGCAATAAAATACACGTGGCGAGAAACACGGGCGGAACGGGACGGCAATAGAAAAACATCGTTATGGCATCTTCTTCATCTAATGCTACGGCAACCATTGCTAGTTCTTCAAAAGTAAAATCGTACACTTTGTGCTGAAATATGGTTGCAGCACTAGCACGACTATCGTTGAACACCGTCACTGTACGTATGTTTTAAAACCACTTTCACGTTAGGAACGTCCCGTCTCCGTTCCGTCCGAGAAATTACCCGTCAAGTATGCTAAGACCTTTATTCGGTTTTTACCTAACTACTCGTACCATAGCAATGGTACTAAAGGGAACAACCTCTGGGTTTCTTGAGCCGCTTCTTTTGCCACGGATGATTTCCCTTTCCGAAACGGTAGTAGCTTGGCTTGGGCATATTGAGTGCCTATTTCCAGTAGTTTTGAATTGACATTCAACAAATGATATCACATTTTATCTCACGTTGAAATAAATGCTTGAAGTTTAAAGTTCAACAATGGTCTAACTTATATTACACTCAGAGGAAGAAAATAGATTGGTCATGTTTATTTTGGTATTATTTCCAACGAGCACCTCGGTCCTGTTCATGCTGACCTATTACTACTTTGTCTTTCTTCTATCTTAATTATCTTTTAGAACAACTATCGAATATGAACGATCATTTGGAGTGCTTTAAATAGTAACATTTGACGTTATTCTAGGACCGCATGTGGCGTAAAACTCGCTCCTTGAACCACCCCGACTCATTCAACTGCCCAGGAGTCGACGGTAATAGAAATTTCGACCACTACCACGGGACCACGAGTTCAGCTGCCAATCCCTGCGCTATCACCTTCGAGGGTCCCGCGCCTTTCTCCGAGTCTGAGACCAGAGTTATCCGTGATGTAGTTTGGCAGGCAGGCAACAGAGCTGCTTTGTACCTGTCACTACACAGCTTTGGCAGCATGTTCCTTTACGCTTGGGGTAACAATGGTAAGATTCTTTGTTGACTAATTTTGTTTAGAGAATGTGTTTCTGATGTCAGTCTTAACGGAACCTATTCCCAAAGTACCATCACTTCGGAAAGGAAAATCATCTATGAAAGCGCCACTCTATTCTTTCAATAAATATTAGAAATGCAATTTTCGAGCCAAAGTCAACAAAATTTAATCCCGGTTTACAAGACAAGTTTTTTTTATAATCTTCATGTAAGATTTAAAAATATATATACTTTTGATATCCTTATCATTTTGACCTCATCCACGTAGGGGTGTGCTATGAAAAGTTTTTCAATTTTGGAGCCAAACGAAGCATATTTCGTACGTTTTCCTCTTTGTTTTATCAAGCATCAACACGAACTCGTACACTTCCGGATGGATCATGTCGATTTTTGTCCTCTTCACGTGTACGATTTGTTGCTAGTAAATTAAAACTAAATTTTGTTTACTGACTGACTTAAGACTTTCATCTCTGATTTACAGCAACACTTCCATCAAATGGTTTGAGTCTCCACCTCGCTGGTGTCACGATGGCTGATGCCATTGATGAGGTCGCCCTGCCGAACGCCAGTCGCTATATCGTCGGAAATGCAGCCAATGTACTGTACTTCACCACGGGTACATCTAGAGACTGGACACGAGCTGTCGGCGTTCCCCTCACCTACACAGTCGAATTACCAGGCTATACCTATGGATTCCTGGTACCGCCAACTTATCTGGAACAGATTGTCACCGAAACCTGGGAAGGTGTTGCCGCTGGTGCTCATTTTGTTCTTGCTTATTACAATTAAAGTGTCAGTAATTTAATAAATTCATGTTTATTTATGTAGACAGTCTTTTTTTTTACAAACAAACATTAATACTTATAAAATTTAGAAAACCCCCAAGAGATAATGATTGAAAATATCATCCAGATATACAAACCAAACGTCTTAGACTCTAAATATCTCCGAATCAGCTGAACCGACATCCTTCAAACAGAAAAACGTTTTCAGATAGATCCAGCTGTTTTAGCGCTAAATTGCCACACATAGATAAACAGACATAGATTTCAAACTCGTAATACCTTTTACCGTTGCCTAGCTTGTTTACAGTTAGACAAATTGTTTTACACCAAAATGATATGTAACAATCAATTGTACAGATATAATAATGGGCGTTGGTCTTCAGACACAAAAAAAAATTGTGAAGGATTTATCCATTACACTGGTCCACGCCTCTGGAGATGTGAAAGATGGTTTATAGCGCTAGCGTACTAGGTACTACACCTCACGGAAGTGAGTTGGACGGCGTATTTTTTCTATAAGATATTACATTCAAATGTGTATTATAAGCAATTAGAAAAAAATAAAGATGATTATTATATTACTAAGATACAATAAATTATCATATCCGGTGCAATCAACTTGAAAACAAATAGGTAAATATATTCGATTACGCGGATGATAAATAGATAAGGGCCTATCTACAGTGTGTGTAAAAAGTAATTTCCTGTATCGTTCGATCTAAAATTTTGATGTATATTAGAGTCGACATCGTAGTTAATCACTGCAGTGATTCAGGCATTAGACAGTGGAGATGGCTTTGTTAGTTGTGTATGTGATTTTGTTGGTGGGTGCTTTAGCGCAATGTCGTCATGAGAAATATGAAGGGTGAGTTACAAATCTTTACAAAATACAATGGAGTTGAGGTTGACTGTGGAAACCTTTAACTTATTGAAGGTATCTGTGTGTGGCTATCTTATCTCCAGCAACCAGAACCAGCCATTTCTATCAACTTAAGTCGGCAGTAAAGCAGACGGACATTATTGAACATAATATACCCTGCTGGACATCAAACTCACTACTAACTGTAACTTGCGTAATTGCAATAAAGGGGTCGGGACATTTTGCTATGGAGCCTGGCAGAGATACATCAAATTCTTGGTAATTTTTACACATAAGTACCTTGTATACAAGGTATGATAAAAGCGATAGCATCATATCATAACAAACAAAAAATTAATCTTCTAAAATGTCTAGAAACAGAGGTTAACTATCTCAGTTTCGAGACGTGTTAAGACTATAACAACTGTAGGGATGTCAGACTTCATAAAATGTCGTATTCCCTTTAAGCTACCGAAAACTGTCGGTTAATTCTGGCACGTAGCAGAAAGGCCATTCATGGGCCCTGTCGAAGCAAACATATGCTAACATAGGGTTCCGGGACACATGAAGAAGCAGACTCTGACTTCTCGCAGACTGAACACCTGTGCATCTACTGTATGAACTTGGCTCACTAGTGCATAAACGCAATATACACCTGGGTGCAACCGGTCGCAGTGATACAGGGCTTCTATCATCTGCAACCAAAACCCCTTTGATATTATTTAGGTTAGTTTTTCATAAATGGTTCCGATGCCTTGAGTACTACGCAGAATATGTATGCAGACAATTTGTTCCATTATGTCAAAGGAGTCAAATGTGCAAGCTGCTCACCGCGAAACTGATTATAGCCATCATAGAAAACAGCTGTGTTCTAGTTAATGCCCGTACCACGGGTTTTCTCGAAGTCAGATATAAATAGATACATAGCACACAATAACTATTAGATTTATTTAAAATGTTCATTGAGTATCTGATGATAGATGTGGAAGGCGGTTATATGAACTCGTTAATGCCTTCTTAAGCGTTTTGTTAGATTTTTCGCTATAAAATCTTGATGTCTTCATTCTTCATACATTCTCCTTTCCAGGCACCAACTATATACCGTCGCTGGACCATCTCAAGAGTTCCCACACCTACAAACCAGGCTGGACTTGCTATCATATCAAACCGAACAGAGCTCTCTAGATCAATTGAAAGGGGTCTTCAGACTCTCTCCAGAAGAGAAAGGGCGATGGCTTCAGTATTTCCAGACGAAGAATATGACCTTTTCAAAGGTTGCCGATAACCTTGCTGAGTGAGTAATCTGGGCCTCATTCTTATCAAAAAGAAAATTACGGAATTAAATTCACTTTACGAATATCAAAAGGATACTGTGTTGTTTCATGATCTAATTGATGAATTTCCACCATTTCTTTTCTATTTAACCACTGACGAAAAACGGCGGGTGTTATATGTTTGACGGCGTGTGTGTGTGTGTGGGTGTATGTGCGTGTCCAGACTTTGTCCGGAGGTAGGTATGTCAGTAATGCGTGGTCTGATTTGAGTACGATTTATTTATATTAAAGACTAAACGAGGGAAGTAGTTCATAGCCAGTTTGATTTGGAAGATACAAGTATTTAGCTTTAAACATATTTTTTTGAGGTATTTCGATGACATCATAGTTTTAAATTCGAAGCACTGGTGGAATACTTCAAAGGGAAAAGAACTTTTGGTCCGATTACAAAACATAAAGCAATAAAGTTTCTTCTTATATTTCTAGAATTCTTCGGGACGAGGAATCCAAGTACAAAAGAGCAAAATTGGCTGCTAAGCGGAGTGGTCGGTCGATGAGCTGGGACACATACTACGATCATTATGAGGTAAAGCATTGGACCTTACTACAAAAAACTTCTAAACAAGTAATTATCAGTGGTAAAGCTTGTTGTGCTAAGTATTACTTAAGAAATAGATAAACAAGTATTTGTAAGAAATGGCTAGAACTAAATTAATTTATTGAAATTATTTAAAAATCGATTATTTTGCTCACCACAAAATGATGCTTTACAAAGTGACTTTAGGGCTAGGTAATACATCATTATTTAGTGGCGCAATGACATCGTACAGTTGGCGGGATCTCATTGGATGCGACTGCCATAGGACCGTTAGATATACCGTAATGAAGGAGAGGTCTTATAGCAGAGAGTCGTGCCAGTTTTGTAGAAAGGCCTGAAGATGGCGCAACGGACTTGAACTCAAACTCCCTTGGTGGCGACACCAGCGGGAGAGAGAGACGGGTCGCGTTGGGAAGAGCCCGTTGTAGAGGGAGTTGAGGGCCTTATCTAAATTCCCTCTAGTAGGCGGCACTTGACTTCCCTAGGATTTTAGGGGCAAGGATTCTTATTTTTCTCCGAGATGTCACTATTTTACAGCTTCGTTTTCAGGAACCACACACACTAGCTGGAACCACTAACTTTACCGGAACC
The DNA here is from genome assembly GCA_949316235.1 of Oegoconia quadripuncta. Lineage (NCBI taxonomy): Eukaryota > Metazoa > Arthropoda > Insecta > Lepidoptera > Autostichidae > Oegoconia > Oegoconia quadripuncta. Next base: position 6,510,230 of record OX438759.1, read on the forward strand.
ACAATTAACCAGGATTACCAGGGACTTGTGAAACAAGGAAACTCAAATGCTTTGTCGTATTCGTACTCTCTTTAATTACAATTTTGCCTTACTTAAGTACAAAAATAAGGTTCTCAACTAGTTATAAGCGAGTCAGACATTATTCTCTCATGAAAAGAAGAGTATACATATAAAAGGAGAGAGAAAATAAATCAATCATTCGGAGGGTATATTACAAAACTATTTTTTAAAGATTACCCACATAAACTATTATTTATTAAAAATAACCAAATACCCGCTTTTAATTTGGTAACCAGATACAATAATCACATATTGGGTAAAACATACAAAAAACAAACTCTTTATTAATAAAATACAAAATTCTTAACTTAATTGTTTTACAGATGAGATTGTCCGTAACAATCTCTACCCCCCAGTACGAGAGTTCCATCAAGTACTCAACTAGTGGGTAGGACAATCACACCTGTAATGGGACTACGCAACACTCCATGTTTGGTCTTAATGTCTATTACACGGATTATACCGTCCTTACCACAATAAGTCTTTATTATTTTTCCCATTGGCCAGTCATTACGGGGCCTATTTTTGTCACATATCACACACACTTCGTTCACTTTCACATTAGGCTCGTTCAATGTCCACTTTTGCCTCCGCTGTAAGGTGGGCAGATATTCACGCCTCCACCGCCTCCAAAACTCATCCGCCAGCGCATTTACTCGCCGCCATTGAGCTCTTGAGTTGTGATCGCTCAACTGCGTTCGTACCATGGGAGCGCCGCCCGCAGATGTTCCGATGAGCAAATGGTTGGGAGTTATCACCACTGGATTTTCTGGATCATCGGTGACATAGGTCAATGGCCGGCTATTTACCACAAGTTCGGCCTCGGCTAGGAGCGTCATCAAAGTTTCTTCTTTAGGAGCCCGTTCTCTTAATAATGCCTGTAATGCATTCTTCGTGGCTCGCACTAATCTCTCCCACGATCCACCCATATGAGGAGCGGCTGGAGGGGAGTAAATCCAATCAATTTTTCGACTGATGACCTCATCTTTCAGCCGGTCGTGGTCCATTTCACGAAGAGCAGCTCGCAATTCTTTATTTGCTGCAACAAAATTGGTACCTCGGTCGCTGTAAATTGTTGAAGGTTGTCCGCGGCGGGCTATTAGCCTTCTCAATGCTAATATAGCCGAGTCGGCACTCAGTGAAGCGGCTAGGTCTAGGTGTATGGCGCGGGTGGCGAGGCAAGTGAATAAAACCCCCCACCGCTTTTCTCTGCGTCGACCTATGGTCACTTCCATCGGTCCGAAATAATCGAGACCGCAGTGTACAAAAGCTCGCCTTGTGTCTGTTAGGCGCACTTTAGGTAAGTCTCCCATCTTTGGGTACAAAGGTCGAGCGCGCCTTAAACGACATAGCTGACATTCAGCTATACATTTCTTTGTCGCCGTACGGGATTGGAGCACCCAAAACCTCTCTCTTAAAGCGTTTACTACCGCTTCGTGGTTTACGTGGTGTGCTCGCTTATGATAATCAATTATAAGTAGACGAACGGTAGGATGACGTCCATCTAATATAATTGGATGTCGCTCACCAAAATTCAGTTCAGGCGCGGCGCGTAGTCTGCCGCGCACGCGTAGCATGCCGTCCTCAAATATCATGGGGTCGAGTGATATAAGGCGACTCGACTTTGGCAGTTGTCGTGCATTGAGAATGGCTTTTATGTCGTCGTTAAATGCCTGCTTTTGAACTTCACGCAGTAAGTATTTCTCAGCTGTGTCTAGGTCGGCGGGTGACAGTGCGGATGAGGGGCGTCGGCGTCGGCAGCGTTCGATGAAAATGAACACGGGCGCAGTAACGCGCAGCGCTCGCGTCCACGAAGAGAAGCGCCGCGTGTCTATTAGCGGCGGCGCCGCCGGCTCGCTGAGGGCGTGCACGCGATGCACAACCTCCGGATCCTCTTCATGCGCCTCGTCTGTCGGTGCGACAGGCATCGCCGGCCACTGCGTCTGCGGATAGCAAAGAAAAGGAGGGCCAGAAAACCACATGTTCTTTGTATTCGGCCAGTCCAACCGAGTGGCTTCATCAGCCGGGTTGACGGCAGAGGGTAGCCAACGCCAGTCGCTTTTGCTAGACAATTCGTCAATTTCACCTAATCGATGTGCTACATATCTCTGGTAATCACGGGCATCAGAGTTTATCCATCTTAAAACGGTCTGTGAGTCTGTCCATAAATACTTCCTACTAACGGTCATGCCTAAGTCTTTCTCAACTACACGAGATAGCCTACATGCTAATACGGCAGCTTGGAGTTCGAGTCGCGGTATGGATACCACCTTAACAGGTGCGACTCGAGCTTTACCGGCCACCATTGCTGTGGACCGAATTCCAACTTTATTTGTTCCTACAATAAAGGCCACGGCTGCATACGCGAGTTCCGATGCGTCTCCGAAAACATGGAGTTCTAGGTCATTATTTTCCAGACCGTACCATCGGGGAATCTTAACTTCGGTGAGTAGTTTTAAATTACTTAACCATTGAAACCATAGATTTGCCTCAGTAGGTTTCAATTGTTCATCCCAGTGGACGCCAGACTGCCAGATTCGTTGCATTAATATTCGTGATTGAATTACACAGGGATATAAAAATCCTAAGGGATCGAAAATACTCATTATCGCCCGTAGAAACTCTCTTTTAGTAGGTACAACTTTGCCCTCAACTATTTCGGGCGGTAAGCGTTTAAAGGATAGGTCAAAGGTCAAAATATCATCATGAGGGGTCCAAATCATTCCAAGCGTTCGCTCGGACTCCTCAAGTGACCTTTCTATTTTAACACGTTCGGGAGCGTTGGCACACAAATGTTCTCGCAAATCGGGAGAGTTCGTTACCCAACCACGTATGTTAAAACCACCCGCTGCGTGTATTTGTGTGACCTCGCTTACGAGACGTTTGGCTTGTTCCACTGTTTCTACACTTTCCAAATAATCATCCATATAATGTTTGTTTTTGATGGCCGCGACGGCCTCTGGATAGGCATTAGCATATTCGCTAGCGTTCTTATTTAATATAAAAATGGCGGTAGTGGGTGACGATGTGGCTCCAAAAACCATAGAGGTCATGGCATATACGTCAGGATCTCTATTTCGGTCTTTTCCTCGCCATAAAAACAATTGTGCGCCCTGATCCTGTTCCCTTATTTTGACACGCATAAACATATCAGCGATGTCGCCCGCGAAGGCGATAGGGCCGGCACGAAATTTAAATAACACACTTAGGAGTGAGTTTAACATGTCTGGACCGCTCATCAAATTATCATTCAAACATGTACCATTATAATTGGCAGCTGCATCAAAAACAAGCCTTAATTTATTTGGTTTATTCGGATTAGTGACCCCAAAGTGGGGCAAATACCAAACAAGATCAGTTGGTCTGGGCATATCCACCCGTTTGGCATAACCTTCACTTAATAATCTATCAATCTGTTTAAAATACTGCTCGGCGTAGTTAGCGTCTTTATCAATTTTTCGCTCCACATTAATTAATCTTTTTAGAGCGTACTTATAATTATCGGGCAAATCGATATGATCGCGATTCCATAACAGGCCTACTTCCCACTCCGAGCCAATTCTGCGACTGGTAGATTCTAATATATTTATCGCTCGTTTAGTCTGACTATTCTGACGATTTGCCTCGGAGATGCCTATAGCTTCTAATTCAAATTGACGCTTAACTAAATCGTGCAGGTCATCATCAATTCGCAAGCAATTAACAGAGTTATGATTTGCACAAGAGAAAAATGGGCCATGGACCACCCATCCTAATTTTGTTAGAGATGCAACTGGCGTACCTGACTTACCCTGCCTCATATCCCAGCCGACTACCAAGTCCCAGTGATCTTGGCCGAGTAACACCATGGGTTTCGCGTCCTCCATTGCACTGCAATCCAGGTCCAGCAGATGGCTATTTTCACTCAACACACTTGGAGGCACAGTTTGTACTGGTAAGTTTAAATCACTAATTGTTCGTAGTGACACATTATGCAAATCACCATTAGGTCCACGGAGTCCAATTGACACTTTTTTGGATTCACTGTCCGTTACACAATGTCCGCGAGCACTCATGATTTTGAGTGGGCATAGCTGACCATCCACTCCACTGGCGAGCTTCTCATCAATTAAGGAGACCGTTGCTCCATCGTCCAATAGAGCGTATGTAGGTCGCTCTTCGCCGCCGATTACTACATTGACCGGTAACACTTTAAGCAACGCCCGCGAACGCTGCTCCCCGACGTTGGTGACCAATTCGGTGGTAACTGGAGCAATTGTCTGTCGCGGAGCGCTCACCGGTGCGGGCACAGACTTCTCAGATGAAGTCGAGCGCGTAGTACCCATCCTCTCGACGTGAAGCATGGCGTGATGCGAATAATTGCATTTACTGCAGCGCTTAGCATGGCAACGGTTGCGTGCGTGTCGCCTCGCTATACACTTGAAACAAAGTCTTTCACTTTTCACAAAGTCCCACCGATCGTTCACCGACATTTTAATAAATTCACTACAATCCGTTAGTCTGTGGTCACCTTTACACCGAACACATCCAATAAGTGACTTATCTGGCGACTCATCTTTGAGTGTATGCACACGCTGAGTCGTGCGCTGCCCCTGTCTTCGTGTCGACCGCGTATACGTCGAAGATGTCGGCGGCGGCGGCGGCGGTGCGTTCATCAAGTTGAGTGGCATAGAGTACGATGATGCACACGCAATATCATTCAGGAACTCCAATAAAGCTTCTAAGTTGGGTGACAGGCGTAAGTCGACCCCGCACTGTTGATCAAGCTTCATCGCGTACTCTCCATATTGATTACGTTGAATCGGTGTAAGTCTGGCCACTAATTCATTCACAATTTGTGGATTGTGTAAATAACTCTGCGCGTTCAAATTTTTCAAAGTAGCCACGCAGTTACGAACGGTAGTCGTAAACTTCCTTATATCACGTCCGTTGTCGGTTAACTTCGGAAGTGCGCGCACTTTCTGTATAGCGCTTTCTAAAAGTAATCCGGAGTGGCCAAATTCTTGTTCCAAGGCCGTCATCACTTCTTTCGGATCACTTGCCGTTCTCAATAAATCTTCCACGGCTGCCTTAGCTTCTCCATGAAGCGATGCTTGCAGCCGAGCCATATTTTCATGTGGTGTGAATTCATAAGACGACGATGAAGTCGTGTACATTTTCTTGAAATTCAACCAATCAGAAGGATTTCCATTGAACGCTGGTAGCTCGTACGTCTGTCTGGGCAGCGGTCGTGGCCGACCCAGGCGCGAGATGGCTTCCGCAAGCTGTTCCATTCCTTTTCCATATCTTCTTTCATTTGATTGGTCTCTTTTCGTTGAGTTGTGCCATCCTGTGCCTCTCTCACCGAAGACCGGAGCGTTCGGAGCTTGACTAGTGAAGCGTTGATTGTGCTGCGGCTCGAAATACGGTGCCGGCGGCAGCTGTGGCATAGTTGCTGGCGCCGGACGTGCGAGATGCGCAACCGGTGGCGCGACGGGCATCGGCGTGGGCGGGATGGCTCGTGTTGGAGCACAGTTGTCCGGCAGTGGGTTGGTACGCGCGCCTTCATCAAAATATGGAAGTGGTCTATCTTGAGGTGCCGCTGCGCCTGTCGTGGCTTCCAGCCAATCATTTACTCTATCTGCTGAGCCCACAGACGACAGGTCGCCGGCATTCTCCTCTTCGACCTCTATGCGCGCGAGGTCAACCGCTAATCTCTTCTTAATTAGTCCCTGATCAATCCTGGCCAGTTGCACTTCTGCGTCTAGTTCAACTTGACGACGTTGAAGTTCTCGGGTCGCTCGGCTCGAGCGTGACGACCGACTACGGTTGCTACCCCCCGTGCCAACTCGACGTGCCATCAACGTAGTCTCCTCTTGCACAGTAACCGAAGTTGCCACAGCTCCAGGATTCTCCAACGGTGGACGCTTTTCACTAAAATCGCGAATGCGTCCTCCAACCGCCGGAATCGTTGGCGTGGGCGTTCTTCCCAACATTCGATGCTGCACTGTAGATGGCGACGCTGGCGCTGGGCGTTCACTTTGTAAACCAGAGTCAGTGGCGTCTTCCCGACAACGCGTCTTCGCTCGCGTTAACATGTTGCTTCTTGTTGACATCTTGAAGAATCCGGCTTCGAAAGGACCAAAAACTTATAGCAGAGAGTCGTGCCAGTTTTGTAGAAAGGCCTGAAGATGGCGCAACGGACTTGAACTCAAACTCCCTTGGTGGCGACACCAGCGGGAGAGAGAGACGGGTCGCGTTGGGAAGAGCCCGTTGTAGAGGGAGTTGAGGGCCTTATCTAAATTCCCTCTAGTAGGCGGCACTTGACTTCCCTAGGATTTTAGGGGCAAGGATTCTTATTTTTCTCCGAGATGTCACTATTTTACAGCTTCGTTTTCAGGAACCACACACACTAGCTGGAACCACTAACTTTACCGGAACCACAATTAACCAGGATTACCAGGGACTTGTGAAACAAGGAAACTCAAATGCTTTGTCGTATTCGTACTCTCTTTAATTACTTTTTTTTTTTTTTTTTTTTTTTGCGCCCATGCAAAGGCACCCTCCGGAGGAACGAAGGAGGGAGGCGGAGAAGGCTCTAAGCTTACGAGCACAGCCGGCTGTGCAAGTTATGTGGGACTCACAGAGTGTGCCTACCCACTAAAACTCCGCCTTGGAGGTAGGGACTAGCCGTGAGGCTTTTATCCCGTCATCGGAAGCGACCCCTTACCTGGGGAGGGGAGGGGCGCTAGTGGTGCTCTGCTAGAAGAGCATCACTTAGAAGAGCCTAGAGCTAATCGAGAGTCGATGATGATGAGTCAGGGGTGCCCCTGACTCATCTGTGGCCGCCAGGAGGCAAGCCAGATTAGATGTGAGTTTATTGGGTGGGAGTGTTTATGTTTGGGATATTTGTATTTAAATGGAGTTTAGTAGATGGTGATGTTCGACTAGAGCAAGGAGTCGTTCTTGGGCTGTGCGTGAAGCGCGTAGCTTGCGGGCGAGTATTGATATCTCTCCGATATCAATACCGCTGATTGCAGCGTAGACGGTCTGCATGTCCTCAGCCAGGGAGGGCATACTGCCACCTGGGTGAGGCTTTGGTTGATTTGGGCGTGGGGTGGCTGGAGGAGCCTGAGGGCGGAGGACTGAGGAGGGGGCTGGGGTTTTAGGACCCCAGGGGTTTGAGACCTGAGGGGGCTTAAGGGGTGGGAAGTGAGGGAGTGTCACCGGGGGTGGTGAAGGTTTGTGACCTGCTTGGGTGGAGGCTTTAGGAGCCTTTTGGGTGGGGCGGGGGCGGGGAGCACGCGGGCAACCGCGGTAGTTGGCCGTATGGCCGGATTGTCCACATAGCACGCACGATGGAGGAGTCTCATCGTCACGTGTGCGTGTGCACTCTTTTGTGCTATGTGGCTCTAGGCACTTTACGCACCTAGGGTTGGCGGAACAGTTTGCCGCTGCGTGGCCATAGAGCTGGCAGCGGTGGCACTGACCGGGGTGACCGCGTTTGTGCGGGGGCTCTATTTTTATTTTGGAGAGCCCACAGATGGTGAGTTCTCCTTTGAAGATGTCCCTAGCGTTGGGGACATTGGTGAGGATGGCTAGGGCTAGTGGGTATGTTTTACCCGTGCGGCTGTGCATTTTGTGCACAGCCTCAACGGGGAAACCTTGCAGGATGAGGTCATCGAGTATGGCCTCGTTGGGGAGTTCGTGCGGGACGCCACGAAGGACGGCACGGATTTTACGCTCCTCGGGGAGCGCATAGGAGTGGTAGGGGATTTGATTTTGGGACAGTAACCTCGTGAGGTTCCTAAAATCGGTGATTGAGGGGACTATTATTTTGATGGCCTCACCGGTGTTGGAGGCCTGGGAGTATTGCACCTTGTTGTCGGTGCAGAGTTTTGAGACGAAGGTCCACTTCGTCTTATCCCTGAGGAAGACAGGCGGGGGGGCTTTAAGTTTGGGGTGCGTGGGGGCTGCCGTCTGGCTTGGGGCGGCGGGGGTGGGGATGTCTAGTGACATCAGAGGTGCTGGAGAAGGAGAGAGGGTGGGTGGGAGAAGGGGAGAGAGGGGGCGGGGGATCTCGGTGGCCGAGCTAGGGGGGGGGCTGGGGGGTGCGGTTTTGGAACCACATTTGGCGGACCGCTTCTTGCGGGGTTTGACGAGTTCGAACTCGGGTTGGTCGGAAGGGGGGTGAGCGCCGACGATGGTGCCATTCTCGGAGATTTCCGAGTTGGAACCGTCATCGGGTGAGACGGGCCTCTTACGGGAGGAAGTGGTTGAAATGGAGTCAGAGTACTCCATTTCTTGAACGGGCGAGGGGTCGGGTTGGGCGGGTCGGGCAGCTTTTTCTTTAAGAGCTTTGCAAAAATATTTTTGGAATGCAGCTTTGTCAAAATTGATGCCGCTGCTTTCCAGGAAGGATGAGATCATCTCTAAAAAGTCGTTTTTGGTTGCCATAGCGGCTGAGGGGTGTTATTATTTGGGGGGGGAAGAAAAACCTCCCTGCCAATGGCAGGGGGGAGAGAGAAGGGGAGGGGTGTGAGCAGGTATCCCTATTGGATAGCCGCTCGTACCGTCACCCTTGGGTCAAGGCCCAAGTGCAATGGGATCGGGTCTGCCGGTTTCTTCAGGTCCTGAAGGGATTGAAGTCGCACCGGGTCAACGACAGTTGGCTTAGTTGTCACGGTTACGTATCCACCAACTCAAACGCGGCAGATGCGCAAACTAAGTGCTAACGCGACTTTGTGTTGCCAATGAGTTGGCAGCAAAAAACCGCGCATCTGAAGGCGGCGGGTGTGCGGATGCACAAACGCGTATGACGCACCCACGGGGGGGTGCGGGACGCGGCACAGCGTACTCACGACAATGGCGGAGCGAGAGGGCGCGCGGTACGTGCGGGCACGACGGCGGCGCGGAGCGGAATGTCTTTAATTACAATTTTGCCTTACTTAAGTACAAAAATAAGGTTCTCAACTAGATATAAGCGAGTCAGACATTATTCTCTCATGAAAAGAAGAGTATACATATAAAAGGAGAGAGAAAATAAATCAATCATTCGGAGGGTATATTACAAAACTATTTTTTAAAGATTACCCACATAAACTATTATTTATTAAAAATAACCAAATACCCGCTTTTAATTTGGTAACCAGATACAATAATCACATATTGGGTAAAACATACAAAAAACAAACTCTTTATTAATAAAATACAAAATTCTTAACTTAATTGTTTTACAGATGAGATTGTCCGTAACAGGTCTATACCCAGGAGTATGGATTTAATTTGAGATAGATTGAAACAACGGTTGAATTGACAGATGATTAACGGCCTGTTTAAGGAAGTGACACGTTATGTCAGTCATTAAATTAGATGTTTTAGAACGCCAAGACATTGCCTAGTCTAGTCTATCTCACGTGACACCATATAGAATTTATCAATACCACCAGCAAACAGCCTACAAAAGTCCATCACTCATTGTCAATGTCTACTCTGTCCAGCTGGACAGATCAGACTGTATGACATGTCCACAGCCATCTCAATTTACCAATTCTGCAAGTGTTACATAGGATTCTTCTTCTCTTCTATTATAGACGAAGTAAAAAAGTTTATGAATTTCCTTTCAAGGTTAATGATTACTTGGACGAGCTAGGAACAAAATATCCTAATTTGGTGACAGTTGTGAATGCAAGTCTCAGTACTGAAGGCCGCCAGATCAAATACGTCAGGATATCCACCACGCAGTTCGCTGATCTTCGGAAGCCCCTCTTCATTATCGATGCTGCGATGCATGCCAGAGAATGGTTATCCGTTCCGTTTGCTATGTACATAATCAACCAACTGGTGGTAGATGTTGTTGATAGCGTTTTAACGGACAGCATCGATTGGGTAATCATCCCTGTGGCTAATCCTGACGGTTACCAGTACTCCTTTGATGTGGTAAGAATTTTTGCTAAACACCTACCTATAGGTATAACATCCACTACTCAAAACCTTGTCTTAATCGGCAATTGCAAATAGGATAACATTTATGACCACCAGCAAATATAAGTATGTTGAGGAAACATTGGCATTTTACTCGTGACTGAGACGGTACCAACCCATCTCATGGGATTAAATGGGATAATCTTATTGCTTGAGTTCCACAGATTAGCTTGAAACACAGATGCTACCCAGTGAAAGTCATACTTGCAATCCCCTTACGTTATCCAACTTGGCTGGATATGCAATCTGTGGGATTCTTCCAGGCTAACTACAATCCTTCTAACTCAAATTCCATGATCAACTATTTTGCTAATTTATGTCTAGCGACGATAAATATATGAACACTTAACAGAATCTCCATAATTATCACAATATTTCAGGACCGCATGTGGCGCAAAACTCGCTCCGTATCCCATGAAGGTGCTTCACGATGCCCCGGTGTGGACACCAACCGAAACTTCGACCACGGATGGGGCACGTATTGGGAGCACGCGGATCCTTGCTCCAACACCTACGAAGGTCCCGTTCCGTTCTCAGAGCCGGAGACCAGACTAGTACGCGATTTGTTACTGCAGCAGGGCATCAGAGCCACCATGTACATATCGCTTCATAATTACGGGGTGATGATCAAGTATCCTTGGGGAAATTCTGGTAAGCATTTAACTAAGCTAAGCTTACAACTTAATTTCAATACGATATTTCTTAGACTTGACAATCACAAAGCGTAAGGAGAACCTGTGCCGTCGAATTACTTGTAATATTGCTTGCTCTTAGAAATTTCTTTGCTCTTTCCAGTGGTTCCTACACCGGATGATGCAAGACTGCATCTTACTGCTCAAATCATGTCTGATGCCATCGGCGAACGCAACGGCCAACCACGTCGCTATGTCGTTGCTCAGGCAGGCAACCTACGGTCATTCTTTACAACGGGCACGGCGCGGGACTGGATGTACTCTTCAGGGGTACCGTTCTCCCTCACTATCGAATTGCCCGCCTACGGATCAGGATCCGGGTTCATTGTGCCACCTGAGTACATCAAAAGGGTTCTAATAGAAGCCTGGCCTGGTGTCGCGGCCGGTGCACATCATGTTCTTTGGTGGCATATCAACAATAGACAAAGCGTTACTGTATAGTATAGCAAATTCCTTACACAAGAAGATGATAACGATAAAATAAAATGGGAGATTATTAAAGGAAGAATACAATACATTTGAAATTCAATGTAAAATGCTCTTTAATATTTTTAATAATATAATCAGCATTTTATTTAGGTTTGAGTTATGAGTTATAGTTTTTATTGACATAGTTTCTGTAATATATTTGTACATACATAAAGTCACCCTGTTTCCTGCAGGGGCAGGCGGAGACAGACTACGACTATAGACTACGACTTGCTATGATCCTGATACACCTCTTTTGCTTCATTCACTCTCATAAAGTAGTTCATACATGCTCGTCGGCTTAAGGTACTCTTGATTTGGCCTTTCTTTAAGACCTTCCCTTACCAACACTACCATCGACATTCGCATCGTATGTTTCTTTAGTTAGTCTTGCCTCATTCATCCTCTCCACATATCCAAACCATCTCAGCATACCTTTTTCAATCATTGTCACTACGTCTTCTTTCACACTGCATAACTCCCTAATTACAATATTCTTGATTCTTTCTTTCAAAGTCACCCCACTCATATTTTCAATGATCTCATTTCCACTGAATCAATTCTGATTCTACTTTCATTTTTCTTTTGCCATACCCAGCATTGACTCCCGTAAATCAGTGTCGGAACCAACACCCCGCCATGAACAGCCAGACGAGCCTTTCTGGACACATTCTGGCTTCTCATAAAGGCATGCAGAGCTCATCAACACCTGATTTCCGGCATTCAGTCCGGCAGTCCTAGTCACACTTTCCATCCCTTGTAAACAGTGAACTCAAATACACAAACTCATGCACACAATACATTTGTATTTGTATCTTATTAAATCACTCTTTAGATAGGACGGATCATAATCTTGTGGTAAATCACAATTCCCCGTTTTACATACTGAAGTTTTATTGCATTTATTCAATAAAACTTTAGAATAACAATTTAAGTATTCAAAAGACACTGGGCAAATGCTGTCGCGCCACACGTTGTATACGTCCGTACTACTTGCCCATCACAAAACGCGGACTTAGAAGGGGGACTTTTGTTATTTACGAGTATAAGCATATTTTATAAGATTTTCGACTATTTTTTTATTTTATTTAATTCGTGTAATAGTATCTGTTTAGTGGTACCTCCGACTGCGGCCTAAATCATGAGTTATTTCGTTTTGTCACGTGAAGTCCGTCGTGCTGGCAGGCGTATTCGTTCACTGCTGCGCTTTAAAGTTTTTTATTTACATGTAGTTCTCGCTGCTTTTGGTAAGTTTTACTTTGTTTTTCGTGTATAAATTGGTTTAAACCGATGCATTGGTGCAATAGGCTATAAAACAAGTTAGTTTTATTGTGAATAACCGCTTATTATAGAAATTATGAAAGTATTATCCTTCCCATATATGTTTGTACCAAATAACATACCAGTACCTTGGACGAAACAATGTCATTTTGTCCATTTAACTTTTTGTGCATTAGGTATTCATATCGATATCTTTTTTATTCTCATTTCAGATATCACGCGGCGTAACTTCAAAAGACAAACTGATTGTCAATTTTGGAGTCTATAGTTAAAGCTATTGAAGCAGCCCAAGACAAGAAAATCCCACCAAAAACATTCTGTAAAAAACTAGCCAAGTCTCGATGGAGCTGCTTGATTATCTCTAAAAAGTAATGAAATCTATACAAAGTTGTGCCAAGTGTAAGGTTCCTTACTGCGATTTCTTTATTATTATAGTTAATGTTGTGTGACTTGGCCGTTGAAGGGTACACAGGGGTACAAAACCAGGTGCTCCATGACACCATTGCACCAATCTGTCGCCAGAACCGCTATTAATGTTATTAATTATATTATTAAGAATGTTCAACGGCAAACTATTAGCGAATAATCTGTGAAGCGTTTACATAACATTCTTTATACGTTAGTGGCTTTATCAAGCCTACAATTGACTGGTTATTGAATCAACGTTTTCCAAGTGGCAATTTTCCATCGTCAATGCGTAGCGGTTCTGGCGACAGATTGGTGCAATGGTGTCATGGAGCACCTGGTTTTGTACCCCTGTGTACCCTTCAACGGCCAAGTCACACAACATTAACTATAATAATAAAGAAATCGCAGTAAGGAACCTTACACTTGGCACGACTTGGTATAGATTTCATTACTTTTTAGAGATAATCAAGCAGCTCCATCGAGACTTGGCTAGTTTTTTACAGAATGTTTTTGGTGGGATTTCACGTCTTTTTGTAGAAACGTGGGCATATTATATATATGCCCAGATTCTACAAATATACTTGATACTGAAAGTTGAGTCAGTTCTACCATACACCAAGAAAGATATTGAATGGAAGAGACAAGACCCGTCTTTGGGCATACCAACTACTTGGTAGCCACTATGTTCATCGTCGTCTTTTAATATTATCGACATTTTTTACGATAATTATTATCTTGCGAAATCAAACACAATTAAACTCAACTACCTTTAGTATATGGACAACAAATCAGAAATACCGATAATATTTAGACTAAAACCTACTTATATCTTTAAGACTTCTTTTGTCTTAATAAAAAAAACTTAAAGAAAATATTACTCTGCCTACTCAATCTATACAAACTATAAGCAAAACGTTAACTCTTAATTATTAGACAAGTGTCAATATAATTAATTATCAATGAACTTTCTACCAAAGGTACTACCTACCTAGTACTGAAATACAGCTAAATTAATGATATTTTTAAACGAAACGAAGTAATATCTAACTAAATAAACTAAACTAGAATACTAGAAAAGTACTTATAAACACGAACGCGATTCGAAGTACTGCCTAACTGTAAATTAAACCTAGAAAACTAAAAGTAGGTACTAAATAATTAACAATTAAATAAAGTATTCAATTGAAACTTCTTTTAATTCTGATAATTAAGTAATAATCAGTAATCCGTCACTAACCATATAATTCCTAACCTGTTTAAATCTTTGAATTAATATAATAACAACCTGCCAATTAACCTTAGCAAACCTCATGAAATAATCAGCGAAATCAACGAAATGCAAATAATCCCTCCTAATCCCTAGCAAACATTTTCAAGCGCAATAGAAGAATGTCGTAAACGACTGTAACGCGGCCGGTTGCCACTTTGCCATATAAGGTTATCGGAAAAACAAAACGTAAGCGCGTTTTAAAATACAGTCAACGCCATCTAGCGACGCGTGCGGGTATCACCGCCACTCTTAGCCAATGCATTATATTTTGACCAAATTTTCGTTTGTTTATTTAATTTGTGTAATGTTCGAGTAGAATAAAATTAATCGTTTGACTATTTCTTCTTGTAAACTTGTAATAATAAGTATAAGTAAGTATAAGTATAAAAGCCAGTCTAGTCTTATCCAGAGTTTTCCTTTAATTTTATTTATATTCGTATTAAAAGCAGAAGGGGAGGCATTCGCCCAGCAGTGGGACGCTATAGGCTAGATTAAATTAGAAGATGTGTCCCACTACGCTGGACAGTCGATTTTTTTATGTACCAATAGTAGAAGGGGGCATTACCATATCTCTAATACAGCTGGGACCAGCTGAGGGTTCTTCGTCAGATATAAAGTTAATCGTTCGACTATTTCTTCTTGTAAACTTGTAAGTATAAGTATAAAAGCCAGTGTAGTCTTATCCTGAGTTTTCCTTTAATTTTATTTATATGCGTATTATAAGCAGAAGGGGAAGCATGCGCCCAGCAGTGGGATGCTATAGGCTAGATTAAATTAGAAGATGTGTCCCACTACGCTGGATTTTTGTAATGACAGTCGATTTTTCTATGTACCAATAGTAGAAGGGGGCATTACCATATCTCTAATACAGCTGAGACCAGCTGAGGGTTCTTCATCAGATACTTCAGACCTTCGATTTTTGACATCAAATGAAGCGGCCCACCAAGTTGAATATTTTTTGTAAAGGCGGTATATGTCGATCTCTAATAGTTTGGTTGGGCTCTTGTGTTTCCTAATCAGGGTCACCAGGTACCCCAGATCTTCGATTATCCTAGTTTTTATAGTTTTCCCTTTATGTGGCCATTGAACCATAACTCTGTACCAAATTTCAGCTCTCTGAGTTTATGGGAAGTACTAGTTCTATTTTGATGATCATGAGTGAGTGAGTGAGTGAGTGAGTGTCATAAATGCGAAACTTTGCTTTCGCTTAACTTCGGAACTAAATGACCTACAGACTTGAAATTTTGGATTTTAAGTATGTGATTATAGCTTACTGGATGACGAAAATTTCTGCGTTCTAGTCTTATCCAGAGGTTCTAAAATAGGGGCCTGAAAATGCGGCGAAATGGTTCCAGTAAAGGATGGTATGGCAGTGTTTGCTTCGCGCTCGACTTGGCGGGGGCACTGCCGTGCCCCCAGATGGGACGTGTATTGTAATGATCTTTTTACTCACTCCAAACGTGAGAATGCGGGTTGCGATGTGTTACTCGTACTTGTTCTACTTAGGCTCGTGCATCATGTGCTGATGTTTCTAAAAAGACTAAATACTTTATTTGTGAACTTTGTATGCCATAATGTCCGTATCTCACATGTCATTTTGTCCATACCGTATGGACAAAATAGTTTTTCGCCGGCATTGATTTAAAGCTTAATATTTTTTAATAGTTCTTATTCGATTGTGATTCATCAGAAGCTTAAAGGTAATGAACCAAAGAGGCTTATTAATTAGAAAGACTTATTAAAATGGCGTTAATTAAAGATATATACAAAAAAAAATATATGAATAAAAACAAAACAGTATGTCATTTTGTACGTACTTCCCTTACCTCGATAACACTTCGTAGTTTGAATTTCAGAACACGTCTCCTGTATACGTCCCTGGATTCTAGTAGCTATAAGAAACCATATTAACAACTTTCTCGGAAATTCAAAACAATGAGACTATCAAATACATCCATTTGAACCATGTTGGTTAATCCATCGTTACTATTTTTAGACACTGCATGAACATCCTATCGGCACAATGTATAAAATATATTTTCTTAGTTTCATGATGTGTTTGTTGATCAATCAAGATACAGCACAAGAAGCTAAATTTGAGCGGTCCATATTAGCTGTTGGATTTCCTTATTACAAGATTTTGATGACATTGGGCACATGTAAAGGTAAAGAAATCGCACATTATAATACCCACCCTCACCTTCCCCCTATTGTGTATATAATAATATAAATTGGAAATTTTGAAAACACGAGTAGTAATATCATCCACCATGGAACCAATTTTCATCAAACATGGCTATGAACCTTTTCCCTCATTCAAAAATACATTAAAAAACACTCAAATCGGACCACGCATTATTGAGATGAGGGTTGAGCATACTCCACACCCATAGGCCATAGTCCGTCACGCTGGCCCAATGCGGATTGGGGACTTCACATGCCTTAGAATTTTTATTTCTCAGGCATGCAGGTTTCCTCACGATGTTTCCCTGCAAGTTTTAAGAGCTGTCGGATAAATGCACAGCTTTTTATTCACCGAAATCCACGACCCTGTTACACCCCTCACGGCGCCCTACTCCTGGTACCTGTACACCTCCATCTACCATCGGCATCCCAGGTGGAACCCTACCACCAGTCGCAAACTTGGCTGAGCCTAAGAACTATCTCGAAAATATACTGGCTTTGTAATATTGCATTGAAATCGGTCCATCTGCTTTTGAGTTACATCCCTAGATTCACTGTAAATACCCTTCTTCCTGGAGCAGTCAGGTAAAAGATCTCTGGTTCTCGTATACAGGGTAAAGTATACTCCTAATGTATACTCTACTAAAACTTTATTACTATATTTTTATTATAGTTATAATGTGTAGTGTATAAACCTGAAGAGGACAGATCCAGAGATCATCAGATAAATTATGTATATCTTTTTTTTACCTGGTTCTATGCACGAATAAACATTTCATTTCATTTCACTAGAGGTACTAATTGTACTAGGTCTCGAGAATCTACAGTTACATACAGGAATTCTATTTTTATAGACCATATATTATTTGATGAACAAAAGATATGGGGATCAGTTAAATTGAACCAAGTGATGGACATTTACTACAAGAGCCATTACAGTAAGTACCTATCAGCTATACTAGCTCAAAACCATATATACATACATAACGTCACGAGCTTTATTCCAAATGGGGTGGTCAGAGATATCCCAAACAATAGTGTTTGGGTGTTCCAGAAACAACATCCACGATTCACCTTATGAAATACAAAAAGGCACACGTGATAAGGGGCGAGCTCATCGTCGTTGAAACGTGCAAATGTATAGATGTTTTTTGGTGGAAAGTCCCTTAGTCGCTTTTTACGATACCCACGCGAAGAGACGGGTTGGTTCTATTTAAGTGCTGAAACCACACAGCACACCACATCCATACTAATATTATTCACGCATAAACTGTTGAACTGATCGGATTGAAACTTGGCAGAGAGGTAGCCTGGGCTGGGTCCCGCAGAATGACATAGACAATATTCATATTAAATAAAATCCACAATTAAGTAGTTCGACGCGGGCCAAGCCGCAGGCGGGAAGCTAATTTCTCCATAATCCCAATTTCCCAAGTATAATAATTATAAATGCGAAAGTTTGTGTGTACCTATATGTATAATTCGTAGTGAAGGCGGTTGTTTTTTTTGTTAGAAAGTTTTTATACAAACTTTTTGGTTTCCTGCATGTTTCCAACTATTTGCTTATATATTTAGAAACCAAAAAACCCGACAGCATATTTTCTATTTTGGGGTCGCCATGTTGGATTTTTTAACATAAAATGTAATTCTGTATTCTGAGTCTATGGCCTGTATTAATAAACCAATCTCAATATAAGTCTTGAAGCTGTATCAACCGAGATGCGTCTTAAGCAGGTGACGCTATGTCAAACTCCGTGCTAATTTATATAAACCAATCTTGATGTCTACTCAGCTGAGATCACTTCTCAAGTATTCGCCTCAGCGGCGAATGAATGATAGTCTTGAGTTTCGTTTATAAAAACGCGCACCTCTCAAGTGAGTATCTACTGCTTGAGCATGCACATGCTTTTCAGGTCTCAAGTTCGGTTTATTAATCAACAAGTTTACTTGAGATCGGTCACAAGATTGTTCTCAATCTTGAGAATGGTTTATTAATACGGGCCTATGACACTTCGAAAATACAAAACCGTTTTCAAATCGGTTCAGCCATTTTGACTCTACTATGCCATAAATATTATTCATATATTATTTATTTGAATATTACACAGTACATAATAGAAGTTCTACAAATACTTGAACATGTAATACCAACGGGCGCCGCAAATTGAGAGAGCAGTGCTGTAGTGATTTTATCTTAAGTACTAATTTTATATGCTCGTAATGCCATAAAGCTTTTATTTTATAAATTTCTATATAAAAATGTATATATAGTTTGTTCATGCATTACTATAATAATCATAATAATTTTCAATAAATAATAAAAACCTTTCATGCATAAATAAATAATAGTATCATGCAGCAGTAATAACAATGTCATTCTACAATTAAATATATGTGTATGTTAGTAATTTTAATAATAATAGTCTTAATAATTCTTATTTCATGCTATATTATTCACCAAATAATTTTCTTCTTTTATTGTTTGTATCACCTATTGTAGTAAATACCTACTGTTGTATATTTGGATTGCCATTGAATGGAAACCCGATCTGTAGAGGCTAGTGGTTACTGGAAGTTTTAGTCGAAGGAGATATCATTTTTTTTTTGATTGGCGTTTAGAGTTGCATGTTTTTGTTTAACGAATTTGCAACACTCAATATAAAATATACTAGCTTTCCGCCCCCGGTTTCGGCTGCGTGGATTAACTTTATTGCGGAAATTTATCCCGCACGAAGTACTTATTTCATCAGTACAAAAAATATCCTATGTCTTACTCCAGGTTATGCTCTACCTGTATACCAAATTGCATCCAAATCCGTTCATCCGTTTCGCTGTGAGTGAGCAACAAAGAAATAAATAAACAAACAATGATCCAAACTTTCACATTTTATAATATTTGTTAGTTATTGACGGTAAGGTCAGTATTTTATTTTAGGATAAGAACTCAGTGATTTTCTACAATTGGAGTTAAAAAGGACCTAGACTACCTAGACCTAGGTACTAGTTACATAATTATTTATAAAAAGAATTGTAGATATGTACAAAATAATGTCGAAAAATAAATAATGGTGTCGATTCGGATGTACACCAACTAAACTAAACTAAAACCAGTTTTAAAGTAGTACTGTCTCTTTCCCCCTGGAACAGTACGATGCGACGGCAACACTCCAAAACTAGTTTTAGTTTAGTTTAGTTGGTGTACATCCGAATCGACACCAATGTTTTATTTCAGGTGACTTGAGGGTATCGAGAGTGGAAATTACTGTTGCACTAAATAGTACCCATTGTTTTGCAATATCGGATAGTGGAATCGGTCTTGCCGAATTCTCGGCTACGGTGTATATACCAATACATATCAATGCGATGTTTTATCGTCTCACAATATTCACATGCGACAAACTATCTTCAAACAAATACAGTTATGATAATACAAATCGTGCAATTAATGATTTTAACAAAAAGAAGCGTCCGTCCTTATTTAATTACGAATCTAATTAAGATACAACTGATGGTATAGAAAAAATATTTTATTTATTATTATTTTATTTCATTTAAAACACATATCATTACGTTTTGTTCATATGTTTGTTTAGATATAGAATATATGAATAGTGTATGCTTAAGTCGATGACTTCGACAGAACTGAAAGATAAGAATATTAGGGAAATTACTATGGAAGAAATTACGAAAGCTATGAAAAGTATGAAAAGTGAGAAAGCTGCAGCATATGACAGGATATCGCTGGAGATGCTGAGAAGTGAAAAGGGCCTCGTTGCTAACATGCTGTACCTGCTCTTTAAAAAGTACTGGTGGAGCGGTCGAGTGCCGGACGACTGGTGTACGGCCGTGATCGTACCGCTGTTTAAAGGCAAGGGATCTCAGCAAGAGTGCAAAAACTATCGAGGCATTAATTTAGTCCTCTCAGTATCGTAGGCAAATTATATGCAAAGTCTTGATTGAACGTGTGATGAATGTATCGGGTCAGAAAATTTGGGATATACAAGCGGGTTTTAGAAAGTGTATGGGAATGGCTTTTCTCTACGATGTATAGTCGAAAAACATCTGGCTATACATCAAAAAGTCTACTCTGCTTTTGTAGACTTAGAAAAGGCCTACGATAGAGATATGGAGTAAGACGAAGGTTATGGTTGTGGAAAGAGAAGATAAGGTCACTGAATGTAATGTTATGATAGGTGGGTTAAAAGTTGAACAGATGCAGGAATTTGTGTTTTTGAGAAGTAAGTATGTTTACTAGAGACAACAAGTGTGAGAAAGATATTGAAAGGAGAGTGAAAGTAGGAAACTGTGTAAATGGGGCCTTGCGTGCCATTGTGGGCAGTCAGTCGTCAAGCAAGGCGGGAGTAGCGATCCACAATGGCGATGGCGTGTTGGTGCCCACGCTGATGTATGGAAGCGAATGTTGGGTATGACAGAAGAAGAATGAGAGCAGAATCAACGCAGTAGAAATGCATTTAAAGAATTGTGTGATTAGATAAATGTGTGGCGTACCAGATGACGTAGTGAGTAAGATAGAAAGAGATATGTTAAGGTGGTTTGGGGATATAGAACGTGTGAGTGAAAGCAGATTAACGAAAGCAATCTAATAACGAAAGCGTGAATAGAAGGGTCGGTATAGGTCGGCTAAGGATGTACGTCGATCAAGTGACTGACGTCCTCACAAAAGGTCAGGTGCGGTCAACCACCAACCGACGAGCGTGTATGAAGCATTCGATGAGAGTGGAAGAAGCAAAAGTAGTATGTCAGGATCGTTGCAAGTGGACATCAATAGTCTCTACCTACCCCACCGAAAAAAAAGCTTTCTAAAATCCATAATTACGGATTGTTGTTTTTTTCCACATTTGGTCTGTTCGATTCGCAGATGAGAAAAGCAATTTTCTTTAATTTTTTTAAAGAAGTAAGTATTTGCTTACTTCTAAAAATAAAATTATGTCTTCATAAAACAAAATATCCTAACTACAATATTTAAGACTTTTCCTTCTTGTCGTGGTGAGACTCTGAAATCAGTATAGAGATCGCTGTCACTGATAAGATCACCTTTTTGTGCAATTGATATTGTATACATACATAACCTTTATCCCGAATGAGGTGGTCATAAATATTCCAATCATTAGTGTTTGGATGCTTCAAACATTAAAAGTTGAATGCTTGAAATAACACCTTACGAAATATACAGAAATGCACACGTGACTTGGGGTGAGCCCATCTCCGTTGAAACGTGCAAATGTGTAGATGTTTACTGGATTAATTTACGTATTTTCTGTTGATTGTGCAATAAAGAATCCTGTCTATTTGATTGATGGATATACAGGGAATCCTGTAAATATGTATAGTGTATTAAATAAATATTTGGATATCACAAGTGCTTTTATTTAAACTAATAACTCTATTCTCTGTATATAGTCAAAAGATTTTGATTCGTAGGATAAAAAATATCACTTGAAAACAATACATAAGTAAATGAAAAAAAAATACTGCTCATTCACCAGGCCGACTAGGTACTCTGAGAAGACCGAACAACAAACTTAGGGGTTGCTCTTATTTTAAAGAAGTGCGGCAAAGCTAAAAAAATAGACTGAATAACGCATCTAAATAATCAGAATAATAGCATTTTACACATAGGTAGTTTATTTTTATATGTTGTATTTACATCATATACCTACTTATTATTATATTCTTTCTTAGACATATACGACGTGTAACGAAAAGGGCATATCAAGCCGAAATGTACGATGTTTTAAACTACGTGGAGCACTTTTTACTCGGCTACGTAGGTATCTACAATAAACTACCTTATTTAATAAAAAATAATGTTACCCATTGTTTTATATCGACATGAGCACAACACTAACATTAGCAGTAGGTACGACCTATTATGATGTAGGTATAAGATTAATAAATAGTCGATAAAAAATAAGAATCTTTATTTTTCAAAGTAATTAGCTTGGTCTGAAATCACGCACAGAAGCCCTAAGTATGTGGTATGCGAAATTACTCATTGGGTTAATCATGATGACATATAGCCCGACATTCCCCGCACTAATGGTACAAATCTTATAACAAAGACCTCATTTAGGGTCAAATCGGCAGGCTGTGGTACATACCACAGTAGCCTCAGAATACAGGTAGCATACATACACTTATTGTCACAATTATAGACGCGTTATATACATAACCTTGGTTGGCCTTAGTCGGGTGATAAGGGCCTAGCATAGCTTTTTGGTGATATGCACCGATTTAATATGATTCTTTGTTTTTTTTTTATTATTATTATATAAGTTAAATATACAATCACAGAAGAAGTATATAAAATAGAATTCCTGGATTGGCTGCAATGTCGCATAAAGAAGGCTAACTTTTTATTTTATTTATTAGAAAACCAAGGAAGTTACAAATAGTTCAGTGTATGAGCAATGCTAATAGCAGGTTGCACTAGGTTATACCTACTCTAAACACAGTGGACAACACTCGATAGTACTTTCCCTTCACTTTTTGGGAGCTTAAGGCTCCTTCGACAACCGACAAGGCTAATGAAAATAGCTTTTGACTCTCATGCCGGCTCCAAACTATTGTCACGGTAAACGGATAAGCAGCTATCGTCCAACAGTCCAACTGTTCGATCAACCTTCCACATGTAAAGAGATATTTCGTGCATGTTTGACGATGGTCGATCGTGTTGGCGCGGGTTCGCTCCGAGACGGCGGCGGCGGTAAATCCCCAACTCAAGATTGAGATAACGCTTGACGCAAAGTTGACGCTTGAGAATCTGTTGCATATTAAAACAGTATCATAAAAAATTGTATTGAGACTGAGACGCTATTGAGATAGCGTCAACCTCAAAATCGTTTTGTTAATACCGCCCTTACAGACCATCCAAACAATAAAAGCAGGTTATAGAATTTTTTTTTCCAATCTATAGGTATTTTGTCCTAAGTTTGTTCAATGTAAGTGTGCATATTTATACTTTTTTCTATTCCTATGAATACTTAACATTCCACCATCTTCGTTTCGTAGGTGGTTTTCTTAATTTTACGTCGGTTAAAAATTCAACGTCCTCAATAGTGAATAAGGTTGAAGCCAAACCAAAAGTGACCCAATGAGGTGTGGATGGTCTGTTTGAATCAATCGTAAGTTGGTACAAATTGGAGTCATGTTGGAGTGTTGGATGATAGTTTGGAGTTGGCATGACACTTTTACCAATCTTTTTTAAAACAATTCTCGGGCGGATTCTAAGGATGGCGGGAGCTCAGCGAGTGATCTTGCATTTTTGTTTTTATTTATTGAAATTGCATTCTGAGTTTTGAAGCTTAATTATGGCAGAATATTGTACGGCAAAAGTCAGTGATGGTGTATAAGTGAATGGTCGTGTTAATTTAAGTGCGTAACAAAGCTTTCGGGTTCCCACAAGAAGCCGCCAAAATCTTCCATAAAGCATTCTGCCACTTTACTGAAGAATACTTCAGAATATTTTGTATATTTTGGCTGCTGGCTTCACTGCCACGCCATAATTAATAAAAAAAATCATACACAGATTATAAACGTTAATTCCGTTCTAGTCACAAGTCCGTGAAACGGAACTTTATATATTGAAGTTTTGGATTGCCCTCACGCAGGAGGTGTTGTAGGAAAATTTATCTACGCAGAAATCAATACACTGTCATGAATTTTTAGACTTGCATGGATTAGCAGAAAATGGTCATCCAAAAATCATGTGAATATACCAAAAAATTAGTTGTTTGCCTTTTGACGTTGATTTCACGCTTTTGACAGTTCTATACATTTACTCACACAATTCGTGGAACGAAACGTTATGTTTATTTACGTTCACAAGTCAATCACACGCAAATCGCAATAGTCATTACGCACAAAAGCTAAAATTCCAGTGTGATGGTCTTTATAAAGTTTTGAAGATGTTGTGGTGTCTACCATTTCCTGAGGGCTTCAAGAAGAAATCCTGCAGGTACTTGCTTCAGCGATATCTTGGGAAATACCTGGAGAAAAAGCTTACATTGGATCAGCTGAATGTGGATCTTTACAATGGAACAGGAACCGTTTCCGATGTTAGCCTTGACTGCGAGGTAATTTTTTGTGTATTTTTCTCTATATTTCATCTATTTCATCTATTTCAAAATGTTATTAAACCTAGTCTGGGTATTACCTTTTGGGATTCTGCGTCAATTGTTACAAGCTTCTTGCCAATGCATTGTGCGCAATATTTTTATCCAACACGTGTTATTTTAGAACTTCGAAACAAAGGGAACCTTGATAATAAATTTTAATTATAAATTACTGATGTTTGGAACTGCAGCATTCATTTAAAAAAAATATTGTTTTTAATTATGACAATGTCTTTGATGACCCCTTAGATTTTAGACAATAATCAATAGGCATGGAACATTTGATGTAATTAAATTATAACAAGGTACATTTATATTGCAATGAATAGTTTATTTATTTAACATTTTAATAATCAAATCCGTACCAAAAGTACTTATAAATCTTCCTGATATTTCTGAATTGAAGTACAATGGTATATTCAACAGTGCAACGACCATAATCCTACTAGGAGAAACTGAGTGTGCGACTCCACTGAAACTATGAAGACAGCGAGACCTGCTTATACTGGAAGCGTTACTGTCTGCTTGCAACCACATGAACAATATGTTTGTTATTCAAATTCTCTGCTATCCTCATCCAGGCTGCATCTAGTCTCTATTTCAGCACTTTCACCAATGGTGAACCAGACACAAAAGTTTTATTGTTATAACGTCTAACGAAGTTGTGTCTGCAAAAGTAATAAAATGTTTCGGAGAGATGTTAGGCGAGCATGCTACAATTTACATAGACTTTTCCTTACTATACTACAATGTAATCTTAACATAAACTGGGACACAGGTTGCTTCTATGCATTAACTAGTGATAGGCAAATAAATTTAAACTTATATTATTTCGCAGTCACTATCCTTGAACATGTTGTTATTGATTAAAATTGTGTCTTACTGTATAGTTTTGTACACATATATCATATTAAATTGTTGCCAAACTCTGTATTATGGTTGTGTTTAACAGACAGACAGAGCTGGAAATGAAAACTGCCAGAAAGAAAACTATGGAGCAAACCTTACAAAAGTAGTTTTCACCCTACTTTAGTTTTGGAATTGTAAGCTTTTGGTTTTGCAGGAATCTTTATCTGAAAACTGCTACAAAACCAGAATATTAAGGGATAAAAAATGTTAAGGCTTATTGTCCTGATTGTAAGAGATATTAAGCAATGGTGGACTTTAGATGGTTGTTTTGCATTTTGAGGGTAAATGATCTTTAGCGATAACCTTGTTGTGTGTGCACGCTAATACCGTTGGTGAGTTTTGTTGACTATAGTCATCTGCTGGGTACTCTGTACGTCCACTCTGGGAGTTCATTCTATGGTTTTCATGGTTTAAAGGTACATAATATGTCTTTTTTGACATTACTTACACACAACTGGAATAAAATTTATATTTTCCAACTTGTTATTGTTTTGTAATTAAAGTAAACACACTTTATAGACAGTATTACAATTTTGCATAAGAGTACTGTTTACATATTTATATTCCAAAATGGAACCTGGTGTGCAGGTGTGTAGTGCAGGACCCTTCTGGTATGGCATCATTCTCCATACTTTAACCTAAAGCTGGCTGCATGGCTCACACTTTAAAAATAAGAAGTGATTATTAATCGAAAATGTTTGCCATAATGTAAGCTTAAATCTATGCTTATTTAATTTTATCCACTATTTTTTTTTAAGTTGCATATCGTGATTTAAAGGATTATTGTTGCAAGTAAACCCCTGGATTGCAAGTAAATTTACAATTATTAAAGCTTATAATACCACCACTTAAGTTGCCCTAAATTGTAGGCCGTTTCCAACTAGGTGCTCTGGAAATCTATGGGGAAGACCTATGTGTAGCAGTGGACATCCTACGACTTATATGATGATAATAAAAGTGTAACTGTTACAGGCTCTCAACGAGTTGGGGGATTCACAAAACTGGCCACTGGAGATAGTGGATGGTCACATGGAGGAGATCAGTGTAACCATACCTTGGTTAACACTGCTCAAAGATGACTCCTCTGTTGAGGTCAATGGCCTCTCACTTACTGTACAGCCCAAAGTTCGTGCCGAACCAGGTAAAAAACCCGTTAACAATAATGAGTCATACAAGTAACTTTTTGTTGCTATATTTACTTGCAAATCATAATAATTTCGAATGATTAATGTTCTTCAGTCTTAACTGTTTAGCATGTTTTGATTATCTTGTTAAAGGTAAACCATAGTAATTAGGTTTCATACAAATTATAATCTGAAAAATTATGCTATATTCTGCATTTTTATCATAAAAGTTGGGGTCCTAGGCCGTTTTAATAAACCAATCTCAATACAAGTCTTGAGGCTGAGGCTTAAGCAGTTACGCTATCCCAAGCTCCGTGCTAATTTATAAACCAATCTTGAGATTTACTCAGCTGAGATCACTTCTCAAGTATTCGCCTCAGCGGCGAATGAATGATAGTCTTGAGTTTCGTTTATTAATACCTGAAACTCGGCGCATCTTTCAAGTGAGTATAGCATGTGTGTTTCAAGTCTCAAGTAAGGTTTATTAATCAATACGTTTACTTGACCAGTCACAAGACTGTTCTCAATTTGAGAATGGTTTTATTAATACGGGCCTTAATGTCGTGAATATAGAGATGATTCAAAAATTTTATTTATTAAATTGAAGAACAAAAAGAAACTGATTCCTTTCAAAGCATTCCAACGTCTTCTTTCACACGATTAATAACAGAGTTGTGAGAATATGGAACCAGCTTTCTTATGAGGTGTTAATGCCCCTTCATGTAATTTGATTGATACTACATGCCCTATTCTTGTAACTACCTCTTTGACAAATTTTATTCAAAGCAGACAGATCACGATCAAAATTAAACTCAGAGCTTAAGCACAGATTACCAATAAGTTACTAAAGTAACAGATACATCACTTCCCTGCAAAACGACAAATACCTACGCATTCTTTCTAGCTGTCAAGCGAACGCGAGGAAAAATGAACTTAACGGCTTTGACTCAACGGAGCGTTTCCAACCGCACAACGCGCGATGACGTTTTGCCGATGCGAGAATACGTTAGGGTTGGTCCAATGAAATAAAACACGAAATTGTTTTATAAATGATTTAATTTTACAAAATGGTCAATTTGTTTTTTACCCTCCATAAACATTGCATTTGTAAATTTAATAACGGCAAAAATTCGGAATCTGACAAAAAGTTTAATTAAATAATCATGTGGGAAGCATGGCCACAAAGAATTAAATCATATTGATTTTAATATATCATACAAATTGCTCCCAGGCCCGCCCATTAAGTTCGATGAAAAGTTTTTTGTAAAAATATACCGAAAAATAAACACTTACATTACACTCTTTTGGCAATGTGAAAAACGACAACGACGATACCGCACAACAATGTCGTGAATTCGACATTGTTAAAACGCTTGTGTATATTTTAATAGTATATTTCGTACGGCTTTTTCTTACCCCAGTAAAACTAGTTCGATTCAGTATACAAAAAAAATGACGCTGAAAAATTCGAGATTCATTGTTTTGTCACTAGCCGCTAGGTTTTTAATAATGGGCGCCGCCGCGCGGCGCAAAGTGAGTGGCCAGTGTCATTGTGACAGCGCGCGCCGCGCCGGGTCTGTCTGCCGGGACGGCCCGGCGCGGCGCGGGCGCTAATAACTGGCTGGTATTATCTGTGGTATTACTGCCAGTGGGGGACGCGGGCTTTTCTCGCTCTACGCTCTTTTCTTACGTACCGACCTGAGAGTCATTTTGAGTATGAAATTTTACTCAAGGTAGTAGAAATAATCACCCGCCAAAAAATTGGCAAAACAACCGACTTCGAAACTTCCTCCTTTTTTTTTGTAGTCGGTTATGATCCGATGGTACCACCTTTGAGCTATACCCTTCTCATAAAAAAAGAATCATTAAAATCGGTTCATAATTGCCGGAGATACCTATCGCATAACATACACACAAAAAAAAATACACCCGAATTGAGAACCTCCTTTCCAGAAGAGATTTTTTGGAACTCAGTTAAAAATTTATAAAGATCCAATAATACGCAGTAAGGTAGATACGTACATGCCGCGCGGCGCGCTTGTGGTACCCCTGTGCGCAATTGTGTGTTCGAACGCACGGCTAGCCGGTAGGTACTTATCGCGCGACTTTGAGCGAGTGACGGAGGCCTGGCTTAAGTTGCTATCAGAATAGCTACCTTTTTGAAAACAATTGAAAATCCCTTGTAGCCGCGAGTCGCATTTTTCATAAACTATATTCAGTTGTATGTCAATGTATTCAAAATCGAGTTTCTTATGATATTAATGGTTAAATGTTGATTTGTGCCTATCTATTTTATGCTTATGAGAAAGCATAATTTAACTGCCTCCTGACACTTTAAATTGATTGTAAACAGCGTCATCAATGCTGGAGTCGATGTGGTCATCAATGTCGTCATCCATGCAGCTTGCTGAGGAATGTCTCCGTGAAGAAGATGGTCCTCAAGACTCCGTCCCTCTTGAAGGCATCGAAATGTTTGCTCACGCCATAGACTCAAGTGAGTATGTCTATTCTGGTGTACTGTTTGGTGTAGTGGATAAAATCTCACATTGGTTGGGAAATTTTATTATTCAAGATAAGTAAGACTGCATTCGTAGAAATTAAATAGCTTGCCTGAAGATACGAACAGCTGCAGTCGTAGGTCTTTATAATTTAGCATCCTCATTGCACCGGTTTTGACCTCTGGAAAATTAATTTATATGGTACGATATTGTTTGAGAAAAAAAAACATCTATTTTTTATTTATTACTAATCAATTAATAGGATATTTGACATATAACAGGACCTTATGTTTCTTGGTTCGGCAGATACCTAGACCTACGATGCTTATTTATAGCTTTTATAATGACAGATTTAAAGATAAGCGTTTTTGCAATTCTTCCATTTCATTTTTAGAAGTCTGGTTCAATTTTTTTAACTTTTTTTATTTTACTGTTATTATTTTTATGATTATACCCGTATTTAGGGGAATCCCAATTGTTCTGATAACACAATTTTACTATTTTCATTACTGTTTATATAATTACTGAACTGTGGTATTGATATACTCGATTACATAAGATAATGACATACATTTCCTTTATCTGATAAAATATGTGGAATGAACAATAACCTACATCCAATTAATTGTACTAAAGGTGTCCCCGACATAAAGGCCGGGAATATACGTCCGATAGTGTTTCCGATTGTCTGATGACTATCTGATTGTTTTCACACGATACACGTCCGATTGTTACGCCAGACTTTTTCTGAACTCAGTCGTTCTAGAGTTATTATCCCGATTGCTAGCATGCGGAGCAGAAAGAAAAAATTAACTTTTTTTTTTATGCACAACGGATTTGTACTTGACCTCAATCACACCTGATGTTAAGTGAGATGAAGTCGAAGGTGGAAGCGTACTGACCGTTACTTATTGCAAAAAAATATTAAAATTAAAATATTTACTCTTATTTATTTGCCGTATAATCCGATCGACTGTCGCAGCTTGTGATGGCTTGTATTTTCGTGCTTTTGACCTTATGTTCCTAATCGGCTACGTTTATCAATCAAGTCATTACGTAAAACCCAAAAATATTAGTCTGGGGTCCAAGGTCACGTAGGGCACTGTCTACCTTCAGTAGGCGCCGTATAGAGTAGGTACCACTGCTGATCCTGCTTACGGAGATGGGATCAGGTGCATTTCAGAATCTCCCACAAACATAATTTCAACGTTCTGTAGATATTTGCAATGTAGTTTTTTTTTATCGATCGGTGTCTACACAACCACACTGCCTAAAGCCACGCTCCCTACGCAACCCTTCCGAGGTCACTTGAAATCACGGGACACAGTCGTATGCACGCTCTCCTCTTAAGCGCTTATTACACTATCCTATTGTTAAGAAATCTAATTAGGAAATCGGAAGTTAGGAAGGGCATACATACGGCATACATTGCTGGTTGAAGTAAGGATATTTGAATGAACAGAACCAAGCCTCCCAGCAATGTATGCCGAATTAGTCACTGCATTTAGGATTGAAATAGTGCGGGCGGGACCTTCCAATCCAATAAATCGGAATCTAACTGTTCTAACTTCGATTACACCTTGTGTAGTGAGTAGTGTGACGACCGATTGGTGTAGTGGATAGTGACCCTATCAGCGAAACCAACGGTTGCGGGTTCGAATCCCGCGAGGGGTAAATGTTTGTGTGGTGAACACGAACATTTATTCCCGAGTCTTGGATGTTTATATAAATATTTATGTATGTTTATCTGTTATCTAGTATCCATAGCACAAGCTTTTCTTAGTTTAGAACTAGATGATTGGTGTAAGTGTCTGAAATATTTAATATTTATTATTATTATTATTATTTAATAATGTTATAACCTTCCTATTTCCTAATTAGATTTCGCACAAATAGATAATTTCTATAAGATATTTAAATGTACCTTCCTTATTTAAACAATAACGCGTATTTGATTGATTGATTTATAGTGTAATAAGCGGTTAAGTATTTACTCCATGATCCGAACCTTTATTACGACTATCTGACATGTCTCACTCACTCTCTTAGAACTGTAGGCTGTTGATGACTCCTAATTTTGAGAATGGGTGTAATACAACTACAGAATAACTTTTGTTTCAGTTTTAAGCAAGGTGAAAGTAAAATTCGTAAATACAAAAATAAGAATAGAACATGTTCCAAAGAATGGCGAGAAGGGCATCGCTTTGGAGATCCACATTCAAAAGTAAGTGTACAAAAACAACATTAAACCACCTCCTGGGCTCAATTTACTCAAATATGCGCCCAGTCTGTATTTGTTTAGTAACTCAAATTTCAAATATGTGAACTACATAACGTCACTTTAAGTTTTGAATTTAAATAAAGTTAAATATGTCAGCTCCTTAAGAGTCTGTAATATGACCTTGACCATTTTGCCATCGCTGTCACTGTCGCATTGTGTAAAAATAAAAGAGAGGCAATGTTAATAGCATTGTGTTCCGGCTGTCAGAGATAAGATAACCAGTCCCCCAAATAAGATGGGGTTTCCGGATCAGTACGCTTTCACCTTCGGCCTCATCTTCACTTAACATCAGGTGTGATTGAGGTAAAGTGCTAACCCGTTGTGCATAAAAAAATGTTAAAGTGGCAATGTTTCTCTTAAATAGTACCTAGACGATGGTAACATTTTTACTTTCTTTTTGCATGTATAATTTGAGCTGTTGACAATTTGAAGTTTTAGATTTAGTTAAAGAAACGCATTTAGGTGTCATCGTCCTCTCAACAAGTTGCACTCACCTTCGGCCTCATATTCCCTTAACAGCAGTTATGATTGAGGTCTTTAAGTAATACCATAACTGTATAAGGAGACAGTATGTTAATATATTTCCTTATGCAAGGAGCCTGTGTTCAAAAACTGACTAAAGTTATCTTTATATTGATCAGTGACCTTGGTGATATCTCGTTCCATGACTACAATATTGTTTTAGTATTATTGTGATGATCTCTGTGTTGTCTACAGTCGTTAAACTTTATGTATTGTTCACGGCCTTGCAGTTTAATTCAATGATATACGGTTTGTTTTTGTTTGCAATCCATACTAGTTCATTTGAGTATGTATTGAATAATTGACGCATCAAGTATAGATAACATTTTGTTACGTTTTGTTTGTGATTCATGAAACAAAGTAAAATGTAGTACCTAGTCGTATTTGGCAAACAATGGCATTCATTGAATATGGAAAATGATGAAAAACACAAGATGTACCTTACTTACATAGAACTCTTCAGCATTAGCTGAATAAATTATTAGTATACATAAAAGGTACAACAAGCATGATTAATTTATCCGTTTTCGTAAAGACTACTTGAAACTCAATTACTTTATATGACGGATTAGGTAGAACTACTATCACTATATACGAATACCTTAAATGTGAAATCTGGCAAATATTACTTAAAGGTAACATTCTTTTATTTTTAAATAAAGAAAAACTCCATTAAAACTTATTTATTAAAACTTCCCAATTGGGAGACCGCGTCTTAACCGCTGAACCACCGACGCTATGTGTATGTACATAGATGCAAATAAATGCTTATCTATCTAAAGCTCTCGCAACGGCAAGCGCAGCGTAGGACGGACGACCTGATGAAGGTCTATGGAAGCTGTCTATGGAAGAAGGGTGCTATGGAAATCATGGGGTAGGCCTCTGGGTTCAACAGTGGACGTCCTATGGCTATGATGATGATGATGAATCGTAAAAAATGTATATGACGTCATGTTTTTAACAGTAATTTTTTTTAAATAAATTGCGTTGCAATAGTTGTCATTTAATTTCTGTAAACTTTTTTAGTATCGACTACTTCGACGAGGCCGGTATCGAACCAACACCCGACGTCACCGACCCTGAGAAAAACAAAACATACGTAGTTGCCACTTATACAAACAAGAAAATCAAATTTCACGGAGTCACACTATACACTGATGAATTCCCCTCGAAACTCCGCACTATGGCTCGGAGCCTTATCATGGAGAAATCAATGTCCTCCCAAGCAGATAAAACGGAATCCACTCAAGTTGAACCGTCTGAAGTGAACTATCAGAGTGCTCTATCTGATGTATTCTATGAAACTAGAAGTGTAATATCTACTATAGAGTCTGAACTTTTGAAAGAAATCGCTGACGATGCGAAACCTCCCACCGAGTTTTTTAGAGAGGCGACTCCTGAGGAGAGAGCGCACCAACCGGATCCAATACTATTTGCGAAGCTGACCGGCCAGCATGAGTTGGCGCTCAAGTTGAAACGGTCGGAAGAAGTGGAGGGGCCTAAAGTTGAACTGAAGATGATACTGGGGTCGTTCATATTCTTCCTATCGCCGAGACAGCTGCTCACCTTGATCGAGCTGGTGAATGCGTTGAACCAACCGCATTTAGAGGACACAAGGTAATTTAGAAAAGAAACTGACAACACCGTATTCTCCTGTCTTAACTCTCGACGCAAAAAGAGTTTGTTGTAAGTTTGAAGCCATCTGTGCGGGTTGAGCAGATTTGAAAATGGTTTTTTATTTTCAAAAGCTGGTACTTGCGAGATGGCTATTAGCGAAGTTTCATGCAAATTGATTCGGCTATTTCGATGACACTTAACTTTTTAAACAGTTGGGTTATTTACCTGGATGATGGTGTCTTGCGCCGTTGTACAGATATTTAAACTGCTAAATACGTGATTATAGACTTATTGTTCCTATCCAAAAACCAATACATTAACGAAATATAATAATAATATTAACATTTAACTACCTACCTACGTTACCTACTCACTCCGCCCCTGCCCACACTGTCGCACAAATACACCTACACACTGAACTACACACCACACAACACACTCTTTCTTAATTCTGGTTTAATTTAAGTATTAAATAGACACGAACTGAAATTAAACGATATTATAAATATGTAGGATTAGTGGCAGTAGTGTAATATTGCAACTGTAGAGTTTCTAAATAATAATATATAAATAAATATCTTTGCACATACACAGCGCCATCTAGGTCCACAGTAAGCATCTAGGCTTGTGTTATGGGTATCCATGTTGATAAACTACACAAATATATTATTTTTTTGTAAATAAATACATGTATAAATGAAAACCATCCATAACTCGGGAACACATGTCTGTATTCATCATACAAACATATGCCCCTAGCGGGATTCGAACCCGCGACCTTTCGGTATAGTAGCAGTCTAAAGCGTAATAGTGTTATTGGCACAGCCAAATTTAAAGTGTTTTTCTTTTAGTATTTAATTATGGTGCTGTAGAGATACCTTATGTAATAAAATATTATTATTTTCTTAGTCTCTCGATGGCTTTCTAAGGTTTCAATTTATATTATGACTTTAGTTATCCGAAACGTAATGACAACTTCCCCTTCATCAGTAATATACCTATGCGGTCGAGCGGCGTTAACGTCCAGTGTAAGCCGATGAAGCAAGCGGACTTCCAGTTGATCGAGGCGCAACTATTAGGCAACCTGGAACATGGAATACGTCCCAACACCGGCATGTACGGCTGGTCTGGACCTAGTTTTGGTAAGTAATAAAATAAATAAAGATGAGGTAACGTTCTCTTATTAGATATCTGACAACCGATTGGTAAGTGGATAGTAACCCTATCGGCGAAACCAACGGTTGCGGGTTCGAATCCCGCGAGGGGTTAATGTTTGTGTGATGAATACGAACATTTATTCCCGAGTCTTGGATGTTTATACAAATATTTATGTATGTTTATCCGTTATCTAGTATCCATAGCACAAGCTTTGCTTAGTTTGGGGCTAGATGATTGGTGTAAGTGTCCGATATGTTTTTTTTTCTTATTTGGTTTTCTTTGTATTATGTTCATTATTGTTGTGCAATAAAGAATATTCTGTTTGTTGGTCAGTCAAGCGCGATTCTGTTCGCCACTCAGCCAATAAGTGTGCGAAACCTATATACATAACGATACAATCTTTATCCCAAATGGAGTGATCAGAGATATCCCAATAATTAATGCTTGGGTGATCCAAACTTGAAACAACATCCACGGTTCACCTTACGAAATATACAGAAACGCACACGTGACAGGGGGTGAACCCATCGCTGTCGTTGCAATTTCGTCGTCGTTGATATTTTTTGGTGGAATGTCCCTTAGTCGCCTATTACGACACCCACGGGAACAGACTTGTTGGTTCTATTCTTTTTACGTGCCAAAACCGTACACCACGGAACCTATTACTATTTTAATAATAAATACATACAGCGCCATCTAGTTCCACACCAAGTAACTAGCTTATTTTTTGTCAAAGAATCAACAGCAGCATTCCAAATAATTCCGGGACTGAGTCGTCAACGTGATAAAATGTACAATTACAATAGACTCGATGATCAATCATTATTATCTGTCTTTGTAAACAGAAGACAGTGACGCGGAGAGCGAGAAGTTTCACCCAATGACGTCACCGGGCAGCCAGATGGCAGAGAGCTTCACGTCGTCCGTGAGCTCTATGAGCACCAGCATGACGTCCAGCGCGGGCGCATTCAGCGCACAACCACGTATCAAGCGGAATAAGAAGGGTAAGCACTAATAGAAAATATGATAATTTTGACATACAGATGCCGGAGAGTTTCGCCACTTTCGAGTCACTTCGCCGTCGTGCTCATAGAAGCTCGAGGATGACATCCAGGGTTGCAATTTTTAAATTTTCAACAAATCACGTTTCACGTTCGCTTTTTATGAATAGTACCTATTATAGACCCGATATATATTTGCCCCAACTCAAAATCGATCTCAAGTTTAAGTAACATCCGGGGAAATTGATGTAACTTTTTGTTTATGAACCGATTTCGATATTTTTTAACATAGTTCAAAAATACAAACGTTCGAAAAGCTCGAAAAATAAAAAATTTGATAATTGAACAAAAATTGTCGTCATTAAAAAATATATATTTGTTACTTTTTTTAATAATACTATTTAAGGCGACTATTATTATAGACTATTAGCGAATTCTGCATACTTGGTACTTGGTTTTTCTAATTCTAATTCTTCATTGTATTTATTCTAGTGCCCTACATTGACGGCGATCCTACTGCGGAAGTGTCTCACATGAGCTTCAGAGTGGCTTCACTGTCTTGTGTTTTACTGCATAAGGTTAGTATTGAATCGGGACGAAGACATTGGAAAGCGGGCTTAGCTTTAACAGTCATATAGATAATATTACAAAAAAAGCAGCAAGAATGCTGGGTTTCCTAAGACGTAACTCGAAGGATTTCAAGTTGACGGAAACAAAAACCATACTTTTTAATAGTCTTGTTCGCAGTCATTTAGAATTCGCCAGTGTAGTCTGGAACCCAATGTATAGTGTTGCTTCACAAAGAATAGAAAGTATTCAGCGCGCATTTACTCGTTATTTAGCTTTCTTGTCGCCTGGATTATCGCACAAGCGTCCTTACATACAGAGGTTACAGTACTTTAAAATGTACACTCTTTGTGATCGCCGTAAATTATTTGACCTGCTGTTTCTGCACGGAGTTGTGAATAATACGATAAAATGTTCTCATATCCTAAACCAAATCAATATTAATGTACCTTGCAAATATCCTCGCCAGGCAATTACCCGCACATTTAGTATACCCCGTTGCAGGACTAACCTTGCCCTGCATAGTCCCCTTTCCAGAATCTGTTCCACTCACAACGAATACAATGTTAAACACAATAACCATAATGATATTTTTCACTGTTCACATAAAGTTTTTAAAAATAATATACTTACACACTTCGCTCTCCCAGTATAAATAAATAATGTTGACTGATTATTCATCATTATTCACTTATCTTCTAAATCGAACGTTGTCTTCTATCATTAATGCTGAGTACATTTGTAATTGGTAGACATATAAGAACTGTACCACAAACCATGTCACATCTAATTATAATATATGTACTACTGTTAATGTACCTAAAGTAAATAAATAAATAAATAAATAAGACATCTTTCAATCCACCTACAAAAGAAAAGAACCAAATGCAACCCGTACAGTCCACGTCAAAAATCGTAAGATGTACTGAAATCCGATGAGATTACAACACGAGCCTCCGTGGCTCAATGTAAACATCATTGGGTTTACGATTCGGTCGCGGGTTCAATCCCCAGCGGGGTACATGTTTTAAGTACTAGGTTTGGTTGGTGGTAGGGCATTTTAAATGTCCGCCTGGCTAGCTACCACCATCTTATCTAAATCTGACGCCAAGCAGCAATGTTAATAGCATTGTTGTGTTCCGGTTGTCAGAGATAAGATAGCCAGTCCCCCAAATGTGTTGGGGTTTCCGGGTCAGTACGCTTCCACCTTCGGCCTCATCTTCACTTAACATCAGGTGTGATTGAGGTGAAGTACTGTCCCGTTGTGCATAAAAAAAAGAAGCCCTTATCAGGTATTCACCGTGTGAGTGGACGTCCTACGCTGCGCTTACCGGTGCGTGGTCTCCACTCCGTGTTTTGGATTATTTTTGTTTTATTTCAACTGGTTGAATAAAAGATGAAACCTTGGCAAGCGAGTTCATCTGATTTTTAACCCCCGACGAAAAAAGAGAGTTGTTGTAAGATTGAATACTGTGTAATGACTGTTCGAAAGTTGATGGATGTAAGATGGTTCATAGCCATGTAAGATGTAAATCGGTAAAGCAGTTTTGAAAATATTTAGCTTTTGACGCAGTTCGTTAGTTTATCTGGATGAAATGATCATTGTCTAGCGGAGGTTTTATAAATTTTCAATTTATAATATAATAATATGTATAATTCGTCGCTAAAGCGTGGGTGGCTCAGCGGTTAATAAAATAAAATAAATAAAAAAATAAAAATATTTTATATCAGACAAATAACAGTCCATAGGTGTTAGTACAAATTTTACTTACTGACTATGTTAATATTATATCTAGGTTTAGAAAATTAATTAATTTAAAATAAATTATCTGAGGACTTGAGAGGTCAAGATGCGTTCTCCCAATTTGGGAGGTCCGGGTTCCATTCCCACGCAGGCCATGTACCAATGAGTTTTTAAACTTAATTTAACTACTTATGTGCATTTATCCGACTGCTCTTAAACTGTGAAGAAAAACATCGTGAGGAAACCTGCATGCCTGAGAAATAAAAATTCAAGGGCATGTGAAGTCCCCAACCCGCATTGATCCAGCGTGGCGGACTATGGCCCATACTCCCTCATTATACGAGGGAAGGCTTATATTCCTGCAGTGGGATGTTTACGGGCTGATGATGATAATGATTTCATTAATTCGCGTCTAAACCAATATTATTACAATCCAAAAAGACAATGGTGCAACTAAACCAAACTTAGGTTTGACTGTTCAACATTTTTTCAGGATATTCTCACACCAACCCCGATGGGCCAGGACTACATATCCCTGGACAGTGTGCACCAGATGCAGCAGATATCCAAGCAGTTCTTCGATCGGCTGCTGCCGTTCAGCATCAACGATGGTGGGCAGAAGGAAGTGTTCAATGCGGCCAACGACGCCCTTGATAACGCCACAAGGCTGGATCACCTGAGGTAATCGATTGAAACACTTCTAAAGTTCATAGTCAGAAGCTGGGAATGTCCACAGGCACAGCTTAAGAAATGTTTATTTCTCCTTACTAAGTGGGCGCAGCCCATTCTACCATACTGCAGCTTGTCTTTTTGTCTTTCAAATGAAAGCAATGACTTATACTTTCTGTTACTCACTCATCCAAAGTGAAGCTGAATGTTGCCGTTGATGGTTTTCACATAGAGGAAGAAGAAAAATTCTTTATTGTACACAACTTAAATATATACACAGAGAAATACAAAGGCAGTATTATCGCTTGTAGCGATCTCTTCCAGACAACCGTGGCAAAAGAGCTTGATACATATATACACTACTGCTGCATAGCGTAAAGCAAAATTACAAACGAAAAATATATGTAAATATCCTTATACTAAATATGAATAATAAATATATCTAACCTTATAAAAATATAATTATAAATACACACAGATTAATGGGTACATATATATTTTCGTTACTCTCAGAGAGTCATTTGCGTAATCATTGTGTTGGAGTTTAATAGTTGTTTGTGATATTTTGTCAATCAGGATAATAACGTCAGAGATGACGCTCGACGGCAGTGAGAAAGTGACGTCACACGGCAGTCAGACCGTCTGCGAGGCGTCCATCAAACATCTCCTTGTGCGGGAATGGCTCCATCCCTACCACGGATCGCCACAGAGCTTCGACTTGATACATTTCGATTTTAGTGGTAAGTCTCCAGTTGGGAACGTTCATTCCCTAACTTTTTTCTCATTCATTATCGAAAACGACATTGCTCACGGCTGTCGTCAGACAATTAAGCACAACAAATATTCATGTAGTACTTAACTTAACTTAACACTTGGCCTCAATCATACGACCTGTTTGGTGTAGTGGTTAGTACCCCTGACTGCTATACTAAAACATCACGGGTTCGATTCCCGCTAGGGGCATATTAATACAAGGGACTGTTATCGATATATTTTAAATATCGATATTCTCTACAGATTTACCGATCATTGGATATCCTTGCCAAATTATGGATAAAAATACAGATAAAATTATATATATTAAATACCGATAATAGGGTATTTACGATTTTTAATCGATAAACTTTGATATATATGAATACGGACACGTGTACCTGCGTTTTGGAAGTTTTCATTTATATTTACAAAATAAAAATGTATTTGTGTAGTATATCAACCATCTGGTATCATGTAGCTGCGGAAAAATCAATAGTAAATATCAACACCTTTCAACATTAGGGGATAACATGTTTTATTGCACCGAAATTATTTTCTTGTCTCTTCTTTGGACACTGACAGCTATGAATCTGTGTTGGTTATTTCCAGATGAGGAGAGCTCCAGCAAAGCGTCGTCGTCCTCACGAGCCAATGTGAAGGTCCACTTCAAGCAGACCTCCAAGTATATGAGGGTATCTGGAGAAAAGAAACTAGTCTACCCCACTACCGACATAACGTAAGATACTAAGAAAACGAATTATAATTTTCTAGACTTTTTTTTTTATGAACGGTAAAATCAAACCACTGCCGAACCAGCAGGTGACATTTACAGTAATATTAGATAGATAGATAGATAGATAGATAGATAAGCATTTATTTGCACACACACATAATAAATTTTAAACACACATAATAAAATGAAAAATACAACTAAATTAGAATAGGATAAAACTCTATTTAAGTTACTAGCTCTTAAGGCTGGAATCTCCCGAGCAATGACCTCTGGCCTTGAGTCAGTCAGCGTGTTACAAGTAGAAGTAGTAATAACTTCACCTTCCTCAAAGGCCGGCAACGCATCTGTGACCCTTTTGTTGTTGCGGGTGTCCATGGGCGGCGGTGATTGCTTTCCATCAGGTCACCCGCATGCTCGTTTGCCGCCCTCTCATATAAAAAAAAAACTAGATTTTTTTTAATTGAGCATCTACTAAAAAATTTAACATAGTTATCAAATATTAAATAGACGACCAATTGGTGTAGTGGATAGTGATCCTGTCAGCGAGACCAACGGTTGCGGGTTCGAATCCCGCGAGGGGTAAATGTTTGTATGATGAATACGAACATTTATTCCCGAGTCATGGATGTTTCTATAAATATTGATCTATAATCTATTAATAAGATTGGTGTAAGTGTCCCAAATATTTATTTATTTATTTATTAAATCGTAAAAATCAACAAATAACCTAAATTAACCAAACCAACAAGCAAAAAATATAATGTATGCAACGTAATGTATACGAGTACTTACAATAAAACCTTCCCATTTTGTTAATTTCATTTATATCGTTAAAGTTAGAACAGGCCGCGTTATTCTATAACTTCATCGATATCGTCATCGATAACGATGTCCAATGAGAAAACGTCAATTTGCCGAGCGAGCGATACGCCAACGTCAGAACATAATCGATGACGATATCGATGGAGTTACACAATAGCCTCGCGGGTTTCCTAACATTAGTACCTATCTATCATCATGATCATATCAGCCACAGTACGTCCACTGCTAAACATAGGCCTCTCCCATAGTTTTCCAGAGCGACCGGCTAGTACTATCTATCATACTTATAAAAAACCACAACGACAAGGTGACTCAAACGTGTATTAATTTTTATTATTATTGACTAGTTGTCCGCCCGCGGCTTGGCCTGCTTGGATAACTATATCGTGGATAAGTTTATTTTGTTAATCCCGCGGGAAGCACTCACTTTCTCGGGATAAAAGTATCCTATGTTTTAATAAAGGGTCCGTTCTACCTATTTACCAAATTTCATCCAAATCCGTTTCGCCGTGACTGAGCAACAAATAAACAAACATCCAAACCGTCACTGTTCTAATATTAGTTTTATGTTTAGTATATTAGTAATTGTTCAGTATAGAACCTCGCCTGACGCTGTCGGCACGATTATGTAAAGACTGGCGCCATCTATCGGCGAACCCGTGAACCCACCACTGATCAATTTATTCACTTCAATAGGTACAAGTGTACCTTTCTCACGGGTTCCAGGACTATCCGATAGATGGCGCGCGGCCAGTTTTTCTCTCTCTGCCAATCGGTGCAACATCTAACAATAAACCCTCGATCACCACGCAGTTGCCGTTTATCTTCTCCCAACAGTAGTATCATAACCTCTTTGAATAGCTGATCCCAAAACAGCGTATTGAGTCTCCAACTCTTCAATAACCGTTTCGTTGTACCCAGTGTGAAGTGCATGCCGTTCTCCGTGGACGTGGAGCTGACGGTGCTGGACCGTATGACGGCGACGTTCTTTGGCGCCTGCCCCCCAACCCGCGCGCCCCCTGCCTCGCCCCCCGCGCCCCAGCACCAGTTACACGTGGCGGTGCAGTGCGCCGACCTTAGCGCCATCCTCAGGTAAGCCCTTCTACAGGTCATCATTTAGAGCGCGAGGTGGCAATATTGCAGTACTTGGTTTGGTTGGGTAGGGCATTTTAAATGTCCACCTGTCTAGCTACCACCATCTTATTTAAGTCTGCTGCCAAACAGCAATGTTGATAGCATTCTTGTGTTCCGGTTGTCAGTGATAATCGAAGGTGGTAGCGTACTGACTCAGAAAATCTATCTTATTTGGGGGACTGGCTATCTTATACTAAATATGTACCCCGCTGGGGATCGAACTCGCGACCTCCGATCGTAAACTCAATGCTGTTGACATACATACAAACATATATACACGGTTTACATACAGGTTTAACGGCTGAACATATTTGTGAGATAATGATATTTTCATTTTTGAAAGCTGGCGTTGGCCAAATGCTTTGTAGCCAACGAATAATGATTGCATAGAAAACTAACTCTCCTACAATTACCGCTTTGATTTTGATTCCATTTACGCAAAAAACTATCAGCAGTTACAACGAAGCACTCACACTCTCAACGCGCGACCAATCGCGCGCA
The DNA here is from genome assembly GCA_949316235.1 of Oegoconia quadripuncta. Lineage (NCBI taxonomy): Eukaryota > Metazoa > Arthropoda > Insecta > Lepidoptera > Autostichidae > Oegoconia > Oegoconia quadripuncta. The sequence continues at coordinate 6,552,727 of OX438759.1, forward strand.
TCAAGGTTGCACGCGATTGGTCGTAATGACTCCAGTGTCACAGCTTACTGGCGCGCACTTTTTTCTATTTTACGCCCCGCCCACCGCGGGTTCTATTTCGTGGAGCCATATTTTCATCTTAGTTACGCTTCTATTCAATTATTATTAGTAGTTCTTTGCCATGTTTGATGGAAAACGTTGAAGCCGTTTCAACGATAACTCTTAACCCATTTGTTTCGTATACGTGGATGACATTAATTAGTTCATAGTTGATATGACGACCGATTGGTGTAGTGGATAGTGACCCCGTCAGCGAAACCAACGGTTCCGGGTTCGAATCCCGTGAGGGTTAAAAGTTTGTGTGATAAATACGAAAGCTCGCCTTTTGTATATTTTTAATATTTTCCTAGTTTTTTGTTTTTTTTTAATGTGTATGCTTATATGCAATGAAGTGTTAAATACATAATTTTATTTTCGAATCATGGATGTTTATATAAATATTTATGTATGTTTATCCGTTTGTTTGTTTGTAAACACTTTATTGTACTAAAAAAATACCAACCAAAACTTAAAACTATGCACAAAGGCGGGCTTAACCCACAGCGGGATTTCTTCCAGTCCACCATACGTTATCTAGTATCCATAGTACAAGCTTTGCTTAGTTGGGACTAGATGATTGGTAAGTGTGCAAAATATTTATTTATTATTATTTAAACAGACAGACTCTATTTAAACAGATAGTTCTTCAACGGTTTTCTAAATTTTAAAGTTGTTATTATATGATTTCTTTTCTAGGTTCCCAATAGCTGACCTGAGGCCCGGCGCGGACCGTGAGACACGTCACGTACGCCCCGACTACCTCGTATTTCAGTTCCAGAACGCGATACTGAGTTCGCAACAAGCTGCCAGCGTCCGACCCCTGCCCACTGTGGTCACTCTTAAAGCCACCACGTTAGATCTCTACTACCACGTAAGTTATGACGTGAAATCTATAATGTTCACATACATTCACAGTCAAACCTTTAATTTTGTTAAGAGGGTTTATCCCACACGGCATTCCATCCAAATGAAGTTTAAATTTTTCGCAACGAATAAACCGATTCTAATGATATCACCATATCTCTGCTCTAATACACTATGTCCATAGCTGGGAGGCCTGGTGACCTGTAATTCTGGCTCTTCCTTTTCAGGCACCAGTCTTCCCACAAATTACCTAGTCCTAAAATCACTTTGTAAAGCGGTATTTGTGGTGAGAAAATGATCAATTTTTATTATTATTATTAATGAAACTCTATATGTATAAGTAGGATATATAGATCTAAACAGTTAGTAGAAAACGTTTTCAAAATATCGAATTTAAATGATTTTCTGTCTTAAAACTTAAAATCGCTCTAATTTAGTAGTTCTATTTTTTCGAAAATATTCTCTACTTAGATCTATGTATGTTATGCTTGTAAAGTTTAATTAGAAGGAAAGAAAGAAAGTATTTATTTGGATATCTGCTATAAGAGTATTTTAGACATAAGTTTACAATACACTAAATCCAAAAAGGTCCCCACTCAGCATGTGTCGGGTTGGAGCAACCACAACGCTGGTATTATGTGGAGCCGAAAGGCAGAGTGGCATTAATTAGAATCCGTTTATTCAGTTTCAACTCATATACTCACTCAAATTCATTTCTCAGAACCGATATGGCTGCCTTCATAGCACGCTCCTGTATAATGCGCATTGAGCTATTTCTTTATTCGGGAAACTGCAGTCCAAATAATATATATCGAAGTAACTATTATAGATATAGCGGAGACCAAAAGCGTTTCCACTGATAGGAAATTCAGAAAAACTAATACCGAAGTATATCAAAATTGAGCAGAGTAGGAGATCGATTACCATTAGAATGGATCACTATAAAGATTTGGTACTCAATTTATGAACAAAAACTAGAGACCGATTTTAACCGCCTCCGTGGCTCAATGTAAACAACATTGGGTTTACGATTCGGAGGTCGCGGGTTCGATCCCCAGCGGTGTACATGTTTAAGTACACGGTTTGGTTGGTGATAGGGCATTTTAAATGTCCGCCTGGCTAGCTACCACCATCTTATCTAAATCTGCCGCCAAACAGCAATGTTAATAGCATTATTATGTTCCGGTTGTCAGACATAAGATAGCCAGTCCCCCAAATGTGTTGGGGTTTCCGGGTCAGTACACTTCCACCTTCGACCTCATCTTCACTTAACATCAGGTGTGATTGAGGTCAAGTACCAACTTATGCATAAAAAAAAGATCGGAAATGAGATTTAATTCATTTAAAATGATCGTTTCGATCGATTGAAAGCGAATTAAAAAAAATATTTCCAGCTCTAAACCGCAATATTCGGCTTACTACAATCTGATAATATATCATTGAATGGTCACTTTAGTAAGCTTTTAAGCTTACCCACATTAAGTCGTTGCCCAACATAATCCAGTCCAGAATGTAACTGAGAGTCCCCAAAAAAACCGTTAACATATTCATCATAAGCCTCTTCTCTATTACTTCAATTAAATAACGAATAATTTATGAAATTGCTCGCGTTCCAGGGTAATGATGTTTTGCCAGCGACGCACATAGCCCGCAGTACGATGGCTGACGTCGTAGACAGAGAAAAGGTAGACATGCTGAAACGTACCACCACCCAGCCTTTACCAACGTAAGTCAGATACCTTTACGAGTCTCAATCATGTGAGTTATTAATTACTTATTATATGCGTTGAACCGTTATTCGAGACCTATAGAGTGAGACAGCACTACTTCCGCTTCCTAACAGCCCCATTAGTTCCCCTCCACGCCTACTCCCGGCGGCCTTCGTAAGCGGTAGAGGGGATAGTCTTGCTTGCCACCAGCGCAGTTTTGACTCGTCACATTGGCATCGACTTTCGTCGAATAAACACCCCTAAGGTTAACAACGTTGTTGTTCGTAATTTAATATTGTTCGTATTTATATATAATCAAGTGCTCTGCGGAAGAGCCTTATTTCTATAAGTGCCGGTGCTCTGCGGAAGAGTTATTTTCGGCAACGCTCTGCGGAAGAGCGTCATGGATAAAACACCTGAGCAGGTGTCCAAATCCAAGGAGCGCGAGGGTCGCCAGATGCCCGGAAAGCGCAGCGACCGCGTGAGGTCTAGAGAGCGTGGGCGTCGCCGGACGCGCTCGAATAGCTCTAATACTAGCTCCAGCAGGTCGTCATCATCTTCGTCATCGTCATCATCTAGCTCCGCGGATTCCCGGCGGCATAGAAAACCTTCGCAGCGAGGGAAAAGGCAACGGCGCCCTTTGGGCATCGAGCAACTTGAGGGTCTAACAAATCAAGTGAGTGAAGTGTTAGATTATTTAAAAGATCAGAATGTTTCAAATATAAGGCACAGACAGGGCTCAGAATCAGACCTTGATTTAGTGTCATTACATCCTTCACAGAATCTGCAGAGTTCGCTTCTTTCTAATCAACCGATTTTGAACAAACCTAAACAATTAAAAACTTTAGATTGTAATTTTAACACTAATCTAAAAGAAGCGTCCGTTGAAAACACTTCGCAATCTACCCTCACTATATTGTCTAAGTTGCATCATTTTGATAACAGCGATTGGGACAGAGTCCGTTATATAGATACAGAGAAAAAGTATCTCGCAAAACCCGGTTTTTACGACTTAGATGTTAACACCGAATTGCGATTTTATGATCCAAATTCTACTTGGCTCAAGTCCCTCGATCGTTCGCTCGGCGCTATGACTCATGCTCTTATCCAACAAAATGAAGTTTTTAAATGCAACTTGCAGCATTTGGTGGAATGGTCGCACAAATCTGATTGTATTTTGACTGCAGACACATTATTTGATAAGCTTAGTGAATTATTTTCTGAAAAATCACAGTATATTAGGTTGTCCGAAGATTTATTGCAGCTTGTTTGTGGTCGGCGAGCCGACACAATCCAAAAACGCCGCGACAGCATTTTGTCTGGCGTTAAAGATCGTTATATAAGAGAGGATTTGCGGAAAATTCCTCCCACTAATACCAGCTTGTTTAATTCTGAATCCATGAGCACTTTTCTAACGAAGGCGGGCGGAACGAACAAGATATTTTGTCACAACAAGCGCTCAGCGGATGAGCCCATAACATCTATGCGAAATAGACACAACCTCTCCCGCGCAAAGAAACCGCGGAGGTCCATGCGCGAACATGATTATGATGAGATCGATAACCTTCCCGGTCCATCCACTACCAAAGACTCTAATAAAGGTCGGAGATTCAACCAGCACAATAACAAAGCCAATACGAAACGGGATATTAAGAAGGGTGGCCAGTCTACCCGCAAAGTTGGCTTTAATCGCTTTCGAAAGTGACAATCAACAAAGCTCGTTTTATGGCGGTTGTTTAATAAATTACGTAGATGTTTGGAAAAAATTAAAGGCACCCGATCAAGTTATAAAAATTATTTCCGGATATCGCCTTCCTTTTTATCAAGTACCGCCACTTGTCAATATGAATTTATTAAAAAAAATATCAGACGCCGACGAGCTCAGCCATGTCAAAACAAATTGTAGAATTGAAAAAACAAAAGATACTTGTACCCGCACCGCCAACACCGAGTTTTGTCTGTCCAATGTTTCTAGTGAAAAAATCGGATGCCAGCGATCGTCCGATATTCAATCTGAGAAATTTGAATATTTATCTGACTCAATTCAAATTCAGGCTGATAAATGTACATCGTGTACCAGATTTTTTGCAAAAGGGAGACTGGGCCATCAAAATCGATTTGACATAGGCTTATTTTCATGTTCCTGTGGCTCGGTCACACCAGCCATTTCTCAGAGTTCTGTACAGCGCAGATCAGTCGACCGAACCAGAGCTGTTACAAATAACGAGCTTACCCTTCGGGCTGTCCTCTGCACCCGTAACATTCGCAACAGTCACCAACTGGGTCGCGCAATTGTTGCGCAACAAAGGCATGAGGTTGATTCTGTACCTAGACGATTATTTAATCGTACACCAGGAGAGAGCGACTCTGATAGACCAAGCTGCGGAAGCTGTTCAGGTTCTGTCTTCACTGGGTTGGACTATAAATTACAAAAAGTCCGTCCTGACCCCTACTCAAGTTATCGAATATCTGGGCGTTACATGGGACCTCAGACGAAATTTGAAATTACTACCAAGGGAAAAACGGCACAAGCTCGCAACAAAGATGGACCACATTTTGAACAAGGGCGAGTGGAGCCTAAGGGATGCTCAGAGCGTACTAGGCATGCTGAATTTTGCATCGTTCATCATCCCAAGAGGCCGGCTTCATTGCCGCCCTTTACAGATGGCCTGCGCCCTTCTGCCAAGAGACCAGCCTTATGCTCAGCGCGCTCTCGCTCCTATAGCTCGGAAGGAGTTCAATTGGTGGCTGACAATGCTCACGGGGACCACGCCTATACATTGGCAACCAACCACCCACTTTTTGACGACAGACGCGTCCGGCACAGGCTGGGGCGCAGTGGTAGATGGCATTCAGTCATGCGACAGCCCCTGGCTACCCGATCAGGCAGCTTGGCACAGCAATTTGAAAGAAATGTGGGCCATAATCCAGTCAATTCTGAAACACCGACATTTATTTCAAAGGTCGACTGTATTAGTACAGTCCGACAACAAGAGCGTAGTGAGCTACATACGAAACGAAGGCGGTTTACGCTCAAGAGGTCTTTATCAGATGACTTACATACTATTTCAATTATTAGACGAGAACGACATTCATGTAGTGCCACATTATATACCAGGCCAATACAATGTAGAAGCGGATATTCTATCAAGGCAAAAGATCCAAACAGAATGGCATCTAACTCAAATGGCTTGCCAAGAGATATTCAGCCGCTTCGGCAAACCACAGATCGATCTATTTGCGTCTCAGAGGGCTCACGTTCTGCCTCGATACGTTACACGGGATTGCAACGACCTGAAAGCAGAATATCACGACGCATTCAGCAAGACCTGGTGTTACAGAATGGCATGGATATTTCCACCGCCACACTTAGTACCTCGTGTCCTGGCACACCTCAACACGGCCAAGGGCCTGTATCTTATCATCGCTCCCCGATGGCACAAGGTTTTCTGGCGCCCAGATCTAAAGAACAGGGCAATAGCCGCCCCCTGGACAATAACGAACCTGAGGCACAAGTTAGTGAATACACAGACTCGTCTACCACCAGCATATGTGGATCAAATGTGCCTAGAAGTATGGTTGGTGAAGGGTGGGACCATTTGTTAAGTAACTGGTCACCAGCGGAAATACAGTTGCTAGATTCGAGCTGGAGGCCTTCAACGAAGAAAGTGTACTCGTCAATATGGTCTAGGTGGCAAAAGTGGTGCAGTGCTAATACAATAAATAGCTTAAGCCCGACGGGGGCACAATTAGCCAAGTATCTGGCTCATCTTCACTTAAAGGAAGGTCTGTCATATAAAACTATTCTGGTCTATAAATCTGCTGTATCGACTCTGACTAACCCGGACTCGAACTCTCTTACCGAGAATCCAGTGGTGAAACGTATTCTCAAGTCTATATCCGTCGCTGACGCTCGCACGCGGCCTAGAAAGGCTTCGATGATATGGGACCCAAGATTTGTGGTAGACTGGTTAGCGTCTCACGTACCGACTAACCTTACGCTGTACGAGGTGTCCCGCCGGACCGCTTTGATACTTCTACTCGCTTCGAGTCGACGCGTGCACGATCTCACTCTTCTATATATAGATAATAATCATTTCGAAGACTCGAACGATTCTATAATCCTACATCCTGTATTCGGCTCCAAGACCGACAACTATGTACATAGGCAGTCCTCATGGAGACTGGTCAAAGCTCAAAGCGACGAGTTATGTCCAGTATTTTGGATAAGAAAACTTATAGAGGTGTCGTCGTCGCGGAGAGAGAACACTAATCTGACAGAGTTATGGATATCGACGCGAGGCAGCGCCCGCGCCGCGTCGCGTACGATGCTGAGTGGCTGGGTGAAGTCGCTGCTGCGCGCGGCGGGCGTGGAGGCGTCCCTTAACTGGCTCGATAACTGCTCCATCGATGAAGTCATGACTAAGGGCAACTGACGTACGCCAAACACTTTTGCTAAATTTTATTCTGCCGAGATTTGTAATCAGGCAAATAACCACAATAAAAGTCTTTCCCGAACTTTTCATACTACGTAACTTGATTATAATACCACTCACTAATTTGGGTACCTAATTGAATCATACATTGTTATGATTACTTTATTTTCTATAATATACCTACTAGAAATCTTTATTTTGGGTGATTTGATTATGATTGATACTTAATAAAACTTTCAGTTTTTTGTTACTTACCTTGTGTATTTTCATTTTTCACACATTGGCATACTCTATGTTACCACTAGGTAACATGTTGGTTAATATGATGTTTAACTATAAACATTGAATACAACATAACTTGCTTTGCCACCAGGCGATAACAAACACATCTCACTCTATAGGTCTCGAATAACGGTTCAACGCATATAATATAATGTTTTACCTGAAATTAAAACAATTATTATATGCAGAAACCTTATTCGTGACCTATATTTTAATTGCTGCCTGTTGACTTAACTTCACAGACTTTCAGTGAGATGCAATGTGACGAGTCAAAACTGCGCTGGTGGCAAGCAAGACTATCCCCTCTACCGCTTACGAAGGCCGCCGGGAGTAGGCGTGGAGGGGAACTAATGGGGCTGTTAGGAAGCGGAAGTAGTGCTGTCTCACTCTATAGGTCTCGAATAAGGTTTCTGCATATAATAATTGTTTTAATTTCAGGTAAAACATTATATTAATTTACTGTGAAGCAATATACTACGAGGGCGACACTAAAAATTTGTAGAACTGGCCACTTTTAAACGATATAATTTAAAAAATAAGCTCAAATTTTGAAAATGGAACTGCCAATATCACTTGTATTGTATTTAATTTATGTCATTTGTTTTACGATTTGGCGACAAATTGAAAATTGTCTATGTCACGTCAGCATGAATTAACACGAGAAAATTTTCGTGCAATGATTTTTTATGACTTTCGATGTCTTTTAAGACGTCAATGGTCCGATAGTATTTAGTTCGCTTTGTAACTATTTGCAACATATATTTTAATTTAACATATGCCCCTAGCCAGTAGCGTTCACAGGGTTTTGTCACAGGGTAGGTAGACTGATAACATTTGCTATTAAATTAGAAAAAATACAACAACAATATAATAACTTACTCTTATAGCAAACCTCGCAACTGTTTAGAATATTTCTGTTCACAGGCGCGATAAATGTCGCGCGAGATAATAATTGTCCTGCTCATTCTCTTGGACGAAATATACAACTATCCCACTCTCACTCCTACGTCGCGCGCGACAATCGCTGTCATGCTACGGCGGGTGCTATCTTGACAATGCATTTCGAGTAAAGCTTGTAATTTGATAGAGTAGGCTCTGCCTTTCTGCTTATATGGAGGGCACACCATTGCCACTAGCGGGATTCGAACCCGCGACCCTTTAGTATAGCAGTCATGGTTTATAACCACTACAGCAAACATGTAAAATATGTACAAATACGATATCAATATGTCGGCTACCAAACACAGTTGTTTGCGTCTCGCGTGATGTCATCTCGCTTCCACAATCGGAAGCGAGACACTCACCTAAGTGAATTTAAAGATACTATAAAACAGAAACTTATTAACAAACCATATTATAAAATATCAGACTATTTAGATGATAATCATCCCTGGACATAATCAGATCGTTCGCATGCCAGGCTATTTCACAATTAGTAATGAAATATAAATAAATAAATAAATATTTCGGACACTTACACCAATCATCTAGTCCCAAACTAAGCAAAGCTTGTACTATGGATACTAGATAACGGATAAATATTTATATAAACATCCATGACTCAGGAATAAATGTTCATAGTCATCACACAAACATTTACCCGTCGCGGGATTCGAACCCGCAACCGTTGGTTTCGCTGACAGGGTCATTATCCACTACACCAATCCGTCGTCAAATATAAAAACCTTTATGTAAAATTAAAGCCTGATTTTAAAAGAGCAACCCTTCCAGTTTCTTGCTTGTTCTTCTCAGGGGAAAATTGCATTTTGAACAAGCAGTAGCTTAAAAAATGTAAAATTGACTATTTTAAATGTACACTGTGTACCTACAAAATAAATCATTTTTGACATTGACTTTGCGTATCGGTGGTGTTGAGAAATGAGTTCCATCCAACCCTTGCCCTTACAATTCCTCCTCATTAATATATAATGTAAATGACCACCCAGGATCTCCATAACGTTTCAACCGCGGAAAACCAAAGGACCGTTCGACACGATGGCAGACGAGCCGTGTTACGAGCCGTCCTCTAACCCCATGACGACGTCTATGTACATAATGCACAACCTGCACAGCACAGCGCCCAGCCCCTTCAGTGGGAAGAAGATGGCGCACCAGAGCTTTACCAAGCACGAGAGTAGTCCGCACGGTAAGACTTCCCGATATTTGATGAGGGTCCCTGTAACAGAAGAACACAGTCACATTTGATATTGACAACGATTAACAAAGCTAAGCCACTTTTGACTGGGTTACCACTAGAGCCAGTTTCATACGGGTATTCGTACTTTGAAGGTTTTTTTATCCACAACAGGTTATCACTTGACCTCAAGGACGACTCACTGTCACGAAGCACTGACCTCTTGAATCAGCTCGATAGGACCATAATATTCAATTGTCACCGACGTAACATTTTTTTTATGCACATAGGATTAGCACTTGACCTCAATCACACTTGATGTTAAATGAAGATGAGGCCGAAGGTGGAAGCGTACTGACCAGGAAACCCCATCATATTTGGAGGACTGGCTATCTTATCTCTGACAACCGGAACACAACAATGCTAGTAACATTGCTGTTTGGCGGCAGACTTAGATAAGTGGGTTTTAAAATGCTACCATCAATCAATGTAACTAAATATGTACCGTTGGGGATCGAACCCGCGACCTCCAATGCGAAACCCGATGTTGTTTACATTGTCCCACGGAGGCGGTTAGGTAACCTCCGAAGCAGCTTAAATTGGTGCAAACGACTGCAGTATGTGACATTAAAAATGTTTTTAATTCACCCCAGGTCATGAGGAAGAGCTGATAGTGCCCGGCACAGAAGAAGAAATGGCGGATTTCACTACGAGTTCAGTGGAACACTCCTCGATACACCTCGACTTGGATCTGCCGATACTCAGCCTGCAGCTAGAGTTAGTAACATCATTATATTATTTATTTTCAATGCTATGTAAACAACATCTATGTTCATATGACGACCTGTTTGGTGTTGTAGTTAGAAACTCTGCTACTATACCAAATGGTCACGAGTTCGAATTCCGCTAGGGGCATATGTTTGTATGATGAATACAGACATGTGTTCCCGAGTTATGGATGTGTCATTTATACATGTATTTATTTACAAAATAAAATGTATTTGTGTAGTTTATCAACCATCTGGTATCCATAACACAAGCCTAGATGCTTACTGTGGACCTAGATGGCGCTGTGTGTTTGTGCAAAGACATTTATTATTATTATTATTTATATGTCTCTTTAGTAGCCTTAAATATGGCTGCGCAAGTACCCAATGACCACCCAATTTGGGAGAATATGGAGATATAACCTTGTAATAAAAACTGAAAACTTTAAAGATAAACTTAAATCTCGTGAGAAGTACAGTCGCTCCCGACAAAAGTTATACCCTATCACGCTATCTCTACAACATTAATTATGCAGTAATTATGCCATGACTTGATTTCCGTTGCACACATAGACTTGTAATAAATAATAGCAGACCAAACATTAATATAAATGTCGATGCTTAAACCACCTATTCAGCTTAATGTTCATGCCATATTGCTTGTATTTAAACTAAATACGTATGTGGTATTAGCTTAGAAATAAACAAATGAAATATCTAATTAACTAGACAAATTTCTACACATTTCCTGGTACGTCAAAGTCTAAATGTTGCTTATTCTTTTGTATAAAAATTGGTCACGCTATTTAATTCTCATATTCGGTCTGCTTTTAGTATAGTAAGTCTATGCTTGCACGACATAGTTAATGTAACTGAGCTTCAAGCGACTGTACATAATATAGTATTTTTGCGACATAAGGATCGCCTAAATGATTACCTTAACACCATGTTTTTTTTTGTTACCATTCCAACTTGTTTTGTTACTTTTTATAGGTATAACGTTAAACCAACGTTATTTTCAGATCTAAACAGCTATACGAGATAATCTACAACCGGATAAACTCTGACCTTCTGCTGTGGGAACCCCTAATTGTTGACCCATTCGAGATTAGCCCAGCCATGTGTGGAACTATCTACCCGGCGTTCGCCTTATGCAAGGGCACTGGACTGGGTGTGTATTATAGTTTGAATAAAATGTTACTGACACTTAGGTTTATTACTCGTATGTTATCAGCTTTGGATTAGGTTCTTAATATCAACTTTCCTTGCGGTAATTTTGAGGTTAGGCAGATGTTGTTGGTGCCATCAACCGCCTACCTCTTAAAAAACTTCATTGGGTTTACGATTCGGAGGTCGCGGGTTCGATCCCCATCGGGGTACATGTTTAAGTACTCGGTTTGGTTGGTGGTAAGGCATTTTAAATGTCCGCCTGGCTAGCTACCACCATCTATCTAAATCTGCCGCCAGGCAGCAATGTTAATAGCATTGTTGTGTTCCGGTTGTCAGAGATAAGATAGTCAATTGTGTTGGGGTTTCCGGGTCAGTACGCTTCCACCTTCGACCTCATCTTCACTTAACATCAGGTGTGATTGAGGTCAAGTACCAATCCGTTATGCATACAAAAAACAGTGGAGCAAATTTCATTTATTAATTACTATTGTAATTAATTTAACCGAACAATAATTATTAATTCATATTATCTAAATAGGTACTGGCATATTTTCTCAAATTAATACTAGCTTTAGAATCGAGATTACTGCTAACTTCAATTACCTAATATGTGGCTATAATCATTTTAATCAATTTGTATTTATGTGACTAAGAAATGTAAAAATTATTCCTACCTCAGAATGCGAAATAATTGCACGCTCTGTTTTATCCACGTCCAATGTTGTACCCAAATCATGCAAGTAAACTATTTTCTATTGTATTCTTCTGTGTTGCCATTTAAGGTATAAATAGCGCTCTCATTATTATTCTACTCTATTAGACCAAACTGTAACTATGAAACTCTCTTATTTAGATTCTGATTCCGAAACCTCTTCTTCGGAAGAGGACAACGTGTACTACTCTACGTACGATAACAAGATGAGGAAAGGATTGGCTGCGAACAAAATGACCCCCGAGAAGAAAGATGAACACAACTTCTGCCTCACACTCAAAGTCGGCAAGGGCTTGCTCACCATTTACGCGCCAGTGCGAGTGAGTTTTTGTTTACAAATAATTCATTATCACTAATCAGCTGCCAGATTTTGGAAATGCTCAACAGTCGCGGGTTCGATCCCCAGCGGGGTACACGTTTAAGTACTCGGTTTGGTTGGTGATAGGCCATTTTAAATGTCCTCCTGGCTAGCTACCACCATCTTATCTAAAAATATGCCGCCAAACAGCAACGTTAATAGCATTGTTGTGTTCCGGTTGTCAGATAAGATAGCAAATCCCCCAAATTGGATGGGTTTTCCGAGTCAGTACGCTTCACCTTCGACCTCATCTTCACTTAACATCAGGTGTACTCACACGGTCAAGTGCTAACCCATTGTGGAAATAAAAATATATTTAACGTCGGTGACAATGTAATATTATGGTTCCATCGAGCTGATCTGATGATGGAGCCAGGTTGTAAGGACTGGAAATCCCTAACGGCAAAATAATCGAATATGGGTTGTTTATTATGTTGCCATGAGCACTTTCCATTATACATGATGAATGTCTGAAGATGGAGCCAGAAGATTACCAATGGAACTCCTTGATGGACTTTATGTTACTCGTCTTATGTACTAGGCTAATATGTGATAATTAATATTAACTGCCTGGACTTTTTCATTACGTGTGGTCAATTACAGTTTGTATGAAAACTGTTTTTTTTATGGTTACTATGAAATCTTTGTGCAGGACAGCAACAAGCGCATAGTACCAGGCCAGATGGGCGAGCTAGTGCTGGAAGCGCACAAGCTGTCGATGTGCCAAGTCAGCGGACTACACGGCCAGCCGAAAACTGCGCAAATGTGCCTGCGAGCTGGGAAGATTACACTCTATCACGACTGTGAGCAACTATAAATTTTCTTTCTATTCCTACACTAGCTGTTACCCGCGACTTCGTCCGTGTAGAATTAGTTTTACTACCGAAATATAAAAATTATAAAAATATAGGATGAAAAGTAGCCTATATGTTAATCCAGGTCCTAATCTGTTCAACGGTTAGGCGTGAAGAGCTAACAAACATTTATTTATTTATTTTCAAAAACTGTTCAGCATATCCTTATATATTACTTAAAATTAAATTACATACTTATTAAGCCAATTATAAAGTTTGACATTTTTTTTTTTATGCACGACGGGTTCGTACTTGACCTCAATCACACCTGATGTTACTATGCATGAAACAACACGCGGTAAAACACGGAGAAATTAAACTAAAGCATAGATTACTACTAAGTGCCCTAGAGTACAGAGACATCACTCGCAGAAATAGCTGATGATAGCATGCAACTTTTTTTTTTACATGTGCGTAAGTTTCTTGTGGATGTGTGGGAATGTGTTGGAGTATTAATGCTTTATAATAATGTACTTATAGCACTAGGAGTGTATGTACGTGTACAGTAACAATTAATCATAAGTTACGGTAGATATATTGTATATAATGATGATGATGCTTCCTCCGCCCGATTTCGGCCATGGCGACTTCTTCGACTCCTAATCGGTTTGGCGCTGGTGCGCTTGAAATGGCTAACATAGTCGATCTTTGCGGTGAACTCCCGTGCGCAATGTCGGCAAGTGAGCACACCTTCTACGTAGTATTTGTAGCATTTTTGTTTTTTATTTTTTTTATGCATAACGAGTTATCACTTGACCTCAATCACACCTGATGTTAAGTGATGCTGAAAATGTCAGCTTCACTTAACATCAGGTGTGATTAACCCCATCTTATTTGGGATTGTGGAATGAAACAGAAAAAAAAACTATTTTTTACATACATCAGGTGAACCCTAAAGTCGACCTAAAGAGGTTACTCGAAGTTGCTCTTAGCAAACATAACATAACTGTGTGTGTATCTGTAATGCCAATAAAGTTTTTATCTATCTATCTATCAAACATCATGGTGCCCTTCCAAATGAAAACCCTTTCGAGAGAGCAGTGGGCTAAAGACCGGGTGAAATGATGCGCCATTCCCTTCAGCGTCACTTCATCTCAACTTCAGTTGAGTTCACTGTAGGTCCGGTGTGAAATATGAGCTACCCAATGAAATTACTCTTGAGATATTACTTCCGAACCGTCAGAACAACAATGCATATGGACGACACGGATCAGAAAAGCTGCTAAATCGCATGTCATAACATTAAATGAAAGTTCTATATTCCAGCACTCATCACCATTCCCTCTGAGAAGCCGTGCCTACGACTCTTCGGTACGATGCTGCCGTCCAACGTGAGGGGTACCATCTACCCATCGGGGAAGGGCGTGCTCATTAAAGAGCATCTGCAGACCAAGGACATGTTCTCACTCGCGCTCAGGGTTGAGCCGGATTCTGAGACTCCTAGCTTGAAGGTGATGGAAAGACCTAATTTTTCTCGTCACAGACTTACAATACTAGGAGAAAACTGATCATAGGAGTTGAACAGCGTAAAAATCAATCCGAAATAACATTTTGTTTATTCTGACGAATTCGATAATAACTAATTTTCCGGTTGTCAGAGATAAGATAGCCAGTCCCCCAAATAAGATGGGGTTTTCTTGTATTCTTCAATTTTGGTTGTATGTAGTGTGCAGTGAATAAATGTTTTATCTATCTGTAAAATTCGTACAAAAATGTAAACAAAATTGCACCATCATCGCATGAATAAAGCGCTCAAATATTTGCAAATTAAGTTCGCCTTCCTAGCGTGGCTATTTGGGCAAATATGCCCATCGAAAGCGATGCAAATTGCATCATTAGAGAGGCTTATGTGAAGCAGTGGACTTAGACTGTGTGTTTGTAAAATAAGAAATAATATGGCTCGAATAACGCATTATTACTAGCTGCACTCGATTCTGTGGAAGGACGTGCCATGAGACTCATAGGTGATAATTCGATGACTGCTAAATTACAAAGCCTTGAACACCGTCGCAAAGTCGCCTGTCTCTTAGTTTTTTACAGGTTTTTTACCCTTCGATCTTCGGACCACTAGGCGTGGGGAGGGATTCCACCCATATGTAGTTAATATACCGAACATTCGCACTGAGAAGTTCGATTCTTCATTCATCATCCGAACAGCCAAGGCATGGTACTCCCTTCCGGCGTCAGTCTTTCCTGAATCCTACAACCTTGGGATCTTCAAGAGCAAAGTGAATAGGCATTTACTGGGATCGCGTGCTTCATCTTCAACCACATCGTCACTTTCCATCAGGTGAGATTGTGGTCAAACGCGAATCCAGTCAATCATAAAAAAAAATATTTTTTACCACCAGACGATCTGCATAGCCATGGGCATAGAGCAAGCGACGCTCCGTCACAGAGGCGACAAAGGTATCTCGTGGCTTACCCAGCTGATGGACGTGATTGACGTACTCGACTACACCGTGCCGGGTTATACCCCATCCACCGTGCTTTCTGAACTTCACGTGCATGTGTGGGACTGCGCTATCGACTACAGGTATGACCCAAAACTATTAAGCATTTAAAAAAGTTGTAGCACTAAAGAATAAATAATTATTAGCATCCCACTCTCACTCCTACGTCGCGCGCGACAAACGATGTCACGCTACGAAGACTGGTTAGAACCCTGACTGCTATACTAAAGGATCGCGCCTTCGAATCCCGCTAGGTGCATATGATTGTATTATGATTATGGACACATGTGCCGGAGTTACGGATGTTTCCATTCATAACATATAATTATATCATCATCAGCCCGTAAACATCCCATTGGAGGGAAACCTTTTCTCATATTGAGGGAGTATGGGCCATAGTCCGCGACGCTGGCCCAGTGCGGGTTGGGGACTTCACCTGCCTTCGATTTTTTTTTCTCTGCCATGTAGGTTTCCTCACGATGTTTTTCTTCGCCGTTTAAGAGCAGTCGGATAAATGCACATAAGTAATTAAATTACATTTAAAAACTCATTGGTACATGGCCTGGAATCTAACACGGACCTCCCAAATTGGGAGACCGCGTTTTAACCACTAAGCCACCGTTCATAATTTACAAATAAATAATATTTGTGAAGTATATCATTTGGTATCCCTAATATAAGCCTAGTTGCTTATTGTGTAACTAGATTGCGCTGTATTCAAGAATGTTCAAGGATAATTATTATCTAGTCCCCAACTAAGTGAAACTTGTACCATACTGTGTGGATACTAGGTAACGATCAACGAAGGTGAGAATTGGGAGAGAGCACGTGTCCATAGGTGTCACATTAAAACAATATTATTTATAAGGTACTTATGTGTGTATTATTTTTGTTATGTATGTGGTATCCATCTATATGTATTTATGTATATAATAGCTATTTATGTATATAATATATATGTATAAATGTATGGTTTTAGTTTTTGTTTATTAAATAAGTAATTGATTATGTAGGTATTTCATATCTGCATCCGTATTTTGCACAACCTGCCTGTTCTATAAATTTATACTCCTACACCCAAAGGTTGTCTGGAAGAGATCGCTTTTAGTGATAAGGCCGCCTAAATTGTACTCTTATCAGTATTGTGTTTTGTAAAATGTATGTTCTCCTTTTGTACAATAAAGTGTATTTGCATTGTACTGTATTATTAATAAATATGAAATCCTTACAGACCACTTTACCTCCCAATACGTACGATCGTGACCCTTGGCAACTTCACCGTCTCGAGTAACCTCATAGCGGCCACCAACACCTCCTGCCTCCGGTTCCTTGCGCAGGAGTGCACGTTGTTCCTCCACCATCTGACAGGAGCCAAACCCAACGGGCCGGTGCCCCAAGATGACGATAAACTGCCCGATGTTAATAAAGACTACATCTGCGTCGTTGACGTCGGACTGTTCGAGCTGTCGCTCAGGATGGAAGATAAGGCGACATGTGTGAGTAGATTCACATTAGTACATACAATAGTGATCCAGTTCGCTATTCATTAACCGATTTCAAAAAAAGGAGGAGCTTGAATGATCGTCTTTTTTATGTATGCTCACCCATATTTTCATCAATTTGCAACCGATTTCGGTGATAGTTTTTAATTTGATAGGATTTACCGCCAGAGTGGTTTCATATAAATTTGGCTAAATTCTGATGTTGCATTCCGGAGATAGCCCCAAACAGTAACAGTAAGTAATAATGATTGTTACTGAGCACTGAAGTCGGTTGTTTTGACAATTATTGGCGGGTCATTTATTTTTGAAATTGGTTCGACGGTCTTCAATATCGATCTGCAATAAGTTGGTTTGGAGTGATTTACACTCGAACTCGAAATTCGAAGTCTTGAATGTTTGCCAGCTTTACTCTATCGAATATTCGCAGAGTCGACATACTTGGAATGTAATGCAATCGTATAACGCCTGCATTTGTCCTATTCAAAGATAAATACCTACTTGAAAGGAAAATAGTTGAACCGCCAACAACTATCAAAACAGACGATTCCATTCTCCATTTCCAGAGTGCATCATCCATCAGACCTTCATCACCATCATCATCAGCCCGTAAACATCCCACTGCATGGATATAGGCCTGCCCTCGTATATGAGGGAGTATGGGCCATAGTCCACCACGCTGGCCAATTGCGGGTTTACATCCCTTTGAATTTTTATTTCTCAGGCATGCAGGTTTCCTCACGATGTTTTCCTTCATCGTTTAAGAGCAGTCGGATAAATTCACATAAGTAATTAAATTAAATTTAAAAACTCATTAGTACATGTCCTGGGTATCGAACCCGGTCCTCCTAAATTGGAAGACAGCATCTTGACCGCTGAGCCACCGACGCTCCATAACTTCCACTCTTCCATCTGACTTTAACCAAAATTAATTATACGAGTACTTCCGTGGTAACCCTATCAAAAAAAAAATCATCAAAATCGACTAATAAGTAATGAAAACATGGGTGAACACTGAACATACATAAAAAAAAATACATTGAGACTAACATACAACCTCGTCCTTTTTGAAGTCGGTTAAAAATGTAGAAAAGATGTGCAACTTTTTAAATTTGTTTACCTGGATGATTATCACTTTCTTATTTGTTTTTTTTTGTTTAACTGTAATAGACATCAGAGCAGCCCCAAGTTGACCTAAGCGCGTCCAATAACATGGTGACCCTGTACACCTGTTGGGATTCCGCGTCAGCACTGTGTCGTGTGTTGACGTACGTGGCCTCTGATGGGGACTCGCAGCCGCCCTTCGATCGATCCTCGCGCCACACCAGCATCTGTTCAGATCAACCGCTGGAACCTTTGGTCGGTAAGTATCTCAACTAAATCCTTTTATTTTATACATGTATGTATTCACTAGTAAGACTCTTATTGTAAGAGCGAGGAAGAAGAAAATACAAAGTTTCATAGGCCCAACCACTTCATTTCTCTATCCACGAAAAGCTGAGCTGGAGAGTGATCGCTTTGCTTTAAATGGCATTTTATGAAGCAAGCCAATTGCTCTCCCATTGTTTGAGTCTGAGTGAAATTGATAGTGTGCAGGGAAAAGGGACGATATTCTTCAATCAACTGTTGTATATCGCCTAATATACTCACTTAACCGTGAACCAAGTAATATACCCTGAATTAAAATTAACAATTTATTAATTATTATTACCAATAGACAATTTACGATTGTTGTGTTAGGACCAACATCTTGGTCTTTATATTAGCTTTGTTGTAAGTGCTGAATCGCTGGTTGCCGATGAGTCTTCAATTACCCCAGCCAGTAGGACATATAGCATTTACTACTGCATTATTTTTCCTTCAGGTCTTGACGATAGACCAGTTGAAGAAATCAGAGAACTATCCCCTAGTGAAATCCAGCAAGTCAATGACCTCATGGCCGAAGCATTGAAGGAGAGTCCTAATACTACACGTAAGTTATTTGCCAGCTAGTGAATATTATCTCTCATTTACATTAGGTCGACGTATATATTGTTTTCGGTACCTGATCGTTATATTCCAAATATATTACGTATTTTATAGTTCAAAAGATTAAATGTGTATTGCAACGGAAAAGCACAAAGTTTCAGTTCTCCTATTCATTTCCTTTAGTATAAAGTCATAAATAAATTTATGGGATTAGCGAGATTCACGACGGTAAACGACTGTCGGCGTGAGTTATTGCTGGTATTGCAATTTGTGTCGCTACCACAGACTACATTGATTTTTTGCGTGTTGGCATAAAGCGTCATCTCGTATGCCTGCTAAATTCACTCCCACTAAGAAACCTTATTTTCGTTACTAAATTGAGCTTGTAACTTAATCTGTCATCGAGTGCGACACACTTGCGTTGCCTAGTCCAATATGTCTGTGGTAGATGACACTAACTGTACAGAGGCAAATGTATGTCAATCGAGTGTGGACAATTTCAACTTTTAATTGTAATATGAATGAAGAATGATGGTTTTATTTTGCTCAAGTTACGTTAAAAACTTAAAACTTCTTTTCAGTAGAAGAAGACGAGCTTAACAGCTCAACAGAAAAAGAAGGTGTCGAGATATTCTTCTTCCCAGACGAGTCCAACATGAAGCAGAAGCTAGCTGAACCCATAGAAGGCGAGGAAGCGACTTCTCTGGATTATGAGGAATTTCATTCCGGTTTGCCTGAGGACGTTCTGCAAGAGTCTAAGCCAACTAATGCGCAAGTGGCAAAAGACCTGGGTGACCCGAGCACCACCCCTAAAGCTGCGCCACGCAAACCTAAGCGTAAAAAGGTACGCACGGTAAGATTATTGTCATCATAAATTATCATCTAATTCATAATACGGTTATAGCTTGTTATACTCGTGTAATATGTCGGCCAGTCTTTTTCATGAAAGAAATTATTTATCTCGAAAATTTAGACCTTTTTGCATATTTTAAGGCTGTGTAATTCAGGTAATACTTATATAACACATGACTGACAAAGTACAGGCCCATATTAAAGTTTCTATATTTGTTTACATATTTTCATTGAGCCTTGATTAGTTTTATCGAAAATAGGATAAAATTTCATTTATATGGAATACCATCGTAATGTAGTAGCTAAGTACCATTTATTTGTTTTTTATTACCTATAATCCACAGCCGAAATCAAGCGGTGACGGCGGCAATACAGACGACGAGTACTGCATCATCGAGTCGCAGCCATCTGGTCAGGATAACGACCTGGATGAGCCGGTGGTTAATTGGCTCGGGCCCCGCCTGCCCTTTATGTATGAGAACCACTTTACAGTGCCCGCCGCTAGGGCGGATGTGCTCAAAGCGCCCAAAAGCTTCCCGACGCCAATGCTCAGGTAACATATACTGAACTACATTAATTAAGTTGTGTCTAATTAAACGATGTCAGTGTCAAAAATGCCTAATTGTTTTAGAGATAAACGCAAGTGTAACAACATTGATCGACTTTTGTATCAAATACCCAGAAAATCAAGAACATTTTTTGGACAAATCCCGTGATTGTTCTTTAACCCGATTTTATTTTATTATGAAATTAAGCTACTTGAAATTACAGCAACCAAACCTTTATACAAAAGTGGGGCCGTGACCAGGATGTAAATAAATATCCTAAAGAAAAGATTTCATCAATCTTCATTTCTCTTCAATGAGAATCATTTGTCATGTGGCTTTATTTCTCAATAGGTATACCTTATGCGAAATGAGCATCACTTGGAACATGTTCGGTGGCAATGACTTCCGCCCAGCTGGTGAACCAGTAACGCCTGTTAAAAAAACCGTTACAATCGAAGGCGATATTCGTCAACAAGGATCACCTACTGCTGTGAAGTGAGTATACTAATATTATATTTTATGATACACTCCAGACACGTTTAATCATATCACATCATTACATGTCATCAGACATGTTGGTCAAGATAAAGCACGCGATACCAATAAATGCGTATGCTTGGAGATTCCAACATTGTAAGATTCAGGAACAGGGTAAGATTATATGTGTCCGTTCCTTTGGCGCATCCTGTAGCCTAAACGGCTGGACCGATTTCGAAGTGAATGGGTGTCGTTAGATTCGTCTTGATACCTAGAGTGACAGGATACATTTTATGGTAAAAAATTCAACATGGCGTCCGCAAATTACAAAAAAATGCTGTAGGGTTTTTGGTTTTTAATTAGTTATTTACTCAATCGGGTTCATTCTTCTCTAGATAAAATCACATTCCCTCCGGGTTTTTCTAAATTTAAAAAATATATATAGCTATATAATTTCATTGTGCTCTCAACATTAATGAATACCATGTATGACGTATGACCAGACACAACAAAGAGTACGAGCCGTACGAGTCGGGCCGCGCTCTGACGGCTGCGTACCGACGGGGCGGGGTGGCGTGGTCGGCGGGGGCGGAGCGCGTGGCGCCGCACGTGCGCCCGCGCACCCGCCGCGACCTGCGCACCCGCGGGGGGCCGCACCGCGACCACCACACCTGCGTCAAACTCTGCCTCACCAAGGTACGTACATACCATCGACGGCCCAATAGATGTCTCATATTTGATTTGTTTGACCCACCCTTTAGACCTGAAATATGCAGAGAGAGCTGTTTGTCGAGACATCGAGAAATTGCTCACTTTAACTTCTGCGTCCCATTAACAGAAATGCTATATGCCCCCGTAGCATGAGATCGTTCTTGATCCATCTGACGGCTATCAACTTGTCTATAAAATGTTATGCTGTATTATTTCTGATTATCCAAAACATGCAGTTGCATGATGTTAAATGTATATGATTAATTCATGCAAAGCTAATTTTTCAGCATGACAATGTGGCAACCCCAAATATGGCAGATCAACACTCACTAGCTGCCATTTTATTTAGAAAAACTGTTTTATTATCAGATCTGTATATAATTCAATGCTATTGTTGTATAAAGTATGTTATTAAGAACTATTTAAATATGCATTCACCCAAATTCATACATACACGAACTCTGCTGCCTAGGCTTAAAGTTTGAACGTTGAAAATGCAAAAAAAATTGTATGGAAGAGCAGTCTCCTAGTACAAGCGACGTTGTAAGCTTAAAAGGATGCTCAGATATCACACCAATATCCCATCACATATCTTTAAAAGTGTTTTTTTTTTTATGCACAACGGGTTGGTACTTGGCCTCAATCACATCTGATGTTAACTGAAGTTAAGTTTCAAGTCGAAATAAACTTATTTTTAATTTTTAAATAATGCTAGCGTATTTCAGTAAGGCTAACTTAACTAAAATCACTTGTTTAAATTTAAACAGTACAGACCTTAGAACAACCGACACTATATAATTATCTAGTCAATGTTTACTGAAGCTTTTGCTTAGTTGCACCCTCTGAACTCCTGTCAATGACACGTCTAGATATTTTACTATCATCATCATGATATCAGCCACAGAAAGTCCACTGCTGAACAAAGGCCGTTCATAGATTTTTCTATAGTTGATCTTATTCTACAGCTGAAGTTCCAACATGAGACATACGCCCCAGGTGGCAGCCACGCCTCCAGGCAGACGCTGGCAGTGAGCAAGATCGAAGTGCTGGACCGGCTGGTCTGCAGCGACATCAACAAGCTGCTCAGCCAGTACAAGCTCAAAGACGAGCCGGAGAGGAAGAACGCGCATATGGTAAGATTTAACTGAAGGTGCCTTGACCAATGGTAGGATCATTCACGAGTAATACTTTGCAATACTCATCGCTTTAAAATATAAGATTATTCGTTTCTGTGAATATTTATCTATGCTTTTATATTTTTTACCTGCGTGCCCAAGATATGGGGGTAATGTTTTATAGACTTATATGTTACCGCTTGTGGCATATATGGCTTGGCTTTATCGATTTTGAATTTGCAAGGTTTCATGAGATTTTTTTGGATTCCAAATGAAATGAAATAGTAATTTATTTGCAAATAATTTATTTATAAATATATTTGTGTCTTAATCAACTTCTAACGTAATATTCTTATTCTTTAAAATTTAGTTTTGTTACTCTAATTTTGTTGGAACTTTACCGTTCGAGATGCATTTATACAAAATTATGTTTTTTTTTTCACATCATAGCTTAGATAGTTTCACCCAACTTTTCAAGCCTGTTTCTGGATTTTGGAATAAATTTGTAATATTTAATTATTTATAAATAATTAATAATAATAAATAAATATCCTTGGGCATACACACAACGCCATCTAGTTCCACATTAAGCAACATAGGCTTGTGTTGTGGATACCAGATAATTGATACGAGTATACTACACAAATACATTTTTTTTTTGTAAATAAATACGTATATAAATGAAAAACATCCATAACTCGGGAACACATGTCTATATTCACCCTGCGAGAAGCTGATGCTTTAGGCGCTGTCGTTGATTGGTGGGTGAATAAATGCATTCTTCATCCCCCAGTTGATAGTGAAGGCGGTGCACATGCGGCCGCTCGCGTCTCTCGCTACTCAGGAGTGCTGTCTGAAGGTGGCACTGCTGCCGCTAAGGTTCAACCTCGATCAGGACACGCTGGCGTTCCTGGTCGGGTTCTTCTCGAAACTAGGCACCGATGAATCTAATGGTGAGTAAAATTTTATGGGTCCATCAAGGCTTTGCACGGGTGTAATTGCTCCTATAAATAAAATATGCTCGTATCCATAGATATTGTCTACACGTGAAAAACGTATCAAAATCTGTTGCGTAGTTTAAAACAACTAAACATACAAAGGCAGATAGCTATCAGTGGCGAAAGATAGATATCTACAGAATTAAACTTACCCTTACGCCCACAAACGTCGTAGTAACATAAACTATAAAATACTTTACGCACTAATTTCTTTCTACAACGGAACGGATTTTCTCACGCAATTACTCTAATCACCTATCTCGCTTGCTCTTTTACGCCTATTTTCTAATGCTATAATAACTCGAAATCCACCGGCTTATTTACTTGATAATTCGCGTGTGCCAACACGAAGCGGAACATGTTCGATTTATTTAGGGACTGAAAGAGACGGATGCTTCCTATGGAATTTACTTGGGAAAGGATTCCGATAAATGCCGTCATCTTACTAATTAATATTTTTAGGCGTTAAACTAAAATCGAAACCAATGAACTACGTTGGATGATTAAAACAACTTTTAAGTTTATTAAAAATACAATTGAACTATAATAATCACCAATTCTCTTAGGCCCGTATTAATAAATCAATCTCAATAGAAGTCTTGAGGCTGTATCAACCGAGATGCGTCTTAAGCAGTTGACGCTATCTCAAGCTCCGTGCTAATTTGTAAACCAATCTTGATGTCTACTCAGCTGAGATCACTTCTCAAGTATTCGCCTCAGTGGCGAATGAATGATAGTCTTGAGTTTCGTTTATTAATACCTTCTCAAGTGAGTACTGCTTGAGTATGCACATGCTTTTCAGGTTGAGACCAGGTGTGAGAGAGGTTAGGTTTATTAATCAACACGTTTACTTGAGACCGGTCACAAGACTGTTCTCAATCTTGAGAATGGTTTATTAATACGGGCCTTAGCCACTGATAGCTACTTTATTTTATACAATTTTGTGACTAGAAATTCAAAATTATTCTTGCGAAAAGTAAACAAACAATTTTTTACTTATTCTTTGTTGCTACTTAAGTCAATCATCGTAGTTATGAGGAAGGAGAGGCGGAAGATTTCCTTATATGTCTCGTTACGTCACAGGTTAGATTGAGGGATACAAGACTGGATCTTCCCAGCTTCCTTATTTTTAAGGAGAAGAAATCCTTCTCAACCCTAATGCCACTATCGAGTGTAGTATCTGGTATGAGTAATACAAGGCTATTTATTTTTATTCCACAAAAATATATACAAAAATATTTATATTTATTCCACATAGATGACGACGCAAAGAGTATAAGCGGACTTTCGACCGACTCGAGCGGGTCCCGGCAGACGACGCCGACTCACCGGCCGCCGGTGATGAGCATCGGCAACCATCTGCGCGACCCGCCGCCTACGCCCACCTCCATCGGCGACGCGGACGCGCTCTCACTCAACGAAACCAGTAAGGATCGGCCCAGATGATAGGGAAATAGTTAGAGTAGTAGTTTTAAACTGTACGTCTAAAACATAAACCTGTCACTATAGGCCTCATAAAAAGGCTCGAGGTCACGTAACTAGGTATGTAAAAGGTATTTGCTCAGCGTTACGGTACGGGATCGAATCAGGGGTTCTATTACATAAATTCATCGTTATCGTCATCGGTTACGATCTGACATATGATTGGTTGGCTCATCGCTCGCTCGGCAATTTGACGGTTTCTCATTGGTCAACGTAATCGATGACGATACCGATGAAATTACATAATCTAAGGGCAGGACTGAAGAAATCCGTAGACGAACGAAAGTTACCGACATAACCTGGAGGATTAGTAAGTTGAAATGGCAAGCAGGCGCACATAGCTCGTGGAACTGACGGCCGGTGGGCATTATCTCGAGTGGAGACCACGCACCAGCAAGCGCAGCGAAGGACGTGCACTCACAAGGTGGACGGGCAACCTGATGCAGGTCGTGGGGAGTCGCTAGATGCTGGCCGCTTCCAATCGGTCTGGGGGGAGGCCTATGTTCAGCAGTGGACGTCCTTCACCTGGTATGATTTTTTTTTTAATGCACAACGGGTTGGTACTTGACCTCAATCACACCTGATGTTAAGTGAAGATGAGGTCGAAGGTGGAAGCGTACTGACCCGGAAACCCCAACACATTTGGAAGACTGGCTATTTTATCTCTGACAACCGGAACACAACAATGCTATTAACATTGCTGTTTGGCGGCAGATTTAGATAAGACGGTGGTAGCTAGCCAGGCGGACATTTAAAATGCCCTACCACCAACCAAACCGAGTACTTAAACATGTACCCCGCTGGCGATCGAACCCGCGACCTCCGAATCGAAAACTCAATGTTGTTTACATTGAGCACGGAGGCGGGTGATAATGAAAACATAAACCTTTAGGTACAGTCTCGCATAATACAAATTAAATTTTCTCAGCAAATCATGAATGTTTTTCGAAAGGTAGACGAGAATAAGAAGGTAGACGGTTCTTTACCGTGACTATAGCTACCTTCAATCACAGACAAGAAAGAATTAATGGAAGAAATAGCAGAAGCAAAAAATAGCCTGCCTACCTTACTAAATGAATGAATCTCATACCCACGAAATCCTTTGTTGCAGTGATCCGCGACGAGGAACCATTAATGGAGACCTATGAAGCTGAACGGCTGGTATCGGAGAACCTTATCCAACTGGAGGAGGACTTCAATCGGTTCGGCATCAGCCAAGAGAAGCCAACCGCGAAGTTGCAAGCTGATGCGGAGCCTATCGACGACTCGCCTGTCTACTTCAGGTAAATCATCCATCACTAACATCTTTCAAAAATTTAAAAGCTCTTGTCGACGTAGCGTTTTGTTTCAGCTAATCTTCTCTATGCTCCTTCAGCAGTTCAAATGCTTAGAACAATTCGCTATCTTTCTTTGTCATTATCCCATTTTCAAACCCATAAAACTAAATTCTTCAAATATAACGACGACTAGCAAACTTGTTTTATTATTTATACATATTTCCAAAAAAAAACGTACTTGTGTAGTACAGTCAGCTGCAGCTAAAAGTATATCCCCAAAGCACTAAGATCTATTGTGCTAATAATATCGTGCAAGGCAAAAGAAGTAAGTAAGTAAGTAAGTAAGTAAGTAAGTAAGTATTTATTTCGCTTGAAAAGTGGTACAATAAGTTGATACATTGTTATGGTAATGGAATCACACTTTTCACCAGAAACTAGCATGCGAAATTTCTAGAGTTTACAATTTAAAAAAAAAAAAAAAAAAAAACAATATTACGTTACAGAGTCACACAATAATATAAAACAAACACACATACTAGTCCTAGTCATACAAACTTAAATATTAATAATTAAATATATGGGTTACAACTTCTGAGCTTTCAAATAATTAAAATATTCATCGACAGAGTAAAAACAGTTTTGAATTAATGAGATTTTTAGTTTCGTCTTAAAAAAAAGAAGCTATGGGTATCAAAATTTCATGTCCTGATAGTACTCATGCAAGCTGTATTACGCACCGGCTTGATTTTCTTCATCAACAGCCATACACGTCTCCACTATTGGGGCTCGGTCCCCGCTCACAGGGAGAGGGTATGAACCATAATCCACCACTCGGGCCCAGCGGATTTGTGTCAGACTAATAACCATCTGACAGTCAGTGTTTTTAAGCTGCCTTTGTAGTCCACCCACTTTAACGATTGCCTTAAATTGAAAACAACCGGGACCGACTATTTAACATGCCCTCCGAAGCATGGAAACACTCGTATTAAAATACCACTGGTGATCACCCATCCAAGGACTGATCGCGCCAGATATTGCTTAACTTCGATAACCGCAAACGAAAAGCGAATGCGGCTACGCCACGAGTGATTTTCTTTGCAAGATAGATGAGGGTATACTTTTAGTTGCAGCTGACTGTACATCATCCATCTGGTATCCATAATACAAGCCTCGTTGCTTAGTATAGATGGCGCTGTGTATATGTCCAAGGATATAATATACAGAGTATCCCAAATACGTTGTCTACAGAATCAGATTATTAATTTTTGACCACAAAAACTTTTTTCTTAAATGTTGTCTTAATTCATAGTAATAAAATTTTTATCTAAACATTTGTATATTTGGTCAGACGCGTGGTTTTCTCGCCGGAGGTGCCGATCCGGCTGGACTACGTGGGGAAACGCGTGGACCTGTCGGCTGGACCCGTCGCCGGCCTGCTCATGGGCTTGGGACAACTCAACTGCTCTGAGCTCACGCTCAAACGGCTTGACTACAGGTATGCAACAGCTGTTCTTGATAGTATACCATATTGATCAGCTTATTTGGCACTTGTTTGTCCTGTACATCGCGCATCAGTATCTCAGGTTATATCTCCTCGCAAGATTCATTTCTAACTGTCAGTAGGTATACCAGTATCTAAGTCTGTTGCCAGGCAAGACTGTTAAAACGAGAATAATAAAAGAAAGTTTAAGCAAAGTTGAGGATTATGTATGAGTTCGTTTCTTTCATCGGCGTCATTTTCGACTCCGATGAACATATCTTAATATGTCGAATAAATACACAACATCATAACCAGTCAACCGTCTGGTCCGCGCGGCCAAATTCCAGTCTACTGTCCGCTCCGCGCGGTCTTACTTTTGTGTTGCGTGCACAAAAGTATGACCGCGCGGAGTTTTTATTAATGTTTTTATTAATAAAAACCTTCATATCTGGCAAACTACAACAGCTATAGCGACAAAAAAAATACATGAGCATAGGTGAAGGTTACAGTGGCGGAGTATACCTGTGGTGTGGAGGTATATCTGAGGGTGAAGTGGCGACACCTTCATATAACCCCAAAAGCCCGGCTTGCCTTACTAAATACTCGATCAGAGCTATTATTATTAAAACAGTATAGGAAATCTTTGACTTAAACAATCGCAGCTGACAAATTGAAACGTCGTGCTTGGCTACCTATGTAATTTCACTAGCTGTGAAACACCTCAAAAACATTGTCGTCGGACTTGTGACGTAGTACGTAATAAGGGTTAGTATAAGCATTTGTTATGTAGAAGACGAGTCAGATTAAACGAGACTTTCTTCGGAAACGGTTGTTTTCCTTATTAAAACTCCCATCCTCACATGGCGACCGCTGCCTTTGAGGTATGGCGCCGCGCGCTGTTATCATACGTGTCGGGTGTCGACTAATATTACCGCACCGTGGAACTCTTTTTAGTAAATTTAATTAAAATATTGCAGTCGGATGAAGACAGTTCTGTTGTATTACTACAGTGCTATAAATAGACAATTAGATAGATAACCATTGAGTTTTTGAGACTATTCTACAAGCCGGAGATGGGTTCCTCTACGAGTAAAGATGAGGTTATCATTGCTCAGAATGCAGCTGGAGGTAGCAATTCAGCTACAGCGACGGTAGAAGACTTGAAAGTTCACTTATCAGCTGTAAATATAATCCTGGGAATAATTCTGCTGCTGTTAGTGATTGGAGCAATTGTTATCGTCTACAAAGGATACAAGAGATGTCATAGCGATTGGATACGCCGGGAGATCGCAAGGAGTGCATTGCGACGTTCAGGACTTCGTCGAAACACGGGACAGGGTCCATCGAAAGATATCGGCGTCTAGTACTACGCACATGAGGACAAATGGTGAAGTGAAATCGTGAGTTGTTAAAAATAAGTAAATAGGTATGGTGAAAGTGACTCTTAAGTTTTATCTTTAATTTTTTTTCTCTTTATGGAACAATTCGGGTTTTATTTTTTAATATAAGTAGAAATAAGTAATAATTAGGTAGTTAGCGTTAAAATAAGCTGTAATGCATGGCTGAAGGAATTCGAGATATATATGAGAAAATTAAGAATATACAAGTTTATTTGAGAAAGTTAGGACAGAAACGCACTAAGGAAAAGTTAGAGGAAAAATTCCACGAAACAACTAATTTGTATAATGAATTTAATAAATATTATGACGAATTAGATAACCAATTAAAAAATAAAATTATAAAGACAGAGGATGTTGCTGATATTTTAGAATATAGTGATAGTATTAGAAGGTATTATTCAAAAATTTTAGAATATTTCTACTCTACTAGTGTTGTTGAGGAGAAAAACACCACTATGGCCAAATTCGATTTAAAAACGGCAGTATCGCTGTTGCCTGTAATGACAGGAGATGAAGAGGTGACTAAACGACTTATAGATGCCATCGAATTGTACACTACAATGATAGATACCGACGGCCACAAAATGTTGATAAACTTTGTCTTAAAGACGCGTTTATCGGAGAGTGCTAAATTGCGCTTATCTCAGGACTATACATCGTGTGATTTGTTAATAAGTGATATGAAAACACACCTTTTAACTCACAAATCTGCCACTACACTCCAATTAGAGTTGCTTAGGGCAAAACAAAATTCCCACTCGATAGAAGAGTTCGGCAGGCAGATTGAAGATTTATTTGTAAATTTGACGATCTCGCAAGCCGCGGATGACACGCAATCATATAATATATTAAGACCATTGAATGAGAAATTGGCTGTTCAACGTTTCACCGATGGATTGCGAAATCGTCACCTGAGCATTATTTTAGCGGCTCGGGATTATAAATCGCTAAAGGACGCAATTAGAGCCGCGAAGGATGAGGAGTTATCATCCACGCGCACGGAGCTCGAAGGGTCAATGTTTGTTGGTCAACGGGGATATTCAGGTAACCATTATAATAATAAAACATTTATTAATACAGGAAGGTCATTAAGATCCAATTATTATGGCAGAGGCGGAAGGTTTCAAGTATCGAGAGACCGTGGATATGGATTCAACCAACACCATGGTGGCCATCCAGAGTCCTCGCGTGGCTGGGTGAGTACCAACCAGAGAGGCCAGAATGTTATAAATCACGGACAAGGAACTCGAGGTAGGTATCATAGATATACTTCTAGGGCAAATAATAACAACCATCAACATAATATACGATTCATGGAAGATGAGAACTCGGAATCGAACCCTGACCTTGCACACAAAATAGAAACAAGCCAAGAAAATTTAGACTTTTTTCGATGCTAATTATATTTTATCGTGTGAACATAGTAATTCTGTAATATTTACAGTACATAATATGCCGTGTAAATGGTTGGTGGATACCGGAGCTTCTTTGTCGGCAGTGAAACTTGACTCAGTAGAACAATGGCAGGTTCCGATAAACAAAGAACGCATCGTTATCAACGGTATCGGCGGAAAGTTGCACACAGAAGGATATATTTACATTACACTATGTTATAAGCACCAACAGTTTTTGCACAAATTTTATGTATTGAAATATTTACCATGTAATACAAATGGAATAATAGGTCAAGATTTTTTAAAGAAATATAATTGTATACTAAACTTTGAACTTAATACCTTATCTTTATCAGCGTTGGGGACACAACATACATTGCCATTAGAAACTGGTAACATAGGTCATAATAATTATTTAAAGATTCCACCGAGGTGTGAAAAATTTTGTAGTGTGGATGTATTTACGAATGAAGAATGTATCGTTATTCCGAAAGAACTGTGTGAAGGTGTATTCATGGCTGGAAGTATTTGTCAACCTAAAAAAGGAAAGATTTTGGTGAAAATTTTAAACACGCGGGAAAAGGAAATCGGTCTTAGCTATTTTCAGCCTGAAATAGTACAGTTAACAGATTATACTTTATGTAGTTTTGACAAGATTGATAGTGATGGAGAAAGAGTTCGTAAAATGTTACCTTTGTTAAAGTTAGACCACTTAAACCAGGAAGAGAAGACTTCTATACAAAATATTTGTGCCAAATTCTCTGATATTTTTTATCTTCCAGGGGACAAATTAACTACTACAAATTTGTATGAACAGACAATTCAATTAAAGCCAAATTCAGATCCAGTTTTTGTAAAACAATATAGGTTACCATTCTCACAGCGCACCGAAATTGAAAATCAGGTCCATAAGATGTTATCTGAAGATATCATAGAACCAGCTAGCAGCGACTGGTCTAGTCCAGTTCTATTGGTTCCCAAAAAATCTGATAACAACAACAAAAAGTGGAGATTGGTAATAGATTTTCGGAAGTTGAATGATAGAGTTATAGATGATAAATTTCCCCTTCCTAGCATATGTGATATTTTGGATTCTTTATCAGGCTCAGTTTACTTCAGTCAATTAGATTTATCTCAAGCGTACTTTCAAGTAGGCTTAAGTCCGGAAAGCAGGAAGTATACAAGCTTTACAACTCATACTGGACAATACCAGATGAAGCGTTTACCGATGGGTCTAAAAATTAGCCCAAGCGCTTTTTCTCGTATCATGACAGTTGCCATGTCCGGATTGAATTACGAGCGTTGTTGGGTATATTTGGACAACTTGATCTGTTTCGGTCGAACATTGGATTATCATAATAAAAATTTAATTGATATAATGTACAGATTACGAAAAGTCAATCTAAAGCTCAATCCCGATAAATGCGACTTTTTGCGCAAGGAAATTCTGTATTTGGGTCATATTGTTTCAGCAGAGGGAATAAGACCTGACCCTGAGAAAATACGTACTTTACAAGAATATCCAACCCCAAAAAATGTTGACGAGGTAAAGCGATTTGTAGCTTTTTCTAATTATTACAGAAAATTTATTCCAGAATTCGCAGAAAAAACATTACCTCTCAACAATTTATGTCGTAAAAACGTACCGTTTGATTGGAACGAGGAATGCCAAAAATCTTTTTTATTAATTAAGAATGCATTAACCACCCCACCTGTACTAGATTATCCAAACTTCGACCAAAACAACACATTCATATTGCAGACGGATGCATCTGGATACGCTATTGGATCGGTATTATATAATGATAACTTTAAACCAGTAGCATTTGCAAGCCGTACACTAAATAAAGCAGAAAAACAATACCCTACCATAGAGAAAGAATTGTTATCCATAGTTTGGTCAGTTAAATATTTTCGACCCTATTTATATGGCCGAAAATTCAAAATTCAGACGGATCACAGACCTCTGGTCTATTTATTTAAAATGACAAATCCATCCAGTCGACTTATGAAATTTCGTTTAATGCTCGAGGAGTACGACTTTCAAATAGAATACGTGAAAGGTTGTGATAACGTAGCTGCAGACGCGTTATCGCGAATATGTGTGAGTAGTGATGAACTAAAACTAATGAATAATTCATGCATGTTAGTGCTCACTAGGGCCCAATCCAAAAAGATGAAAGAAAACAATGGTAATTCCGCGATAGTTAAGGTCCCTGACAGCGATTGGTCTGATCAACCAAGAGTTGTTGAAATGCTTAAATTACCAAAGAATTACACTGAACTATTATTTTTGAATGATAGCGAATGGAAACAAGTAAGAAGTTATGTGAATGAAGAATATAAGTTTTTTGCTTTTTCGTCTACGAAAAGTATATTATATGTGAAACCATTCTCTCGATCGCAACGTACACGAGCTGTCTTTGTGAGAGAGATGGAGTCAATATGCAAAAACTTAAAAATAGACACTTTGTATTTAATTAAAAATGAAAATAACGAATATTATATGAAAGAGTTAGCAAATTACATAAATAAAATGGATAAATGGTCCGGACCAAGGCTATGCGTAATTAAAGATGTAAGAAAAGTATATGACAGTGATACGCAACGTGTCATTTTAAATGACTATCACATGTTGCCTACAGGAGGCCATGCCGGTATTAGGCGCATGCTGACTAATATTCGACGTCAATTCTTCTGGCCAGGTTTAGAAAACGACGTCACAAAATTTGTGGAAAAATGTGACAAGTGTCAAAGGCACAAATACTTGAAAAACGTGAAACAACCTATGATTGTTACTGACACAGGCACTTCAGCCTTCGATAGAGTTTATTTAGATTTAGTTGGACCTCTAAGTAAGGATAGTTTAGGTTTTAATTATATTTTAACTCTTCAATGCGACCTGACCAAGTACGCGGAAGCGTATCCACTTGCAACGAAGGACGCGGTCAGCGTAGCAACGGCATTGGTAAGCAATTTTATTTTACGTTACGGAATTCCTCGAGAATTTGTCACAGACCGGGGGACCGAGTTCGTCAACTCTACCATGCAGGAAGTATGCAAAATTCTAAAAATAGATCACTTAACTTCAACATCTTATCATCACCAGTCATTAGGCTCACTTGAGAATACACATAAACATCTCACATCATTTTTAAGAATGCAGGTTAATAGTGAGTCCCAACAGTGGAGTTCATGGGTACAATTTTGGTGTTTTTCCTTCAATAATACCGTACATACTGAGACTGGCTATTCTCCATATGAATTGGTATTCGGCAAACAATGTAATATTCCTTCAAATTTATCTACAACCATTGATCCTTTATACAGTGTGGAAATTAAACTCAGGCCCTGGAGGGAAACTACTTTAAATCCTTAAGCTAGCTCATTTTATTTAAAGGAGACATTCCTTTATTTTTAAAAAGAAACAAATCTGCATTAAAAGATTTTTTAAAACTCGCTTGCTTCGCCCGGGACTCGAACCGACTAAAATTTAAAAAAATAAACACTCTTTATTTTATTGTACTAATCGGTAGTATTAATATTCAGGATAAAGTTTCTCTAACAAACATTTGGTCTTAAAAATAAAAATAATCGTTAAATCTAACATCAACTTTATTTTACTATCCATTTTGTAACACTTAAATTATTTAACTGATAAATTGTTCGAAATGAGCCCCGTCGTTCCGGCTACACAACATTAGTCGCCGTTGAAATTCATTTCTTGTAGCCTTCAGCAAAGTGTTGTGGTGTATGCCCCTAATAACATTTTCTACCGCAATCCTTAGCTCTTGAACGGTTTCATAGCAAGTTTCATAAACAACATTTTTTACATGACCCCATAAAAAGAAGTCCATGGGCGTCAGGTCTGGACTTCTTGCAGGCCATCTAATCGTACCGTTTGTACCTATCCAGGCACTGAAATTTTCATTAAGGTATGCCCTGGCAATTCTGCTGTTGTGGGCAGGTGCACCATCTTGTTGAAAAATGATATTATTTCGTTCCTCTTCTGGCAGAAGGTTTAATTGATTTTGTAAAAGCTCTAATATTTCAATGTATTTTGCTGCATTCAGATGTCCTTCGTAAATGTGCACCAAAACAACCTTGTTACTTTTGATTCCACACCAAACATTAAACGAAAATCTGACCTGGTTGTTCGTTTCACGGACACGGAATGGATTTTGACGAGACCAATAATGATTGTTATGTCTGTTATACATTCCATTATTACTAAAATTTGTTTCGTCAGACCATACAATACAGTCCAAGAAATTTGGGTTGCGGGCTATTTCTGTTCGAATATTTTCACAAAACTGTAATCTCCTGTCACTATCTCCGGGATGTAGTTTCTGCACCAATCGCCCATCACGATAACATTTGTATTTGTATTTTTTCAGAACTTTAAGTATACTAGTATGGTTGATGCCTATCTCTTGAACAGCTTCCCTGCTTGAAGCTTTCGGGTAACACTCGAAGTATGTCAAAATGTTTAACTCAACATCGCTATAGTCCAAATTTTGTTGCTGTGGGCGTCCAGTCTTCTTTTTAAAACTTCCAACGGTCAGTAAATTATTCACAATTCGAGACAAAACCTTTCTAGATGGTAGTTCTCTGTCTGGATACTTCTCGCGATACCACTGTAGAGCTAAATCGTAGCTCTTGTTGCAAACAAAGTAAGCTTCTAATAAATCGAATTGTTCTTGATACGCCATTATGAGATAATTTAATTACGTAAGGGAAGCAACACTACTTAAATAAAATCTGTTGATAAAAATCGTTCGAATTTTAAAATTATTGTCCCGCCTTGCAAACAAAGTCAAACGTTCCATTTTTAAACTTCTCCACTGAACGCCTCGGATCATGTAAGAAGGAAATGTGCATAGAGGTATTACCACCATTGAACAATTTTCTTATCGATGATTTCAACAAGGTACTTAACGATAAATTAGCAAGCGTGTACTTCATACGAAGTCTTTGAGTGTTGGAGAAATAACAGAACTGTTACGTGTCTTTTACTTGTTAAAAGTGAACAGTAACCAAATATTTTTTAGAGAAACTTTATCCTGAATATTAATACTACCGAGTAGTATAATAAAATAAGGAGTGTTTATTTTTTAAATTTTAGTTGGTTCGAGTCCCGGGCGAAGCAAGCGAGTTTTAAAAAATCTTTTAATGCAGATTTGTTTCTTTTTAAAAATAAAGGAATGTCTCCTTTAAGTAAAATGAGCTAGCTTAAGGATTTAAAGTAGTTTCCCTCCAGGGCCTGAGTTTAATTTCCACACTGTATAACTATTATAGTTACCCTGTAGAGCTAAAATACAGGATACAAAAATCACAGCTGGATGCAAAACATAATCTATGTAATAGTAAACAATTAAGAAAATTAAGATATGATTCATATGTGAACCCAATGAGTTATAAATCTGGTGATTTAATTTTAATTAAGAACGAGAATTGCACGAAATTGGAACCTTTGTACTTAGGTCCATTTTCTGTCGTAAGAGATAACGAGCCAAATGTTGTCATATTACAATCTAATGGTAAAGAAATGATTGTTCATAAAAATAGAACACGGCTCTATCATAAGTAATATATTATGCTGTGCAGTTTATAAACTAATAACTATATGGTTCATTATTTATACTTTTTTTTTTGTAATTTTTTTACGGTGGGCGTGTGACGTAGTACGTAATAAGGGTTAGTATAAGCATTTGTTATGTAGAAGACGAGTCAGATTAAACGAGACTTTCTTCGGAAACGGTTGTTTTCCTTATTAAAACTCCCATCCTCACAGACTTGCCTTACTTTGAAACCGCAGACACGCCGCTGACAGGATACACTTAAAAAAGTCAGATTTTACATGTTTTAAGCTGATTATTCAAAAGGAAATTTTCCCCTGAGAAGAACAAGCAAGAAAATCGAGGGGTTGCTCTTTTAAAAACAGGTTTTTATGATACAAAAAGGCACAAAAACAACAATGTATTGCTATGAATTAACTTTATGTATGTGTGTGACTGAAGTAACAAATAAACGCTTTATCTATCAATAATTTTCATTATTAATTGTGAAATAGCCTGGCATGCAAAC
Source organism: Oegoconia quadripuncta (assembly GCA_949316235.1). NCBI lineage: Eukaryota > Metazoa > Arthropoda > Insecta > Lepidoptera > Autostichidae > Oegoconia > Oegoconia quadripuncta. Next base: position 6,589,832 of record OX438759.1, read on the forward strand.
GAGCTAGTTGTGTACAGGGATCCTTATCGTCGAAATAGTCCGATATTTTTTAATATATCCTGTTTCCCGTAGGGGTAGGCAGATACCACAGGACTGCCACTTGCTACGATCCTGACACACCTTGCTTCATTCACTCTGATAGATTTGTTCATACATGCTCGTCAATTTAGGGTACTCTTGACTGGGCCCTTCTTTAGGACATCCCCGATTTGATCGTGTGGCGTTCGGCGTGGTCTTCCCCTACCAACACTACCATCGACATTCGCTTTGTATAAATCTTTCATTTTATAATATGCTTTCTTAATAAGTTTCTGTTTTATGTTATCTACATATACATATTTAGTAGTCGGTTTGGTTAGTACTTAGTGTATTTCTGAATTGTCTACCTAGCTACTATCACTATCTTGTCTAGGTATGTCACTAAGCAGCAATACTCTTTTCCGGCTGTTTGAAATGGTACTGGGTGAGCACGCACTTCAGCCTCATCTTCTCTTAACATCAAGGTTAACATCAAGCACTAACCCATTGTTCATAAGAAAACTTATATTTAATCTCTTGTTTTGCTTCAGGCTCGGCCTCCTAGGATTGGAGAAGCTGGTGCAGTGGGCGTTACACGAGTGGCTTTCCGACATCAAGCGGCATCAACTGCCCGGGCTGCTAAGCGGCATCGGGCCCATGCATTCCTTACTCCAACTCAGTGAGTATACCATCTGGTGTAGTTTGTTAGGTAATAAGAAATCAAACAATAGTTCCGGTTGTAAAATGTAAGCGTGCGTGTTATGATGTATGCTGTGTTCATTTATGTAGTTTCTATTAATTGTGAATGAATGAATATACTTACTATATTTATTATAACAAAAGATTTATGAGTATAAAGAAGTACACTGTTCCCTAGAATGCGTTTACAAATAGGTAGGTGTCTAGGTACTTAAAACTTCAATAACAAGTCATATTTGTGCGGTTGTAACATAAGTTGTCCTTTTTTGAAAACCGCCACCAAATTTTTACCATATGTCTGTTTAGTGTAGTGGTTAGAATCTCTGAACAATTCCGCTAGGGGCATATGTTTGTGTGATGAAGCTATGGATGTTTTCATTTATAATAAGTATTTATTTCCAAAAAAAATGTATATAAGTCAACCATCTGGTATGCACAACATAAGCCTAAAGTTGCTTACTGTGGAACTAGATGGCGCTGTGTATATGTCAAGTATATTTATTTAAAGACGGAAACCTGTTTAAAAGAAGTATTGTTGCGGAATGTCTTCCCGCTTCTTCTCCTTAACCCTAGCAACTTGTGAAGCGATATAGTTTAAAAACCATGTTGACTTTAATGATTTTGAGTTCTTTTATGTTCCATGTGTATCTCTAAAACTTATTGTTTAGTAACCGGTATCCGAGACCTGGTGTGGCTGCCGGTGGAGCAATGGCGTCGCGACGGTCGTCTGGTTCACGGCCTTCGTCGCGGCGCCGCCTCCTTCACCGCGCGGACCGCCGTCGCCGCGTTAGACATCACCACGCGAATCTTACACCTCATACAGGTCAGATCCCACCTCCGCACTCCTCCCACTGTAACTCCTGTAAGCCAGGATCAACAGTGGTACTCTGCACGGCGCCTACTGAAGGTAGACGGTGCTCTACGTGACTATTGCTATCTTGGACGCCAGACTAATTAAAGAAAGAATTAAATTTTAGACAGCAGTAGTGTATATATTATGTATCAAGCTCCTTTGCCACGGTTGTCTGGATTCTTGTTAGCCGATTGCCTCAGGAGGAGTGTTATATTTTGCGATATATGTATATCCATAGCAATATTAGAAAAGTAAAAGTATTTTTTCTCATTGAGTAACAGTGTAACACAAAATGTTGTGACTCAAGGGGAACAGACAGAGGATTTAATTTTACTATAAGGGATATTTGTATAACAAACACAATTTGCAGGCCACAGCAGAGACGGCATTCGATATGTTAACCCCCGTGCCGACGCTACAGCTGCAGGATGCATACCATCGGCGCGAGCGGCGCAGGCGCAGGCGGCACGACCCCTCCCGCCACCCCGCCGACATCCGCGAGGGCGTCGCCAGCGCGTACAACACCGTCCGCGAGGTCAGTGACCTTCTATATTATGTATTATATTATTTTATTTGTATTTATTACCACATTACTCTATTTTCACAAGCTTAAGTACATTATAAATAAATCTAACTAATATTATAAATGCGAAAGTTTGAAGGTTTGTTTGTTGCTCAATCACGGCGAAACGACTGAACAGATTTGGATAAAATTTGGTATATAGATAGAATATACCCTGGATTAAGACAGGATATTTTTAATAGGATAATGATATTGACAGTGTAAGACTTACAAATAATTCTGAATCTGAATCATCAGGTGTGATTGAGATCAAGTGGTAACCCGTGGTGCTTAAAAAAGAAGTGGCATTACACTACCCATAGACTCCACACAACAGGCGAAGGGCGTCTTTCAACACATCAGAATAATAGATGTTCATGATATCAGCTACAGGACGTCCACTGCTGAACATAGGCCTTCCCCATAGAATTCCAGAGTAACCGGTTGGAAGCGGCCTGCATACGGCAAATTCCCGCGAAATTGCCGGTGCATATTCTCCACTCGAGAACCTTAATACCCAGTCGTTAGTTCTTCGAGCTATATGCCCTGCCGACTGCCAACTTGCTAATCTGCAGGGCTATATAAGTGAACTTCGTTCGCCTGCGGATTTTTTAATTTCTGATTCGATCACACAGTGAAACGAAAACTTATTCAGATTCTTGGTATTTTACGAAACATAAGTCTTAGGCTAGTGATATACGTTAGATTATTCCATCAGACTATCGGAAGGCGTTGGAGCCATTATTTAGATTGAACATGCAATAAATGTCCGACCCGATAGTCGGTTCGGACGTCCAAGTCGGAAACATCGCCGAGGTGTTTACGATTTTATTATCGGTTTTTTCTTCTTTCGCGGCAACACGAGCAATGTTTAATTTTTATTTTTTGCAATAAGTAACAATAATTCGTCGTCCATTTTTTTTTCTGCTCTGCATGCAATCACTGGGGATAATAGCTCGAGAACGACTGAGTTCAGAAAAAGTCTGACGGTAGAATCGGACGTATACCGAGTGAACACGATCAGCTAGTCTGATCACATAATCGAAAACATTATCTAACGTACATTCCCGCTCTTAGGATGGAAACAAAGTAATGACTCCAACGCCTTCCGGTAGTCGGATCAAACTATTCCCAGCCTAAGGCTGCCCGCCCGCGACAGACTTTTTGTAAGACCGATAATTGGGTCGATGTTTTCGTCAATACTTTTATCACCGATATTGTGACCGATTTTTTGTAGGACGTGAGCGTTGAAATATTGCAAGCATGCAAAAAAAATTCGGAAATACGTTCCATTTCTCTCCTACAAAAAATCGGATTGTCGGTCGGGGGCGGACCTTATACGTGAATTGCTGGGGCAGGGTTTCGCGGAGACTGCGGCCACGATGGCGCTGGCGGCGCGGTGCGAGAGCGGCGTGGGCGTGCTGCGGCACCTGCCCGGCGCGGCCGTGGCGCCGCTGGCGCTGGCCGCGGCCGGTGCCGCCGACGTGCTGGGCGGCGTGCGCGCGCACCTGGCGCCCGACCACCGCCGGGACACCGCCGACAAGTGGCGCGTCGCCGCCGACACCTAACGGTACCTGCACGCCTCTCGATAATCACTTCTAATCTGATAATAAGGGTAACTGAAAACCAAAACCAGTGTTTCGCTCTTTGAGCGATGTGCCACACTCAGTTATGACTAGAGATGTAAAGCGGTAAAATTACCCCGGTGAAATACATTAAAATACCAGTAAAATGTGGTTAACAAAAATCGCGTTCCCGCAGGAAAATTCCGCAGAAGCATTGTGTTTTCACTTCCTAAGAGTTTCGAGTTCATGCAACAGATGGCGCTAAGGTTTCGTGCCATCATTTTAACATTGTAGTTTTCGAATAAAATCATCTCTGTCCACCCCATTTGGGATAAAGATCGTGACGTTATGTATGTATGATTACTCATACGCGTGTAGTCTGCCGGGCAAAACCCAGTCAACTAATCGCCAGTTGCTCAGTCGTCTACCAGGGGGGGGAAACTTGCCTACTTTAGCTTTTTACAAAGACCGTAGCGACATCTCGAATCAATCTGTTAGACTTTTTTAGTAAGTATTTGATTTTTTAATGAACTAACAGATGGCAGGGAAGAGCACAGATGTAATTCAATGTTGTAAATTCGTTATACGCAAACGAAATGTAAAATCGACTTATTTATAATTTACATTGACCATTGCTAAATTTGTATTCAAATTGAAATATGGCTTTGTAGCAATCAAGTTTTTCATAGCCAACTTTCTTCATGTAATTAGTAATGACGAAGCTTTCGGGTTCCCACAAGAAGCCGCGCAAAATCTTTTGTAAAGCATTCTGCCACTTTACTAAAGAATGACTTGACCGTGACGACTCTGTATACGCCAAGTATACGACGAATTACTTGTTTTGACTGAGACTGACTTCATAAAACGAAGAAATAAGATACATAAGACTTGGCTGTATGGGCTTAGATCCCGTTGCCTTCTCCGAGAGGAGTAAATTAAAACAAAAAAAAGTGTTGATTGAAGTAATCTGTGCGTTGAATTTTCATTCGAAACTTGCAATCCGGTGAATTTGAATTTGGTGTCTGTTTTATTTTTCAGTTGTTATTGTTAATATTTGTTGTTAATTATTTTGTAAGTTGTTGTTGTTTAATATTTGGTCTGCTACTATATCTGTTGGTATACTACAGAATATGTGACTATGCTGAGGCTCAGTGAGGTATAGTCATATTACCAACGTTCGTATATTTTTATTAACCTACGTATATTTTATGGTGTGCTTTACCTACGAAATTATTGTGTACTTACTGCTAAATAAAAATTCGAAATTATAAGACTTGTTTTAATCCTAAATCCTTAGATCTTTGATAGCTGCTATTCTTAGAGTTACTCACAATTGACTTAGTTTGCAAACATCTCCAAATTTTTAAATATTTGGAGATGTTTGCAAACTGAGTCATTTGTGAGTAGCAACGTTTTATTTTTAATATAGGAATACTATAATATAGGTATGTATACTAAGTATGCATAGCACAATTAGTACCAACCGATTAATACCAGAGGGCCGATCGAGTCCATTTTGACAGTAGAGACGGCCCTCTTTTCCGGTTGTATTATTCTACTCTTTGTCGTCTACCAACAGCGGAACGGCAAGAGCGCATATGCCGCACAATATGTGACTGCACTAATCGGCAGTGTCACATAATAATTTTGCAACTATACATTGGCGGGATTTAAAACAAATAAAAAATTAAAACGACATAATTCGACGGTAATTTTACCGTAATTTATATAAATGACAATGGTACATTGTTAAAATATTTCACAATTAATAATGAAATATAAAAACCTTCATGAAAAATCACAGCCTGTTTTTAAAAGAGCAACCCTTGGAGTTTCTTGCTTGTTGTTCTCAGGGGAAATTTGCTTTTTTGCAGTAGCTTAAAAAATGTAAAATTGACTATTTTATTTTAAGTGTACTCTGTGTACCTACAAAATAAAGCATTTTTGACTTTGACTAAACAGTGCTCGGTCCGCTGAAGTCGCTGGCCGGACAACAAAGGTGTAAATTAAAAAAACGATCATTTCTTTTTACTGGCCCTCTAAGCCTCAATAGAAGATATGCAACTCGAAATAATCAAGTAATCTTTTGTTTCAGGAGCAACAGAACATTATCAAATTCTACATTTTAACGTGAAGATCTCTCTCACTCATCAATCAACCCTCTGCGGTGGAGGTTCGTTTAGTTAGATAATAGGTATTGCTCAGTAAACAATAATATAATTTAATTTCTTCCCTCCGTTCCTGCGCTATAGACGTCATGTGACGTTGTTTTATGCCTATAGTTACTTAACCCTCAATATGCTCCATATCTGATGGGGTGTTGTAGTGATATTAATATAATAGTTATATTTCTGTTTTTTAAATAATCAAGTCACAAATATCTAAACTTGTTATGTACGTGGTTACGATTCTATTGATTTGCACAGATATTATAGTAACATGTGTGTGATATGCACTCGCAGGAAATTAGGCAGTAAGGACTTGACTCTGTTCATTTGTCATAAATTATATACTCAATTTAATTTTTTTATAATTTTAAGGACAAGCGTGGATGGGTACAAGTAATACAGTTCTTTTTTTATGAAGAAACAGTTTATTATGAACTACGTTATCTAATCTTAGTTTGTTACACATGTTTATATTATGGTACTGTTTTGTATGGAATACCCATCCGTGATCATGCCCTATCGCACTTTCTTTTTTTTATCATTGGCATGCGCAGACGGCGGATTTGGCTTACCGGGTCTATCTGCGGCATCTACATGAATAAAAGTGATGGAGACGCTTGTACCCTTTTTATTCAAAGGGATTTCGCATGCTTTAATGTCAGCTTGGACTGTCAGTGTGGCAGCGAAGCAAATTTTTATTACATTGACCTATCGGGAAACCGATTTTCGATTCATTCGCTTTTAAAAGCGCTTCTGAAAATTACAGTTTCGCATTCGAATTATAAATTCGCATTTTTGATATTCATTACAATCGTATTCCGTAATCGTAAGTTTGACAGAGTTGGTTGTTCTTGCTGTTATCTCTTTGTATAATCAACAATCCGTTTTATTTTAAAACTTATCTGACTTTGTCGTCGGTCAGATTGTTGTAAATAAATTTTGTATGTAGGGCTTTCTGATGAAAAATGCCAACAAAGCTTATATATTAATTATAATTATATGGCTTAATATATTCTATAGAAAACAAAATTCGCGCGTCAAATTGTTTCCGATCGGTCAAAATCAATGAACAGGCGATTGCAATTGTTCGCTACCTTCACCGCCGCGCCGACAGTGTACACTATCAAACATATAATATTGAAGTGTGCATCATAGCGTAACCATTTCGCGAATATTTGTTGACTGAAAATATAGACTATGGTGCTTAGAGAATACAATAGCAAACTAGCATTTTAGAGCATTTAGTGGCTAATATATATTTATAGGATTAATATTGGTGTAAATAATTGTTGGAATGATCATTGGGTGCCATGACAGGGATGACGTGTTTTATTTTTTCTTAGGTACATTATTTTATTACACATATTATGAGAAGAACAATGTTGAACTAACCGAAAAAGGTGTAGCAAATTTTATTTAAGTTCTTAGATAGAAAACAAATGTATTTACTTTTATTTTGTGTGACTCTGATTTTTACTACCTACCATCTTATAATAGTATAAGAATTATTATTATTCTTTTCTGATTGTATTTCAAAATATTTGTTATCACAATGATTACTTTTTCATACATTGAAATCAGCCATCGGACATTTTAAATATATAAATATTATAAATACTATGTTTTATTTCACAAATCTATAAATGAAGTACCTTCACGTCGAGTCTTTAACCGCCTCCGTGGCTCAATGTAAATAATATTGGGTTTACGTTTCGGAGGTCGCGGGTTCGATCCCCAGCGGGATACATGTTTAGTACTCGGTTTGGTTGGTGGTAAGGTATTTTAAATGTCGCCTGGTTATCTACAACCATGTTGTCTAAATCTGCCGCCAAACTGCAATGTTAATATCATTGTTGTGATCCGGTTGTCAGAGATAAGATAGCCAGTTCCCCAATTAGGATCTGGTTTCCGGGTCAGTACGCTTCCACCTTCGGCCTCATCTTCACTTAAGATCAGGTGTGATTGAGGTCAAGTGCTAACCCGTTGTGCTTAAAAAGAACTCTCTAAGTCGAGTCGCGCCGCAGAGTGACTTTTGCGCCGATATGTAGTTTCTACTTAGACAGGCGATTTTTAAAGCTCTGTGAATGAAGTTCTACTTAAGCAAATAAATAAATAAAAGGCTATAGGGTCTTCAGGATGGTCCAATTTAAATTATAATGTAGAGAGCGGAAATCTATTGAAATCTGTTTTACCATTTGTTTTCAATGTTATAATTGCTTCGGAGTGGTTATGCCACACATGTAGATAAACCCGAGTGATATCACAGCGAACAATTATATTAACCTAACAGTGGGATCACTTCATAGAGAAATTTAGGATCGCTGGGAGCTCTGAGCTTCCAGATGGATCTAGGGTGGTCAAGTTTCATATTACCAAAGTAATGTATGAGTAACGTGCGAGGTATACTTTGACTACGACGATCTGCAGTACGCAGAAGCGACCTGGGACTGTACCAGCCCTCGTAGCATGACATCGTTTGTCGCGGGCGACGAGACGCGAGAGTGGGATAGTTGTACATTTCGTCCAAACGAATAAGCAGGACAAATACTAAATCGTGCGACATAAACGTTTATCGCGATTGTCATGCTCCTAGTGCAGGTAAAGCGATAACAATGCACTATCCGTCGTTGTCATTGGTGTCGATTCGGATGTACACCAACTAAACTAAACTAAAACCAGTTTTAAAGTAGTACTGTCTCTTTCTCCCTGGAACAGTACGATGCGACGGAACCACTCCAAAACTGGTTTTAGTTTAGTTGGTGTACATCCGAATCGACACCATTGTGTAACAATATGACAAGGACGGGCAGTGCATTGACGTCATTAACGATTACAATTCCCAAAGCAATTGAGTTAGTCGTTCTGACTGCTGATGCGCTCACTTAGACATAGACATCCCACCCCCCCACTCCAGAGTGACCGGTTGGAAGCAGCCTCAACTATCGGCCACTACAACTCACAAGTGCGTGCTGGCTTTAAAGCGCAGTATTGTGCACTCGCCTTTTCCTGCGACAAACCAATCTGGAAGGTGTTTTTTTTATATCAGCCACAGGATGTCCATAGCTGAACATAGGACGCCTCCGAAGGTGATAAATTAAAATATTGAAATACTTAAAACAACTTTATTAACACAAACTATACAACATCAATTATTGTAACACTAAGCTTCCTTTTCGACATTCTCTTCTGGGTACTTATCATTGAGAAAACTTTTCACTTCACCATATTCAATCTTCAAATTTTGACGGATTCTTTCGTGATTTCTAAACTTTTCGAACTTTTTGAGGAATATCTGGTAGTGAGGCATTTTTTCATAAAACCTAGGGTGCTTCTTTCTCTTCAGTATAACTCTGTCATTCATCACATACTGAATGAAGTCCAGTGTCTCATCCTTTGATATATCTTCCTTAGTTCTCACTTGACTAGGGCTAGCAACTATTTTAGGATAGTATGAATTCTCTGCTTTATACTCTACAAGGTGAAGCTTCTTCTCTTCAGCTAATTGTTGATGGCTCCGCTAAAATGATAATAAACTAATTATGACCTCTCTTAACACAGACACTGTTATACTTAAAATGAGACCTAAGGTCTATTTTTACTCTGTAAATTAATGAACAACCTCATTTATTTGAATTATGAAATGAAAAACTAAGTATCAACAGTCTTGAGGACTGATAAAAATTTTGTGATCTCCAAATTATAGCAGTGGAAAAGAAGATGTGTATGTCGTAGGCAGAACGTTGAATTAGCTATTGAAGTGAATGCGTAGGTGGATCCTTTGGATATTACAGCAGCGCAGTTTTCAATCATGCGCAGTTAATGTCCACGATACATTACGAACCGCCTAGGCATTCAATTGTATGGTTCCCTGTAATAACTACAATACAAATACACTTTATTGCACAACAGAAAAGAAAATACACTTACAGAAAACTGGTAAGAATACATTTGACGACCTTATCACTAAAAGCGATCTCTTCCACGCAACCTTTGGGTATAAGGACAGTACATTTGAAATAGGTAGGTTGTGCGGTATTAAATAGGGATGCAGATACAAACTACGTGAATAAATTTCATATATTTACTATTAGATATCCAAATCCAACAAGCCTGTTTGCCTTGTAATAAAAAATCCATCCAGCGTAAATTTTATGGTTTTTCTAATTTCAACAAATTTTCGTTTCTACCCTGATTAGTAAGTTCTTTCTTGGGGACCTCTAACGAAAATGTATTTTTTTCTTGTAGCTATATGTATGTATGTAGCTTAATATTTCGTAAATAGATGGAAACTACTAATGACAACCCTAATAATGTCTAAATTTAAGTTTTTTTTAGTTTAAGTGATAATTTGTTAAACAGCTGTTGGTTTTCCCAAGAAAATAGTTTAAAAAACTTTTCATGTATGCATGCATTTTTACCCGACTGCCCAAGGAGGGTAATGTTTTTTAAGAATTTTATTGCCTATCTTTGTAGGCGTTCTATGTATGTTCTCGTATAAACATGCTTTTCAGCTTTACAAAGCTGAAGCTATAGCACTAATAGTCTGAGCAGAGTAGTCGTAACAGTGACATACAGACGGACAGACAGATATAATAATAAATAAATATTTCGGACACTTACATTGGTGTAAGTAGTCATCTAGTCCCAAACTAAGCAAAGCTTGTAGCATGGATACTAGATAATGGATAAACATACATAAATAGTTATATAAATATCCCATGACTCGGGAATAAATATTGGTATTCATCACACAAACGTTTACCCCTCCGTGGCTCAACGTAAACAACATTGGGTTTACGATTCGGAGGTCGCGGGTTCCATCCCCAGCGGGGTACATGTTTAAGTACTCGGTTTGGTATCTGCCGCCAAGCAGGAATGTCAATGGCATTGTTGTGTTTCGGTTGTCAGAGATAAGATAGCCAGTCGCCCAAATTTTCCGAGTCAGTACGCTTCCACCTTCGGCCTCATCTTCACTTAACATCAAGTGTGATTGAGGTCAAGAACGAACCCGTCGTGCATAAAAAAAAAACCAACCCTCACAAGCTTCGAACACTCAATTGATGGTTTTGCAGACAGGATCGCTACCCACTACACCAACCAGTCGTCGTAGTTATAACTATAGGGATTCCTAGTTCGACTGTGTAACACCAAAAAAGCAGTGCAGAAAATAAGGACTTCCTAATTATGTGCATATCAGCACGGGAGCTCCACATTAGTCCTATAAAAATACGTCATTTTTGTGGTGTGACTTCCAGTAATCGTAAAGTTCCTGATTGTTTGTAGAAGGATAGAGTACCCAATGGCAACAACGCTATTTAATCTGCTAATATTTTTAAGTCTATGGTTTGGAACACCCAAATGCAGACCAAAGGTTGTGAGTTTATGTATGTATAGCATGAAATTCATACCTGCTGCAGAAGGCCAATAAAGAAAGCCTTGACAATGTGCTGCAGATTGTTGGAGCCCTCCAATTTTGTTCGGATGTCCTTAATGCCAATCGCCTGACAGATTTCCTTGATGGCGCGATGGCACTTCAGACCATAACCCTCATTCTTTTTCTGTACAAATAACTTAGTTTTCCCAAAGGCCGTAAAAAAGTCGTGGAATACTGCAAACACCACAAACTTTTATTATAAGTGGTATTATTGAGGCTTTGCCTATAGTAACTGTTGCTAGGGCAGTGATTTGAAGCCCAAAAAGAAACAAAAACTGTACTAACCTGTGTGGTCATTGTAAATTTCGAAATGCATCAATTTCTGTCCAGCCCTATTTTTTGCCTTTCTCATAGCTGCTGAAGCTTCTTTCGCCTTACCAAGTCCAAATCCCGCAAGACCTTGTCCGTTTCCCGTCACAACCTGTAAATTAGGTGTTTAAATATTTTGTTGCTATCGGATATTTAAAGGAACTTGCTTCCTAGATGTACTGTAAATACACGCCCGTGACGCTAGAATACACAAAGTGGAATTCAGCTATTTTGATGTCAAAAAATTGTGCTGGAATAGGGCCCAAAGGAAAAAATTGTGCCACTGTAATGAGTTATTCAATATTTAAAGGAGCATTCTGGCGTCACGTGTTGCTGAAATCCTCATTTCTCTTACACATAGACTGCTTGTAATTTGTACCCCAAAAAACTGTGCATAGTGCCACCGAAATATACCGGTGAGTTGTTTTACCGTAAGGAAAAAATAGGGCATATTAGGTAAGTAAAATAGAAGGTATTGGCACCTTAGGTAGTTCAATTTTTTTTTTTTTTAAATATCATCTAATATAGCGTTAATTGTGTCATTAGACGGTCGCATTTGTAGCCTATTCCACATAATTACATAATTAAATTAAATAAAGAAAACTTGGGGAAAATATGAGTTCTAAATAAAATTCGCATGATAGGAACCCTACAAATCCCGCCAGTCACATATCAATCTCAGGACGGCACGTACGTTTTTGAAAAAAAAAAATTAAACTACTCCAATAACTTCAATTTTTTTTCTTACGGTAAAAACAACTCGTTCGGTATAATGTTAAAAACATTTATATCAAAATTATGGAAAACAGATTATATAGATAATAAAACGTCGATGAATAGTTTTCGAACTTTTAAAATTCAGTGAAACATATTTCGAAACATCAATATGTTACTGTGCTAACTCCAACCCCATTCGTCGAATTTTAAACCTCAGTATTGGTTGAATTAGACAGTTGGGGATGTGTTGAAATTAGACAAATGATCTAAGTATTTAAAAATTAGTACCATGGCCTGATAATGCCTTGTCCGTCCAAGACTGCCCTTCATGATAAGTAAAGATCTCAATTGGAGAACTTTTGTATCGAAGCCCGTGAATTCATCTGCAAAAAAATTTTATGTACTTAGAATTTAATAATCTTATCTTATCTCAACTAGCTTGGCTGAGACCACAGAATAACTATTTTACTAGTTGAGATATAACCATCGATATGGTTGAGCCATAATGTGAGCCTTATGCTTAAATGTGTAGTGCAAAATATTTATATGTATAAACAACTTCAAAAAAGATGAGTTTCTTAATGTGACTGTATTCTTATTGTTTGTATATATTCAAGAATATCTCTGCAAATTGTGTAATTGTGCAAATTATGTAACTTCATTGGTATCATCATCAAAGACATTGACCAATGGGAAACCATCCAGTTGGCCAAAACAGTGAAATTACATAATAAAACCTCAGCTTCAATTTCAAAAATTCATGCCATATAAATTTGGTGGAGATGAGATGGTGCCCTCCGGAGATAATTTGCAAAATTTAGCAATTCCAGATTATTCTACATAAGTTGAAATTACCTTCACCAATTGGGTCTGGTGGTCCAATACTGCGGCCTGGCATGCGCATACCAGACCAACCCCGCTCAATGGGACTGAGTTTCAATCTCCTGAACTTTGTCATTGAGTCTCTCAATTTGATCAGTTTCTCTGTTCTGCAAACATTGTAAAAATCTTATTATTGCATCTAGCTCTCTACACGCGATTTTGTAGTTGGTAACTTGGAAGCATACTGAAATACAGGCAGTATTTCTGTATATATCAAAGTTACCTAATCAAAAAATAAAAACCTACCTCGACAATATGTTCAAATATTATTATTTATTAGGCATAATATAACATTATGGCAACAGATAAGATTAGGTTACATATGACATTACTAAACTCCAAACTACATCTACTTAAAAACTAAATCTGTACTACTTATTATCTTTTTACTATGACAATGTGCAGTTTGTGAAAGTAGGATCTATGATATAATTAAGATGGCAACTTAACTGCATTGGTAAATTTTACACATAATATTTTTTTTTCTATTTATCTGCAATCAGTCACATTTTCAGCAGATTTTTGGTTTGACTATTTGTGTACCCTATACAAGCAGCTGATTTAACTAGAAGAGGCTATGTGAAACATCTTAAAAGAAATAACGTCATATAAACATCTATGACTGGGGAATAAAAGTTCATATTCATAACATAAACATTTACCCCTCATGAGATTCGAACCCTCAATGGTGGTTTTGCAGTCAGAATCACTACACCAATTGGTTGCCAACTTAAATAGTTTAGATAGGACAAACAAAATCAACATTTCCATTTATGTCATGTCATTGGATGTGCGATTGGCAGTGTTATATGCCAATACTTCTCAACATACCAACTCTAAATCTACATTTTTTAAACACCACAAAAAATGCCACCTGCCTGCTGGTACCAATTTACTTGTGAAATAAAAACTATTACTCTGTCATACACATACATGCTAAGTTGACTTCACTTGCATGCACGGAATTACTGTCTTTTCAAACCATGATGCAGAGGCCTACAGAGCAAAGTAGCCTATGGTTTTGCACCAAAATGCCTGGCTACATTTGCAAATTTTTTACTTTCAAAAGCTACTATTTCAGGGTTTTAGCCATGCTTCATAGATATTGGTTTAATTTATTCATTTCAAAATATTTCTCATTTTGATTTAGGGACTTTTATACAAAGGGGTATACAGCAGTCCCATCGTACCTCTTACTAACGTAATCTATTTAAAACTAATTCTAGCGAGACACCGATGACTTCACAAAGGCAAGTAGACTCCGGGCAGCATTAGATTTTGGATGAGCTAGGATCTCATGGAATATTTCCCCATCTAGTCTATTTAGCCTCTGTTCCATCATCAGTGTCTTTCGTTGGTGCTCGTTCCGGACACATTCCACCAATATATGGTGCACATCCTCTACAATACCACACACCTCACAGTTAGGAGAGCTGGTCTTTTTCATGAGATAGCCAACTCAGAGACTTTTAAATGTTCAATTAATTAATTTAGTTTCAGGTTTTGGACGAATTCTTAATTAAAAACGGTATTAGTATATGCAGCGACATAGTTAACTATGTGACAATATATCACCTCTCAGGATCATCAGGTAAGCGCTGCTGCTTAAGTAGTTCCCTGCCCCTAATCACAGGCGCAGACAGCCCAGGCCATATCATGTTAATCTTTCCCACGCCAATCATCTGTCCACGATTCAAGTCGCGGATCCTGATCCGTCCTGTGCCTCTACCTCGACCCTTCTTAGCACCAGCGTTGCTCACAGAAGTCACAGATTTCCATAGTTTTTCAGCTGGCACTGTAAAAATAAGTCGTATTTAGGAGCTCTAAGGTTGCCTGTACCACTAACTGAATGTAACTACTTACATTTATTGAAGAAACTAACACAAGCAACTGTTGAAGTGCTAAAATTCAGGTTAGAAACTGCATTATTTTGAAGAAATGGTGTCTGTTTGATTATCGAATTTAATGGTGTAATTAGGCTTTTGACTGATAGTAATCTTGTGGACATAATTTAAAGTGCAAAAACGCTAGTTTTTCAAAAATTTACAAAGAAATTACAGCATTACAAAAGCAAAATGTAAGTAGATTTTTTTTTTTTTTTTTTTTAGTTTTATTTTCTCCTTTAGGAGAAGGCAAAGGGATCTAGCCCATAACAGCCATGTCTTATTTATCTTATTTCTTCAGTTTGTAAGTCAGTCTCAGTCAAAACAAGTATTTCGTCGTATACTTGGCGTATACAGAGTCTAGTCACGGTCAAGTCATTCTTCAGTAAAGTGGCAGAATGCTTTACAAAAGATTTTGGCGGCTTCTTGTGGGAACCCGAAAGCTCCGTTACGCACTTTAATTTACACTTCCCTTCACTTGTACACCATCACTAACGTTTGCTGCACAATATTCTGCCATTATTAAGCTTCAAAAGTCAGAATGTACAAATTATAAGAATTATAAAGAAAAATGCTACTTCACTCGCCGGGTTCCCGCCAAAAAGCCCAATTTTTTTTTTTTAATAATTTTTACGGCTCTGGAATGTAAGTAGAATCTATGTTCAGGGTTACCCACTGCTCAAGAGAAATACCCCGTAAACAAGACGAAATACTCCGAAATAGCCCTAAAGCCAATAATTAAAACCCCACAAAAATCAAGTTTTACTTGACTATACATTTGAATAGGTACTATTCAAAAACAGAATTTAATATACGTACGTATTCTAACTATTCACGTCTTTCTAACAATATTATTGCATTATTAAACATGACTTGTCGCCAATTTTAATATGAAAGATTTTTATTTTTGTAAGTAAGTAGGTACCTACATAAGTAAAATTTCAAAATTATCAATTGTTAACTCCCAAACCCTTGTAGGGTGCTAGTAATTGGCTGTAAATTAATTAGGGTTGCAGTTTTTAATTTTTCCCCTGAATAGGGAAAGTTATTTATTTTGATAAATACTACCACACATTTTCCGAACCTACCAAAAGAACCAAACTGCCTGTTCGATAAATGGACTGTATTTTTTTTCGAAACGATAAGACTTCTATTACGAAAATTAACAAGTGGAAGGGGTCAATCTACTAAAGGGTGCACTCACTTTGCAGCTGCTGGTGGATTGATGTGGCGCGATCGACCTCAACTGGCTGAAGGCTCCTTCCGTGCCTTTAGATCGTCTAGCCTTACCTCAGAACACTTCAGTTACCTTCTTACCAGAATTAATCGATCTCGACTCTGCAGGAGCGCTTTCTCCAGCTGATCGACCACTTCTTACACTTTACACTTAAAATAAACGACAATTAACTACGATAACTAATTTCAAAAATATTCGATAATGACGGTTATGCTTAGTCACCGTCAGGACCCGACGACAAAAGTGAAAGTTATTATTAGTTTTTTCTTAATTTTAAGGCCTTTTGTTAAAAGTGCGTGGCTTGGACTCACGCCCTTCGGCCACGATATTTTATTGCTACAATTCTTAACATTCCGCCCACCAAAATACAATGTATTTTAGGAAATTACTACCTATATCTACTAACTATTTCATATTGGATAAATTAAATTCACCGAAACTAGAACTTAAAACTAACAACATAACAACGTAACAAAGACTATTTCAATTAGCAAACGGTAGAGGGCACAATTTAACTACTGGTCGTTTAAATTCACCAGAGTCAGTGCGAACAGTCACCACACGACAGACTCCGTCGGTACCCCGATGAAGTTCTACAATCCGACCCATTTTCCATTTCATCGGACTACATTGTTCATTAACAATGAGCACGACAGTCCCGACTGAGGTCTCCCTTTGAGGATCAAACCACTTATGGCGCTGTTGCAACGTATGCAGGTATTCTAAATGCCACTTGCGCCAGAAATCCTGATGGATCTTTTGCAGAAGTTTCCATCTATGGAGGACGCTAACCTTTTCATCAATTAAATTTATCTCCGGCATGATAGTCAGAGGTTCTAAAGTTAAGAAATGACCCGGAGTTAACACTGAGAAATCATTTGGGTCAGAACTGAGGGGTGACAACGGCCTCGAATTTAACATTGCCTCAATTTGCGTCAAAACAGTATAAAACTCCTCGAAAGTAAGTCGCTGCAAACCAACGACGCGAGATAGGTGTGTTTTAACAGATTTGACACCAGCCTCTGCTAAACCAGAAAAATGGGGACTACCAGGAGGGTTGAAAACAAACTCAATTTGTTCTGCTCGTGAGGCTGTGACCATCAATTCCTTCAACAGGTTATTAGCACCAATAAAATTACGACCTTGATCGGACACCAACCGAGAACACCGTCCACGTCGTGCGATAAACCTTCTCAAAGCCGCGAGGTAAGCTTCAGAGGTTAGCTCAGAGACGAGCTCTAGGTGTACCGCTTTAGTAACAGTACATACGAAGACGCAAATATATGATTTAAAGGTTCTTAAGTTTCGACCTCGTCCGAGACATGTATCAAAAGGACCTGCGTAGTCAACCGCAGCTGACGAGAATGCTTTGATCTGACTGATACGAAATGCAGGTAAATTGCCCATAACTGGTGGCGATGCAACCCTAGGATGCGTGCGAAAACACTTTATGCAGGACGAAATTACTGCGTGCACAGCCCTCTTCGATGATAAAATCCAAAATTCTTGGGCTAATAAATTCTGCAGGGTTTGTAATCCGGGATGCATAAAACGCTGGTGATAGTCATTGATGATCAGCGTGGTTAGCCGATGATCGCGAGGTAATAATAACGGATGCTTCACATCGAATCTCAGTTCCCCTTTCGAGAGTCGACCACCCACCCGGAGAAATCCGTGTTCATCCAAAAACGGAGACAATTTCCTAATGGATTTCGATATGGATCCAACAGACGTTTTCTTTCCGAGACTGCGAAGCTCCGATGCGAAAGCACGCTCTTGGACATGCTTAACGAGAAAATGAAGAACTCTATTGGTTTCCTCACATGACAAGTTAGCGCTTGTAATTTTAGCAGAAGGATTCTTTGAGTTATGGACGAAACGAAAGCAATAGGCTAAAATACGTAAAACGCGCTGTAAAGACGAATATTTACTCAGAATTTCATCGACAAAATTCATGATGTTAGCTGTGAATAGACTATAAATCTTTTGTTCACCGAAGGCAACTTGATCGACTAGTATTTCAGATTGTGGCCAAGTCTCCTGAGGATTGGAAAGCCAGCTAGGCCCCGCCCACCATGACGAATTCTGAAGAAGATTAGCGGGTAACAAACCGCGCGAACCGCAATCCGCTGGATTTTCAGAACCCGAAACATGGTGCCAAGTTTGAGGGGGAAGCCTTTCCTGTATATCGGCAACCCTATTGGCCACGAATGTCTTCCATCTTGATGGACACGATCTAATCCATGTCAATGCGACACTCGAGTCAGACCAAGCATAGATGGTACCAAAGTAATAAAGATCCTTTAAGGCCTCAACAAAGCGTCCCATCAAGTCAGACAGCAAAACAGCAGCTAACAACTCTAGCCGCGGAATCGAACACCGGCGAAGAGGAGCCACCTTTGATTTTGCACAACAAAGGCGTACGATAATAGAACCGTCATTCGAAACAACACGACAATAAATGACGGCGCAGTAACCCCTCTCCGAGGCATCGCAGAATCCATGTAGCTGTAACGACACGAAAGTCTCTATCATTCTTCGAGGAATGGCCAGAGAGCTCAACGACGATGATTGCGACTTAAACTTTTGCCACTCTTGAGCGATAGCTATTGGTGCATCATCGTCCCAATCGACACCTGATAACCATAAGAGTTGAATTAAATATTTGGCAAAAAATACCACAGGCGACAAAAGACCTAAAGGATCAAAGATGCTAGCGATATCCGAAAGGATGGATCGCTTGGTACAACGAAAATCATTGTGAGAGGTGTAGAAGGTGAATTTGTCATCTTTAGGCGACCACGAGAGACCCAATATTTTCAGACTCAAATTCTGTGCATCCGTGAAATTGTGAAACTTATTCGAATATAAATCTGACAAATTAACTTCACGAAGAAACTCCTCACTGTTCGAAGCCCATTTACGTAAATGTAAATGAGCGGACGACAGAATCTCAATAATCTCCTTTCGAACTTCCAGAGCCTTGCCAACACTGTCAGCTCCGCTCACCACATCATCGACATAGATATCTCTGTTCAGGATGGCAGCACCAAGTGGAGCAATACCAGCAGTCTCTTCTACTAACTTGGCCACAGAACGCAGAGCCTGATATGGTGCGGAGGCTACCCCATAAGTGACAGTCTGCAAACGATAATCACGAACAGGTTCTTGGGGAGAGGCCCTCCATAGAATCCTTTGATATTCTGCATCTTCCCTTGGTACAAGAAATTGGCGATACATTTGTTTGATGTCACCTGTAAAGACGACTGCATGCCAACGGAACCTCAACAACAAATCAAAAATACTCTTCTGAAGCTTAGGCCCAGGGAGCAATGTGTCATTCAGGGACCTTCCGTCAAGATCCTTCGCACTAGCATCGAAGACGACACGCAAGGGAGTTGTGACCGAATCCAAACGTAAAACCCCGTGATGTGGGATATAATAAAACTTGCCGATATCTGAAGAAGGCGGATCTATTAGCTCCATGTGTCCTTGCTCTAAATAATCTGCCATGAAATCAATATAAGCCCTCTGTAGGCTTGGGTTAGTTTGCACTTTCCTCTCCAAGTTGTAGAGACGTTTTAGAGCGATAGCGCGAGAATTAACAAAACTTGGTTTGTTTTCAATATTTTTGAAGGGCAATGGTACGATAATTCTTCCTTCAGGGCTACGACAATAATTGTTTGTAAAATGACATTCACATTGAACTTCCTCTGTCGACAGCAACTTCGGTTTAGGAGTTTCAATGTTCTCTAATTCCCAAAACATTTTAATGGAATCATCTAATGTTAAGGTTGAAACGAAAAAACAATTTTTATTAATTGCACGAGAGCGAGAATCGTTGGAACTGGAGCCATTGCTGATGGACCGACGACAACGAGAACGATAAACAGTGTCCACTAGACAATCTCCCATAATGATCCAACCAAAAACAGTATTGATTGCCACTGGTTGGCCCCGACCTGAGGCTTGAATCAAACCAGGGCGCAACGAGGAGGCGAAAATATTAACACTAAGCAGCATATCGACAGGTCCAGGTTTATCAAATTCTGGATCTGCGAGCTGCACTTGTTCATCACTCCACGAGAAGGTACGAGAAACAGAAGCTGATGGCATAGGTGGACATATGTTTTCCAAGACAAAAGCTTCAAACGAAAATTTATTATGATTATGACCACCAGATGGCGTAATCTCACAGTTGGTCAAACCTAAAGTATTGGTGGAAACCTGTCCAACACCATTGACCGATTGCTTACACTGCTGGATATGTAGGCCGAGGCGTTCCACAGCACCTCGAGTAATAAAATTGCAAGCACTACCACAATCGAGAAGAACCCTAATTGGCACACAGTTACCAACATTATTTTTAATTATAACAACCGCAGTTGAAAACAACGCATCACACCTTTCAATACAATGGCTTGCCAATACTGTTGGCTGAGTGGACACGGATGTCTGTGGTTGAGGATGATCAACTCTGTCTGACCGATTAAAGTGTAAAAGTGTGTGGTGTGAATTATTACATTTACTACACTTTATTTTCGAGCTACATCCCTTTAATGTATGGTTAGGAGACAAACAGAGAATACATAACCTTTTCTCTTTAACTGCATGAAAACGACGCTCCGGGGTGAACGCTAAAAATTCTGGGCAATTTGAAAGATCATGTGGTGTACCCTTACATAAACTACAACTATTCGGTGATGTCAAATAGACAGGTTTTGCAGGCTTTGAGATGTTTGGTTTACTAAAGACAATGACTTTTGAATTCTCCAAAGCCCGCGAACGCCTTTCAACGAAGTTTTGCAGTGCATTAAATTCTGGAATTTTAGTATTCGATTTCTGCTCAAGTTCGAAAGCCTCTCGTGTAGCAGTATCCAACTTTGTCCACAACAAATAAAACAACATAAAGTTTTTATCAGGCAACTCATACTTCGACAAAATATCTAAATTTTCTTTGAATGTTCGATGTATGCGCTCTAATTCACTACTTCCCTTAGACTTAACTGCGTCACAGTTCAGTAGTTTTTCATAAAACATTGTGGCAATTACTCTCTCATTATCGTAATGCTTTATCAACGTATTGTATGCAATCAAGTAATTCTCATTGCAAAGGGGATAATTTTTTATTAACTCATAAGCACCACCTTGGACAGTCGACAACAAATAGTGAAGTTTTTCCACATCTGATATCTCACTCTTATGAACTAAGGAGTCAAACAATTGTATGAAGGAAATCCAATTTTCAATCTTTCCATCGAAGGGTTTTATATGAATTTTTGGGAGCTTAACAACATTCGAAACTGAGTTAGATACAGGTTTTACTTCACTTAATTGTTGCTGGGATAACCTACTTTTGATTGATTTCACTCTCAACTCAAACTGCGACGAAAGTTTCAGCTCTTCCTTCCTATCACCCACTGAAAGAGTCACGAGCAAAGCAATTTGAGATTCGTGAAAACTATCCGCGATTTCCTTAACGTCTTGCAAGGTGTATCCTAATAAATCGGGTGTACTCGCCATCATTTCAATCCTTGCAAAGGCATAATCACGGCTAATTCGGTTTTTATCCGCTGTGTACGAAATATTTTCCTCATCAGAAAGCATAATTAATTACGCTAACTCAATTCGATATAACCACAAATCTAACAAATTTATGACAGGCGGACAGCTGATTGTCAAATGACCAAGGTGCGTTCAGAAATGTTACGACGTGAACGAAACACAATCTGTAACGAGTATGCCACCATAGATTTATAAATTTTCTGTAACGGTAAACTCAAGTTATCCAATATTTTTACAACTTACCCCCATAAATGGTACAAAATGTAGCATATGTTAGCATACAAGACGAATTTATGATGATTAATCCTAGATCGCCTTACAAAACGATCCTGCTCGAAGAGCCAAAATGTTCGATAAATGGACTGTATTTTTTTTCGAAACGATAAGACTTCTATTACGAAAATTAACAAGTGGAAGGGGTCAATCTACTAAAGGGTGCACTCACTTTGCAGCTGCTGGTGGATTGATGTGGCGCGATCGACCTCAACTGGCTGAAGGCTCCTTCCGTGCCTTTAGATCGTCTAGCCTTACCTCAGAACACTTCAGTTACCTTCTTACCAGAATTAATCGATCTCGACTCTGCAGGAGCGCTTTCTCCAGCTGATCGACCACTTCTTACACTTTACACTTAAAATAAACGACAATTAACTACGATAACTAATTTCAAAAATATTCGATAATGACGGTTATGCTTAGTCACCGTCAGGACCCGACGACAAAAGTGAAAGTTATTATTAGTTTTTTCTTAATTTTAAGGCCTTTTGTTAAAAGTGCGTGGCTTGGACTCACGCCCTTCGGCCACGATATTTTATTGCTACAATTCTTAACACTGCCACTGTCGTATGGCACACCCTCTGTCATCGCAAAGTAACTAGAGACGCACCCAAACAGTAAGATTAACCGATTTCACAAATCGATTCAAAATGAGTGTGATCGTTTTATTTTTGGATTCATTGGATTTGCAAAAAATTGGCAAAAAAGATTTCTTGACCTATACGCCCACCTAACCCATCAAAAAAAAAGGTTAAACAAATTCCTAAATTGAATTTAACCAAAAAAAAATGTTGGGTGCGAGACGGCCGGCCGGCGCGAGCGAGTTTACTAGCTGAAGGTAAACTGACGATCATTCTTAGTAATCGAATATTGATGATTGAATTGATGGTACCACTATAAGTTTGACAGTTAATTTACGTGGCCGCTGCGTGTAATAGGTTTTTGTTTGTCTTCGATTTTGAATAGAATTTTTGTTGTTTTTTGTAAATGTTGTAATAAGGAATCCGTTAATAGATAAACTGAATGCACAGAACAAGCAAAATATGGGTCTTTGCAAATGTCCTAAAAGAAGAGTTACAAATCAGTTTTGTTTCGAGCATCGAGTGAATGTTTGTGAATATTGTATGGTGACGAGCCACCCGAAGGTAATTCTGTAGTTAGTTAAACCTTAACCACGCGCTAAAATTCCATTCAATTAAATTATATGGCTAAACTTCTACTCATTGATATGGATGCTTGTTCTATTCTAGTGTATCATACAGTCATATCTTCAATGGCTACAAGATAGCGACTACAACCCCATATGCGAGATTTGTACAAAAAGTTTAAGCGAAGGAGAATGCATTCGACTGACTTGTTATCGTGAGTATAAACTACAACAATTGTGGCATTGTCTTGATGTTGTTTCTTTTTAACCATTATGATGTGGGTACTTATTTCAGATGTGTTCCACTGGGCTTGTGCGGAGGCCCGTTATCGCGCACTCCCTCGTACCACTGCGCCGGCCGGATATCAGTGTCCATCATGCGCCACACCAGTGTTCCCTCCACCTAACCTGGTGTCTCCAGTGGCCGATGAACTGAGAGCAAAGTTAGCTGGTGTTAACTGGGCAAGGGCTGGTCTTGGTCTGCCTTTGGTTAGTATACTTTTACCAATTTTGGTTCTATGTAGGCATACCCTGCATTCTTCTATTTGATGTTATTTAACAAAACAAAATTCTTTTTAGTGTTCTTGTAGGTTTAGTTGACAAATTAGCTGGCCATCTGATAAGTAAGAGAAAAACATAATGCAAATATATCTAATTACATAACCCAATTACATATAATAATACATTATAAAATTGTGTATTATTATAGCTAATTATTATAATAATACATTATAAAATTGTGTATTATTATATCCCAACTAATATTATAAATATGAAAATTTGTGTGTTTATCTGTATATTTGTTACATTTTCACTCCTAAACGACTGAACGGATTTGGATGAAATTTGGTTGGTAAATCATTGGACCTCACCTGGATTAACATATAGGCATATTTTTTTGCTGTACCGATTTTGATAAAAGCTAGTTATAATAATACACAATTTTATTTCTAACCTTTAGTCTTAAAATGTGTATGTAATATATTGTTAAATGTGTTTGTGCCCATACAATCAAACTTTACTGTTGGCATTCTGTGCACAACAAAATAATAACTAAACTTTACACAGTTATCAGAAGACCAAGATATGAAGGCGGCAGCAGGCAGACGGAGCCAGTCCCCAATAGACCACACTCAATACTACACAAACAGCACTGTGGACAGTCAGCGGGGCACACCAGTGGGAGCTAGTGATGATGAGTCCACCAGTCGATCTGCGAATGGCACACCTCATTCCATCGTTCAAATTCCTGATGATCCAGTTAATATCTATGATAATACATCTATCAAGAGGAGTGACAGTTTACAAGGTAGTTTACATAGGTTAATTGACTGATAATTAATGAATGAACTGCATTAATGTTTGCTGTTTAGTTTACTTAACCATCCACAGATTAATTTTTTGATTTTCGTCAGGTTGAATGTAGTCGAGAATAAATGTTTACAAATTTATTTTGTCCAAAACTTAGGTGGTCAAGCTCCAAGGAAAGGATTTAAACCTATTGACCAAGCAAAATCATCAACAAACTTTGACCATGATGAGAACAAATACAAACAAAAAAGTACATTCGCGTGGATCAGCAGATGGTGGAAGTGAGTAGTTTATCTTCATTTTTATTTACTTGTAAGAAAGAAAGCCATGTAATGTGGTGAATATGAATGTATATTGTTTGGATATAGTAGTAGGAGGATCCTTCCTAGGATTGAGTGAAAGATGACATGGGTAAGAATACAAATATATTAGGTCCGTACCTATGAAATTGGTGTTTTGTATGAAGAATTTCATTAAGACTGTTTCTCCATACAAACATTTTTGATTTTTTTTTGGGAACAGCAAATCCAAATTTAGCTAAACTTTGTGTGTTTTATCGGATAACATTAAGTTAAGTATAGGCAGCGTTAATTTTTAAAAGTAACCGCTTTATAACAGTTTAAAAAAAAATCAAAAATGTTTGTATGGAGAAAACAGTCTGAATGAAATTCTTCATACAAAACGCCAATTTCATAGGTAAGGACCTAATACATTCCCTCCGCCGTTTTATCCCCACCCAATATTTTGCTATGGAATACCAACGAGAGATTAGGTATTAAGTAAAAGATAATGCACCTCAATGAGGAGTCTGTTCAAACTTAGCCCAAAGCAATCCATAGCTCCCACTTCCAATGGTTTTTACCCTTAATCAATAAAGTGTATTTGATTTCCTTACGTCTAGTGTTTTCACTTGCAAAGGGGTGCCAAGCGAGTTCTCGCAGATCCCATGCGTGAATAGAAATTCCTAAGTATTCTATTGAATACCAGAAGAATAGACTTTGCCGGTAACATTCGATTTACACATAAAAATTAAGATTTATTTCTTACGCAGGAATTCACTTCCATCTTCTCGAGTGCGGAGGGCAGGTGGCATTTACAGACGTTACTGGTTAGTGCTATTTGTGATCATTGCTGTTGTGGCACTGCTAGTACTGCTAAGCCAAAGAAATGTTGATGAGGAAAACCCATTTGGCTTAGGCCAAGAAGATGAGCGAAGAGTACTAAAGAAAAACTAGCCACACAACACTATTTACTACTACTATATTATTTATGAAATCAAGCAATCTTTAAAGTGATAAATGATAATGTATTAGGTGTAATATAAATATAAATATTTCTCGATAATTTTGGTTCTTTGAATACAAAAATTTAAGTCCAAAGAAATAACGTATACATAATTTATATTTTTTTTTGCACGAAACCACTACATATAACAGAGTACAAACGATAAATGCTGTACAAAGGTGGACTAATCTCTATAAGAAATCTCTTCCAAGCTTCTTCTCAGGTTGTCACCTGAGCGTTGAAGTAGGAAGCGACAGTTTAAAGACAGTTGTAAGTGATACTTCTTACTATTAATATTACAAAACATGGCCTTTCTCAAATTGCTGGCTAGCACTTTCTGCAAGTTATCAGAATCATGTATAAACCAGTGTTGATAGGTGAATTATGAATTCAATGTAAAAAATGTACTAATTAATAGTTCCCTATGGTGCCAGAGTATCCATGGGCAACGCGTAACATATTATGTAATCTGCGGCAACGCTCTAAGCAGGACTATAGACGCTATTCTGAATGACAATTCCGTATCCAACAGGGAAAAATCGCTTTTGCATATAAAATTCTGCACGTTAGTCGAAACCCTAGATGTAACAAATTCCCTAACACAGAATATTAAAGACAATGGCTATAAGCACGTCCAATACCATCAATCATTCTTTACCTAAAAAGTATTCGGCTGGTGTTGATAAGGGTCAAAAGAGTTGAAGGCAAGGTGAACGAAGGCGACATAAAAGACGCTGCCAATATTATTTTTTACAAGATGTTACCGTCCCGAACACAGGAAATTCCTCTTGCTCGATAGGCCAAACATCCAAGTTCAACTGCAGCTGTTCTTTTACCAGACCCTCCACTACTTGATAACCCATCTTATCATGCCACAGCTTAGAATGTTAACAATGCCATCATATGTCAATTATTACTATAATACTATAATAATAATAAAGCCGGGATCGAACACTGCTTCTTGAAATACAAGAGCAATCTTAATTTAAGTATATCTTATTACGTACCTCCTAATTCGCTAAGTCACTATTCGTAACTTAACCTAAGTTTGAGTCAATAAACTTTATTTTATTTATTTATGTCTTTTAAAGGTGGCTCAGCTGAGGACCTGCGCTCGTAGCACTCCGCGACGCGACGTGATAGTGAGATAGTTGTATATTTAGTCCTGTTTAGTCCAAACGAATGAGCAGGACAAATATTATCTCGCGCGACATAAACGTTATCGCGCCTGTCATGCTACTACTGCTGGTTAGGCTACGCCACAGCATTAAAAAGATATAATTGGCACGGTAGGCTATAGCGAAAATGGGTCGCCGCCTCTCAAAAATGGTGTCTCATAAACTTAATGCTGACCGGTCAGGTCCCGGAGGGCATTACTGACACCCGTTATGACGCAAATTAATGCGGTGTAAAAAGAAGACGGAGGGATTCGGTCCCATGGTAGGATTGCGTCAAAAGTGTGCTGTTAACTTATAGCCCCATTTCAACCACATCAATTAGGATTTTCCCAAGGTTACTGTGAGTTGCTCTGCACGCGACTCGTACTTTCATCCAGAACGACGACACGGTGAGAGTTTTAACTAAAGTCAACGTGAAAAATGCCTTCAATCATGTTGGTAGAGGATATGACGTTGGGTAGGTAGCTCTAACTCGATAGTCTTCGGAAACTGACAAAATCTAATACAAGAATTCGGATCAATGGGCTTGAGCAATTTCACAAGATGTGATAAGTCACATTTTCATAATTTCACAAAATGTGATAAGTCAAAACTCACCGGTATACTTAAGACCGGTGAGTTTTTATACCGTAAGGAATAAAATAGGGCATATTATAAGTAAGTTTTTTTTTATAAGTAAGTGGTGAAATAGAAGGTATTGGCATCATAGGTAGTTTAATTTTTTTTTCAAACACGTTCGCGCCGGCCGTCGATTGATATGCGACTGGCGGAATTCGTAGGATTTCTATCATGCGAAAATTTTGAACTCATATTTTCGCCAAATTTTCTTTATTTATTTAATTTAATGATGTAATTATGTGGAATAGGCTACAAACGCGACCGTCACATGACACAAATAACGCTTTATGAGATTATGAGAAAAAAAATAACTACCTATGCCAATACCTTCTATTTCACTTGGGCCTACCCAATATGCCATATTTTTTTCCTTACGGAAAAAAACTCATCCGGTATATTTCGCACTCAGTTTAAGATTGACATTGTAGCAAAATTAATTCTTTAGCACCTGATATAAAAATTCCAAGTGATAACAACTATTGGCCACTGTGTGCCCCAATCTTGGACGATGTCATTCCTTCTTTCATACCGACATTTGGGAATCCCTTCGACTACTATCCCCCTCTCGACTCACTATTTAACAAAACGTTCTGTCTCAAATTCTAAATTGTCCAATGAATGAACGAATCTGGGCGCAGACCACGCACACCATAAGCTTTTGGCGGTCTGGGCATACGTAATCCTTGTGATTATCCCACCCGGCCTTCTTGTCCTCAATGCACAGTGTGTTCTATCATCACTGGTCTCCATGGAGTCGGCACACTTGTCGGAGGCGAAGTCCGCAGGGATCGAATTCTGCCAGCTTGCGATCCCCCACGTGCTCTTCATTCCTAACGCCAATGAGATGAGCCTCTATTTAGACTGGTATATCGGAAGCTGCTCACAACCTGTTCCAACACCAGAGATCGTGCCCACCTTCTAGCTGTTTTAGAACAGTCTGGACATTTTACAAGCCTTGCTCTCTGCCAACATTGGCACACTGATTAATAGAACTATTTATAATTTGCGGTCTGAGGCTTAGTGCCAGGACTGTTCATCATGAACACGCATGTTCAAAAAGTGCTGGTCTGCAGCGTCACACACAAGGTTTTAAACGATATCTCACGGAGGGCATTAGTCTCTGCTAATATGCTCGCTGCTGTACTCGAATCGAGAACCGTATTTTGAGAAGTGACGGCAAAAGGCCCGGCGTGACGTTGGGTCCTTGGAAATTGGGAGCCATTTTCGTTTCAATAGATACTAAAACGAAAGAGACTCCCAATCAGTACATGACATACTTGTGCCAGGAGGCCCGCTCTTCCATATCATCTAAATGTTACACTGCATAGATACTTTGGCACCATACCATGTCAACACAACATACATACAGGATTGGAATAAAACAAACTAGGTATAAGTATATTTAGTGCTTTTATATATTATTACTCAAGCATAGTATAATGATTTATTCACACAGCATACAAAATTGTTATCTAAATGTTTATTTTATTATAAATTAAATAACATACATTGGCTAAATAATATACACAACATTATTATCCACATACTAAACCTGTCGCCTTCCTTATGTACTGAGA
Source organism: Oegoconia quadripuncta (assembly GCA_949316235.1). NCBI lineage: Eukaryota > Metazoa > Arthropoda > Insecta > Lepidoptera > Autostichidae > Oegoconia > Oegoconia quadripuncta. The sequence continues at coordinate 6,619,112 of OX438759.1, forward strand.
TACATAGGACATCTGAGCGCCAGACAAACTCATATATACACAATGCTGTCAAAGACATAACACCCGTCGCTTTCCTTGAGGCTTAAAAATATTCAATAGAGTAAAAAGTAGAGGAAAAATTGCATAATTTTGTACATGTAATCTACTTTGTATGGAAACTGGTCACTATCATTTATATTTAGGGCTGTATCCACCCTACGGGCTCGCAACATCGGGATTTCAATAATTTTTCACCATTGTCGAAAATTGTACATGTATACAAAACGAATGAGAGTGCCCGAAGGGTTCCATACGTGGCCATGTGCTTCCTGGCAGAGTAGGATAAGACCAACCCGTCTCTTTCCATGGATATTGTAAAACGCGACTAAGGTCACGACGAGCATAATAGCATGCACCAGTGATGAACAGCAGCATCATTGGTGCGAAGCTCCCAAATAAATCTGCATTTACCAACCTGTGTGACGATTAGGGCAAATCCTCCTCTGGAGAGCGATGCAAATGGCGCCATGGGGCAGGTTTATGTTCAGTAGTAGAGTTCTATAGCTAGTTGATGTTAATTACGCTTCTTAAAATCGCGAAATCGGTAGAGATAACCAGTTGTCAACCTGTTCGATTGAACTTAATTTCAAATAAGTATCTACAATATCTACATCTTATTCATAATAACAATAAATAACAATTAATTGAAGCAAAAAGTTAATATTCAGTTCATCATTCATTCATACCTCATTCATAATAAGAAGATATATATAACAATAAAATTAATAGAAGCAAAAAGTTAATATTCAGTTCATCATTCATTCAAACCTCAGATTATATTATGCACTCAGATTACAGATTTTTTGTAATCTAGAACTATACTTAAAAACTTTACTGTGATATTTACAATACTTTTGTGCATGATTCCACTTCCTTATCTAAGAACAACACAGAAAAAATATCATTATAGAAATCTGGATAATATTCACAAGCACGACGACAATCCGGCATCCAATTAATTTCTAACAACTTGGGTTGAATTGTAGTTTCATTCTGTTGTTTCTGCCAACTTAAAAGTATATCAGCAGCAAATAAAGCTCTTGATTGAGGACTTTTAGCAATACCACAGGGAGGTTCCTTATTTGTGGCAGCAGTAAATAATTCTGAAAACATTTTGAATATAGATATTTCAACTTCAGCCCAGTTGTGAATAGGGTACTGGTTGGCCCATTGTTCTTTGAACTCTTCACATAGGACTCTGTACAAAGGTGCTCCAATTTTGTAGTTCATCACAGTAAAATGCTGTTCGTAGTCCTCAAAGTTGTTCAGTGCAAACTTTCTATTTGCAAATCTAAGGAAAAAGTTTTTGTAAACATAAACTTCAGTTGGATTAACAGACTTCAGTAAAACAACATAGCGAATGTCAAACTTCACCTGGCCAATTTCAGGTCTCTCAAAGAGTACAGGATTTTCAATGTACTTTTGTGCAATTTTTGGTCCAGTCAGAGGTAAACAGCACAAGAAATTTAAATTATCTGTAATGTGGGTATCTAAACCTCTAGCAAGGTTATATGGCTTACAGATCCAAAGATTGTCCAATCCTAACTTTTTTCTGTGCATGTAGTATGCAACTAATTTAATTAATTCAGTCTTCATGTTGAATGTAGTGGGTAGCCACAGAGGATAAGTCTCAATTTTATCCTTATAAATTTCTATATGATTGTCAGAGCATCTTCTGGCAACTATTGCTAAAATGTCTTTGACAGTGATAATATATTCATAAGGGAATTGATTGACAAATTTTCCAGGAGAGTCTGTGCTTAGTTCTTTGAAACTCTTAAAGTGATTTTTGTACCACAAAACATCTGCCTTGTTTTCATTGTCAACAATTTCAAACTCTTCAGCTGTTAGGTAATCATTGATGTAGCTATACTCTGAGAATACTTTTAATTTTCTGGAAGATCTTTGCTTATTTTGAAGTAAATCTAAATTTGGAAGAGTCTCTGTAATATGGCCCTCAATGAAATAAATACTATCAGGTTCTTTCTGTGTGATGTCTTCATTAAAATACTTAGAATGCTTCCATGGGATGAGCATGGCTTCCCTCTGAAATGGATCAGGAAAATTTCCCTCTACAAAATTTCTTGTTATGGGTTCGCCTTTTTCAACATTCTCAACTGGAAAAAGTAGAGTGTATGTCATCTGATCTGGAACATATATAAAAGGCACAGCCCGGAAGTTAGGATTGTCGGAATGAGTAATTCCAGAACCTAGTTCATCTAAGACATACCAAACAGGTACTCTTTCTTCTACTGAAAATTCACGCCCACTGATGGCGTAAGTATGAGCATACTTCCAAATATCCTGCGAAACCTTCTCTATTCTCTCTTCAGTCTTTTCACCGGTCACTTGCATAAGGTCACACATTCTATCCAAGAGTCCGGGAATATTGCGGAGGTTGTTTTTAATGCTACACACTTTGAAAGTCCAAGCGTGATCTATCAGGTAAAGGTGATCGGGATCTGTTCGATCGATATCACGAATAGCGATAACACTCCAAAGAGGATCGTAGGGCATTTTTTCACTATCCTCATAGTCAATCTGCACAAGTTGGAAAGAGGAGCCGGAGTCAAAAGTTTGGGCACGAATTTTATTGTATAATGTTGGCCAATAATGTTGAGGAACACCAGACAATATTAGCTGAGGTTTATGCACTGCTAAAAACCGGTTTAAAATGAATATTCCATCCATTTCTTTAGATTATTTCAAAATACAATACAAAAAGAAGCAGCGAGGTTATTTATAAATTACATAGCCTCGCTTGCTTGCACAGATTACTCAGATAATCTTGCTTGTGGGAGGCAAAGAGTATAGAACAAACAAATTCTACAAAGGGGTGTGAGGATTTTTTTTTAATTAGGGTTTTTGCGGCTCGGATACTCAGGGGTGGGGTTTTTGTTTATGATAGGGGTTTTAACGGCTCTGGATACAAGGGGGGGGGGGGGGGGGGGGGCTACAAAATAGGTGGGGGTTGACCGTTCAGACTCAGAGTCTCTGAGTACTGAAACATATGGAGATGCCCTACCTACGAAAAAAGCGTGTATACCTAAATTTACTGAGAAACAAAAATGGCACCTTTTTGTAGTGGTGCCCCACGGTACATCGATATCTTTTTAGATACATAATTTGTGTCTCATCGAAAACGTAATTGTTAAAATGGGACTTGTTAGCATATAATATGTGATTGTCTATTTCACTGACAAAAGAATTGAGATCTAAATGGATGCCAAGTTCTGTAGATATTCTCAGTTTCATAGTTCGCGACTGTACATCGAAAAAGGAACTCTATATTTCTCTTCATTACACTTCACTCTTCACATTAATAATTTGAATCTATCTAAGTAACGAGTGTTTTGTGAAAAATATCGACAAATTGCTGGTCTAATCCAATTTTCGCTAGAACCTCTGGAGTTTTGGAAATATTAAAGTGGCCTGGCAGGATGAGCTCTCATCTTGGCACGGCCAGCAATACACCCCTGTATCTTATAAACGACTGACCGACAAGTTCTGAAATCTTGTCACAATTATCGACAAATTCCGCTCAGACTCTAACATGATCTCAACTACAAAATGGTATTGTACCTATTTCTATATTTTGTCACTATGTAAAAGGGTGTTAAAACAAAGAGTAATTTGCAAATATATATTTATTTATACAGCAAGGGATATCAAAGATAATATTGAACGTTTTAGAATTCCATAAATAAAATACCTACAATTTTACAAACAATCCAATCAACAAAGATACAGAAAATGTTATCAATCAATCAATTACGCTTTATTGTTTAAATAAGGAAGGTACATTTAATGATCTTATAGATACTATAAATTAGGCAGCCTTATCTCGGCGATCTCTTCCAGGCAACATACCATCACGGAATGCAATACGAATAATTACTGTGGGTGACTGGCTGCATAAAATCAATTTTAAAATTAACATTATAATAATGATAATAATAAATAAATAAATATCCTTAAACATACACACAGCGCCATCTAGTTCCACTTTAAGCAACTATAGGTTTGTGTTGTGGATACCAGATGGTTGATAAACTACAAAAATACATTTTTTTTGTAAATAAATACATACATAAATGAAAAATATCCATAACTCGGGAACACATGTCTGTATTCATCATACAAACATATGCCCCTAGCGGGATTCGAACCCGCGATCTTTTGGTATAGTAGGAGAGTTTCTGACCACTATACCAAACAGGTCGTCATCATTTATAATCTTCATCACATTAATAAAACTTATATTATTTAGAACAATGAGAGGTACTGACATTCATCTTAATATAATGTATAATAAAGAGCAAATTAAAGAAGTAGAGTCAACGAAATATCTGGGACTACATAGTGACAAATTCTGCAATTTGCATTCTGTTATCTGCCATATTGAAAATATATGTGAAAGACTGGACAAATGTGTAGTTGGTTTATGTAGATAAAGTAGTATAACATTGCAAGAAGTGGCACTGACGGTTTTCCATGGACGAGTATCATCCACCCTCAATTATGGACGTATAATATATGGGGTATTTTTTCTGTCTTCTATTTTCGTCATGTAAAATTTTAATTTTCTTCTTGTATTTTTCACATTTCATATTTAATTTTTTAATTGTTTTCAGTGTTGGGTCCTGAACCTGGAAATCAAAATGACACTTAAACAAATTAATTCATTAATGTATTTGTAGTGGACGTCTTTCGGCTGATTATGATATGATGATGAATTTTATTTTCATGTTCTATAAATACAGAACATGATTTCAGATAAAACTGATACTTATAAAATTGATTGTCCTGACTGATTATGATTACCAACGCCCAGACAAAAATACTGTATTTAGAAAGCTGAAATTTGGTAAGAAAAAGAGGGTGGCAAAGTTTGTAAATCTAAGCGAGCAAAGCTACGAGGCTGTTTGCTAGTAATAACTAAAAATTAAATACTCACTATAAAGATTCGTGACGGTAGGGCAACATCCCGGAAGGCCGTGAAGAGCAATCGAATGAAAATTGACCTCACATGTATCTTTAAATCTTCCATTCCTATTGCATCCAGCCACATTTTTCTTTTTCGATAATTTTTAGGCAACCTAGAACGAAAAAAAGCGGTATAGAAACATTACACAACAATTCCCACTGGAAAACATCGATATGAAAAATGGCTTGAAGGGCAACTCTATCGACAAAAAGCAACTGTTTTAGACTTCCTAAAATAACTATCAAAACCCACAAAAATACGTAGTTTAAGCTAAATTCGTTATGAATTATTCGTAAACTATTTATAAGAAAGCAAAAACATATGGCTTTTGATGTATTATTTGGTATTTTTGCTAAATACTAATACGTACCGGTGTAATTATATGTTTGGTCGATTTTCGCTTTTTTTGATGCCGTAACCAAAAACACTGCTATTAGACATGTTCCCTGTATTTTCTTTCACTTTATAATGAACTTTGGAACACGATAAAGTCACAAATTAAAACAATTCTGGCACAAAACACTGCAAAACAACTCTCGTTGACAGCCTACGTACCTGTCACACTGAGAAACAAAAATGTCAAACCGGCCGCAGTTAAGTATTTCTATGACGTGACTTTTTGGTATTGCCGAAAATAGTTCATACAAATATATTGTTGTCTCTTTTTACGTGGACTATTGTAGGTTAGTGAAAATGAGATGGCTATATGTTCATGATTACAATGTCGATTTCCATCATATTTGTATAACTGATTGTTCATATAGAATAATAGACCATCTCCATATGTTTCAGTACTCAGAGCTCAGAGTAGACCGGTAGAGTCAATATTACCAACTCCTCAAAAATATTACCCCTAAACTTAAGACGAAATAACCCTAATTTTAATATTCCTAAAATCTAAAAAATCCCGTACTGACTTTTTAAATCAAGCGTTTTAGTTACATTATTTCTAAATCATATATTTTCTCGTTTTGGACAGATTAATTTATAGGCTAGGTTCTGTTAGTTCAAATATCCTTACTTCAACAAGCAATGTACGCCCTTTTGAATGGTGTAATCTTCTTCTTCAATTTATGAGCTTATGCTCTTGTCGGTGGAGTATTGACCACTTCTCTTTATGCAATAAGCGTATAATATTTCGGTAAAATTAAGTGTTTTGAAGACTATTGTAATCCTTGCAATTGTTTTCAAGCGAGCAAAATATGTTTCACAAACAGCGATTGTCTCGAGGAAGCCCTGTATATTGACATCTTAGACTACACTTTTTGCAATGCCGAATGACGTATAGTATTTGGAGATTTTAGTTTCAAGTAATGATAATTACCGCTGATAATAAAGACAACTCCATAAAATTATTTAAACTTAATTAATTAAACAATTAAGAATCCCAGTGGGAATTGTGTGGGGTAAGGAAAATGGGTAATCGACGTTCGCTTATGTATGCCCGTGTATGTTTTCTCGGATGTAGGTTTTCGACGAGTATAATAAAATTATACAAGGCAATACGTGTGTGCAATTTACTTTAATATAATTCATAAATTTACGAAATGTAAATTGCACACACGTATTGCTTTTTCAATTATTTTAAATACCGTTTATCGGGTATTTATCTAAATCATAACAATGATCATCGGTTAATCGCAAAATGAGACTAATGGGAAATGATAAACCGCTGAACTGATTTTGATGAAATTGGGTACGAAGATTGGTTGACACTCGGCGACGGACATAGGCTACTTTTTTCACGATGACATTCTGCGATTGGGACGTTTTGCGACACTGACATTTTGCGACTAAATCGGGTAACCAATAGGGAACTACATTATTAGTAGAATTAAGCATAAGGGGTTTAATGTTTACTTCCTAAAATGTCTCGTCATACCTGAAGTCGCTCCCTGAATGTCATGTCAAAGTGACAACTACAGTAACTTGACGCTGTCTTTTAGACGTCTGCCATGATATAGACAGTTATATGTAACCAGGTGACAGGTCTTTCGCATTGTGAGGAGGCCGATTGGGTGGGTACAAAGAGTACTATAATACACCGGAATGGGTACCACCCTCGTATTCATTTCTGTCACCAAGTATTAATTATTCTGTGATAATGGCTGATAAAGCGTGTATCTTGACTTTTCAGTACAGTACATTGAACACACCATATTATATAATTTGTAAACACAACCTCTTCCACTCGTCCCCGTCGCTTTTCACCAGCCCAAGCCTCCAAGCGGTACTGACATAATCCTCTCTCAGTTTAATAAATGAAATAAGATATTTATTTGTTTAGATCAATGTATTTACGGCATTTATTTATGCTATAATATCCTTTTCAGGGTACACTGATGGTTCTTACAAACTATTTAAGTTACTTGATAATAAATCACAATTAATATTATTCAATAATAGACTATAGAAAAAAGCAAAAAAGATCCCTTTTAACAGAGTGCCGTAAAATGAGGTAAATAGAAATAAACTGGTTAAGACTATTTAATTTATAATTAAGTTGAATTTAAAAATAAGTCATATAAACGGTATCGCTTTTCTTATGGATCAAACGAAAGTTATCGATAGAGGCCTCCATGGACTATCGGATCGGCCCCCGTGTATATTCCGCGAAAGTTACCAAAAAATTCACATAATTTTTTTATGCGCCCGGACTTTATATACCGGATATGGCCACCTAAATAGTCTGAGAATAAAATGTCAGTTAGGAGTTTGCACAAATACTTTCCTGGAAAAGAAAAGAGATGACCCATTTTTTATGTAGATCACATCTTTCCTCCAACTTTTCGGGCCTTTTACTCCAAAAACTCACTGAATGAAAATATTTTGTACCTATCTTAGAAACTTGTCCACATTAACCTGCAAAATTCATTTGACTAGAGCAAGTGCTTCATCACCGTGTATATTAGAGGCTTAACATCACTATAGTCCCAAATTAGGCAAATAAATGCCTGTACTTATGTATGGATAACAGATAAATAGATATAATTATTCGATTGCCATAATAAAAAAGGACTATCTTTTTATGTGGTAGTAAAATGGAATTATTCCAGAAATACCAGTGGGAATTCACATAAACTCAGTTTAGTGGGGATATTTGGAAAAATAAGTTCAATAATCTCCTTCTAAATTAAACAATAAATTATGTAGATAAAATGTTTGCATTGAAAAAAAAGTGTACACACGACACCGTTAGTACCACAAACCAACCAGTTGGTCTGTGGTTAGTAGTATATTAATATAGCAAAAGAACTGCATTGGAAACTATATTTTCATTCAGTTGAAAATCTATGTCCATTCACTCCATATTACGGCAATACTGAAACGGACTTTGAAATGATGTTGTTCAAGAAAATATCGCATTAAATATTTTAGTTTTATACGCATTTCGAAGATAGCAAACATACATTGAATGTTTTTGCCCAAATAGGACAAAAGAGGTTCATTTTCGTCACATCTTCGAAAAATGCATATAAAACCCATGTTTATAAACTAGTTAGAATAGGTAATATATCTAAAACGTAGCCCTAACAGTCATAAAATGATGCAGTCGTTGGATAGTCACGTTGCTACTTAAACAGTAGGTGATAGTTATGTACATTAAGTCACTTCGTCCACTTCGCATTTGGTCCACTCGACGAAAATCGTCTATTTCTCATTAACTCGACCAAATACTAAGTGGACGTAAGTGTTATGAACAGGCAAAGTGTCTAAATATATGTATGGTCGCTTTGAAAGCACTAACATACAATAATAATTTGCATACAAAGTGACCATGAAAGCAGTTCAAACTATGGTTTAAGCAATTAATATACTGATAAGAACAACAGTGATCATGTATAAATGACTTATGTGCAATCGATCACTTTAAGAAATATGAAATTGTTTAAAAAAGGACTAGGGTCTAACTAGAATATAGGAAAAATTACAAAAGCAAGTATTTTAGGTAGGCTAAGGCGCGGCCGGCCGGACCGTTAGTAATATTTCTTAGGTTTGACTTCCATAACTTTACTTTATTAAACACTGTATAGATATATGGATACTTCGTTTGCCACATACAATCAGCTACAAACTTAAAATTAAAATATCATATAGAACACAATTTATATATCTATCTATTCAGTTCGAGTCGGACTCCATGCGATTCCTGATATTCCGACGGGCCTTTTTGACCCGTTGCCGGAACTTGACGGCTTGGTAGTTGGGGTCATCCGAGCCATCGTCGGCGGGGGGTTGGGTTCGGGAGCTGCTGCCTACACCAGTGCCCACCCCGCTGTCCGGAGTCCCCTTTGCAACAGGCCACATGCTACCCTCAGTACTACAACTACTCTCCAGCTCACTTTCATTAGTTTCATTCATCAGCCTCGCCACAGTTCTATTATAACTCGTGTTAGGCGACAGTCGATCCGCTACTGAAGTTGTCGCAATCTCTTTGGGCGGTGGCGATTCACTAGAGTCTGACTGGTGCAGACTTGGTCTACCATTTCGTCTGACTCTACGTAGGTTCATTCGCTGTCGGTTTTCTGGTGGTGAGGGGTTGCTCTCCGATTCGGGCGGTTCGACTCGGAGGGAATCGCCCAACGAGTCGCGAGATCCATTTATTGGTGTCGGTACGATGCTGACGAGATTTGCGGGAATCTGGTTGCCGTTGTGATGTCTTGGTGATATAGGCAGACTTCCAACGGACTGGTCGTCGTCGGAGTCCACCTCCGCTATTCGGAACAACGCCGATGTGCTTTGGCCCCTATAACCTGTGGGTAGGAAAGAGCATATGATTGTAGAAAAATAGTTGTTTTCCTTGTCATTGCTTAAGTACTTGGAAGGACAACCACTTTTTACTAAGTGACCAGTTCGTTAATTTGTAAACACAGGGGATCTAAAAAGGCCGCATCAGCAATTCATCGGAAAGGAATTCATTTTCCGAATACCCAGCAAAGTTTTAAAAAAGTCTCTAATTCATTATAGTCCACTTATTTCATAGCAGCATTATATTTCATTTCATTATTGCCAAATAAAGAAAATATTCATCATATTAAAATCCTAATATGAATTGCGGTCTTTTCAAACCCCCAGATTTCGCAGAGCACAGCTGCTATCTACGTAAGCGAATTGCAGTTAAATTGGCGCGCTCCTTATATCCCTGTTCCTTATCAAGTTGTAAATGAGTCGGAAAGCGATGCAAACAGTAGGGCGCGCCAACACTTGGCGCATTATTCTTACGGAGTAGGCTCCGGGAGTCTAATTTCAATCTTAATGAAAATTAAAATTTTGTATCCCTACTATTCGAATTATTCGATGTCGAATTCATCTGAAAACTTACACGTGTGAACTTATTATTAATATGTAAATATCTTAAATTATCTCACATATACTTAATTTTGTTGTTAGTTCTCCAAAAAGGAATAAATTTGCTAGATGGCTATGAAGTTAATCACTATGGAAGTTAAACAATAAGGGTGCTATTCGTGTCTGTGTTTTTCACTGCAGATACGGGCTCAAAGTATACATTTATCCATGCAACGACTGTAAAATCGGCTTATTACATTGCTCCCATACAGAAACAGCATCGTTTCGCGTCATCAGCGAAATAAAAAATAACAAATGATTTATGGGTTTTCGAGCTTCTTGTCCTAGTTTAATGATTGTTAAATCATTGCATGTTCGAGTTCTTACGCATGAAGGGAGCGCGACGGTGAATACCCGATGGCGAGGGGGAAAACGAACAATGCGTTATCCCATTTTCTTGTACGATTTTCAGACTAGCGAAAATTAAACGATGCTGCTCATCATCTCATGAAACCGTTCGTAAAAGCTTGCTTACCGGAGGAGGTCACATTACGTAATAACATATACACGATAAGATTATACTACGAATTCTTTAGTTTTTTAGTTTGGTTAAGTTAGGATTACTCCATCGTATGAAGCAGGGTGCATGCATTACTTTATGAAACGACAAATCACTCTTTACCTGTACTAGTGCTGGGTAAAGCTAAGTTGTCGTCAAAGTTGTCGAAATTGTTGAAGTTAATATTCTCACTACTACCTTGCCCCATTGATGTACCTGTAAAATGAACATAAATAATATGGATTAAATAAAGGGGGCGGTTTGAGGGGACGAATGAAATGAACGATCTCGGGGGAAAAGTAACGTGATGCAAAATCATACTGAACAGAATCGCCTTTTAATAAATTTAAAGATACTTCATAGTATCTTTATCTTTATAGTACTCATGTACTAGGTATCAGATAAACATACTTAAATAATATACCTATGGCATCACTTAAGATTTTTTATAAAAACCATGTAAATTAATTCAGCTTTGACGACCGATTGGTATAGTGGATAGTGACCCTGTCAGCGAAACCAACGGTTGCGGGTTCGAATCCCGCGAGGGGTAAATGATTGTATGATGAATACGAACATTTATTCTCGAGTCATGGATGTTTATATAAATATTTATGTATGTATATCCGTTATCTAGTATCCATAGTACAAGCTTTGGTTAGTTTGGAACTAGACGATTGGTGTAAGTGCCCCAAATATTTATTTATTTATTTAGCTTCAGCACAAAACAAAAAACCAATAGAGAACACTCACCATTACTTCTTAAATTCATTACTTTCCTATAGCTAGTGACTTTACTTTTCCTTTTGGCAGACCTCGACAGGTTCATTCGTCTCCTCAGGGGCCGTATTATCTGTGGAGTAAGAAATAGTTATACACTTCACTTCACATTGATATATATTATTTCATAAGTTCATTCGTCAGTTTCAAGGTGAATTTAGTCGCGTTTAGGGTTACCATATGAAAGGCGTTTGCCGTATTTGATAGTCGTTTTAAGGTTTAGACAGGAGTGCGGCCGACATTTGTCTGAGACAGGCGTTTTTAAAATTAGAACAACAAACAAACCGTCTAGTTCATATATCGTCACGGTAAAGACAAATAATAGATTTTCTTTCCAAAATTTGTTAATAACAAATTGGAGCCCCGCTTCTTTCACACCCGCACCTGTAATACTTTTGGAGCACTCACCCGCCCCTCGCTGCGGAACAGACAGTGCTTGGGCCAGTCGGAGTCGGTTCCGCACCTATATACTGGAGCCGCGCTTGCTCGCACTATAATACTGGTGGAGGCACTCACCCGCCCCTCGCTGCGGAACAGACAGTGCTTGGGCTCGTCGGAGTCGGTGCGCTCGCTGGAGGGCGCGGAGGGCGCGGAGCCGCGCGCGGGGAGGGCGAGGCGCGGGGCGGGCCGCCGCGGGCCGCGCGCCCGCCGCACCGGCCCGCGCTTGCCCTTCGCACTGGCCCCTGTCACGCACTTGCTACTCGATTTGGTCAGCGTGCGCGACTGTTTGGAGCGTCTGCAGTCATAATAAAATGATTACGTTATCGTCATCGGGTACGTTCTGATATGTGATTGGTTGGCTCATCGGTCGCTCAGCAATTTCACGGTTTCTCATTGGTTAAAGTAATCGATGACGATACCGATGAAGTTACATAATCTAAGGACCGTTTCAAACCTGATGCATCATCATAATCAAGCCTAAAGACGTCCACTGCTGGACAAAGGCCTCCCCCAAGGATCTCCACAACGATCGGTCCTGCGCTGTCCGCAACCAGCGACTACCGATCTTTACCAAATCGTCGGTTTTTTATAAGCGCAACGGGTTAGCACTTATCCTCAATCACACCTGATGTTAAGTGAAGATGAGGCCGAAGGTGGTAGCGTACTGACCCGGAAACCCCATCTTATTTGGGGGACTGGCTATCTTATCTCTGACAACCGGAACACAACAATGCTATTAACATTGCTGTTTGGCGGCAGATTTAGATGAGATGGTGGTAGCTAGCCAGGCGGACATTTTCGGTCCACCTCGTGGGGCGCCTGCCTACGCTGTCGCCACTCGGGAGCCTTTCCGCACCAACCAGATTCATATCACGTTGTAATGTATGAAGTATTATGGGATTACCCCCAATGAAAAACGACGGGTCTTGTTTTTGACGACGTTGTTTGGGTATGTTCAGTCTTTATCTGGATGTATTGCAGTAGTGCATGGTCTGATTTGAATAGTTTTTATATTAAAGATTATATTATACTTAAACGAGGGGGCATCTACGTTTGATGAAAGTCAGTTAGGGAGCTTCGAATATATTTAGCCTTTAACATAGTTTTTTGTGTATTTATTAAACAAAATCCTTGTTGATTCCTAGTAATCCGATGTGTAATCTCCCATAAATATTTCATACATTACAATGTGGTATCCTGTAACGTAATTCACATTCTGGTACAGTTATGAAGTTGTTTGGGATCTCCATATTTTTTGCCATTATACAAAATCAGATCAAAATTACAAATACCTTAATGATCCTCTTTTTTGTGATCGCAAGTTTTTCGAATAGCGCGAGGCCACCAAGCGCGCCAACCGGTTGGGACACCGCTGACTCCGACTTCCATTGGGATTTACTGTGAGGGAAAAATAAAAGTATAGTAAATTATGGGCCTATTGAAATAACATCCACGGTATACAAAAAGAAACACGTGATAAGGGAGAGCCTATCGCTGTAAAAACGTGCATATCCATAGATGTTTTTCGGTGGAAAGTCCCTTAGTCGCCTTTTACGATACCCACGGGAAGAGATGGTTAGTTCGATTCTTTTACGTGCTGAAACCACACAGCACATTGCAGTTATGTATTATTAATTACTAATAAAAATAATAAACATCCTTGAACTTACACACAGCGCCATCTAGTTCCACACCAAGCAACTGGGCGTATTATATGGATGTCGCTAGCAGATCGTTGAATTAGCCAATTTATCAAATGCCTGGGCGTATCCAACAATCCGCATCCGGCATCTGTTCAGAGCGGGACATGTTAGGTTGCTTTGAATACTACCGAGGTGTCCTACGCAATGCGGCTCACCTGTAGTTAGCGTAGTTTCCAATAATGTAGAAAACATCAGCCGTACATAACGATCCGCCTAGGTTATAATTGATTAATTCAACCATCTGCCTGCGACATAGATAACTACACGAAAAACTCTTTTTTTTTTTGTAAATATAAACATAATTATAAAATGTAAACATCCTTAACTCGAGTACATGCCGTATTCATCATACAAACTGCCTCTAGCGGGATTCGAACCAGCGACCTCTAGACATAGTGGTCAAGGTCATTCATCGTACTACTCCTTCAAAAATGACCACGGTTTCGGAACGTTGAAAACAAACTCCGTTTTATGTTAAATGGATGGGTAGATTCGTCATGATGGATCTCAGTCAGGTAGCTGTTACCTCTTTTGGGCGGCAACGGCAGGAAGTCCATAACAATCTGGTCGCTGTCCGAGGAGTCAGAGTCGTTGCCGTGAACGGAGCCGCCCGAGCTAGAGCCGTCCAGAGAGTCAGTCTCCTCGGCTAGACACTCGAGCTCTCTCTGCACCAGCGAGTCGAAGAACGCCATCATGCGGGGATCCTCGCTTGTCGACTGCTCCGCATAGTTGTGTGATATATACTGTGTGTGGAGATTATTACATACATACATAACTTAACGATAAATAAGTATTTAAAAACCAAAAACACTCGGGATCGTTTGTATTAGCGGGCGTCATGTAAGATTATTTTTAACATAAAATGTATCACGCTCTAGGGATGAAGACGAATACACCTTGCACTTTAAAATGGTCCAGCCGTTTAAGCTACAAGAGGTAACGTAAAATTCATACCCTCCTTATCGGAATAGTCGGGTAAAAGCTACTCATTCAACTATATTATACTTCACCAGGTGTCAGGTTCTAAGCAACACCAACATGTAATAAGAGCGTCGGTTAAAACGCGGTCTCCCAATTTGGGAGGTCCGGGATCGATTCCCACTCAGGCCAAGTACCAATTAGTTTGTAAATTTTATTTAATTACTTATGTGCATCCGTGCATTAAACGGTGAAGAAAAACATCGTGAGGAAACCAGCATGACAGAGAAATAAAAATTAAAGGGCATGTGAGGTCCCCAACCCGCATTTGGCCAGCGTGGTGGACTATGGCCCATACTCCCTCACTATACGAGGGAAGGCATATATCCCTGCAGTGGGATGTTTACGGGCTGATGATGATAGATATTAGACAGACACACTTTACTATACCAAAATGATTCCCATACCTGTCCGCTATGATGTACCAGGTAAACATAATCTTCGTGGCTGTATATCCCACGCGGGTGGTCGGCGCCTTGAGTCTCGTCTAACAAACTGCCCCGCATTTGAGGCAGCTCTAACGCTGACCACACCTGTATCCAAAATACAAAAATATTAATTAAAATATACATAAATCCAAAAAACAGTGCGGATTTAGATAAATTCGTGTAATCTGAACACTCCAATGTATAAAAGTGGTATCCAGAATGTTGATATTAGGATAATTTGTATTTTAGTTTAAGTTTAACGGTAAACAGTAGTATCAAGTAGTACAAATTATAATCAACCACATCTAAAAAATTATGCGTTAGGTATTTTCAGTATTTTAGTATTAAAATTATGTTATGTTAGGTTATGTGTTTAAATTTTAATTTAATTATGATTACATACTCGTAAATTTAGGAAGTACTGTAACGTATTATTGGCGTTACATGGTGTTTCATACTAAACTTGGCTGTTTGATTAATAATTTAGCAGTTTTCGCTACGTTCTTCGATAATTCAGTGGGCTGCATTAGTTTGAGTTCCTTTGCCGTGCGTGCTCCACGCCAAATTAAAGAAAAAAAAAAATAGTTCAATCATTCCATCCCATTCCAGTGGACAGACACTTTCCTACTCGGAGGGCTGGCGGCGACATGTCAGTTCCTCTAGAAACTTTAATTTTTTCATAATTTTTTTTCTTAAAAAGCGGAAATCACCCCGCTAAGTGTGAAAGAATGTTGGGCTTGTGCCGCTACCCTATTTTGACGATGAAATTAGGACGCCGTGAGGAGATCCTTTTGGATTAGAACCGGTCGTCGGCATGGTATGTATTTTTTTCGTTTGCTGAATTTGACTCCACACCCGTACATTTCCTTAGGGTTGAGAGTAATTTGTTTGTCCGTTCGTTACAGATTAGCGGAAATTAAATATATAAAAGAAACCAGCCTGATCTGGGTAAGTGTTATGTTGATGTCACACATTTCGCATTCTTGATAACCTGAATTTGACCGTGAATTAACCATGAGTCTTTTCATTGTTTCAGTTTCTTTCTTTTTCTTTTTTTCTCTTTTAATTTATAAACCATATTTACCTCTCGGTAAAGGAAAAAGCCCCTTACCATGATTCCCATTTCATTTAAAATCTTTATTTGAACAACTCCCCGCCTTCTGGAGAGGAGACCTCGTATGCGATTCCATCCCGGAAGAGTCACCGCGGGATTGCGAGGATGTTAATTAGAGAACTTTAAGTATTTATTAAGATAATGTTAAGTAATAACACCTAGTGCGTTTAGAACTTGGCATTCTCTCAGATTCTTTCAAATTCAAGTAATTCTTTCTAATTCTTTTCATTCTTTCGAGTAATTCTTTAAAGGCATTCTTTAATAAATTCATTCTTTCATAGATTCTATCTAGTTAAGTTAATATAAACTATAGTTACAGGATTTGATGTAATTATTGGATAAAATTTCAACTCTTGAGTAGCCTTGTACTCATATAATTTACTGGTTTATTTCTAAGAAATTTCTTGTAAGCCTAAATTTATAACTTTAGTCTCCGTACTTGGAATCGAGAGATACATTAAAATGTGAAAACTTTAATTTAAATTTTATTTGGTCTATTAACCCTTTTATATTTGTTATACTAGCTTATGTCTAGTGGGCTAATATTGCCCAGGCGCCCGAATATGTAAGTATTAATTATACTTAGTTGTTTTGTCCCTTTTTTTTACATTATTGATTCAGACACCCGAGTCTGGACCGATATTGGCCCCTTTGTAACGGTTAAAGTAATTTAAATTTTGTAGTCCATTAACACCCAAAATCCCATTAATTCCCGGTGCAAATTACTTAAATAATCTACATTTTGGTACTTCTGCCAATACTGTAAGATTTTCTTTTGGGAGGTTACAAAATTTGTAACCTAGCAAAAAAATTAGTGTACCTTCTACAAATGAAGTTTAATAATAAAATTTGTAATTTTTATTGTTACTAATTGGCGCTCTTATATTGAAAACTTTTACTTAAATTTAATTAAATTTAATTAATTGTAACAATTAAATAATCGTTACAATTGGCGCTCTCACTCAGGGACTTGAAACGTTAACCTGACTTGGATGTTATATTAATTAATTGTGTTATTCGAATTTTACACAGGGTGTTGTGAAATTTAAATATATTTGTATTTTGAATGCCAAGTTCTTTTGTCATACTTCAATACTGAATTGTGATTATACCTGTTGTTTACACGGACGTAATACTGCTATACTGCACTATATTATTTTTGTACACATTTCTAGGTACTGTACTGTGTATTTTTTACTTAGGATGTTTGTTTTTTGTAAATTGAATGCCAATTTCAAATATTTCTATTTAACTTAGAATATTTTAATATTTTTATTTAACTTTTACTTTGAAGTGGATACTTACGTTGTCATAATAATGGAGGGCCAACTTGCCATTAAAAATATTGAAACTCAAACTGAGGATATTGAAAACCCAGATAACTTAGTACCTAAAATCGATATACCCAATATGTCTAAAGCTACGGAACATGATGCTCCCTGCGATAGGAATGCTCTTTCTAGTGACCTTCTTGATTTGTCGGAACAGGTTCCTTTGACTTTCGATAGAAACTTTCATAGTTCGGATATTCACTGCAAACCTGCTCATTCTTGTAGAAAATCAGATCTTTATAACTTTAAAAATAAATTTAATGGTAAATCGTGTGTCAGAGAATTTTTGCTGCGTTTGGAAGAATACTGCTTGGCTCGTGGTATACAGGATGATCATATTTTGTTGTCTTTTTCTGAAGTCGTTACAGATACAGCTCTTAAATGGTTTCGATCCATTCGTAATACAGTTAGGACATGGAAATGCCTCAGAATTGAATTACTTAAACGTTTTGATAAATTAAATTTCGACTATCAATTGGAACATGATTTGCGTATTAGAAAACAAAAAACTAATGAAACTTTGTCAGATTTTATAATTGAAATTGTAGATATGTCTCATAGACTTACTTATCCTTTGTCGGAAGCTACACTTTTGGAAATAATAAAGCACAATATGCTACCCCAGTTTTCCATTCTTTTGGTTGGACGTACAATTAATAATATTGATAATTTAGTGACTCTTTCAAAACAAATTGAAGAATACCTTAATATGCCGTCTACCAAGACGCCTTCAACAGATAAAAAAGTTAAAAATATTCACGCTGTTGATACTGTTTTAAAATGTTTGAAATGTAAAGAACCTGGACACACTTATAAATCTTGTAAGAAAATTCCTGGTCCTGCTTGCTTTAAATGTGGTAAAATTGGTGTTCTCACTAAATCGTGTGAAACTTGCAATGAATCTAATTGTCAGGCTCCAAAAAACTTGTGAAGTCCTGTCAGTCACAACTTCTCGAAGAAGAACATTGTGAGCTGACATTAGTCGATAGTTCGCGACCTAATCCGTTGGTTCAACGTAAAGAGTTTGACGATTGGTGTCAATATTTAAAAGTATTTTTTCAAATTAACAAACTAGCTCCTGTTTTGTTTACTAAGAACCATGACGTTCGACCATTTTTGAAATTCGATGTTTGCGGTATAGCTTTTACTGGTTTACTAGATACTGGTGCAAATAAAAGTGTACTTGGTTCACAAAGTCATTTAAGATTCTTAAATTTGGGATTTAAACTTAAAGATTGTTATCACAAGGCTCGTACTGCTGATGGTAATGCTCAAAATGTTATTGGTACTATTGATATTCCTATAACTTGCGACAACTCCACTCGTATGGTAGAATTTATGGTCGTTCCTTCTCTGTCTCCCGATATAATACTGGGATTCGATTTTTGTGTAACTTTTGATTTGACAAAAGATTTATTTAAAAGCTTAACTTTTGAAAACAACAACGGTGTTTCAAATTCAATTGAAATTAATTCGGTAACTTCTGTTGCTCAACTTTCTTCCTCTGAGAATAAAGAATTAGAAGAAGTAGTTAAACTTTTTGAAGATATATCATGTGAAAAGAAAGGCTTGGGTTTAACTCACCTTACTCAACATAGGATTTTCACGAAAGGTGAACCTATTAAACAACGTTACTGGCCTATTAGTCCGGCTAAACAAAAAGAACTCTATGATGAAGTTGAGGTTTTACTAAAAGAGGGAATTATACAACCTTCTAAATCTCCTTGGTGCTCTCCAGTTTTGGCTGTCGAGAAAAAAGATGGCGGAACTAGACTTTGCTTAGATTCTCGGAAACTTAATTCTGTCACAATTAAAGATTCATACCCTTTACCTTACACATCACAAATATTGGATAATTTGCGAGGTGCTAAGTATATAACGGCTATAGATTTGTCTAAAGCTTTTCTTCAAATTAGCTTAGAGGAAACGTCTAGGGAAAAAACTGCGTTTGTAATCCCCGGTAAAGGACTCTTCGAGTTTGTTCGGATGCCATTTGGTTTGACAAATGCTCCAGCAGAACTTCAACGTCTTGCGGATAAATTGTTTGGACCCGAATTCGATTCTAACGTGTTTATTTATTTGGATGATTTGCTGGCCATTTCAAGCTCATTTACTGATCATATTGCGTTGCTACATAAAATTTATAAACGTTTGAAAGATGCTGGACTTACTGTAAATCTTAAAAAGTGTGAATTTTGTAAAGATAGATTGCGATATTTGGGTTATGTTATTGATGGTAATGGTTTACATACTGACTCGTCTAAACTAACAGTTATAGAAAATTTTCCTCGCCCTACTACAGTTAAACAAGTTCGTAGTTTTCTTGGTATGTGTTCTTATTATCGTCGTTTTATTGATAAATTTGCTGATGTTGCTCAACCTTTAACGAATTTAACTAAAGGACCTAGAAATTCTAAACGATTTGTGATTTGGAATAGCGAAGCTGAAAATTCATTTTGTAAATTGAAACAATCTTTATTGACTTCTCCTGTATTAATTTGTCCCAATTTTGAAAAACCCTTTTTTCTTCATTGTGATGCTAGTAGTTTTGCAATCGGAAGTGTTTTATGTCAGGAAGACGACGACGGTCTCCAACATCCTATTTCTTTCTACTCTCGAACCTTTAGTAAGTGTGAAATTAATTATAGTACTACTGAAAAAGAACTTTTAGCTATTTTAGATTCGATTGAACATTTTCGACCTTATGTCGAAGGTATGAAGTTTACAGTAATAACAGACCATGCTAGTTTAAAATGGTTACTTGCTTTAAAGAATCCTAGTGGTCGATTAGCTCGTTGGGCTGCTCGTATTTCACAGTTTACTTTCGATATTGTACATAAAAAAGGTAGTTTGCATGTTGTTCCAGATGCATTGTCACGTATTGAAATTAATGCTTTAAATATTCCTTCTTCTGATATTGTGCAACCTGATGATGAAATTCACGACCCTTGGTATAAACGTATATTCGTAAGTTGTCAAAAGTCGCCTCTCAGATATAAAAATTATAGAGTTGAAAATGATGTTTTGTATAGATTCTGCAAACCTAAATTTGATTTGCAAAGTAGTTTATCTTGGAAAATAGTAATTCCGAAAGAAAATGTTTTAGATACAATTAGAGAGTATCACGATAATATAAACTCAGGACATTTAGGTGTATCAAAAACTCTGAATAAATTAAGATTTCATTATTACTGGCGCTCTATGCATAAAGATGTTCAAGATTATGTCTCTAAATGTGAGATTTGCAAAGCTTATAAACATTCAAACTTGCCTCCATTTGGTATTATGTCTAATCCTAAATCTGTTAGTCGTCCGATGGTTATGCTATCCATTGATTTAATTGGTCCTCTCCCAAAAACCTATTCGGGACATCGCTTCATACTGTCTATCGTAGATGTATTTTCTAAGTATTGTTGGATACACCCTTTGTGTAATGCTACTACCAAATCTATTTGTAAATTCCTCGAGAAAGAAATTTTCTTAAAATTCGGCTGTCCTAAAGTTGTTGTTTGTGACAACGGTACTCAATTCACTTCAAGAGTTTTTGTGGAATTTTTGAAAAATTTTAATATAACCAAAATATTTTATAACACTTTGTATACGCCTCAGAATAATCCTGTGGAGCGTTATAATAAAACGATTGTTACCTGCGTTGCTTGTTACGTTCGTGATGATCATAGGACTTGGTCAAAATTTTTAGGCCAAGTACAACTTGCTTTGAATAGTAGTATTAACTTAGCTACTGAGTTTACACCTAACTTCTTAATGTTTGGTAGGGAGGTTATTGTAGATGCTTCTTTACACCGTTTTAGTAACTCATTGGATAATTTAAATGACGTAGAACTAGAAGATCGCCCTTCTTATGCTCTATCGTTGAATTCTTTGGGGATTATCTTTGAAAAAGTGGGGGGAACATTGTTAAAAGCTTATAAGCGTAATGCTTCCTATTATAATAAGGGTAGGAAAGTCATTTCTTATGGGTTAGATGACATAGTTTGGAGACGAAATTTTGTGCAATCTAATGCGATGCAATACTTTTCGGCTAAGCTTGCTCCTAAGTTTGTAAAATCAAAAATTATCAAAAAGATTTCTAATAATGTTTATGTCTTGAAAGACTTGAACAGGGGTTCAGTGGGGACTTATCATGTAAAAGATATTATTAAAATTTAACACTTTTATTAAAGGGATTTTTGCTTAGTATGTTCTTAGATTTGGAGTAACACCCCTTTTGTTTGTGTGAAAGTATGATGATGTATGGAAGAGTTTGGGGCTTAATGAAAGAGAAGAGTATGAAAGATTATCCAATTTCTATTTACAATACATTTAAAGTTGAACTTAGGACATTTTGGTTCTTATATTTTGGAAATTCCATTGTTATGGGCTAACTCATAAGATCTAATTAGTTTTAGCACAAGATTCTTAATCTTTTCTATAGTATAAGGTCTTGTATTTTAGATATCTTTATGTACTTCTTGTACTATGTTTTGTTCTTGTTGCTATCTACGTCATTGTAGTAGTACACAATTTTATGGTATTAGGTACTGTGTTACATATAGTGTCTGTTGTGTGATACACTTGTGTAAGTCTGTTTTGTCTGTAGGCTAGATTTGTTTCTCGGATGTGACCTACCGGATTTGACTTTTGTTAGCTAACGTTTTCTCTTTTTGGACGTATAGTGAAACTTTTGTTTCCACATATGTATTGGAACCTTTGTGTCCATACAGTATATCCTCTGGAGTTCTCTTGGATGAACTTTATTTTTGATACTCCTGTTCTGTGTTCGGAAAATCGGTGGAGTGGAGCCGGTCTCAGACAGCGAGCACCTAGTTGGAAATTCACATGGAGTTGAATTCTTCCACTTGTTATTCCCCTGGATTGTGTTCGGAAAGCCGGTAGTGATGAGCCGACCACATATCCAGTTGGATTTTGTTTTTGAATAGATTCTCGTATGTAGAATTCTATCAATCTTATTACGCTACGTGTTCGAAAAGTTGATGGTGTAGTGTCGACCACGTTAGTCGTAACCTTTTATTGTTTTAGTTTGGTGTTCTTGAAATCCATTCTTGGAGTGTTCGTTAGACCCAAAATCTTTAAAAGATTCAATTTGACCACCTCAGAGTCAAAGCTTTAAATGCTTTAACTTTAAGTTTGTAAGCTTCTTGCTTTGCACTTCGTTGTTTCGAGTTATCAAATGATATTGCTCTAACTCCGAACTTTCTTCTATTAAACATTTGATAGTTTTCACTTTATTTAGATTTGCTTCCAGATTTGGATCACGATCGTTGTGATAGTGTTATTAGTGAGTTGAGTCGAGTTCAGAAACTTATTTAATCTGAATCTCCTACTTTAACTTTAAACTTTACATGGTTTCAACTTAATGTCTTGGACTCATTGTTTTTTTTTGTAAATCTTTTGCTTTTGGATTCTACATTCTGTTTTTGTCCTTTTGCTGTTATCTTTCGATTCTATGTTTTCTCTTTGTGGTTTTGTGATACGTTTTGGAAGAAAGAGCTTCACTCTTTTTTTATTTTTTTTTGTTTAACCAGGGATGAAATGTAACGTATTATTGGCGTTACATGGTGTTTCATACTAAACTTGGCTGTTTGATTAATAATTTAGCAGTTTTCGCTACGTTCTTCGATAATTCAGTGGGCTGCATTAGTTTGAGTTCCTTTGCCGTGCGTGCTCCACGCCAAATTAAAGAAAAAAAAAAAATAGTTCAATCATTCCATCCCATTCCAGTGGACAGACACTTTCCTACTCGGAGGGCTGGCGGCGACATGTCAGTTCCTCTAGAAACTTTAATTT
The DNA here is from genome assembly GCA_949316235.1 of Oegoconia quadripuncta. Taxonomy (NCBI): domain Eukaryota; kingdom Metazoa; phylum Arthropoda; class Insecta; order Lepidoptera; family Autostichidae; genus Oegoconia; species Oegoconia quadripuncta. The sequence continues at coordinate 6,642,569 of OX438759.1, forward strand.
TTTCATAATTTTTTTTCTTAAAAAGCGGAAATCACCCCGCTAAGTGTGAAAGAATGTTGGGCTTGTGCCGCTACCCTATTTTGACGATGAAATTAGGACGCCGTGAGGAGATCCTTTTGGATTAGAACCGGTCGTCGGCATGGTATGTATTTTTTTCGTTTGCTGAATTTGACTCCACACCCGTACATTTCCTTAGGGTTGAGAGTAATTTGTTTGTCCGTTCGTTACAGATTAGCGGAAATTAAATATATAAAAGAAACCAGCCTGATCTGGGTAAGTGTTATGTTGATGTCACACATTTCGCATTCTTGATAACCTGAATTTGACCGTGAATTAACCATGAGTCTTTTCATTGTTTCAGTTTCTTTCTTTTTCTTTTTTTCTCTTTTAATTTATAAACCATATTTACCTCTCGGTAAAGGAAAAAGCCCCTTACCATGATTCCCATTTCATTTAAAATCTTTATTTGAACAACTCCCCGCCTTCTGGAGAGGAGACCTCGTATGCGATTCCATCCCGGAAGAGTCACCGCGGGATTGCGAGGATGTTAATTAGAGAACTTTAAGTATTTATTAAGATAATGTTAAGTAATAACACCTAGTGCGTTTAGAACTTGGCATTCTCTCAGATTCTTTCAAATTCAAGTAATTCTTTCTAATTCTTTTCATTCTTTCGAGTAATTCTTTAAAGGCATTCTTTAATAAATTCATTCTTTCATAGATTCTATCTAGTTAAGTTAATATAAACTATAGTTACAGGATTTGATGTAATTATTGGATAAAATTTCAACTGTTGAGTAGCCTTGTACTCATATAATTTACTGGTTTATTTCTAAGAAATTTCTTGTAAGCCTAAATTTATAACTTTAGTCTCCGTACTTGGAATCGAGAGATACATTAAAATGTGAAAACTTTAATTTAAATTTTATTTGGTCTATTAACCCTTTTATATTTGTTATACTAGCTTATGTCTAGTGGGCTAATATTGCCCAGGCGCCCGAATATGTAAGTATTAATTATACTTAGTTGTTTTGTCCCTTTTTTTTACATTATTGATTCAGACACCCGAGTCTGGACCGATATTGGCCCCTTTGTAACGGTTAAAGTAATTTAAATTTTGTAGTCCATTAACACCCAAAATCCCATTAATTCCCGGTGCAAATTACTTAAATAATCTACATTTTGGTACTTCTGCCAATACTGTAAGATTTTCTTTTGGGAGGTTACAAAATTTGTAACCTAGCAAAAAAATTAGTGTACCTTCTACAAATGAAGTTTAATAATAAAATTTGTAATTTTTATTGTTACTAATTGGCGCTCTTATATTGAAAACTTTTACTTAAATTTAATTAAATAGTAATTAATTGTAAAAAATTAATTAATCGTTACAGTACCTACATAAATTCTTCTGTTTATTCATTAAAAAACCTATAACCACCAACTAAAGATTATCTAAATAAATTAACGAATTAGATAAATGAAAATTTCTCCCAGGTATTGAACGGCCGGAACGGTCCCGAGTAGGTGCACATACTTTCTGTAGTAAATAGGGACCAGCCTTCTGGACGTGCAAAGTTTCGACCAAGCGCTCCGATAACTGACAGAACAGGGGGTCTAGTCTCTAACGAAAATAGCTGCGGACGGCCGTAACTTCAGACATTTTCTTTTGCAGTTTGCTGTGTCAATTATAAACCAATCGTCATTATTTTACTTTTGTTGTATATAGTTGGACATCACAAGTTAACACGGGACGCAAGGAACGTCAGAAGTTATGCAAATAAAGGATTCTTAAAAAAAAAAAAAAAAAAAAAAAAGAAAAAGAAAAAGTCCGAAGTTACGGTCGTCCGAAGCCATTTTCGTTAAAAAGTAGACCTCCATAACAGTGACAAAATAATCCCAACAATACGTTATACATTTAAACCTATTTTATTCATGGCAACTAGGCTCTACCAACTTTAACATTTATTATTAAACCACATAAAATATCGCATAATTTGGTCGATAATTTGTATGATTGTTGTATTTTAACTACTCGTAGGATTCATATTGATAACGCCCATGACGTTAAAATCAAATGTAATATAAACCTTTTAATAAAACCAAGATTAGGCAATAGAGATAATTTCTATTCCATCTTATATTTGCCGTGGGGTTGGGCATAGGCCCAAAGGCACTTATCTTCATCGGCAAAGGCATTCGGGATCTTTTGCACTTCTTCAGCTTTCGATCTCCTACTGCCGACTTATAGATTTCATAAGTCTTATGATACAGGTTAGTGGAAAGAGCATGCGGCCATGGCATCACAGTCAGTCACCCAGAAGGTGCTTTGATTCCCGTTCTTTGTTGCATGCTCTGAAGGTTGAATTTTCAGCTAGGCCCATTTTAAGAGGTCCCTCATTCCATGGAAATAATTACAAAGTTTATAGGGTTTTACACACCTTGATAATTTTCTCAACCCCAGAGGAAGCGATGAGGCAGTGGTGTGGGTTGTACCGCACTTGGTTCACGATAGACCTGTGACCATATAGCACTACGTGGGGTAATTCCGCTGTCATCTCTGAAACACATACAGTTAACTTAGACAAATATAAAATTTAAATTAATAAATTAGTTTATTTCAGAGACGCGAGATCAGACAAAATAATAAACATTAGTGAAATTGAATTCGTGTCATTCCTGTTTACTGCTGACTCCAATCCTAATTACGAACAACTTTCCACTAGAAACCATAGCCGAATTCAGCGAAAATTGTTAGACTTCTATACTAAAGGTGCATGGATTCAGAATGGTTTACTTTGTATGGGTAATCGAAAACTATTTAATCGAATTCGACTACGGTTCCTTGGGGAAAGTTGTTCGTAATCAAGAGTGGCGTCACCAGTTAATGGGAATTACACGAATTCAGCCTGTAGATGTATCTGGTAGTTAACAGCTCCATTTCATGTATTTAGAATTAATGATTTTGGATACACATACGATAATAAAAATAAAAAGGGAAATCTACATAAAAGGATAATTGTATCTGTAAACAAAAAAATTATATTAATTGGAATATACGTACCACTGCCACCATTATCGGGTATTTTCCACATATATAGGTTAAAGTCATCAGAGCCACTGAGCACGTACTGATCCCCCTCCCCAGCGAAGCAACAACTCTTCATCGTGCACGAGTTGTAGTAGTCTTGGTGGAAGAACTCCGTCACTGGTAACGGTGACTGGACAGAGTATAACACCGGAGGGAGACGCCGGCGAAGCGCCAGAATGTGAGTGCCCGAAGCGTTGAAACGAACACTCATTGCGTTCTGATAAGAACTGCTGTTGCCCATGTAGCGGAGAACCGGGCTAAAAATAATAAACAAAACAGTCATTGGAGTCCTTTTATACAATGTAGGGATTGAAAGTGGTCAGTATTTGCCCCTTTATGATTTTATTCATTATAATATTTGTTTTCCAATTTAGACAGTTTGAAAATAGTTTTATTTTCAAAACAACCGGGTTCCCGAGATGGTTCAGGGGGTCTATTCTCTAACGAAAATGGCTTCGAACGGTCGTAACTTCGGACTTTTTCTTTTGCAGTTTGCTGTGTCAATTATAAACCAATCGTCATTATTTTACTTTTGTTGTATATAGTAGGACATCACAAGTTAACACGGGACGCAAGGAACGTCAGAAGTTATGCAAATAAAGGATTCTTAGCAAAAGAAAAAGTCCGAAGTTACGGTCGTCCGAAGCTATTATCGTTAAAAAGTAGACCCCCATAACAGTGACGAAATAATCCCAACAATACGTTATACATTTAATTCTCCTAATCCCCAGAATCCTTTATTTGCATAATTTCAGACATTCCTTGCGTCCCGTACCAACTTGTGATGTCCAACTATTTACAACAAAAGTAAAATAATGACGATTGGGTTATAATTGGCACAGCAATTTTGACCGCCTCCGTGGCTCAATGTAAACAACATTGGGTTTACGATTCGGAGGTCGCGGGTTCGATCCCCAGCGGGGTACATGTTTAAGTACTCGGTTTGGTTGGTGGAAGGGTATTTTAAATGTCCGCCTGGCTAGCTACCACCATCTTCTAAATCTGCCGCCAAGCAACAATGTTAATAGCATTGTTGTGTTCCGGTTGTCAGAAATAAGATAGCCAGTTCCCCAAATGTGTTGGGGTTTCCGAGTCAGTACGCTTCCACCTTCGACCTCATCTTCACTTAACATCAGGTGTGATTGAGGTACCAACTCGTTGTACATATAAAAAAAAAATAAAAAAAGCAAACTGTACTTTTACAGTTAGCTTTTTTTTTTCTTTAAAAAGTCCAAAGTTACGGCCGTCCGAAGCTATTTTCGTTAGAGAGTAGACCCCCTGGGCTATGATTGATGGAAATTGACTAAACCCTTTCGAAGATATTTTGGACATCTGTGTCCTTTGTAGTCTCTTGGGGATTTTTAAAAATAACATAATACAAATCATCACAGGATTATAGTCTATATTCTTTGAGTGAGCCTATATTTAGCAATAAAAGTATCTAGGACATGTACACATAACCTGAACATTACTATAACTCTGAAGGCAAAGTATGTCCAGGTGTTTTCTTTGTTCTTAAACTAAAGACCCTGACACAAATACAACCAGGGTTTGTAACCGGTTTCCAAAATACCGGTAAATAAAGGTTTATACCGGATTTTAGAAAAGGTTTCGTTCGGAGCACGTCCGAAATGAGAGCGCTACCTAAAACCTTCATAAACCGGTTTAATCCGGACAGTACACGCGTCGGCGTGATAGAGAACTTGAAGTGATAGAGACAGCGTCGTCGGTAAGAGCGAAATGAAAACTATTAAAAGCCGCTTAATTGATTCCAAAACCATTTGGTTTCGCTCCTCAAGGTAGAGCCAAACCTAAATAAAACCTTCTTTGTGCTTGACGCTGATTTAGGCTTAAAAATAAACGGTAAGCAAGCCCTGCATACAGCCCGATAATGAAATGAAATTCTTTATTACGCCATTAAATACTATAGAACTCAAAAATAAATAAATATCTTTGCACATATACTACTAGGCTTGTATTATGAATACCAGATGGTTGATAAACTAGACAAATACATTTTTCTTTTGTAAATAAATACATATATAAATGAAAAACATCCACAACTCGCATCATACAAACATATGCCCTAGCGGGTTTCGAACCCGCTACCTTTTGGTATAGCAGTCAAGAGTTTCTAACCACTACACCAAACATGTCATTGATCATAATGTTCGATCTGTTATTGTCTCGGACCTAAACATTGATCACACAGCCCATAGATACATAATAACAGGCGAGGGGCATCAGCCAACACATGAGGATATAAGGCCCGTATTTCAGAATGTTACTCAAGCGTAGATTTGTGCTTGAGCATAGTTAGAAAGAGATGCAACAAAAAAACAAGTTACATAAAGCTGTCCCTTTTTCACTGTGCTTAAGCGTCTCAATTAAAAGTAAACCTCATGTCACATACCTTGGTGTCATCTTGGAACGTAACTTTGCGTTTACCGAACACACTCGGGTTGTTGGCGATCGCGTCAAATCAAATTTCTATGCTTTTTCTAGAGTTTCCAAGGCGGAATGGGGGCAAGGCCACCTATGTAGCCAGTATGTGCTATGGGGCGCCCGTCCTGAGTGGACAGGGTATTACAGTTGCCGTTCGTCGTCGCTTACTCCAGAATCAGAGGATAGCATTGCTATTCCTCTGCAAAGCCTAGCCAGCACCAGTACAGAGACTCTCCCAGTATTGGCAGGGGTATGGCTAATTGACCTGGAAATTCAAGCACGCGCCGCCAACCACATCCGTTCTCGTGGTCTAGCGTGGACCAACTTTACCATAGGCGATATGTACCGTGTGTCTGGTCTGTTTTGCTGGACTTGTGCTGAAGTGGAGGACCAACTTATGGCCGTTTGGCAGGCCAGGTGGGACTGCTCAGAGAAGGGGAGACACTTGCACAGGCTCTTCCGTATAAACGACGGAGCTGTATAGCCATCTTTCCAACCTATACATTTCAATACTCTTCGACAATAATTAAGGACTCACTGTTTGGGAGATCGCAGATCCGACAGCGCAACACCGTCCCGTGCGTTCGCGGACACCAGTATGCCGCCTTGTTGCGGATGGAACATCACACCGTGGAATGCTTTCCTGCTGCGTGCTATAACTAGCGATTCTGTGCAAATGGAAAATTTAACAATGAACAGCAAAAAGAGAGTGAGGTTTAAAAAGGCGACTGTATCAATGAGGCTGGCATAGTTACCCAGGGTGTACGAAAGCCTCAAATAAAAACAAGATTAAAATAAAAAAAAACAATGAACAAGTAAATCATACAGTTCTTGTCTTTACAAGAACTGTATGATTTACTTCCCCTTTGGGAAGACAGAGCAAGTAACAATTAATATTCCTTTATTTTGTAGGTACACAGCATATACTTAGTCAGAGTTTACATTTTTGCAAGGCAATAAAATTTTACCCTAGCAGACCCAAACGGCACTTTTTGAAAAACATTTTATATTACAAAATTGTTAAATTAATTGGAAGAAAAAGACGTACTGCGCCGACCTCAAATAAATTGGGATTAGGGCAAGAAGATAATGATAATGAGATCAATCTGACCACAGCAACTGTTTAGTGTAATTGGTTAGAACGATTCAGTTACAACATCAATAGCTTAACTAACCCACCGCTGGGGCTCAGCCTTAGCCCAGTTTTTGCACCGCCCCCACAGACCACCAACTAAGCTTAACGACAATGGAAAACAAAGATTTGATTACAGAGTGTAAGAAATTTAACTGATAAATGAAAGGTAATTTGTAAATTATAGAAAAAAAAAACTTACCAAAATAAAATAAACGAATTTTAACCATTACGAAATGAAAAAAATAAGGCCGCATAATTGTACTCTTATCAGTATTGTGTTTTGTAAACTGTATGTTCTCCTTTTGTACAATAAAGTATATTTGTATTGTATTGTTAAGAAAAATGTTCATCCACAGGTAGCAGTCATTAAGCTATCACTTAATTGCTATAATTTTATAAATAGCTTACGAGTGTGAAGTTGCGCCAATCTACCACAATAGAGAATAAAACTATAAGAGTAATATAATCAAATCAATGTTATAAAATGGCGGCGCATTATAAGGTTTCTTTATGTTATAACAATAAGACGTAAAGGTTATTGATGGAAGTGAAATATCAAGATTTACATGACAAATAGATAACATAGCTGTGAATATGATAGACTGTTTAAAAAAATCTGCATATTGAAATAGCAAAGCAGCCTTATAAGGGTCTGAATTTTGTGTGCAGATTCCAGTATGAATAAGTACATTGCTTCAAATAAAAAAATCAGAAGAGGAAATCGTAAAATTCATATTAAATGAGAAAGTATATAAAAATATATTTTAGAGAAAATAGCTTTACAACTTTGAAATTAAAAGAATTACAGCATTTAGGCTACAGGAGGTAACATAAGTTTACACCTGAAAAAAATTACCCTCCTTCCTGGGATAGTCAGTTAAAAACAATATTTAGGTGACATATCAAATTAGATGCAGAATATAGTTGGGAAACTATTTTATTTTGGATTTACTCTAAAATGTCTGCCCTGTGGTTCTAAGTCTCTAATGGTTATTTTTATTCCATGCTTTTCATTCCATAGAATAAGGGCTATGATCCAAACATACCATGTACAGAGTGGCGAGTGTCAAACAAGAGCAGGCGGCCATCATTAGCTGCAGTGGCTACCAAACGCTCATTGAAGGGGTCAATGCTGAGACTGCAGACAGCCCTCTGATGCTGGAGTACTTCTAGTGGACACTTACTTTCCAAGTCATGGACAATCACCTATTGGAAATCAAATTAAACTATAATTATATTTTTACACAATAAAGTCAAGAGAGAAGTACTTGATTTGAGAGTGTAAAGTGAATTTGCTATCTTTATCAAATTTTGCCGTGACACATCATTTGAACTAACTGTACAAATCTCTCAGAACAATAACTTCCAAGTTAAAATAAAACTATACAATTAGATACAATTCTAAAACATCACCTATCTGACCTGGGAATTGGTCCAACCCAATATGTTTATTTTTATGAAAGCCTATGGATCAATTTATATAGAATAGATCATGTCATTCTAAGTAACATAATATCTTAAATAAAAGGGACACCGTAAAATTTAATAATATTTTCGGGAAAGACCCCTTCAAATTTTCAATGCTAATCAAGGCAGAAGTAGATAGCCAGAAAGAGAGTGTTCAATGATAACTCTATTTACGTATTTTGTACATTCATTTGGAGTTTATTTATATATTTTATTTAATAGCTCTCCAGTTTTTTGAACAAATCCTAGTTTCCCATACAACATTATAATTTAATTCATGATTCACTCAGCGCCACCTTATCTTCACCTAGCCAAAACTAGAGCCACAATTATAATCTTTCCTTCACAACAGGTTTTTTGCCCAAATTAAAAGATATTACAAATACATAATTTAATGAATCATACTTACAATATCATCATTTCCTCCTGAGTAAATCTTCTGATTGTCATTAGTTATACCCAGACAGAAGATATTGGACTGATGTACTGCCTTCATTGGCTCAGGCTTGCCACGGTCTAGGATGGCCTGCCCGAATTGCCATAGCATCACCCTCCTGTCATCGCCTCCTAGTATAGGATAATTAGGAAGGTCAAAAACCAATAATCTCAGACAGATCTGGCTGTAATAGCTTAATAATTTTCACCAAGAGAAAATACAAAAAAAAGGAATATAAATAATGTAATAGTTGTGTGCAGCAATATTGTTAACTCTTTCCTTGTATTCCCTTTATAGATAGACAGGGGCCAATACAATTACTATCGAAGACGGAGCCTGCAAATGATCATCACACAGTTGCATACAGGCCTGCTGGTCGTGTAATTCTGTTCAGTTGCTGTGGTAATGTCATACAACATAATGGCCTGCTAATATTTATTTTACCTACCTAGTTCAATTATTCCTTTGATGATTAATTAGAGGCATTTAGACTACTAAATTTGACATTGATACTAATCAATGTCGTAAAAAACACGTAATTTGTCTAACAACACAACCTACCTATTTCAAATGTATTGTCCTTATACCCAAAGGTTGCTGGCGGAGATCGCTTTTGGTGATAAGGTCGCCAAATTGTACATTCGATCCTTACCAACTTTCTGTAACTGTATGTGTTTTTCTGTTGTGCAATAAGGTGTATTTGAGTTGTAAACTACGTTCTAAAATTGACACTTAAAAAACTCTTTGAAAATTCGAATACTCAAAATTCCTACCTTTTAACCTGCATCTAAAATTGCTTTGCTAAAATAGACCATACACAATAGATATCACTATCACGTCATTAATAATAAAATGTAAAAATTACCTGATACAAGCAGCTCGCCATTACTGGAAAACTCGATGGCATTTACACATCCAAAATGGCACACCAAATCACGGCGGTACAGATTCTTTGCAGCATTCAATCGCTTGTTGAATAAATGTGATCTCAGATCTGGTAATAGTCCATATTCCCTCTTTGCAATATACGGTAAAGGGCTCGCAGTATTCGCCATCTTCAGAACAAAACCACCATTTTCTGACACGAAAATGAAACAAACTCAACTTACTCTTCTGCTCTAGACAGCCGATCAGCTGTACTTTATTTTTAAAAACATCACGACGACGAGACGCCCCTTTGTTTAGTATTATCGTTGCTACTCGGAAAATCAATAAAGTATGTAACGCTTGTCTCTGTCTATCGTCGTTTCGGAGAATATTTGCCTTCGATGAAAAATAGTATTTCTACTAGTAAATATCTATGTAAGTTTGATTAAGTTTTTTTAAAGATCTGGGACAAATTTTTATGTATAAATATTTTTAATAATATACCTAATCAGTATTTTATTTCGGTTTTAACTTTACTATAAGTTATTTCTAAGTTCCATGTTCTATATTCTTCATTACATAAACGTAAAAAAAGTTGTAAGTTTTTCTATAATTGCCAATTTACTCGTGGGGGCCTGCCCACGCTGCGTCTTCTGGTGAGTGATCGCCACTCGCGAACCTTTCCGCCCCAACAGCCGTCGCGTCGGTTCTACGAGCTATGTGCCCGGCCCACTGCCACTTAAGTTTAACAATTAGTTCTATTGCGGATCTAGTCATTTCTGATGCGATCGCCAGAGAGACTCCGAGCGCGAGCCGCCATGAGAGCCATTGCCCTTTGGGTGACCTTCCATAACTCGGGTACACATGCCCGTATTCATCATACAAACATATGCCCCTAGCGGGATTCGAACCCACGACCTTTTGGTATAGTGGTCAGAGTTTCTTACCAATACACCAAACAGGTCGTCAAAATTTATTTGATGGAACAAATGATTACATTGTCTAGGTAGACTAGGCTAAACGCTAGTGTTGATAGCATTTTAATTTGGGATCTTCAATAGTCTTACACGTCCTGTTGGGGCACAGCCTCGTCTCACTGGGAAAGGGTATGGGCCATAATTCAGTGCGGATTGGTGTCAGACTAGTGGCCACCTGACAGTCAGTAATTCTGTAGGCCACAAATTGTCTACAATTAAAAATAACCATCCTTTTTTTTAATCCAAAGATAAAGCTTGAGTTTTCTTTCGCGTCATAAGATACCCTCAATAGTACAACACACTCGTATAAAAAACATACAAACGACCGAATTGACAACCTACTCCTTTTTGATGTCGGTTAGAAGTCACCCATCCAAGGACTGACCGCGCCAGACATTGCTTAACTTTGCTAATCTAAAACGAATGTAACTGCGTCACCAGTGCTTTGTTTCTGTAATGTTTACGTATTGGAAAAATTACTGGAGGGCGCATAGTCCCGGACCTTAGCCTGCCCTTGAAGGGGGGCAGGAATTAAAAAAAAACAATAAACAAAGTGACACTGACAGATAAACAAGCGTGGTGGGTGTGTTGTTCCTTTGGTATAGTTATTTTACTCTTTGGTGTGTTGATTATTTTTGGTAACATCTTCCAGTATTGTCTGGTAGAAACAAATTCAGACTTACTAGTAATATGGTAGTAGCTACAGACATGAGTAAGCCGACCCTGAAAATATCAGGTAAAAAACTTCCAACCTCCATCAGTCAGACAAATGCTATTATTACCTAACGTATTTACAGATAATTTTATGTTTCAGTATCAGACAAAGACTCCTCAAATAGTGAAGAGTCTGACTCTTCAAATAGTGAAGAGTCTGACTCTTCAAATAGTGAAGAGTCTGACTCTTCAAATGTCGAAGATGAACTGCTAATGACAAACAAAGGCTGGGCAGATTCGGTTGCGAAAATCCTTGGATCTAGCAAACCAAAAAACAAAAAAACCTTGGTACTATCAAGAGCTAAAAAGTATACTGAGGTAGTGAAAAGTGCAACAGAAGAAAAACCTGCTTTTGAGGTTATTGGAGAGTCAAAAGAAGTGAAACATGATGTTAAGAAGGAACTGACGGAATCAGAGCCACTTGTAAAAAAAATAGTAAGTTTTTGAAAGCACTTTCGTACCTGACCCTAATTCATAAAAGGATTTAAATTGTTTTACCAGCAAGTTAGTGAAGTGTCTAGGTCTCAAAATAGAGCAAAGCCTGATGTGTTATTGCGGTTTTTACTTGTGAACTTTTACTATATGAACACAATGAGGTTGTGATAAAATAGATGATGTGTTACACTTTTTGTTGGAGTGTGACCGGAGTGCAGATATTAGAAAACAACTTTTGATTAAGTCATCGGAGCTATGCAATGGGCAGCTCAGCTGTGTTTTGGCTGATATGCTCTGTAGGAGTGCTGTCAGTCTGTACAAATTTGTTAGATTGTCCATTGCAAAAAGAGAGTGAGGTGTAAAAAGGCGAATGTATCAATGAGGCTGGCATAGTCACCCAGGGTGTACAAAAGCCTCAAATAAAAACAAGATAAAAAAAAGTCCACCTTTGTACATGACCTACTCTCGTTATATGTAATTTTTTTGGTGCAATAAAGAATATATAATAAATAAGTAGGTTTACATCTTATTGCCTCTTTTCTCTGCACTCTTCAGGATTTAAATTGTTTTACCAGCAAGATAATGGAGTGCATAGGTTTCAAAATAGGGCAAGCCTGATGTGTTATTGCAGTTTTTACAATGAAATTAAATAGGAACATCTTGTTACCTGTTTTCACTCTTGAGTTTTGTATGCACTTGCCTGTTATTTATATCCCAGAGGGCAAAACTAATTGGTTAAATTAGACAAAGTCATTTTTTGTACATTGGTCAGGTCAGTTTTGTACAACAGTTAGTTTTTTGCAAAAATTATCAGATCTTTCAATTTTTCTAATAAGAGAGATCCAAATTGGATGCGGTATTTAGGCTGTAGGTAACATACATACAAATGTGTTTTGGTTTCGCCATAGGTAAAGTGGATGAGACGGCCTGCTATAGTTTTATATTTAATAAGGTGCAGTGTACAATTATTTTACTTTTTTTCCTTACAGAAACTTGAAAAACCATCTATACGAAAGAAACCGAATATATTAGAAAAAGACAGAGAAAGATTATTAACAAAAATAGCTACAAAGGGTGTTGTACAATTATTCAATGCAGTCAGAAATCAACAGAAAACTTTAGAGCAAGATTTGAACAGAACTGATTTATCAGAATCAAAAAAAGAGAAAATATTGAAGAAATTTGACAAAAGAACTTTCTTAGACACTCTTATGGGACAGACTAAGTCAATAGTGGTGGATGAAGCTGAAACATTAAAAAATGAAGTTAAAGATGAAGACACACCCAAATGGAGTGCACTGAGGTATTTATTATATGCTTTATTTGTTTTTTCTTTTGTAGAATCTAGATTTAATTAAATATAAATATGTTTCATTTTTACAGAGACGATTTCATGGTCGGGGCAAAAATGAAGGACTGGGATAAAGAATCAGTAGAAGATTAAAAATCAAATTACTTTTAATATTTAAATACCATTTCAATAAATAATTGTAAATATACTTACATTCTCATTTATAAACTTTAATTACAGATCTTAATATTATAATGTCAAGAGCATGTTTGAAAATCCTTTATTTGATGTACATGGAGTACGCATCATTTCCCACAGAATGTTGAGTAATTTGTTTGGGCAGTGTGGAGTAGATTTTCACAGGAAGGTTCCAAACCATTGTCTCTATTGGTACATTCAGAGGAGCATTCCAGTCCTTGTCTTCAGGGTTTGGTATCAATTTTTCATGTGTAGTAACAAATTCGAAGTGAAGTCGCCATTTGAGTGATACTGTAAAGAAAACAGGTATTTTTCGGATTTATCACTTTTAGCACAATGTACACATTTTTGGTATATTTTTTACCTTCATCAACTTCAAAGGCAGGTGTAATATGCAGCGGTATTGGTAGTATCAGCTGTGAATGTGTGAGCCCCAGAACAACCTCATGGTACCTGGCTACAGTCATAGATCTGCTGCTGGTATCTTTGTTGGCATTCTTTGATGGTGATTTTGATTTCATTGTTTCTTCTGGTTGTAGCGATACAGATACCTTAAAAGTTTTGTACAAAGACATCAATCAATCAATCAATCAAGTACACTTTATTGTACAATAAAATCTACAATGCACTTCATGAATAAAGCTTCAAAAAAATAATAATTGTACAACCAGGCGGTCTTATCTTATATTAAGCGATTTCTACCAGACAACCTTTGGGTATATATATTTATATGTATATATATGTATTTATTAGGCAAAAAGCTTACAATACTAATATTTACTAGTGATATTACTGAAGTATTAGGTACTTATGAAAACATTTTTATCTACACAGTTTTGCCATTTTAATGGTATTGAATTGATACTTTGTTGTTATTAGTGAGGACCTGTAATTGGCTTACTGTTGTTACATATATATTTTTAAGTTATTGTAAATGCTGTTGCTCTTCCACTGCAAATTCTGTAAATTCCACAAATTAAGTCGAAAAGCCTTCAAATGACTTCCTTATGGCATTTAGTGATGTACAGTGAGATCAACCATAACTGTCAAAAGGTTGTGTGGATAAGACATTGAATGAGATTGACTCTTTAGAGTTAAATTTGTTTATCTGTAAAAGGTTATCTAAACTTGAAAAAGAAAATATCCAACAAATATGATGATTGATGACTGATTGAGTTTCCATTTTCAGCCTTTTTGTTCTCTTCATCATATTTTTCTCATCATCAAACAGTTGACACAATAAGTGCTAGGTAATAATTTTTATTTTATAAAATTTATTTAATAATGTATTGTGTTGGATTGTCCATTGCAAAAGTGATTTGATAATAGGACACAATAATGAGGCTGGCATAGTTGGTACCATAAAAAGAACCTTAAAAAAGAAAATAGCCATATAGCCAAATAGTTTGTGATTGAAAGTATTCGATATCTATGGGGATGGGGATCATGTTCAGCAGTGGATGTCCTGTGGCTGATATGATGATTGGAAATGAGGGGACCTATAATCTTACCTGCATACATGTTACTGTTCCAACAGAAAAGTCAAATGTGCCAACTATATCTTCACCCAACTTATATGCAGACTTAAACAAGCAAAATCGTCCCACTTTTCCTCTTGTATTCGTAATCATGTAGGAGTTTGGACTTCTTCTAGCTGTGAGATTCTGAAAACAGTAAAATATTGCACTAATTTACTGAAATTACAATGCCAAACAGCAGTGGCATGCCCTCAATACTGGCAAAAAAGCAGTGCCTTCCCTAGCAAATTTAAAGTTTCCTCAAAATGCATTATTAAGACAGCTGATTCATACTGATGTGAACAGAAATATTCTAAACAGTTGCGAGCATTGCTACAAGAGTAAGTTATTGTTTTGTCATTGTATTTTTCTCATTTAATAGAAAATTGTATCATTCTGCCTACCCTGTAACAAAACGCTGTGCTCACCACTGCCAAACAGTCATGTGCAGCAGCCTTTTATTGGAGTTAAACTATGAAACGAATACCAGTAAAACTTTTTTTTTTAATGTAAAGTTTTTACAGGGACTTTTACAAATTTTGTATGGCAGTCCCATACCTGTAAAACTTGTAGAGCCATTGTTAGTGGTGTTTCAACCTTCCTCTCCTCTGAGAATGGGTTTGTGGGTTGCAGTTCTTCCGTAGTCTCATTTCCACAGAGAGCAGCAAGGTCCTGAATGTTCATGATCGGGCTAATTGGCAGCACTCTAAATGGTATCCTGACCATCTTGATGTGTGATCCAACTTTCTGTGTCGCTATTGTTATCTTATAGGAATACTTCACTGAAGTCCCTCTGTATGAAGGTGGTGCTTCAATTGGCAATGATTCTCTGTACCAAACTGTAGGAAGATTATAATTAACTATTATTATATAGAAAATTTGTAAGACAACTAAACGAGACATTTTGCTATACTTACATGTTTTAGTTTCCCCAAGAGGTATAGTCAGATCACAAAACAAAATTTTAGGTTTGGTATGAAATATAACATCTCCAATATCACATGAGGTGACTTCCAATGAGGTAGTTTTTTCAATAGTCGGTGTTTTTTCACCCGTGTTGCCAGACGTAGAGTAGAAACAATGTATTTGTGCTGACGCCCATGCTAGGTTTTCCAGGATATCACTGGAAAATGAACATGTAGGAATTAATGTGAGACGAGGGTGAAGGGATGAATAATGAAAAAAATTAAGTTACCAATGGCTCTGTGAGTTTCTATGCTCAGGCTGAGTAGTGTGGCAAAAAGTTATGTTACATTCTAATGCTTCTCCAGCCAAATAAACTGTACCAGTTGTTAATTTAGCTGAAAGTTCGATCATTTTGACTTTAAATAAATCATAGAGCTCTATCCCGCAATACCACTATTCAGATGTATTTCTTTGTTTTGATCAGTATTTCCTTTTAGATCATTTATTTCGGACTCAAAATTCAAGCGACGACGAAGGCGAATCTCAACCTGTCACATTTTGACATTTACAAGCTAGTTCTGAAATTGGATTTATATTTCTGTTGGAAGAGGGGGCGAATTGAATTATGGGTATTTGAACGAAAGAATTAACCTGTTTATGTGCATCTATGCACGTCCGTTAGGCGATAATAATTATCGCCTAACGAACGGACCTGGAAAATTATTACCATTCATTTTATAGTTTTGCATTATAGTTTCTGAACGTTATAAAAACGTTTAATTTTATGAAGTTATTTAAATATTACATTGTTACAAAGCACAAGGAATCGTCTGCGCATTGCTGCAAAACGTGTGTGGAACGGAACGTCTGAAATAACGTTTATTTTGAATGTGAAGGAAGTGTGTCTGTAATATGTTTCGTGTTACAAAATATTTCAATGAATAAATGTGTAAAGCAAGCAAAATGTTGATATCCGACGGAATAAATCACAGTAAATTACAATCAATAATAGTAGGAGAATTAAAGAAAGCTGGTTTAAAGCATCGATTAAAGAAAATTATTCTCAAAAATGTGAAAGTAAGTACCCGCGCCAATTTGATAATAAATAATATGTTTTGTGTGAGGTTAACGTTTATATTTAATGCAGGATCACAAGACAGTGTTTGGAGCGCCATTGGTGAAAGTGCCGTCATGTAGCGTTATCTGTTGCGGAAGTACGTTGAGTATCCCTATAATTGTGAGCGAGATGTCATCAGTACTGAGGGCAAATGCTCAAGTTGAGGGTCTTTTCCGAAAAGCTGGATCCCAAACCCGCCAAAAGGATATCAAGGTAAGTTACAGGTTAAAGTGTCGAATATTGTCTTTTTGTGCCTCCTTACTGACCTCGGTCAGTAACCTAGTAGGTGCCTAACTCCAGTTAGGTAGGTACTAGGTAGGTAATGACTTCCGGAGGCACTACTCAAAATCCAAAAGCGTCAGATTAGGTATCAACAAGCAGCATAAAGAAATATTTTCATTGTTCTGAACAGACTGGCAGAGGTGTTATGAATTGTAACAAAATGAAATAGCTTATAGCAAAACAGAGCTATGAAATCAAATCAAAAAAATATTTATTTCTTAGGATAAAACTTATCACTTGAAAACGTCACATTTTTTTATCTTAATATTAAAATTATTGACATTATTGCTCATTCGCAAAGCAGATTCCCCAGAGAAGAATGAGCAAGAAACTCAAGGGTTGCTCTTTTAAATAAGTTTGGGTTACAATTATATTATATTCTATAATTAGACTGAATATCGCCGAGCGGTCTATCCATGCTTGGTTCTCGTCCAGATAGTCAGAAATTTTATAATAGCCTTTGGTAAATAATGTCTGTTTTATGATGGTTTTGAATTTATTTAAAGGTAAATTTTGAATGTCGACTGGAAACTATCAACCCGTTTCCAATCCTCGTAGCATCATCAAACCATAATAATCCACTGCTTCTTATAAGTCTCTTTGTTATGCCATTCTATGCAGTTTATGCCAATTTAGTTTATGCAAATAATTTCCTGCTAAAACCAACTTTATTAAAATAACTTGCGCTAGCAATCAATACATAAATACCAAATTGTACATTCTATTTTTACCACTTTTCTGAAACTGTATTTTCTTATCTGTTGTGCAATAAAGTGTATTTGTATTGTATTGTATAAAATAATTGATTAGTCATCTTTATAATGCAAGCAATAAAATACTGTACATAATATGTACATTTATATTATATCCAATGAAATTACATAGCTGTGAGAAAGTGAATGATTGGGTAATGTGTCTGCAGTATGAGTAGGTGGAGTCACTTATGGGATTTACTATCTAAATAACAAACTGCATTTATTATCATCCTATATGTATGTAATACTTCTCCAAGTTCTCTTATTCATGGGCATATAAGTGCCTATCCACAGCTTCATCCACCCACACACAATCCAACACACAAAAATTCACACATTTTTTTATAATAAATAAATATCAAAATCAAAATCAGAATCAAAAATATTTTATTCAATGTAGGATACAAAAATATCACTTATTTTTTTTTTTTAACTAATTACATCGCTTCACAAGGTTTTTACAGGGACTTTTACAATTTTTGTATGGCAGGAACACATGTCTGTATTCATCATATAAACATATGCCCCTAACGGGATTCGAACCCGCAACATTTTGGTATAATGGTCAGAGTTTCTAACCACTACATGAAACAGTACTTGTCAGATGGTTGAAACATTATACTAATTCATGCACACACTCACTCACTAATAATGCCAAATGAAATATATAATAATTTAATCTAAGATAATATTCTTTTAATTTAGTTCTTTCTACTTAATGTTTATTTCTAACATAAGCTTGACATGATTGCAGGTCACATAAGTCGCCTCCACAAAGTCAGTAATTCATTCAAAGGGTTATGTATACGCTTTTTCAATAAAGTTCCTGTTGATATACAAAATCTTCCTTTCAATAAATTTAAAGATACTATAAAACAGAAACTTATTAAGAAAGCATATTATAAAATATCAGATTATTTAGATGATAAACAATCACGCGGCGGGCGGGGATAACTGAATTATTTAGTTTAGGCCGCTAGTCGGAGCTGTCGTAAGTAAAGGTACCCCGATACGGCAGTTACGCATTGATATTACCTAGGAGAAACCGCCTCCGACTCCGGCCTAAATCAAATAATTCAATTGGTTTAGGCCGCTAGTCGGAGCTGTCGTAAGCAAAGGTACCCCGATACGCCAGTTACGCATTGATATTACCTAGGAGAAACCGCCTCCGACTCCGGCCTAAACTAAATAATTCAGTTGGTTTAGGCCGCTAGTCGGAGCTGTCGTAAGCAAGGGTACCCCGATATGCCAGTTACGCATTGATATTACCTAGGGGAAACCGCCTCCGTCTCCGACCTAAAGTAAATAATTCAGTTGGTTTAGGCCGCTAGTCGGAGCTGTCGTAAGCAAGGGTACCCCGATATGCCAGTTACGCATTGATATTACCTAGGAGAAACCGCCTCCGTCTCCGACCTAAAGTAAATAATTCAGTTGGTTTAGGCGGGAGTAGGAGCTGTTGTCAGCAAAGCTATCCCAATACGCCAATCACGAATTGATATTCAATAAATTTAAAGATACTATAAAACAGAAACTTATTAAGAAAGCATATTATAAAATATCAGATTATTTAGATGATAAACATTCAAGAACATAACCAGCCCGTTCGCATAACCAGGCTATTTCACAATTAATAATGAAATATTATAATATAAAATAATAATTTTGTAATATAAAAACCTTTTTTTAAAAAAAGCAACCTCTCGAGTTTCTTGCTTGTTCTTCTCAGGGGAAAATTGCCTTTTGAACAAGCAGTAGCTTTAAAAATGTAAAATCTGACTATTTTAAGTGTACTCTGTGTACCTACAAATAAAGCATTTTTTGATTTTGATTTTGATTTTGATGTTAAGGAGAGCAGAGACACCTGGCACATTGACTCCAACATTGTTTATCTCTTTGTACCTAATACATACAATACAATCATCATCATCATCATCATCATCATCATCATTATCATCATCAGCCCGTAAACATATAGGCTTTCCCTCGTAGTGGGGGAGTATGGGCCATAGTTCGTCACACTGGCCCAATGCAGGTTGGGGACTTCACATGCCTTTGAATTTTTATTCAGGCATGCAGGTTTCCTCACAATGTTCTCCTTCACCGTTTAAGAGCAGTCGGATAAATGCACATAAAAACTCATTGGTACATGGCCTGCTTGGGAATCGAACCCGGACCTCTTAAATTGGGAGACTGTGCCTTAACCGCTGAGCCATCGGTGCTATACAATACACATACTCTTTATTGCACAAAATAATTTACAATATATCCATTTACAGCGGCTACTAGATGCTGGTGGGTGTGTCTCTGATGGCCATCACCCAGTGGATGTAGCTAGCGTACTTAAGCTCTACCTGCGTTGTCTGCCAGAGCCGCTCATCAGTGCTGAGGTCCAGGATCTGCTCCTACGATACAGGGTCACAGCAGGCAGTGATGCTATGAAATCTATCCTCAATACACTACTCCTGCTTCCCGTTCTGCATGTTCATCTATTACATTACATTATGGAGGTTAGTGCAAGTACTGTATATACATTGTTTTTTATGCACAAGGGATTAAATAAATAAATGAATAAAAGGTATTTATTCACTTAGGTCTTGACCTGACCCGGAAACCCCATTGTGCGGACTGGCTATCTTATCTCTGACAACCGGAACACCATAATGCTATTAACTAATAAGGTACTAAACATGTACCCCGCTGGGGATCGAACCTGCAACCTCCGATTCGTAAGCTCTTTGTTGTTTACATTGAGCCACGGAGGTGGTTGAACAGTTGGTTCTTCTTCTTTCACTGTACACTGCACTGGCTGCATAAAAATTTCTGTTAATATTAAGTCTTTACCTATGAAATTGCCGTTTTGTATGAAAAAATTTAAACGAATTTTTTTCATGTATTTTTTATTTGTATTAATCAAAGTAATGCAATCAATGCATCTTTGCCAACGCAGTGGCAGTTTAATAATGCCCTCTTCATAGAAATCAGCTGGACGGGAGGCAACAAATTCTTCAAAGGCATTTTGTACTGCCTCTCGGGTATTGAATTTTTTTCCTGCCAAGAAGTTATCCAAATTCTGGAAAAAGTAGTAGTCTGTTGGCGCAAGGTCTGGTGAGTAGGGCGGATGACGGAGAGCTTCCAACCCCAGTTCTTGCAACTTGGAGACCATCTGCTGTGCAGTATGAGGTCGTGGTTGCTGGTTGGAGATGTGCCAGCTTCTCCATCATTGTGTTCAGTTCTTCACAGTACACATCTGCAGTAATGCTCATCCCGTTTGGTAAGAAGCTGTGATGAATCACACCGGCGCTAGACCACCAAACAGTGACCATCACTTTTCTAGGGGTAAGTTTTCGTTTAGGGTATTTTAGGTGCTGACCCAGGATCCAACCAACTTACAAAAAAAAATACAAAAAAATACAAAATATTTATTTCATAGCTTAAGCCTAATACATAAAATTTTTTCAGCTGAGGACTCCTTTTAAGTTATAGAATATACTTGTGATAGGAGTCCCCGCTCTTCCTGTATTGGACACATAGTTAAAGGCTAGTTAAGAATTAAATTTAAAACACATATTGTTTGTAAGTTAGAGTTATAAATATAAGTTACACAAAGTATTTGTGTGTGTGTGTGTGTGTGTGTGTGTGTGTGTGTGTGTGCGCGTGCGTGCGTGCGTGCGTGCGTGCGTGCGTGCGTGCGTGCGTGCGTGCGTGCGTGCGTGCGTGCGTGCGTGCGTGCGTGCGTGCGTGCGTGCGTGCGTGCGTGCGTGCGTGCGTGCGTGCGTGCGTGCGTGCGTGCGTGCGTGCGTGCGTGCGTGCGTGCGTGCGTGCGTGCGTGCGTGCGTGCGTGCGTGCGTGCGTGTGTGTGTGTGTGCGTGCGTGCGTGTGCGTGTTTTATTGCAGTAAAATAAAGAGAGAAAATAAAGAGATTGTATAGTATGAAGGGTGTAACAGTGTATATAAATAAAGACTGTGTGATTATGTTTGCCATTGGCTGAGCACTTGCGGTTAACAAACAGTATCTATTTTTCATCGCAGGTAAAAATGCGGTTCAAAATTCCTTCATTTGTGTGTCTGTTGAGCAGTGCAAGGCACGTCTCGACGCGTACTTCTCGCTGGCGATCATTGAGTTCGTGGGGCATCCATTTATCAAGCTTTTTTACCTTGCCAATTTGACGCAAATGGACCAATATTGTTGTGACGCTAACGTCGAAAGCTGCTGCTAATTCAGCCCTAGATTGTGTATCATCAGCTTCCACAATCGCCTTTAATTCATCATTGTCGACCAAAGTCTTCGGACGACCGCGAGGTTCATTTTTCAGGTCGAAATTCCCAGAACGGAAGCGAGCAAACCAATAACAGGTGGTGCGTTGGTTTGTAGTGTTAGCTCCGTAAACGTCGTTGATGTTGCGTGCCGCTTGTGCCGCGTTGCTGCCACGACGGTACTCATATTCCATAATTACTCGAATTTTTAACGTATCCATGATGACGAAAAAGATTGAAATGCGATGAAAATGTAACACTAATCAATAAACAAATGACTACTTTTGGAAAAAGAATTCCATGTTTTTAAAATAAAATTAATTTGAAATTAGAATTCTTAGCCAAACAAAAATTATTTTGATTTGAAATGGCCAGTAGTGCAGAACGGCAACTTCATAGGTAAAGACCTATTATATAGAAGTTTAATTGAAAACTCGTCTTGTTAAACATTTTGTTCTCGCAATTATTTGTAAAACTGTCAATTTTATGATTTGTCCAGACACCTTTAGCATAGCAACTTCATGGGTAATTTATTAGGTGTCTGTACACTTTTAGCAATTAGTAACTTCATAATGTCTGAGAGATTTATTTATTTTTAATAAATTTGTACATTTTTTTAAGAAATGTTTATCCATGGCATCGAACCAACTGCAGACTTAACACAACTGGTTTAGATAATCACACAACATCTTTTAGTATGGGAGATACTGCTCTTATTACAGCACCTCTTAATACAGCCTCTAAAAACTATTATTTAATGCATTGCAGCTGCTGAACTTCATAGCGTCGAAACATAAAGACAACCTGATGGACGCGTCGAACCTCGCGATCGTGATGGCGCCCAGTATCATGCCGCTGCCGGCTGCCGCCTCGGCACAACGACTGGAGCACCATGTTGCACTTGTTAAGGTAGCAACTACATAGCACATAAGTCTTGTCCGGCTTTCCCACCTAAACTGCTGTACCATATGAAATTTGTCGGAGAGGTAACCTGAGTCTTGAAGAAGGAAATAACTGACATTCAACAAGGAGGTGGTTGAGTCGGCGACAAAGTAATTTCACGCGGGCGAAGCCGCGGGCGGGAAGCTAGTTCACAATAATTAATTATTTAAGAAAACAAAAAGAATGGCTTCATGGCTGTATCACGAAATTAGGCCATTAAAATATAATATAAAAAATATAAATAAATATTTCAGCCACTAGATGGATACTAGATAACGGATAAAAATACATAACTATTTATATAAACGTCCATGACTTGGGAATAAAGATTCGTATTCATCGCAAAAACATTTACCCCGCCCGGATTCGAACCTGCAACCATTGCTTTCGCAGACAGTCACTACAGCAATCGTCGTCTATAATTTGATTGTTTGATGTGTTGCCAAATAAACCATAGTAATATTTTATATAATTTTTACATCATAGAAAAACTATTTAGTAACATAAACTCTTATGGAATAATGATTGCTAGGACATGCTCAGCACAATTTAATAAGCCAGGTGCTTCCATATGTTTTGTACTGGAGGAGTTTTGTGTGACCCACGTTAACCCTCGTTACATATAAAAATTGGAAAAAAAAAAACAATTGATAACAGGTATGAACATTTTTTCGTGTACGCCGTTCCGTGCGGGTGCGGTGGAAAGGTTTTTAAAAATGCAATCTATATTGTCACAATATTTATTGTACCATGTTTTATATTGCGTGTTTTATAGTGGAGTAAGTGAGTGTGTTTGTGTATTTGGGTTCACTGTTTACAAGAGATGGAAAGTGTAAGAAGCATCGAAATGGTATCGAAAGAAGAGTGAATGCCGGAAATCAGGTGGGAGCACTGCATGCTTTTATGGGGAGTCAGAATGTGTCCAAAAAAGGTTGTTTGGCTTTTCATGGCAGGGTGCAGGGGCTGGTTCCAAAGTTGATTGGAGTGAAAGCTTGGTATGGCAGAAGAAAAATGAAAGCAGAATGAATGGCATGGAAATGAGATCATTGAGAAGTATGAGTGGGATGACTTCGAAAGATAGAATCAGGAATAGTAATGTAATTAGGGAGTTAAACAGTGTGAAAGTAGATGTAATGACAAAGGTTGAAAAATGTATGCTGAGATGGCTGGGACCTGTGGAGAGGAGGAATGAAAGAAGACTAACGAAAGAGATATACGAAACGAATGTGGATGGTAGTGTTGGTAGGGGAAGACTACGGCGAACGTACCGTGATCATCAGGGAATTTAAAGAAAGGCCAAGTCAAGAGTACCCTAAACCGACGAGCATCTATGAACAATTTTATGAGCGTGTATGAAGCAAAAGAGATGTGTCAGGATCGTGGCAAGTGGAAGTCTGTGATCTCTGCCTACCCCTACGGGAAACGTGTGTGTATGGTTTATATTATCATATTAGTTAGCCCATAGTAGGATTCCTAAGCAGGTTCACACTTTTTTTTATGCACGACGGGTTGGTATTTTACCTCAATCACACCTGATGTTAAGTGAAGATGAAGTTGAAGGTGGAAGCGTACTGATCCGGAAACCCCACTTACTTATAGGTAGAATAATCACAGTGTGTTAACACACTTGGTTTTATTTCGCGGTACTAAAATTTTGAATACAACAAATAAAGATCATTATATTGTCATTAATTCAACAGATATTCATCGAAAACTCGAAACATATAGGGCTACTAACAGAAGAGCTCATGTCGCAGTTGGACGATGATTCCGATGTATATCAAGCAAGGCGGAAGAAAAGAAGAAGTGGGTCTCTCAATCGTAAGGATTCTATATTATTTCGTCCTCTGCTTTTATCATTATCAATAGTCTGCTAAAGTTCACAGGCTTGGCCATCGCAGATGTCCAATCAACCAAGCAAATATCTATTTAAAATGTTATCACCTTGGCGGCCAGGTAACCTCCTAAATAATAAATAAATAAATGTCTTTGCACAAACACACAGCGTCATCTAGGTCCACAGTAAGCATCTAGGCTTGTGTTATGGATATCAGATGGTTGATAAACTACACAAATATTTTTTTTTTCTAAGTAAATACATGTATAAATGAAAAACATCCATAACTCGGGAACACATGTATTCATCATACAAACATATGCCCCTAGCTTTTACTTTACACCTATGAAATGTACCCTATTCAAAAGCGAATGAACTCTTTTGAAATCTATCGGTAATGCTGATAACGGACAGTGACAGAGAGATTACCCGCCTTCGCACTTCTCCCACTGCAACTCCTGTAAGCCAGGATCAACAGTGGTATTCTGCACGGCGGCGCCTATTGAACGTAGACGGTGCTGTACGTGTCTCTATTGTTACCTTGGTTCCCAGACTAATTAAAGGAGGTGTGAAGTAGGAAAGAAGACTGTGATACTTTACTAAAGCGGGAGTAGATATCGTGAATGATGGACCCACAAATGGTATTAAAATTCGATCAGACGTATCCCTATCATCTCCTCTATTCATACATCGAGACAAACCTCAGATTAGTTGGTACATGTATAATGTGTATGTACCTCTATCCAGTTCTCAAACAGTTGATTTTAAATGGGGTTGCACTTGTGTCTGTTTTTGGTGTTGGACTAAACAACCCATTTAAAATTGGATAATTGAGATAAGATAGTCTGGTCACTTCAATATGTTGGAAGATTCATGTGCTATTCAACCGCCTCCGTGGGTCAATGTATACAACATTGGGTTTACGATTCGGAGGTCGCGGGTTCGATCCCCAGCGGGTACATGTTTAAGTACTCGGTTTGGTTGGTGGTAGGGCATTTTAAATGTCCGCCTGGCTAGCTACCACCATCTTATCTAAATCTGCCGCCAAGCACAATGTTAATAGCATTGTTGCGTTCCGGTTGTCAGAGATAAGATAGCCAGTCCTCCAAATGTGTTGGGGTTTCCGGGTCAGTACGCTTCCACCTTAGACCTCATCTTCACTTAACGTCAGTGGTAGTGGTGAAAACAATTTATAATCGTTTCATCATGGCTTCTGGTGACCACCCACCGGGCGTCTTCCTAGCGCAAAGAATGCAATAAATGAATTGAAGAATAAGTGTTGCTATTCAGCGCGGGAACGCTGCTTGCCTGTTGCACTATGCCGCCTCGAGGAGATGCACTATACTAATTTTTTTTATCTGTAATGTATTTAATTAATAAAAATATGTATTAGTTAGTCTTAAGTAATAGAAATAAAATATTTATAAAATGTTGTAGGTATGCTGAGCGGGCTTCGTAAAATGGTGTCTGGTAATGTGCACACACCTGCCACCGTGCGAGAAAACGGGAAAACTCCAGTTCTTAGTAAATCTGCGGCGAAACGGAAATTCGATAGTTACGATGGTCTTTCTGCAAAGATCAAGTGAGTGACTTCATTATTTGCAATACAATCTTTTTATATTCATATCTCTTACTAGCAAATATAAAAAGATTAAAATTTAGCAATTAAAAATGCATTAAAAGCAAAACCATTGCAACATCTATGGCGTGATAAATCTTTCTATATTCGTTGAGAGGAGAAATATATCCTTTATTTTCCCGTGTCTTCGCCTGAG
This sequence comes from Oegoconia quadripuncta, assembly GCA_949316235.1. Lineage (NCBI taxonomy): Eukaryota > Metazoa > Arthropoda > Insecta > Lepidoptera > Autostichidae > Oegoconia > Oegoconia quadripuncta. Next base: position 6,669,006 of record OX438759.1, read on the forward strand.
TCGAATTGCTCACATATTTTATATAGGGAACATCCATAAACTACACATACATTATCTATTATTACAGGAAAGAAATAACCCAGAACTTACCACAGAAAGAGTTATCCTTCACACCCATGAAAATGTAAGTATGAAGAATCAATAAATAAAAATAATTAATGATTGATAAATAAAAAACCGGTCAAGAGTCGACGTCGAAGAGTGTTCGGGTGAGTAAAACGCACGTCGCAACACTAGCGCCCTCTACTAAATAGGTCAGCATATATGCCTAAGCAGCAAAACACAGTTTGTAAAAGGTCGTCCTATACCAAATTTCTATTGTCCACATCAAATAGTTTCCAAGTGAAGTGACTGTGACGGACGGACGGGCAGTCACCGAGATGTTTCCACAGGCATATAGCCATTTTTGGTTCAGATCACTAATATGTCATGATCTAACAGATTTTTTTTTATGTTTTCAGGGGTCTTGAACGAAAGAGGTTACGACTCAGCCTGGTGGACGCTAGAAGTACACCCGTCGTTAACTCTGATTTCAGTTCCCACAAAAACTCTGAAACCAGCGCAAGTAGCGAAGATTTGCTCACTTCCTCAGAGAATTTGTTCAGCGCACACGACACGATAGACTTATCATCTGACATGAATAAAGCAGATAAAGATTATGTCCGGATCTCGAAACAGGAATATGAGGAAATCAAGAGCAGAGTATCCGCTATAGAAACGAGATTGTCCAGGGAATTCACAGATGTCATACCACGAGTGCAAGCACAACCATTGCAACAAGTGCAGAATGTCTACGAACAGACGCTTGAGGAAGTAGCAATGCTAAACTGCCCAACATCAGATCACCTGGCGCGACGTCTGAGCAAAGAACTGAAGATTCGACCAGAGGAGCAAGCTAAAATCATCAGGTCACCGAGCGCAAGGAAAATAGGCTCCATACGACGGCGTTCCAAAGATAATATAACCAAAATAGTTAGACACAATTCGTGGAACGTATCCACACAGTCACAAGCTAGTCAAAACGCTGATAGGTTTTATCCGTACGTAGGACTGACGCGCAGAGAGAGAACAACCATGAACAAGCCTAAGCTTGTCGTAACTAAAATGCATAGTCCTGAATGGGATAATTCTATGTCGGAAAATTCCCTCAATGCTTCCAGTAGCAGTCAGAAGTACCGTTTACGAAAACGCATCAGCCTCGCAGCAGATAACAACCTTGATAAAACCATTGGTAAACACCAACCGAGAAGATCTCTGAACATAATTACAAACAACAGCTGGGATGCGACGACATCGGAAAATTCTATGAATAATTCATTAAATTCCAGTGAGAAGTTGTATCAAAATTACAAAAGTCCTAACAAGTATTCTAAACAGAATCCTTCACATTTGCAACCTAAATGGCGTAACGCAGCGGCATTCTTTATGGACAAGACTGGGGAGGTGGAAAGTACTAGTCAAACTGGTCGGCCATCGGTCAATAAACTCCGGCGGCAAAATGCTGGTGCAGTTCTAGCTAAGGCTAAACTTTTTGAATCTAGTTCTGATAAGTCTTCTGAGATACAGGAGAAAACTGCACATACTGGTTTTGCGAGAAAACCACGCGTCAACGGTCAACAGCAGAACAAACCGCAGAAAAATGTAACTTATGCTAAATCTAAAGTTCATAACCTATCTGAAGAGGCCAGCCCTAAAATCCCTGTCAGGATTAATAGGAATCTTCTCGATGTCGGTCCACACGGCCTCACAAGGCCTTACCGTTCTCATGTCGCACATAAAAACGACGTGGACACATGTCGAGCAAATAGAAAGATGACGCTGCCTGTTAAAAAAGTGATTTCTCCACAGGGGAATTTATTGAAAACTCCTCAAACGCCAGCTTTGAAGAAACCACTGTGCACACCGAGAGGTCTACGTACCCCGGCCTCGGCCAATGAACTCAGAAAAGCTAACACACCAATGAAGGCTATCCATGTGTCTCCGAGAAGACGGTCGCCGCGACAGAAAATACAAAGAACTTATCACCAAGTTAGTTAGGATTTTAAATGTAATGATTTTAATTTAACTCAATGACTAATTAAAAAAAAAACAATAATTATAATAATAATCGCTCAATCGTTGATTATACTATATTTGTAAGGAAATGTGATTAAATAAATCCAGTGGCCATGTGTAAATATATAAAATGTTAATCTATTTGATTGCCTCTTTAAATAAATATTAATATGATGAATCATTAATGTATATAGTTTTAATTTCCATGTATACTACTAAAAGATGAATACTGATATAAGATAATTTTGGGTTATTGCAGTTTAGTCACATTCCGTTTTTTAATTTTTATTACTTGAATTATTCAATTTTAGTCACTTTACGTGTAGGGGAGGGACCCTAAAAAATACTACTTCGTCGCCGTGATTAATATTATACAGCATCAGCCCGTAAACATCCCACATATAGGACTTCCCTCGTATAATGAGGGAGTATGGGCCATAGTCCACCACGCTGGTCCAATGCGAGTTGGACTTCACATGCCCTGGGATTTTTATTTCTCACGCATGCAGGTTTCCTCACGATGTTTTCCTTGTTTAAGAGCAGTCGGATAAATGCACATAATATTAAATTTAAAAACTCATTGGTACATGGCCTGCGTGGGAATCAAACCAGGACCTCCCAAATTGGGAAACTGCATCTTAACCATTGAACCACCGACGCTGTATAATAAATATCATACATAAAGTACGCCTATTTCCCGTAGGGGTAGGCAGAGACCACAGACTTCCACAGTGAATGAAGCAAAAGAGGTGTGTCAGGATCCTATCAAGTGGAAGTCTGTTGTCTCTGTCTAATACGTATACCCATGCCAACCGCTTTCTTTGGCGACCTGTTTGGTGTAGTGGTTACCAACTCTGACCACTATACCAAAAGGTTGCGGGTTCGAATCCCGCTAGGGGCATATGTTTGTGTGATGAATACGGACATGTGTACCCGAGTTATGGATGTTTTCATTTATAATAAGTATTTATTTACAAAAAAAAAATATTTATGTATTAAATCAACCATCTGGTATCCACAACACAAGCATATAGTTGCTTACTGTGGAACTAGATGGCGCTGTGTGTATGTCTAAGGATATTTATTTATTTCTAATAAGAGCCTCGGACCGACAGATCGACATTGCGAATAAGGGTTCATGTTGACTACGGAACCGTTTGGCGGTACTCTTTGCAGCGAGCCATTGGAAGCACCAATTATTGTAAAGTTCCAACATATGCTTTCTGTAGAATCCCCCAAATGTGTTGTGGTTTCCGGGTCAGTACGCTAACACCTTTGATCTCATCTTCATTTAACATGGTGTGATTGAGGGCAAGTACGAACCCGCGTGCATAAAAACAAAAAAAAAAATACGCGATCTCGTTTGTTATGCTTATAACCGTCTCCGTGGGCCCAATGTGAATCAGAGATCGCGGAGTACTCTGTTTGGTTTTGGTGGCAGGCCATTTTAATGTACGCCTGGCTAGGCTACCACCATCTTATCAAAGTCTGCCGCCAAACAGCAATGTTAGTGGTATTGTTGTTACGGTTGTCAGAGATAACCAGTCCTCCAAATGCGATGGGGTTCCCAAATCCCATCTTCCCCACACCACACTACTGGCAGTACGCTTCCACCTTCGGCCTAATCGTCACTTAACATCCGGTGTGATTGAGGTCAAGTGCTAACACGGGGTGCAGCTGGAGTCGCGGACATAAGTTCAACACATACGTCCGTCGTTTCAGAGGACACAGGCCCTGCGTAGCTTCGAAACCAAATGAAAAAGAAGGCTTGGTGATGGTGGCCGTGCCATGATGAGTCGTACAGGCATGGCTGTTTTGAATTATGGGAAATGAACTACATATGAAATAAAATTTCAATGTATAATATTATATGATGTATATCACGGCTTTTACAGTGGTACTCTCATGTATAAACAAAATATCCAGATTTTAATTTAATAAATAAATTGAACATTCTGACAATTCTTCAATAATTCAATAAATAACAATAATTTTCACATTTAAGATGTAAGGCATCGGTGCTATCATAAATTTTGATGGTATTCAATAAAGTCATACATGTTCCTGTTCATGGGGTACAACTTAAATATGTTCACTTATACATTTAGCGATGATCACAGATTGAGGATTATAAAAAAGCAGATTTAGAACATACCGTGCTATGGAGAGACGATTTAACAATTCGAAATTTGCAATAGTGATTGATTACTGAGTAATTTAAATTTTCATTATAGCTTATTGGCTAACTTATCACTATCAGCACTCTGGCCGCTCACGTACGGCTTCTTCCCAGTTTCCTAACATTGCTTCTCGACGATCGATATCAATACCAAATTTAAATTAACAATATAATAAAATATCAATTGTACCTAAGATCTTTTCCAATTAAATACGCACATTCGTTCTTAATTTGCATCTTAATATACACTAGCGGGCCGCGCCCGCGGCTAATGATATATCTCCCAACTATCTACTGGCTCGCAGGCGAAGACGCTCTTTACATACAAGCGGGGCCGCCGCCCCTCTGAGCATAACGTACGTAATTCATAATTAAACATACATATTGTGATCAATAATAAAAATATAATGATACAAATACATTAACTACTACATTTCGATTATTGTGTGACATAAATATTTACAAAGCGCATTAGGAGCGCCAAAATAGTTAGGCGAGGCAGACTCCTAAACGAGAGATTAGAAACTGCGCCGCGCCTGGCGTCCACGGCACTTCCGACCGACGGCGACGCGCCACTCTCCGACTGAACAACTCGCACAACTATCTTTATTAACTAAAACGGCTGAACAACACACTATTGTCAGGAGAGCTAAGGAATAAATGCTCCAAAATAAAATGAAATCGCATCGTCAAATAGTAAAATTGGCATCATATATTACAAAAAAAAAGCAATCCTGACCGCTACCTACAGTCGCTGGATCTGAAATCTAAACTACGTAACTAAAATTATGTATAGCTTGTAAAAGTTCTTGTTTGACGAAAAACAAAAAATCTTCCTCATGATTATAAGAAACTATAGTAAATACTATAATATAGATATTACTACCAGTACATCTTATAAAACGAATAACATTATTCTAAATATCAATGTGATTTTTCGAGATTATGTATGGTATGATTATAATTTTGGGAATGCATGAACTACTCGACACAATATTTAAGTACCGATGATCGAAAGGAATCTCCTCTACATATACACAGCGAAATGCTTCAAAGACGATTGCTTCCGTCAACTATAAGAGTATAAAGATGAAAAATACATAATTATCGGTTACACGAATGCGAATAGTACGCGCCAGACGGCGTTTTAATTAGCGACTCGAGATGAGAATATACAGTGAAGTTTTAGATAATAAAAATAATTGCTAACTAGAGTAGAGCAATAGACAACAAGTGTAAAATCGCAATCGGTATGACGAGATAGAGAAAAATAATTCTATAGTAATAAAGTCGTTGCAGTCCGGCGAATAATACCTAACGTAATAAATAATAGTGTTCATTAAGTTTCCGACGAATACTGATATCCGACGCGTGGCGGAGGTGCCTGAAGCGCGGTGGGCGGTTGGACTGGCGACGGGCGCACGCCGCGCTTTGGAACCAAAGTTTACAGTTACACCAACATCGTTAACGCATTCTCTATAGCAGTCTTTCAAACGGGTCATGCAGTCCACCGCGATTAGTTTGTTCATGGAAAATAACGCAAGGAAAATTGATTACTATTTAAAATTCTCGAAGAGAATTGTCTATCTAAATTAAGGACAATGTGATTTTTTTCAAAATTTCTTCTAAAATCAAAAAAAAAAATATTACTATAAATTATTAACTTTCCACACAACCTATTAGGTTGGCAGAAAACTTTACTTGTCCTTATTTAAAAATAAACAATACGCTTAGTAGTCTTACTTGCGGTATTCTACATGTACAAGCAATTTATAAGTACCGTCGTTTGCATGTGAAGCGTAGTCTAAAGTTGAGATGTTAAATCGTACACAAGTATTACGCTTCACGTGCATGCCACAGTACTGGCATGAGAATTGACGCCATTCGTCGCGCACACTATAACAATGCACATCGAACAAGAACAGCGATTTGAATTCACTGCGCGTGATCTCCAGTACGGTGCGACGCTGCAATGTAACAGTTTACATTCAAATACATAAAAATATCCCGTGGCGCTGTGCAGACTTTTGCATTGTAGCGTCGCACTGGTCCGTTGTGTTCACTTTATACATCCCAGATTTAAGCGCGTCACAAAAGGCGGGAATAACATTTCATTGGTTGCTCTCTCATACAAAGCGATCCGATACATACGAATTTCAAGCGGACCACAATTAGACGCACGGTTTCTAATCCGTGGTGTATCTAATTACTGTGGTCAGTTTCTATAGAAAAATATTCGCCGAATATATCTTATAGACAAATAATCGTCATTGGCGTTCTCTTCCATATTTCGTATACCGTTCAGTAGAAGAGAGGGATAATGAATGATAAAATATATTAACATGACCCGAAAAAGGTTTGCGTTAGGCACCTTTTTGTAGAAATTGAGTAATAATACTGTGCTATATAATCAAATTAAAAATTAGTCACAAGAGTGAAAAGAATTAATACAGGGAAAGGTGTATGAGGGCTAACCGAGTGTCTAAAAGTACTTTTCCGCGTCGTCTCCATATATCATTGTCACTCTCTTCTATATGGAGCAATATGCGATGATAGTGAATACCCTACGATAACTTCTGATACATTACGATATATTCGGTTAATACTTTTATATCGTTGATCGAATTTTCACAACCGGTTCTACAAACCTAACTTTCGCTATGGGACCAACTATGGAACCACAGACTTCGCGATTTCATAGTTCTGTAAAAATTCGACCTGTATTTCGTATGTCACACGTATCGCCTGTACGCTATGTGAGACTGGCTTCAACACGGCGTCGGTCTTCGACAAACATTTGGTTTCAAAGCGCGGCTGGGTCTCGCTGCAGTCGCTATGGCGTGGCGACCGCTCAGTTCACCATCAGCGTGTGTGACTCCATGGGCGCGGCCGAGTCGTACAGGGTATCCGTATCCTGCGTCGGCTCGCCTTGCAACTGGCACTGGTTGGACAGAGTCCCCGCGCCGCAGTCGCAGAAGAACCTGCAATACAATACAAATCTTTAGGGACGATACATTGATGACCGATGGGTGTAGTGGGTAGCCATCCTGCTTCGGTTACGGGTTCGATGTTTGTGTGATAAATACGAATGTGGATGTTTATATAAATATTTATTTATGTAAGTTTATCCGTAAACTAGTATACTATGCATATTATCCGTTATGGCTAGTTTGGGCCCAGATAATTCGCAAAATGTTCTAAAACAGACAACAACTTTACGAGCGTTTTATTAGAATAAACGGATGTCGGACGCGTGAGGATCTGTCCGTAATTGTACAGATAATTTTGATATCGATATTATTTAAATACCTGCAAAGTTGATAATTGCTTGTCAGTAAAAAAGACGCCAATACATACTTCGTGAGGTGAGAATTGTATCTTATATTACTGACAACCAATTGGTCTAGTAGATAAGTGTAAGATAAGCTAAGGGTAAATGTTTGGAGGTGTGTGATGGACACAAATCTACTGTGCTATATAATCTAAGTCTGCCGCCAAATTTTAATAGCATTGTTGTGATCCGGTTGTCAGGGATAAGATAACCACTCTCCCAAATAAGGTAGGGTTTCCAAGTCAGTATACTTCCACCTTCAGCCTCATCTTCACTTAACATCAGGTGCGATTGAGTCCAAGTGCTAAAGGGGCTGTAAGCTACCCAAAGAAAAAATGACTAGTGTTAGGGGGTAGTTTGTGTTATGAATCATCAACAGGCTTACACATCCCCACTGTTGGGGCACAGCCTCCTCTCACTGGGAGAGAGGTATGGGCTATAATCCACCACATGGGTCCAGTATGGATGATTTAATTTAATGTGTAATGAATGAATACGAACATTTATTCCCAGGCCACGGTTGTTTATGTAAATATTTATGTACTCGTATGTTTATCCATGTAGTATAAATACTTTACTTAACACTTTCAAGGACAGTGAACCAGACACAATAGAAGTTTAATTGTTTTGACGTCTAAAGGCGGTCAGTGCCGAGAAAGTGTTAATTATCTAGAATTAGTGTAATTGTTTGGAACATGTGTTATATTCAATAAAAGATACACATCTACGACACAGTCGCATAAAAATACTGTCTGATTCGATCATTACCTGTCATGGCGTATGAATTCTACGTCATGTCCAGAATGGCACGTTTTGATGCAATTGACACAAATAGCATTGCGGTCTGTAGTATTGCAGGTCTGGCATCTAGAAATGGAAAAAAAAATCATTACTTGTAGCTCTTCTATGCTTTATAAGTCGTATGCTTGCATTTACTCTATCTCTCGTGTAACTAATTTTTAATTTCCGGGAGTAAAAAATGGTCTCGTCTATATTCTTCTTTCCTTTATCTCCGTTACATAGCTTCTTCCATTGTGAATAAAGGAGAAATGAACAACCACATTTTTCATGAAGTTTATTGAGCAAAAAATACATTTAACACTACTAAGCAGTTGCAATACTTGAAATAGGTAAGTGCTAGGCTTTAATAGGTATTTATAGTTAATTTTACTTCTAACTCCCAAACTAGGGTATCCCTGTGCTCTTAAACATCTTATTTGAAATATTAATTTGTATTAAATGGTTTTCAATGGCAGAGATGATAAGCCCTGTTCAACAATACAAACTTTGTCGCGTGATCTTCACGTTAGCCGAGTCCCTAAATAGGCGCAGTATTCTGTAACTTCTTCCGATAAGGATGTCCAATAAGAAAATGTCATATTGCTGGCAATAATGAGGCAACCAATCGCATGTGAAAATCGCGATGTGGATATCGATGAAATTATACAATAACCCACTAAGGTCTACTTCATCGGCAGTATGGCTGTGTGACTAGACAAGTGGTATTTCACAGTCGGTGGCCATCGTGTGAGTTTTGTTTCGCTAAAGCTAGTTTAAAACTAGCTGTTTTCATATATACTTCTTACGGAATCGAAAACACGATAGTAAAGTCAAAAGCAAAGCAAAATCCGCACGCAATGGTCTATTTAAGCTAACTCTTTATAAAAAATAACTCACCTATAGAAATCGTGCATAGGAAAGGACGTGTAAGACGAGATCTTGTACAGGCACTGCCCGCCACCCACTGCCTTCTCCACGGCATCCTGATTGCTGAAGATCTTGTTACCCCGCACTAACGGTGACACGCCCGAAGCTAAACATAAACCTGCCACAGAAATGTTCATTGTTATCGAAAACACAGTGTAATGAATGTTTAATGAGTCTTTATATTCAGAAATATTTTTATTAAAATTTTAAAATGTTTTCCCATTTGTTGTAGGGTCTCTGCCAGTGTAATGAGTTTATTGCATATTACAAGTTATCAGAATTCTGTAGCACATTATCTCTGTTATTTTGTCTAGTTATTTTAGTTGCTCTGCAACCCTTGTCAATAGTAAATAAGGACCTTTGTGGGTTCATATTAATTTTTCTTTCAAAACTATATCACCAATATCATTTTAAATTCACTCCCAAAGAGTGTGTGAAAAATTTGCCCGCTCCCCGCCCACAAGAGTTTCACAGCAGGCATAAATCAACTACCGTTACAGAGACAGAACTAATATAGAACAATATTTCGATTCATACATAATTTTGATAAATAGATTATTTTTTTTAAATTTTCATATTTTTAATAAATAAAAAAGGTTGTTTTGTAAAGGTTCTCCCATACTGCCTTACATTTTATCATACAACATTATATAACATGACACAAGTTCCTATTTAGTTGTAATAAGGACATTGTGTAGGGTTTTATAACGTTACTGGCTTTCCGCCCGCGGCTTCGCCTGTGTGGAATAGTTTTATGTTTAATACTTTATGCCGTGGGAACTACTCACTTTATCGGTATAAAAAATATGCTGTAAGTTATCTTCTACCTATACACTTGACGTGACTTTGACTTCGCGTAACTCCCATTAACTGGTGACGGCACTCTTGATTACGAACAACTTTGCCCAAGGAACCGTAGTCGAATATGGTCAAAAAAAGTTTGCGAGTACCCATACAAAGCAATCCATTTAGTATGGAACTCCAACAATTTTTATCTGAATTCGGCTATGGTTCCTAGTGGAAATTTGTTCGTAATCAAGAGTGAAGTCACTGGTAAACAGGAATTATACAAATTAAATTTCACCCTGTAATACAAATTTCATCCAAATCGGTTCATCCGTTTCCCCTGATTGAGCAACAAACAAATATCCAAACGTTCCGCATTTGTGATATTAGTTAGATATAATAAGATATAACAGCAGTGTGGGAGCACCATATCAACAATTTAAATTTTCAAGCATAATCAGCAGAAACGTATTTAGCTTGGTATTTTTAATTCAGTCAGACCATAATTTAAAGCAGTTTTTTTGTCAGTGTAATTATGACACTGTGAAACTTGGGGGGGGGACTGAAAATCAGCAAATCTGCTGAGTCCCTACCTTTTCATCACAGTTTGACCTAATTTATAATCAATTAATTACTTGTTAAATTAACTTTGTGGAGAATAAATGCCTTTTATTTATTTATTTAAACACTTTCTCACCTCCAAATCTATTGTTGAATATTTGGTTGTGTTCGAGCGTGGCGGTGGCATTGTTCGTGATCTCGACGCCGGCCGCCAGCCCGTCGAAGATCCTGTTGCGACGCAGCACCGGGTGGCTCTGCGTTGAGATCAGTACGCCCGCTTGTGCGTTGCGAAATATATCGTTCTCCTCTAAAACACCCTGATAAAGAAAATGTTCAAATATCAATCAGTACTTTTGACAACCTGTTTGGTGTAGTGGTTAGCAACTCTAACCACTATACCAAAAGGTTGCGGGTTCGAATCCCGCTAGGGGCATATTGTGTGATGAATACAGACATGTGTACTCGAGTTATGGACGTTTCATTTATAATAAGTATTAATTTACAAAAAAAAAAGTATTTATGTAGTATAACAACCATCTGATATCCACAATACAAGCCTATAGTTGCTTACTGTGGAACTAGATGGCGCTATGTGTATGTGTAAGGATATTTATTTATTTATTTACTAATATTATAATGACGGAAATTATTTGTCCTTTGCAGGTTCAGACTTCATTATTGTAAACATTTGTGTAATGAATACGCACATTTATTCCCGAGTATGCTTTGCATAGTTTGACACTAGATTTAGTGTAAGGTTCCGAAATATTTATGTATACGGTCACGTGTCGTTACATAACATCACAAAGATTTAATTTTTGCACAAGATAGTGGAAGAGTTAGAGAAGAACTTAAGCTACTGTCAGGAAAATAAACATAACATGTGGGCTGAAGCTAGTTTTAGAATGATACATGGACATACTAACTTGTTTATTCCAACATGAAAATGTATATCTGTGAACTGTTAATTGGTTGGAAGTTCTTTGGTCTCAAAGCAGGCTTGGCCAGTAACGGGCTTCGTAATATATTGTATTGTAAATTTTTATTGAAAATAGTGAGATCAATTTATAAGGCTGGTCACACCATGAAACTTCAGAATTCCATGTAATAAAAAATTGGACTATATGTAAGGTTTATCTATTTGTAAATCAAATTACTTCCGATATTTAGGTTACTTTATCAATCTTATCAAAGTCTGCACCCAAGCAGGAACGCTGATTGCATTGTAACGTTCCGGTTGTATATTGATATGTAATCAGTTTATCAATAACTTTCGGTTTCTAAGTGATTGATTTCGTAGTCATTTGCCATTCAAGGCATTTTTGGTTTGGACAAAAGCAAACCATAAAAAGAAATAACAATACTATAGAATGTCATATCATAGACAATGCGAGTCGAAAATTTTGGAAATGAAATAGATGCAACAAATGGACACAGAAAATAACAAACTCATATCCACAGATGAAAAAAGGACGAAAGATAGACAAAACTAAAGATAGAAGGCGGTGGTTGGCTGCTGAAGGATGCTAACATGAGACAGGAATATTTGGAAGACCCAGAGGAGACCTCAATGGAAAGATAAGACTGAAAAGTATGCTGGTGCTTAATAAGTAATGCAGTATAGGAAAATTTTAATAAAAATGTAAATTACTTCAGTAAATAAAGGCTTTATTATTAATAAAAACGTCATAATTACTTACTTTTCCACCATTAAAAATACAGATGCCTCCGTCGCGGCCATCAAAAATCTTGTTCCTTTTTAGTGTTGGGTTGGAATCAGTCTTAATCCACACTCCGGCCATGGCGTTGTCGAATATCTCATTCTGTTCGAGCAGGCCCAAGCCTCCATTATATACCAGAACGCCGCCATTCTGGCCGCCCCAGATCTTGTTCCCGCGGATGACTGGGTTGCTGCCTGTTCTAATCTGGACGCCGGAATAGAGGTGGTTGAATATATCGTTATCTTCTAGCTTGCCATGACCGTTATCGTAGAAATATACGCCAACCTGTTGAATAAATAATACAAATAGACTTTATTGCACATCAAAAAGAAAAAACATAATTAATAATAACAGACGTCAAATTAGAACGCCATGTACAGTGAGATAATAATTTCTTGGGCTTTTACCTAGTACACACTGACATGATTTTTCGATACAAAATCTAGAACGACATTAATATTTCATTCCGACAAAACATAAGTTTTGCACAGGCTTGTAGAGGATCTTATAGAACCATTGGCCACCTGACAGTCGCTAAGGGATATGTGGAGCAAGCAGCCCATGTGATTTCCAGCAGAGATGAAATAGGTCAAACTCATCTTTTCCCCTGGGTGTTGTAAACATACCAGTATAGATCAATGATAGGCAGCAGCCTCACTGGCGTGAAATGTACGATTGTCAATCCGTTTGTATATCGTGCATAGATGCTTATTGCAATTGCATCTGCTATGGATGTTTTTTATATGCCCAAGTTAGTGCTTGACTCTCATACCTGATGTTAAGTGAAGATGGGACCCAAGCAAGGTGGAAGCCGTTCACCCCATCTTATCTCTAACAGCCGGAACACAACAATGCTAGCACTATGTTACTTGACGGCTGGAGATTTTAGAAAACCACCAACTAAGTCGAGTACTAAACATACACCCCGCTGGGAGTCGAACCCGTAACCTATATTGAGCCACATATTATTAATGATGATTACTACGCACCTGCTTCCCAGAGTGGATGCGATTACGCCGCAGCACCGGCGTAGAGCCGGTGGTGATCCAGACGCCGGCGAGTGTGTTCGCATACACCTCGTTCTCTTCGATCAGCCCTTGGCCCTTCTCGTGCACGTAGATGCCGCCGTGTTGGCCGTGGTGGATCTTGTTGTGCCTCACTATTGGGTCGCTGTTTGTGCGGATCTGATGGTTCAAAGTTTAAACAATCAGTTGCAGATCAAAAATTGCAATGAAGAGTAGATACCTAGCTAATTAGCTGCACTCGATTCTGTGGAACAACATGCCAAAAGACTCATAGGTGATCATTCGATGGCTGCTAAATTGCAGAGCTCCGAAAACCGTCGCAAGGTTCGTCAGTCTTTTACAGAATGCATTTCAGATACTAAAATAATGTAATATCCTGCATTAGTTCAAGGGCCACAACCTAATTACACTAGTATTTAACATAATAATAAACATCGAATAATCAACAAACCTGAATCCCAGCTAAAGCATTCCCATAAATGTTATTGTGTTCAATAAGTCCACGTCCTTCGCCGAATATATAGACTCCACCCTGGTGTCCGTTATAGATCTCGTTGCGCCGGATCGTTGGGTTACTATTAGACGTGATCCATACACCGGCGAAGTTGTTTGAGTGTATCTTATTGTCTATGAACTGTCCGAGGCCCGACTCGTGGACGTAGATGCCGCCGGTCTGGCCGTGGTGTATCTCGCAGTGCACTACGGTGGGGTTGGCGCCAGCCTTCACTTCGAAGCCAGCGATTCTATTGTTATGTATGTCGTTTGCTTCAAAGAAGCCCTGTAATAAAAATGGGATTTTCTTTTAAGAACATTTCTGGTTCACTCACTGAAAATATTCGTAGTCAAATTATTTTGCACTTGGCTGCACTCATATCAATACGTACCGAACCAAGTTCATTCTCAGTAGTTCCAAGTCAAACCAACTTAGACCACAGCTTAACAAGCCTTCTTACTCCATACAGTTAGTCAACTCTTGGGTTTCGTTCTCAATATTTTATCATACTGCTGGTCGTTTTAGTCGAGGCGTACCTCTCACCTACTGATACGGTACTACCATAGCTACTCATGCAGTGCTTCAAGTAATGTGAAATCTGTAGATCCGTCTGACAGTGATCCGAAACTGCCGTATTGGTTGTTACATATACATACATAACGTCACGGTCTTTATCCCAAGTGGGGTGGTCAAAGATATCCCAAACATTAGCGTTTGGTGCTCCAAACATTAAAAGTTTAATACTCGAAATAACATTCACAGTTCACCAGAATACATAAAGACACATTCGATAGGGGGTGCAAATCTACAGATGATTTTTATTGGAAAGTCCCATTATGGCCTTTTACGACACCCACTCGAAGAGACGTTTTGGTTCTATTCTTTTTAAATGCCGAAACCACACAACACAAAATGTGTAATTAAACAGGATTAAACTTTTGCTGTTCGGAACAGCTAAACGCTCATGTTTGGGTTATCTCTGACCAGCGCATTTGGGATTAATGTTATGTGTGTATTAAACATTGAGCTACCTGACTAAGCTTTATGATGAAGCTAAAGTCATTAGCAAATATGCTGTCATAGGCGTACAGCGCGTGGTCTTAAAGCAACGACTCACCAATCCATTTTCAAACGTGAATATCCCAACGTCGCGACCATGGTGTATATGATTGCGGCGCATTATGGGATTCGCGAAATTCTTCACCCATATCCCGGCGAGAGCGTTGCGCGATATCTCATTGTCTTGATACGTGCCCTGAGCGTAGTCCGTGACGTAAAGGCCTACATTCTCACAGTCACTTATGTCACAGTGCTTAATCTCGGGGTTGGCACCTGCGCCGCTAACGCAGACAGCTGCACCGACTGGAATTAATCAAATTGCTGATTTGATTTTCTATGATAATGTTAAGATATATTGTAGCGCTAAAAAATGGGAAAACATCCGACTTTAGTAAGGTTCCATTCTCTATAAAAACCACACTTGTCAGAAATGACCCCTGCTTCAAAACGTGTTTTTTATTTCCATGGTAATCAAATGGTAAAACTTCTTAACACGATTTTATTAGCTTCACTGGTAATTAACCAACTATGTACACAAATCTAGTAAGTCGTTTTTAACCTACACCTAATTTTAGTCTTGATTTGAAAATTTACAAGCATATTTTTGATGACAATGCAATAATTTCGTAGCATCGAGGTGATCTGATGATGACGTTGGGAGGTGGAGAGTGGAACTCTTAAATAGCTAGTAAACACCTAAGCTTGGACCAATTTGATTTGTGTCAACGTGACCCATGCATTACACTTGGTAACGAGGGTCTGACGTTGGAGATGAGAGGTGGATAGTCTTCATTGGCTACTAGTAAACTCCTCGAGTTTGGGTACAGTCTGAAACAGATAAACCTTTACAGCCCAGCATGAAACGAAAGTAAGATTCCTGACAAAACTTTATTTTGTATTATTCTCAACTGTCCAAACCCTGTAAACTTTTCTCTGTTTTAGACTGTACTTGTGTTATAGATAAGTGTGTTTTGGTTTTTTAAAATTATTGTAACTAGACAATTTTCGAAATATGAAATTTTAATAACCAATGACCGCCACGTAGTATGGTGTCCTGTAACTCAAATGTAGCACAACTTCAATTAAAAACAATAGCGAGCCGCAATAAGGTCCCCCCTGTATTACACTTGACTTGCAGTTGCCTGTACTTACCAACACTGGCACTGCGTATGATGCAGTGATCTACCGTCGGTGAACAGTTGTCTGACACCTCGAGGCAGTAGTGTTTGTGGTGTTGCATAGTGGATGTGGCGTCCGGTGAGAACTTGAGCGTCATGTGACCCGCGTACGCGCGGTTTGCCCCTTCAGCGAAGGTGAGGGTTGACTCAGCCTCGCGTTCCAGGACCACAGACTCTGCGACGTTGCCGGGGGCACAACCTGATACAAATTAAAGAGTAAATTACAAATAACGACCTGTTTGGTGTAATGGTTAGCAACTCTGACCACTATACCAAAAGGTTGCGGGTTCGAATCCCGCTAGGGGCATATGTTTGTGTGATGAATATGGACATGTGTACCCGAGTTATGGATGTTTTCATTTATAATAAGTATTTATTTACAAAAAAAATGTATTTATGTATTATATCAACCATCTGGTATCCACAACACAAGCATATAGTTGCTTACTGTGGAACTAGATGGCGCTGTGTGTATGTCTAAGGATATTTATTTATTATTATTATTATTTAAATTACACATAGGTAATATTATCCATTTTTAGTTATAAATAAAAAAAACACATCACACAGACCTAATAATAATAAATATTTATTCACTTACACCCATTGTCTAGTCTATCTGACAACTAGTCAAATTCTGTACCACGGTTAGTAGACAGTGGTGTCGATTCGGTTGCACACGAACTAAACTAAAACCAGATTTAGACTGGTGCTGTCATGTTATATTGTTCCAGATAGAAAAAGACAGGCCTACTTTAAAATTGGTTTTAGTTTAGTTTGCGTACAACCGAATCGACACCAATATACATTATTTTATTCATTTAAATCTCAAATTCTGTAAAGATGTCCTACGTAACAGAAAAGGCAGGCGTAATTAGAGTAGCAGACCCACCAATGAGCTGCACATCTGTGTCGATGGCGAGGCACTCCTCCTGGTAGAGGCCGGCGTGCACGAACAGCAGCGCGGGCGGACGGCGACACGCGCATGCGCCGGCACCGCATGCGCAGACAGCGGCCGCGCCGGCAGCCGCCCCCGCGCCTGCGCTGCCCCCACCGCTCTGCTCCACGTACTCGAGAGCCGCCTGCGGATGATCGATACCGTTAATTAGTCCACTTGCCCCAATTGGTGGCTTTGCCGTGTCATTAAATAGACAAACTACTACATTATTTTGCTAAGGTAAAAAAATGAGTTTATTGTAAATCTAAATTATCAAAATAATAAATGTAAACATTGTACTTTATCAAAACGATCGTATCGCCAATCAGCAACGAGTGACATTATAGGATTGGAAACATTTTTTTTTTGCAAGTTACTACAAGGGACTTTCCGTAATTGAAATAGTATTTGTCGATATTATAATAGGTAATTATGAATATGTCTCTCCATTAGCGATGACGAAAGAGTGTGAAAGTGGGTACAGCCTTATAAGACTCCCCCCAGATGGACAGACGACAAGAATTTAAGCGGCATATGACTGTTCCAAATGGAAGTAATGCAACTGTCTTTTCTATTCGCAAACTATTTTTTTAATTATAAGCTATAAAGCCGAAATTTGGCACATGTTTATTACACACATAAGAAATTGCTTGTTGAATAGATATTCCAAAATCTGCCAGAAACGAGTCACCAGATTCTCATCCCCTCACTGATACTCTTTGACTACATACCCTTATAGTGTTAAAGTGTTTGATGCGCGAATCCTTCTTAGGGCGGTAGTTGGGCCGCACGTGGATCCCGTAGTAGAGCTGCCGGAAGCTCTCTTTCCACGGGTTGTCCGCGTCACACTCGTCCACGGCCATGAACTCGAACTGGCAAGACGCCGGGTGCATCAGCGGTGTATCATACTCGAACACCGACTGGTATAGACTTTTCCTGGACAAGACAATGTTTCGATGTTATAGAAACTGGGGGCTTATTGTCTATCTTCAACACCTATCTTGATACCTTGGAATTTGTCATTTGAAGATCAATCACGAAGTTCAAACAGCAATAACGTATCCAATTGACAAGTCAAAATATTTTTTATAACTGTCAGCGATAAGTGTCAAATTAAACATTTGAAAGGTATCGTGATAAGCGAAGACAGACAATAAGCCCCCTGGATTGTGCTCCAATTATGCTCTAAGGCTATAGAGAAATGCCAATCCAAGTCAAACACAATTGGTAGTGCTACGCCGCTAAACACTCCTGACGCCGCGTCTTTGATTAGCGACGTAAGCAACGATTGACGTAGTCAGTACTCGGATGGGCGACTATTAGTGGTATTTATAACAGTTGGTTTTGTATGTTTTCCATTTGAAGGCCCCAAGTCGATGACTAACGAGGGAGTATTGAAAATACTAGAATTGTCCGACACGAATCTGCTAAACCGCACTGGGCTTGGATGATAGAGTATGGCTCATACCCTGTTCCAGTGAGAAGAGGCAGTCCCTCAGTAGTGGGGATTTAAGTCACTTGTTGATATCTTACCATAGCTCAGTGTCGTTGGCGATGGTGTTGAATCTCTTGCAGACCTGCGCGACACGGCAGAGATCGCGCTCGGTGAGATGAGATAAGATGCACAGCAGTACCTCATCTGGCAGTTCATACTGCAAGTATTGTGACACGTTGCATACATCCACACCTTGGGATAGCGACCTGTGGATACCAACCATATAACAGATTCGATTCATTTTTTCATTCATTAACTTCACCTGTACTAAAACAAAAGTGACTATCAAACATGGTATAGTACAATAAAGGTATGTAACCAATAATATTAAAACTTAAAAATAAACAAAATATGTCAGGAGTTTATCAAAATATCATATTCACACACAATTGATAAATTGATCTATAAAAAAAATGCTTTTTGCAAGCAAGGCTTTTTGACACTTAGAAAACCTCAACTGTGTAATGATTTAATTGTCATTGTTAAAGAAATAAATATTTTTATTATCATATGCATGAAATTTTGCAATAAAAGGTTGTTCAGTTGGCGACCGCGCCGCGAACCGTTTCAGTAAGTGCAGGCACACATTGTTTAATTAAATATTTAAATTAAACTAACAGACTTATTATCTCCACTGTAACATTTTACATAATTAATAGGCATCAGCGCCTTTTGTAAAAATTGGTGCTTGATAGAGGCGAACCTATGTTACCAAGACTCCATCCCACTGACTGATGGATGACAGACATTTTCAATTTATACATTAAAAAGATATCCATTTATACAAAAAAAAATTTCTGCCAAGGAAGGTTTGCCATGGAGTGATATTTTCACATCTTAACAGTTAACATTGTGCGAATAAAAAAGCAAAAACTTTGGTGTAAATATATGGGATAAGATGAAAACCTTCCCTACTCCATTGGAAAATTCATCGTAAACAAAGGGTTGATAAATGCATGTTGAAACTGATTGAACATTATTTAACATACTTGTCCAATAGCATATGCAGTTAATGTAATAGTTAAGGTCTTGTATTTATGGAAAGTGAAAGTGACTTCTAACTTGCACAATCAGGAAATACCTAGATTAGATTATAGTGCATACATGAATCACATGCATGAGCTACTCCTAAGTCTCATATATTGTAAATGAAAATTTTTCTACAGCATTTAAACATGTTGCAACTGATAGAAATTTAATTTATTGCCAAGGCAAATACAACCCGACTGGCGACGATGGCGTGTCATAAAGTTTGCCTAGGGTTTTGTGGCCAAACTAGAAAAAAAAAGATATCTAATGCAAATACACTCATGTATTTCAAAGTGCAACTTAAATATACTATTCAATTAACTTGTGATAGTAAAATGGAAAATCTGTCTGATGTTTAAATCTGTCTGATGAAATTTTTTGGGACCAAAATTCTAGAGGAAGACATGACTGCAGAACCTGGAATAGGCCTAGACATATGATTCCAATGGGGGATCACTCTCTACCCCTATGGAAGACAACTCTACTACTCAGTCAATTGTTCATGACTTTTGCAATTTAAATAATTGAGACTTCTTAGAAAGATGTAGAATAATAATCCTCACAAATAAGTACAATGAAACTAGTTTAAATCATTTAATTTTCTTTGATGGACTTTCCTACATCAACTTATAGGATGGGGCAAAAAAAAGGCGAGCGCCAACCCGCCTGCCCCGCATTGAGAATGCAAAACTACTCAAGTTTTGTAAATCTCACAACAGGAGAGATTTATATCCAGTAGTGGATTTGTATAGGCAAAATCAAAATCAAAATCAAAATATTTTTATTTCATAGGATAAAATTATCACTTGAAAACGTCACTATTATTATTAATATTACATTATAGTTTAAATTTACTGCTCATTCACAAAGCTGACTCCCCAGAGAAGAACGAGCAAGAAACTCTAGGGTTGCTCTTTTAAACAGATTATAGGTTGCGATTTGATAATTATATGAATAGACAGCTATGTCCATGCTTGCTTATCATTCAAATAGTCAGTGATGTTATAATAGCCTTTTGTTAATAATTTCTGTTTTATGATTGCTTTAAATTTATTTAAAGGCATATTTTGAATGTCTACTGGAACCTTATTATAAAAGCGTATACATTGCTCTTTGAAGGATTTACTAACTTTGTGAAGTCGGCTAACATAAATAGATAACTGGTTCTTATTCCTTGTATTAACATTGTGCCTATCACTATTTTTAGCGAATAAGGTTATATTTTTTTTTGCATACAACAAATTCTCATAAATGTATTGACATGCCATTGTTAAGATATTAATTTCCTTAAACTTATCTCTAAGAGACTCTCTAGGTCCTAATTTATAAATGGCACGAATAGCACGCTTCTGCAGAACAAAAATCATATGTATGTCAGCAGCGTTTCCCCACAACAATATGCCATATGACATCAAACTGTGGAAATAGCTAAAGTAAACCAGTCTTGCGGTATGAACGTCTGTTAAATTTCTGATTTTTTTGACTGCATACGCAGCAGAAGCAAGCTTTTTCGCTAGTTTCTCAATATGAGGCCCCCACTGAAGCTTAGCATCCAATGTCAGTCCTAAAAAGACAGTAGTGTCACAAGGTCCAATTTTTCACCTCGTACAAATATGTCAATAGGCATTTGTTTAACATTAGGTAAAGTAAATTTTAAGCATTTAGTTTTTTTTTCATTCAAAAGAAGATTATTTACTGTAAACCAGTTAACAAGTTCAAAAATAGCAGTGTTTACATCGTCACAAGATGATTGATATCTCTTAACTTTAAATAGCACAGAGGTGTCATCTGCAAACAATACTATTTCACATCTATTCCGGGCAAGATGAGGCAAGTCATTAATGTACACAAGAAACAAAAATGGTCCTAGAATTGAACCTTGTGGCACGCCCATATGGACCTCAGACCCAGAGGACTTAGTGCCATTAACATCTACCCTCTGAATTCTATTATACAAGTATGATTTTAAAAGATTCAAAGCCTGACCTTGTATGCCGTAATGGTGTAATTTCCTGATTAATATATCATAATGAACACAATCAAAAGCCTTTGACAAATCGCAGAAGACGCCAATTGCATCCCGCGAATTCTCCCAGGCATCAAAAATATGTTGAACTAGCTCAACACCTGCATCGGTTGTTGAGCGACCCCGTGTGAATCCAAATTGTTTGGGATGCATGATATTGTTTTGATAAAAATGAGGCATTAACTGGTTTAAAATCAATTTCTCAAAAATTTTACTAAATGTGGGTAGTACTGATATAGGTCTAAAGTTAGTGGGATCTGATGTACTACCTGCTTTAAATAATGGAATGACTTTACTTAGTTTCATTAAATCAGGAAACACTCCACGATCAACACATTTGTTAAATATAGTAGCCAAGTGGGGTGCAATACAATCAATTATGGAATTAATAATTTTAACTGATAGGCCGTGAACGTCAGCAGTCTTTTTCATTTGCAATGATTTAAAGGCTTTCAGTACACTATTACTATTTACATGAGTAAATTTAAAGTTTATCTCACATGGTTCTACATTTTGTAAGATAAGTGATTCAGCCAGAGCGGGAGATGAATTAAGAGATTTAGTGGTCGAGATTGGAATGTTGGTAAAGAACTTTGGCTGTTTGTAATGTCATGTGAGTCCTCTATCCTAATGAAAACTGTGATTTAGCTTTAATCATTAAAGCTAAATCACAGTTTAACACAAGATTAACAGCTTTATTTCATCAAAAAATAAAGAAAAAATGAAAATGGGAAAACAGCAGCACCTACTAATTAAAAATGAATTAAACAATACTGACGTGCGAGGCCGTTTCCTGGCCGGGAGAGAGCAGGTGCCCGAGGGTCCAGGCTCGTGGTAGGCGGGTGGCGACTTGCGACGCAGGTCGTACGGACTGTGGTGGCCGGCGGTAGTGGCCGGAGCCGCGGCAGGCACGGGAGGGGAGCCGCCACCGCCACTGCCACTCGGCCCTGCACAAGCTGTTGCCGCCATTGCACTGCCAGTAACGTTGTTCGGGCAGGGGACCGATTCACATGGCTCAGCTGGAAATTTATATATTGGAAATGTAATAAAAGATTCATAAACTTTAGTCCTCTGTGAGTTTTTGTTTTCTTTTAACCACATTAATATTATGAGCTAGCTATTTATTCCCAATAATTTAACAATTCTATTTAGTAGATACGGTGGAGCGAATAGAAAACCATTAAAAAGAGCTTAATTGAATTAAAACTATGTTGTATTTGCTCCTCTAGATGAACATTTTTGTGGTAAAGCCAAATCTAAATAAAACACTCCAATTTGACCGATGTGGTTTAAAATAAATGGCAAAGGGTCATGTCAGAATCATGTGTAGGAATTGACAGGGCACATGTTACTGTGTATATCAATTAATATGATATTCACACACATCAACAAAAAATAATGGTAAATTAAGTTAATCTATTTATATACATACTATAACCGCTTAACTAAATATCATTAAATTGGAAATGGATATAACTAACTTTCTGGGTACTTTTAATTTTCACTCCTACTACTTACCATGTTTTATTACTTTAGGAAAACCTATGACTTATGTTAAGGTATCATTATAATTAACATTTTATGGTAAAACCTCTGTTGATTTTCTAAATAAAATAATATTATACAAACACAAAATTTATTTATTAGTAAAAAAGTCTTTTTTACAATTCTTATAATTTATAAGTACTTAAAAACACTATACAACTAATATGATATGTAGGCATGCATACTAAATACAAGAAATTGCAGAGTTCATATTACTGGTGGACCCCACACTAGGTGAATGGTTGGCTCATTGGTCATTTGATAATTTGAAGTTCGCTCATTGGACAATAATCATCAATGCAGATATATACAACACTGTGCCTGATTTTGACCCTTTTCTGCACATGCCTATGCCTACCTCATCTGAAAACCAATACAAGACCACGTCTACTTCAAAGTTTCCATTCATCTACCAAGCACTATGTGTGTGTATAAACATTTTACTAATATGCATTGCTACGATTGAATTGAAAACATTATGTAATTTACATTACACATAAACAAACACAATCTTGTTTTAGTATCTTATCATAATTTCACAGAATATCTAATAAAGAAACATTAGTACTTGAGTGTTTCATTGCAGACTAATGAAATTATTTCCAATGGCTATTATAGATTATCAGTGTGTATGAGAAAAAAAACCAGTGATATGATGGGGACAAAACAATTCATAATTTATTTTCCTAGAATTAAATGTTGGCATAAGAGTTGAGGCCATTTTTCTAAGGGATCTATTTTGTACCAATTGCAGTATAAAATATGAAAATGTAAATTATACCAATTGCATATTTCTAGATTTGCTATAGTAAAAATGTACATTTGTTCACTATGTACCTTTTTTACCATTAGTACACAAATCACACATTTGGGGCGAATTGATGAATTGTATATTTTACTTATCCTTATGAAGAAAACTTAAGACAAGACAGTGTTTATGTGTGCTACTTCTAATGCATTCAAGTAAAAAAAGAAAGGTTTCGTAACTATCGTTGAACAAATACGATTCGGGCATGTTTCAGAACAGCTGTTTCGTCATAATGTATAAAATAAGTTTTCATCCAGCAGATCAATACCCACATTGCGCAAAATGTCACTGAAATGCGCTATTCATTATGTTTATCGAACATGGACTGTATTGAAACAAGAATTTGCATGTCAATCAACATACAGGGAGTAATGATCAACGAAATAAAAAAAAATATAAATCCCCATAAACGAACATTCATTCATTACACAATAGGCAAACTATCGAGGGTTTGCAATGCAAATTGTTCCATGTACTACATAGTGCTCATGAATAGACTGTGCAAGAAAGCAAAAATAGCGATATTGAATTCAAACGTTGCACATTTATGGAAATGTCGATAACGAGCCATCGTAAAGATTGGGCGACATTGCCGACCCGGATTACTTACTCGATTGTGTCCTAGAAGGTAATGGTATTCGATGTCCACCTTTTCTTCGCGATCTACGGACGTAAGAACGCGAAGAGGAAAACGAGGCACTAGGCATTATTTCTTTTAGCACTTATTTTCACTAGAATTCAGGTCTAAACAAAGGAGACAACCGCACCAACACCGTCGGCCATTTTCTGTTTAGATTGGATTGGGAAAACGAAACGGGAAATAAAGACTATTGCACATCAGTAAACGATGAACAAGAGTTTAGTCTTCTGCAGACAATGCACTAATCACTGACACTGTACAGATTATTGTTAACTAGTAAAAATCATTGTTAGAATTATTTCTGAAAAAATCTCACTAGCACGAGTAATGGGCGACTCTCAGCAAATATGGCGGACGGTTCAACATGGCGACACGGTGAAACTAGCGCCATCTGTTCAGGATTGTAGAAAAACAAAACAGATTTTTATTTTTAATAAAACGTTCAAATTAACGGTCTAGACCTTAGAGTCAAGACACGACCTAAGTTCGACCACAGAGACTACATCGAGCGTTTTGGAGTTTTTCGTTTGATTGGTTTTCTTCTACTTTTTTGTTTTCTATATTCTGAATTTTAGTGTAGTATATAAATAGTTTACAATTTTATAAACAATAATAAATATCCTTGGACCTCAGACTAACAAAACCTATGGATATGAAATACCTACGAAATAGACGTGCTTCACAAAAACAATGTCGATATCGATATATTTCCAAATATTGGTAAATTCCGTTTCTAAACGTATTATCAGTGCTCTAAAGTAAGTATCATCGTATTATCAGTATAAAAAAATGACTCACATTATGATAGTCGAAAAAAGGTTCTAGTTTCAAGTTTTCAACAAACGAGCCTTAGATAAATGATTGGTTTCTGCTCCGGCTAGATCAAAGAGTATAGTCCTTAGATAAATGATTGGTCTCTGCTCCGGCTAGATCAAAGAGTATAGTAACTAAGATACCGCACTATCTAAAAACAACAGCTCCGTGAATGCAGCAACTATTGTAGTGTGTATAAGACAATTTGCAAAGATGCTAGTGTATTTTCTTTTCTGTTGTGCATTGTGCAATAAAGTGTATTGTATTGTATGACTGTGTGTGTGTGTGATAGACTTGAGTCTGACTTTAACATGGCGGTATGGACGTAGATCCCTTTGCCTTCTCCGAAAGGAGAGAATAAAACAAAAAAAAAAAGGCTTTTTGGCGGGAACTCGGCGAGTGAAGTAGCATTTTTCTTTATAAGTCTTATAATTTGTGTATTCTAACTTTTGAAGCTTAATAATGGTAGAATATTGTGCAGCAAACGTTAGTGATGGTGTACAAGTGAAGGGAAGTGTAAATTAAAGTGCGTAACGGAGCTTTCGGGTTCCCACAAGAAGCCGCCAAAATCTTTTGTAAAGCATTCTGCCACTTTACTGAAGAATGACTTGACCGTGACTAGACTCTGTATACGCCAAGTATACGACGAATTACTTGTTTTGACTGAGACTGACTTACAAACTGAAGAAATAAGAGAAATAAGACATGGCTGTTATGGGCTAGATCCCTTTGCCTTCTCCTAACGGAGAGAATGATACCAAAAAAACAAAAAAAAAAAATGACAGGCTGTATGGCTATGCTCCTTGGCCTGCCTATCAAAGGGTGAACATTAGTAACAAAAAAAATACAAATTGACAATTTGTTATGACTTCAATAAAAGAGATAAAATCATATGTTCGTTTTGGTATATTTATCTCTCTCTATGATCATATGGCATATTTTTTTTGTGGTCTGTTTCTGTGGGCAACATAAATTCTAATAAAATATTATCACAGAGTACCTACCTTTTTTGTACTGGAAAAATATTATGAATAGGAACATACTGACTGCTGCTGTACTCAAGGAGTATACAAATCTGTATTCATGACTGTATGGCTTTTAGTATTTTATTTTGTCTGGTCTATCCATGGTTGAATTGTTTAGACCCGAAAACGTAATCTTTTCTGGGGTGGGCGGGCAGAGCAGTCTTTAGTGTTAAATGGTGCGGACGGGTTCATCGTAAGAAGGGAAAGTGAAGTGGTTCTTTCGATTTAGTTTTCATCAATTTCGCCACAAATCACTTACGATGTCTCTAAAAGAATTTATTCATGAAGGTTCTTGTACGCTTTCTATATTAGCTTGTATCTTTTTGACCTTCACATATGTCGCCAGTCTCTACATTTGGAGGTCTTCTTTGAACAGGTATTGAATTAGGTGATACAAATTTTCTATAATGGTTGCCCTTGATGCATTACCTATATATTTCTGTATTTATTTCAGGGACCATCCTACTACAATCAAAAGAAGATTTTTTAGTGTGTTCGGCATGATGCTATTTGCTCCCCTATTTGTTCAATTATTCTATTCAAAGCAATCTCTCAGTAGGGGAGATGTGTACGAACTTTTTGGACTACGAGGCACTGGACTTATTACTGCATCTATTTTACCTCTATTCCTAACTGCTATACTATTTCTGGGGCCTTTGACCATGCAAGTTTTGTCAGGATCGTGGAAATTATATATAGGTATTTACTTTTAAATCTATATTGTACCATATATAAACATAAGATATTTTTCTACATGAGTAAAATAGAAGAAAGTCAGTTGGTTTTTATCATTTTAGAACCTCAATACTGGCTGTCGAGTTGGCAGGATTTGGTGTGGGTGCGGAATCACATCATGGCCCCTTTGAGTGAGGAGTGGGTGTTCCGAGCTTGCATGATGCCCTTGTTACTACAGTGTCTGCAGCCTTTGATTGCTGTGTTTTTGGGGCCATTTCTGTTTGGTGTGGGTGAGTTTAAATATTCTATATTCATCATTAAGTGTAAAACTATACTTTTTGGGGCTGAAATAGCCGGGTTACTGATTAGATAGTCTTAGTTTAAGGTGGCCCATAGATGTTAATTCAGACATCAATTTGCCTCTGCTGACTCCGGTCCTAAATGAATTGGTATTTCGTCTTGTTTCTAATTTTTTTATAGGTAGATATTGTAACCATAGGATGAACCCATCGCCGTTACAACATGCAAATCTATCTATAGATCTATATTTTTTTTGTGGAAAGCCTGCTTTGATTCTAATCTTTTTATGTACCAAACTTTTACTTTATAAATGTTGCTTGTGGTTGACCATTGCGGTTTGCTAGTGAATTGGAAAATCTAATTACTTCCGGCGATTGCAAGTCTATTCCAATTCTATGTGTTACCCCAAAATGTGTTTGCCTAAAAGGAAAATGTACTTTAGTTCGAATTTACATACTTTTGGCGATCCTAGCCTTCGTGTCATATATTTGGGTACGAAGTACTTAGTATAATGACCCCCAGTCATCATACTAATGCCTGTATTTCTGAATGTTGCTCATGCCTAGATCTGCGCTTGAGCATAGTTAGAAAGAGATCCCGATATACAAGTTACATAAAGCTGACCCTTTTTAACTGTCCTCAAGTGCAGTTCTCGGCTTGAGTAATGTACTAATGTAGCTCAAGTGTAGATCTGCGCTTGAGCATAGTTAGAGATGCCGATATACAAGTTACCTAAAGTGGTCCCTTTTTAACTGTCCTCAAGTGGAGATCTCTGCTTGAGTAACATTCTGTAATACGGGTCTAAGTACTTTCCCAAATATATGACTTGAAGGTTGGGTTCGCCCTTGTGTTAATGTACTATACATTATCTAGAATCCACCCCTGCAGCCTTATATATGAAAGCGATTACTCTCTATATGTACTGTAACTTTAGTGAAAATATAATTTACAATACAAATATTCTTTATTGTACAGCAACACCCGTTTATAATTTTTTCAGCTCATTTTCATCACATGTATGAACAAATGAAGGCGGGTTTAAGTTTCAAAACTGCTTTCAGTATTGCAGGTAAGCCTTTACACTTACTTTTAAATAGTGTCCTTTTTAAGGTTCCGTACCAAAACATTATTAACTCATTACAACTTAACTCCTTTCTTGGCCAGTCGGGTAAAAACGGTTCAATTTTGTCTGCCTGTTCGTGTAATAATAGCCTACACCGTATTTTTGCAGTTTGTCAACCTGTTTAGTGTAGTGTTTAGAAACTCTGACTGCTATACCAAAAGGTCGCGGGTTCGAATCCCGCTAGGGGCATATGTTTGTATGATAAATACAGACATGTGTCATGTTATGGAAGTTTTTTATGTTATGGAATTTCCGATTTATGGAATTTTTCATTTATATTACAAGCCTAATTGCTTATTGTGGAATTAGATGGCGCTGTGTGTATGTGCGAACATATTTATTTATATTTAGTTTATTGAGATGAACAGGAAATATTCTCGACATGATCCCGATACTATAATCTTGAGTTGAATCTAGATTTCTGACGACGACTCAGATTCACATTACATAAGTAATCGACAGTCATACTATGACTAAAGTATTATGTGTGTTATTATAATATAGATGCAGAATGTTATATCGAATTACATTTCTTCGTTTGACTTTGGACAATTGGTGTATTGCGTAGTGACCCTGCCCTCGACCCAACGGTTGCGGGTTCGAATCCCGCTAGGGGTAAGTGTTTGTGTAATGAATACGAACATTTTATTCCCGAGTCATGGATGTCTATTTAAATATATATGTTTATTCGTTATCTAGTGACCATAGTACAGGCACAGTATAACCACCAAAAATGGTTATATACTGTGGTATAGGCTTACTAGACCAGATAATTATCTCTTATTATTGATGGAATGTTGGTGGTTCAGCGGGTAAGACGCGGTCTCCCAATTTAGGAGGTCCGGGTTCGATTCCCACGCAGGCCATGTACCAATGAGTTTATAAATTTAATTACTCTTGTGCATTTATCTGACTGCTCTTAAACGGTGAAAGAAAACATCGTGAGGAAACCTGCATGCCTGAGAAAAATTCAAAAGGCATGTGAAATCCCCAACCTGCATTGGGGCCAGCTGGTGGACTATGGCCCATACTCACTCATATACGAGGGAAGGCCTATATCCCTGCAGTGGGTGTTTACGGGCTGATGATGATTGATGGATAATACAGCCGGGGAACCTACTTAGTACCTACCTATACCTGGTATTATTATATTGGGTCTTTACCTATGAAATGGGAGTTTTTTTCTTCGTTAATCATATGTACCAATTCCTGCGATTTTCAAAGCTATATCCAAATTTGTTTTTTATTTGGAAAATTGAATATTATTTCAAGGTTTCACATGAAATATTTTTTAATTTCTGGGCTAAATCACATAATAAAAATAATTTGAACCGAGCTCTTTTCATGTGCTTCCCATAATCATTTCTTAGATTGGCTGAAACTTCTTTAAAGCGGTTACTTTTAAAAATTAACGCCGCCTATACTTAACTTAATGTTATCCGATATTACACACAAAGTTTAGCTAAATTTGGATTTGCCGTTCCCAAAAAAAAAAACAAAAATGTTTGTATGGAGAAAACAGTCTTAATGAAATTCTTCATACAAAACGCCAATTTCATAGGTAAGGACCTAATATTATTTTGTATTAGAAGCCTGAAATGTAAAAAATACTTTTCTCCTTGCAGTATTCCAGTTTTCGTACACTAGTATGTTTGGTGCTTATTCGTCGTATATATTCGTAAGGACTGGTGAGTAAATTGTAACTTTTAAGTAAGTAAGATGAAAATTACACATTCAGATATTTTAAATCAAACTGGAAACGAAAATTGTATCAAAAAGTTTGTACTTTTAAAAATGTTTGTCTTATGAGACTAATTGGACATAACGTCACGACCTTTATTCCAAATGGGGTGGTCCGAGATATCCCAAACATTTGCGTTTGGGTGTTCCAAGCGCTTTACTTTAATTCCACAAAAATGTCTACTCAAAATATTTATCGTTATTTACAATATATTTTTTCTATTCAATTCTGAAAGAAACTCTGACAATGTCATTTTTTTTTCGTTTTATTTCAAACTGATGTAATATGATAAACTTCTGATCCCCCTAAAACATTTGAATATTAGAACAATTTTTAATAATGTGTATTAGACATTTGTGTATGGTAAAAATAAAGCTAAAATTACAACAATTTGCACTGGACAATTGATTGATAGATAGATAAGCATTTATTTGCATCCATGTACAAACACACATAACAAATTTTACATATGAAAAATACAACTAAAACAATAAAACACAAGTACAGAAACAACAAATATTATGTGTGTGCCGCAGTATACAAAAAGGCTACAGCTCAGTGTATGGATTTGCAATACAGCTTAGTGTAAATGAATATTGTGTAAAATTATTCCCGTAGCATATTGGATTCAATTAATAAAATATATCTAATTAAATTATTGAACCAATTATTAGTATTATAGAATAAATTGATAATGAAAAATGAAGAAATTATTGCAATTTTCAATTTCATATTCTATACACGTTATAATTATAATAAACTATTACGATTTGTGATGCCCAAGCTATGGATCCAATCTACAGCCCCCTACTGCTGCTGTTGCAGTTTGTTATATCTATTGCAGTTGAAATAATTTGTCTGTATACTTTCCGTTACCAGGTTTCTCTTTACCAGGATTTCCCAACCAGTGAGCGCCTCCCTAGGGGGGCGTAGAGAGATGGAAAGGGGGGGGGGGGGGGATACGTTGCAGTTTCGATGTACTCTATATCACTGTTGGAGCACAGACAGCTCAGCAGCTACAGCTAACTAGGAGAGGGTATGGCGACATTCACCACATTGGTCCAGTACGGATTGGTGGACTTGTATCCCTTGTGGCCACCTGACAGGGTTTGGAAGCCGCTGTACACCGGACTAGGCTTAACGACTGCCTTCATTTGGACTATTTTACGTACCCGTTAAAGAATGCAAATACTCGTATGAAAGAGTTGCTAGTGATTTGTATCCATAGACTGTACTTTTACACGGGCCTCCTTGAAAACTGTTCTTTAGCTGTTATGTCGAAACCTAGGACTTCTGAGTTGTGAATATCACAATTTGCAATTTTTGCAGGTCACTTCATCGCACCGCTGCTCGCCCACATATTCTGCAATCACATGGGATTTCCAAATATTAATGAGATCGTCGAGTTCCCAGCTCAGCAACGAAGGATTATCATTTTTAATTTCGTAGTGGGATTTATATTATGGTGCTTCCTATTAAATCCACTGACAAGTCCGGAAATATATGACAACAGACTGCACTGGGGCACTTGAACATTAGGATTAACTTGAGGATTTTTTTAACGTTGACCAATAATTAGTATTTTTTTGACGATAACGCTTCATTAATAATAATCATGTGCTTATCCTGCCCTAGTCCACATCTGGATATAGACCTCTTCCAGTGCGTGGCACTGAATCCGATCCGTTATCTGTTCTGCGACTGGTCCTGTTTAAAGGAACTCTGGTTCTCTGACTAACCACCTCATGTCTAATTTTATTCCTCAGAGGAATGCCGAAATTATTTCGTTAGCTTACTGGGCGATTTTGATCTTAAGTACTGACCGTACTGTCAGTGACCACATTCGTAGATCATTCTTATCCAGTTTAAGTGATAGGCACAACTATGTATATGATACGATCCATCTACCTACCTGCATATGTATCTGTCCATTTAATTTATTAATAGATAATCAGGTTATACTTATCTTTCTTTAGCATAGTATTATTGCAAAATTGAAAGCATAAATTATGTAACCCATTGGCCTTTTAAAGTTTGTACGGTTTTGACTAAAACTTCGAATATTTTTAACACCGAGAGAACTACGAATCCAATGAAAAATCAAAAATACCTATTACCGATTTATTGGACATGTAACGTTTTACTCCATGACGCTCAACGCTAAAAATGACGATTTTTTGGATCGACTCTATCAAGTTGAACACCGAAACATTCTGAAAAGAAATATTAGGGCATATGTAATCGTCTAATTCGGACGGTGGACTCGTATAGTGAATCTTTTGTGTTAGTTAGGCCCGCGTTTATTGGTGGGATGTAGGTACTCTACAGGGTGTAAACATATCGAAGTGATTTGGTAGGTATATTAGGGCAAGAACCCAACTAGCGCCTTTTGTTTATACGAAATGAAACGTTAAGGAAAATATATTTGAGGGGGCACAATAAAATCTTTCTTTCTTCCTCAATAAAATGTGTTCTAGTCACTTTTTGTCAATTTTTTTAATGAAATTATGTTCTCAGTGCTGAATATTTCCTTCGATTTTCACTTGAACGTACACTGTATACAGTGCGTCCCAAGACTATGCGACATGCAAGAAAAGTACCTTAAATATAGATAGGATATTTTGCTGAATGTAGATTTTATTTTTATAAGTTAGTAATGCTGCATTCTAAGATTTTCTAAAATATATTTGCTTCGTCTGGGAATCGAGCCTACATCTGTTTGTATTTGTTCCAAAATTGTATGTCTCTTGTTTTCTTATTTGTTCATGTTTCTCCCTTGTATGTGTGCCAGTTTATATCAAATGTGAAAAAAAACACCCCGTATTTTTATGATGCCAATCGAAAGAATGGACAAAAAATTATAATTCCTCTGAAGTAATATATTATCTTATACGTAAAATACACAGAAAAGTATTTAGAAATACTTCAAATTTTAAGAAATGAGATAAGAAATTTTTCCGCTGCGGAGCAACAAAACTTAATTTTCCTACAAGATGGAGCACATAATAGTCGGAGAGCAGCAGAGTATCTGATTGAATGTTTTCCTACTTGAATTGGTACAACTCGATCGATTAGATGGCCGGCAAGATCTCTAGATCTAACACCGCTAGATTACTTCTTATGGGGATACGTGAAAAATTTGCTATATAAAAAAACAATACGGCAACGTGGGTGAGTTAAAAAATTTAAACATATCATGTCGAGTATTCACCATAATATGATAAGAAAATCAACACAGCGAACTTACTAAAGGAATGACAATTTGCATAAGACAAGAACGATCACATTTTGAGCATATAATTAATTAATTTACAAAAAATACTTTAATTTGATTAAAAAGATTAATTTGATGTTTATCCTTTTTCTTAAGATACTATGTTACTTCAGAGGATAATTCCTCTGAAGTAACTTTTTGTCTATTCTTTCGATTGCCATCATAAAAATACGGGGTGTTTTTTTTTCACATTTGAGTCGAAGTTCCCAGACGAAGCAAATAATTTTTAGAAAATCTTAGCATGCAGTGTTACTAACTTTTAAAAATAAAATAAAGTCTCCTTTCAGCAAAATATCTTATCTACAATATTTAAGGTACTTTCCCTCCATGTCGCATAGTCTTGGGACGCCCTGTATACTATGTTATTATGCGTGTTCCCTAATTGTCTTTAGTTAAGCAGAGTTTGGTTTGTATTTTGGAGCGATTCTTTTAAACATATATGGATGGATATAAATTAATTTATTACATGTTATCATTAGTAATATGTAAGTCTATGCATGTTATGTTGCTTTGTTAACCTATATTTGTTTATATACTTAGTCGTTTTGCTATTAAATTTATATATTACATTACACAATTGACGCCTCATATTAAAATGAAAAGCCCAGGGAAAATACGGTAACAAATTAGCTTAACTAGACATAATTCAGAACCGACTTATATAATTGAAATCTTATAGAGGTATATTGTCGTCGAGCTGCATTGTTTAAGAAATAAAAATAAAAACTAATATTTTGTAACGATAAATTTACCTAAATGTTTTGAATTTAAAGAAATACCCATCAATTGAGCATTTTATTAAATGTTTCAAGAAAATCGCGGTTATTCGTTTTTCCGAGGTCAAACCGCATTTTCCCTGGGCTACAAGTATTGTAGCAGTATTCTATCATAGCTCATGGACATTTCTTCTCATTGTATAATATGACATGTAAACGATTAGATTTCCTGTAAAATTTATGTGAAATTGAAATGACGCTTGACTGAGACCATCCCCTTGCTGTTTATAACTTAAGTTATATCTTTGCTTTTATATTCCTCTCTCTATAAAGAACACTATTCCGCATCTTGGTTCGTATGTGTAATTCGAAGTGTAATTATTCCTCTACACTGCGGCCTTATTGTATTAACTTCAATGGGTAATGAATTCTTCGCCATTCGTTGAATTTCATGTCCTACTATTGGTCAAAATGGACAGTTGGCGTTGGAGTCCATTCCCGTTGAATTAGACAACTGGTTGCAGTTATCCACACCATGCCCCTCGCATTCATTCTGCATGCAGGAG
The DNA here is from genome assembly GCA_949316235.1 of Oegoconia quadripuncta. NCBI lineage: Eukaryota > Metazoa > Arthropoda > Insecta > Lepidoptera > Autostichidae > Oegoconia > Oegoconia quadripuncta. Next base: position 6,703,814 of record OX438759.1, read on the forward strand.
ATACACTGAATAAGTTGTTAGAATATATCATACCGTCTTATATGATATGATCCTGTGGGTTTCTTGCGCCGCTTCTTTTCCCACAGATGATTTCCCTTTCCGAAGCGGTGGTAGCTAGGACATACTGACTGACCGAAAAATGCTTAAGCCCTATTTTTATTTCCAATAGATTTGAATTTACATTCAACAAATGATATCATGTATCTTACGTTGTAATAAATGCTTGAAGTTTGAAGTTATATGCAGACGCTTTAACTATACTTGGAATATTAACTATATTATGTAATAAATAATCATCCGCACAGTAGAACGGACAGCTGTAATTATAGGTTTAAATAATATGTAGGTAGTTATAAATATGGTTAACCTGGCATCTCTCTTCAGATAATACTGATGGATGGTTAGGGTAATTTGACTTTAGTGAGACAATATTGTGGTAATCTTGATGCAATAAAAGTTGGTAGATTATTTACTCCCCTGTATATGGCAGATATTGCAGAAACCTGTGCTGCTCAGAGCGGTTGGTTAGGTTGTGTTAGGATTCTTTGGATATTACCCTCGATACATTTCTGTGGATATTACCTAGGAGTCCCTCGTGGGGCTCCCCCCTGGGCAGCGCAGTTTCCTATAATGAATAAAATGTCCGCCGTCATAACGATATAAGCAGATCGCAGGCAGGTATTCAATTAAATGCCTACTTGAACTATCTGCCTGCCTATTACATATATACGGGGTGTTACAATCGTGGCAGCGTTCGTTCATTTTAATCAGAAAATTTAGAAATCGGGTGTAAAGATAATCTAAAAGTTATATATCAAATCAAAATGCACTGGTATAGTTATGTTTAACAAAAATAAATTATAACGACAACTATCTTCCTACACGGTGCAAATAGACGGCCTATTATATTTTTTTGATTTTAACCATTTTAAATATTATTGTATCTATTTTTCTTCTGTAACTCCAAGTGGATTGAGTCTACCATGTTAACAAATTATTTGTCAATCAAGAAAGGCAATTCACCTGTGAATCATGTGAGGTTTAGTGATCCATACCACCTTGTAACATCCCATATTTACTGTTAATATTGTTGTGTGTGTATTATTGTGCCATACTTATAAGTCATTAAATAACTTATGTTCACACAGTTTTGTATGTTAGCCTTAATATTTTAATGTACGGTGAACATGGTATTAGGACATAACTAACTTTTAACACGTTAATGGCTGGGATTAGTCCATTGTAGCGTAGGTATTATAGCCATTTACCAAATTGACTATTTTGGCATTTGCGCGTTCGAACTATTGTCTTCCATTTTAGGATTCCGTAGCCTGTACTGTTGCACATTTTTCAGATTTTTTGTCATATGCGAAAAAATTAAATTCTTAATTTTGTCAACATGGAAATGATTCTAAACGATATTAAACTGCTACTGTTAATTGTTACGAAGCCAAAAACTAATGTATACTTAACTAATAGACTTTTACTTAGGGGCGCTATATATTGTTTGGACCGGCAGGAATCCCATATATAAATGATGGCAATAGAGGCGAAACGTACATGGCGCCCGCGTGCCGATTCATGCCGGCTGGAACATGTGTATAGGCTCCCACAATAATGTATTTTGGCGAACGATTGGTGTAACGGATACTGACACTGCCTGCGAAAACAACGGTTGCGGGTTCGAATCCCGCGAGGGGTAGATGTTTGTGTGACGAGTACGAACATTTATTCCCGAGTCATGGATGTTGATATAAATATTTATGTGTGTTTATCCGTTAACTAGTATCCCTATGGATACCAGTTATAAGATTTACTTAGTTTGGGAATAGATGATTGGTGTAAGCGTCCCAAATATTTATTTATTTTAAAGTTTTGTTTGATGATTACAAAGAACATTCTGGGAATTTTTCCATTAGTTATTTTGCAAAGATCCAACAATAATAGTTGCGCATAATGTGATTTTTATTGAAGTAAATATTCCGATATATGTATTAGATTCTAAGGCAGTGTTAATAACTTTCCAATCTTATGAAACTTACGGTAGAAGCACTTTAACCAGTTTCAACGAACATTTCTTTGACTAGATATTTAAGAGCCTTATCAAAACTCGTCTCGCATACTAATTCTAATTTCTTCAAAGGCCCTTTGTAATGAGACTTTATACCCGCAAGCATTTACGAAATTCTAGGAAATGTATTATTTTTTATATATAGGTACATACATATATGCTCGCTTACGCCTGTTCCCCGTTGGGGTAGGCAGAGACCATTGGGGTATTTATGACCACCTCATTCGGGATAAAGGTTATGTATACAATATCAATTGCACAAAAAGGTGGTCTTATCAGTGACAGCGATCTATATACTGATTTCAGAGAGTCTCACGACAATAAGGAAAAGTCTTAAATATTGTAGTTAGGATATTTTGTTTTATGAAGACATAATTTTATTGTTAGAAGTAAATTCTGCATTAAAAATTAACAGAATATTGCTTTTCTCATCTGGAAATCAAACCGACCAAATGTGGAAAAAACAGCAATCCGTAATTAAGCAATAATTCCTTTTTAAAAACATACATACATATGCTCGCGCCTGTTTCTTGTTGGGGTAGGCGGAGACTATTGATTTCCACTTACAACGTTCCTGACATAATACTTTTGACTGTTGCTTCTTCCACTCTCATCAAATGTTTCATACGCTCGTCAGTTAGTAGTTGACCGCACCTGACCTTTAATATATAAAAGATAATTATCTCGAATTAATACAATCCTTCGAATTTCGTGCCATGCTTGTCTATATAAAGCTTGATGAAAATCGGCCCAGGCATTTTTTTTGTTATGGGAGGCGAGATTTTACATGACAATTTTGCGTTCCGTGAAAAGAGCTTTTACAGCTAAAAGGTTGAAGTCGAGAAAGTATGTTCAGTACTTACGGAACTCTAAGTGGATGCGATCTTACATGCACTTGTTTAGTTTTGCAAATAAGGCTTTGGAGCTTATTGATAGAGGCGATTGTTGTCTAGTCTTCGGTGGTTACTCAGCTGTATTTATATGTCCTGTCTATGAGGGTTTGTGCAGTCATTTCATTTGTAAACTACACAATTAGGACGGTTACGAAAAAATATGAATACAAATGAGTTCACAAATGCCCTAACGACAATGCGTACTAACATCAGGCTAAATAATTATAAGCCTCACTCACTAGTCAATATTTAAATATAGTTATACATATTATGTTGTTTTTAAACAGTTTTATCTATTAAATTGTTTCTTACAAATTCTGAACAAATCAGTTAAAACATTTTTGTTTTGTATGTTTACTTGCAATTGTTTTTGTAAGAAAAGATTGGCCAATGGACAATGGTAGTATGTAAAATGTTATTATTATTAACCAAAATAAACAGTTAAAATAAATAAACTTTTTCTTTATTTAGAATAATCAGACAAATTAGTACCTATTTTTCTTTATGAACAACGGTTGGTACTTGACCTCACCTGATGTTAAGTGAAGATGAGGTCGAAGCGTACTGACCCGGAAACCCCAACACATTTGGGGGACTGGCTATCTTATCTCTGACAACCGGAACACAACAATGCTATTAACATTGCTGCTTGGCGGCAGATTTAGATAAGATGGTGGTAGCTAGCCAGGCGGTCATTTAAAATGCCCTACCACCAACCAAACCGAGTACTTAAATATGTACCCCGCTGGGGATCGAACCCGCCACCTCCGGATCGTAAACCCAATGTTGTTTACATTGAGCCACTGAGGCGGTTAATACTACTACCTATATGCAAGGACGGATCCAGTGTTCGAGTCAGGGGGGTCACATACTAGAAATACAGCTTTACATTAGGCTGCTTACCCACAAAAACTTGAGTGTGTTATATCATATCAGTAACTAGGCACAGGTACTCTACATTCCAATTTTGCCTTTACTACTCCTTGCTTCCATGGATATTCACTCATCCATCACTCAGTTCACAAATAAGTTGGTGGAATTGTAGAATTTTAACTAACCAGTATTATATACCTACCATCAAGTATCACAGTAGGTTACTGATCTGTGGTCCCTCCTACGTACCACAGACTGATGACATCGGCAGAATTTCTTTTGAGATTAGATTTTTTAAGTTTGACGTAAAAATTTTTGTTCCCTTTGCAGGCGAGCGTCAAACTATTTATCCTCCGTGTGCGTTATTATAATGAATTCCGTCCGTCTGCGCGCGGCCACTTAGACTGCAAGCTTCACAAAGACATGTAAATCGCTTCATGGTTTTGAAGTGCTATTTATGGGATTTGTATATTTCGGAGCACTATATATATACTATACACAGTTTTTTGATGGGACAAACCTTTGGGTACTATGTATCAAAATAACTGAATTCCACTGAGAGAATTTTAGCATCACGGTTAATAAATGATTTTGTCCACTGGGTAAACAAAATAAAACACTGCAACATCACGTTTGTAAATAATTTATTTGCCCCTTCCTATATAGGTATACATAATTTGATTTCAAGCTTGTACACCCTAATTTCCTAGAGACAATCGAGACCAACTACGTGTTTCACCACTTACTACTGGATTCGACTTCGCTACTTAAGTTAAGTCGTTGTGGTCGACACACTGCTCGATGCACGCTAGGTCGAAGGAACGTTATGTAGACAGGACGGCTTGTCAATAGAATGGGTCGTTGACAACGTTAGTCTTAAGGGTACCTACAATAAAAAATTAAAACAAGCATTTAATACTCCATCAACACATTATTCTAGTACAAGGATGACTAACATAAAGTCACTCAAGGAGTTCCAGTGGCAATCTTCTGGCTCCATCTTCAGATTATTGTCATCAAGTGTTATGGAAAATGCTTATGCAACAAAACAAACTAGCCCAAATTCGACTATCTAGTCATTAGTTCTGTCGATATACCGTTCTGTTGACCTAACGTACATCGACCAGTCGTATGTCGACCTTAAGTAGCGGAGACACTGGATTCACCTATTTGTAGTTCGAAACCGTGTAGAAAGCGGAACATCTACAAAATTGGCCTCTTAATTTAATTGGAAAAATAATTTATTCAAATTTACATCCAATACAATAAAACAACAACGATATAGTATTCAAACATCCATTAACATCCCATTAATTTTTATCTATGCAATAGAGTTACTTTAATAAAAAAAATAAGTAGGGGCAACGGGCATTCGGTATCCAAGTATCTATCTAAGACACATCGGGCACGGATTTTTGGTAGTGAGACTACGATATTGATGACTGAAGACTATATAGTTATGGGCCCTATTCGGGCGCTAGAGATGGAAACAGGAGAGCCCAGACGGATTAGTATGTGAGCAAGTCCATCGGAAATTAGCATAGTAGTTGTGACACGTAAAATATATATAATAATAAATAAATATTACATATACATAGCGCCATCTAGTTCCACACTAAGCAACTAGGCTTGTATTATGGGTACCAGATGGTTGATAAACTACACAAATACATTTTTTTTTTGTAAATAAATGAAAAACATCCATAACTCGGGAACACATGTCTGTATACATCATACAAACATATGCCCCTAGCGGGATTCGAACCCGCGATTTTGCTATAGCAGTCAGAATTTTTAACAGGTCGTTTATGATAATATAAAATGAGACGTAACAAATGCATCGCTAAAGTGAAGTCATTATGGGCTCTGTATGGGCGCCCGAACACATGAACACACTTAGAGCCCAGATATTGTCGTAAAGGTGATTTTCCTGTAATACTTGTAGAAAAGTAAGTAGTTTCTTAATTATTCGTAACTCCATTACCAAACTCTCACTAGCAAAAACTCTGCTTTATAAATAACTAGCTTTAAAAAGATAACGATGATAACAAATTTTTATTGTTTACATCGTCGGCGTGTAGGTAGATTTGTCAATTCATTTAAATGTAACCTTATAATAAGTTAAAATATTTTATCGATTTCAGTCACGTAAAACCTAAACAATTTTAATTATTAACAATAAAATATTGATTTTCAAAAATAAAAATGAGATTTTTTTCTATAATGTGTGTAAATGATGGTTGAGCTTCTAAATGAAGTCAGTCTTTGCATGCCCAACTTTTTAAACTCTATAGTTGATATTTGGCTTGACCTGTGCAGGCAACATTGGCAGTATTGGTACGTAGTGACGTTAAGGGTAACGATAGTGACCTGGAGGCTGATTCTCACATGTGTCCAGGATCCCTATTCTCGCACACTCGACATTTGTCTATCGATAGACATTGGCATGTCTATCTCTTTCACACTTATATACGTGTGTAAAAGTGACAAACCTATTGATGTCGTTCGACATTGAAATCTCGAGTATGTGAGAATCAGGCTCCAGTTACTATACAAATGTAATCGACCACATATACAAAACTAAGCGATATATTTATTTTTTATGCACATTGGGTTAGTACTTGACCCCAATCACACCTGACCTTAAGTAAAGATGCGGCTCAAGGTGGAAGCGTACTGACCCGGAAACCTTAAATTATTTGGGGGATTGGCTATCTTATCTCTGACAACCGGACCACAACAATGCTATTAACATTGCTGTTTGTCAGCAGATTTAGATAATATGTTGGTAGATCTACTCACTTTATCGGGAAATAAACTATCCTATGTTTTAAACCAGAGTATGTTCTACCTATATACCAAATTTCATCCCAATCCGTATATCCGTTTCACCATGATTGAGCAAGAAATAAACAAACATCCAAACTTTCGCATTTATAATATTAGTTAGATTACTAAAACACATAAAATATCGCCTATTTTGTTTTCATGACCGATTACAATTCGTATGTAAACTGGTTACTATGGTTTACCCTCAAGTTCAGACGTCGTACTACGTAACTATTTTTGCGTTCGATTGCTAAAAATTCGCCGTTTACCTCGCTTGCAATCGCTCCCTAAACTTGATACCATGTAAGCGCCCTAGACGCGAAATTATGGTAACTCGTGATTACAAGTAAAAATTTTTACGTGCATGGCTACAGTTCAATAGGCGCCGTGTCGAGTACCACTGTCCACCCCCGAATTAAAGTGGGATGATTTAAGAATTGTAACTAAGTTATATTAGGTTTTAGTAAATTAAGCAGTTGAAGAAATGATGTTTAGTTCTATATTTTGATCTTATGACTTACACGACCTTACCTACCAAACAATTCCGGGTGTGCACCTGAGGGTCCGCTTTTCCTTCTAGTTTAACGGTTTACTCAAAGGTGGGTAGAACACATTTGCGTGTAATGTAACAGTTCTAATTCGAGTTTCGTATCATTATCAACGAGTACTTTGACTTAAAAAATATAATGTGCAGCTTGTATCTACTCCAACTTTAATGTAAAATGACGTTACTGTGCGCATATTTCTATGAATAGACAATGTTGCGTTGTACGTATGAATGCTTTCCGGTCAGTAACGTACTTCGAGCGAATGAATACTCGAATTCGATCAGTTAGTAAAATTTCCGAATGCTACATTAAACGCAATTGCTTCCGGACAATAAGCACAACCACGGGGCCTCTATGCTTTGATCAACTATAGTACATTCTAAGTTTAAAGGCTTGACTAATATGATGAATAAATTTTTATACAAAACTATGCACGAAAGTATTTTCTTTTTATATTGTCAATAGACAACTTTTGTAAATATAAAATGAGTGAAGTATTTTTATCTAAACAACAATTATATTTTTAGAATGTCCGCTCATAGATGGCCCAATAAACAAACTTTAACTCGATGCTGAAGATTACATAGCTCACCCTACAGAGCCGGACTTGTATGTGCCCAAATAAAAGAGGACATGTAGACTTCAGATCTAATTTAGTATCGAGTTCGACGGAAATACATCACACATTATAAAGTATCGCCACAGTAGCGCTTCGTACGGAACCATGGGTACTTTTTAGTCTATTAAGACACGTTGGGCGTATAGTGCATATAGTTTTCCGTAAATATATCACACTTAGAGTAATTAGCCACAGTAGCGCAACGAATAGGACCGGACTTCGTGGGCCCTGTCTGGGCGCCAAATATCCAGGCATACTAAGGTCCAGATCCAAGTTAACAAGTGAGTTGAGTTCGTCGGAAATAATTATCACGTATTGAGAACTATATCGCAGAGCGTCGTATAGTTGTGAGGCCTTTCTAGTCGTAACCCAATTAACGACAGACAGGTCAGACTCATAGTTTATGTGAACGCGTCCACAGATCATATATCATACACATTGAAGACAAGACTGCAGCCATAGCAGTGCTAGCCACAGTAAGGCTATTCATGGTCCCTGTGCGGGTGCCAAACATTGGAGACAGGAGTACATTACAAATAATCACTATCGCACGTTGAAACTGTATGTGGTGTAGGTATCCCATCGTACATGGCTTAGTGGATAGCGGTCGAATGCGTTGGAAATATATATTGAAGACTAAAGAGCTACAGTGGCGTAATTTGTGGGCTCTATGCGGGCGCCAATAATCTACGGTTGCTTGCAAGCAAGTCTATTAAGTAACACACTTTGAAAATAGTCCATTATCAGCGCATCCGAATGAACCACCTATCATGGGACCTGAATAGGCTCCCGAACACATGACGGCATGTAGAGCATTTGTGCACTCACTCATGTACAATTCGTATACTGTAATAGTTTTTTCCAAAATAAAAATTGCACAGTAGTGAGTGCACCAAAGCTATTTGGGCCCAGATCAAACTTAGCATACGGGCGAAGTTCCTCGGATATATATCACACGTTGAAGACTATTGCGTAGAGCCATAGCAGCGCATCGCAAAGGGCCGGACTTCATGGGGCCTGTATGGGCCGGTTAGGAGAAGGTGGTACAACCACCGGCACAGGCGTAGCGTCCAGGTCGCACGCTGACAATAAGCGAACAAGTTCGTCTGGTGTCGGGCCGCCATCAGGTACAGGAGACTCCTCGCCTTCGCCTACGGATGAAAGTAACTGATGAGGATCAAAACGGCCACTGAACGCGATACGATAATAGTTCTATTATAAAGTTTGAACCCGTCCATTTGGACCGTTCCCCAATCGGGCGGACTGTAATTCTGAAAGGACACTTTAAGAGCTGTTTTAATAGATTGAGATCGAGTCTAGGATTACATAATCATAATTTGAAAAAGTTGGGCTCAAGGGTCTGAAAAGTGCCCTCCTTTCCTTCTAAATAATTAGGAGGGCTTACATAACTTTCTTTTAACATACAAGTATGAAAATCTTCACAAATGTTTTTAAAATTGTATTGTATCAACGATTTTACTGTCTCCACACTGAGGCTGATCCTTTCTTTTACCCCTTACGCATTGTCCGTTTCTTTGCACGGGGGCGGCGCACACACTGTGTTCTTAGCATGCATTAAAGACCTATAGGGACATGCAGTAGGTAAGGGCGGACGGGAGGACAAATTATAAAAAAGGAGGACATATGCTCCTTTATGATACCATCTGACAACCCTATTTGAGTCTCACTCTCCAGACTATTTTTTTATACTGTTTAAATACACAACAGTACCTCAAGTATCAACTTAAGTTCATCGCAATTTTGAGAACGTTTTATTAATACAAGCATAAAACGCAATGGTTTATGTTACTTTAGGTTCAAATGAAAGCATATCAGTTATACAAAGACCGCCGGACGGGGATTCTCTTAAGTGCAGAAAGACATAAAGTTACACTAAAGAACTACCCAACACATTAGGGCTATTTTTTAAATGCACTAGAAACGAAAAAATCGAGGATCATATTACAAAATGCACCGCAGCTGGAATTCGAAGCCGTCAACTACCGACTGTTCATTATCTACTGCTCACTGACTAGTATATTTCCTCACTGGTTGGTATGTGATCTACTAGCTGACTAGCATCTACTACTTATTGTATTATATTTACCTATACATTGTCCAGCATCTGTACACTACCTAGTATCTACTGATCGCTGCCTAATAACTATTACTAGTTGCATGGTATCTACAGTTCGCACCTCCTTGGTATTTCTGCTCAGCATCTACAACTCGCTGCCTAGTATCTACTATACTCACGATATAGTATCTGCTCGTTGTCTGGCATCTCCGCGCTATCTAGTTTCTAGTGATCGCTGGCCAGTAGCTACTGCTCGTTGCATGGTATCTACTGCTTACTGCCTAGCATCTACTCCTCGTTGCCTAATATCTCAGCTCGCTGTTAATACCAGCGGGGAAGGCTTACCGCCGTTGGTGACGCCCTGGGCAGGCTTAGCCGCCTTGTCGATGGGCGCAGTGAGGTCCCACATCTGTGCAGCTCCCGACCGGTGCCCACAAAGCAGCAGCCGTCGTGGCCGCAGCGCCCCCTCGCACTCGGCCACCGTGAAGCAGGACACCGCTGAACCATCCACCGATCGGATCGTGCACACCCTGTTAGATAATACGGGAATTAGGAGGGTAGATTGATATATGGAATAAAGTCGCTATGTAACGTCTTGGTAGCTTCTGCAGCCCTGGTACTTTAAATTATAATGCAGTGCAGATGTATTCCAAAAGGAAACATTTACCATCTGAAATAAATCGAAAATGACCCAGTAGACAACACTATAATAATATAATATTAGGTTAATAATCTAAGATAATTATTGATAATATTATATTACTATTTATTACTTAATATTTAATTAAGTTTGATTTAATTATTTTCATAATAGCCTGAAATATTAAAACTACATAAAATTAAATAGAGGTACATATGCAAACTAAACAAAAAATACTAAATTCTGAAAGTGTATGTAAAATAATGCTGCAACGAAATACTACATGCGTGTGCATTGTTTGACATTTCAACAAACAGATGTTGGTTATTCAGGATATACATACATACGTAGTGTCAAGACCTTTATCGCAAAAGGGGTGGTCAGAGATATATCAAACATTAATAATAATAATAAATAATAAATATTTCGGACACTTACACCAATCATCTAGTCCCAAACTAAGCAAAGCTTGTGCTATGGATACTAGATAACGGATAAACATACATAAATATTTATATAAACATCCAAGACTCTGGAATAAATGTTCGTATTCATCATACAAACATTTACCCATCGCGGGATTCGAACCCGCAACCGTTGGTTTCGCTGATAGGGTCACTATCCACTACACCAATCGGTCGTCTACATTAGCTTTTCGATGTTCCAAACAATAAAAGTTAAATGCTTGATATTTGTATTTGGTCCGTCGTTTACAATATTGCAAAGTTGCGCTCAATAATTTACATACCTTTTACCATTAGAAGCTAATCGCACATATAACGTGTCAGTGTCCGGCACAACTTTTTGTATAAATATCTGCTCTTCGTCTTGCTCACCAAACGGTCCTGGAAACATACAATTGTGAGTAAAGAAATTTATCTCTCAAAAGAATAATCACAATTCACTTACATGAGAAAATTTACATGAAATATTTGTTAGTTACTATTGCGAGCGTATTATAAACAATTTAGTTAGGAATAGAAAATCGTGGGTAAGAAAACAAAACTCATTAAGCACTATTAACCAGCATATACATAGCTCTGCTAAGTATGAGCAGCCCATAATTAGTTCAATCTACTCTTTAATCCCACCTAAAAACTAACTAGTTTAGTATTAGTTCTTAAGTTTGATAATTGTTTATCGTGGTAATCTATACTTAAGGCGTATTATAATACAATACCTAAAGCGTATTTGATTGATTAAAGCAGTACTTAGAATCTATCACATGTGCTTTCCACTTGTTATCCTAAGTAACGAAATAAAATCGATTAATTGAACTGTTTTATTCGCGTCACGTGCCCGATGCGGTTATCCTTTATATGGTTGGTTGTAGGCTTGTTGGCTGCACTTTTATAAGTCGGAGGTATTTCGTAGGTTATTTGCCTATATGTTAATCCAGATCCTAATCTGCCTACCAACCAAATTTCATCCAATTCCATCCAGCCGTTTAGGCGTGAAGTTGTAACAAACATACACACACACAAACTCTCGCATTTATAATATTATTATATACTATTATAAAATAATAGAAAACGGTGGAGAGACGAGCTTGACAGATTTAATAAGGGATGGTTTGTGCTAGTCAAGAACAAAATCGACTAGAAACAGTTGAGAGAGGCCTTTGCCCAGCAGTGGGACACTATGGGCTCTTAATAATAATAATAATAAAAAATTATAATATTATAGTGTGATACTTGAATTTGATGCAAAGTTTGACATTGTCAATGGTTGCCGATTTTGTAACAAAACATTTACAGTATGGCCGTAGTTGTTTCTTACCGCAATCGTTGTGAGACTGAGCGGTGGGCGCCTCCAAGGCCAGGACCTTGAACGCGGCTTTGGGCGTGGTGCCGGGCTGCGTGGAGATCATTCCTCTGAACCGCGTCACGCGCCACGATCTGACGTGGTTATACTCGCTGCACACCGATATTAAGTAGTTCTCTGATAGGGACACCTGTCAAGTTTAAATTGAAATTCAATTCAAAAGAGATTTATTTCGTAAGATAAAATTATTATTTATGAACGCCCTAACAACATAGGGTTTACGCATCGGAGGTCGCGGGTTCGATCCCCAGTGGGATACATGTTTAGTACTCGGTTTGGTTAGTGGTAGGGCATTTTAAATGTCCTCCTGGCTAGCTACAACCATCTTATCTAATCCTGCCGCCAAACTGTAATGTTAATAGCATTGTTGTGATCCGATTGTCTCGTCGGGAATATGAATGACAGGAATTTCCAAAAATGCTAACTTTTAAAATGCTTATTTTAATCTGTAGCACGTGATGTACTCATGACAGACGCTTCTATCAAAATACCTGTAATAATATGTATACTTCTGTATACCTTTGTGACCGGACTCTGATGCACGGTGAAGGTCTGGAACAGCTGCGGTCCATGTCCAACAGTCTCTGGGTGTTGTACAATCACACGCACGGACCCATATCGCGTGCCATACGCTATCTCTATCCAGTTGCCGCATAAATCTGATAGAATGACATCAATATTACGATATACATGTGTAGTGACTCAGGAAGTTCTCACATTAAAGGTAAACTTTTCTGAAACTGTATTTTCTTGTCTGTTGTGCAATAAAGTGTGTTGTTAGTGATTACCTATGGCACGTCTCTCACTATGAGTCTCATAAGAAAGCTTGAGGTCACATAACGAGATAGAGGGCGATGCTCGGCCTTTTGATTAAAAGATTGAATCAGGGATAAAGAGTTCCGTGGAAAAATGAAAATCACATACATAGCACAGCGGATTAGTAAGTTGAAGTGGCAGTGGGCAGGGCACATAGCTCGAAGAACTAATGAAGGTCGCGAGAAGTCGCTGGGTCAGCCACGGGAACTGCCGAAGATAGGCCGCCTAGAATTTCTAGAGCGATTGGTTGGAAGCGATCTGCATCCAGCAACTTCACGCAACCTTCTTTAAGTCATCCTTCCACAGGTGTGGAGAGGTTTAACGCAGCGCATGCCGGTGATTATAAAGAATTAAAAGCTTTCCAGTAAAACAAACTAAAAGCGATGGATAACTAATAAATATTTAGACATAGACATATATTTATTTGACACCACACTATAGCAACAACAATATTAATAAAAACAAGAAAATTATCACAATATATAGAAACAGATTTTGAAATGCGGTGAGTGCAGTGTGATGTCAAAAATGGACTCCATCTCAGCGTATGCTGTAGCAATTGTTACAGCGCTGGTTTTCAGAGGACCCCAACATCAAGAGCCTCCGACAAGAGGCAGAAATTTACTACTTTAACCGCCTCCGTGGCTCAATGTAAACAACATTGGGTTTACGATTGGGAGGTGGCGGGTTCGATTCCCAGCGGGGTACATGTTTAAGTACTCGGTTTGGTTGGTGGTAGGGCATTTTAAATGTCCGCCTGGCTAGCTACCACCATCTTATCTAAATCTTCCGCCAAGCAGCAATGTTAATAGCATTGTTGTGTTCCGGTTGTCAGAGATAAGATAGCCAAGTCCCCCAAATGTGTTGGGGTTTCCGGGTCAGTACGCTTCCACCTTCGACCTCATCTTCACTTAACATCAGGTGTGATTGAGGTCAAGTAAGAAACCCGTCGTACATAAAAAAAAATACTTACTTGTTTTCGGTGTGAGATACACAGATATTGCCGTGATCGGCTCCTGATTCGGATCTTTGTATAGCTGTGTCACTAATAGATCATTATCTTTCATACGTAAAGGAAACTTTTGCATATCTGGGGACAAAATTATTAAATTGAAATACCTCATAGAAGTATGAGCAGGGGCGTCGGAAGGATTTGGTCACGTTAGAGATGATGCTGTAACCCACATATTATGCTGTCGCCCGTTTATTGTACTATTAGTATTATTTTAGATAAGTCAACTTCTGTCAACTTGAGTATGAATTCTAATGCATTACGATTGAGTATGTTTTCGTTTCGAAGATGTTTGTACTTAATTCCATGTTTGCGATTTTGTAGTATTAAAAAAACCCCGAAAGCTACAAGGCTGAATATTTTGGAAACGGAGCGACCAATTACCATCAAATATGGCAAAAAACCATAAAAACTGCATTGAAATCTGTTCCGTTTTTGTGCAATGTTACCACCACCACATACAGACAAAGGTTTCAAATTTTATAACATTACAACCTCTTTGGGATTCTTCAATTTAAGAGCTCTTGTCGGTGGAGTAATGACCACTTTCTCTCTACTTTCCGTCCTCGTTGGGATTGGGGGTATAATTATCTATTCTTTCTTTATTTTTAATACAGTCTTGGTAGTTAATAAGATATTCGCGAGGTGGGTGGTTCATACCCCGTGTAAGTGGCAGGTGCTTGAATTCTGACATGGGACGTCTATAGGTCATATAATACGTCGGAATTTAGTCATTAAACTGAATGCCTACAAAAAAACTGTGCGGATCAGAGTGGATTGGTTAGATTCTCCACTCTGCTTAATGCAGTTTTTTTATGGTCGTGCCATTGTCCTTTCAAGCTAAATTCGACCGCCTTTCGCGTACGATAACTATCAATGTTAAATAAAATTATTATGGTCCTTACATCCTTTTCTAAGCAAAAAAGTAAGCATTTTTTTTTTGGTTTATTTATCCATAGAACATTATTTGAACAATCTTCACTATAAGACGCCTACGAAAACCTGTAAAGGTTTGTGTGTAGTGCGAATGAGTTACCCAATGTTGCATTTTCTCTTATTTCCTCAGCTAACGTAAGTCGCATAAAGGTTTTGATTTACTCTGATCTTTACCACATAATAAATATGACTGTATTTAGTTTTTAAGGAAAATCGCTTCTACCTGCTACCTATGCTTATATTTTCATTTGCCTACAACGTCATACAGGGTGAAATTTAATTCGTGTAATTCCTGTGTACTCCTCTCCACTGCTGATTACGAACAACTTTCCACTAGGAACCATGCCCGAATGCAGCCGGAAATTGTTGGACTTCCATTATAAAGATGGTTTCAGAATTGATTACTTTGTATGGGTAATCCCTTTTTTTTTATCGAATTCTTCGATCTTCCTTGGGGAAAGTTATTCATAATGAAATGGCGTCACCAGTTAATGGGAGTCATATTCACCCTGCATACGTTCTGATTTTTACAAATCTCCGTACGAGGTAATGAGTTTGTATTGACAAATCACGTCAAAGTTTAATAAAATACTACACACATTGACAATGGACTTATTATACCAATTGAGGCTGTACTTAATCTTGTCCGCAGGATCTAGCAAGATTCCGACGTCCCCTGCAAAGGAGCTGCTTATAAAACATTAAATATACCATAAGTATCAAACGAAAAGATCTGGCTTGAAAACTAATCACTTGCCAGTATTATAAACGCGTAGATTTTTCCTCGAATCGTCGTTTCGAAAGTGACCTGGATGACGAAAAATTATGTGTCGAACATATAAAGTTTAAAGTGGATTAATTACATTATGACCAATCACTTTGTAAATTACTACGGATGTATTACAATAGCAGAACGTATGCTTAGTAAAATAATATTATTAAATATAACGGATTTAGAGGCATTCTGGGGTCAACAATTGGATTTCGTAAAAGAAATTCCGGAAACCTATATTACTGGTAGCAGCATTATCTTATATTTGTATCTTCACCTAACAGATCTGGAAGATCTGCCTTATTTAAGTCAGTATTTTCAAAGTGATGGGTCAGTACAATTGTATAATACATACCAATATAGTTAATAGCCCCCGTAGCTGTGCCCAGTAAGAGAAACGATCCAGCCGTGTCATAAGTGGTGAGATGGGCGACGTCCTGCGTCTGCCAATGCTGAGTGCTGGTGTGCCAGACTCCAGCTTTGCTACGGCTACCAGCGCCGCTTAAAGCCACTAGCTGGGGGCCTACGAATAACAGGTGTTCTACGCGAACTCCCAAATTGAATGTTCCTGGAAAGAACAGCAAAGAACCTTCAAAATTATATATATTTAGCATATAGTTTTACAGTATTTTCTTTAATGAGATGACACAGCGTGGGGAAGACCAAATCACGGGAGTTATGTACAGGGAAATTCCAACAGGGTAGCATCTCAAGCCAAAGAATATATACACTCTCCTAAGTTATTATTGGTCGCACCAGCATTGTATAGAGCCGTCACACAGTCTTGGGTCCCTAGGTCTTAACTTTTCACATCAGTTCTTTATCTAGGAACTATCCGAAATCGATGGACTAGTTAAGCCGTGTCCCGAATAAATATCCCAGACGTGCCAGGTCTAATTTTCTTGTAAACGGCAAACCAAGCTTTGGTGAGAATTTATTGAGAGATAGTGTTATACCACTTTTCGAGTGGAGTATGAATTAAAGCCAATGCCGTGCCCCTTGTGAACTTTAAAACTTACCAATTAAAGTCCTTCTAACCGGCTCGCTGTGGGTCGAAAAGGCCCATAACCTAACAAGCGGTCCGCTAGCTACGCCGAGCATCACGTCTGTTCCCGATGTAGTGTTTGTACTAGATGTGCCGCCTCCACCACTCGTCTTAGCGTTCAACGCTATCCTCTCTATTAGCGAGTCCTGAACTGGAGATTGGAATACTACGTACCAGCCGCATGAGTCTGTTAATCTGGAAATGTTAAATTTTATTTTATTTGAGTTCTACTGCGATCTCGTGCTTCATCTTCGGCCAAATCGTCACTTTCCATCAGGTTAAATTGTAGTCAAACTCGTACCTAGTTAATCATAAACAAACAGTTATTCCAATAATTTCCATCTCATATTTCGCTGTCACCATAACGACAGTAAAAGGTCGAGAATCGGGATCCTAGAATCTTGTTTGGCATTAAGGAAAAAATCCGACATATTCCAATTGTGATGTTAGTTACGGAACACTCAGGGCAAGAGTTCTACTAACACTCGACACAATTTTTGTTAACAATAAATGAATATATCTTAAAATTATATTCTTGAATACGGAATTATGTTTAAATACTTACCTATATCCAGTCACGAAGTGTGAGTAAGCAACAGCGATCCAATTATGATGCGCTTTTATAATTTGAACTTTCATACTGTCAGCCCAAACATTCACTGAAACAAACACCATTGTATTATTTATTATAATATTTATAATCCCGGATGTATAGAGAAGACGCTTCTTAGAACATTATAAACATACATTCAGGAGGGCGAAGGCCTTTGTGACAATCTGCATTGCCGAGAGAAGCAGCTCTGGAATGACCTCTGCCACACCGACTGAAAATATATTAAATGATTAATAGTTACCCTCCATATTTCATACTAATTATTCTGTTTACAAGTAGTATCCGGCGGAGTAGACAGACCAACTTTCTTTCTCATCGGTGTCGAAAAAGCCGACCAAGCGCCGTATTAATGAATCAATCTTGAGATTGAGATCGCATCAAGTTTGTATACTATTTTTTTGATACTGCCTTAATATGCAAACGGATTCTCAAGCGTCAAATTACGGTCATCTCAATCTTGAGAACGGTTTATTAATACGGGCCTAAGAGATCGTAAGCATAACAGCTTAGAAAGACCAATGATGGACAGCAGCGTCATTGATAGGGAGCTCCCAAAAAATCTACGATCACCAAGACGTCTGCGTGACCCTTACTGCCAATATTACATTTAATGCTCTGTAACGTATACCAATAAATAATGTAGTTGGCTGTCTGCGGCACGTTTTTAGCTTGACACCAATAAAAAAGAATGTCATTAGCATAATCGAGATATAGTTCCGAACCTCAACTGATCTTGCGAAGGTATCCTGCCCACAGTGCGGAGGTCAAGTGAGGAGTTCCTGGAATGGGTCCTGTTCGACGCCACATCTGTGTTGGATGCAGTTGAGTTCTTCCGTGAGCAACTGTTACCGTTTCTTCCATTATTATTGTTATTAGGAAGTGGTGTGTTCACTGAAAGGGAATTGGCAAGTACATTGAGATCACAGACCATAGCTGGCCGATGGTCATAAATGATACTAGAAAATACCAACAACTATAAAATTGATCAGTTTCGTCATCAATAGATCTAAGCACATTTAACGCTACACTGACACAATTGGAATTGAATTGGTTGCGGTCACGACCGCGGCCTTAATAATCAATTTGTAATTTTAAAATTGGCCTTAGGTATGGATATAATATTTTTGCAACTTCAATGGCGATTTCTGAAATCTTGACCATAAATCCCTATCTATCTAGCAGTGTGATGGGTATAGTCAAAGGGGGTTATTGGATTAACTAACTCTCACGGCAAGACGACGGCGAAGCCGGAATTGAACCGATCATACAATGCTTATTAGAGGAATATTTCAAAATGTAATAATAGGCACCTTGGCAGTACCCAACAAACTAAACATGACGTTTCCTTGCTGCTGGCATAACTAAATAGATTTGACTTACTCATTTGTCTTAATCTTATCTGTTATTTATAATTCAGTATAATAATAATATAGAGTGGATTTATCAGTATTACATTAACATAATCTATAAATCATTGTTATTGTTAAAAAGTACTAAATGACAAAAAAAAACCTTGATAATCATCAGTCAGATTAAAGATAATACCTACTTGGTGTGATTAACCGATTTTCTAACAAAGGACAATGCAACTCTTTAACTAATTACAAAATGTTTTTTTTTCGACATTCTTATCAGCATACTACATACAGCATAATAATTTGCTTAGTGGGAGTAGTTGATTGGTGTGTCAGAAATATTTAAACAAAATTTTAATTAAAGAAATACTTTTTTGGTGCCCTAGTAAAATTTACTATTGGTGATTAGATTTGCTTGGTACTGGCTTCCATCAGGAGTTATTCTTTAAATAATGAAATTGTAGCACCATTAAATTATCTGTGAAACTGTCTGTAAATAGAAGTCAGTTGCCACAGTTAATTATCATATCCTTTGTCATTATCTTGGTCCTTTGACCCTACTGATATTCCTTTGTCTGGTATCCATAATACAAGCCTAGTTGCTTAGTGTGGAACTAGACGGCGCTGAGTGTATGTGCAAAGATATTTATTGATATTTGTTGTGCATCTATGAATCCATAGAATGTTTTCTAATGAACAACCTAGGAACCCCATTTGACCTTAATAACACTTCATAGTAAGTGAAAATGACGATGTAGTTGGAAGTGGACTCACCAGAAACCTCAAACTACTTGTAGAATTAGCAATCTTACTGTATCAAATTGCGAAACTCACAATGCTATCAACATTTCTCTAGAAGTTAGATAAGATGGTAGTTGGTAGTTGGTCAGGCGAACATTTAAAAATGCCCTACCACCAACCAACACAAGTATTAGACATGTATGTATGGGCAAAGGAATGGAACCTTTCGTAACATCCCTTTTGTAAAATTTAAAATAAATAAATATTTTTGGACACCTACACCAATCATCTAGTCCCAAACTAAGCAAAGCTTGTATTATGGATACTAGATAACGGATAAAAATACATAAATATTTATATAAACATCCATGACACAAAAAAATTGTGGGTGATCATCACACAAACATTTACCCCTCATGAGATTCAAACCCGAAACCATTGGTTTTGCAGAGAGGGTCACTATCCACTACACTATATTATGGTATTTACATTGAGTAAAGGTGGATAAAGTCCATTAATATTTAGTCTGTAAAAACTGGACATCGGTATGTATGTTCAGTTTTGAGCCAACTGTAACTATATTGGGCTTATTAGTTTCAAGCATGTATTTGCAACGGAAAATAGGTTGGAACAGTTTAGGATCTTCACAAGAATGACATGATACCAACTGAGTCATATAGCTATCTAATAATTATAGACGTAAATATGTATAATGTCGTTTTCATAATGAAATATCTACAAGTAAATGCACAGATTATAAATAAGTTTGAATCAGTTCAAAAGTATATAATACTGCCTCATGTATGTAGCTGAAATGAGTAACCAGCCAATAATCAATGTCATATTTTATGATTATTTTGTAGCTGACTTGAATGGAAATCTTATCTGGTTAATCTAAACCAATCAATGAATCTACTAAAACAAATAGTGTGTAATTATATTGTGCATTTGTTTATATATTGTAATGAATATCAAACTAACATCTTTCCAAAATAACTAACGTCACACATCAGTTACCCGAATTTGTACTGAATACAAGGAAGTGAACTCGGTTTTGCCTGATCTCGACCTTTTATTGTTTGGTAAATTTTAAAAAGATTTATGGAGACTATTTATATGATACAGTTGGTGCTTTTTAAGTTCCTCAAAATATTTAGGACACATCTCATCTCAAATGATACAAACTTATGCTTTGTTGTAGCTATTAGCTGTTTGCCTGTTATTGGCTGAATCTAAAAATTTGTCGACTAACTGATTTAGCTTTGGCTTGTGCATTTAATCTTGTATAGAACATGCTCAGTGGCATTTTTTATACAATTTCTAGGGCTAAATAATATTGTTTAATATTACAAGTTCATTATTGAAAAATGTAACTATAATTACAAGTGAAAATATAATAAAGCTGTTAGAAACCAATCACTAGCTGGTGACATATAACAATAGGAATTCTATTGTCTTGTGTTATGTGTAGTGCGTCACTTGTTATGGTACCACACCTAACTGTTCAGAAACATAACATAAAATGAAATCAATATAATAAATAATAATATATATATAGAATATATTTATGTAGTATATCAACCATCTGTTATCCTCAACACAAGCCTATAGTTACTACCTGTGGAACTAGATGGCACTGTGTGTATGTCCGAGGATATTTATTTCTTTATTTATATGAAGCAATAACTTACATGGTGGGGGCAGGTACCCATAGAAGAGAACATCACCACAAGAAGAATGGTTCATTTCATCACATAGAGCCAACCTTCTACTTAAAGGTGTAATACCAAAGTAGTCACACTCATGCCTCAGGGCCCTTATGTTGACATTATTGAGATCAATGTCCCTAGTTCTAAGGAAGTTGAGGATAAGGCCAAATAAGTTTGGATCTCTATCTATAAAAATTGCACCAGTTTCGTCTCTCACTGTGGGTATTCGGCCGCTAAGTAACGCCGTGAAAAATGTGTCCGGTACCCATGTCAATGTGTGCCACGACGTGGCGAATCTGAAACAAAAACTGTGTTGTATGATCTTGGGTATTGGGGAAAATAGGTTGTTATAACTCAGATGAGAATTACTAGCCGATTATAGCGACAAAATTGATATGTACCTAATGGTCGTAAATTGATAAATGGACCAACGAATCACTAACATTAGTCTTTCTAGTAAGATTCGTGTTCATGTCTCTGGATGCGACATTTTAAAATGATTTATAACTCTAAAATCTAAAGCGAACATACATTATAATTATTATCAATAAGGTGAAAGTCAAGACCAAATTCTAATGCAATTAAAATAGCATTACAAATTCTTACCTGGTACCACCGATATTTAAGTTGACGATTTCTTGATAGTTGGACATTGGTAAAATTATATATATTTTGGATATATATACGATATTAGGAAAGCAATATTCTTAAGTAGTTATATTTATTTATTACTAATGAATTTATTATTATTTCCGTAAAAGATCCATTGCGACTCAAGAAAGCTCAGCTTTCGCTTTTTGGCAAACGTCAACAATAAACAGCTGTCAGTGTCAGTCAGACAGTTTTTTCTTTTTTCATTTTATTCACTCCTCTCGGAGAAGAAAGGGAACTACGCCCATACAGCCATTTCTTCAGTTTATAAATTAGTCTCAATCAAAACAACAATTCGTCGTATACTAATGGCTGGTTTACACAGTGCAAGCTAGCGTACGAGTCAGCCTTCCGAGTAGCTGCACTGCAGTAACTCGCACTGTTTGGACGTAACTTACGAGTAACTCGTACGTGCGAGTTGGTCAGTAGCTTGCATCCGAGTTACTTCAACATTTTTTGTTTTCACTCGCTTCTCACCCGGCAGTAACTCGCACATGACAGCAGCTCGGCCGTCGCTCGCATCGTTTGAACGCGTTTGGCAGAAGCTCGCAAGTGCCAGCCGGACTTCACTCGACATCGCGACTCAACTCGGACTGGGCAGTAGCTAGGTGTCGTGTAAACAGCAAAGGCGAGCCGAGCTACTGGCGTACGAGTAGACAAACCGAGTAGCTGTCTACAGGCAAGGCAGCAGCTCGGACTGTGTAAACCAGCCTTTAGTCACGGTCAAGCCATTCTTCAGTAAAGTGGCAGAATGATTTACAAAAGTTTTTGGCGGGTTCTTGTGGAAAACCCGAAAGCTTTTTATGTTACGCGCATGTTATGAAGTCACAGATTATTGGCAAGGAATCTCCGGTGACATTGCGACTTTACTTGGGCTGGAATCTAACGCCAATAATGTTGCCAAGTCTCAAAATAATCATGAATGATAAACTGTTGTAGAGTAACTTGTCGCGTCAGAAAACCGTAGAGAAACCTCTGAGAGAGAAACACCGGTATAAAATTCCATAAATGGAACGACTAACTTTTTCTTTGCTGGCTACATTTTTAAGAGAGACGTGTCCGTCACTCGCTCTTTCCCTAAAGTCAATTTTGTAAAATCGAATTGCTCGAACTGATGTATGAAAATACAGTTTTAAGTGAATATTTAGAATAATTGTTAGTCTTATTTGACTACGAGATGCCGGCCACCGTCGTAACGAAGGCGGGCCACACCCGCAGTAAAGGTTTATTCAACAATACTGCCGGTTTTAGCACGTTGATCACGGTCACTGTGTTGTCACTCGCTTGGTTGGCCGGTTTCGCGTCCCGGCTTTTCGCTGTTATACGTTTCGAGAGCATCATTCATGAGTTTGATCCCTGGTAAGCGTCAATATACCATTTGGTACAATTTCAATTGTTTGCTCAACTAACCACAATGCGTTGACCTCATGTACGTGTTCCAGGTTTAACTACCGTTCAACTGCATATATGGTGCAGCATGGGTTTTATAACTTTTTGAATTGGTTCGATGAACGAGCATGGTATCCATTGGGTCGTATCGTGGGTGGTACCGTATACCCCGGACTGATGATCACGTCTGGCACTATACATTGGATACTACACACTTTGAATATACCAGTTCATATCAGAGACATTTGTGTTTTCCTCGCTCCTGTGTTCAGGTAATTGAAAGATATTATCCCCAACAATTATATTACCAGTGGGCCTACTCTGAGTTTACCCAAAGTTATTGGAATCTATCCGGAGCATTGCCTGCTTCTCGGTCGTAATGCATGTAATAGTGGCAGTCAATGATTATTTAGTATAATAAGAGTGGTTTGTGTGAACTCATGTTTGATCCACTGAAAGCAGAATTCTCAGAGAAAAATTAAATGCCATAGAGATTATTTTTAACTACATTATTATGAAACATTAACTAGGGATACAAATTTTGCTTTGACTCAAAATTAAAAAGATATCTGTATGGTAAAAAACCAACCAAAAGAACTTAAAATATTGTGCATGTGTATATTTAACTACTTTGTATTGTATAACCATTTGTGTGTAATGTATTTATTTATCATCTCAACTTTCTTTTTAGTGGCTTAACAGCAATCGCCACATACCTGCTTACATCAGAGTTGTGGTCACGAGGAGCAGGCCTCTTTGCTGCCTGCTTCATAGCTATAATACCTGGATACAGCAGTAGATCTGTAGCAGGAAGTTATGACAATGAAGGCATTGCCATCTTTGCGTTGCAGTTCACATACTATTTGTGGCTAAAGAGTGTGAAGACTGGATCAGTTTTTTGGTCAATTTGTACTGCATTGTCCTATTTTTACATGGTAAGCATCAGATTGAAACTTACATTAACTTTGTCATCATTATCTCTGATACTTAAAGTAGAAATGGAATTGTTATATATTACAAACCTGTCATGTTCCACTGCTGTGATATAGAGAAATTTTAATTATTTTTAATGTTACTATATATATCACTGAGATACACATATACTATAGTGATTTAATATGAATACATTGAAGTATACTTGCTGTATAACTGATTGAACTTTACATCATCAAAATCTGCACTCTGTACCTTTGATGATATAGTTTTGTTTGTCCCTAGGTGTCGGCATGGGGTGGTTACGTGTTCATTATAAATCTCATCCCACTCCATGTATTTGTTCTGCTGATCATGGGCCGTTTCTCCCAGCGTCTGTTTGTCAGTTACACCGTGTTCTACATAATAGGCCTGTTGTGCTCCATGCAGATACCATTTGTTGGGTTCCAACCAATTAGGACCAGTGAACATATGGCAGCTTCAGGTAAGATTTGTTTCAATTGAGCACCTGTTTTATTTAACTATATTTACACCACTTATAACTATACATATATATTTAAACTTTTGGATAGTATATTTTGTTGGATACATTATATAATTTACATCAAGGATCTAAACTCTTACTACATAACTAATATCATTAAATGCGAATGTGAGATTGTTGGTCGGTCTGATTACTTTTATTGCTAACCTACTGAATCTATTTATATAAAACCTCACAGACAGGTAACTTGGAACCTGTTTCAGATATCAAAATTACAGACACACAAGGTCATAGGTAATAGCTAAGTATTTCAAAAGGAAAACACAATAACCACATTATTCTACATAAATACCATGAAAATCTATAAAATTGGATCTCTCAATATACACATCTTTATTTGCAACAATTCTATTTATACTGTGTGACCTCTCATACATGAGGTACTGTGACAGAATTTTGGCTGCACTTCCTGTCACAACCACACAAAAATACATGCATGACAATATGGACTTGTTTGATAATATACAATTCCAGCATGTATGCTGGCCAGATCCAAAAACGGACACATACAAGTGTGTGGATCTGGATAATGCACCCTTAGGGCATTTGGGTTAATACAGCTCATTATCATCTCACTAAATCATCCAAACTCCCTGAAGTGATTTAGATTGTGTAAAGTGCAATAAATGACAATCTAAGTAACATTTAGGCCATACTAAAAGTTTCTGGACCTGACTGAACACAATAATAAAAGAAATAGCCAATTACGAAATTACAAATGGAATTCTCTGGGAACATGAAAATAAAAAAAATAAAAATATTTATTTCGTTCACTTAATCTAAGTTTAACAGTGTGGTTGGAGCTTTCCTTTTAAGTATAACAATACCTGCAGGGCTACTACAACTTAAGCGATTCGAGTGAGATAGAGTCGCGCGCGACATAGTCTCAGTCTCTTGCAGCTGATTGGCTGTCGCTTGACAGCTGTCAACTCGACCGCCAATCGGCTTTGGGAGATGTTGGCTATGTCGCACGCGACTCTATGTCATTCGAGTCGCGCTAAGTTGTAGTAGCCCTGCTGTGATAGGAGGCTCCTCTCTTCCATTACTGGGCTTTTTCATAAGATTAAGATTCAAAATAGATAATTTAAAAATAGGTTAACAAAAATGTATTCTACCGAAAATTATAAATATCTGTTTAAATGTGTGTGTATATATGTGTACGTGTGCGTGTTTGTACGGATGTGTGTGTTTGAATGAGTGTGTGTATTGTGCGCAATCTATAATTTGGGTGTTTATGTATGACATATCATTTTCTTGTTAAGTTATAGTTAAGTGATTTCGTGTGATTGTAATTAAGAGACTAGGCAATTTGTAAGAGCTTTTTTACATTCATAATGAGACATTGGGTAGATACCTATTTAAACTTTTATTGATTTGATTGTACAAATTGTCTTTCATATTGTCTTTTTGCAAAACTTGTATTTGCTAGGACTATAGGAGCTACAGTGTAATTCCTTCTCTTATTTAATCTGGGGGCACGGCCGTGCCCCCACCAAGTCGAGCAAAAAAGCGTCACGGCCGTACCATCCTTTTCTCGAAGCAATTCAGACCATTTTCGACCCCCTGTAACTTCGTTGTGGATAAAAATAGAAGACTGAAATTTTCAGTAACTATGCAGGCATTGTAAAGACACGTATATTTAAAATTTCATTCAATTTGAACCAGTATTTTTAAGAATTATAAGGGGTCAAATTTCTTAATTTTGTCAGTCACTGACTCACCGATCATCAAAATTCTAAGGCACTTCTAGCAGACCTAGAAGCTTCAAATTTGGAATATAAGTAGTGTTTGGTGTATGAATCAAGGAAAAACTAAAAAATCTAGAAAAGACAGCAAAGAAAATTAAGCCCATACAGCCAAGTCTTCAGTTAATTAAATTTTTCAATATTTTATTTTACGGCAATTATTATTATTGCGTGCGAAGCCGCGGGTTTAAGCTACTCCCATATAAATATAGGCGCATGGTAGTGCCCCTGCCAAATCGAGCAAAAAATGGGTATTCCGGTGATGAAAACACGTGTATTAAATTATTTATTAATGCAAAAAACGTACCTACGTGCGTATTCGTACTTATTACGAGTGCGTAAGGTTGTATAATTATATACCACGCGCTGCGATGCTAGCGAGTGAGCGCGGGCCGTTACTACGCGCTGCGCGGTGCTAGCGCGAGGGCGCGGGGCGGGGACAGTGGCGGGGCGCGCGGAAAGGTGAATGTCGCCGAGCGAGCAGCAGCCGCGCTCATACGCGCGAGCGACCCAATGCTGTTCGGATGTGCCCAGAATTCTTACCTATAAGTTTGCGATTTTCATTGATAATTTCGATTGCTATATTAGTTTGACGACTAAAGGCTACTCTCATTGGTTTACTGATATTATTTGCTTACAATTTGGACGTTGTTCGGATAAATAATTTAAATAAATTAAATATTGATACTTTAAGTACCTAAGTATCTACAAAATACAAAAAGAAATGAGATCCCATCAAAAACAATACTTGTCAAAAAAACCAAGTCTCGCAACTCAATTGTTCTGCGGTAAAAAGTTGTGAGATCCATGTAATACCAAGTCGGTTGTTAATTTATTCAGTCTCTACTTAAGCGACTTTCTGTCTTAATACGTCCAGTCTCTAAGACCACGATCGTGGTCCATAACAATTGAAAATCATTTGTGTCTGGAATCTCCGTACTCGAAGCATTAAGTTATTACGTAATAATTAACAGCATCTTATAGTGACGCAGATCAATATTAAAATTCTTTAATGTTTTATATAAATATATTGAGACTTGGCCATCGCCTGAAAAGACGTGTAAATTCAATCGCCTGAAAACACATGTAAATTCAATTATTTAGTGCGATGGCCAAGTCTCGATATATTTATATAAAACATTAAAGAATTTTAATATTGATCTGCGTCACTATAAGATGCTGTTAATTATTACGTAATAACTTAATGCTTCGAGTATGGAGATTCCAGACACAAATGATTTTCAATTGTTATGGACCACGATCGTGGTCTTAGAGACTGGACGTATTAAGACAGAAAGTCGCTTAAGTAGAGACTGAATAAATTAACAACCGACTTGGTATTACATGGATCTCACAACTTTTTACCGCAGAACAATTGAGTTGCGAGACTTGGTTTTTTTGACAAGTATTGTTTTTGATGGGATTTGTAATGTTCGTATGGTAGATATTTATGTAGTTTTAGAATAGCATGCAATATACATATTTTGCTAATTGTTAGAAGATCACAAATTGTATATAAGCAATCAATGCGGAATCAATAAGGTTTAATGTACATGACCTTTAGTAGGGATCTTTGGGCTCTTTCTAATTCAATAAATTTAGTCTTTATGGCACCACCCCAAATGGGAATGCAATATATTAAAATAGAATGAACCAAGGATATATAAATTTGATTAAGTAAATCTTTTGTAGTCAGATGTCTTAGTGTTTTGAAAATGCAGATTCGTTTTCTAATTCTATTCATCACTAATTCAACATGTTATTACCTTTTAACTTGCGAGATAAGTTACCAAGCCGTAAGGCCTGGTATTAGCTGACGCTGCACCCGGAATCGAGGCTACACGCACTGATTTATTGCTAGTATTGTCTTTATGCATTTCTGATGTACAATTTATTATTTTTGAATGTAATTAGTCTCATAACAGCTCTCTTTGAGTAAACATTATCTTTTGTCATTAAATTAGTCTTTTTTAAAAACCCTTTTTCCGACCGCCAATACGTAACTGGCGCAGTCGATATTCTCGCGGTACACCTGAAAACTTTCTACAATCGAGAGTTCGCGCGGTATATCTCTCTATCGCGCCGGGTGAAGAAAGAAGCAGTCTACAAGCACGAAGTAGCTGGCAGCCGCGAAGGAACCTCTCCCCAACTGGCGGTCACCTTTGGAGCTTGGAGTCCGGAGAATTGGAATCCACGCTGCAGCTGTATGAGACCCGATCAGGAAATGCAAACACTACTGTGGTGAGCACTCGTTCATTTACCAAGTTCCTTTGCTCTATTTCCTATCGTATAGTTTAGACACCTTATTTACATACTTAAGTACCACGTGTGTCCGTCTGTACGCTATTATCGCTATAGATTTGTCCTTGTCAATTTCCGAGGCACAGGCTCACGTAACAATGTCGGAATCAGATTTCAAAACATTGTCCGACTTAATGCCGCGTTACGATGGCAATCCGAAACTATTGAATATGTTTATTTCTGATGTAGATAATTTATTACAGCTGTTCGATATTAAAGAGCCATTATCGCACTTAGTAGTATGCCTTATAAAAAGTAGGCTTTGCGGAAATGCGCTCGATGCCCTTGCATATGAAAAATCCCTCCTTAGTTGGGATCAAATTAAGAATGCATTAGTACGTCGTTTGGGCGACCCTCGCAATGAGATCCAGGTGATGCAGGACCTCACACGCGCTCGACGTCTTAAGTCCGAGGACTCTGAAGCGTACGGAAAACGTTTACGCGAAATTTTAGATACTCTGTACTCGGTAGGTAACAATTCGGATAAGTCTTACTATGAGCAAATGGTTATCGAGCAGTACGTAAACCAGTTAGAGTTTCACGTGTCGTTGGGCGTTCGTATTACAAGGCCAATGACCTTAGAAGGCGCTATCATTGCTGCTCGGCAGGAGGAAGCAAGACTCGCTTGTAATCCCCCACCTGGAATGGTTCAAAATAAGCCGAAGGTCGATACAATTAGAAGTAATAACTTCCCTCGTTCATCAGGCCCCTTTAATACTAATAATGCGCAACCTCATTTCTCACAAAATTGCCAACCACAATTTTTGCAAAATGTACAACCCCAATCTAGCTGGCCGGCAGAACAACGTCAGCCGAGACAACCAATGCTACCATGGCACCAAAAACCAAACCAAGGTAATTTTAGAAGTAATAATAATTCTGGCACATTTAGGAATTCCGGGAACTTCAGACAACAGAATATACCGTTCAACCCTGGCAACCAAGCTCAGAAAAACTCCACTGATGTCACCATGCGGTCAGTAGCCATGCCGCAAACGCCTAACTTTGGGCAGGACCTATTTTACATGCCTCAGGAGCAGCAGCCTTTCTCGAACCCTGTACCACAGGAGTTCCACGCGGACGGCGGCGATTGTTCCTACCTTAACTACCAAGGTGACACAACATACGACACAACACGCGCCCCCGAGACTGACGGAAGCTTCACGCAGGATTTTCCCGAGGCAGTGAACGAAGGCGACCACAGTTAGTTAAGCTAAATAATCACCATAAAGACCACTTACCATATATTGAAATTCCTGAATTCCATGGCAAATTTTTGATCGATACGGGCGCCTCCCGGTCTATGCTTTCCCCAAGTGCAATTTATGGAACGCCTCTTGAAAATTACGTCACGTATGAACCTTTCGAAGTAAAGACAGCCCACGCACGATCAACCCATAATTTTGTTGCCCAGTTACCACTGCCCCCACTATTCAACAGTGACTTGACTCATAAGTTTTTACTTTTTGACTTTGACCCTAAATATAAAGGCCTTATAGGCCTCGACTTGTTAAAGAACATGTCCAGTAACATAGACCTAAAAAACAAAGTTCTATGTACGTCATCGGCCGATATCCCTATACATTTTGACCACCCTACCCGACAACTTATCATTGACCCCAGACACGAAAAGCTCGTTTTAGTAAAAACTCATTTTGCTGATGGGATCTACCTACAAGAAGAACATGTTTGGTCTCCCTCAATAATTTCCCCTGCTGCCGTTGTTACCGTTAAGAATGGTGTATTCCATACCACTGTCCGAAACCTTACAAACAAAAAAAGAACATTCTCCAACACCGAGCTTTTTCACTTAGAGCCCTACTCGAAAGACCTTGATACGTGTGAATTAAATTCTATACAAATCGACAAAGCACTGGATGAAGAACTTTGTGAAAATTTGAAGAATATTCGCACGGATCAGCTGAATGAGGAGGAAAAACGTGAGCTTAAGAAGCTGTGCTACAATTATAGAAACCTGTTCTATTCTGAGAACATACCTCTCACTTTCACTCACGCCGTCAAACATGAATTACGTTTGCGGGATAATACCCCTATATTTGTACGTACAAATATAGGGGTATTATCCCGTAGCTACGTAGCTACCGACAACCCCCTCAGCAGCGTGCCGAAATTAAAAACCAAATTGATGGCCTTCTCAAACAAGGAATTATCCGCGAAAGCATATCCCCTTGGTCCTGTCCGGTACACATTGTACCCAAGAAACCAGATGCCTCAGGGAAAGTAAAATGGCGGCTAGTCATTGACTACCGGCGACTTAACGACAGAATAGTGGAAGACAAATATCCCCTCCCCAACATATATGACATCCTTGATAGGGTAGGACGTGCCCAATATTTTACAACCCTGGATTTAGCTAGTGGATATCATCAAGTCGAAATGCACCCTGACGACATCGAAAAAACAGCATTTTCCACAGAAAGAGGGCACTATGAGTTCACAAGAATGCCTTTTGGACTGAAAAATGCTCCGAGCACTTTTCAAAGGCTGATGGACCATATCCTAAGGGGCATAGATAACGTCTTTACTTATCTCGATGACGTTATAATCGTTTCCACCTCACTACAGCAACACCTGGAGAAAATTAAAGAGGTGTTTGAGAGATTTAAGACCCACAATTTAAAAATCCAACTAGCAAAGTCAGAATTTTTGAAAAAACAAGTCAATTTCTTAGGACATGAACTGACATCCGAAGGTCTCAAGCCGAACTCCGATAAGACCAAAGCCGTCCTGAACTTCCCAGTGCCTGTCACCCATAAAGATGTCAAAGCCTTTCTAGGTTTAGTAGGGTACTACAGGAAGTTTATACGAGACTTTGCTAAACTGACGAAACCACTGACCGAATGCCTCAAGAAAGGCAGACGAGTAACCCACTCTCCCGAATTCTTAGAAGCGGTGGAAAAATGTAAACTACTCCTCACAAACAGTCCAATACTACAATACCCTGACTTCGATAAGCCCTTCATACTGACCACAGATGCCTCTGACGTCGCCCTTGGTGCTGTACTATCCCAAGGTACAGTTGGCTCCGATAAACCCGTAGCTTTTGCCTCACGCACGCTCTCGGACTCCGAAACTCGTTACTCCACTATTGAAAAGGAGTTACTAGCCATTATATGGGCAATCAAGTACTTTCGACCTTATCTGTATGGCCGTAAGTTCGTCATTTACACTGACCACCGCCCACTCACTTGGTTGATGTGCTTGAAAGATCCCGACTCTAAACTAACCCGTTGGCGTCTCCGCTTAGCAGAGTACGACTATACAGTTATCTATAAGAAGGGCAAACAGAATACCAACGCCGACGCGCTATCCAGAGCCAAAATCTTTCACAATAGCATTGAGTCCCTTGTAGTCAATCTCGATGACAACGAAGATGATGATATAATTAACCGCATCTTCGAGACTGCCCGCAGAGAAGCCGAAGACACTGAGACAAACCAACCCCCACCCCCTAACGATGACTTAATGTCCGACGACCAGCACGAGAATGAGACAAATGACGTAATAACTTTACCTCCAACAGTTGACATTGGACCCGCTAGTATTACCACGGCTGGACCCAGTCAATTAATTTCAACCAATCACACACAAGCTGACAACCAGAACCCTGGTATACCCATCACTTCCGATGCTATAGATAGACAATTGAAGCAATTCTATATCCGCTCTACCCCTGGATCAGAGTATAGAGTAGATGACAGATCCACGAACTCAAGGGTAGTTATCAAAGATGTTTTTATCCCCATTAACAACACAGAGCAGGAGATAGTACGCTTTTTAAAAGAACACACAATAGCGGACCGCATTTTCCATTGTTATTTTTATAGCGAAGATCTCTATTTAGCCTTCTCCAGAGTGTACACCTCTGTTTTCAATGATCGAGGCCCTAAACTGTACAGATGTACATCCAGAGTAACCCTAGTAGAGAACAAAACGGAACAAACAGATATAATTAAAAAATTCCATGAAGGTAAGAGAGTACACAGGGGTATCCAGGAAACCTACAAGCAAATCCAGAGGCACTATCATTGGCTTAATATGTTACTAACGGTCCAAGCCTACGTAAATCAATGCGAAGTGTGCCTGCAAGGAAAATACGAGCGGAACCCTTTGAGACCCCCCCTAGCCGTTACAGAAACCCCTACAAAACCCATGGAGCACCTTTTCATGGACTTATATTCCACCGGAGGCGCTACTTTCTTAACAACAGTAGATAACTTCTCGAAATTTGCCCAAGCCATTCCCATAACCGCATCTAGCAGTATACACGTAGCGGACGCTTTACTACAAGTTTTTTCGGTACTTGGTCTACCTAATAAAATAACGACTGATTCGGATACTAAATTCGATAATGACGTCATCAAAGAGATTTGTGCTTCCCATAACATACACATACATTTTACTACCCCATACAACCCTAACTCCAACTCCCCTGTAGAACGATTCCATTCGACTATAGGTGAAATTATACGACTGCAGAGACTTACTAATAAAGATGACACTCTACAAACACTTATGAAATACTCCTTAATTGCATACAATAACACTATCCATTCAGCAACAGGCTATACCCCTCGGGAGCTCCTATTTGGTCATACCGAATCCAGAAACCCTTTAGAAATCTATTATCCTCGCGAATTCTACCAAGACTACGTGAATAAACATCGTACCAATGCTACAGCAGTGCAGGAATGCGTAGCAGCTAACATGTCTACTAACAAGGACCAAGTCATCGCCAGACGAAATCAGGAAGCCGAGTCAGTCCAGCTTAAGGTAGGTGAAATTGTCTTTAAACAAGTAGCCAAAACAGCGAGGAATGATAAAACGAAACCGGTATTCAAGGGCCCGTATAAAATCATCCATCTGCACCCTAATAACGTAGCAGAGATCATAGGAAGTCACCCTAATGCCAAATCAATACGCGTCCACTTTAGACTTTTAAGACGACCTCATCTTGTTCCAGGTCAGCCTTCGCAGGAACCTTCTTGCTCTTCGCAGCAGGTACCATGACCGTAACCCGAGTAGATTCCTCTTCCGGAACCCTGTTACTAAAACAAGGGAAAATCCTCCAACAAGTCGATACTTCCAGTCTTATATGTGTTTATAACATTTCAGAAATACAAGTAACTTCTCTTAAACTATTAGAGTTATTTATTAGAACTGAAGCTATCGAAGCTCAAACGACACCTGAAGCTCAGCATAATACATATAAAGAACAAATATCCCATACATTTAAAATAATCGATAGTAAGATAGCTTTTTTATTACCTCATACTAGAGCCAGACGAGGATTAGTTAATGGTTTAGGATCAGTAGTGAAAGCTATAACTGGAAATCTCGATAACGACGACGCAGTCAAGATTGAAGAAGAACTGCATAAGCTTCGACATCGTGTAGTCGAAGTTTCCACACAGCAGAAAAGCTCTGTAGTTCTAGCAGAAAAAACTATCTCCGATTTCAGCAAAAATTTACAAATTATAGTCGCAAACCAACAAAAGCTAGGAGCTGCATTGTTGAACACTACAGCTTCTTCTAAACTGGCTTTCACCCAATTACACTTTTTAGATATTTACGTCCAATTAGATTTTAGTTTGCAAAGAATTTTAGATACTTTAATGTTGTTAGAAGACGCAATTGCTTTCTCTCAGATTGGTATTATGCACCCCAGCATAATTAGCCCCCAAAATTTAGTACACGAATTGATACAGCTACAGAATAACTTCTCTTTGGTGCCCGTGACTGATATTAATATTAATAATATTCATATAATCGAGCGATCTATAGACGTTAAAGCGTATAGTGCAGCACAGACGCTAACGTTCATTTTAGAAATACCATCCGTTTCCACCTCTTCATACGATTTAGTTCACATTTACTCCATACCTAATCCTGCCAATCTTACCATCATTCCTAAATCCAAATTCCTCATACTTGGTAGTGATGAGTTCGCTTACTTGCAAGATCCATGTCGAGAGATTACGGACTCCCTGCAACTTTGCAAACACCTCGAGACAAAACCAATCAAGGAAGCACAAGACTGTTTGCTGTCCCTTCTAAATCATCAAGACGCCAACTGCACATACGCTAAGATGAATATACGTACAGGAAAAATCCAGAAGCTCACCCCTAGCAGCTGGCTCATCATCTCTCCGCGGGATGAACTCCTTAGATCATTCTGCAACCTGAAGACTGACTACAAACGCATATCAGGCGTACATATAATCTCACTCTCAGAGCACTGTCACGCACAAGTTATGAACCGAACCCTGACGTCACATAGTCCTACGCTGTACATACATGACGTCATACCATTACCGCCGGAGCAAGTGTTGTCCTCCAGCAATGTACAGTACAACCTACAACTAGAAGATGTGCCTTTAGACGATATACACCAACTCGTAAACAGGTTAGAGATGAGAATCGACTCCGACAACGATGAAGATTGGACACCCATTTCTGCCACACCCAGTTGGCCGACCCTGTTGATATATATGATCGGCGGTGCCATCCTCTCCTGGAAACTATATCAATGCTGGAACGGGAGAAAACAATTTAAGACCCAGACAACATCGAGCGCTTCAGAGACACCAACCCCCTGCAAACCCATTGGAAGCTGCGGAGCACGCTTCTATCTTAAGGAGGGAGGAGTTACCAAGCCGTAAGGCCTGGTATTAGCTGACGCTGCACCCGGAATCGAGGCTACACGCACTGATTTATTGCTAGTATTGTCTTTATGCATTTCTGATGTACAATTTATTATTTTTGAATGTAATTAGTCTCATAACAGCTCTCTTTGAGTAAACATTATCTTTTGTCATTAAATTAGTCTTTTTTAAAAACCCTTTTTCCGACCGCCAATACGTAACTGATAGCATTTGTTTTTTTTTTAATTTAAATGTAACTGTTATTATAAAAAAGTATTTCTTATAAATTAATGAGTATTTCTCATGGGATACGTCAATTGAACATATAGATGAAATCACACATTCATATGAATTACACGCGG
Source organism: Oegoconia quadripuncta (assembly GCA_949316235.1). Lineage (NCBI taxonomy): Eukaryota > Metazoa > Arthropoda > Insecta > Lepidoptera > Autostichidae > Oegoconia > Oegoconia quadripuncta. The sequence continues at coordinate 6,739,777 of OX438759.1, forward strand.
GCGAAGCCACGGCTTCATGTTAGTTTATTTACCATAAATTGAGCTGTATTAATGTCAATACCCTTACTTCCTTCAAGACCTTTGGTCATATATTTTATATTTTGTATATAGAATGAATAGCTACATAGAAAGTTAACCATCAATGAAAGAGATCTGACCTTTTATAAATGTATCTTTGAATGTACTTTAAATAAGCTGTATAAACCAATAATAACTTCATCACAATGAGATATAATTACAGAAGGAACAATTATTATTCACACACTTGTGTATATAATGATAATGATATGAAACAATACATGTTCACTTCTTGATTCTAAATATTGTTATGAAATCTTTCTCGTTCTATATGTTCGTACCATTCTGGTGGGGGTTGCCATCATAGGTGGGTTCCTATGTATGTATCCTCATTAGAATAAAACATGTATGGTTGTTCGTCACAGGACTATGTGGACTAACATTGCTGTTTTATAGGAATTTTATAATGTTTTGCTTTGCAGTTATAAAGTAATGACGATTTTTGTCATTAAATCATGAGAGCACCGCCGCCACAGTCACCGGTGACTGCAAACAATTGATTTTCAATTGCCTGTGCCGCGGCTGTTGACGTGTTAATGATTACGGATGTGATGCATTTGTTATATTTTATATATGATACCTAGGTAGACTCGAGACCAAAGGGCTCACCTAATACATCTCAATATGCCTGGTTTTAAAAACTAGTTAAGAATTTTTCGTAATGCCAGAATATTAACAATTACAATAATTTACAAGAAAATTCCAGCACATGCATGATCGTTGTCAGAAACTCATTGTCAAATATTATTTTAGAACTGTATTAATAAATCAATCTTAAGATTGAGATCGCGGCTGTCTCATTACAATTTTTTTGATACTATTTTAATTCTCAAGCGTCAATTTAAGGTCATCTCAATCTTGAGAACGGTTTATTAATAATTGTAACATCAGAAATGCAAAAATATGGTGTGGAAATATATCAGTTGAACCATTTTCGTTCCCCTTGAATATGGATGGTTTAAATATAGAAATTGGATAAACAATGTAAACAAACGTATATAAACAATAAATAAATGTTCGAATTTATGACACAAACATCCCTAGCGGGATTCAAACCCATACATATCCTTACGTTACAAAGTAAACTCACTCGCTAGTCACTACCCATTAACTAGATCAGTCGGCCGTGTAAACAATATAATTGTATGCATTTCCTAACAGTGCTTTATAGTAATAACTATTCTTAATTGGTGTTACGAAATGTAGTTTTGAATAACATAGATTTGTTCAGGTATACACATAACAGATCATTAAAACTCTGATAAGGTTCATATTGACTGTTTACATGAAACCAATTTTCCAACTGATTAATTTGTAAGGAACCAACCCACTTGTTTTATGGGTTTTAGTACTTACATATTGAAAATTAAATTGCGCGGATAAATTGGTGTAGCATAGAAACAGCTCAGCTTTATGATAAATGTTTTGAGTTTATAAACACTCAACTATTCAGTTCAGGTTCATACTATGTCCTAAAACGTCCTGCACTAGTGCATGACAGGCGCGATAAACGTTTATTTGTCCTGTTCATACGCTTGGACGAAGTATATAACTATCCCACTCTCTTTCCTACGTCGCGCGCGACAAACGATGTCACGTTACGGGGGCTGAGTTTCTATCCAACCAATTGTTTTTGTTTTTTTTTGGTTCAAGAAATTTTACAAAAACAGAAATGAATATGAAAGGAAAAGGTGCAGCTACTCTGCACCTTTTACATTCCTTTTACAATAAAAACTAACCATGTGGGTTTAAAAAGTCTTTACAAAAATAGGACAGGCAAGGGTACGGAGTTCATGCAGCCGAGTCTTTTTATACGCTCAGACGGAGTTGCAGGCAGAAAGCTAGTTAGGAATAATTCTGATGCTCGGTAACGATCAGATAGAAAGACAAACACACAGATTTTCGCATGTATATTATATCTCTGTTCGACTTATACAACGGGCACCATCCCCGAGAGAACACACGTGTCAACGACTGTCAAGTCAAATTGAACCAGCCTGATAGCGGCTGGCTTTGCTTAACGGCCAACCTGTCGGCCTATTGTGTAACTTGTATTACTCGACTCGATATCGGCATAATTCCCTCTCCGTCATTCCGTCGGTGAAAGACAGAGAGGGACCTATCCCGATGTCGAGTAATACGAGTGATTTACACAATAGGCCGGCTGCTCTCAATCACCTTGAACACTAGCACCACTCGTTAAAAAACCATTTTGTCTCTAAATGAACAAATTGTCGAAAATTTATCATACAAAAATATACAGGTTTTTATGCTGATACAAGTTTTATTAAGAAATTGTCCCTTTTTTCGTTTTTGTTTTCTCTTTGTTTCTACACGGAGCTATGTTTCATTAAATTAAGCTGTATACATATAAACTACAAGAATCGTGTATAAATCGTGTAAGACGGAAGAAAAATGAAAGTAGAATTAATGCAGGGGAAATGAGATCATTGAGAAGTATGAGGGTGACTTTGAAAGATAGAATCAGGAATATTGCATTTAGGGAGTTAAGCAGAGTGAAAGAAGACGTAGTAACGAACATTGAAAAAGGTATGCTGCGATGGTTTGGACATGTGGAGAGGATGAATGAAAGACTAACGAAAGAGATATACGATGCGAAAATCGATGGTAGTGTTGGTAGGGGAAGACCGCGTCGAACGTACCACGATCAAATCGGAGACATCTTAAAGAAAGGCCAAGTCAAGAGTACCCTAAACTGACGAGCATGTATGAACAACCTTATGAGAGTGAATGAAACAAAGCAAAAGAGGTGTGTCAGGATCGTAGCAAGTGGAAGTCTATGGTCTCTGCCTACCCCTACGGGAAATAGGCGTGACTTTATGTATGTATGTATGTATGTACAGATTTTCAATAATGTGTGTGTATATTTAACGAGAAAATGAATTTTTAATGCTAGTGCTGAAGGCCGAGAGCATGTAGCCCCTTAAGGCAGATGACCCCCATTATATTACTAGTACCTGTTATAGTAGGTACTCGTATGATAAATATGTATACCTACATGCTTAAAATGCACTGGATTTCTTTGATGTTTTGTTGTTTATTCGCCTGTAAATAGTCAAACAGCCATTGTTCTTCAATGTTCGATCACATTAAGTAGGTAAAGTCGACTGTCAAGGAAACCACTTGTGATTCTTATTACGCGGCGCTAAGGTTATAAATCGAACTAAAGTGCATCGCAGTCCTCCATCCGATCCATAAATTTTTTGGATGGTTCTAAGTTTGAATACATAATGCACAACAGTAACACACGGAGTGATTACAAAGGTTTGATATTTCACGAACGAGGCCGTCAGTGACATAAACCAATTGATTATAATTTTTAAAACACTGACCAATAAACCATTTGTGATTATAAAATTGTTAAGTAATGATTTTGTAAACTTGTATCTAGCAACTTTAGGTCAGCCGTCCATTTGATCACATATGTATTTGGTATATGAAATTTTTCACAAGTAATTAATTTTGGCGAGTCAATTGACTCGCCAAAATTTGGCACAACAACCGACTTCAAAGCTTAGCGACAATCATTATGTCGTCAAAGTATACCACTAATTACACTCCATTGGGGTCTATCTCCGATATGCAACATCAGATCTCAACCAAACACCAATCATCTCGTCCCACACTAAGCAAAGCTTGTGCTATGGATACTAGAAAACGGATAAACATAAAAATCCATGACTCAAGATAAATGTTCGTATTCATTTCACAAAAATTTACCCCTCGTGGGATTCGAACCCGCAACCGTTGGTTTCACTGATCACTATCCACTACACCAATCGGTCGTCATAAGGTTAATTACACTCTTATCAAAATCAGTTAACAATTGACGAAAATATGGGTGAACATACATAAAAAAATACAGACGAACACAGAACCCCCTCCTTTTTGGAAGTCGATTAAAAAACATTTGGTGTTTTAAAATTTGGCCAATGAATGTTTGACTTTCTGATGTGTAACCCAGATATCAACGTGGAACAAGCACTATAATCATTTGCCGTTGACCTAAATAGATCAATTCGTCACGACGACGTTTTACCGACTTCACATAACAAAAGGCCATAGTTGTTATCCATTCATAGGTGTGAATACGTTCTTATTGAGCAAGTGAAATACGAGTATACCCGATGATAATTTATACATTTGTTGCTATTGTATTTATTCTTCTGTCAATATTAGTCAAGTCACGTGTACCGACCCAATTTGGCCGGTGTACCTGGTGTAATGGGTAGTGACGCTGTCTTCCAAACCAACGGTTACGGATTCTATTCCCGCTAGGGTTAAATGTTTATGTGGTGAAAACGAAAATTTATTCATAATAATGGATGTTTATATAAATAATTATATGTATCCGTTATCTAATATCCATACAGGTTTTGCCTAGTTTGGCACTAGATAATTGTGACCACAAGATTGCTGGATTTTATAAAATTACAGCCCTTACTTCCTTATAATTTGGTTGAAGATTTCTCCTCGTATTATATCGGTATCTAAAGGACTTACACTAAATTCGCTGTCGAGCAAAGTTAAGCAACGTTATTCCTTTTTTAAGCACAATGGGCTAGCACTTGACCTCAATAACACCTGATGTTAAGTGAAAATTAGGCGAAGCGGAAGCGTACTGACCCGGAAACCAGATGGGGTTTGGTATTTGGGGAACTGGCTATCTTATCTCTGACAACCGGAACACAACAATGCTATTAACATTGCTGTTTGGCGGCAGATTTAGATAAGATGGTGGTAGCTAGCCAGGCGGACATTTAAAATACCCTACCACAAAACTAAACCGAGTACGAAACATGTACCCCGCTGGTGATCGAATCCGCGACCTTCGATTCGTAAACCCTATATTGTTTACAATGAGCCACGGAGGCGGTCCTTGGTTGGTGGCCTTGAGAAATCGTGTTGAACAACCCTTTGAAAACGCAAACTATTGTCCACTAGTCCCAAAGCCACTTTACACTGGGCCCTCGTGGTGGATTATGGCCCAATGCCCCATCTATGGGGCCTTAAGCTGTTGAAGTATTGCACTAATTGCTACGCTAGATAGAATAGTCAGAATAAAAATAAGAATAGTTTATTATGAACGCCACAATACGATACAAAAACAAAGAAGTAGTAAATTATAGCTAAAATCGAAATACAATTATGAAGAAGATCCCCACAATGCTGTCACTTGTTGTGGCGTGCACAAATGGGTTAGCACTCAGTTCATGCTGCGACGAATCACAGCGCTGGTTTTCAGTGCCCCCCAAATGCCCAGTGACGCACGGACGCCACGTCAGTACAAAAATGAGCCGCATAATAAATAATTATAGTCGGTTTAGTGTATGTATAGTGTAGTGTAAATATACAAAATAATAATTACGTAATAGTATTATAAATAAATACGTCAGAATATGGTTGGCGACAGCAGATTTTTTTGAGCTCCGCAATGGTGACTACTGGTTCACGATGATCATAGAATTAATCCTAAATCCTACGGGAACAGATGGGATGGTCTTATATTAGTTTTTCTTATATTAGTTACTAAAACTGAGGCTATTGCGAAAGGGGTAATTCAGGAACTGATACAGACCCATTCGTTAGTTCGTTCGTATTTCAATACATTATTGCAATGTGTACTGCTTCATTGTTAACTGGCCAACACTGTTATGTTTTCATAAAATGGCGGCAACATTTTTATTGCTTTTCTTTAAACGACGAGCAAAGATGTATCGTCTCTATTAAAAAAAGTTTTATTACCTATTTGTGGTTTATTTTTGGATAGAATCGAACACAGAAATTTTATCTAGTAATATTTATGATTTTGTTCAACGATAAGAATGTTGTCCAAATTTTAAATGATTGGACGCTATTATTTAAAAATTCTATTTAAATTTCGGTTTTCTTGAATACCTTTTACCTAAATATACACACTTATATACAATAAACTATTTAAAAACCAATTACAACAAAACCCGACATCACATTTTGTGTTTTGCGGGCGTCATATTGGTTTTTTTACCATAAAATGACACTCTAGGGATCAAGACATATCGAACGACACCTTGCACTTCAACTTTATTTTATACAGGAGGTAACATAGAAATCTACATACATACATGCTTACATTCATGCACTCGAAAAACATAACCCTCCTTTTTGGGACTGTCGGGTATTAAATAAATACGAATTATTACTAATTAAAGTTTACTGGTTCTTTTGCCCCTGCCACACACTCGACGAGTGGTATGGGAAGTAGCGAGGAAAGGAGGCAGAGACGTAGTGTGGCAACGTTACTCGTCATGCCGCACGTCATGCTCCTCGTCATGCCCACCGCTCCCTATTTTGTCGGTTTTTTGGGCGCGAGTCAAAGGACGGGCAATGCGAGCGCGAGTGGCTGACCACATAATCGCGCCGACGCAGTCGGCATCGAGCGCTCACGCAGGAAGCACTCGTCATTTTTTAATAGAATGAATAGATGTCATCCACCATCTTCGTTGGCGAGGGCGACGACGACGATGTATATTTCTTTGAATGACATTGATATAATTAGCTATACTAAAAATGCATAGCGCGCACGCTGCCACTGTTTCAACGTCCATGGTATAAGCAAAGGCAAATAACCAAGTGCGGAGCGTTGCGATTAATTGCGCGAGTAGAGCAGTGTGTGGGCATAGAGGGCAACATCGCGGCAACACGAGGAGCAAAGCGATGAGCAGCGCGAGGAGCATAGTGTGGCAGGCGTATTTGATCTCCGGAATAATGCAATAGGCTTGAAATATCTACAGCATCAGTATAATGTCATCGTAATTGTAATGCCATTCATAGTAGAATACATTGAGAGTTAATAGTATTCTTATCTGATGAATAAGTACTATGTAATGATTGAGTTTTTAATGCGGAAATAATGTTGTTTTCCAACAGCTACAGCGTATAAAGTACTAATTTTATAGCTCCTAGTTGCTGTCTTGAGACAGAAGTATACGTTGTTCGGATCGGTCCATACTGGTGTCGATTCGGATGTACACCAACTAAATTAAACTTAAAGCAGTTTTAAAGTAGTTACTGTCGTTCTCCCTGGAACAGGACGATGTGACGGCACCACTCCAAAACTGGTGGTTTAGTTGGTGTACATCCGAATCGACCCCTTTGGAGTTCGCTTTCTAGTCGCAAGTTACTGATTTTTTTTATGCACTGGCTTGGTCTTACCGATGAAGCGCCATCTCAGCCCGCGTAGTTATACTAATATAACTATGTCAGTGCTGTTGGTCAATAGAAAAAAATATCTATATAGACGTTATCTGTAGACATAAAGTTTGATTTGTAGCATAGATAAAAGATAGGAATTGGCAGTCCCTTAAGATTGTCATGTGTTATTACTTATTATTATGTACCTAACATTTATTTTCTTCTTTTCATGTTCCTCTTCACGTTATTGTCCTATGTCGGGTTTGATGGAAGATATCTCTTTTAGGGATAAGCTCGCCTTTTGTATATCTTACTTATAAATAGCTAAGTATCACTGTAATTGTTTTTTTTTGTGTATGCAATAAAGTGTTATAATAATTGTCGAAAAGACATTTTACTCTAGATGACTGCTAACTTAGGGGCATATGTTTGTGTGATGAATACGGACATGTGTACCCGAGTCATGGATGTTTTCATATATAATAAGTATTTATTTACTAAAAAAAATGTATTTATGTAGTATATCAACCATCTGGTATCCACAACACAAGCCTATAGTTGCTTACTGTGGACTAGATGGCGCTGTGTGTATGTCTAAGGATATTTATTTATTTATATTTATTAACTTCAAAATACTCTGAATCCATACTAATTTTATAAATGCGAAAGTATGTTTGTCCGGCTTTTAGGCCTAAACTGTTGAACCAGTCATATTGAATTATACCGAGTCAGTGCTCCTGAGAAGAATATAGAATACTTTTCTATCCTGAAAAAATCCGCGATAAATACTTGCACACGGGCAAAGCCGCTGTCGGAAAGCTACATAATTATACTACAAACTAAAGATTTAGAACACCCCAGAGATTATCACATCTGGCTTTTACCCACAAACTTTGTACAAAAATAGGTTGTACAAAAATAAATATTACACTTATATAAAACACAAAAAATGTAGGTAGAAGTGGAACTTATTTGCCTGGTGATTGAAATGTTAAAGTTTTACCACAGAAGAAGTAGTTTTTACTGAGGAGGTTGTTGTTCCAGGCGTGTTCGCGTTGCTGATGGCCATCGGCGCGTTGAAGTACCTTCACAGTCTGAGCCCCAAGGGCCAGTGGAAGCAGCTGCTAATATTTGGAGGATTGGCTGCAGCTGCTGCTGTTTTCGTAATGGTGGTGCTACTCACATATCTAGGCGTCATTGCTCCGTGGAGTGGTCGGTGGGTTACTTTTGTGAAGGCTTTTATATAGTGGGTATTGACCCTGTTTTCGAATCCATCGGTTGCGGGTTCGAATCTCGCTGGGAGTAAATGTTTGTATGAAGAAAACGAATTTATTCTCGTGTCATGGATGTTTACATAAATAGTTATGTAAGTTTATCCGTTATGTCTACTATCCATAATGCAGGTTTTCTTAGTTTGGGACTAGATAATTGGTGAAAGTGTCCGTAATATTTATTTGTCTTAAGCCCGTATGAATAAACCGTTCTCAAGATTCAGATGACCTTAAGTTGATGTTTGAGAATCTGTTGCATATTAAAACAGTATCATAAAAATAGTATTGCGACTGAGACGCGATCTCAATCTCGATTTATTAATACGGTCCTTTGTGTGCTACTCTTACTCAAGATATGCTTCCTGTAGGTGTAACAAAAAGCCAGGGTCGGGATTGATTCTCTAAAATTTGGTCTATAGAAGTGTATCCGTGCTGGATAAAAGTGGGAAATAGTTATCCGCGTACCATTTGACGTCTGACTGTGATTTTGCCATAATGAGAGTTGATAGATATGCGGGATACAGGATACGGATGTCAGTGAAATGAAACAAAACCTAGAAGCATGTATTGTCTTCGATTTACATGAATAATTTCAAAGAAGAGAGTAAAAAATATTCTATTCAATTCCTTGGTGTTCAGCGACCTGTGAAACGGACACAATTTATTACGCCACCTGTTCTATAATTACAGTCATGGACTCCTATTTTTTGCTGGTAAACTATTGTTCAACTATTATGTTATACCACGGTATTGATTGCTTTTGGACATTATGACCATAGATTTATTTAGTCTATAAAAAGAAATAACGTTATTTTAAGTCGCTGAGTTATCTATCATGATACAAGTATCATACCTTGATAGATTTATTTACAGAGGTTTGCCTTTGATCCAGGCACAGTAGCCCAGTATCATCATCATCATATCAGACACAGGACATCCAATGATGAACATAGGCCTCCCCCCATAGATGTCCAGGGCGACCAGTGGGAAGCGTCCTGCATTCAGCGACTACCCGCGACTTTCATCAAGTCGTTCGTCCCACCTTGTGAGTGGATCTCTTACGCTGCGCTTGTCGGTGCGTTGTCTACGGTTAACTGCCTCACCGGCCATTAATTCTTCAAGCTATGTGCTATGCACACTGGCCCTTCAACTTACTCGACCGAGCTTCACTCGACCTCCTTCCCCATATGGATGGCCTGTGCTTTGTTACATTTCATTGTCTACACTCCCATTTGCCAAGGGGGGAAGTGGGAAACCTCTTTCCTTACACACCCTATTTCTTTTTTTTTAATAAGTCTGAGGTCCAAGTAGCAATAGAGTCACGTAGGGCATCGTCTACCTTCAGCAGGCGTCGTGTAGAGTACCACTGTCGATCCCAGCTTATAGGAGTGTGGAGGCGAAATTGCCCCTTCAATTTACTAATCCCTTGGGCTATGTTGGTGACTTGTTCGTCTATGGGTTTCTTAATTCCTAATTCGATCACGTAGTGAAACGCCGAGCATCACCCTTCATAGATCGTTGCACCACCTTACTTATAATGTACAAGAAATGTGTATGTTTGTTTAAGGTATCCGCCCAGGGCTTTCGTGATGCTGACTTTCTCATTGCTATTTTATGTATAATTGCAGGTTCTACTCTTTGTGGGACACTGGCTACGCTAAAATTCACATTCCGATCATAGCGTCGGTATCGGAGCACCAGCCGACCACCTGGTCATCATTCTTCTTCGACCTTCACGTGTTGGTCTGCACCTTCCCCGTTGGTCTATGGTACTGCATCAAGAACATCAACGATGAGAGAGTATTTGGTAAGTATCAAATTGATAGATGCTAAACGTGCTTAAATTTCTAAAGTTTGACCAAACCTAAAGTATCTATCACTGTGCAAATCTATCAATTCATTAAACAAGCCGCCATTAAATTCCAGCCAAATTTTCACTTTACTCGTATATAAAAAAATCTGTATGTATCAAAATTACTTCTCATGGTGCAATTATATATAAGTAACTATCTTGTTTTAAAGATTCACTTGGAGAAAGAGAAGCGACGCAAGCCGTTATAAACAACATATTTATAAACCGAAATTAACTCCTTTGGTGTTGTGTGGTATCGACTTTTCGGAAAAAGAATAGAGCCAACCTGCCTCTTCCCGTAGATGTCATAAAAGGCGACTAAGAGACTTTACACCAAAAACATCTAGACTTATACTTATAACGGTGATAGCTCATCCCCTGTCATGTATGCATTTCTGTAATTTTCGAAAGGTGCAACGTGGATGTTGTTTCAAGCATTCAACTTTGTTTGGAACACCCAAACGCTAATGTTTGGGTTATCTATTACCACCCCACTGAGGATAAAGGTCGTGACGTTATGTATTTAGTATCCATAGTAGCTTTGCCTTTGTCGTCATGTACGTATTTATTGTCCATAGTAGGTTTGCCTTTGTCTAGTTTGCCAATAGATAATTGGTGTATTTGCCGGAAATATTTATTTATTGTTATTACATTTGTTTGCCAGTGGCCCTATACGCGTTAAGCGCGGTCTACTTCGCGGGTGTGATGGTTCGCCTGATGCTGACGTTGACGCCTGTCGTGTGTGTGCTCGCCGGCATCTCCTTCTCCATTCTCCTGGACTTGGTGCTGCGTGAGGATGAACCCCTCGCTCCTCCTGTCGAAACCGAGGACACCAAGAACCTCTATGACAAGGTAAATACTACTGCCGACACTGACGCTAATGCATGACGTCTGATGGTGACACCCGTCAAGTGCATGCTCTCTGGCATCTCTTTTCCCGGACTTAGTTAGACACTTAGGCCCGTATTAATAAACCATTCTCAAGATTGAGAACAGTCTTGTGACTGGTCTAAAGTAAACGTACTTCCGGCAGCGGTATTCCCGAACAAGTACGACATTGGAACCTTCAAGAAACGAGCCTACACCTTCCTCAAAGGCCGGCAACGCATCTGTGACCCTTTTGGTGTTGCGGGTGTCCATGGGCGGCGGTGATTGCTTTCCATCAGGTGATCCGCATGCTCGTTTGCCGCCCTCTCATATAAAAAAAAACAAAAAAAACGTGTTGATTAATAAACCTAACTTGAGACCTGACAAGCATGTGCACACTCAAGCAGTACTCACTTGAGAGGTGCGCGTATAAATCAACGAAACTCAAGACTTTCATTCATTCGCCGCTGAATGGTTTATAAATTAGCACGGCGCTTGAGATAGCGTCAACTTTTAAGACGCATCTAGGGTGATACAGCATCAAGACTTGTATTGAGATTGGTTTATTAATACGGGCCTTAGGTCTCCAAGAACCTCTATGGCAAGGTGATTAAAACTCCTGACGCAAGTACCTAAAGCTGAAGCTTATTGCGACGCCTGACGCTGCTTTAATTTTTACTAAGGCTTACATGATAGGTAATGAACTGCTATTGTAAATTGTGAATAAATTAGTTGAATTTATACTTGATGTAAATGCTGACGCTTGTCAGGAGTGTTTTCCCTAAAATCTCATTATTCATTCTCTTGCACCTGATTCAACGGTTTGGATGGCGGTAGGTCATTTTCAAACATCTATCTGCTATTATTTCTGCCCCGCCCCTATTATGAATAAGAATAAGAATAGTTTATTATGAACGTCACAACACGATCCAAAAAAAAGAAGTAGTAAATTATAGCTAAAATAGAAATACAATTATGAAGAAGATCCCGACAATGCTGTCACGTGTTGCGGTGTGCACAAATGGGTTAGCACTCAGCCCATGCTGCGACGAATCACAGCGCTGGTTTTCAGTGCCCCCAAATGACAATGCATTATTAACCCCTATTTACCGGATGAGTTTTTTGGCCATAAGGAAAAAATAGGGCAGGTTAGGTTAAATAGAAGTCGTTGGCATATGTAGTTTATTATTATTTTTTCAAAAAAGCACTTTCCGGCCGGAGTTAAATATGCGACTGGCGGGATTTGTAGGGTTCCTATCATGTGAAATTTATTTGGAACTCATATTTCCTCCAAGTTATCTTTATTTATTTAATGATGTAATTATGTGGAATAGGCTACAAACCCGACCGTATAATGACACAATTAAAGCTTTATTCGATTATAGATTTATTCTTTTATATGATATTTTTAACATTTTTTGTTTCTTCTGTTTCGTGTACACTTTATGTCTACCTTTTATATCAAATTTCGCTCTCACGGAATTCCTGGAAGAGATCTCTTATAGAGATAAGTTCGCCCTTTGTACATTTTTCTAAAATATTTGTTAATGACCATTTCTTTGTGTGTGTGTGTGTGTGTGTGTGTGTGTGTGTGTGTGTGTGTGTGTGTGTGTGTGTGTGTGTGTGTGTGTGTGTGTGTGTGTGTGTGTGTGAGTGTGAGTGTGAGTGTACAATAAAGTGTTAAAATAAAAAAAATAAAAATAAAATAGTATTGAAAAAAAAAATTAACTACCTATGCCAATACCTTCTATTTCGCTTACCTAACATGCCCTATTTTTTTCCTTACAAAAAAAACTCACCAGTATATGTATGTTGTGTGGTCTCAGCACTAAAGAGAATAGAAACAACCCGACTCTTTCCGTGGGTGTCGTAAATGGCGACTAAGGGACTTTCCACCAAAAAACATCTATAGATTTGCACCTTTTATCGGCGATGGGCGAACACCTCTCACGTGTGCATTTCCGTATATTTCGTTCTAGCATTAAACTCTTAATGTTTGAAACTTCCAAACACTATTATTTGGGATATCTCTGACCACCCCATTTGGGATAAAGGTCGTGACGTTATGTGTGTTTAAAAGTGTGTTGTAATGTAAGGCACCACTTCATTGGTGTTAAAACGGGAGTTTGGAACCAATGGGAACTCAGTCATACACCGACTTCTTTCGCGAACTGTAGTATTTAATGCTGATTTATGTTCCAAAAAATGCATCACTTACCACAGAAAAATAACCAAAAAACTCGCGAGTATCTTTTGAGTATTATAAACATTATGTATTACTCGTAAAAAATCATATTTTTAATCAATATTGTAATTTTTTCTTGCACTTTTATAGATTGTGAGCACAGACTAAAAAAGAAATTTTGGTTATGTGCTATTTTGGCCATTTATCCAGTCCTGTTAGTTCTCGATGATTCTAAGAGATGGCGCTGTATTATCTACTTAGAAAAGCGAAGATTTGGTCGCGCGATCATATGTTTAGCATATAAGTCAATGGCTGCAGTAAATGTTATATAATAAGTGCAATATGTGATAATTATCAAACAGTTTTATAAGGTTAATTTTATCACCAGGCCGGTAAACCGAGGAAGCAGTCACACTCCCCGTCCCCTCCATCCTTGGACAGCGGGCTGGGTATGAACGTACGTTCAGGCACGCTGATCGCTTTTATGATCCTTCTAATGCTGTTCTCCGTTCACTGTACCTGGGCCACTTCCAACGCCTACTCCAGTCCTAGTATCGTGCTAGCCAGCTACGGGAATGACGGGTGAGTGTGACATGTGAAGATATTTCCATAATACCAGATAACAAGACCTGCCACCGTAGCATGACATCGTTTGTCGCGCGCGACATGACATGCGTGGGAGTCGAACCGGACTTCCCAAATTGGGAACCGCTGCGCTACCGTCGCCTTATCATGTTGTCATTGATTTTGTAAAATCATATATGATTAATTATGTATCCAACTGTATTTCGTCTGCAACACGTCAGTGATTGAGTTCACAATACTTTCTCCGAAGTCGAAGAGCAATATTAGTTTTCTTTAGAATATTAATGGTTTTGTCTTAACAAAGTACACCCAAGAATTAATGGAATCGTTTCTTAAAAAATAATTTAAATTATCTTTGCATATTACTAAAACTGCCAACTACTAAAATTTTAAGTTTAATTCTTCACCGTTTAGTTTACCATTCACTTATAATTATTGTGTAATACATAATATTTAATGTTTTGTAGGTCGCGTAAAATCCTGGACGATTTCCGAGAGGCATACGGCTGGTTGTCACGGAACACTGCGGAGGACGCGAGAGTTATGTCGTGGTGGGATTATGGATATCAGGTAAATTTATATTTATATTGTTATGCAAAAGGAGTTAGCGCTTGACACCAATCACTAACCTGATGTTAGATGAAGTCGACGAACTTCCAAATGCTGACACTCGTCGTGTGCATGCTCCCTGCCATCTCTATTTTCCCGAAGCCCACGAAATTTTCAAATTTTTAGGGGACTGGCTATCTTATCTCATACAACCGTAACACAATAATGCATTGTTACTTGCGGCTCGGTAAAATGTACTAGCCAGGTGGATATTTTAAAACCAACCAACCACCAACCTATCCGAGTACTAACTTATGTACATTGCTCAGAATCGGACTTGTGAACCCTCAGTCGTTTATACTAAGTTTTGGAGGCGGTTAAGTAAGCTTAATATCAGTTTAAGAAAACTAAAACAATTATAGTAATGCTAGCACAGTAAAGAATAAGAGTAATCCATTTCATCCGGTAGTGGGCGTCTCGTAAACCCAATTATGTAACTGCTCCGTAAAGCCAATTTATAAAGTGGTTTTTCTATGACCATACAATAATTTTATAAAATATAATAAAGCGTAGCGAGATCAGTGCTCCAGTGCGTCCTCTGTAAGAGGAGGAGCTTTTATCACTTATGCATGTAAACTGTGATGATATACGTGCAGAAAAACTACTCGGGGATTTATTATTGAGTCAGCGTCGTTATAGTTGCAACAGAAGGCCCTAAAAATTTGCAATGGCCAACCCGCTTTCACAGCGTGGCGATCAGGACAATCGTCCTAAGAAAAGCGATATTAATTGTACCACAGGAGACGCGATATCGTCCTATATTGTAGGACTATAGCATATTGATGTACTTGCTAATCATATGTGTTGTTTTACAGATAGCGGGAATGGGCAACCGCACAACGCTGGTTGATAACAACACTTGGAATAACTCCCATATAGCTCTAGTGGGTAAAGCTATGGCCAGTAATGAAAGCGCAGCATACACCATCATGACAGCCCTGGATGTTGACTATGTTCTAGTCATCTTCGGGGGTGCAATCGGGTACTCTGGCGACGATATCAACAAGTTCATATGGATGGTGCGCATTGCTGAGGGCGAACACCCGAAGGATATTCATGTGAGTTTGTTATTTTGTTTAATTTGTAAAAGTTGTCACAGTAATCTTTGGGATACCATTAACCACCATATTTGCTATAAAGGTTGTGACGTTGTGTATGTATGTCAAACGAATATCAATATTTTTTGTGTCGAAGCTTTCAGATTGACATGTTCTTGTCTTATATAGCACATTTTATAACAATTTGTGTACTTTGTTGATAGGAAGCAGACTATTTTACTGAGAGAGGCGAATATAGAGTGGATTCAGAGGCGTCAAAGACTATGTTAAATTGTCTAATGTACAAATTATCTTATTATAGGTGAGTATAAAAATATATACTATGTGATCTCCGAAGTTTATTGAGTTAATAACATTATCATCCAAGTATAACAGCACAGTTTTCAAATTAAGGTTCTGTGCTAAGTATTCCTACTGTTTTGTGTCATGTTGGTTTAAATTTTATAGAATACTGGCTTTCCGCCCGCCTGCATGGAATAACTTTATCGAGAAATTTGTTTATCCCGTGGCAACTACTCGATTTATCTGGATAAAAAGTATCCTATGTTTTAATCCAGGGTGTATTCTACCTATATACCAAATTTAATCCAAATCCGTTTATCGGTTTCGCCGTGATTGAGCAACAAACAAACATCCAAACTTTCACATTTATAGTATTAGTTAGATTAATATAATTCAGTCAAATGTATTAATTACTCTTTTCAAATACTATATCCATATGAATCTGTGAAAAACCATTACTAAAGTTAATATCCCTTTTTCAGGTATGATAGTGGTGGGAGTCCGGCGGGGTACGATAGAACACGAGGCGCGTTACCTGGTAATAGAGGCTTTAAGCTAACTTATCTTGAAGAGGCGTATACTACTGAACATTGGCTTGTTAGAATATACAGGTAGGTAATAAGGTATTAGATCTGCATTTGGTTAGATTTGTAACATTAACTATCAGTTCTTTGTTTTCGAAATTTAGATTAAATTACTAAATTATAACTTGACGACCTGTTTGGTGTAGTGATTAGAAACGCTGACTGCTATACCAAAAGGTTGTGGGTTCGAATCCCGCTAGAGATATATGTTTGTAAGAAGTCTACGGACATGTCTTATGAATGTTTTTCATTTATGTATTTATTTACGAAAAAAAAATGCATTTATGTAGTATATCAACCATCTGGTATCCGTAATACAAGCGTAGTTGCTTAGTGGGAGCTGAATGGCGCTGTGTGCATGTCCAAGTATATTTATAACTGTTATAAATAAGAGTATAATAACGACTTCTTTGATTTTCTGAGAGTTCTGAGATTTAAAAATGTTATTTTCAGGGTCAAGAAGCCAGATGAGTTCAACCGTCCCCGTATACCATTATCTAAGAGGACGGTTCCCACTTCCAATTCGATCTCCAAAAAGGTAAGAGATTAGTAAATAATTACGACAATTTCAAATCTTATTCGTAAACAACCGGTATCATATTTGTCACCAGGAGATTTTTTGGAAGTTTGTGGCGGTGTTTTTAGTACTTTCCATCACAGAAAAATTCTAGATATCACGCTTTGGGATACCAATTTCGGATTTTTTTGTGTGTTAAAGATATTTAACGACTATCAGGCTGATTTTTACGTGACCTACCTAACAGTTGTAAGTTTGTAAAGCCAAATCGATAAGAATTTTAAAAGCTTGATCCTTGGACGCATTGCATTCCAAGTCGTAATTTTTCCTGTGATCGAAGTTTATTATTAACCTTATTCGCGATTTTAACGTGGCGTGGTTTTGCATTTAATGATATAATTCTAACCACAGCTAATTTTAATAGAATAACCTTTGTTGATACATCTTAAGCCAGGTCTTGTGTTCCAAGATTAACAAAACAAACAAAACATGTTTGCTGAACATGTTTAGCTATGCATTGCAGTTTCAAACAGAAACAAAGTTCTTTAATATGGAAATACGAAAAACGAAATATATCCCCCGAAGGCGAACGCGGGGAAGTTTTCCGTCCACCTCAGACAATATTTTCGCTTGCTTTTCCTAACAAAACAATTTATTAAAAAACCATAAAAACTCGTCGCACAAGACCCAGCTTTACAGCGTTAATTCATAATACAGACTAACTCAATGATCACTGCATTGTTAGGTATATTTACTAACAATTTTACTAAAGTAAATTTCCTATTGCAGATGACATTAGGAGCAGGATCAATGGTACAGTAACATATTGTGGGGTATTTGGTTTTATTGCTTATATTTGTTGTTTTAAATCATATTGCTTTGTTTGTAAGCGTACACAAGTATTGCGATAACCATTATATACATTTGTTCTATATCATTAACGTATAGAGGTAATTTTTGTGTGAAATAATTGCACGTTTCGTTAGTTTGTCGAATCACAAATTGTAACCCAAAACCTACCTAATAAGTGCAACCCTTGAGTTTCTTGTTTCTTCTTCTCTCTTTGTCTCCTGATTGCACAGTAATTTTAAAGTTAAAGGTAAAACACAGTAACCAGTTATCAAACAAACTGTAATCGGTTATGCGAATATTTTCTGTATTTTTAACCGACTTGAATGCAAAATCAAACAAGGAGGAGGTTCTATGTTCGGCTGTATGTATTTTTTATGATTTCTAATGAGAGATAACCTTTTATTCTTATGAAATACTGCTATTTCGCCTTAACCGTCTCCGTGGCTCCATGTAAACAATATAAGGTTTACAAAATGGATGTCGCGGGTTCATTTCCCAGCGGGGTACATATTTAGTTCTCGGTTTGGTTGGTGTGTGCTAAGGGAATTTTTAAATATCCGCCTGATCACCTACCACTATCTGACCTCTAACGAGTTAATCCTGGATTAAAACTTAGGATATTTTTTTTCCCGATAAAGTTAGTAGTTTCATAAGATAAACAGCAATGTTGTGTTCAGGCTGCTAGACTAAGACGCCAGTTCCCAAGTGGGGGGTTTCGGGTGAGGGCGTTTCCACCGTAGGCCTTATCTTGTGCATTTTTTTACATTGGCCATTTATTTATTTATTAAATAAGAAAGTCAAAGCATTCACATTTCCGGCAGCTTACACTGGTAGTGTAATGGTAGTTGACTGTACTCTTGACTAGTACACACGTCCATTAATCTCACTATTTCTAACTAGCACTTTTTATCATCTTTTAATGATACGGAATGAAATTCCTTGTCAGAATCGGCTTTGCCCCACCGATTGAATATATTTATTGTTGTATGAGGTTTCAGTAAAGCATATGTTTGTAAATTGGTAAAGTATTACAATTATTATTATTTTGAGAGTACAATTTTTTTTGGGGCCATATTAAATATAATTATAATAATAATAATTTTTAGCAGCCAATAATGCCATAGAGAGTACACATTCTTTGTAAAAATTAAAAATAATGTTAATGTTAATTAAAAATAAATGTAAAAATGAAAGCCTCGCACACGATTTGCTTTTTGTCGCCATGTCAGTTTTTTATGCCTCATTCATCGCTTACTATATTTTTAGCGAGAAGCTTTTGGCGTAATTTTGACAGCTGTCATCCGAAATTAAGGTTTTCATCGATACCTTTCATTCTGGTTTATGTTTCACACGTACGTCACACGACTAGTTTATCGTCAATAATTTTCAATATAGGACCCTCTTAAATTTTGACAGCTGTAATCAACTAATATTATAAATGCGAAAGTTTGGATGTTTGTTGCTCAATCACGGCGAAACGGATTTGGATTAAATTTGGTATATAGGTAGAATATACCCTGGATTAAAACATAGGATACTTTTTATAGTAAGTGAGTAGTGCCCGAGGGATAAACAAATGAAACAAATCCGCGATAAATATATAGACGAAGCCGCGGGCGGAAAGCTAGTCCCAAATAAAGATTAAGTCAAGACCTTTTATTTTGGTAAGGACAAAAACTACTCCAAGGTCAGTCAGTTTATAAAGCCGTTTTAGATTTTGACAGCTGTCATCCGAAATGAAGATCTCATTCAGTTCTATCGTTTAAAGATGCGCCAGGGCCAGTATTTTTTTATATTCGTGTAACATATTCATTCATTGGAGTTGTGAGAAAGGCGAAATCAGTGTTTGACTGACCAATTAATCATCAAATAAGACATTTGACGCTTTGACGGCTAGTTTTATATTTTAATTTCACCTGTAAACTAAGACAAATTTTATGAGCAGTGACGTCAATTGACTTTCAAATAATAGTGAAACATATTTTTCGAAAATTATAACAGCATATATTTTAATTTTATCTTGATAAAACTATTTAGCAACTCTATTCTTCTAAATGGTTTTTCAATGACCACGGTTTTAAGACTTTTCAACTATAACACTTTTTTCTGTTATCAGACTTCGAGGAGAAGAAAAGGCATATTGAAGAACAAGCCGACGGTGGTGAAGGGTAAGAAGGCGACGCGGTTGGAGTGACGCACTACTCGATGGAATGGGCGACGCTGCCGCGCCCCGCACACCGCAAGATAATGTTCCCATATCAGTGGTAAATTTGCATCGGTGCGCTGAACTAGTATCCCCTTTTCTTTTAATCATTTAGGCTATCAAGATCGCTGGCATTTTCTAGCTCAAGAAGATATACAAAACCATAAGCGAACTGTGATTGAATGAGACAGGAATAAGAGCGGGCGAGGACTAGCTAACGATTATCGTAACTTGAGCATTATACTTTTGAGGTATCCAACGCTCGAACCGTTTCTTGTATGTCAGCGTAATCTTGGGCTATAAAATAGTACATTGCCAGCTATTAGCTTTAGGTCTGACGGCAGCCTTAAAGCCGCGTGTTTACTAGCTGATTAATCTTGTGGGCTATGTCTATCATTAGAGGCCAGTAGTGTGTCAACTGTCATGCTGATGTTGTCATCTCTAGATGTCTCCATTCATGACCTTTTTCGTCCTTTTCATCAGTTCGATGGTAATATTAGAACGAAAAGGTTGTGAAAACATTCAGTCTCTGGTGAAACATTTCCCGCGACATTTGCCCATTAATACATAATGTCTGTACAAGGAGCTTTAGTTTACGAAACGATACGGCCTTTTGAACAAGCCGAATGTCTGAACACTCAAACGATTTTTAACTTTAAGAGCCTGAAGACATGAAAGTGACAGCACGATATTTAAAGTTAAAAAGCGTTTGAGTATTCGGACGTGAGGTTGCTAATGTACACCAAAATAGCGTTAATAATGTATGCCAAATAGAGGCCAAAGAGCGACACGCGCGGTTTTTACGTTTGTTAGAGTTCACTTAGGCTTTCATTTAGTCAGGCTCCTTATATGACATAAGCCTATTGTTCTGAGCATTAACTGTTGAACCTGACGCGTGAATCTCGTAACATCTCTACGTGATGCCGTGACGTGTGTCTTGATGCCGATCTCGACGAGGTAGTGACAGAATAATAGCAAACTCTGCCACCGAAGCACTCTGGCTGTGCCGAGACGAGCTTCAAAACAGCCCTTACATGATTTTTAATGATGGTCGGAGTTCTTATAGCTAATATTTCATTTTCACGTCTGTGCCACGTTGCTGGTCGTTGCGATACGCAAAAGGGTTGTTTATTCGATCAGCAATTTCGATAAATCATTAATCGTCATAATATGAAATATTCTATCTGTAAGAACTATGGTATGACTATGGCCTAATAACTACAATTAAAAGTGAGGTATTGATACCAAAGTATTGATTAATAAAACAAACTTTTTATATACTTTTGTACGGTTACATGTCGCAAACTATTGCGCAGTTGTGATACTACGGCAGCGAACGTTCGATCTTCATCGACTGGGGAATACAAAGTTTTCTCGCTAGTGTAAATTAATGGAGTGTACGTATTTAGCGAATTAGTTAAGTTGACTGCGAACCCTGCATCCTTACCACTGATGCAATAAAGTATTGATGAATGACTGACTCCAATTCTGTATGTATTTAGTCCATTAGTTAAAATCTTTAGACTATTTAGTTGAATTTGATTTTGCACTGGGTGCATGTCGTCACTTGAGTATTGGGATTCTGTTACACCGACTTTGCGATGCCGTCTTGCTACTTCTGACGTAATAACCAAGTAAAGCTGAAATCATATTATCGGATCGAATAGATTATCTGTAGTATTGCATCTGGTCACAAAAGGGCGCGCAAACTATCGGTAGTAAAAGGCTGCGGGCAATTTTGAGATTTCCGATTTACTTGTCTTAATTGTTTGTCAGGTTAATATTACGCTTTCCCTTTGTTCCATGTATACAGAATATAAATTCAAATGCGTGACATATCGAAGGGGACAGAGGTGGGGATAGATATTTATCTATAAATATGTAAGTATATGTAATTCGATAATTAGACATTTAAAATGTTCTACTCCCGAATCTGAAAACCCCCTTTTGATATGTTAAGCTATTTAAAACCTTATTAACTACAATGCAGTATTTTTCATTTAGAGTTCCTCCTCTAGTCAGTTTACTAAATTGAATTTACATATCAACATTATATAGTTTATGTCTTAAACAGTTATTTTTATCCTCGCAGTCTGCGTTGTTGTTTCCTAAAATTAATCATGTCGGTACATTATGAAACCATTGTTCAAATGACGATAATATTGTAACCGCTACGTCCATTTGTATAATAAAGTAATAATGCATAGTTTGTATATTTAACGTGATTTGTCTTTACGAAGAACGCATCTTTTTAATTTTCACATTAGGTTTTTAATAGTACGTATATAAGGAGAGTATACCTCGCTTTATATATAGTTACTTATTTATCACAATATTTAGTATGATTTGATTTGTTTGTTTGTTGTAAGTAATAATAGTCAGTTTAAGGCAACAATATTTTTGAAATTATTGTTGAATATTTATTAAATTACCAAAGTGTGAATACATAATTGATAGTTGTCATCTAGTTATATCTACCGATATCATCTTGGTTGTTAGTGACTGCGTGAAAAGCATATTTTAATTTATCTAAAATAAGTCAGTGATTTTGTCCTGTGGGTAAATAAATGTTATGTATGAATTATATTATTTTATTGTTGCACAGCATTATTTTGTTTTCGTGTAAACAGAGTTTTATCGATCTGTAGGTAAGTTTTCATTGTGATCTACAATGTTCTTAATAAACGGATGGAGATGACATATTCTTTTATTACTCTTCAATATTACCCTCTTCCGCCCTAATACTCAAATATCATTCGTGTGCTCAAACGCTTCTTGTACGATCTAGCAATCCTACATTTAATACAAACTCATCAATTTGACACGCGGTCATTTCCCCTTTACGTAATAAAACGCCCTTACGATCGCACCGCGGCACGTGGACTCATTAACATATCATTCTATCAATTTATTTGTTAATTAATGGACAGCAGACCATCCTGATCCATCCAGATCATCCTTATCATCTTACTGTATGGTTTAGCACCGTACACTTCTTAAACCTCTTAAATATCATGCTGTCACTTTCATATTGTTGACATCTGCAAGGCTACTACAACTTAGAACAATTCGAGTGAGAAAGAGTCGCGCGCGACATAGTCTCAGTCTCTTGCAGCTGATTGGCTGTCGCTTGACAGCTGTGAACTTGATCGCCAATCGGCTCTGAGAGACTTAGGCTATCTCGCACGCGACTCTATGTCACTCGAGTCGCGCTAAGTTGTAGTAGCCCTGCTGTACTCTTAAAGTTATGAAGCGTTTGGGCATTCGACCGTTACGCTTTTACTAATAAAACGATCTCAAGACCTACTTAAGTTAACATTTGAGACTCCGTTGTGTAAAGACAGTATAAAAATAGTATTGAAAATAAAGTTTAGATATCGATAATAACATCGTTTTATTAATACAGGCCTTAGGGTGAACAGAACGCAGTATGATGTTGTAATGCAACTGTTGGAGGTTGAATTTGTAACCGCGCGATACGCAGCAGGCGGTTCTAGTATTTTTTATTGTTGTCTATAGGCTGTGTTACTTCGCGACAGTGAAAAAGCAAGTCGCACATGTCGCTATGATCGACAATCATCATCTCAGCCCGTGAACATCCCACTGCAGGGATTTTGGCCTTCCCTCGTATAATGAGGGAGTATGGGCTATAGTACACTACGCTTGGCCCAATGCGGGTTGGGGACTTCATATGCCTTACAATTTTTATTTCTCCGGCATGTATTTTTCTTCACGATTTTGACATTTATCGTGCTATCTCTTTAATTCACATGTAAGTGTGTTACGCTGTCTCGCTTGGGTTAGAGTGAGTCGCCTGCTGGCTGCGGTCGCGCGGTTACAAATTTTAGAATTATGTCGCAAATTCTTGCAGAGATACTGTGAATCTACCATGAGTATACGCAATTCTCTTCCTCGACTCCTATGCGTAATGTCGGTCGGGATGTGTGCGTGCTTTACACATTTGGCGTATTATATTTAGCTATATTCCTATCATTTATATGGGATTCCTGCAGTAGCGATTCATACCATCCGCGTGCCGTTTCATGCCGCTCCGCACATTGTATAGCACGGCCAGTGATAGAGCAATACGTACTTGATATGATTCCAATGAAAGTGGTTTGTGCGAACTCATAGTAGACCAACTGCACGCAGACTTGAATTGTCTTTCATCGTCTAGTTCAGCCAGGACAGGGTAGGATCAGGGTAAAAATAAAAACGAATTGACAAAACCTTCACCATATATTTATTAATAAAGACAATCTAAAAGATCACGTAATAGTCATTGTCTTAAAAAATTAGTTACCCTAATAAATTTATCAATATATATAATAGAGTTTTTTTTTTGTTTACTTATTGTTTCAAGGATATGCGAAGTTGTGAAGTGTCGCCCAGCAGGGAGAGACTGGACTCGAGCTTAGTCGTTGTTCTATACGAATCATCACATTGAATATAACAATGAATCTAGTATTTATACTTAATACTCTTACATCTTTGAATGATTACCTATTCCAATATTTAATCTAAATGCTTAATAAACTTTAATGAACTAACGTGTCTACGCGAAGAATTTGTGCTAATCTAAAAGGTCTACAAACTTTTCATAGTAAAGATTTTTGTAATTTACAGAACATTCAAAATCACAACACAGAGTGTAATATCAATTATCGTGCAGTTGGCACGTCTTTTTACTGTCTACATCTATGTTAAATATAATAAGTATAGTACGTATTAGGTACGTAAGTACATCGAAGTGAAGACGGGGCGCGCGCCTGTAGTAGGCGCGCCCACCGCGCGGCTTCAGGTGGCCGCACTCCTTACTTTATTCGATACAAAATTAGAAGAATATATCCATTTAGACTTATCAAATATTAATACTATAGTAAGAGTTCACTTTGTTGACACAAATACAGAAGTACGTAACATCAATCGTTTGCCACATATTCGGGACTACAAGAAATTAGGGTCATAGAAGGTATATCTAAGCGAAATTAATATTACATGGGAGTTTGTATTACTCTTTAACATGATGTTCAATATTAGCGCAGTCTCTTTCCATATATTAGATGTAGATAATATAATGTATTCTCTTTCCTTACATGTTAGATTTTTCATCAATTGACTTGTAGTTATTGTTGATAGGTGACTATGCCGATGTAACTCTATTATGGTATAAATTGATAATTTAAATCAGCTATAATAAAATTTATTTGTATACCGACAGTTCGGCATAATGTCTTTATAAGTACCTAAATCTGTCTAATTTTAATTTATATACTAAATTAGTAAAACAATAGTTTAGTAGAGATATTAAATTGGTTCACTTGAACGTCGACTCTGGCGCAGCAGAGTGGGTGTGAACCACAAATAAATGCATTTTCCAGTGCTTTTTATCTTTTTTTAAATAAAACAATAAATAACAAAAACAGTATAAAAATAAAATTGTAAGGCACTTCTATATTTAAGTTTGAAATAAGATTATTTAATTCTCGATCTTAATTTTAACACTTAATTATCCTTTTTGTGAGTTAACTATTCGAATACAGCTGATATTTCCTAAGGAAATCTAACATGGCGCGCATCGGAGGCGTACATGGGGTTGGTATTAATGTATAATGGGCATCATATACAGTTATACCCTGACTAGTAAGACGAATTGGCACGTGGAATAGGTTAATGACAGAAATATACATTCTTTTAATAATAAACCATGACTGTTAATAGATAAATAACATAATTATAATTACAGATTAAAATCTACTCAAATCGAGAACAAAAGATTAAATGAGTAGGTACCTTTCTTAATAGCTAAATTATTTTGGAGGGACTTGTTTTTAGTAAATCGTATTTTTAACGTTGTAGAACTATCTGCGGTTGAGAAAATATTAACATACTTTCGAAAAAATATTCATTATTTCAATATTATGTAGGTATGCTTAATGATTTTTTTTATATCAAAATAACGGCTCTGATTGTCAATAAATTAATTACCGTATAAACAAATAGGCACTCCTTTAGCTGAAGAGAGTTGGGTTTAGTGAAATAGCACTATAACCGATGCAAGTAACGGCTCCTCTCAAGTTTCAAGTACAAGCTTACCAACTGGGGTTTCTCTTAGAGCCTCACCTTAATCTAAAACAATAATTGTTCTAATTTTTTTCTAAAGTTTCACTTCTATCAATATTTTTCTAATATGGCTTAACTCAGTTACATTAAATTAGCTTTGGCAATAGTTTGGCGATTCGATTCAGAACGCTAGTATAAGACTAAGTTTTCGTTAGATTTGTCTACATTGTTAACACAACCAAATAATCACACAAGTTAGTGATGTAGCATTTAACTTTTGCATTTATCCTTAAGTATATAGTAACATCATTTAGAGAAGTAGGTATCAATAACGTTTAAAAACGTTAAATACTTATTACCATTTCAGGTACCATTGGAAGGAAAACGAACTTCCAATAAACGTATAGACCTGAACTAATATTTTACATTTCTGAACTATTTTGTCTTCTTAGGTTTGAAGTACACTCATAATACTGCTAACATCATTTAACAAATTAAATCGTTTAATCTAAGAGGGGTTTGTTAATAACAGTAAATAATCTGAGAGTATTTAAAGTATTAACATGTCTTTTCTAAGGAATACTGCCCCAAAATTTAAAAGAAATATAAATACTTCGGAAGACAAACAGTGAGTCGAGCTCAATATGTCACAACCACAAAATGTTCGAGAAACAATCCTTTAATTTTGGGAGCAGCGAACTAAGCATAGTGTTCCGAATACAGATACTTGTTGATACATATTTGAGCAATTGTACTTATTGCCGGCTTTGTACATTTTCCTCAAATTATAGACAGATTACATGTAGACAATGAATCGTACATATATCACAACACGTAGGTACACGTAGATACAATTAGTTTACATTTAGATATTATAGATTATAGAAAACAATTGTACATTCAAAAATTAATTGTACATTTCAAGTATCAAATAATAGCATATTTCAGAACTATAACAAGGAACTAGATAATAATATTACCAACATAAAATATAGAACATTTGAGCATTTCAATAATTTCTTTAAAAAAAATATCCCTCTTTTATCATTTTTTGCACTTTTGTGAATTTGTGGAAATCGAACACCCTTTGAAGGCAACATGGTAGCTAACATTAAATATTTGATTCTGAGACAATAGGTACAATCAACAGCACAACGACCGTAACACTAGTAAGCTGGCCGTACGACAATATCGGACGTGGAACGCAGGGAGAGCTACTTATACTGAAAGTGTTACAGTCGTTGTACTACTGCTTTTTTGACCCCCGACCAAAAACGGCGGGTGTTATGTGTTTGACGTATTCGCGTGTGTGTCCAGTCTTTGTCCGGATATATTGGGTTTTTACCTATGACATTGGAGTTTTTTTTCTTCGTTAAATCCTGTATCATGTACCAATACCTGCGATTTTCAAAGCTATATCCAAATTTGTTTTTTATTTGGAAAATGGAATATTATTTCAAGGTTTCACATGAAATATTTTTAAATTTACGGGCTAAATCACATAATAAAAAAAATTTTATAGAGCTCTTTTCATGTGCTTCCCATAATCATTTTTTAGATTCGCTGAAACTTTTATAAAGCGGTTACTTTTAAAAATGAACGCTGCCTATACTTAACTTAATGTTATCCGATAGTACACACAAACTTTAGCTAAATTTGGATTTGCCGTTCCCAAAAAAAAATCAAAAATGTTTGTATGGAGAAAACAGTCTTAATGAAATTCTTCATACAAAACGGCAATTTCATAGGTAAGGACCTAATATTTCAATAATGCGTAGTTCGATTTGAATGCGATTTTTTTATATGTAAGATTAAACTAAGGGAAACATTCTTAGCTTCAGTGGTAGCATGACAACTTGCGATATAGTTTAATAATAATAACACATTGTATCGCGGTCATCTGTCAAAATGAGCGACATAACAGTCATACATCAGCTTTCACAGATGCGCGTGATTATAACATGTGATAAACTATATCACGTGTGGTCATGTATGCTACCCATGCTGGTTGGTATAGGGGTTTCCAAGATATTCAGGTTTTTTTACAATTATTGTACGGCTTTCAGTCAAGATTTGGATTCTAGCCTTTGAACTAAATGTCAGAGTTCTCATACTCTATCTATATCTATTAATGTTCTTTATTGCACCAAAAAATTACATAAAATAGAGTACAAACAATAGGTTATGTACAAAGGTGGACTTATCTCTTTAAGAGATCTCTTCCAGTCAACCTGAGCACTGAAGTAGAAATCAGTAAATGTGGGGTTTAGCAGCAAATTGTGTGCAAATGAAAAAATACTACAGCGAATAATAAAACAAAAAGAAAAGATAACCAAATAATAAACTTCCATTAAGCATAATACTACTGCGATATAAAAACATAACATAAAATATAATATAATATAAACCTACATACACAATAATATCACGAAAGATGGGAGAGGTAATGCCGTTTTAACATTTTGTTAAATACTGCAATCATCTACCATGAAACAATTAGATGACCAGAAAGTCTTAAATGGATCTACGCACTCGTAACAGCTAGAACCTTCGAGTTTGGACTGAAACTTGGAATTTGTGGAGATGCTTCCTTGATCAAATTTTCGAAGATCTGATGATGAGCAGGTAAAACGCTTGCTATTTTTTGTCGGGGGTTCCTTAAATTATTAATTTATTCTTATTTTCATTGTCGTTTTTGCG
The DNA here is from genome assembly GCA_949316235.1 of Oegoconia quadripuncta. NCBI lineage: Eukaryota > Metazoa > Arthropoda > Insecta > Lepidoptera > Autostichidae > Oegoconia > Oegoconia quadripuncta. The sequence continues at coordinate 6,768,677 of OX438759.1, forward strand.
ATTCGTTGAATCCTAGAGGTTTTTCACAATACAATTCGTTGCATAGTTTTAGAATATTATACAGGATTGATTATATACATAGTAAAAGCTATATACATAACTACAAAAAAATTGTTTTTCAGTTTTTTTTTATACTGAATTCTTTGGCATTCCACAGATGTGCTTGATTTCTCGAAATTCACAGAGGCGGATTTAGTATTCTGTCAATATTTTTTTAGTGCCATAGAATCAACATTGATATGTGACTAGTAGGTGTTGAATGCCGTTGTCTTAATTAACTACATACATCAGAACATCTGAAATCCAAAGTGCGCTTATATATTTATCTAACACGACTAGAAAATAATTAGAGAAACTACAACGTAACAAGATAATGAGCAAACGAATGTAATAGTGAGCTGAGCTCTTGCTAGAAACCAAAACACTTCAATAATAGAAACGAGGTAGTGTAGTTACTACACGATTTATGTGTGCATCACACATAGTTGAATTAAGTATAATAAGTTAAATATTTCGAACAGAGTTCGCCCCCTCTTTCTGAACCGTTGCGTCAACAACGAACTACTATTTAATTTTTATTTATATCTAGGTAAGATCACATTTCGCAAGGGCACATTGAGAAGTTTGTAAAAACTTTACGAAGAACTATCTAGGTACCTATGTATCAATCGTTATACAAAATATCTTTGTGATCTCTTCAAGCTTAGCTTAGCTTAGAGAATTTTGAAACAATCAGTATGTTTCATAGGTACGAGTAATTAATCGATTTACCCCAAGCTAACTCTCTCTCTCTAGCTACTAGCCACTACGTTGTTCTCTTTCTAGATAATTTTAATTAAATATAAATCTATTTTGTAATTATAGTAAATGCTTAATCGATTCAGCATTTCGTCCGAGTCCGAGCAAGTCGCTTAAGAGTTGGGTTGGGAGGGGCGCGAGTACGCACGAATAGCGAGGCGGACAGCGGACAGGCGGGCGGGACCTGCGGCGGTCACTCGCCGAGAGGCCAGCACGTAAGCACGTGACACTGATTAGTCGTTTGTGTGGGGCACAGAACGGCGCGTGCGCGCGGAATGAGTGAGCAGGGAGTCTGTTACTGTGCAGGCGGTTTGCTTTGATATTCAGCTGTCGCGTGGGGTTTGTCATCAGATCTCTCGACCTTTTCATAAGGCTTTTCGAGTTTTGGCCTTTTCGGCTCGGCGTCGATTGGCCGGTGCGACTTCATGTGCGCGCTACGACTTTTTACTTTGTTAAATACTCTGAAACATAACAGGGTATACTATTAGAAATGGCAACAGAAGAAATAAGTAAAGCGAAAAATTAAAATTTTCGGAATTATAAATAAACAAAACCAGAATTGCGATAAAGCAAAGCATAAAGCGTTAGTGCTGTAGAAAAACTTATATATACATATAACATTAATACACAAAACTCCTTATAATATTAACCCTACGAAAAGTATGATAAATAAAATATAGTTATACCATTTATCTCCTATTTTGCTGGACATAAATTCACTGTCTTAACATTTATATTTCATAAAAATACGTTATTATTTTATATTTACAACGCTCGATGAGAAATAATTTAAATTTATTCATCGTAGCATGATCCTTGAGATAACAATTTTTAAACCATCCCAAATCTAGAGAACGTCGTTGTAAAAATCTAATAATCCTCGAGGAATCATGATATGCTGAATATATGACATTAATGCAATAAACAGTTATTTAAACATCAATTTACGCAAACATTAACTTGACATGCAATCAACATCAATAACACCGAATAATTGAGCGCTGGCCCAGTAAATAATATGCTTTGAACACTTTATACTAATAAAATTTATGATTACAGTTAACCATAATGGTATAAACAGTATTTACTGCACCAGAGCACAATATTTAACTTAATTATAACATATCCACCCCCCTTTAGTTAGTAACTAGTAAGCTGCAATTATTTAAATTCCTATTTCTTAGGGCAGCATTCACAAAAGGCAATTTAGGTGAAACTAAACTTTGAAAAACCGAATCGCTTCGTAAGCGCATAATTACACGTTTTTAAGGTGTCTGACAAATTGGCTATAGCACTGTGTTAAACCATGTTCCACATAAATTGCGTTTGCGCATATTTCGCTATCGATGAAGACATTGGAAGCGGGATGCTGACGTGCTCCGGATCTTGGCACTTACTTCCCGCAGATTTTGCATGGGAACTGCTCGCCATCATAAGAAGTTGGTGACGACGTAGACGACATAGGAGCCTGCGATGTACCTTGGCTTATCGAACCCTGGATGTGGACAAGTCGCGTACATTAAGATCTAGCCAAAATTCACCCTCATTCGTCATTTAGCCTGAAGACATAATAGTTAGCCTGTAGCCCGGTATGTGAAGTGTTGCTTACTTGTGATGAGATCTGTTGTTCAATGTGCCAGCTCCGTAAGTATAGCGTCTTGTAGTCTTTGGTCACTTTCTTCCAGAAATAGTAGAATTGTATGCACTGCTTGGAGTCTTTTGTTCTTATCTGTGGGAACGATGAAAAGATTATTTTATCATTATTCTATTGGAACGGGATTTTAATTTTATGACCGCTATATTGATTTAACAAAAAAAATATTCTTTTTTTTATTTTTATTTCTGAATATTTTTTTGTTAAATCAATATAGTACTACATAATATAGTGAATCCTACAACCTTGAGATCTTCAAGAGCAGAGTGAATAGACATTTACTGAGTTCGCTTGTTTCATCTTCGACCACAGCGTCACTTTTCATCAGGTGAGATTGTGGTCAAACGCGTATCCACTTAACTCATAAAACCGCCGCGTACCGCGAGCTACCACGTACTTATTTGTACATACTCGTAGAAGTAAAGTGTGATATAATTCTTTTAGCACTACGGATTAGTACTTGACCTCAATCACACCTGATGTTAAGTGAATATGAGGCCGAAGGTGGAAGTGTGCTCACCCGGACTTGATTGACTATCTTATCTCTAACAACCGGAACACAACAACCTATTGACATTGTTGCTTGGCGATAGAGTTGGATAAGATGGTGGTTGTTAGCCAGGCGCATATTTAAAATACCCTACTACCAATCAAACCGAGTACTAAACATCGGAGGAGTCGAACTCGCGACCTCCGATTCTTAAAGCAACATATTGTTTAGATTGAGCCACGGAGGAGTTATTACTCACCAGTTGTGCAATTCTGTAAAAGTCCTTATCGTAGTGACCAAGGCCCGCTAGGAAGGCTTCGACTTCTTCAGGCGTCCATCGAGTTTCAAACTGTGCTGGGGTCGCCGGTCGCGACATAAGGCGTAGGGTAGCTGCTCGAATGTCTCCCCCGCACTCCCCCAAGGTTTGTAGGGCGAACTCTCGAGTATGGCCTCCCACAGGCATTGCAGCGCACGTTGCCAGCTCCATGAACATGCGCACTGAAAAAGAACAGTGATTTTATTATATGGGATATTGAAGTTCCCAGTCCTAATCCAATATAGATATAAATAAATTTATACCTAAATAGTATTCAGGAGATAGTTGATACATAACATACATAAAAGTATAGTGACACAAAATGTTCAAGATCCTTAAAGGTAGCTTCGGAATTTGATAAATACTCATAATAGAAAATAAAATTCGTTCCCAATTAGCAAAGCAAAGTCTGGCTGGTGCAGTTAGTTTGAATGGGTGATCACTAGGGGCATTTTTACACGTTAAAACGTCGGTCCCGGTTGTTTTCAATTGAAGATAGAAGTCGTTAAGTCAAGTCTGTGGCCCTACACAGGGGCAGTTTAAGAAGTCAATGACCACTGGTCTGACACATACATTTCCCAGTCCGCATTGAGCCATATACTTTGTCAGTAAGAGTAAGCTTGTATCAGGTGTGAGAACGTAAGGCTGTTGATATGTGAAGGTCTTGTAACAAATCTAAGTCGAAAGGAGGATGCACACACTCTTATTTGCTGCAGCATATGCTGAGATGGAGTCCATTTCGCATATCACACTGCACTCACCTCATTTCAAAATCTCCCTGTTTTCTGTACTATGATGTAATTTTCTTGTTATTAATAATATTGTTACTATTGTTGCTGTTATAGTATGATGGCAAATAAATGTATGTCTTTTTGTCTTATTTAGATAGCGAAGTTTTATTACCTTCATTATCATCAAGAGCATCATTAATGCCAGGATCCCAGAGAAGCTGTTCTGGTACCCGATGGAGGTCTATGCGGTCGTTACAGAGCTCTGGTATATCCGCCTGGTGATCCCTTCCGATGTTGATCTGCGGTGGCCGTGGCTCTTCTAGTTGTGAAAGCACATCAGTTTCCGTTGTTGGCAGTCCTGGTAACAAGTGGATGCCATGATTTTCGTAAAAATTTACCAAAGTAATTGATGATATCGTGGGTTTTTATAAATGTATCTAGCTGTTATTATGCTTACCTGCTGATAATTCTACAAATAGACCAGATCCATCACGGTCAGGAGGCATTATTGGCTCGGGTATGTAGTGGCTGTTGGGGCGACGCATGCGTGTGCGATATGGCCCAGCCGGGGACGCTCGTCGCTTACGACGTTGTGGCGACGCAGGAACGCTGCTGGGGCTCAAGAATACAGCTGGCACTGAATCTCGACCCTCAACACAAACCTGTAGAAAATTTAATGAATTAACTTCTAGAGAAAAATATGGGTAACGATTAAGTAACCAAAATCAAACAGCTTTACTTGAAGTGTTGAGGTATCCGGATGCCACTGATGCAGAGATGCTATGGTTGTAGAAGCGGTCATTCGATGTCGTCTCATAGGACGTTGATGTGAAAAGTCCCGCGGGCTACTGGACAACAGCGGATCTTCCGAGTTGAGCATGATGCGTCGTGGCATTGGCGACGGGTCCAGGTTATAGGCATCTAGTGATCTGCACTCTTCTGGTAAAACTTCTTCTAAAGCCTCTTCAACCTTAAAATATTAAATATTATTTAATTATTTATTGTTATTGTTTTTTCATTACATACAACACTAAGTCAAACGTGTTTATAATTACCTCCTCTTGACTCGACATCGTTGCTGTAAAGAAAGCAGCTGACAATGGCGATGACGCTCTCGGTGCTGTATGTGCTGGCGAGTGGGCATCATGAGAGGCAGGTGGAGTTGGATAGGCTAGCCCAGGAGATGACTCTGGTTGAGCTGAATAACTTCCTCCTGGGGAAGAAGCAGTGTAAGCCAGGCCAGGAGAATCCCCAGTGGAGTACGATAGTACTGGAGAAGTTGCCGTATAGCCAATACCTGGTGACGGTACTGGTGAACCACCATGACAAGCACCAAAGTCGGCCAAAGATTCTGGCAGAGGCGAGTTGAGAACTGCAGCAAGTCGTCTACTGGACGGGAAGGTGACTGGCGATCGTTCTCGTATAGATGCAGCTACTGTTGCGTAATCTTCTAATGAGGCAAGCTCTTCTAATTGTTCTGGTGTTGTTGTGAATTGGAAGGTATCTTCGTTAAGAGCAGGTGAAAAATATCCATCATCTGAGTTGAACGATACACCAAAGAGTTCGGGTCGAAAAGTGAATTCTTGTTGTGGTGACGACTGTCCTGGATCCGACGCTGATCTTTTCACCGCCTGATTAAAAAAATTGTAATTAATATTTATGTTTACATATTGAGAAAGTAGGTATGGGTAAAAGGGAAATTACCTTTGAATTGCCTTTCTTTAACAATTCAATAAGGGTGGAGTCTCTCTGGGCAGCAGCATTGGTTGCAGCGATTGTGGGTGCAGTGACTACGGGCGGTGCTCGTGGTGGCACGAATTGAGTAGAAGTAGCGACTGGCGAAGCTGGCGAGGTTACAGGTGCTCGGATTGTTGACAACGGGGGTGGAGCAGGAGCGACGAATCCCGTACGTGAAGACACTGTATCTGTACCTGTAGTACCTGCGGGTAATTGACATTTTATTATTCAGAAATGTTCAGGAATTTGTTACCCAATAGGTGTTTTACAACGGGTTAGCAGTTGACCTCAATCACACCTGATCTTAAGTGAAGATGAGGCCAAAGGTAGTAGCGTACTGACTCTGTTTTATAATTTTAAACTACCTGTTGTTGATGTCGTTGTAGCTGTCACGGTAGCACCTCGGCGACTGATGATTTTCTCCTCAATAAGTGCTCGAACCGAAACTGATGCAGTTTGTAGTGGAGGTCCAGTAGATTCCTTCTTATCTAACTTCTTGCTATCAGAGTCCTAAAAATACAAGCAACACAAGTCAGAACAACATCATTTACAGTTAAATGGTGTAGGTAAATAAATATATGAATATAAAAATAAATATTTCGGACACTTACACCAATCATCTAGTCACAAACTAAGCAAAGCTTATACAGTCGTTACTATTATAGATAACGGATAAACATAACATAAATATTTACACTGGATGAGTTTTTTTTACCGTTAGGAAAAAAATAGGTATAGTAAATATTAGGTAAGTGAAATAGAAGGTATTGGCATAGGTAGTTTTATTTTTATTTTTCAAAACCATCGTCAAATCTTAAAGCCTTGTGTCATTTGACGGTCGCGTTTATAGCCGTATTGCACATAATTACATCATTAAATTAAATGAAAAAAAAAAACTTGGGAGTAAATAAGACTTCCAAATAAATTTCGCGTGATAGGAACCCTACGGATCCCGCCAGTCGCACATCAAACTCCAGCCGGCACGTGGGTCGATGATGGTTTAAAAAAAAAATAAGCTACCTATGCCAATAACTTCTATTTCACTTACCTAATATGCCCTATTTTTTTCCTTACGGAAATAAACTCATCCGGTATAAACATCCATTTCTTGGGAATAAATGTTCGTATCCATCAAACATTTACCCCTAGCGTGACAGGGTCATTATCCACTAATCAGTCGTCAAAGTAAATAGGTATACTGAATGCATAATAATAATGTATTATGTGTTCCGTCTTACGTCCGAAGTCCATTATGAGAGAGTACATCGTCTTCCCTTCGACTCTGGTCGCTAGATGTAGTGGTTTTTATCGTCACCTGACAACACCAACAACGCCCCTATCGCCAAATCTGCGAACTAAACTAAACCAACCACAAGCCGCCATATTGCTTGTCATTGTTGCGTCGTTTTTTCAACCGTACGCATGGTCGTTAAGTATTAAAAGTTAAATGTTCGAATTTTCGAGAAAGAAGTAGAAAGTTCGTTACATTAGTGTTAAAATATAAACTTTTGTGGTTTTTCCGTTGCGTATAAGTGTTTTCCGGGGGTGGCATTAAAATGAATGAAGAAATTTACCCGCGGAGAATACCAGCAATGCTAAACAACGTAGTTCGAGATCGCGTGAGCTGTCGTCGAGCGATTCGTCTTCAGACTCATCGGAGGGTAGCCCTACACCGAGCAAACGTCCGCGGCGCAGCCAGAGTCAGAGGCGCTCTTCTTCGCTGGAGTCTGATTTGGAGCGAAGGTTTGACATACTGTCCCGACAATTAGTAAGTCATGTAAATAATATTATGTTGCGAGCTAATTACGTAGCTATGCCGCCGGCCTCTTTCTCTACTCCGGTTTCGATTACCGGTGGGGCATCTACCGCCAGCGCTAATACATCCACTGCCGCTAACCCTACCGCGAAAGACGTTCAGTTTTTGCGCCCACCTCAAATAGTATCTAATATTGAGAATATTACTGAATTGAATGTGTCTATTAAAGAACCGACCGTACCGAAAGCTAATCCTGTTCGTGTCACTAAAATTTCGGGTATGCAGAGATTTGATTCACCTGATTGGAATTCGGTACGATATACGGAGGTTCAAAAGAAATATGCGGCTTTTCCAGCGTTTACTGAGTTAAAAGTGAATGAGGAGTTGAGACGGTTTGAAGACCAGTTTGCCCCTTTAAGATGGTTCCAAATGGAACGTAGTTTCGCTGCCTTGTCAAACGCATTTTTAGCTCAAAACGAGTCTGTGAATTGTGCTTTACAACAGCTTGTTGATTGGTCGGCAAAGCCCGATGTGCAACTTTCTCCTACCACGCTTTATGATAAATTAAAGGAATTGCTTGGAAATGATTCAGGGTATAAAACTGTATCTCATGACATTCTTCAAATTATTTGCGGAAAACGGGCAGAGGTGCTCGAACTTCGTCGTCGCTCTCTTTTGAAAGCTCTGAAAGGAAAATTTTTACGAGAAGACATAGAGAAAATTCCACCTTCTGCGGAATACATGTTTAACCCTCAAGCTCTGGCAAGCTACTTACAAAAGATAGGCGGGGTAGATAAATTGGAGAAGCATAATAACACACAGCGTCGTCCTCGACCTAAATCACCGGAACCCTCCACTTCTACATCTCATCCAGATAAGCCCTTTCGTTTCCGATCAACTAAACCAAAACGTGATAGGAAGGACACACGACCCCGACCGTTTGACGATTTTAACCAGAAAAAAAGAGGGGGGCGAAAAGATAAGAGGGGAAGGGGAGCAGGATATAAACATAAATGACTTACCGACATTTTCGGGGGGTTGCCTAAGGCTCTATCGTGGCAACTGGCATCGTTTGGACCCCCCCAAGCCTATTTTGAAAATGATAACGGGGGCTCGAATTCCTTTCAACCAGACACCCCCTTTAATTTTTCCAACTTTAGATATGATGACAAAGTATCAAACTCCAGTTTCATCAGTGATGTCCCAAGAGATCCAAAAAATGATTCGGGATCATGTGTTAGAGCTTGCCCCGTTAACTCCATCGTTCATCTCGCCACTATTTTTGATAACCAAGAACAATGGCAAAAATCGGGTAATTTTCAATCTGAAAGCGCTCAATCGGTATATGCGGCCCAAACGGTTTCACTTGTTTCACCACCACAAGATGCCAACATTCTTACAGTCCGGCGATTGGATGACGAAGTTAGATTTGAGCCAGGCATATTACCATCTGCCCATAAAACAGGAGCACAGGTGCTTCCTCAGGGTCAGTTACAACGGGCGCCTCCTACAGATGACATGCCTACCTTTTGGTCTAGCAGCAGCTCCAAGAATGTTTGCCTCAGTCACAAATTGGACAGCCGAAGTATTGCGTGCAAAGGGCTTACGCCTGGTGGTGTTCCTGGACGATTATCTGGTAGTCCATCAGTGCAAAAAGGCACTTTATACTCAGCTGACGACAGCAATGCAGTTTCTCGCATCCTTAGGGTGGTGTGTCAACCAGGAAAAGTCCCTTATGGTTCCGACAAGATCGATAGAGTTTCTGGGAATCAACTGGAACACACAAAGGAACACCAAGTCCCTTCCTCCAGACAAGATAAAAAAGCTCCAACACAGTTTGTTGAGTCGCTTAGCAGCCGGCAGTTGGACCCTCAAGCAGGCTCAACGTCTCTTAGGGTCACTCAACTTCGCGACCTTCATCACCCACCGGGGAAGGTTGCGTTGCCGTGTGCTGCAGCGCCACAGCAACCAACTACGAAAATCTCCAAGAGAATCCAGACTATATCCCGACGAGGTACGTGCCGAACTGGAATGGTGGTTAGAAAATGTCAGTCAGAGGACGGAGATTCATCCCAAGGTGTTACCCACAAATTATGTCATCACGGATGCCTCGGACATACAGTGGGGAGCTCTTGTCCACAACCACACAGTTCAAGGGAGTTGGAGCCGCCAACAGCGAAAATGGCACTGCAACTTAAAAGAAATGTATGCAGTTGTAGCCGCTATTTCGACGAAAGCAGAAGAAGTCAGGAACTCAACTGTAATCTTGCAAAGCGACAACAAAACCGTCGTGGCTTATGTCAAGAACGAGGGGGGAACGAGGTCGCGTGCCTTACTGGATTTGACCAAGCAGCTACTGGCCCTAGCAGACAACCTAAACGTGGTACTCGTCCCACACCATCTCCCGGGAGTGTACAACACGGAAGCCGATCACCTCTCGCGCAACCGCGCCGGCTCCGAATGGCACCTGACAGTCGAAGCAACGGCAAACATTTTCGATCTATGGGGAACCCCAGAAATAGATTTATTTGCCTCAAAAAGCGCACACGTCGTACAGAGCTATGTTACTCTAAACTTATCAGACTCGAACGCCTGCTATCACGACGCGTTCAGCAGGTGTTGGCACTACGCTCTAGCATGGATCTTCCCTCCGCCAGGATTGATTCCTCGTGTGTTACATCATCTAAATTCGGCCTCAGGACGTTACATAGTGATAGCACCCAAGTGGAAAAGGCCCTTTTGGCGGCCGGACCTGAAGAACAGATCACTATCACGCCCAGTGAAGATAAAGAATCTGGGGACCACGCTGGTGGACACCGTGACAGGTCTCCCTCCAGCTCACATCAGCAGCTTGCAGCTGCAAGCCTGGCTCATTTCGGGTGGGACTCTTTAACAGAAAACTGGTCTGCCCAAGAGAAAGAACTACTCACGTCCTGTTGGAGAGCTTCAACTGTTAAAACTTATATCCCCATTTGGTCTAGATGGGCAGCATGGTGTATACAAAATAATATAAACGCTCGCATTCCAAAACCGGCTGATGTAGCAAGATATTTGGCTCATTTACATTTAACTGATAAATTAGCCTATCGCACCATTCTCGTCCACAAGTCGGTGATTGCTTCTATTTGTGAAACCATGTCTAACATTAAAATATCTTCCAGTCATATAGTAAAACATATTCTTAAAGCAGTGTCGTTAGCAAAGCCTATACCACCAAAAGTTCCAATATGGGATGCGAGAATTCTCATTAGTCATCTAAAAAATACTACTCCTAACTTGAATAGCCTATACGACGTCTCCAGACGCACTGCTGCAATTCTTTTATTGGCGTCTAGTCGTAGGGTCCATGACCTTACCCTTTTACGATGTGATAATGAGCATTTTATTGATAACGGTGATTCTATTACTCTACATCCCATATTTGGTTCAAAAACTGATACCTCGTCGCATCAGCAGTCAAGTTGGGTATTGTTATCTTCTCTTGATCAAAATACGGATCCCGTTTTTTGGCTTCGAACTCTTTGCAATGTTTCTAAAAACCTTAGAGGTTCAGTATCCAGTTTATTTATTGCATCCAAAGATCCAGTAAGACCAGCTACTGCGACGATGATTGGAAATTGGGTGAAGCGACTGTTATCAGAATCAGGAATCCAGGCTTCACCTGGTAGTTTTAGATCGGCCGTATCATCCCTAAATTGGCTAGAAAAATATCCTATTAATGACATCCTGGCTAAAGCAAATTGGAAACATGAATGTACATTTAGAAAATTCTATCACAGACATCTTAATGTGTGTGGAAACGAAGTTTCTTCTGAGAAGTCTCTGTCACAGTATTTTATCGTTTCTCAGAAAGAAGATAATTAAGCATTTTTAAATCAGTGCTAATAATTTTTCTGTTACTGTAAAAGTGTTATGTATTTGGTTTCTTCCTACAATTGGGTGAATTATATTTTAGTTTTGTTAAAAATATTGATTAGATAGGTATACGAATATGAATAGAACAAATAAACCAATTATGTACTAGCATCACATTGTTGCATTTCTATACAAGCCACCAGGAGATAACAAACATATCTCTCATAATGGACTTCGGACGTAAGACGGAACACATAATATAGAAATTTTACCTTCCAATAAAATTTTTATTATGTTTCCATAGACGTCCGAAGTCCAGGCAAGGTCTTCCTGGTGTACAAAAGTCCATTACCATTATGAGCCGAACAATGACAAGCAATATGGCGGCTTGTGGTTGGTTTAGTTTAGTTCGCAGATTTGGCGATAGGGGCGTTGTTGGTGTTGTCAGGTGACGATAAAAACCACTACATCTAGCGACCAGAGTCGAAGGGAAGACGATGTACTCTCTCATAATGGACTTCGGACGTCTATGGAAACATAATAAAAATTTTATTGGAAGGTAAAATTTCTATATTTTTACAAGTACTAGTAGTTATACCTAAATTTTAGAATTTATTTTATTACCTTCTTGAAGTATCCGCCATGTAATCGCATATGACCGTTAAGAGCGGGTATGTTTTTGAATTTACGATGGCACAGATTGCATTCGACGGGTTTGGCGTCACTGGTACGGCCCGAGCCAGCGCCCGCGCCGCTTGTCGCTACGCTAGATGGCCCGCTTCCACTGCCGCCACTCCCACATTTTTGACTTCCCTGCTGCGCCTGAAAATTTGTGATGACTTCAGAAAAGTTCAAAAGACTTTCAAACCTATTACGTACTTCGCAATTTCAAGGTATAAACTTTCGATCTTCAGTGGTTCGTTAATATTCCAAGTTAATTAATGGATTTTGATGGACTTCGCGTAATCTTAGCCGGTTTAAAAGGAAAATTAGTAATTATAGATCAATCTTCCGTTATTATTTGCGATAATTGTGTGAAAGTTTAAGGACAGAGCGCCGGGAGTGCCTGCTGTGTTTGAAACTTTAGGTGGTAAAAAGTAGTGAAATGTTTATTTTGTGGAGTATTCCGCGCTATGCATGGGCCATAGCGGCCGGGGCGCTGCAGTTATTCATTCACGTAGAATTTTAATTAGTTGCGGATTTCCGTCGCACCGCGGTAATGTCCGCGAGCGCGACTCGTACCTACATCACAGGATAAGTCAAATTATATCTAAATTAGCCCTGTTAAATGAACACGGTTTTAAAGTGCATATCCAGTCTCAGCTATAACGATAATTTTTTTTTAAGAATGGCTTTTAATTCCTACGATCATAAACGTATTAAGTACCTACATATGGTTAGTGAGCGATGGGTACAATCAGAAATTACGCTTAGCGTGAGCATCGAAGTTGCACACCTTCGTAAATTATCTAAATTTATAAACAATACTCTAAAAAACAGTCATAAATTTTGATTTCTATTTTAGAATTAGTCCGTTATGTAAGATGGAGTTTAAAAGTGGCACCCGTGACTGAAAAGATGTAAGGAAATCGTTTGGCTTGGTATGGACATGTTATGAGGACGACCGAAGTCTCTTACATGAGAGTGATGAGTATGGATGTCGATGGTGGAAAGTAAGAGGATGACCACCGAAAATATGGATGGATTTTGTGGGGGATGATATGAACGATAAGGGCGTGAATAATGACATAACGTCTGATAGAGGAGAATGGAAGGCATAAGACGTTACTGCGAATCAGGGCAGTTCCTTCTTAACAAGAGACTTAAGAGGCCACTTATAAGTATCAAACTGAAAGTTACTCCTTTCTTACGCTACGCTTTTTGCGACGCAAATAGATTTTTACATACATACATTACATAATGACCTTAACCTATCCCAAATGGGGTGGGCAGAGATATCACAAACATTAGCGTTTGGATGCTCCAAATATTAAAAAATTATATTGAAACAACAATCACGATTCACCTTTAAATATACAGAAATGCACACGTGACAGGGGGTGGGCCCATCGCCATTAAATCTCTAGATGATTTTTGATGGAAAGGCCCATAATCGGGTTTTACGACAGGCACATGTAGAGATTATTAAATTATTCAAGTTTGTCAATATTTTATAAACATAATTAACATTGAGTCTAATCAATTTAGCCCAATTCTATTAAATTTGATTAAATAAGTAAACAATTCAATTATCGATTGATTCATAACTCAATAAATAAACAATTCAATAATCCGTCAATTCAAAATATGCAATGAATAAACGATCCAATAACTCATTAATTCAGAAATACAATAAATAAACAGTTCAATTATTAATATTTGAAACATAAACATTAATATAAGAAATAGTAGATATAGTAGGTATAATCGATTATGCTCACTCGTCCAGGATTCCTAAAACCACAGATCACATAGATTTATAACATTTCAGAATCTATTTCTTCGAGTTATTCGCGGTTTCTACTGACGAAAGCTAGGTCACATTACCTTTCTTGGGACATTGTAGTATAAGTAAGTATTAGCTCACTGAAAGATCGCTCGCAGTATGCGATGGATTTCGCAATCGTAAGCATAATATTGAATGGAAATGCGCAAATTCAGAAAGACGCTCTCATCTCCATATTGAACAATTAATTCAAGACATTGTTCAAATTTACAGCCCCTTTAAATCTAATATAAATCGTTTAGCGAGACATTTCATTTTAGCTCATTTATAAAATTTTGAAAATTTAAATTCTTGAAGACACTTCCCAGTATTCGCGTGCTTTATCTTCGCCCCATCGTCACTTTCCAATTTTCTATGGGGTGAGGTGGGATTGTGGTCAAGGGAACATAACTAATATAAATATATACATACACATCAAAAGCATATAATAATGGACATAAACCTCTCCCTCGAACCAACTTTCTTTGCTTGCTGACCGATGACGTGCTGCCCATCACTGGTGTACTACGACGTTATGCGCACAATTCTTTAGACGCCTTTTCAACAACCACGGGAAGACATGGGTTAGTCCTATTCTTCTATATAAGTCAAACTTGTACAAATTTCTATTCTCATTTCATACATTTATCTCTAGGTATGTGCATGCTCCAGATAAATGATCGAGATGCCAAAAATGATAAATACTTTATGAAAAAAAAATACAGCTTTTTTCGGTCACAGATTTATTATGTCGAAGATTACTACAGCTACAGGAATGACGTAGGGTTGCCACCGGAAAGTTCTCGATTGTCATCGAAACAATACTTAACCTGGAACGATGCCCTCGGCGCAGTTTAAACAGGTGAAATGAGTTTGGTTATATTCCCTTAAAAGTCGTCAAGGGTTTACAAGTAGCACATTGATGGGCTCTAAAGGGCTTGTTGTTCCGTTATCATTATAATACTGCAGTCAACTGTTACGATCTCTGGAAATAAGGAAAGTTGCTCTGGGATATACCTACATGAAGTAGGTTAGGACCAAAGTTCTGCGTTTGTCCTGGTAAGGTTTTGAGTTCATATGAGAAAATAGGTATTGCGAATTTTGATCGATCCCAATTCTTTTGTCATATTCGTGTATGATGTCTAGTAATGAGTTTAATGGGTGGTCCGTCAATTGGTGGTTTCAAACAGTGTTCCTAACTTTGAAAGGGCATACATGGTTACAGTGTCTTCATGTCAATACAGTCGATCTATAAAAAAAGACCAAAAAAATTTAGTTAGTCTTACGAAAAAATAAATTGTGACAGAAATGCGAGGCATAAGAAACATCATCATCTTCTTGTCCTATTCCCATTTTATTTTGGAACCCTTCCTTCCAGTCCCCTCTATCAGACGTCACTTCATCCAACAAAAAACATCAAATTAAATAAAAAAAAATTAGATTGGCCAAATAATCAACTAAAATCTAACAAAATAACAATATCTGCTTCATTATTGTACGTAAGTGTATTCAATTTGTCCAGCTTAGTTTGCATAAAACATAAATTATCTCCGAATAGTCTGCTCACTTAAGAGATTTCTCCACGGCGTATATCTATATATTTCACAAATCTCCCACAAAGATTTTGATAAGCCACATTCATGCTATCAAGACAGTAAGTATAAGTATTACATCTTGGATGCGGTAGACGTTCAGTTAAAGTTGTGTCCTAAATCTTAACTAATTAGACCCAAAGTTAAACTGCCAGAGTTAAGTTTTTGACAGATAATTACGGCTCGGCGCTCTGGTTTCCAACTACAGACTTTTAATGCTAAAAAAGCTGAAAGTAATTATATTGCTCGTTCCATACTACTTCTGTTAGGTAGGCATCTACTGTGTATGAAATGGGAAGGTAGTAGGTAACTAAAAATGATCAATTGCTATGGTATCCTCACATGGGAGTGCTTATGAGATGGTGCATCTATATCTTGTGTAGCTATATATCTGCTAAATATAATCAAATCCACTCAGTTCCACGTTGATTTATTTATAATTCGTAATTTTAATTTCAATATATTAATCACTTAACTCAGAATTTTGACTAAGTATCTTATGTGACACTTGTTCTTTAATGGTTTGTGTGTGAGCAAGAAAACTATTATTTTTAAGATTTTCCACCCATTGCACTTACAATAAACATATTAATGTTATGTACGAAGTAAGAATCTGTAATTGGTTTAAAATTAGTAATACAATATTGTATAAATATTTTGTGATAATGCTGTTGATTCTGTATGAATAGATAAAATAAATATAATAAAAAGAGGACACCTGCCTGCCGATCAAGATAGTGCTAAAATTACAAAAGTCAGGAAAATAAACATAGCCAATAGATTTCTATTATTATTGCATGATAGGGAACCAGGTGAGTTTTTGAAAATTTAGCCTCCAAGAGCGTTTAAGAAGTTGAACGAGATGTAGGTATTTGGGGGATACAAAATTGTATGGATATTCTTTTCTTTAACTGATTTTCTAGAAATTTTGCATATATACAAATAAAGAAACAAGTCGTTTACAATTTGTCAAAATAGTAAAGGGTATAAATATGCGTGATACATAGACACTACTAGTTTATCGTCGCGTGGGAATTACTTAAAATTTCGAAACATTAAAGTAAGTAGGTATCCTCTGTTAAACAGGAATAGCCTATCTCGCGCACTAAATTTCATCCATTTAAGCATTTTAGATCAAGGGAAGGGCTCGGAAACGGACAACACAATATGGGCGACACGTGAGCAGAGTCGGTGACAAGTGATCAGGAGAGGAATGTGAAAAGGCTCGTTGTTATAAACCTGTCTTTTTGAATCTCTACGAAGAACCGACTAATTTCAGTTCACGGGCAATTGCAATATCAATTACAGGGCAACTGTCACTGCATTAAAGTGGAATAGAACCATCTTTTTCTTGGGGAAAAAGTAGCCTATTTCTTATTGAACTTATCTTATCAATGATCCTTATGCGTAAATTAAGTCATTATGATATGATGCTTTGTACGACACGTAAAAGAAAGATAGGTATACTCGCAGTATGATGATAAAAATCAACAGCGCTGATCTCAGTAAAGAAAGCGGAAGACAACTTTGCTTTACAAGAATATTTTACAATGACACAAACTAAATATATTTATTTTTGTCATTTCTGAACGGGTCCTATGAGAAATATAATATACCGTATAATAACCTACATCTAAAATAAATTACTTATATACCTATATCTATTATAAAATTACTTACCTATACTTCGATAAAATTGTATTTAAAAAATAATTTAATTATAGTTTTCATAAAGTAAAAAGTAGGTAGGATATGAAAACGAATAAACTTACATTTTTTTAAACGTATCATGCGTTCCACGACTGAGCATTGTAAAATAGAAACATAACCCAATAAAAAGGTCAGAGGTAACGAAACTCATACTAAAGCAGGCAGATTAATATTGTGGTGATTAAAACGGCTATTCCGTTAAGGGTGCATCCACACCACTCGATTACACCTGAAATATGAACTGACACAACATTTGTGGAGATAGCCGCTTTTTGTCAGTTGACAAATACGCAACCGAGGACACATGTTAAAACTGGGTCGGTGTAATTTATATGATTTGGTTTTTTCGGCGTGTGGCGCAGCCCTAACGGGCGCCATTAGGGCAGCTCGTTAGGTTAATGCGCAGTAGGTGCTACCAGGCCAGCAGATGTTCGTAGGAGCGCGGGCGGTTGCGGGCGGCAAGCGGGAGCGTTTTTGCAATACATCATCCTTGTACCGCAGTTAACTCCACTCTGTTCTGCTTTTTTGGTACAAATAGCCGTCTTGTTATAATGTTGGCCAGCATGGAAGGTATTGCTGGACAAATGGACCGTGTAGTGTGGCTGAAAGTTATATTTTTGTTTTCCGAAACATTGTGTGCAGAACTACTTCGTAACACACGAAAATAAAATTTTGGCTAATGTTCCACTATAGTAGCTTCTTATCTACTGATCTCATGTGTTATATTTTTAACTCGTCTATTTACAGTAGTTTGAGAATTTTTGGGTAGCGTACGGTATATGGACATAAGCTTACGCTTCACACAGTATCGTGGAGCAAAAGGATTGCAACTGTTTATTATCTGCCACGATTAGGTAGTAAAACTAATTACGATAATACGACACCTCTAAAACAAAGTGTTCCGTGTAATTGAACGCTAAACGTATATCCCGCTGGGAATCGAACTCGCGACTCACGTTTCGCAAACTCAATGTTATTTATATTACAGCTATGGAGGCGGTAAAATTCCTTATAAAATTTACATATATAATAAATGCCTAGCGGCACATATGCTACATACCTTTGCTTTATTTAGGAGATTCGTTTGAAAAAGTTGAGTTATCCAATTGTCCATTTCCGTTGATAACACTAATAATATAAAACACTAATAAATAATAAGGAGACAGTTACAAAAACAGTAATCAATTAATGTAGAACACTGAAACTAAAGATCAAAGATTAACAAAATGTAGAGTCAAGCATGCGATGCTGCTCGTTTGATATTCGAAAATAGAATGATACAGTACAATGCATGGGAAAGATATCGGAGAGATGACCCCTCGATGGCTGACCTCGCGAATTGTAAGATGAATTGACCAGCCCAAATACAAAAGCATGGGACGTGATGGCGACTAATTTACATAGCCATTCAATTACATGTTTTGTAAAGAATACAATCTATTATTTATTTGTGCATAAGTAGATACATTTTAGACGACGTACTCGTAAATGAGATAAGCATTGTAATTCGCAATGTTTTTTCCCAGGATCGCGTTGATTGTTTGATATAGACAGGTGTGGTGCTTGCATATTTATTTTATAAATAGAGGACGCCCTACGGTCATTACAATTATACCCGCAGGATTCATTAAATATTTTCTTAATTTCTGTCTATCTAATCTAATTCGACTTAAACGCAACTAGTCTATGTAACACATGGTTTTAAACGCAAGTGGTCTAAAACGCTAATGGTCTAACTAGAAATTGGCCTAAAAGCACTGAACGAGGCATTTGGTCTAGAAAGCAACAGATCTAAAAAACAAATGCAAATCTAATTAGCAATTGGTCTAAAAAGCAACTGGTCTAAATAGTCATTCATCTAAAACCCAGCTGGACTATTTCGTTGGTCAAAATTAACATTGGATTCATAGAACGGAGGACCTTACAGTAGGTAGTGGAGGCTGGATCATAGTTCATAGAGTACTATAATACACAGTGCTGGATCATACATGTTTTTATTATACCGCTAATTATATGGATGTGGATGGGTCACTCTGCTCATTATTTTGACGACCGGTTGGTGTATTAGGTTGTGACCCTGGCTTCGAAAGCAACGGTTGCGAGTTCGAATCTAGCTAGACGTAAATGTATAGGATCATGTACTGTCAAGGATGTTTCCATAAATATTTTCCGTTACCTAGTATCTATGGTACAAAATACTGCCTAGTTTTGGAACTTTGGAACTAGATAATTGGTGTAAACGTCCGAAATATTTATTTATTTGTACGATACGAATTAACGTCGGAAATATTTAGTTAATATATAAATATTAAACTGACTCTTAACGTAACGTACCTATACATTAGAATTAGATAGGCATTATGTAGTAGTTACGTAGAGTATAGATCCGATTTCGAATTGGGTCATCCCATTTATGTATTAATGTAATAAATTATTACCTAAGGGACCAGTGACGCTGTAATTTTAGTGGGACCCGTAGTCCATCCGCACGTAGTGTTATAAACCTCTAGTATTTAATATACCAAATTCCGGGAGTTAAAGGTGTTAACTGGACTAAAATTAGCAACTCTATTCACGTTGACACAAATGTCAAACTAATAACATTCATCATTATAAAAAGTACTAGTATTTACCGCGGCTTCGCCCCCATTACAATTTGTGTTTTCTGTTACACATTTGTGCAAACACAATTTGGCAGACATAATCATTTGTGGCAATCGGAGATGGACTCAGCATGTTAATGGCAGGTGTTTCTCAAAGTTAACATAGGCGGAGATTTTTTATAAACATTGTTTTTACTGACAGGTTTTTTGTTCTATCGTTTATATAAGTCTGTAAATCTTTCAAAAAGTAAATAAATAAATAATGCACTTGTTATATGTGATAGATTCTAAGCAGATTACCAGACATGTGTAAAACAAGTTTTTTTTTATGCACAACGGGTTTGTACTTGATCTCAATCACACCTGATGTTAAGTGAAGATGAGGTCGAAGGTATATACTATATATACTATACTAATATCAAACCTATAAACTTTTCTAAGATAAAACCAGAAGAATTCCACAATATCAATAGAACGTCGTAGGTAAAGTTGAACAAATTACTACATTTACCGAGACAGAAGCGTACTTCAGCCAGAATACCTTTTGCATAAATTGGAGTCATTTGTACTGCTTCTGAGTGTCTCGTGAACGAAGGTATTTCACAGTCTTCTCTTTAACTTGCGAACAAAAGAATTTCATCATTGTACTACCTATGTTATATTTATATTTCATTTTAACCAAACAAAATGTGTGGCTTCAGGTATCACTCAACAACAGGAATAAAATATTGCATTACATAGCTATTGTAATCTAATAATAAATAAATATAACTATATAAGGCTAACTAGGCTTGTATTACAGATACCAGATGGTTGATAAACTACACAAATACATTTTTTTTTTGTAAATAAGTACATAATAAATGAAAAATATCCATAACTATACACGTGTCTGTATTCATCATACAAACATATGCCCTTAGCGGGATTCGAACCCGCGACGTTTTGGTGTAGCAGTCGAGAGTTTTTTAACCACTACACCGTATGTATGTCCGTTTCTTTGGCGCATTCTGTAGCCTAAACGGGTTTACCGATCTCGAAGTGCATGGTGTCGTTAGATTCGTCTTGGTACCCGCAGTGTCATAGAATACATTTTATGTTAAAAAATCCAACATGGCGTCCGCAAAATACTAAATATCCTGTTGGGTTTTTTTATTAATTATTTACGATAGGTTTTTTTTATTTATTTATTACATTCTTATACTGGCACATTTTAATAATTTTTATTTTTTTGCGTATCTATGGAATAGTTATCTACCTACGAATATATACGTGTTCAGAACTATTCTATCTGCAAAGTAAACATTTTGCAGAGATCTGCCCTTAGATTATGTAACTTCATCGATATCGTCATCGATTACGTTGACCAATGAGACACCATCAAATTGCCGAGCGAGCGATGAATCAACCAATCACAACCTAACTATGATGACGATAACTATGAGATTATGTAATAGAACCCCAGGTAGGCGTTGGTTTGTTTACAAACTTCCCTTGTGATTTCAATTTATTATTAGAATTTGTACATAGTCTTTTGTAAATTCAATCAAACGTTTACAAAGAAATGTACAAAAAAATTCAAGGGATAATTTAATAAAAAAACTAAATTTGAAATTAAGAATTCAATTTAGAATTTAAACCCACCTACGTAAGTGACCTTGACGCGTCCACCCTTAGTTTATGTCAAGTCGTGTGAAATATTAAAATATGTTGATTCTAAGCTAGGGGTCAGGTAAAGTGTACAATAATAGGTATCTGTCTACACAGGAGGGGTGAAGACACGTGGCTGCACCGAGGTCGGAGGTCACTGCTTGTCACAAAGGTCAAAAGTATTACCCTCAACAGATCGCTCCTTACAAATTGTGTATGTTTTAGACCAGAAAAATGTTAGATACTTTCCTAGAAGCTTATGTAATATAAATGGTCACATTGGTCATTGTATATTACATTAAGATTTTCTGATGTGAGGTATTTTTACAAGCTTGTATAGCTTCTTTGTAGGTATGTAAGTAGACAATAATATTATAAGTGTATGACAACTTCCGA
This sequence comes from Oegoconia quadripuncta, assembly GCA_949316235.1. Lineage (NCBI taxonomy): Eukaryota > Metazoa > Arthropoda > Insecta > Lepidoptera > Autostichidae > Oegoconia > Oegoconia quadripuncta. The sequence goes on from OX438759.1 coordinate 6,790,450, forward strand.
CGTGTTATGCATTCTGTTATCTGACTGACTGACTAAAAAATAGCGATTTTGCTGAGGCTCCAACCTATTTATCCAGTAAATTAGCAAATATTATTACTATAATTTATAAACCATGTCGTGTAATTTTTTTAAGTGGGTGATTACTTAAATAATCTTATTCTTATTATTGCTGATATTTGAATTAGCTGAAATTTGGCATATAAGTTCAGTGACAATGCAATATTATCGTACCATCGAGCCGATCTGATAGAAAGAAAGAAAGAAAGAAAAATTTATTTAAACCCATCTCATGACACAAATAATCATGTACAAATATTACACAGTCGAGACACATGCAAAAAATAACATTGTGTTTGCCATCTAATGGTCGGTGTCGCAAGGTGGAGTCAAAAAGTCTCCAACTCAGCATGGGTTCTAGTCGTTTACAACTACAACGCTGGTTTTCAGTGGAGCCTCCAAATGACGCACGGACACTGGTCAACAAATGTACACACAAATAACAATTACAATTAATAGGAGTAATGAGCCAGGACGTAGGGACTTGAACTACACGATGGAAAATGGCAAGATAGTCGAATTTGGGCTAGTTTGTTTTGCTACTATGAGCATTTTCCGTTACACACACACACACACACACACACATTTAAAGAGTTAGTACCCCAGGAGGGTACCAGCACTATTAGTGCTGGAGAATCCCTCATCGCTCAGGCTGCCCTACTTATTCTGGGGTGGACACCTTCCTCAAAGGCCGGCAACGCATCTGTGACCCTTTTGGTGTTGCGGGTGTCCATGGGCGGCGGTGATTGCTTTCCATCAGCTGACCCGCATGCTCGTTTGCCGCCCTCTCATATAAAAAAAAAAAAAAAAAAACTCATGATGGCGAGGGTCTGAAGACGGAGCCAGAAGATTGATTGCCACAGGAACTCCTTGATGGACTTTATGTTACTCGTCTTTGTGTTAGAATAATATGTGATACATAATCATGATAGAATATTAAACGCTTGTTTGTAAAAGAATTTTTAATATAGGTACCTCGAAATTATTTATATGTGTTTTATATTTTAAACCAGAGTTTCGAGGTTGTAAATTTTGTTAAATACTTTTTTGTGATATAATTTCTGCTTATTGACCCTTTGATTACGTAACACATAATCTTATTACATCATGTAGGTATACGTAATAAGTCTTAACTGTTAAGAATTCACACGTAATTATATATGCGTAACGGATGAAGGGATTTTGATTAAATTACTTTTTATCCCTACAAAGATCCCACTGGATAAACAAATTACACATATAAACAATGCCACGGATAAATACCTACTAGTGTAGGTATAACCTAACTGAGGTAAATATCAGGAAGAAGTCAATGGTGAAAAATAATTTGCTTCGAACGCATATTATGCTGATAGGCACCTACGCCTCTCCGGTAATTAAAAAAAACTTGGTGATGCTCATATATTTTAAGTTGATATCACACTTAGAAGATTTAAGGGTAAGTCACGTAATCCTGCGGTAGGTAGACACACGTCTTCAATTATGCATCGGGCCGTTTATCGGAGCGGCTTGGCTCCACGCCGCACCTGCGACGTTGTCACCCTACATTATTAATGGACGCAGCCTTTCATAGGGCCCTTTCACACAAAATTCGGGTCGCTGCGATGGTTAACGAGAACGGTTAGTAAAATATGCAAGCAATAGTGACACGTGAGTGCAGGCGCTTATGTGTATGAGATTACGGCGAAGGTGATCGATCGATGCAGGTTAGTTAGGAGTTATGACTCAGTAAAGATATAACCAACTCGTCTCTTTGTGTGAGGTTCGTAAAGGGTCAGTATCAGCAAGTATCGACATAACGCGCCGCAACGCCAAACCTGTTCGTGAAAAGCAAGGCTTATGTCCATAAAGGTAGTTGATAATTAATGGTTGGTGCATCAAAACAGTCGCAGGTAATTTGACTGTCTGTAAGAGTTCTTATAGCTTTAACATTAAAAGGCTCGGGACACGTGGGTCGGTTACAACAATGATGTATTTAGACAACGTAAAGGATTGCCTTCCAGATTGTAGCCACACAATATAAGATAAGTTTCATCTAAGAACGAGGTTAGCGGTAAATATGTTATGCTTATTAACATACGGAAACTTAAATTTCAGAATGAATAGAGTTTAAATTAGACCGTTAGATTTATGTAAAAATAAATATTCTATCTTTTTAAACGACTTCAAAAAAGGAGGAGGTTCTGTATTCGGGGCGTATTTTTTTTTTTTTACAACACAACACATATAATTTGACCTCATTTACTTCATGAGATAAGACCAAGGATGGAATAACCGAGAACTGCTAACTTATAGAGGAACTGAGATTTTATCTTAAACAGTCAGACCATAAAAATGCTTTAACTCTGCTGTTTGGCGCCTGACTTACATTATCAGAAATGGTTTAATTGTGTAAGTTTAAGCGCGTTTTCTGCTTTTTTAGGCCAAAGTGTATATTGTTCTAAAATTGTTCTAAAATTCAGTACTTATATACGCGTACAATCTACTTTGTAATTGTCTACCCTCAGCTGAAACGATATAGATTTTTTCCAACACTCTTGTATAATATTTAAAGCAAGTGTCGAGTCGAATGCTGTTGTTACGTAGTTCGTTCAACTGCACAAGATTTTAATATACTTTGAGATTGAAATTCAAAGGTATTTGATAAAGTTTAAATCGTTTTAGCGGAGCTGAATATGCACTTTTGAACGCTACACTCTAAACACGCAGCGACTCTGTCAAAAAGAATCCATTTTATCAAAAACACATTAACTTTACATCGTAACAGGAATATTAAATGCCGCTCAAGCCAGGCACTCTTCATTTTCCACTTTCGCCATTGGAGATTATATCTCGAAGAGTTTGACTTATTTCCTTGTTTGGGGGAAAAAATACGGAACATCCTTAGAACATCTATGAAATATTCACCGCTTCGCTGACAGTTGAATGGAATCGAATTTGGTGCGGAGGTGGCCGCGGGTGGGGCAGCCGCGGCCGCTGCGTCCGGGGTGCTTGCTGAACACAAAGAAACGTGAAATTCGATGTAGACAGGTTATTTAGTAACAAACTCTAAAGGAGGTGGAATGGTTAGGGCAGCACTCTGTATTTGGTGAACATTTGAACACCTAAACACGGTCAGGTTTTCTTAACTTTTGGGAAAATTGGTAAGAATTTTATTATTGAAGAAATTAATTGAGATTTTATACGAAAGTTCATATGACTGATTTACTATCGTCTACTTGCAGTCAATAATATAATCTAGTGAAGTAAAATGTTATGATCATAGGTAGAAAATGAAAGTAGAGTTAACTTTACTCGTAATCCTTCGTATGTATTATTAATTGATTGAGTACCTACTGATTGATACATATTCCAAAGACATTCTTTATTGACTACAAAGAGGCGTTAGCAGTACCTATTATTAAATGGGTCATTCTCACTCAACTAATTTATATCCTTCACAATGTCCTTTGTTCCTAAAAGTTAAGGCAGTCTTAAGTATTCAAAAGCTTTGAAATTTGATCTAAAATATAGCAAGAAGACTTAGTCTAGGTGTGTTGAATGAAGAACATTTTCATCATAAACTTTTGAGAAGGGGAGCCATATTGTTAAGGATTTAGTTAATTGCAACCTACACATTGAAAAGTAATTCAAGACTGTAATCCTGGTAAAATAAATCACGTTATAGTGTAGGTAGTTGCTATTACCCTGAAAAACCAATGAAATTCTAAGTAATAAAAGCCAAATTTATGGAGTAACTTATATAGTAAGTGTAGTTTAAAAAATATTGGAACACCTCGAAGTAGAAATATTTCAATGTAGACTTTGGACTTATTTAAGTGTAAATGGACGTCTTGTGACTGATATGATATATAAATATTTATTCATAATTATTACACGTCAGTTATTTAAAATATAATATAAAACATGACAATTAAATAATTTTCAGTATAAAATTCATTCCACTGGCATATTTAAATTATACGAAGTAACGTTTTGGCTATCAATTTATAGGAACATATAAATAAAATTATAAATAAAAAAGCAATCTATGTCAATGTTGGATTGAATTCGGTTAAGCCTTTTCGAATATATTTTTTTTATGCACGACGGGTTCGTACTTGACCTCAATCACACCTGATGTTAAGTGAAGGTAAGGTCGAAGGTGGAAGCGTACTGACCCGGAAACCCCAACACATTTGGGGGACTGGCTATCTTATCTCTGACAACCGGAACACAACAATTGCTGCTTGGCGGCAGATTTAGATAAGATGTTGGTAGCTACTCAGACGGACATTTAAAATGCCCTACCACCAACCAAACCGAGTACTTAAACATGTACCCCGCTGGGATCGAACCCGCGACCTCCGAATCGTAAAGCCAATGTTGTTTACATTGAGCTACGGAGACGGTTAAAGCTTTTAACATGGTTAGTTTGGTTTATCCGGATGATATAATTAGTTTATTTGGCGGTTTTCACAATTCACAATTTTAGACATATCTAATTCAACAATATCCTCCATGGGGTCCTATCCTACCCGTTAAAAAAATCGCCCCACTTTAAACATAGGTAAAACCCTAAAAACATTATTTTATTGGTTTATCATAACTTACGAGCTAATATTTTACGAGTAAAACAGTGTGACATAAAGACGGACCGATTGGCAGACGAGTATAGCGTAACTGAAATACAGATACTGCACTATTAACACTGCATGTGCGACGTCCTGTGGGAGGTAAGAGAGTCCGCGGGCCGTCTGCACAGGCGGCAAATGCAATTTACGGGCGGGCCACAGAAATATAAACATAAAAAGAAGATATATACCGGCCAAGCCACTCTGTGCTTATTGAACCGTATTCACCTGGCCATTCAACAACGTGAGGTTCATTTAAAAATGCAATGGATTGTTTATTTGTTGATATAGAATTTTGCCAAAATCAATACACAACAATAACAGAATTTTATTCGTAAAAATGTCATTTTCTCGACGATTTAAATGCACATTGGAGCGGTAAGATAGAACAAAGGACAATGATTTTTCGTCAACAAAGAACGTAAATGTAAACAATATAGGGTTTACGAATCGGAGGTCGCGGGTTCGATCCTCAGCTGCGTACATGGTTAGTAGTCGGTTTGGTTGGCGGTAGGGGATTTTAAATGTCCGTCTGGCTATATACCACTATCTTATCTAAGTCTAACCCCAAACGGCATTGTTAATAGCATTGTTGTGTTCCGGTTGTCAGAGATAAGATAGCCAGTCCCCTAAATAAGGTGGGGTTTTCGGGTCAATACGTTTCCACCTTCGGCCTCATCTTCACTTAACCTCAGGTGTGATTGAGGTCAAGTGTTAACCCGTTGTCCATAAAAAAGTATACTTATGTAAAAATAAATTTCATCATCATCATATCAGTCACGGGACGCATCCACTGCTGAACATAGGGCTCCCCATAAATTTCTAGTATCTATGCATCCCGTGGCCAGCGACTTCCGATTACTTTCACTGGGTCGTCCGTCCACCTCGGGTCGACGTCTTACGCTGCGCTTGGCGTGGCATGGTGATGCAAGTGGCATGAAACGAAAATTATCGCGAACACTCGTGTAGTGCCTACACAAGTTATCATGTTTTCTAGAAGTTGGCGACAAGTAGGTACGTTTACGTTGGACAAGGAATCAATTAAAATTTACTAAAAGGTATCAGTAAAGTAACGCAAGTAGTCGGTGGAAAATAGATTTTTTTTCATGTACAACGGGTTGGCACTTCACCTCAATCACACCTGATGCCGAAGGTCGAGGCGTGCTCACCCGGAATCTACAACTTACTTTGGAGACTGGCTCCTTATCTCTGACAGCCGGAACACAACAAATTGCTGCAGACTTAGAAATGCTCTATCATTAACCAAAGCGAGAGATACTTTAAAATAAAAACTTATTAAGAAAGTAGTTATTAAAGTATTAGACTATTTAGATGATAATCTTCCCTGGACATAATCAGCTCCTTCGCATGCCAGGCTATTTCATAATTAATAACGAAGTATAAATCCCTTTTAGTAATATAAAAACCTGTTTTTACAAAAGCAAACCCCCCGAGTTTTTTGCTTGTTATTCACAGGGGAAAATTGCCTTTTGAACAACAACGCCAAATGTAAATTCTGACTATTTTAAGTGTAACCTTTATCGACAAAATAAGGCATTTTTTACTTTGCCTTAGTACTAACCATGTACTCTGGGAAGCTACTTGCGACCTCTGTTTTGTGCGCTTTATGTTGTATACGGATTCACGGATTGCATTGCACCAATTGCATGCGCACGTCCCTGAATCTGTGTGAGGTGAGATGGTCAGCGGGCAGCCGGGGCGGTAAATGCAATTTAACGGATGGAGCAATGCATCGTCCGCTCCTCGAGCCGACACCGGCCGAGCCAATTTGCACTTATTGAACCGTACTCACTCGGAAACATCATAGCACATATCGTTGTACGTAAATAATATGTCTATTGCAGACTTCCTTCTTCTAGGCAAATGGTAATTTCTCGTACACAAGTTATTGGAAGGGTTATTTTACGTTCACGGAAACATATACGAAATTTTAAACTCCCGTACCGATAAGGTTCCTGTTGACAAAATCTTCCTTTCAATGAATTTAAAGATACTATAAAAACAGAAACTTATAAAATATCGAACTGTTTACATGATAATCATCATCATCATCTCAGCCCGTAAACATCCCACTGCAGGGATATAGGCCTTCCCTCGTATAATGAAGGAGTATGGGCCATAGTTCACCACGCTGGCCCAACGCGGGTTGGGGGCTTATGGGGATGATAATCATATCTGGACATAACCAGTTCGCTCGCATGCCAGGCTATTTCACAATTAATAATGAAATATAAAAACCTGTTTTTAACAGAGAAACCCCTCGAGTTTCTTGCTTGTTTTTCTCAGGGGAAATTGAATTTTTGACTTTGAATCGAATCGTCGTCGAGTCGATGTCGAAGCATTTAGATTGCGTGCCATGATAGAATAAACTTTTCTTTAAACTAATCGTCAATTATTTAGGTAAAATTCTAACAATGATTTTTATAAAAGCTAAACAATTTGAAGAGTTAAATTCGTACTGCGTACGGCAGTACAGTCGGAAATAGATTTCATATAATAATAATACAATCTAAATTTTCTCAGAAATTTTAATGATTGTGGATAATCTGAGCAATACAAAACTATTTTCAGTACTTTAAAACATCGGAATCTAAATCAACTATAGCTTGACATTCTTGTTTTTCCCTGTTAAGGCTTTGTTTATGAGATATATATTACTAGGTTTCCGCCCGCGACTTAGTCCCCGTGGAAGATTTCATCAAACTTGGTGCAGCAAAAGAATAGTCTATAGATAATCCAGGTCTTAATCTGTCTAACAACCAAATTTTATCTAAATCCGTCTAATCGTTTAGGCGTGACGTGGTAACAAACACAAACACACACAAATAATATTAGTTGGGATTTACTTGAGTAGCAGCACTAATGATTTTCATTTCATTGGGTACCTCCGGCGGCACGTGTTGCTGGAATGCTCATTTCTCATGCGCAGACTGCTTTACTTACTTTACTTTACTTACTTGTAAATAGCTACCTACATATTATTATGTGGACAAGTTTATCGTACATCATTCATTATGACTCGACTATTTTGTTTTAATATAGAGCTATTTTATTTAAATATTAATTCTGTAATCACCGCACAACGAGGTTGCAGTGTTTTTAAAAATTAATAATGAAGTTTCCAACTCAGGAAAATCGCATCCAAGTGGTTTTAATTTTAGATTGGCGCTTACGAATGAGTGGACGGGCTGTATTAATTGCGTTTACAGCTCGAATACGCGGCGCTCTGCCCACGGTGGGGTGCATTGGCTTTGATACCCATGCTTACTCAAGCAGAGGTAAGGCGTTAAAATTAAAAAATTCGGACAATTACGAGTCTAACTCGCGCGTGGAGCTTTCTGTCTGTTATGCCAATTAATCACTTGAACGATTTTTATATGATAAGCATGAAGGGAAGGGAGAAGTATTCTAAACATTTTTTCAAACTCCAATTTCATTTTGACGACCGATTGTAGTGTAGTGCCTGCGAAAATAACGGTGGTAACTATAGGAGTGAATGTTTGTGTGATGAATACGAAAGATTATTCCCAAGTTAGACTTTGCTTAGTTTGGGACTAGATAATTAGTGTAAGTACAACTTGCAATTGGTATACAAAACTAATTTTGTTTATAAAAGGTTTTGTAAATTTCTTTAAAACTATGTTAGTCGAGGAAATTGTTTACTTTTTCGAAGGAAGGGTGAAATATTTGCATTACCTAATTATTTTAGATATTTATCTTTTTAAGGAATGTGACTACCCACCCGACTAAATGGTGGAGTATAAAAAATTCAACTACACTTTACATTAAATGTACCATAAAATATACTTTTTCAGTTTACTAAATTTTAACTTTACAGGAAGTATATAATTTAATAGTCTGTAGGTAAAATACTTGTAACATGTAGATGAATGGACAGACAGGCGGACAATTAAAATGCCGCCAAGTGCGTTTCGTACACTCGAGTTTAGGTACTGGTGAAGGAAATTAGACGTATGAGGCTACATTGTTAAAGTTGCTCATAATATCATAAAGCATGATCTACTCCTCCTACCCAGAGTGGTTGCAGGAAAAAATTACTCCAGTGATAAGGCCGCCATCATAACTACCATATCTTTAAGTTGCATGTTTATACTGTAAGTAATGTTGGTAAGAATTATTGTATTATATTTATAATATAAAATAATAATTTTGTAATATAAAAACCTTTTTTTTAAGAGCAACCTCTGAGTTTCTTGCTTGTTCTTCTCAGGGGAAAATTGCCTTTTGAACAAGCAGTAGTTTAAAAAATGTCAAATCTGACTATTTTAAGTGTACCGTGTGTACCAACAAAATAAAACATTTTTTGTTTTTGATTTTGTATTGTATCATGCGATATGTGTATTGCGATTGTATTGTATCAGGCGATTTAATTTTTTATACACTTATCCGAAGATATCTAGGTTTTTTTTGTAATTAACTTAAAATAAAGTAAAAAAAGAATGCAAGTTAAATGTCTAGGGATACATAAAAAATATGCGAAAGCAAGTAGACATGTGTTTCTCTATCGAAATAAAATTAGTTGGAAGGGCACTTCCTACACAGATCCATCAATAAAGTAGTTCTTCAATGCTTTTTTACATTACAATACATTGTTTTATGTTTTGTGAATATAGTTCACCACGAATACTATTTTAAATATTTAATATATGAGGTACGATAGGGTGTAGGGCGTATAATTTAAACGGCCAGCACAATTGCCAATGTACAATAACGACTTCAATGTGTTTCTATTTCCACGGAGATATCACATACGTACCATACCTGCATAAAAACAGTGGGATTGAGAACCACTCTTTTTAAAGTAGGTTAACAAAATAAGATAATATGTATGGATTATTTTTATTTTAGTTATTCGAATTATTTCATTATTATTGTATTTCATAATTTCTTAAATTAATTGTTTTCATACTTTAGCATAACGCTTCTGGAATATTTTACTGCATATTTATCTTAAAGTGAATGATACAGTATTGTTGACATAGCACTATATTACCTGAAGCCAATTTTTCCTTCTATGGAGCCTTACCCTCTTATTCATAAAAATTTACAATCGTTAGTTAAAGTAGGTTTTGTCATTTCCTTTTATTGCAACATTTCCTTATGGACGACAGAAGGCAAAACATAATTTAACTAAAACAGTCTTATAACGCGTTTGTAAATTTTTATGAATAAGACGGTGAATATGCAGAACTATCTGTTGTACTTAATAATTAGAACATTATTTATGCTAACCCACTTTATTACTTGTTTTGAGTTTCGAAATGATAGGTTTGCATTGGAGATATCGCTGTTAGATAATGTACTATACAAAGTTCCTATGTGGGAAGTCTATGTCAGCAGTAGAAGTCCTGTGGCTGATATGATGATGTTCCTTGTATAAACAATAAAGCGTATTTGATTGGTAGATTGAAAAATAGTACGAAAAAACATCAATAACAGTCATGTTCGTTTACAAATGGAAACGCAAACATTGTATCAACTGGCTTGTGAATAAACATTTCACGTAATAAATAAATGCATTCATTTTGTAATCAATATTGTAATAAGTAAACAGCCGAATCCAATAATGAAGTGGCACAAAGCGGATTGAAACGCATACCGTTGTCAATACCCTGAACGGAACCGGTGTTCAGTACTTGTAATTATGAAACCCCCTGTTTGTGCCGGGCTTATTGCTTCCTGCAGGTGACGTCACACCGGGAGCTCGATCAAAGTGAGTGCTTTTAATAAAGCCGCCGAACACATTACCTTGTATATTTGGAGCCGTTGAATATAATGATTAGGAATATGGTGAGAGGTCAGTTTGGAGTGGTCGCACATCTAATAGTCAGTCGTGTTCGGCCAGCAATATTAATATTGCATTGGTGATTCACCAAAGCCCCTGTCAGCGTTAATTCGTATATGTTATTAGATAAAGCGAAATTAATTTTACAGAAGGCCGGATTCAAAGCATTCCCATTAGTTTATGAGTACTTAAATTAATAGATGATAGCGAGCGAAGATTATCTCTTTATTAAATACATTATTAAAGAAACTGCTCTTAAATAAGAGAAAATTAATTCGGTCTCGTTCGTTTTCAATTAACTAAAACTGGCCAAGCGCGAATCGGATTCGCGTACCACCACATTAACACTTCTATGATACCTAAACATATCAACACAATAACTAAAAAACAATTAATGTCTTAACAATGACTTCTCAATACATTGTAATGTGTTGCAGGTGATCCCGTAAGATTTTATTTGGGGATAGATTAAGTTTTGTTTACTAAATTATATAGGTTAATTGTAGTTTTACTAAAGAGCAGGGCTGCGCCGCCCGTGTGCCAAGTGTGGGGCGCACACAGGCGCCAAGGGAATATGGGCTCCGGATGATATGCCAGCGCCAACTTTTGAAATTATTTTTGTTAAATACCAACATATTCTTTATAGTTGAGTATCGATAAGTAAGTAGGTACAAGTCTCCCAAGGAATATGAGGTATATTTGGTTAAAACAAAAGTAGAATATTTTTGTTTGCTTGCCTGTTTCCTAATCTACGAAGCGCCTGCACCGATTTTGACGGGGCTTACACGGGCGTATAGCTGATGTGATAAAGGTTAATCTTTATCACGTCAGCTATAGCTACACCTAGGCTAGTTTTATTTTATACAAGATATAATTATACATATAAAACTATTAGAAAAATATAGCAAACGTAATAGCTGTTTTGTTTATATCTATAATTATTTAGATAATTAATATCTCAAATAAAGTATTTCGCGTTTTATTTGTCGTAGTAATTGCCAAGCGGAAGTGAACCGTTTTATACCTATTTAGGAAAATACTATATAAAACTGGAGAACAGAGAGCACACTTAATGGGTGCGCTTACTGGACCCTCCGCGCCACGCGACCTCTTATTTAGATGGGCCAAGCTGAGAATGCAACAAAGGGAATCAATGAAGCACGCAAGCAGAACTTTCGAAGATTTTAATTTAAGTTGTTTGGTGTATTTGCATGATATCTTTCGAGGATTTTCTAAATTTTAAATTTATATGTTATGTTTTTATATGACCGTTTTTTCAAAAGGTGGGTTGTTTGAGTTTTTGTCGTATATGTATTATTTACATTAAATTTTATAAATACCATTTGAGGCTAACCGAAGAGCAAATTGAAGTAGCTCGTTTTTGCCTTAAACAAATTTAAGCCCGTCCAGAACCCGTCCTGCATAAAAAAAAATGCCACCATAGAATTTTGTCATTGACTCAAGAAGGCGAAGATTATATAATTTACATGGTTCTTTAGCTTTTTTATAGCCATAACTTCCACCGAAACTTGATGGACCAGTAACTCTTAATAATTCCAGTTTAGACGATTGAATGGGATGGTTTCCCTTCAATTATTAGTGGTCTAGTGGTCGGCCGTGGGGCGACAGTGAACAGGTGGCCCCAGCTCTCAGCTCCCACGTTGCGGGAAAGTTCGCGAGATCACCCCGTACCACGTTCTAAAAGCTATATCATTTCTACTTTTTAACGAAGTACATAAGATTTCATCTAACTAATATTACAAATGCGAAAGTTGGATATTTGTCTCTCAATCAAGGCGAAACGGATGAACAGATTTCGATGAAATTTGGTATTTAGGTAGAATATACCTTGGAATAAAACATAGGATACTTTTAATATCGATGAAGTGAGTAGTTCTTGTGGGATAAACAAATTCCATGGTAAAGTTATTCCACGGAAACCTAGTATAAGTAGTGTATTTACGTTGGAATCAGAATAATGATTAGTTGATCAGATTTAGTATTTTTGACAGAATTATTTGTTTATTAAATTATAAATCCGATATTAGCAGTAGCCAAGACTCTATTAGATAAAACCATGTAAGTATATTTGCTGTAAACTTTGTAAAGTATGTAAACATATATCACCTTCTTTAAGGTGAGGACGTGATATTTTCTTATGTATAAAGAGTAAGCGTTTGACCTCACATCTGATCTTAAGTGAAGAACGTTTAAAATACCCACTAAACAAACCGAGACTAAATATGTACCTCGCCGGGAATTGAACTCGCGAATTCTGTTTTGTAAATAAACCTTATGAAGTTAACATTGTAACATTTGATGTCATAATAAGGCTTTTCCGATTTGGCTACGGTACCCTAAAAAGGGAAATTAAAGATCAGATTATGTAACATTGCCGCAGTTATTTGAAGTTGAATGGACACAGAGCAAGCTCATTTCATCACACATTTCAGCCGCGCATCGATCGCGATCGTGGTACGGGGTCAGTCCGCGGCCGCAGCTGAATTATTAAACCGGTACAAAGGCTGATGAATGGCCTATTTAATCCGCTGGACGTTTCGCACTGGACCGATCCGCGACGTATCGGCATTTACATAAGAATTCGGCGCCCTCGTTCCCACGGACCCGAATTGTTTTGTTCGGAATTAAGGGATAGCTAGATTAGGTCGATTTGCATATTGATGTACGATTAGCAGGTGATGCGAATAAATAAATGAACGTAGGGTTAATTTTCAATAGATGTTTGTAACACACAATTTTATTGAATGTACATCCAAATAATGACGCACGTAGATATATTAAATTCAAATTGTTTATTTTGCTAGAATGTAGGTACACAATTGTGTTTTAATATTAAAAATAGGACCCGTTACATTCTGCCTTTAGAGCATGCAAAATTGGAAAATGTATATTTAATTATAATTATCAACTTTTAAACAATTATACAATTTTAAGTAGGTATGTCATAAACCTACCTACTTGCAAGGAAAGTTGAAATCTTCAAATTAATGTCAAAATTCCATACACAAATAAGAAATGATTTAATATAAAACATAAATTATCGCTGGATTTTTGAGTTAAGGGCGAATATGAAATTGATCTGAATTACGGGTGTACAATTAATGCAGTGGAAATGAAAGCATTGAGAAGTATGAATGGGGTGACTTTGAAAGATCAGGAATAGTGTAATTAGAGAGTAAAGCAGTGTGAAAGAAGATGTAGTGACAAGGATTGAAAAGGTATGCTGAGATGGTTTGGACATGTGTACCTAGAGGATGAAAGAAAGAAGATTAACGAAAGAGATATACGAAGCGAAATGGTAGTGTTGGAGAGGAAGACCACGGCCAACGTACGTATCAAATCGGGGACGTCTTAAAGAAAGGCCAAGTCAAGAGTACCCTAAACCGACGAGCATGTATGAACAACCTTATGAAAGTGAATGAAGCAAAAGAGGTGTGTCAGGATCGTAGCAAGTGGAAGTCTATGGTCTCTGCCTACACCTAAGGAAACAGGCGTGACTTTTTATATATATATATATATATATATATATATATGAAATTATCTCTGATTTAAAAATATGATGTAACTGTTTGTATATTAGTTATATTGTATCGAGTGCTTTTTCCACATTTAACATATTATTAGCCGGCCAGTCACCTAACTGAAATTTGTGGTCCTTATAACTAACTATACAGGGTGTAATAATTAAGTGTTAGTGCGATTATTCCGTAACTATTCCAGATACCTATCATAAAACGTTAAAATGATATCAAATATTCAAAATTTTGACGCTAAATACTCCCATATATTTAATATGACATTAGCAGAACTGTTTTCCTTCCTAACCCAAAGGTTGCCTAGAAGAGATCGCTTTTAGTGATAAGGCCGCTAAATTGTACTATCACTACTTAAGGCCGGCAACGCATCTGTGACCCCTTGGGTGTCCATGGGCGGCGGTGATTGCTTTCCATCAGGTGACCCGCATGCTCGTTTGCCGCCCTCTCATATAAAAAAAAAACACTTTTTTTTAATTTATCGTTGTGTTATGCTTCTTATTGTTATACAATAAAGAATAGTTTGTTTGTTTTAGGTTCCTTATTTTAAACATAATTTTGATTTTATTCTATATATCGATTTTTATCAAACATGACTATTATAACCTGTACCCTTGTTTAGTCTTTCCCCTTTTGATCGTCCCAGTCAAGTCGTGACAGCCTATGAAAAGGCTCACACGTCAACATCATTAATAACATTCAATTCGAAAGAAGTCCTTCTACTATGGAATTTAATTAGTTATAATTTAGTTATCTAAAGAAAATATAAGGACAAATCAAAATAATTACATCAGTATTAATAATAATTATATATATTACAAAGTCTTAGTTTCTATAAAACGAAGAGTTACTCCGCTCTTTCCGTGTAGTCGTCAAATGCAAAATGTAAATTATGTAATTTAGAATTAAACTGAGGAGTGCGCCTTCTGAGCAAGTCTCTTGGAAACCTAATTCTAGAGGTAAATGAGATACCCTAATGAAAGTGTCAAGACGTCGACGTGAATCCGACTCGACGAACCACACAAGACATCCTACATACGTACGAATTACACTCACATACGCCTTTGATGAAGTACAACAAGCCACTTTCTGCTGGTTTAAGGATCAAATGGTTGTTGCACACATTATCATAAGAACTATCTTTTGATGCTGATACGATTTGCTATAATTGGTAGGGTGTTGATTGCAGATTTGTGTTAAATACATATTTGTGCTTCTCATAATTTTTAATTTCCAATGAAAGCCGACGGGTGTTATGTGTTTTATGTTGTGTGTCTTGTCTTGGTCTCAGTAACGCGTAATCAGTAAAAGTAACTATATCTCAGTAACGCGTAATCGATTTCAGTGTGGTTTTTTTTATTATGTATATATAAGGTCTAACAAAATTAACCCAACAAACTTCGGCAATTGCATGTACATGACAATAAAATAATTATTCATTAAAAAAAATAGCCTTAATAATTTTGTTTCCGAATAAAAAAATTAAATGTACCTAAGTTCAAATGAAAATACACATTAACAGACTTACTTCATTCTGATTGTACCTTGTTTTATCAATGAGAAAAAACAGGCAACGTTCCATTGATATGGAAGACGCCAAAGGGGGTGGCGGGTGGCGGGGCACAGGGCGCAACCAATCACAGCAAGTCGCGGCGCGGTGCCGGGGCAAGCGCCGGCGGCGAGCGGCGAGTGGTCGCCTTTCGGCGTCTTTAAAGATAACGCGGCACGTGTTTGTGTGTTTTGCGGGGCCATTAATGTCAAACTCACAAAATTTACATTTCTAAATTTAATTTTTTAAATAAAATCTGTTGACTTTAATGTTTTATTTTTTATATTTTTCTTAATAGGTACATCCTATACATACACTCTGCAACGTTTGTCGGGTTAATTTTGTTAGACATTATATATTTACAAAAAAAACGTATTTGTGTAGTTTAACAACTATCTGGTATCTATAATACAAGCCTAGTTGCTTAGTGTGTGTGTTGATTTACAATGACTTGTCTATATACAGAATTATCTGTCAAATTTATTTTTCGGATAAACGACAACTTATACATTCTCAGTGTTACTTTGCGATGAGTTTTATATCTAACTAGTGTTAAACTTGTTAATTAATATGAGTAGCGATGTTTTTCTTTTTATTTGAATAGTTATACCTGTCCAAAGAAAAAAGCTTTAGTAGGTACATGTTTTCAATTCTTACGAAATGTTTTTTTCTTATTATAATTTGTGTTATACAATAAAATAATTAAAAACAACAGCGTATTCAATTTTCTCGATAAATCTAAAATTGATTACAATTTGATTTGAACTTTTGGGTTTATATTTTATTTTCCAGATTTTTAGAATAAGACTCTTTTCGATTTGCAACCGACATAATGCAAAAATCAAACATCGACGTACGATCCCATGTATATAATCCATACTAACACTATAATTGCGAAAGTGTGTCTGTGTGTCCGGCTTTTAAGCCTAAAGTGCTGAACCGATGGCAATGAAATTTGGTAAAGAAGGGACCTGGTGACGATTATAGGCTAACTTTTCCGACCGACTTCCAAAAAGGAGGAGGTTGAGCTCGCGATAATTTTATTTTTTTATTTTATTTATTTATTTTCGATAAATAATTACAAGTAACAGTATAATTACTAAAGTACTTAAAAATTCTAATGCTTGGACTCTGATCTTACCTCAAGCTACCTGAATCTTGAGGATCAGTTCCTTTCTTATACACATAAGCAGTAGTAGTACTACTACTGTAATACTCGTGTAATATACATAGATTGTGTCGGTTTTACCTTTTATCGAGTCACAATCTATGGCTTTGATGGATAACGACGGATAACAATACAATTAACATTTGAATGACATATATGTAGTTAGGCTATACTGATACAGATACCAATACTTATTCTAGGTGAGTTGAACTATTCTTGAGAACACTGAAAAAATAATTCCACGCGAACGAAGCCGCGGGCGAAAGTTAGTAAATTTGAAATCTACGGCCTTTTTCAAATAAGAGTGTGTTATACGTAGGTGTTGTACATGAAATAATTAGTTTTGATATCAGTATAAGTTTTCCAACAAGGCAACATTTAAAATTTACACCTTGATGTGAACCATGTTAGGACTGGTAAAATAAGTATTTGAAAAAACAATTATTCTTATAAGAAAAGAGTGACGAGTGTTTTCACGCTTCGAATGGTATGTTAAATAGACTTGACGATGGGTCATAGCGGCGGGGCGGTCTGAAAACACTGTCAGATGGCAACTAATCTGACATAAATCCACCAATCCGCATTATACCCACGTGGTTGATTATGGTTATAGATAGGAGTAGAAGTTCGTTTTCCTTGCAAGCTAAATTCAACAGTTCTGGTAACATAACTATCAAAGTTAATCAAAGTTTTTATGCGATTTACATCCTTTTCAAACAGAGGAACAGTAAAAATTTTGCATTTTATCTACCTACTCTATGATTGTGGTCCTTATCCTCCTAAGTTTCCCTACAAGTTGTTGATGTTAATGTAGACCAAAATAATACCCTAAAATCACAGAATGATTATTTCACAATCATAATCATTATTGCATTGTCACAATATAAAGCACATACACACTTACATTGCATGAGGACATTTGAGTGAGGCAATGCCACTAATTCATGTAGTCCTCATTTGTGTTCCCCCACAAGAGGTTTCAAAAACAGTTTTATCCACTAATACGAGCCAAAGTTGGATGACGCGTTTGTTGGCCCGTAATAATTGCTGGGTTATAAGGGGAGGCCTGTAATAATAGTCAATTAAGTTGTCAAACTTTCATACCCAAGTTGAAGTAGTTGGCAGGGTTAATTTATTACCAAAGAATAGTTCCTGAAAGCCACTAATTTGTAAGTATTATTTGTACAGAGGGGCAAAATGTTATTTATTTATTTCCTTTCTGGCGAACTCACAACAAGAATCAAGTATATGTCAATAAATTTAAGATATTTATTATGCTTATTATGTGTGTTTACACATAATAAGCATGGCATGGCATGACAATTAGAAGCAATGGGTAACTATTTTTCAAAATATATTCGAGACGTTAAGAGGGTTTATTCCAGTGGCGCCCTCATTGGACGAAGTAGATTTTTAAATACAGATCAAATAAAAAAAAATCGCTCTAATCTGCACGAGAAGCCTAAAAGCTAATTATAAATAATACCTAAATAGCTTTAATTACGGTTACTTTCGAAACTTTCTAATTATTGATAAAAATGGACAGTTTTTTTCGTCATCCTGAATTCTGGAAAATAACTCTCATCAAAGCTATTCGGATATTATTTTAGTTTTTTCGAGTGCCGGTCAGAACGATTTTTTTTATTTATTCTGTATTTAAAAAGAAATCTGAATTTATCCAACGAGGACGCCACTGGACGATATAAACCCTCTTAATATAAACCCTCGTAATATAATCTAAATGTAGGTATGTTATACGTCATTTGTCACTTTAGCATAAGAATTATTGTAAAAAGTTTGTTCCCCATAATAAAATAAAATATCCTTGGACAAACACACAGATCCACACTAGGCTTGTATTTTGGATACCAGATGGTTGATATACTACACAAATGCATTTTTTTCTTAATAAATACATATATAAATGAAAACATCCATACTCGGGCACAAAAGTTCGTATTCATTATACAAACAAATGTTTCTAGCGGGATTCGAAACCGCGACCTTTTGGTATAGCAGTCAGCGTTTTTAACCACTACACCAAACGGGTATAAATATAATTTCTTTGGGGGAGGCCTTTGTCCAGCAGTGGACATCTTTCGGCTGATATGATAATAATTTACGCTGTGAGAAGTAGTGCTGTGTGGTTTCTGCATGTAAAAGGAATGGAACCTACCTACCCTCGTCTCTTCTCGTAGGTGTCGCAAAAGGTTACGATTTCATGACACGTTTTAACGGCGATGGGCCGCTGTCAGTGTGTATTTCTGTATATTTCAAAAGGTGATCAGTGGATGTTGTTTCAAAGATTAAACTTTTAATGTTTGTGATATTTCTAAGCACACCATTTGGGATAAAGGTTGTCACGTTACATACATACGTATGTATGTGCTATATGATTAGGTTATAACGTCACTGGCATAACTATAAAATAAATAATAATTCTCATAACCTAAGCAACCAGAAGCCAAAAAACTTTATTAAACTATTTGTACCTAGGTATATAGCGATTCATTTGCGTCGAGTCACCCATAAATCTGCACTACTCCTTACTTACTTAGGTGCTTACTACGTCAACAATGTGATCTTTGTTTAGCATTCCCCAAACTTGGACTAAGTATTCGCTAACAGTACAACCACGTGCGGTAGATTTACTCCATTACAATAAGGTACAAATGCAAGTCGGTAAACGGCTCCTGTGTCAAAATAGAATTTTGACAGAAGGCTTGTGGCCGACTGTACTATCGGGTTTAAATTCTGCATTTCAATATTCACCGTATTATCGGTTGGATGCAGTATTACATTGTCCTTACCGTTCAATTACACTGTGCACTATTATATAGGCAAGTTTACGTAGCAGTAACCGCTACGTCGGCTACAAATTACGCCGGAGTTTGTTTTAACCGCTATGTGGCGTAGCATTGTGGACTACGACGCGAACATTGTTCGGCGAATTGGATACAGGAATGGTTGCTAATACACGCTAACCAGGTTTTGTTTACGAAATCCGTTTAATTGAGTTTACATCCTGCTCTGATCCCCGCTAATGTTTGTGGTTCTTGTACAGAAATTAAATTAATCGAAATGGTTCAAAGGTCAGTCTTATTTGATTTGATGCCTCATTTTACGGCAAGTGAACGCAAAATTACGAGTATATTTCTTTACGTAGAAACTTTTAACTCTCTCAAGTCGGTTAAAAGTAGTAGTAAGTACTTTTAATAGTAGTCTATTGTAGCTGTAAACAAAGTTGATTTTTATAATATAGGTACCTAGTGGCCCTCAGCATAATGGTGGTGCAACCCAAAATTTGTTAATACTTAACTTTATTCTATGCAAATCAAGGAACCAATGTAAAGTTTAGAAGCAATACTGGTGTATAATTTTTTGGTTTAAATGCCTCTCATTTATCCAGCGAGGGCAAACAAAAGATTTATTAACACATATTTATTAATTAATCAGTAATTAAATTACGCTGCTAAATTTAAACCTCTTGAAATTTTATGATATCTACAACCGCACATTTATAAAACGTATGTAAGTCGACCCTATTTTTATTTATATAATTTTATTCATCTTTCATAATCGGTGTAAATTAAACTGCATGCATCTTGTATGACTATGTCCAGGGGTGATTGTGCCACGGGTGAACAATGTTTTTTAACTTATAAAGAGACAGTAACTTCGGCATGGAATATATTAATTTGTTTTCATTGCAGTAAATGTTTAAAAGTTTTTTTTTGAATGCAATCACACTTTGAATCGTGTAACATGATTGAAAGAAAGAAACATAATGATTTATTGGTTAGATTTGTTAGATTTTGGGTGTACAGATAAAAAATTCTTTTGTAGATAAGTAGTCCAAAAAATGGGATTATCTACTTAAAATTACTGTTGACCTTGAAAACATGGCCTCATGATTGTCTGACACCAAGGAGTTCATCAGAAACATAAGCAAACGTTGGATCTTGACCTTCGGGAACATAAGAGGCAGTGTACCGCTCCGAGGTTCAGTTTGCCATTTAGCGAGCAACCGCCGTCCTTGTCATTTTGTCATGGGTACGATGGGGATTTTCGTCAGTCTTTAATTTTACACATTTTTATTTATAAATGCTTATTATACATCATGTTATTATAAGCTAAATTTTAAATGAAATCACTACAAAAATCACTATATCTAGAACAAAATGCAAGTGTGGACAGAGTGTGCTCAGAGTGGGACGCCGGTGATGATGATGGTTGACTTACCGTTGTTTTGGGTTTGTTAGCCTTGCTCGTTTTGGGGCGAACGGGCGGTGTGGGGGGTGCAGGCGGCGTACACGGTGGACTGGTATCGCCTCCGCTCCCGCTTGTTCCTGTGCCGCTCGACTTCTCGGACCCGGAGTTACTGGACTGCAAGCAATGTCGAATCGTGAATTTAACAATAAACAAAGCTTATCTGTTTAATTAATGTATTATTGATCGGATCGGATTTGGAAGATTTTCGGCACGCGGGTGGATTATGTCCTGGAATACTTTTAATCCCGAATTTTCTAGTAAACTCCTCCACGCGGGCGGCATGAAATAAGATTTTGTTTTATACGAATTCACATGTTGTCCACATTGTGATGGTTGAACGGCTACCCCGTTTTGGCTTTTCCACATCCATCTTCATAGTGTGTGCATTTAAAGAAGTTTTAAAGCAACATTAAGTGATTTGAATGTGTTGCTGGGTACGCTTATAATGTAGGTAATATAGGTAAAGGTAATATAGGTAAGGTAGGTAGGTGGCTGTGGGTTCTCTGGAAGAGATCGCTTTTAGTGATAAGACCGCCTAATTGTGTTATCATCAAAAATTATTATAAATTATTTTGCGCAATAAAGAGTATTTGTATTGTATTGTAAATATAAAGCGTATAAACATAGTTTACCACATAAAATCTTAAACGAGTGTTTAATAGTGATATCATAAACTTTGAAACATTTATAGGAAACGGCGTATTTATTAGAGATGTATGTAGGTAATAAACATAGAATTTTAATAATTCATAATTTTTTATTATTATTTAATTATAAAATTCAAGAAATAAAACTTTATCCCATTATCCGAATTTAATTTTAAATAAGTAATTTAAAAGTTCAACTGGTAACCAACGTGTATATTCTGATTACGAGACTTTCCTGTACGATTCTGGCCGTTTTTTTTAAATCACTACGCTTTATTTGATTTAAGATTTTTTTTGTTGCTCTCTCTCTCTTTTTGATCTCTCATAGCACGTTGCATTGTAAGCCGCCTCCGTGGCTCAATGTAAACAACATTGGGTTTACGATTCTGAGGTCGCGGGTTCGATCCCCAGTGGGATACATGTTTAAGTATTCGGTTTGGTTGGTGGTAGGGCATTTTAAATGTCCGCCTGGCTAGCTATCACCATCTTATCTAAATCTGCCGCCAAGCAGCAATGTTAATAGCATTGTTGTGTTCCGGTTGTCAGAGATAAGATAGCCAGTACCCCAAATGTGTTGGGGTTTCCGGGTCAGTACGCTTCCACCTTCGACCTCATCTTCACTTAACATCAGGTGTGATTGAGGTCAAGTACCAACCCGTTGTGCATAAAAAAAAGCACATTATTATAATGAATTAATCATATTTGGACACAAAATGGCATTGCCTAATTTTAATCCTGGTTTTCAGGAGAAACAGAGAACGGAAACTGGAGGTGGATATTACAATTTCAACCAAAGTAACACCAGCTTGTTAGAGCTTTTTAGCTCCATTCGTGGTCATCAATCATGCGCAGCTGGCATGCCTTTGTTCCAGATAGGGAAGTACAAGTCATCGTGACCGATAATATTTGCACTTATCTGTGGATAGCCCTGACCCTGACATTACGGGACGGTGCAGATTTATTGTGTAATTTGCCAAACTACTAAGTGCAGAGTCCTAGTTTTTTCGTCATATTATGACCGCTGGCAGATAAGATGCCAAATTACCCTAGATTGCAGATATACAACAGAACTATATTTATGTTTAGAATTAGAAGAATGATTTTTTATTATCAGCAGTACTGTTAGAAGTGAGCTTTTTCAACGGTTTTTTTTTTATGCACAACGGGTTGGTACTTGACCGCAATCACACCTGATGTTAAGTGAAGATGAGGTCGACCCGGAAACCCCAACACATTTGGAGGACTAGCTATCTAATCTCTGACAACTGGAACACAGCAATGCTATTAACAATTGCTGCTTGGCGGCAGAGATTAGATTTAGATTTAGACAGATTTAGATTTGTATAGATGATAAATGCCTTACACATTGGTTTTGCGAATTTTTTCTACATTTATTTCAAAATCAAAATCAAAAATATTTTATTCAATGTAGGATACAAAAATATCACTTATTGAAAGTCAACATGTTATTTTTTTTAAACTACATTTCATAATTTTATAATTTTATAATTATATATGTGTTATCGTACTAAATGTCAACTTTATAGCACTAACTAATAGTTACAGACAGACGGACATGGCGAAACTAAAGGGTTCCTAGTTTGGCTATCGGATGTCTATAAATGCGAAAAAGTTTCTCAGCTATGACTAAAACATGTTCGTCTAAGTTTCAATTAGGTTCCTGTTGATATACAAAATCTTCTTTTCAATAAATTTAAAGATACTATAAAACAGAAACTAATTAAGAAAGCATATTATAAAATATCAGACTGTTTAGATGATAAACACCCCTGGATACAACCAGCTCGTTCGCATGCCTTGCAATTTCACAATTAATATTGAAATATAAAAATCTGTTTTTAAAAGAGCAACCTGGCGAGTTTCTTGTTTGTTCTTCTCAGGAAAAACTTGCAGTTTGAACAAGCTGTATCTTTAAAAAATCTAAAATTGTCTATTTTAAGTGCACCCTGTGTACCTGCAAAATAAAGCATTTTTGACCTGACTTTGACTTTGTTACTTATTTACATTGAAAGATTAAATTAATCCTTAATCCTTTTCCCAGGCCATTACGCAGAAAGACTGCAAAAATCTGTTGGTTTTCCGCGTTCGATAAGCTCTGCACTCCGCAGGTTCGACATTCGTCATTGTACACGCGGCTGCACAACGACCGTAAAATTTCCATGTTTTGAGTTGCGTTCGCATATAGCGTTGCGCGGTCAGCTTACACTGGTAGTGTTACGGTTATGCTGTCGACTGTACATGCTGCCTAATGCCGAGTGGAAACAAAATAAAACCCTTTCGCTTGTTAAAACCCGGGGAGAAAACATCCCAACTGTACAATGTTTGTGGCGGATTGAGCAAAATGAATTGGGAGAATCGCGCAAGGGAGGTATTCAGGAACGTGGCCCCTTTGTAGGAGTATATTTTAATGAACCCCTAATTTTTGGCGGCCAAAGGGATCTGTTACAATGTAACGGCTTTAACAGTCCAGGGTAAGTTGCTCGCCTTATCATTGTTGAGGAAAAAATTTAAAATGTGATTAGCATGAGGTCTGCGTTATGGGAGTGTTCACCGTCATAGTGCTTAAACATTTGTTCACATCAATCCCAATCACAATTTCTCAACTAATATTATAAATGTGAAAATTTTTTTGTGAATGTATGTATGTTTGTTATTTCTTCACGCCAAAACGGTTCGATAGATCTGGTTGAAATTTGGTTGGTAGACTGATTATGACCTTTTACAGGATTACAGGATACTTTTTATCCCGGAAAAGTGACTGGTACCGGTAGGATAGTATTATGCAGGTGGGTTGGCGATCGCCGATGTTTTGGGAACTCCACACCAATGACGCTGTTGCCTATCAAAGTCAAAGTCAAAGTCAAAAATGCTTTATTTTGTAGGTACACAGAGTACACTTAAAATAGTCAATTTTACATTTTTTAAGTTTGTTCAAAATGCAATTTTCCCCTGAGAAGAACAAACAAGAAACTCGAAGGGTTGCATAAAGGTTTTTATATTACAAAAAGGTTTTTATATTTCATTATTAATCGTGAAATAGCCTGGCATGCGAACAATCACTGTGCTAGTCACCCACGAGAAGAGACGAGTTGACCTTATTCTACTCTATCAGGAATTACACGGTCACGATATAGATTTGTTCAACGATCACATGTTTGAGAGTATCGAAGAAAAGGTTCCGGATATTGACCAATCGTGACGGAGAATCGAACTGTTTTCTTTTGTATTCTTCATAACCCCACTAACCTTTTTATTCATTTTATGGTGGGTGGGACTAGTGGAAACTTTTCCCATTAGAGTACTTATAAAAAAATGTTGAAGATTGTACGATGACGCGTTGAGGCCTCTCAAATCCATTGGACTCATTACCGCTTTTCATTCCTAACTTTTTTCAGCGAAACCGTAATGGCGGCGCGAAATTAAAAGGCATACAACGAGGATTTGGGGTAATTGGTTAATTAATAAGGGCGGACGGCTGTGAATTTTACACATCCAGCCAGCTGGAAGTATGCCAAACACTTGGTGTAAAATGCGAGGGATCTCGGGTATAGAGTTAACCCTATAATGTCGGCACCTTTAAGCAGAAATGTCTATTTTTAATTTTACCTACCCTGCTTAAATGTTACAGATAATTTTAATGGTTTAAAATCCTATCCATCCTTGAAGTTTATCAAATATGTATGTTATTCAGATTTACACAATAAAAATCTATATAGAAATATTCTTTTTACTAATCGATAATTTCGTTTCATTATAATAAAGATGCTGAAGGACCGAAAACATTAACTTTAAAGTGCCTAAGGTGCGTTTTACTTCTTAAGATGCTTTAAAGACCTAACTTTGAACATCAAGTTTTCAAACCAAAATAAAAATTATACTAAATTACGTTAATTAACAAAGTTTGCATTTAATGGGTTATTGGCGTAATGAGGTTTTACTTTAGGGATGCTGACTACTTTGCCGCTTAAACTTCACCTGAGTATAAATTTGTTCGGTAAGATAGCATTATGTTAAACCAGGCAAGAATTATCGATCACGAATTCAAATGTTTGTGTGTATACATGTGTGTTTTGACGGATGCTTACATCAGAATGCGGGAGATGGCTGCGTGCGGGGGAGATGGGTGATGAGACACGGTGCAAATTGGTCTCGCCCCCGCGGTCGCTTACAACGCCATTGACACTTACGCCGCTGCTTGCACTTACGCTGCTGCTGGCGCTGACACCTGCATTACTTATTGTACCTGTTAAATAAAGATTATAGACTTTACCTATAACAAAGACTTCCTGATCACCACGGTTATGCGGAATTCCTTTGGATCCAAAAAGGCGATCGTTTCGGTTGATCGCGGAAAAACAGATTTTAAATATCATTATTTTATTACACTAATAAAATAATGATATTTAAAATCTGTTTTTACCCGACTGCAAAGAAGGGTTATTGAATACTTGCTTACCTATTCAACTACAGATAAATTATAAATAAGGATCGATTTTTTATTCGTCAGATAAGCTGTTATCCATTATTATCAATTATTTTGCGCAATAAAGAGTATTTGTATTGTATTGTATTATCCTTCAGATATCTATCCATAAACTTATTCTACAATAAGACTATCCAACCTTGGAATAATGAATCCATACGTTAGATGTTGAACTCATTAGCTATATAATAATCAGGTAAAAATGCGGGCACCTTCACTTCAAGAATGAGGTAGGTACTTATTTACATGCCAACGTGTTTACGCATATTATGTGAATATTCTATGGTCCAGCTACAAGTAAATTAAGATATACCTATATAAATGCACACTTCCATAATAAACATTTAGACTACACTAAATCTTTAGACTATTTTTAACAAACACACCGACTTTTACATACAAATGTACTCATACACACACACACACACACACACACACACACTTTCTCACTCAAGTAATCCTGTTTATTATTATTGTTAAGTTTCTTATTAAATTTACACTGTTTCATTTAGTAAAATAATAGGTCTAGGTCTTCTGATACAGGTATTGCTATACTTACAAGGAGACCTCAACTACTCATTTATTAAAACTGATATTTTACTGAAAATAAATAATTTTGTAATTTTGTAATACCTAATGCTATACAAACCACTCGTAGTTATACCTCCATTATAGGTAAATAACAACACCCTTGTCCATTTTAGTGGACTTAATATATCTGTTATACCTAAATGCTTTTGGTGAGCAAAAACACATCTCATAGAGTATATCCTTTATTGTATTGTACTCACTGGTCTCTGCTGGTGGTTGGTGATGGTTCTCCGTGTGCCGGCGCAGGGATCGAGCGTCGCAATAGGACTTGCCGCATCCGTCCGCTTTGCACTCATACGGCTTCTTGTTGCGATGTGTTAACATATGGCCGTTCCTGTGGAGAAACTGCAACTTTAGAGGAGTCACAATGAGTGGACGCACTACGAACCTTCTCAAAAACAGAACAGTTACATATGCGTAGAGCCTTGATGAAGTAGATATTCTTCGAATTTCTTTTATTTCTTTGAATTCCATCAAATACATGTATAGATTTGCACGTTTTAATGGCGATGGGCTGACCACTTGTCACATATACATTTCTGTATATTTTGTGAGGTGAATAGTGGATGATGTTTCAAGCATTAATCTTTTAATGTTTGGAACACCCAGATGCTTATCCTTAGGCATAAAGCGCATCACACACTTGCTCGCTCATACTAATACATGAGAATGATTGAGAAGTAAAAGTAATATACGCCAAATATGTCAAAAGATATCTTAAGATACTTTAAGGTTCTTTCATGTTTTCGTATTGCTCTATGTTCACCTTTTTCAATATACAGATTTATGACCTGCTTAAAATTTTAGATATGTAATGTATCACATCAACAGCCTATGAACAGTCCACTACTGGACTACTGCCTCTCCCATGGAGCGATATGCATCACTTTCCATGGGAGGATTTGCCCTAATCGTCACGCTCTGGGAAGGCGGGTTGACTATCGCAGTTTATTTCTGGGAGCTCCTAAACCATGACGTTGCTGACCACCACTGGATTATGCTGTTATGCTTACTATCGTTTAGTCTCGTCTTTTACTACACCCACGGGAAGAGATTGACTCTATTCTACTCTACTAGGAACCACACCAGGCAATATAAAATGTATACCGTTAATTATTACATTCATGGTAAGCATTTTCTTTATTATGATTCAAAGTATTTAAATAAGCACTGTCAAGGTTCGTATGCTCCTACTCAGCTCTCGTCGGCCTTCAGTTTTTGAAAAACTTTTTAAAGTAAAAATATTGACTTTTCCCGAATTCCTGTTACTGTTTTGTTTACCAAAAGTTCAACACATTTATATTCATTCAACAGTTCGATATTCAATGACCCGGCGGCGCTGCGCTGGCACACTGAATTTTCAAAAATCGGATATTTTGCATGACAACCGACGCTGCCTGCGGGATGCGTATCAACAATATTTGAGCGTATGTAAACTTTGAACAAATTTTTGTTTTTATTTTTTTAGTTGCATTTATTCGATGTTTAGTATGAATGTGGAGGGATACAAGGCTCAAGATACGTATTGAAGGCTCGAGTGAAGTAGTTAGTAGAGTCAGGTAGTTTTTTATTGAAGGCCATCGATTATAGAAGTCAAGTTGCCACTACTGTGACAAACATGGACCAATCCACACAGGATCTGCGTGGATATTTATGGCCTATAGGTATCGTCTCCCAGGGAAAGGAGGCTGACCTAACAGTGAGGACTTAAGGCTGTTGATGAAACTTAGGACAAAATATTAACTTTAAGACATTCAAGAGATTGGATATTCCAGCCTACTCATGCTTATTTTATTTCTGATTATTCCTGAAAATGGAGTGTGTAATAAATAAAAAAATGTGTGGTTTGAGGTGCTCCGATCCAATCAAAACTTCGTAAATCACAAACCAAAGCCAAATCAAGACTGCCTGATCCGAAATCTCGTCTTGTATGATTCGAAAATTGTCTGATTATTGAAGACGAGAAATATGTGTTCGATTTCTTCAAAACACTACCGGTACATAGATACACATTGCATTTTCGTCACGTAACACAAACTAGGTCACCAAGTTAACACATGGCCTGTCGGTGTGGTCAATATACAGGCATTATGGGCAGGATACGAGTAGCATTAATATGCATGCGGGTTGTAAGCTAGGCCGATTAAAGGGACACCTTGTGTAAACAAGTGGCGTAGATTAAATACGGGAGAGGCGTACGGATTATTTTGATATGCTGTGCCGCCGGTTCATTTTGCAGCTAACTAAAAGCCCCAGCAAGAGTGAATCTACATCTTCCTCTCAACGTACAGAAGGACGAAATGCAAGAGTGATTTTGAAAAGTTATGTAAGTTGTCAACTGGCTACGATCGAGGAATTTGTTTTCTTGCTTGGTTACCTGGTTACAAACAAAGAAACCTCTTATCAAAACTTTTATTTTATTTATTAGCGGAAATTGTACGTCGCAGTTTCTACTATTTATATTCCTTCTTAGTAATGCTATGTAGATAAGTCAATTTCCCAGTATAACGAAGCTTTAAATAATACTGTTGTAAATATGAGTAGGTACACATTTTGCATGATCCATATGTAATTTTAACCGACGCAAAAAGAGAGGAGAGATAGAGTTGGTTATAAGTTTAATGCTTCTAGTCTGTGTGTCTGTCTGTAGCATGCTAAAACGGATGAACAGATTTGATAACGGTTTTTCATTTTCGAAAGCTGGGGATGGCGATGATTTATAGTCAAATTCGATAGCTATTAAGATATTTAATTATTAAGACTGTTACTTTGTATACTTGGATGATATTATTATTTGTTCATAGTTGGTTGAAGGTTTTATAAATTTAAAATGTATGGTATTTAATGACAGATATGCGCAGATGAATACTCACAGGTGATCTTGTCTTTTGAAGGCTTTTGCACAGGTGATGCAGACGTACTTGCGCTCATCGCTGTGCGTCAGTTTGTGTTTCGCCAGCGCCGACGCGTTGCCGAAGATCTTGTTGCACACCTGCAAAGGAAATGGGACATTTAGTCTATGCGATCTTTAGATATACCCACTATTACAACTACACGGGTTAGTTCTATTAAAACAAAGACTACCCACTCCCTAGTCCTGAAATAAGCAGAGAGTGTTGTTTGCCAAAACATCGAGAATTTGTTGATTTTAACTTCAATGAGATGGTTAGTCGCGTGGTGGTATCGGACGCTTATGAACATTCTTGAGCACCTGATAAACTCACATTATGCGGCATATCTCAATAACACCAGCAATATTCTTTATAGATGTAAATTGTAATGTAAGTTGTAACTTTATAATTAGTATTTTGTCTAATTGATACTTATATTAATAAAAAAAACTGCGCTATTGTTCATGTATAAATGAAGTCAAATCCCTTATCAAGAATGATGTTTATAGATTATAAGATTAATGTATGAGGATAGAAATAAGCAACGCTATCACAAATAAAAAAGTCAAACATTTCACACTTCAAGAATTTATTTTAACGTAAAATACATGATATCATTTGTTGAATGTCAATTTAATTCTATTAAAAATAAAAATAGGGCTTAAGCATTTCTCGATCAGTCAGTATCTCCAAGCTACTACCCGTTTCGGAAAGGGAAACCATCGGTGGGAAAAGAAGCTGCGAAAGAATTTTTTTTTTTTTTTTCTAATGTAATCTATCCTAATTTTTTGAGTAATTTGGAGAATTTGCCTTTGCTGGTTTCATTCCTAATCTGGACAGGCAAGCTATTGAGAAACGAAGGTACCCAACCCAACCAATATAAAACTCAATGCTAATAGGCCTCTTACTAATGTATGTAAATAACCATTGATCTATCGACCCATCACGTCGTGTGATTTTCAACACGATTTTCAACACGTAAAAATCATTGAACCAACAGACCAAAACACACACACACTCACAAACTAGGATACAGACTTCGTCACATAAATTTAGAAGTCTTATTAACCGTTGATATTTCCTTATTTGCCAATCCCGTCCGTACGGTACTTAATTAAAATGAAGTAACCTCAATATTTGGGTGGAACATGTTACAACAACAATGGCCGAAGTCCGGGACCGCGGTGACCCTAATCTCGTGTTTGTTTCTCATCTAATTAGGGCCTTTCGTCTCCTTATCCCGTTTTTATTTCGGATATTCGAGGGAGCTCTCTGGGGCGTATTTATCGACGGGACGGACTATAGTTTCGTACGAGAACATACAATTCGGTAATTTTACTGAAATGCTAATATAGGCTATCTTAATATGACTATCATCAGCCCGTGTTACTTTATTTATTTGTTCATCAATGTGTTACAACTATTATTATTTGATATGTCAGATCAACCAACGGCTCTCTCCTAGCACTAGTACACTATGCAAGCCGTAAGCTTGAGCTTGCATTTTTATCAGTGCACACCGATAGGTTAGTACTATATTAATTCTGTGCCGATAGTCTATGTACATAGGGGTACGTGGCATACGTCCGCGCTTTGTGACATAAGAACTCACTCCATCACTCACACAAATGCTCAGTTTAGCTAGCGTACTGTACTCGTAGAGTATTAGAGAATGTCTCGTTCCGTATTCAAAACTATTCGTATCCTTTTCAATGTTTCCGAATCGTACTAGCGAACATTTGGTATCGGCACATGGAATCGGCACAGGTTGCAAGAGTTGCGTAAGTCCAAACGAGTCAGACTTAATGTATAAACCGGTCAAGTAAGAGTTGGGATGCGAGAAGCCCAGTTTTACTGCAGCTCTAAATGTGGTAATCAATGACGTACAAAACCCTTCCACCTTCAACCTCATCATCACTTAACATCAGGTATGATTGAGGTCAAGTGCCAACCCGTAATGCAAAAAAAAAAAGGCATTACTATTTACATTTATTTATTTATTGATGATTATTTTCATATATTTTTAAGTGATAGGTAACGTAGGACTCTGCCTAAAATCGATATTTTCTTTTACGTAAACGCCTGTATTTCTTCCACCATTTGCTATAATCATATTAAAGGAGTATGCCGCTCAAAGTATGACGCTTTGTACAAAACTCAAAATGATGGCGTCAAAACTAAAGTCCGTTTAAATTGTAGCAAATAAGCTATATACTTTTAGGAAATATATAAAATTTTAGTGGATATCCGCATTACTACCTTTTGTCGAATTTAATATTTTGAGGTTAAGTAACCATGTGTGTGCTTGTTTGATTGTCTATCTGCGTCAAATAGTTTCTGAATTAATGGCGGTGACTGTTGGATAGACCGGCACGTGGTTTTTCTTAAAAGTTTCCTTTTGATTTTTGGTACAAAACACTAAAAATGTTTCAGATATGTACTAAAAAAGTGCCGAAAGCCGACACATATACCGGGTGAATTTTTTAAGTGGCCCTGGATGGCCAAATCTTAAACTAAGGAATATTCCGAAACTTCACAGAATTTGTTCCTTATTAGCGACCCTGTCGAATGGTGTAATAATACAGCATGTGTTTTTTTTTCAAAATCAACGGGTTCGATTCCTGGCTAGGAATATTAATTTTTCAAAAATCCAATGATGCAGTTTTACTTTTTATCAAAATCGGGCCTGTGGCTTCTTTGAGTACATTTCGCTATTCCTCATAGTTTAGGATTTGGCCATCCAGGCCCACTTAAAAAAATCACCCTTTATACTAATATCATCTGTATAGCGCGAAGTTTAATAAAATTCCACAGTCACCTTTTTCATCGCCTTTGATAGACTCAGTTTGAACTGAAATCCCACCCGTTCATCTTTGTCTGGCAGTGTCTAGAATGTAATATAAAATCCTGTCCAACAAAGGTAGTACCTACTTATTAGAATTGTTTTTATTTATTGTCCAATGAAAAGCGTCTTTTAATTAAATGGCATTCAATACAAAACGTTTATCCGAGAAGGGTGCGCTAGAACACAATTCTATATTCAGTGGGTGCGGCCATTGTCTTCTCTACGATGTTATTACGCCTGGCATTTGAATATTTTACTAAGGGCCTGAGAGTTTTTCGTTAACGGGTTTTTGAGTGAAGAACAAAGAGGGTCGGGTAGACCTATCTATCACGTATTAACATTAGGATATAGGCTGTGGTTTGTACTTAGGTACTATAAGGATAGCAGAATTGAATAATTCGCAAATACAAATATAAGCTTTTATTTAGTGTCATTGCGTTGTAGAAGTAGCCAAGATCTTCTAAAACAATTTTCTAAAAAAATTAATCAATGGCTACTTTATATTTTCTAAAAACAATTTACTGAGTCGTGAAATTTGCCTTCAGTGAAATTTTTCATAAATATAAAGAAGTTATTGATCAATTTTTTTTTAAATATTTATAGGAGTTCTCAATATTCTCCGACGCAATGAAATAATAAACATAGTCTATTAGATTAAAAAATAGTGACATTTTTAATCTAATAGTCCATGTTTTATAACTAAATACTTACACTATAACTGAATTAAGCTACCGATTTGTTA
Organism: Oegoconia quadripuncta; assembly: GCA_949316235.1. Classification (NCBI taxonomy): domain Eukaryota; kingdom Metazoa; phylum Arthropoda; class Insecta; order Lepidoptera; family Autostichidae; genus Oegoconia; species Oegoconia quadripuncta. The sequence continues at coordinate 6,823,710 of OX438759.1, forward strand.
GAAAATGACAGGTACTATATCCATGTCCAAAAAATTAGGACTATGTAAGTATGTAAGTATAAGTAAAATGTCCTTTTCAATATTTGCAAACTATTTTTAAACCACTTGCTGGTACCTCATTGAGCTGGAATTTGGCATAATTATGAAAGATCAATGACGTGCAATATTAACTATCGAGCTGATCTGATGATGAAGCCAGGACATAGGGACTGGAACTCACTGATGGCAAATGGCCGGAACATAGTCGAATTTGGGTTAGTGTGTTTTGTTGCCATGAGCACTTTCCATTACACATGATGACGAGGGTCTGAAGATGGAGCTAGAAGATTGCCACTGGAACTCCTTGATGGACTTTATGTTACTCGTCTTTGTATACTAGAATGATGGAGTAACTTTAAAATAGATTAATTGGACCGCCTCCGTGGCTCAATGTAAACATTGGGTTTACGATTCGGAGGTCGCGGGTTCGATCCCCAGCGGGGTACATGTTTAAGTACTCGGTTTGGTAGGTGGTAGGACATGTTTAAATGTCCGCCTGGCTAGCTACCACCATCTTAACTAAATCTGCCGCCAAGCAGCAATGGTAATAGCATTGTTGTGTTCCGGTTGTCAGAGATAAGATAGCCAGTCCGCCAAATGTGTTGGAGTTTCCGGGTCAGTGCGCTTCCACCTTCGACCTCATCTTCACTTAACATCAGGTGTGATTGAGGTCAAGTACGAACCCGTCGTGCATAAAAAAAATTACCGTAATTATCAGTCATACACGCCCCCAATTTTGGGCCACAGCCTCCTCTCACTGTGAGAAGGTATGGTCTATAACCACGCTGACCCATTGTGGATTGGAGGAATTGTGTCAGACAGTTGGTTATTTGACAGTCACTGTTTTCATGGCACCGACTATGTCTATTCAATTGAAAAAAGCGAGACGGACTGTTTAACATACCTTCGAGGCACAGAAACACTCGGACCAAACCGCCACTATTGGTCATATGATGAGTCAGCATCATCATTATCAGCCCGTAAACATACCCTGCAGGGATATAGGCCTTCCCTCGTATAATGAGGGAGAAAAAGCCGTAGTCTACCATGCTGGCCCAATACGGGTTGGAGACTTCACATGCCTTTGAATTTTTATTTCTCAGGTAAGCAGGTTTCCTCACCATGTTTTCCTTCGCCGTTTTAAGAGCAGTCGGATAAATGCACATAAGTAATTAAATTAAATTTAAAAACTTATTCCTCGAATCGAATCGAACCTGGACCTCCTAAATTGGGAAACCGCGTCTTAACCACTGAGCCGCGCCGACGCTGCCGAGCCAGCCACCACCGACATGATGAGTAATGTGGCTTAATTAAGCCATGAGATAATGGTATCACATTCAGCTGTAGTTTACTTATTTCGTTGCCCTGATACGGGTAACGTCTTTTGTTATTGTTTTGACAGATTTTGTATACCCACTATTCTATATTGAATGTAAGAATAGATTATGTGAATGGTCAAAGAATAATGTTGTTCTAATCTATGGCGTTTCTATGAACCTTTTACAGACCTCATTAGGTATTAGGTCGATCGACTATTACTCGTAAACTCAGAGCTTACTTGTAGTGATAATTTTCCTTTCAAATTTAGACTATAGCTATACTACAATATTGTGTTCTCACAATTTACAAATCAGTGGGTTAGCTAGTAAGGGGTAGGAAGTGTTTGCTCCTATTCAGTTTGTTAATGAATGGGAGCCTGTTCTGAAGGGTTCTCCGACTAAACTAAACACAATGAAACTCAAAGGATGAAGAGCTTTTATGTCCGCGCTAGGGGAGGTAACTCAACAAACTGACAAGAGTCATAAAAAAAACCAAACTAATTTTAAAATTACTATAAAAGTAACTTATCTAGAAAAGGTTGGTTGGTGAAGCTGCCAATCACCAACACAGCTACAAGGTGTGGTCAGTCATCAATGAATTCACTGCGCCTATTTTTTCCCGATCGTAAAATTTAAATAGTACTCGACTTATTTGATAGTATAACCACAGCTTAAAAATAACAAGCAAGTTTTTTTGCCGATTCTCAAAGGTTTTCTATTACTAAAGGCAAGTGCAGCTCATCTCTTTGTCAAGGAGTATCTTTCGCCTTAAGGTTACTACAAAGCCTTTGGTATCTGTCTGACAACAGTTGCCGCAGATCCGAATGTCTCCCATTTTAAATATAATTGTTAATTAGTGGTATAATTGTGGTCTGTAAAAAAAAAATTTTGCAAGCGAACTTCCTTAATACATCACATCACTAACATTGCGTGTCAATAAATTACTACGTGGCGTGTACATTTTTCAGGTCACCTGTTTTCGGTTTTACTATAAATTCTCACCATTCTCCCAATTAAATTTTCCACGCGAACTCTTAGAAAATTGTACAATCGATTGGTGAGAGGAAAAAGGGACGGGTTCCGCCATTTCGGCCGTTAAATTCTTTTGTTACTTCTATACCATTAATTCGCTCGGTATGTTGTAGAGGAATTAGAGTAGAAACGGTAATTCCGAGGTAAACCCGAGGGTATACAATGTTCTTGGAATTAGAAATAGTACAGTGCATGTAATATATTATTCATTGTGAAATATATAGGATAAGGTCTTGTTATATTAAATAAGTTTCTTTAATGGCACGCAAGCAGACTCTCTATGGATTTCCATGAAAATTCCATGATCATCAGTCATACACGTCCCCAATATTGGGGCACAGCCTTGTCTCACTGGGAGAGGGTATGGAACATCATCCATCAGGCGGGCCCAATCCATTGGTGGATTTATGTCAGACCACCTGACAGTCAGTGCTTTTAAGCCGCCCCTTTAGGCCACCGACTTGGCTTAACTTCTTTTACTTCAATTGAAAACAATCGGGGTCGACTATTTAACGTGCCCTCCAAAGCACGGAAACACTCGTATTAAAGCGCCGCTAGTGGTGATCCATGCAAGCTCTGACCGCTTCAGACATTGTTTAACTTCGCTAACCGAAAACAAATAGCGAATGCGACTGCGCCACGAGTACTTCCATGATTTATTAGTATTCAAAATATAAGATCAGTTTTCACAAAAAAATGTTTACATAAAAGTCTATGCTTTTATGTAAACATTTTTTTGTGAAAACTGATCCAAAATCTTTGCCAAAATCTAATTTAATTCTTAGATTGGATTTTTTATATATTTATACGTAGATCGGTGTATTTAATACAAGTCAAAATGTTTTAAAAATACAAAAAAATAAAAGTAAAGCGTCTTGACCTCCCGTTTGGGGCATAGACATAACACACTGGTCGCGTTGCCCCGGTGAACAGCTAGGAGTGGAGCCAGTCCGAAGATCACACGAGGTCAGAACCAACCAGGATGAGAAACAACTGAGGTACAACTATACAATTTGAATGTATAATATGTTAGTAGTTAAACCAGAAGTTTAGTCTTCTGGTTTAATTTTGGATTCGTACCACTAAACGTCTTTTTCGTTGCTTGCCGAAGATTAAATGTCGTGAAAAGATCATACTTTATTTTTGTAAAGCAAAGTCAAATCCTAAAAAAATGAGTACAATGTTGTGTATTGGTGCTTTCATAAATCGCAACTTGGCAAATCCATAAAAAGTCAGTTTGTTACAAAACGACACATAAATGTTGTCTCCTATAGGTACTCTCTTAAAGATCCTAACTCAATGGCCACGCTGTTGTAGTGGCCGTTAAGATATCTCCTGGGCGGATCGATGTTTATGGGATAGAATATGCTTTTATTGGGGAATAAACTTACAATGATGGCCCCGAATTGTAACTATCGATGGTTGGTTTAATGGCAATTGGATTTAGATGCGGCCCGGGAGCGTGCTGCGTGTCTTTACGATCTTTAAAACTTGAGATTTCTATTATTGTATTAATGCTATATGTGTAGTTGAGGCAATCAAAATGTAGTGGTTTTGAAGGAAGATTTGAAGGAACCGTCTCTTCTCGTAGGTGAAGTAAAAGGCGACTACAGCGTGAAAAACGTAAGGTTTACAAAAGGGGTCGCCGGTTCGATTCACAGTCGGACATATTTAGTGCTCGGTTTGGTTGAGGGTAGGACATTTTTAAAGGGAAGCCTAGTCCTTGCCTAACATACCTTAGTCCTCCACTTTGAAATGATAATCTTTTTGAAGGCAGGTAAAAAGTCGTAGTTTCGCAGTATCATATATATAGATGTACTACTCGCATATAGGCTACGCTTCACGCTCAAACCCGATTTTTGCATGCATTTTACTATGTAGGTCATGGCTCGAGGGGAATTAGGTCGCTCTCGGGAGTTCATAATGTAATGACAGTATCATGCAGCCACATGTATCGTCAAATTATTTTATATTCAGTTCAAAATTTACATAGTGTAAGTATCGCTGGAGCAAGCTGGTTCTGGAGTGGAGATCAGGCCAGATATGGGACGCCCTCCCAGTTAGATGGAAGCGGCTGGAAGCTACTGAGTATAGCCAATTTGCCGGTATGAGAATCATCTTTTCCAACTTCATCTGTATAGTGCATTAGGACACAGCTTCTTCTCACTGGGTAGGTTTTGGGCTATAATCCACTACGCCGGCACGACTTGGCTTAACGACGCCTTCACTGAAAACAACCGGGATCGACTACTTAATGTGCTCTCCGAAGCACAGAAACACTCGTCTTAAAATGGCACTAGTCCATAGACTGACCGCACTAAACATTGCTTAACTTCGCTAATCTAAAAAGAATAGTAAATGCGATTGCCTCACGAGTGCTTTTTTTATGATTAACTGGATACGGTTTTGACCACAATCTAACCTGATGGAAAGTGACCATGTGGCCGAAGATGCAGCACGCAATCTCAGTAGATGCTTATTCACCTTGCTCGTGAAGATCCCAAGGTTGTAGGATTTGAGTACCTTACTTAATTTACACATCTTATGGCTTTCTTTAATTAGTTGAGGTAGTCATGTGGATCAATGTCTACCTTCACAGGTATATCCGTGTCGAGTATCACTGTCGATCCTAGCATATAGTGGAAGGAGTGAGAAAACCGAAGATCGGTTACTTTGGTATTGTTATGCGGTGGACCCCGTTTGGTTTTTTAAAAAACTATTTATTTGACACACCCGTTTATTATAAAAATTCGAGATCGCCTCGGTCCCCGGACCCTAAATTCTTGGATACGCGCGGTGTAGGTGCTAGGAAAAGACTGCTTGTAACCGCGTGGCACAAACTAGTTTTATTAGAAAGAAAGTTACGAGTAAACATTTTACTCGGCATTAATTATGGGTATAACAGCACGCTTTGTATCCCAGCAATGGACTATTGCGGGCTGATAATAAGTACATATATACACGAAGTAAGCTTTGGCATTATACGTTTTCTTATGTACGCTACCGATATACAGGGAAAGTAATGTCTATTGTTTTTAAACATTTTCACTTTATTATGATACCATGTTACGAGCTTGATAGGTATGAGTTTGAGCTAAAAGTTAATAACACTGTCAAAGTAATGTACCAAAAATCGCGGGAAAAAGCAAGAAATGTGTCAATCAACCAATCATAAAGCACCTCGGGATTATCCTGTTAGTATGAGACGCACCCCGTTCTTTCCAAGCCGTAAAATTCATTTTTTCAGCGACGCCCCGTCAATATAGAGCGAAAGGGATTGTGAAGCGTTCGTTGACGCTTTGGGGTTAAGCCCCAAGGGCGGGGTACGCGCACGCATTGGGTTTTTCGATGATTTAATCTTAGGGTTTGTCTAGCCCTGCTTGCTTGGACAGTAAAGAGTAGTGATGCCGTATGATATTAATAAACAAGTTATCTGTGCTATAGATTACATGTGATACTTGAATGTATAGTACAGTGAATGTACAGTACAGTGAATAACAGAAGACGGTAAAGGTAAGTATGTATATTTATATTATTGGGGATATTATAGTATCTACATAATGTTAGTATTTTCAATGCTCCGGACCAAAAATGGCAAAAAGGAAAACTTATAGAATCACCTGAAATTCTTTCCGTCTGTCACAGCAATTTCTTTTGAGAACTATTAACCGTAGACAATTGAATTTTAGTTTATAGTTTATTGTGGCTGAAATACAGTCGTGTAGTCAAGAAAGTGTAATTCAGATTGTAGGGTTTTGTATACCGGGCAATAAGGCCTGCTTTTAAAAAGAATTTAAAGTTCATCGCGTGTACATGATATGAAGAACGGCAACGGAACTCTTCTTTCTTTTTCATGATCGACTTTATATGTTCCTGCAGGTCCCAATGGTCCTCACTGCTTAACATAAAGTCGATCATGGTATTTTTCGTGAGTCTTGTCCCTGTTCTGTTTGCAAGCTCAGCACGCAGCGTTTCGAACTCCTGGAACTGGAAAAGTGTGTGCTCCGGAGTGTCGACTTGGTCACAAAACCAGCATTGGTCACAGGGTGCTTTCTGGATTCTTCTCAAGTAAGATCTGAAAACCTCGTGACCAGAAAGGGCTTGGGCCAAGTGAAGACCAACGGAACTCTTTCTGCTTCGCGGCAATTAAACATGTTAAAGCACGATTGAATAATATTTGTCAAAAGTACTTTCTGTAAGGTTTTTTTTAACTTCGAACAAACGCTGCAAAATTCTAACAAGGGATTTCGCACTAGGTACTACTGGACCTAATTTTAAATTGCCGACGAGTACGAAATTTGGGACAAATAATACAAGTCCAAAACAAAATACGAGAACTCCAGAGCATTCTCGCTTTTTTTTGTAAATGCCGACAGGTTTGCTCTCCCGTGAATTGAATTGAAAATGGAACTAACATACTTTTTAGTGTTCCGTATCAAAAATAGCAAAACGGAACACTTATTGGAACAAAATGGGATTTATATGAAGTTATCCGCCTACGTTTTTGTTGTTTTGTAAAGTTCTTTATTAATAATGGAATAAACAATTGTATACATCTCAGTGTCTAAGCCTAAGAGAAACGAACATAAGCAATAATAATTATTTGGCAGGCTAAGCACCTATTACAAACAGTTAACAATGAGGCAAAAGGTACGTGGCTAAACCGCCTATGTGGCTCAATGTAAACAACATGCCGCCAGCGTTTTGGGTACCTTACCTCGCGGCCCCAATTTTTTACATTTGTTCTAGTTTATATTTAAATTCCATCTCTTTATTTGTTACTGTTTTTAAATAAACAACATTAGGTTTACAGATTCGGAGGTCGCGGGTTCGATCCCCAGCGGGGTACATGTTTAAATATTCGGTTTGGTTGGTGGTAGCGCATTTTAAATGTCCGCCTGGCTAGCTACCACCATCTTATCCAAATCTGCCGCCAATCAGCAATGTTAATACCATTGTTGTGTTCCGGTTGTCAGAGATAAGATAGCCAGTCCCCTAAATGTGTTGGGGTTTCCGGGTCAGTACGCTTCCACCTTCGACCTCATCTTCACTTAACATCAGGTGTGATTGAGGTCAAGTACCAACCCGTTGTGCATAAAACTCAATCAAGAAATACGGTCATGTCTCATATCATATCAAAACCTCTAGGTACTTGCTGTTGACTTAGAATCATGTAATTTGGCAAGAACAAGAAAATCTTACAATACAAGTAAAGGAAAAAATCCGAAAATCGTTCATTTGTAGTTCTATCACGAACCCTCGGTGCGCGAGGCAGAGTCGCACTTGTCCAGTTTTATTTTCATTCTAACTTATATCGATAAGTGTAGTTATAGTTTGTGTTATCAATTTAAATGAATTTATTTACAATTTATTTTTTTTGTATAATTTAGATGTATGATGAGACTGTATCTTTTGATGTAAACAAAAATCTATTTGGCAATAATAATATAACAATATGTGTCTTAAACCCAGTAGAACACTAATGGACAATCATTTAATTACATATGAGTATTTTCTTGGAATAGGTACATTAATATTTCCCTCTCTGTCGTGGACATATTGTACGGCGTTGATACGGGTAACAAAACATTTTTTTCCACTTTTATCTGTCCGAAAAACAACCCGTATTTGGTCGCAAAGAGTATTTTGTAAGTATAGAGGTAATATTTCAGATAACGTTCCAACCCCTATGGCAACGAGTACGTATTATATTTTCGAATATTGAATAAAACCATGCTAAGCCCGGCTTTGTCTGATGTGTGTGATGTGATCACTATATATTTTGTTTGATATGTTCCGTATTTCCATTGTCTATTGTTGCAGTGTGAAATAAGCTTATGAAAATGCTATTGCAAATAATAATTTTAATGTGGAAGATATTGAATCTGTTAACTGAACGTGGTTGGGGTAAAGAAAAAGGGGGTGAGTAAGTTTGTGGAAGTACCTAGTCTTGTTATTTCCAATAAAAAAATTGGCATTCAAAAGTGACCGTTATATTCAATGTCTTTAAGGAGGTAGTCAACGAGTATTTCTTGGCTCTTTAATCTGTTTTTCTCGCTATTCCTTTTTAAGTATTCCTTTTTAAGTTCTTTGTCTATTTTACTTTCTGGAAAATGCTAATCCGCAATTAGAAGATAGAAAATAGAATGATATTAAATTTGGAATCATCAAAACTCCACGCAGGTCTGAAATTCCATTACATATCACATTATTTGAATTTGGAATTATCCATGTATGTGGTGACAATTTTTAAACGACTAAAGAGGTAAGAAACTAGTGACTCCATCAAAGACTGCCCGCGCCAGACGTTGCTTGACTTCGCTAATCGCTTGGGACTGCGCTACAAGTGCTTCAGTAAAAAATCCGCTATATATAGAATAAAAAAATTAAGTTATAAAGTGCAACTTGAGGCAGGTCTAGGTACGTCCAACAGTAGACTTGTATAGGCAGTTTATGGCTACGTATGCTAGCTGGACTATATACATAACCAGGGGTCCAATGGCGCTATTTTACAACGGTTTTACCGTTCGAACGGAACGTTTTTGGTTTTGGTTTAGCTTTAGTTTAGCTGATGTAAAAAATGGTATCGCGCTATTTTTTGTGAATGATTATATCGTTGACGCTACCAAAGTAAAACCAAACCCAAAATGTTTAGAGCTAACCACGAGTCTTAAAAAAATAGTTTAACTTCCTTTCAAATGTTTAGTAACGTTTTTGGTTATGGTTTAGCTTTGGTATTATCGTTCAAACTAAGCGCGATCGGCCCGCTGTATAACTAGGCAGTAGCCTAGCTCAGTGTGGCGTAGAAATGTTCATATAGTACGTGTATTCATGAAGACATTTTGTAGACACCGACAAATGATATGTTCAAACTCGATTGCCAAGGCGTGAAATTGAGACACTCGATTATTTACTGCATGGTTAACGGATACGAGCGTTTCCCATGGGCGTTCTTTAAAAACCTTCGACCGCAAATCTTGTTGTCACACAGAATACAGTTTGTGGTCCGGATAATAATAAACCAATAATATAAATATATACGATTAATTATCAACATCACGTCCCCACTGTTGGGGCACAGTGAGAGGAATCTCACTGGGAGAGGGTATGAGCCATAATCCACCACGCTGTCCCAGTGCGGATTTGTGTCAGACATGTGGCCACCTGACAGTGTTAGTAAGCTGCCCCGCGGTCAGTCCTTGGATAGGTGACCACTAGTGGCGTTTCAATATTAGTGTTTCCTTGCTTCGGAGGGTTGAAATAGACGGTCTCAGTTGTTTTTAATTGAAGACAGTTGTTAAAATTCTGTGGCTTATATGGCCAGCTGAAAAATACTGACAGGTGGAAAGTGATCTTACAAGGCTTTTGTTTTTCTAATCAAATAACATAAATACAAGTACAATAAAGTGTTAAAATAAAAATAAAATAAAATAAATTGAAAATCCTCTGAGGAAGTAGACAAGCAAGTAAATGAGGGCAAATCCTCCCAAGGAAAGAAAGAAGCATATATTCAGTAGTGGGACTTTAATAGGCTTTTGATGATATAAAGCAATGTGTTAATAGTTAAATATCTTCAAAACTATTAATAAGCTCAATTTACCTTTTTTTGCCCTTGACCCTCACACCTGTTGTTAAGTGAAGATGAGGCCGAAGGTGGTAACGTACTGACCCACAAACCCTATCTTATTTGGGGAACTGGCTATCTTATCTCTGACAACCGGAACACAACAATGCTATTAACATTGCTGTTTGGAAACCATCTATCCGATCCGATCTACTGTAATGTTGTATTACCGTTTAATACCTGGATCGCCTAGAATTGCCCAGTTTGCATTTCAGTATTCTAAACGTATGTAGATCAACATATTTTTGAACTTATTCGAAAATACAAATCAACCATCACTTATAAGTTTATATTAAAAGTATTTTAATGTTCTTCTTGTCGGTTTTTCGACATTAAAATATTGACTAGGCTAATGCTCTGCGGCTAGAAGCGTTCGTCAAGTATAATTACCTTCAAACGTAAGTACAGACAGATAGACAAAAGCTAAGGTAGACGAGCGTATTCTGTGACTAATGTGCCATGGACTGTGACTAATCAGGTTATTAGCAAGATAGGCCTCAATATTGATCGCCGGCATCTTCGTGCGGCTCACGTTTCCATAGTTCGACCGACCCGATGCTAATTGGATGACGTTCGATCCGCTTCTATCAGCCCGGGTCGTCTCCGCCAATTAAGAAAGCATTGATATAGTATCGATTTTCGTTACGTTTTGTTTTATATACCGAGAATAGCTAGTGAAGCTCTATTGGTCGCTGTCATGGTACAGAATATTAAGGCTGCAGATTTTTCCATCAGATAGATAGTATTAATTTTTTTTTGTAATAAGTAAATGCAATAAGTAGCAGTCCTCGTCTATTTTTTCTTTCTGCTCCTCATGCAAGCTCTCGGATAATAAATAGCTCGAGAACGACTGAGTTCAGAAAAAGTCTAGTGAAACAATCGGACGTGTATCGAGTATACAGGGCGTCCCAAAGTTATGGGACATGAAGGGGAAGTACCTTAAATATTGTAGATAGTGAATTTTGCTCAAAGAAGACTTTATGTTATTTTTAAAAGTTAGTAATTCTGCATTCATAGATTTTCTAAAAATTACTTGCTTCGGCTGGGAATCGAACCGACTTAAATGTGAAAAAAAAAACACCCTACTTTTATGATGCCAATCGAAAGAATAGCTAAAAAATAATAACTCTGCCTAAGTAACATAGTATTTTAAAAGAAAGGAACAACATAAAATGATTGAGTCAAATTTCAAGAAAGTTATTTATTGCCGACGACGTTCGAAAAGTAGCGATATTATCATTCCAAAGATAGCATTGATTATTCGTAAATAAGTACCCACTTCATAAAATAGGTACTAACATAGTTTTCCTTATTATAAGTGCACGTGTAGATGAAATGATAAAACTTGTATTTCAATACGTCCTCTGTAAGCTAGACAGAAGGCAAATTAAAAACAAAAATAAATAATTTATAATTTGAAAATGGAACAGTTTATGACAGCGTTTGTTTGAATGCATACTTTTTAAGATATTTTATTTTCACGTTGTTCCTTTCTTTTAAAATACTATGTTACTTAGGCAGAGTTATTATTTTTTAGCTATTCTTTCGATTGGCATCATAAAAGTAGGGTGTTTTTTTTTTCACATTTGAGTCGGTTCGATTCCCAGCCGAAGCAAATAATTTTTAGAAAATCTATGAATGCAGAATTACTAACTTTTAAAAATAACATAAAGTCTTCTTTGAGCAAAATTCACTATCTACGATATTTAAGGTACTTCCCCTTCATGTCCCATAACTTTGGGACGCCCTGTATATGATCAGATAGTCTGATCTGACGTATGGTTTTTGTTTTTTACCCTTTGTTTAAATCAAAAAATGTCCCAAGGACTGCAGTGTCCACTGGATCTGGCGCCGGATGCACGTGCATCTCTTGCACCGTCGGATATGGCCGACCAACGGATTATGAGTACGTGTGTGCGCTAATATTTCTTCACTTGATAAAAATTATAAAAATAAAGCTGAAATGTTTCTGATTTTACTAGAAAATTTCTTTCAAGTTATATTACAGCCGGAGAAAAAGTATCAGCGTAATTTATTTTTAATACCGACGCAAAGAGGGGCGCCATAAGTTTGACGCCTATTGTCTGTCTGTGTAGCTGTGTATCCGTGTGTCTGTCAGTGGCATTGTGTAGCGCCAAAACAGCAGTAGTTATTTGAAAACCAGCGTCTGTTATCTAACTGGTACTGCTACTGTCACATTTAACCACCAAGTTTTCCTCGAATTTATTTAGTTTATTGGAATATACTGTAGTTTTAAGACAAATTAACTTTATAGTACCACTTCAAAAGGAACAATAATTGGTTAATTTGTTGGAATAATTGGTTGGTGGTAGGGTATTTTAAATGTCCGCCTGGCTAGCTACCACCATCTTATCTAAATCTGCCGCCAAGCAGCAATGTTAATAGCATTGTTATGTTCCGGTTGTCAGAGATAAGATAGCCTGTCCCCACAAATGTGTTGGGGTTTCCGGGTCAGTACGCTTCCACCTTCGACCTCATCTTCACTTAACATCAGGTGTGATGTAGGTCAAGTACCGACCCGTTATGCATAAAAAAAAAAGCTGTATTCTAGAGATAATTATACACTAGTGAGTTGTGATCAGAATGGGAATGAGGTTTTTCAATGCTAATGAATAAAAGTAATTTCAGTCGGTGAACGCACGAGAGGCGCTGTGCGTCCTTGAGCTAAAGAACAGGTAAAACTCTCACGTTTTTCCCTAATGTGGCAAATGTAAAATTTGTGTTGCCATTTTATATATGTATGTATGATTAAATCACATAATATCTGATTACTTTATATTTATAACTACATATATAATATTGAAATAAATAAATATCCTGGGACATACACACAATGCCATCTAATTCCACACTAAGCAACTAGACTTGTATTGTGGATACCAGATGGTTGATATACTACACACATACATTTTTTTTTGTAAATATATACTTACTATAAATGAAAACATCCATAACGCGGGTATACACATGTCCGCATTCATCATACAAACTCATGCAACAACATGCTCTACTTGCAACCTGTAGTTTTAGCCGTTTTTTGAGAATAATATAGAATAAAAACTATAATAGGAACTTACTTATTTTTTTAATATGTTTGAATAACTTAAGTAGTATAAATATAAACAATAAAACACAAATTGTTTGAATATTATTTTATAAAAAAAAAAAACTAAACAAAACACCCTTTTTGATAAAAAAAAACTTACGTACTGCAAAAGCTGCGTACTGCGCAGGCGATCGGGCACACTTGAGTTGACATGCGATCACATCTTATCGCTGCATTGAACATGTGTGTGTTTAGCTGGATTGTTCCACTACACATTGCAATAAACGCCGATCACCACGCAGTGCCGTGAATTTAATAATAAATCTACGAAATCGGACCACGACCTGTGGTCGTGATTGTCGCGCTGAAGAAAAAATAGCATACCGACGCTAACCCGTGATTGACTGTCAATGTGCTAATAGAATGGTCACTAGGTTAGATTTTATTTTCACAAAAATCTTATTTCATTTGAGGTTGTCGGATTTCACGTAGGCAGATAGGAAGGAACATCGTTCCGACAACTCTTCAGTGACATGAATCGAACATTTTTTTGAACGAATTATATACGAACGAATTAATATAATTGAAATAATAAATAATAAGAATAAATATCCTTGACATACACACAGCGCCATCTAGTTCCACTTTAAGCAACTATAGGCTTGTGTTGTGGATACCAGATGGTTGATATACTACATAAATACATTTGTTTTTTTGAAAATAAATACTTATTATAAATGAAAGTCTCAGATGAGTGCATTTTGCTTTGAGAAATGGTTAACGAAGTATTTGAAATAATATTATGTGGAATATTATACGTGATAGGGACCCTACGAATCCCGCCAGTCGCATATCAATGTCCGGTCAGCGCATGCGTCGATGATGGTTTTGAAAATAAACAATTAAACTGTCTATGCCAAGGGTTTCTATTTCACTTACCTAATGTTATATTTTTTATTTTTGTTTTTTTTGAACTACGCAACTAGTGTACGTATCATAAAATTATTCGAGCCGATGGCTTACTTCACAAAACTTTTACAAATGAATAACATTATTTTTGTTTTCCATTCCTACATTTGACAACAAATATGAAAATCAATTCTTTATAGCCCGAAAATAGCAGATTGTATTGATTGAGCTGTTATTATTCCGGAGAGTTCGCGTGTCGAAACTTTCTTTTATGTCCATTGGAAAGGGCCTGACGAGGCGGTCTATAGTACTGCCACAGTAGATACCATTATAGATGACCAGTAACACAAAGGAAATTAGCCGCATTCGCTATTCGTTTTCGATTAGGAAAGTTAAGCAATGTCTGGCGTGGTCAGTCCGTGGATGGGTGACAGTTAGTGGCAATTTAATACGAGTGTTTTCTTGCTTCGGAGAGCATATTAAGTAATCGGTCCCGCTTGTTTTCAATTGAAGGCAGTCGTTAAGCCAAGTCAGATGCGTTTACATATACCCTCTGCCCGCGAGAGGAGGCTGTGCCCCAACAGTGGGGACGTGGTAAGGCTGTTGCGGACAAAGAAAATTTTGACGGCTCTTGGAGTATATTCTGGAGGAGTACGCCATTTAAACAATTCACATAAATTAGGTATTAGGAACATTCTAACTTTAATATTGACGTCTAATAACTCAAGAATTTTACACTTGGACAAACCTAGAGGTCACTCATTATTGCACAACTAAGGTAGCTTACGAAAATTTCTAACTGCACGCTACCATAAATACCAATTTGTTGATGTAATAGTAGGCATACCTAGTTTCACTAATGTTTGATTCAGACTTGTTATAAGTGGAGTTGAAGGCCTTTACGTTTACAAATTACATTATAATATTATGTAAAATGAAAAAGAAGGAAGGTAATGGATTCAAACAATTAAGCGTCTAGCGGTACTGAGAATTCGACCATTTGTGTGAAGTTGTGTTACTGCATTGGTATTTAGGCTGGGCCCCGAGATTGGAGGGCTGTTTGTGTCGTCGAGTCGTCGCCGGGACCCGGACCCATTCCCGGGTCGCCACTGCGAACACTTTGTTTCACAAACTCTCCCTCGAAATGGGAGTGAAAGCACGATCAGAACTATTGTTTTTACATTACCCAGCTACTTTGTTATTCGGACGAAATAGGGAATGAATCTTATCTTTACGAATAACATCAAAAATCGGATAAACACCCTGTGGCAAGTTGTAAAATATTACAAGTATTTTAGATTTTTTATGTGATTCTCCGATAGCGTGATTTCTAAGCTGGCAGAACAACGAATTTATAATGGTTCGCAGTTTACAACAAATATTGTTTTTATTAAAGAAATTAAAGCACGAATTATAACTTTTAACATGAACGATTTCGTTCGATTTGGACTTGTTTCGTCTTCATTTTACTTCAAAGTGAGATATCCAAACAATGCAATATTTAATAGCCTAACCTCTCTCAAGTAAGAGGAGGGTCGCCGCTATTTGCCAGCCCAGTTTTTGTGGAGGCTTTTGAATACTGACGCGGTCCTCCATTTGTCATCTCTGCCTCAGCTATTGTCTTTTTGTTTTCCGGATATTTATCTCTAGAGCAATAGAAGGAAGTTCATTATTCTAGAAATGTTATTGTTGGAATCTTGCTCAAAGGCGTCTCGAGTCTTGAAATATAAACAATTAAAACCTATTTATCTATAGATGTTTTTGCAAATTGAATGTTGATACAGTGTTTTAGAGGTACTACCTACTGAGTTTACACAATAATCGATGTAAAATAAACGACTGATCACGTTGATGTAATAATCGTGAAGCTTCGAATATGTAACACCTGAACGGATTTGGATGATTTTTGAAACAAAGATTTTTTTATCCTATACCTCAACTCAACACCTTAATGTTAATTGAAGATGAGGTCGAAGGCGGAAAGGAAAGTGTGGTCGCTATGGCGTGGCGATGAATTAATTAGAGAGTATTGTTATGATGATTGTATTTGTCATGAACGCTTGTACGACAACACTTGCGAACTAGCGAAAGTTCTAGCATGCAATCTTAGATGATAGTCAAATGTATTATTTTATATTTTTCATATAAAAGATCATTTTATACAATTCGTCCGTCCATTTGTGGTATAGTCATTTAGAAAATCTCTGTTTATAATCGCGAAAGTAGATTGGAAAGTACCACGTACAAAATTATAGAAACTCGTGCACAATTTACGAAAATGAACGAATGTAATGTAACGAATGTAAAACAATACTTCGGTGCAATCCATGACATTTCCAAGTTATTATATAAGCAAGCTATAATTATAAAAATTGGAGTAAAGGTTCACATTCCTTTTCTGAATGTTTGGTAGTATTGAAGCTGTGTCTGGCTTCAAAATGAATCCCTCTATACCATTTACAGTCAGGATCATCATATCAGCTACAGGACGTCCATTGCTGAACGTAGGCGTCTCCCGTAGATTTACCTTCCATGGGGTTCACCTTTTACCCCTACCGAACCAATGGGTTAGCGATCGCATTGGCAACGTTAGCGGCAGCAATCACGATTTTTCTCAATAATTACAAAACATATGAAAGTGATACTTATTTACTAGATTCATCATGACTTTGATATCAAAATATCATAAAAACCTCTACTAGCTAGCTGGGCGGGTGTGAGTGGTTGCGGGAGGTGGAGATTATTCTTTACCAATGCGTTTACCAATTAGGCCATGTAGACACTGCAGTTCATCACTGACCCCTGGTGTCAGAAATCCCCGATTCCCTTAGTCTGCTTATACGATACCCGTGGAAAAGATGGGTTGATTCAATTCTACTCTGCTGGAAACCATTGTCTCTGTAATGGTCATTCATTAGAGTAAGTTTGATGCACAATAACATCTATACTCTAAGACTTCGCTTGAAACTTGCTTCCACTCCAGCCTCGAGTAAGGTGTTCTCAAGGTTATCCTCAACGCAACTTCGAAATAAGTATTTGTAGCTGCATCTTGTATCTTCCTTCTGTTATCTAAGTGAAAGGCTTTAGATGACATTGGTTTAAATCCGTACCTACCTTCTTCGAAATTATTCATTATATATTGCAGAGAATTTTCATCAACTCTCATATATTGTCGGCGTAGATGATTATAGGGATTTTGGAAAACGCATCCGATATAATTTAGAACTTTTACATTCACTTCATAACACGAAAATACTAAAATATTTTACTATTAAATCGAGATTGCGAGATACCTAGGGTTTGACAGAGGAAGCTTCAAACTCTCTTTGACTTGAGTAAAGAATTTCTTTTGAGTCAAGGTAGTTTTTAAAACTATGCATATGAAATGCGCGACTCGAGGTGGTTTCCAGTAAAGTTTTAACCCTTAGATGCATGATATTTTGTTTTTGTTTGGAAAAAAAATATGCAATGTAGAAAATCTTTCATATTCATGAAAATGTATTAAAAGAAATTACATTACAATTCAAAATTATTCTTTCAATAAAGATAGTATCGGTTTTGAATCAAAAACTTGTAACATTAGACAATTTAAACTAATGTTAAGGAACATCTTAGAACATGAGTGTAAATAATCCAAGCATGCTGAGTACAGGATCAGACAGCTGAAAAGCATTTATTGTATTGACAACTAAAAAGAAAAGGAAAAGTTCAATTTTTAATAAAACGGACCAACACAAAAGATATCGTTTTATTACCTGGACGTTCAATTTTCTTTGTTTAACTAACCGTCGCACATTTCCTTCCTAGCGTAATAAAACTGACCTTTTTCTCTTTACGGTCACACGGACAATAGGAGGAATATAATGTGAATTTGTCAAGAAAATCCAACACCTTGTGGATTGGATCAAGTTTACCTTTTTAGGAAAACAACGTCGTCTCAGGGGAGAGGTGGGATTACCTGTAGGCCTATGGAGAGGCCTCGTGCGTGCGCCAGGCCTCCGTCTCGGGATAAACGCGATCAGTGTAAAGCTTCACAATAAAACGCTACTAAAAAAGTTTACTTACTTTGTCCCTTCTCTGACGGATTTATACTCTTTTTCCATCATCTATCATTTATTTTTTGTGTAGTTCGGTATGACAATTATAATCCTATTAGTCCGACTATCCCGTTGATATTAAATAAATTTGTAATTATAAATTTGTTTTAGTACATTATTTTACAATAGAGGGCATAATGAAAGAAGTGCCTTGGAACGTCATTCACGTCATAGGTAGAGGACATGCATGTTCCAGGGTACTGCTGTGAGATAGGGTACCTAGAAAGCCAGCGACATTGCCACGTTGCATGGCCAGACGCTGACCCACGTAGCTGCCAACCCTCTGGTCACCCGAAACTTCTACTAGATGCGACGCCAACTCTGTATACATGCACAAGATGTGGAGTACTCTATTTTACGCAAAATCTGTTTGACTTAGATGAATACGATACAGCATTATGAAACGATTTTTTCATATTTACGAAGATCACCACGATGTGGTGACTTGACAGGTGGCAGGTGATACCCAATTTGAAATGCAAATTATAAAATGCGAATGTTTGGCCATTTGTTGCTCAATCACGCCGAACGGAGTTGAATCAAATTTTATGTAGAGCATGACAATACTCCGCTCATTAGGCTACTTTTCATTTCGAAATTTCAAATTATTCCTGCGGGTCGACAAACTGTGTGCCGCGGGAGTAACCCCAGTCTCGAATAATGCATGATAAACACGTCGATTAATTAGCCTCAAACGAGTATTTTTTGTATTTTGAGAACCATAACTACTTCAGCAGGACTAGCATAACTTATGTGGGGGCAAAGCGACGCGACTTTTTGTCATGTGTCAAATATTTTTTTGTAGCACAACTTGACAGATTGAGAAAAGCGTCATGATTAGTCCGAGGGTCACGGCGATTCCAGTCTCTATATCCCGTCCGCGACTCTTTCTCACTCGAGTCGGGGAAGTGGTGCTAGCCTTGCTGGTGGCTATCCGAAACATTAACAGCACAGAAATTTTAGAATTTTATTATACTTACTTTTTAGAATTTTTTTTTTTTTTATGGTCTGAGGTTCCTATAGGGTCTGTTACTGGCTGCCATTTAATGTAAAGTGACAAAAATCGACTAAAGGCATGCCGGACCACTTTCAGTGGATTTTATTGATTACAGTCATTTTATATTTTTTTTATGCACGACGGGTTCGTACTTGACCTCAATCACACCTGATGTTAAGTGAAGATGAGGTCGAAGGTGGAAGCGTACTAACCCGGAAACCCCAACACATTTGGGGGACTGGCTATCTTATCTCTGACAACCGGAACACAACAATGCCATTACCATTGCTGCTTGGCGGCAGATTTAGATAAGATGGTGGTAGCTAGTCAGGCGGACATTTAAAATACCCTACCACCAACCAAACCGAGTACTTAAACATATAACCCGCGACCTCCGAATCGTAAACTCAATGGAATCTCTGGCAACTTTTTACTCGTTAACTAGTAGAATTTTGCTTCCAATTTGACATTAGTAACAGCGACAGCAGTATTCCTGTCCTGTTAGTAATTCGCTGGTATGAACTCTTGCAAAGTACTATTATATTATAATACTGTATCCGTGAGAATTACCGCCTCGCCTTAGCCAAGCTTCAGTTAATTTTGTTTAACCTTACATAACCCATAACCGTAAAACCATTTGATCTCGCATATTTCTGGGTATTAGGGCAGTCGGGTCGTAATGTTACACCTAGCGGTAAATATCAGGTGGAGCTGGTAACATGACCTCAGTCGTGGGATTACCACAAGCGGCTTGGCGACCAGCCAAGAGTGGCCGCGGTACAGTTAGCACTTCAGGGCAATTGCGATTTTGTAGTAGATATGTAGTCATTTATATAGGTGGTTTTAGGTAACATTTTTCTGTAACTGTTTTCTTTCCTATTGCGCAATAAAGTGTATTTTTACTGCATTGTATTTTATTATTAATTTAACACTAAACTTAAATCTATAATAATCTGGAATTTTCATTCATCTTGTCCTATTAATGTTTTAGGTTGGTATATATTAGCTCGTATTTTACGTACGAATTCAAGATACTTTTTCTCTTTTACATTTGGCATTTTGTGATCAATACCCAGTTCTACACCAACTTTGTAACTACTGATGTGTCAATAATGCTACACTATTTCACAGACAGCATCGACTTATGCATACATAGCAGGGCGACCAGATTGAGCTGCATCTTTGACGATAACATTTCCAGACTGAAAATATTTGTATGAACTTTGTGCCACCCTAACGGCGTAGTTTATTGCGAATTGCTTCGCATTTTTGCCTTTCTGTATTAAAAATTCAAAATGTACGAATTCGTAATTTTCGTTGACTGAGGAATAATTGGAAAATGGCGGGAAACAGTTTTTAATTTTCAGAATGTCAACTTCTAAAGGTATCAAATTCAGCAAGGCGCAAACAAAACAAGCAAAAGAGATTTGATTATAACTGCATACAACAAAATACGAACAAACTTTTTCCTCGGCCTATTTTCGACAAAGAATTTTTCGATGTGATCAAATATAGAACTCACTTCAACGATGCCAAACCAAGCGTTTTTTATGTTCTCACAATTCAATCATCGATAATCACAACTGTTTACTTTGTGCAGCAGTTGCAAAAAATATATAATTTTGACTTGTGCCATATTCACATCTCTCTCTTTATCATCTGTCATGATTGAAATCTATCATTTGTCTGTTGACTAACTGAATGGATTTCAGCGAATGGACATTTTCCGAACTCGACTATTTTAGCGAGACATTCAAGGAAATATTCGTCGAAGTCTAGGAGTTTACAAAGATAGCTTAGTTGTATTAAAAAATAAAATATTACTGGTAATAAAGGCAATAAAAAAAATAGTCCTTAGTGCGGTTATACACTTCCCTGTATTACAAAAGTAATCAAGCTACGAATCACTGCTACGTAGGCTACGGCTACGATTTGGCTACGACGTAGCAAATGAAATCACTCGCAGCACAGCCTAATTCAATTATCCCTTTCTATTTATGAAAGTTGCTAAGGAAGAAATATGTAACATAATATAGGTAGAAGAGTTTATCGCTGGTTGGCAGCCTCCCAAACGCCTCTGGCTGGCTTTGCGTCCGACCACGGCTCAAGTCCAGCTAAGTTAAAGCCCCAAGGTACATGTATTTGTACGAAAGAATGTACAGTTGATTTCATAAAGCCAGCTATGTTAAGTATTTCCAAATTCGGTCATTATTATACAATTTTACTTTAAAACTTATATTAACCATCATCATGGGGACGGGACGTTTAGGCTACGAATGCATGTCACATTTTTCCATCAGATAGTCGGATCCGAAATCTGATCCGGCTCCACACACACAGGATCAACAGAGGCACAGCTGAACATCCCTTACTGAAAAGTCCGAGTAAGCGGGTCCGAGAAAAGACTTTATGCTACCTAGTCGTATCCGATAGTCTGATCTGACTTGAAGCCATTGTTTTGTTGGAACATTCAATTCCGAGTAGCAAACAGCGCCGAGGTGTTTACGATTTAATGACGAAACGGCAGTTTTCCTACTTCCATAAGTTTACTATACAAAAATAATACGATATCTTACATAAACAAGTGAGTACGTAGTATTGCTAGGTACGCAAGCATTCGGGATATGGTTAAATTCAGAAAAAGTCTGACGCAAGAATCGAACGCGTAGCGAGTAAATACGATCTGGCGCCCGATTCTCGCGTACTCGACATTTCACTGTTAATAGACATCAATAGGTTGGTTTTTTTTGCACACGCATATAAGTGTAAAAGAGCTAGACATGACAAAGTCTATCGACAGTCCCACCACCACCCATGGCCATACCACCGTCTAGGTATACTGGCCGAATCGCGGGGGGTGCACGAGGTTCTGCACTGTGGCTCTCTCACCCGTGCACTGCTTGATCCCCTTACAGTTCTTATCTGTCCCTTCTCTGTGACGGTTCTCCCCCTGCTGGGGTCCGACAACCACACCAACTGCTTCGCTCTCGGGCAGTTATGTTGTATTGCAGCCGCGTATACGCTATTCAAGCCGTCTGCGCTTTTTGTGCCACTCTCTACAGAATCTCCTGAAGAGCCGGAAATTCGCCGCGGAGTCCACCAGATCTGGGAAGTGTACCGGTCCCACATTCACCCGCACCAAGCCGTCAAAGTCTATCGACAGTGAAATGTCGAGCGTCCGAGAATTGGGGTCCAGATAGTCTGATCTGAGAATTGGAAACAAAATCTGATGCCCATGCATGCCCTTGCTGATCTTAAACGTTCACACTGTTGAGGAATAGCTCGCAGGGAGAGGGTATAAACCATAATCGATCAAGGAGCGATTGCTGTCAGACTAGTGGCTACCTGACGGTTAGTGTTTTTAAAGCCCTGTAAGCCAGCGACTTGGCTTAATGATTGCCTCCACTTGAAAACAAACGGGACCGACTCTTTAACGTGCCCTCCGCAGCATATAAACATATACTGGTCACCCATACAAGGAGTGACCGTACCAGAAATAGCTTAACTTCTCTAATTGAAAACGAACAGGAATGGGATTACGCCACGAATCAATCGCGTGACGTTATTTAATTGTAAAAATCATTTCTCCACTTTGTTTCAGTCTGTTAAGCCCATATTTTGGTATGTGACAGGCATGCCAGAAATATTATTGGCAAGTAATTGTTAATTAAATATTGTATTATTGTCTGCCCTATTCTGCATTGCACGTCTCAGGGTGTACGTGACCCGGTCCATTTCAGATGTTAATGTAACTTTTGTTTTGTTTTATATACAGGTTGAAAATGAATTCGTGTAATTCCCATTAACTGATGACGCCACTGTTCATTACGAACAAATTTCCACTAGGGACCATAGTCGAATACGATCAAAAAATTTTCAAATACTCATACAAAGTAAACCACTCTGAAACCACCTTTCCAATGGAAGTCCAATAATTTTCGGCATAGGAGTTAAAATTTTTTTTAGTAGTTTGGAGAATCTGATTTTTTTGGGCTCATTTCTATTATACTTACTTAGATATATTAATGTATTGTTCTGCTATCATTTATATATCTATATAATATTTATTTATATATATATTTATATATTATATATCTATGGATCTGTCACAGCGTTTCTTGACGACTGATTGGTGTAGTGGATAGTAACCGTGTCAGCGAAACCGACGGTTGCGGGTTCGAATCCCGCGAGGGGTAAATGTTAGTGTGATGAATACAAACATTTATTCCCGAGTCATGGATGTTTATGTATGTTTATCCGTGTGGTGGTTTGTTACAGTATAACCCGGCGGGAATATGTGTCCCCGAATTACATTGTGACATAACGCCACTTTATCGTAGTCCCCTATTGGTTTGCGATGCGATAAGGTTTGGTAGAGTCAAGCCGTACGAAAGATTTTTTTCCAATATCAAATAATAATATTTAGATGTTTATTTAAAAATAAAATCATTTTGATTTAACTCTCAATTAAAGTTTGAAAATATATATATATTATTAGTTTTCCGCCCGCGGCTTCGCCTACCTTGAATATTGACTTTCACTTATCGGGATAAATAGTATCCTATGTATGGTAATCCAAGGTATGGTTTACCTATACACAGAATTTCATCCAAATCTGTTCATCTGTTTCGCCGTGATTGAGCAACAAACAAATAAACAAACAAACAAACAAACATGTATTTATAATATTAGTTAGATTAAGTTGGAGCATCGGTGGCTCAGCGGTTAAGACGCGGACTCCCAATTTAGGAGATCCGGGTTCGATTCCCACGATACCAATGAGTTTTTAATTTAATTACTTATGTGTATTTAACCAACTGTCCTTAAACGGTGAAGGAAAACTTCGTGAGGAAACCTGCATGCCTGAGAAATAAAAATTCAAAGGCATATGAAGTCCCCAACCTGCATTGGGCCAGCGTGGTGGAGTATAGCCCATACTGCCTCATTATACGAGGGAAGGCCTATATCTCTGCAGTGGGATGTTTACGGGCTGATGATTCTGATGAAGTTTTACTTGAAGGCGATTTGGGATTAATGACGCGTTCCAATATAACGACGCGTAAATCCAAAATTCAACTTAACCCAGGTAGGCATTATAATTTGCGCGCTAACATAATACCCTTGAAATAAAAATAAATTTATAACACGTCCCTTCATTCGGCTATTAAAATCCAATCCTTGTGTGAAATGAAAATGATACAACTCCCCCCGAAATTGTTTCCAACATCATGTTAGGAATTTAATTTGGGCATGTAAAATGTTGTAGAAAGTTACACTCGGAGACATGAATGAAACTCTTTTCAAATTATTATTCGCGTCTCTCTCGGCCCCCTGAGCATCGCACAAACAACAGAGTTTCAAGTACATCGTAAACAATAAAGTTGTAAGAAGTTAAATAACATTAGGCATTCGCAACGCGTTTCGGGCTTTCAGTTTTCGAGTCACGGATCGTTAAATGAAATAAGAATCTGTCATAATTTGTTCCGATAAAATGCGGAGATATCAGATAGGCCGTTTTTCAGTTAGAAGTCTTAATTTAGGATTGCCGACGGATATGTTGTCTGTGAGTTGTCTAGTAATTGGGAAGTTACCTCACACTTTAATACATGTCGTGGATAGTGATAAATTAGCGAAAGAATTTATAATTTGGACCGTAGCATGAGGCTGTACCCCAAACTGTTCGACTACTGTTATCATACCAGAGGCTTAATTAATTTATTAGCTTCTGTTTCAGTTTATCTATATACACTCGAGAAACATAAGCCTCCTTTCTGGGATAGTCGGGTAAAAAGATGAATATTGGTACAGAATTAATATGGTATTGGATATAGTCCGTTGTTGTACTCAAACTCTGTATCTATGTAAAATTAATGTATTGCCTTTTTGTACATAAAAGTGTTTTACAAACAAACAAAAGCGCCTCCGTGGCTCAATGTAAACAACATAGGGTTTACGAATCGGAGGTCGCGGGTTCGATCCCCAGCGGGGTACATATTTAGTACTCGGTTTGGTTGGTGGTAGGGCATTTTAAATGTCCGCCTGGATAGCTACCACCATCGTATCTAAATCTGACGCCAAACAGCAATGTTAATAGATTTGTTGTGTTCCGGTTGTCAGAGATAAGATAGCCAGTTCCCCAAATATTTGGGTTTCCGGGTCAGTACGGCCTCATCTTCACTTAACATCAGGTGTGATTGAGGTCAAGTGCTAACCCGTTATAAAAAAAACCTGTTTTCATGCCTGCGTAATGAGGTTTAAGTATTTCTGCAGTATAATGTTTATTACATTATACTGCAGAAACATACTTTATATCTTATCTATGTAATAATTGGTTATGTAAGAAACATACTTTACGTTACATCTATGTAATAATTCAGAATAAGAGGATTTCATGAAATTGATTATCTAGGATGAGGAAGTCATATTCGAAAAAATGAAAAAATTTCCGCACTGAGAGGAACAGAAACCCTCATCAACACTGATTGTAACATAATGTAGAGAAAGATAAATGCGAGGTACCTTTATCGCGCATATTTTAGTTCAGTAAAGTTTCAGTTGCAATATGTGAACTAACTACATTTTAAAATGAGAGACCTTTTCTAGTGAGTGCCCTTTCTGTTGTTTTTTTTATTTTCAGTAGCTTCGTTAAAAGTTAGAATTCATTACGAAGCAGCGTTGAGAGTTAACTTTTAAAATTTTTCAGTGCCGACCAGAGTGAGTTTTTTACAGTTCCCGAAATTTCAGAACTACATTTAGGTCATGTGTCATAAATTTTGGACATTATGTATAACCGGTAAAAGACAAGAGATAGCTAATGTCCCTGTGGAATATGAAGGATTCTAAATCGTCCTGTGAGTTTGTTATCGTCCAGCAGCCATATCACGTAAAATTTGTCGTTAAACTAGCTCGTGATCGATCGCTAAATTGGTAGCACGTAAGCGTCCTAGAGCCCGCCCAGGAGCGTCGGTGCCTTAGCGGTTAAAACGCGGTCTCCCAATTTAGAAAGTCCGGATTTGATTCCCAGGCAGGCCATGTACCAATCAGTTTATAAATTTAATTAAGTGCATTTATCTGACTGCTCTTGCACGGTGAAGGAAAACATCGTTAGGAAACTTACATGCCTGAGAAATAAAAATTCAAAGGCACGTGAAGTCCCCAACTCGCCTTGGGCCAGCGTGGTGGACTATGGCTCATACTCCCTCATATACGAGGGAAGGCCAAAATGCAGTTGGATGTTTACGGGCTGATGATGAAGCGCCCTAGAAGTAAATTATGGTAACTCGATATGTCTATCCATTAGACGTTTTTTCCCATATCTTTACTTCTAGGACACTTACGTTGTACAGTCAGAAATAGATAAACCATTACAGACCTGTACAAATTAAATTTTCTCTGGTAATTAGGAACACTTTTCGATAATTTTTAATTTAGTAATCTGCATAAGCAAAAAGTAATATCTACAAATTTAATTTATGTTATGCAGGACTGTAAAGGTTTATCTGTATCTGACTGTACCAAATTTTGCGATAAAACACTAGCGAGAAGTGGCAAATTATTAGGAATCGAACGTATTTTTTTGAGGTCGAAAGTTCGTCTTTAAATAAAGTTATGTTCGAGTCAACGACATAAGTAGAATGTAGTGTCCTTACTGACTGGCCCAGAGATTATCGCACAGTTCAAACTTGTGGATCGATGCTGATGAAATTTCGCAGGTGTATGCTTTAGGTTACTTATAGAGGCGCTTTAAGAACGAAATTTGTTTGAGATTCTGCTCTTAAGGAGGTCAAACGGGTTACAAATACGTCAAACAAAAGTTAATATCTCAGGCACCAAGAACTCTAGAAAAATGGAAAATTGATATGTAAACTTGGTAAGAAATATACGCTTGTTTCAGTATCCTTCATAAATATTCAATTATTAGATTTAATAATATTTTATAATAATAATAGATCTCATATAGGATAAGTCCACCTTTGTACATGACCTATTGTTTGTACTCTGTTATATTTAATTTTTTTGTGCAATAAAGACTATATAAATAATAATGTAATGATTTATTTTCTCCACATTATAGCATTATTAGAACAGTAGTGTTAAATATAGCTTGGGACCTATATAATACTATGTGGAGACCGGTGCCTGAACTAGGGAAACCTGTGTCTCAGATAACCAGGTCTCACCCCACGGTTTACTACAAACAAAACTAAGATAATAAAAAATAGCAGTAATAAAAAAGAAAAAAAGAGACAATGGAAACAATTATCTCAACTATTATATTAGATGTATAATTAGAATGCTAAAAAATGTTTTCATTTGGTAAGTGAAATTGGTAAGTAAGTGATGAGTGGAAGTCTACCACTGTACGTTTCTCAAGAAACTTGTTACCACGTACGACCACCCTGTGGAACGGACTTCGAACGAGTGCGACATCGGAACCTTCAAGAAACGAGCCTACACCGTCCTCAAAGGCCGGCAACGCATCTGTGACCCTTTTGGTGTTGCGGGTGTCCATGGGCGGCGGTGATTGCTTTCCATCAGGTGACCCGCATGTTCGTTTGCAGCCCTCTCATATTAAAAAAAAAGTTATGCTGTAAAAAAACAGTTCTTTTTTCAATATCCACGCGGACGAAGTCGCCTGCGAAAGTAATAAGTATAACTCAGTGGTGCGGGCAAGGCTCGCAGAATTCATAACTTTTAACACAGAGATTTGATGTTGGGCCAACCTCTACTGAACTCAGTTTCTAACAAAATGACCTTATTCGGGGGAATCTATATCGAAAATATTTGTAGTGTCGCGCCGCGGATCTCCTTAATTGCTTGATTAATTATTAGCGGGGAGCGAGATGGGGTTAAAACGAGACGAGGGTCGCACCAAGATCTACAGTGAACGACATCAATACGGTTTAATTGGCAAGGACCATCACGGCTATTAGCTCTGCCCCAATTAGTAATATCAGTTCAAATCTCATCTCGGCCGACAGGGCTTTGGCAAGTTTTCCGTTACGCCCAATTGGATTATGTTGCAAACTTTTCGCAATGAATTATTGCTTAATTTGAATTGGTACTGAAATTACTTGAGACTTTTACGATGATTTCTGGGAAAGTGTATGAAATATTAGATTAAAAAATGACTATCAAAAGGTAACTATAAATAGAAAATTTAGAAAACCCCCGAGAAAGCAAGCGATTAAAACAAAACGGCTTATCCAATTTTAATGTAACATATTTAAGAACAACCGCTAGAAAACCCTGCTTTCAATTAAAAAAACAGCATCCAAATCGGTTCCCCGTCTAAGAGTTACAGACAGACAAACACACGCATAACGGTCAAACTCATCCCTCTTTTTGCGTCGGGGTTAAATACGTAGCTGGGGTAAAAAGGCAGATATAGTGCGCGCGGACATGTCACATGCCAACAGTCTGCCTGCAATACTATAATGTTCAACCACCGACAATTTCTCGAAACGAAAATGTCATCCAGACAAACAAACCGAGTTAAAACCTAAATATCTAAACGGCTATTTAATAAGAACCATTTCTAAAATAGAAAACCGCTTTTCTTTTTCACATTGGGTCAAAAATAAGATCATCATCATCAGCTCCGCATTATGATTTACCATTAGGTATAATTCCTACCACCATCAGTTGCATAATAATGTAACTTGCTTAAGCAACTCGGAAATTGATCTTCACTTAATTTATTCAGTCCTGTGGTATTATTTATTTATTTAAGAGAAGCCAACGGCGATACATTGTTGGTAAAACAAAGCATTGAGTAGATGTATGTACAGCTATTACAGGCTTCTACATATTAACAAATAAAAACTAAGTAACTGATATGCTTCCATATTGCATGTATGGTGGTATGATGTGTGAATATGTGAATATGTGTGGGTGTGTATGTGTGTGGGTGTGTATATGTATGGGTGTGTATATGTGTGGGTGTGTGTGTGTGTGTGGAGGGAGTGTATGATACGTGTGTTAAAGATGGTGGTTAGTCGAGAGACGGAGGGTTCCGTAAATAAGACTAGTTGTCTATAGTGATGTTGCACGAACAAGGCTGTTTAATTCTTTTTCCAGGCGGGAACGTGGCAGGGTCGCCATGTGATATTTTAGTTGATGGTTACGTCGAAGGACGGAGGATTCCGTAAATAAGACTCGTTGTCTATTGTGATGTTGGACGAACAAGGCTGTTTAATTCTTTTTCCAGGCGAGAACGTGGCAGGGTCGCCATGTGGGATTTTAGTTGGTGGTTACGTCGAAGGACGGAGGGTTCCGTAAATAAGACTCGTTGTCCATTGTGATCTTGCACGAACAAGCTTGTTTAATTAATAACAAGCCTATATATAATATTGGTAGCGGTGCTGACTAAGCGATATGCGTTTATGTTGCAGTAAACTATTACGCTACGGTTAAACACCGAAAAAAGGCGAGGTTATCAATATACTACAATCCCTTTACGAATAAAACCATGGAAACCACACAGTACCTATAAATATTAATATAAGTAATATAGTTGACAATTGTAACGAGAAGCCATTAAATGATTTGTTAATGACTAAGTAGGTAACAGTGTTTAATTGTGGTACGATGAAATCTAAAATTCCACAACATTAATGCAATTCATTCACGATAACAATTGTGAGAGTAGGCAGGGGTAAGAAACGATGGGTATTTATTTGGTCGGGAGGGAGCGCGTCGCCCCTAGCGTATCCCTTATCCCTCCTTCCTTTGTTGATATTCGACTGACCTACAAACACAGATCCGATCCTATATCTCTTCTCGTTCACTATAACTGCTGTGATATTTAACACCTATCGTATTTTGTATACGATGACGTTGAGGTTAGTTTTTCTTTAATATTTTATTACAACGTAAGACATTTGATATCATTTATTGAGTGTCAATTTAAATTTATTGGAAATAATAATAGAGTTTATGCATTTGTCCGTCGGTTAGTAGGACCTAAATCCTATCACTTTGGAAAGAGAAATCTTTTATGGGAAACGAAAGTTGAGTAACAAACCCACAGGATCATTCTACTTTATTTACGCTTGGTCATACAGTTAGTTACCAAAAACTAACTAACTAATAGATTCTAAATACAAAAGAACCTATATGGCTTAAAAAGTATACAAACAAACAAACAAATAAAATATTCTTTATTGTACAACAATAAGAAGCATACAAAAAAATACATGTCATTATTCGATCCGTCGACCACACAGGCCATACTTCTAATAATAAGCGAGGGGCATCTAAAAACACATCAGTATACAATGTGTCCCGGAGAGAAGTGACCAGCGGGCGTAGTTTGAAAATTTATACAAAATTATCGATAAATCATTTAAATTTAGAGACCTAACTGCTTTTGTTTTTTAAAAATTGTTAATCCTTTTTTTTTAATAGACATGTCTGACCTTCTGCACTATTTTAGTCATAATTTCTTTGTTTTTACGTCTTTCCCAATTCTTTTTTTTTTAATTCAGTGCTGTTATTATTATTCATCAAATTAAGTTATGAAAATTATCCCAAAACAAATAAATAATTTATTAAAAAAGAAATAAACTTAAAATTCGACCAACAAAACTGTATTTCTTTAAGTTTAAAAATAAAAAACGAAAAATGTCCCTATAACATCATGTTTTTTTTTAATTATTATGATACTACATGATATTCTCTAAAATATCCTCGAACAATGTTTTTAGTTATTTCAAATAAATGTGAACGTACGAGACATTGAAATTGACCTTTTATGCTCCAGTAACTAGATAGAGATAAGTTTAAAAAAAT
This sequence comes from Oegoconia quadripuncta, assembly GCA_949316235.1. Classification (NCBI taxonomy): domain Eukaryota; kingdom Metazoa; phylum Arthropoda; class Insecta; order Lepidoptera; family Autostichidae; genus Oegoconia; species Oegoconia quadripuncta. The sequence goes on from OX438759.1 coordinate 6,854,587, forward strand.
GAAAGTAATGTTTTAAGCAGTTTATTTGCACATTTAAGTGTTTTGTTATTACAATGAATCATTTTGATTTTAACATGATAGTTTAATAATAAATAAAAGATACTTAATTTGTTAAAATGGTTGTTTATTAAGAAAAATCAGGTAATTAATTAATTATGTTTTCAAAATGACCGCCGTCAGCGGTTATGCAGGCCAGGGCCCTAAATGACATCCTTAGTGTAGTTCGCCTTATTTCTGCATGATTCTGCGCTATTTCTGCGGCAGCAGCATCGATTCTCTGTTTCAGCTGGTCTCTTGAAATTATTGGCACAGCATAAACTTTTTGCTTCATGTAGCCCCAGAAATAATAATCAAGAGGCGTCAAGTCTGGTGACCTCGGGGGCCATGCTATTGGACCGCCTCTGCCAATCCATCTTGGATAATTTTCATTGATGAATTCACGTAACTATAGCTGGGCAGAGTATTCTTACGAAGTGAAAGACGGGTGCCGCAAAGCCAAAATGATGTAAATAATTAAGTTATAATATTTATCAAAAACATGAGCCTTCAGACATTTAAAGTGACAACCGAATTTTTAAAATTAATCTAACTGACAAGCATTAAACTCACCAGTATCTACCAAACTTGAACGTTATACGATCTCTTTCACTCCTCCTTAACGTTCAATGTTACCTGCTCTAGTTAAAATTAACTAACTCTCAGTTAACCATTCATGCCACTCTCTCACACTCCACTCTCAACAGGACTCATTCCTAAAGCCTTCACACAGAACTCATGCTTCCCTTTCACCAAAGGTTTAGTCATCACATCTGCTATCTGTAACTCAGTAGATAGGTATTTCAAATCGATGACTTTGTTCTGTAAGGCTTCTCTAACGAAGTGTATCTTCAAATCGATGTGCTTCGTCTGCTTGTGGTGTGAACAGTTCTTAGCTATCGCCATAGCTGACTGACTGTCACAGCACAGCACTATAGTCTTTTCCAGATTAGTAAGCTCCTCATAAAGTCTCTTCAAGAAAGTCGCTTCACGTGTGGCATTGGACAGGCTGACGTACTCAGCTTCAGCACTGGACAATGCTACCACAGTTTGTTTCTTGCTCTCCCAGTTTATAGGCGCGGAACCAAACTTAAATACAAATCCCGAGTAGGACTTTCTATCAGTTAGATCACCTCCGTGATCAGCATCGACGAATCCTTCTATGTCTCTTGCACATCGCTTGAACTGTAGCCCAATATTTTTAGTACCTTTCAAGTACCGCAGCACTCTCTTTGTTGCTTGCCAGTGCTCGTCTCCATAGCAGCTGTTGAACTGACTCAAGTAGCTTATAGCATAGGCGATGTCGGGTCTTGTACATACAGCGAGGTACATCATGGATCCGATCAACTCACGATAGGGAATGTTCTTAGGCGGCTCGTAGTTAACATCTACCGGCTTAGTCAATCTCTGACCTGGCACCAGCGGAGTGGATACAGGTTTACAGTTATCCATATTAAACTTTGCCAACACTTTCTCCAGATACTTCTCTTGATCTAGTGTTATACAATCCTCTGATTGCTTTAGGCGCATACCTAGGAACAGATCCGCTTTTCCAAGATCTCTCATCTCGAAAGTCTCCATCAATTCTTTCTTAATCTGCAACATCTCACTCTTATTGTTCCAGAATATAAGTATATCATCAACATATACCGCTATGATGATGAACCTGTGCTGACTCTTTCTCACGTAGACACATGGCTCGTTTCCAAGTTGTTGAAATTTCATCTGTTTTAATGCCGAATCTAATCTATCGTTCCAAGCCCGTGGAGCCTGCTTCAATCCGTACAGAGATCTCTTCAGAAGACAGACGTAATCTTCTTTTCCCTTCTCTTCAAACCCTTCTGGTTGTGTCATGAATACAGTCTCGTTTATGTATCCATTTAGGAATGCGGTTTTCACGTCCATTTGATCAATATGCAGCTTCTTTTCTGCGGCTAGGGCAAGTAGTAACCGCAGTGAGCTGTGCCTTATCACCGGTGAATAGGTTTCAAAATAGTCGACTCCTTCTCTCTGTTTGAATCCTCGAGCAACAAGCCTTGCCTTGTATCTCTGTTTGTTGCCAGCTTCGGTCTTGATCTTGAGAATCCATTTAGAGTCAATCACATTTTGTCCAGGTTCCCGTTTGACTAACTCCCAAGTCTTATTCTTCTTAAGAGCGTCCAGCTCCTCCTTAATGGCCTTCTGCCACTGCAATTTATCTGCACCGGATAGTGCCTCTTTCATTGAAACAGAATCATCCAGGTTAGTAGGCTCAATGATAGCTTGATAAATGATTGCTCCTGGAATGGTTCTCGGCGTCCGTTGCCTCTCCGGATACCTCCGATCATTCGTTTCCTGAATATCTCTTACAGCATTCTCCTCCGAAACGATTGCATCGGTGTATACTCCAGGGTCCTCTACCCTAGCGTCCACTATATCAAAGATATCTGCTCCAGCTTGACGTGACTGGTCTTCATCATCAACCTCAGTTGTAGGTTCTGTCACCTCATCTTCGACATCTTCTAGTCGCACTACAACTCTTGTAGGTTTAGATGTGTGACTCTCTACCTTAAGATGACCAGCGGGACTATTCTCAAATAGTACGACATCACGCGCTTTATGTACATTGTAGGTAACGGGTTCTAATAGTCGATACGCCTTAGAATTCTCACTGTATCCAATATGAATAAGTTCTTTACTCTTTGGATCCCATTTCTTACGTTTTTGGTCGGGTATATGCATGTACGCTTTGCAGCCAAACACCTTTATGTTACTCAAATCTGTTTTACGTCCGGTCCAAGCTGCCTCAGGTGTCATGTTCTTCACAGCTATTGTTGGAGATCGGTTCTTCAGATAGACTGCATGTCGAATGGCCTCCGCCCACAGAATCTCGTCAAGTCCTGCGTCTTGCAACATACTCCTGGCCTTTTCAGTAAGAGTGCGGTTCGCTCTCTCAGCGACACCGTTTTGCTGCGGCGTGTAATCGACGGTTAATTGATGAATGATGCCATTCTGTTTAGTGAAATTCTCCATTTCTTTATTAACATATTCTTTCCCGTTATCTGTACGTATAACCTTCAACTTCTTATCGGTTTGCTTTTCTACGAGAATTTTGAACTCCTTCAATTTCTCTACGGCTTCACTCTTTCTCTTGAGTAGGTATACAAACGTCTTCCTGGTCTTGTCGTCAATCAGTGTCATAAAGTATCTGAAACCTCGAACAGAATCAACACTCATGGGACCACAAATGTCAGAGTGTACCAGTTCTAGTACCTCCTTTGCTCTCGTAGCCTTATTCTTGGGAAAAGGCAGTCTCGTCTGTTTGCCCATTAGACAAGGTACACATTCTAAGTTAGGATTAGAATCAGGAAAACTTACCCCGTTTGCCATTTTGTCTCGTAGTAAATTAAGATTGCGTACTCCTAGGTGGCCCATCCTCCGATGCCACAGCTCCAGTGATACATCTTTCTCAAGATTCTCTTTGTTAACGTCAGTTGACAGTGCTGCCTCGGTACACTGTGGATAATGTTTAAGTTTATAAACACCTCGCTCTTCTTTACACTTAACTATCACAGAGCCTTTCACTATGCAATCATTCTCATCATAAATTTCACAACCAGCCTTTGAAAATACTGCTATTCTACCTCTATTGACCATTGTACTTACACTTAGCAAGTTCTCTGCTAGCCCAGGTACATACATAGCATCTCGTACACAAACTTCCTTACCATCCTTACTCACCACATCTCCTGTACCTACCCCATATACTTTACCACCATCAGCACATAATACATCTCTCTTATCATGTTTTACAAAGTTTCTCATCCAATCTCTATTGTTAGTCATATGTCGTGTCGCTCCAGAGTCCACTATCCATTCATAGTTGTTAGCAGAGAAGGTAGCCATGGCGGTGTGTGTACATCGCTGCGCGGTGTGCGCCGCTGTCTTCTTGCTGGGATTATCTGGGCAGTCACGAGCCTTGTGAGGTCCATCGCATATGAAACATCTTAAACTTCGTGATGATGATGATGATGGTTGTTTGCTCGTTCTTTGACTTTTCTGCTTTGGTTTTCTCTTTGTAGTCAGGAGTGCTGCTCCGCTTGGTCCTGGCATCACTTTATAGTCAGTCAATTGCAGCAGCTTAGTCTTCACATAGTCAGTGGTGAGGGTAATGTTTGTGTTCTCTAGTGCTAGTCTCATGGGCGTATACTCTTCAGTTAAGCCCTGCAGCATTAAGGTTGCTAGTAACTCATCGTCAATTATCTTGCCAAGGTCGTTAAGCTGTTGGGAAATCTTCATGACCTCTGTCACATACTCAGCCACAGTATTGAACTTCTCTAGTTTTATACTTACAAGGCGTGATAACAATCTACATCTATTGTTTAAACCCTTGTCTTCGTAGGCGGATTTTAGGGCTTCCCAAGCTTGTTTAGCTGTTTTAGCACTTCTCACATGTACTTTGCAGGAATTACTAATCATAAGGCATATCTTAGCTCGAACCTTTTGATCTTTCTTCACGGCATTTACATCGGTCGTATCTGGTTCAGTTGATGTGAAAGTCCATAGATCATCGTGGATTAACACACATTCCATATCAAACTTCCATGTGGAATAATTTGAGGAACCTTCAAGTTTCTCTATCGAGGGCATACCTCCTCCTGAACTGGACGATGCGATGTCGCCTGAAGCCATTGTAGAACGTTGGGGTTCTACGGATTCCTTATATCACGTCACTCCCGTGTTTACTCACTGAATTCCTCTGAATTCATCGACCATTGACAGTTCCATATCTCACTCATGTAAACTTTGCGAAACACACCGTGTCAGCTGGCGCACTTAACCTATAGCTGGGCAGAGTATTCTTACGAAGTGAAAGACGGGTGCCGCAAAGCCAAAATGATGTAAATAATTAAGTTATAATATTTATCAAAAACATGAGCCTTCAGACATTTAAAGTGACAACCGAATTTTTAAAATTAATCTAACTGACAAGCATTAAACTCACCAGTATCTACCAAACTTGAACGTTATACGATCTCTTTCAGTAACGAAACATAATTAATTAATTACCTGATTTTTCTTAATAAACAACCATTTTAACAAATTAAGTATCTTTTATTTATTATTAAACTATCATGTTAAAATCAAAATGATTCATTGTAATAACAAAACACTTAAATGTGCAAATAAACTGCTTAAAACATTACTTTCATTTTTTTAAACTTATCTCTATCTAGTTACTGGAGCATAAAAGGTCAATTTCAATGTCTCGTACGTTCACATTTATTTGAAATAACTAAAAATATTGTTCGAGGATATTTTAGAGAATATCATGTAGTATGATAATAATTAAAAAAAAACATGATGTTATAGGGACATTTTTCGTTTTTTTATTTTTAAACTTAAAGAAATACAGTTTTGTTGGTCGAATTTTAAGTTTATTTCTTTTTTAATAAATTATTTATTTGTTTTGGGATAATTTTCATAACTTAATTTGATGAATAATAATAACAGCACTGAATTAAAAAAAAAGAATTGGGAAAGACGTAAAAACAAAGAAATTATGACTAAAATAGTGCAGAAGGTCAGACATGTCTATTAAAAAAAAAGGATTAACAATTTTTAAAAAACAAAAGCAGTTAGGTCTCTAAATTTAAATGATTTATCGATAATTTTGTATAAATTTTCAAACTACGCCCGCTGGTCACTTCTCTCCGGGACACATTGTATAGAACAGATTCCCAAAAACTTCGAATTTATCATAAATAATTAGGCTAGGCCAATAGGATAGTACTGTCAACGGGATGAATCTAAATTTTAAAAATGTCAATACTTAAATTACTCACAAAACACACACAAACATTTAAAAAACAATACCGTCAGTACAAATCACGAAAGACAATATTTTTTACCTTTCAAGTTATTGAAAATAGGTGTACGATAAATCGTAACAATACACAGAACGCTAATTGTGTGATACCCAATTCCCCCTTTGTCTGATATTCTCTTGTGTGCAAACATGCCGATCCTCCTCTATTTTCGCTCGGAAAAAGAAAATATATTTCGGTATGCGATAACAAATTTATGTTGCGAGCGGGATACTTTTGATCTCGAGTGGTCGCGTGACTAGATGGAAAAAAGATCGGAAATGAAACACTCAGAGCCTTTTAGTGTTTCCCATTGCGACTATATACAGTGTGTCGATTTTGAAGTACCAAAAATGTAAAGGAACATTATACATGTAATTTTATCAACAAAAATACCTCATTTTGTCATAACAACCTCTCCGCTGGTAGCGATTTTGTTTTCGCTTATAGATTTTCATTAAAAATGTCTGTATAAACATATTTTATACAGCGCACATTAAATTCCTGCATTTCCCTGAAAACACATAATCTGCTGCTAATATAGATTCTGAATACCTTGCAGCGATTTGTTTTTGATACCAAATAAAATAATAATGTTTAAAATTAGTATAAATATTTTTTTGACTTTCATATCAATAATGTCGAGAAGGTTTAACTTTTAGCAAAAAAATACAAATTACTTTTGTTCATAAGAAAGTTTTGTGACAACATGAGTGCAATAAATGATTGATTGAAAAGAAAATATTATTATTCGTATTTTTAATTACGTTTTGTATTTCAAAGCTAAACACGTAAATTTGTGTGGACCCTGTATCTGGATTTAGGAGTATCAAACTAAAGACGTAAATTAACTAGCAATTTATTTTTAAATTGGCGAAATGATCTAAAGTTGATAAACAGAGCTCATAAAAATTGTAATGAAAGAAACATTTACGTAAAATCTAGTTTCCATACGCCAGACACTATTTTATCTAAGATCTTATATAGAAAAAGATCTTATAATCTTTCTCCATCTTCTCTGACCTCCCCATTTGGGAGAAAGGTCGTATATGTAAAATAAATCCATACATAATAATGCATAAAAAAAATCGTATCTTACATACGATTTTATTAAGCTCTTATAAACTAATAATATTTTTTACCATTTCTTTATCTTTTTTTTTAATTTTGTTAATGGCATTACTCATAAAAATTGTGCGAAACAAATATTTATGCCCTCATATAAAAAATAACCATTTTTGTGTTCTTATTAATCTAACATTAATTTTATCATAAATTTGTTTGTATAACCGCGCCCTTACGTTGTCAGTAGTCAAAGCCGCTTTGTCCCTTGCACAGTTACACTTTGAATACATACAGCGCAATAATTGAAACTGAATTCCACAGATTTCTATGAAAAGGGAACGGAGAGAGCGTAATAAACTTCGGTACATGAGTTAGACTTAGAGAAATGTGAGTTTATTTTTGTGTAGGTATTAATTTCATTTCTCAGTTATGGAACGTGGAATCCGATTAGAAGCAAGCAATTCCAAGATCAAAGCTTTAGAATGTGGGAAAGTTTAGAAATGCCGTATGGAATTTATAAAAAGAAATTATTTTAGTACCGAAGTGTTGCAGTCGGCCCTGGGAGAGCATTTTGTAAGCCTTTGATATAATATTTAACAAAATATACTGTGGATGTGTAGGCGGGGACTGAAAAACAGCTATTTTTCTAAGGCTCGAACCTTTTCATCCACTAACTTAGCAAATATTGTAACCTTGTAAATGATGTATACTTAGTGTATTTCTTATGTGGATAAATAAATTTCGGAAAAACACCTTATAAAAACAAATAAAAAAGGGTGTAGGTATATCTTAATAATTATTATGAAGGTGTTTCAACAATAACTTTATTTATACAGAGTGAAAGGTAAATCGATAGATTCCTTTTAAGATGTGATAGTAGTCAATAATTTTAATATTAAGAAAAAATGTGACTTTTTCAAGTGATAATTTTTATAACTAAAATAAATATTTTTTTGAATTGATTTGAGTAGACCCGATTTGCAATAAATACATCCCTATGATGTAGTGGGGAAGATAAGTGTAAGATATAATTTTTCTTGGTATTTTTTAAAAAGTTTTGATCTTTTAAAATTTAAATAATAATAAAACTACTTACTTTAAGAAACATTTTTTTTTTGTTTAGGGTAACCTAAGATCACGCTAAAAATTAAATGAGACTTACTGAGACAACTTAATGAGAGCGACCGCTATAAAAAATATGCCAAAATAATGTTAAAAAAAATAATATCTCACAATCTTTTCGCCACCTTTTCATAGGGATGTACTGTCACATCTTAAAAGTAAATCTATCGTTTAACCCTTCACCTGTATACGTATACAAATTAAAGTATATGAAAATTACCTATATAAGTTCTAAATTCAAGTTACTTTTGTCGTCGGCTTTACTATTGTAGCTATAAAAAATTGGAAAGGTTTCAATCTTAGCGAACTTAAGCTTTATAGTTTAATTTATAGAATATATAATGTATCCATCACATAAATGTAACTAATTAAAGTTTGACAAAATGTAGAAGAGAAGATATAGAAAATGTTTTGTAGATTGTCTTTGTAAATAATTATGAAATCCGTGTAATATCTTTAATCTGTTTCTATCTATTGGATTCACCTGGGCCTATTTATAGATACATTGTAGAGATGCAGTCATCTCTATCATAGTTAATTATACACACCTAAAATCTTTTCCGACAATTAAGAAGAAATTTACAGTATGTACTACTACATACTTAATATTTATAACTTACTAGCTGTTACCCGCGAATTTGTCTGCGTAGAATTCGTTCTACTAGATACCAAATACGTCACTCTATGACTCAAGGATTCCCACTGATAAACCTATCCTATATACAGGAATCAGTCACTTTGCCTGGATATAAAAAGTAGCCTATGTATTATTCAAAGTCCTAATCTGTCTATATACCAATCAAATTTCAACTAAATCTATCTAACCGTTTATGCAGAGGTAACAAACAAACACACATTCATATATACATAAACTTCCGCATTTATAATATTAGTTGGGATAATTTAAGTTCATATCAAATATACACATTCATTCATTCAAATTGCACATCAACAGTCATAACAATCCACTACTGGGTGTGAGCCTCTGGATTTGAATCGCTTGACGGCGTTGGGTTGATGTATTGCAGATTTTTTCTGCGATCTCCAGACTAATGACTATGCTGGGCTGGTCTAGGCTGTTATGCTCACTATCAAGTCGCCTTTTACGGGACAGACTTTTGGTCTATTCTATTCTATACACATGTCGTTAAATACAGTATATATAACAACTTGTACACCATTCCGTTTAAACTAAACCAGACTTTAGGCTACTTGTGTAAATAGTGTTCGTTCGAGGCGTAGTAAGTGCCAATTAGAACCGTTTAGTGAGGCCTCCATCGGGCAAATATTTACCAGAGTAATAGGTACGTGCCAGCGAGCCGATCAAAAAATAGACCGGAATTTTTTGCTGGGGAAAATTACAAGGAAATTTCTCGTTATTGAATGAGTAACTCGTAAAATTGCTCATCCTTTGTTCCATTTCAATGAACAGTCTTGAAACCGTCGGAAATTATGTTTTGTTATACAAATTACTCAGAATATCTGATCACGGCATTGTCTGATACTCAATAGTGTAGCGATAGGATGTCCCTTGAGTCCTTACTTGTAGAAACAATTGTTTTTGATTGTTATTGTTGTGCAAATAAGCATTTTGCAATGATCAGTAATAATTGTTTTGCAGGTAGCGTTTCATTGCTGAAGGACCCTAGGACCCTGGTTGGGGAGGTAATCCTCTTACCCGCATCTATTTCCGTCGACTCGACCATCGTGTACGTACATTGCTGTTTCTCTTTGAATGGGTTGGAGCGTTTTGATTATCTTACATCTGATAGCAACGTTCAGTATTTATACAATCATTATATAAGGTCCTAATTTATTAGTCTCGATTCATTGTACACGTGGTCTAAGTTCAAAGCAAACCAAATAACAATGTCGTTTATAAAATGAAGCCGGTTAAAAAACACCGAACCCTTACCGCTGCAGTGTTCAAATTATGGGCGGTTATTAATAAAGGAGAACCTTGTATTTTGGTTGCAGATGGCAACTAAAGATTAAGAGATTTTTTTTAATATCTTTATTATACACACAACTGTACAGAAATATGCATTGTATAGAAATGCACAAAGGCGAGCTTAATCTGATAGTTTTCTACCAACTAGCCTTAGAGATACGTAGTATTTATTTGATTGGGCAGAAAATAGTGTACACAAAATTTGGAAATTATATCTTAAGTAATATAAATGATAATATGTACCGGATGAGTTTTTTTACCGTAAGAAAAAAATAGGGCGTATTAAGTAAGTGAAATAGAAGTTATAGGCATAAATAGTTTTTTTTTTCAAAACCATCATCTACCCACGCGCCGGCCAGAGTTATGCGACTGGTAGGATTCGTAGGGTTCCAATCATACGAAATTTATTTGGAACTCATATTTTCTCCAAGTTCTTCTTTATTTCTTTAATTTAATGATGTAATTATGTTGAACAATAGGCTACAAACGTGGCCGTCAAATGACACAATTAACGCTATATTCGAAATTTATTTGAAAAAAAAATCCACTACCTATGCCAATACCTTCTAATTCACTTACCTAACTTACTAACGCTAAAAAATCTCATCCGGTATATAGGTATTTTTTATTATATTTATTTACTTTTTCCTCTTTCTATAATATAGGGAATTGAGCTTTTTAACGCATGACATAAGAGGGTTATTATCAGTTTGAAGTGATGTCTCTATGTGTCACTGTAGCGCCAAAACGGCTGAACAGATTTAGATAAATAGATAAAGCAATCAATCAATCAATCAATCAAATAATTGTAACACTAACGCATGTGTGCGCTACAACAGTACAAATGGGTCATAGCTCAGTGTATTAGATCGCTCATTGAGCAAAACACTGATTTTCAGCCATCCCCTAAGGAGCAGAGCAACTTGGAACCTAAACCAGAGGAAACAGTAAGTATTAAGTAAATAGCAACTTTCAGACTCTTGAAATAGTGATTGATGAGTGATAGTAGGCGCGAGTGAATATAAAGAGACGTAGTGTTTCTAAGTTGTGGAGCGCAAGAACAGTATATGCGTAACTTTATCATAGTTGGATAATTTATAACATAAAAATATATGTATATGTTATATGTAAAGCATAGATAATTAATAATAATAGTGTGATTTGAAAATAGCTTCTTATTTTCGAAAGCTGGTATTTGTGAGATGGTTGATGGAAATTTGATTGAAATCGGTTAAGCCGTTTCGAAGTATTTAACTTATTACAAAATTTTCAACTGAACTGTCGAATAAGTCAATTATTCATTATCTTAATTTACCGTTTCCTGTTTCAGTTTCTATAGCGGTATTTCAGGCAACCACCTATATTCTGAGTAATGAGGACACGTTGAAGCGACACAAAGGTGTATTCGTCTGTACTTATCTATATTTATGTAACGTGTTAGGCCTTGAACACATTAGTGACAGGATGAGAGCGATTGACTTATTTTACATAACCAGCTCTTTTGTATGCCAGGCTATTTCACAATTAATAATGAAATATAAAACCCCTCGAGTTTCTTGCTTGTTCTTCTCAGGGGAAAATTACATTTGAACAAGCAGTAGCGTAAAAATGTACAATTGACACATTTAAATATTTCAAGTGTACCCTGTGTACCTACAAAATGAAGCATTTTTGACTTTGACTTTGTATTTTATTTTCCATTTATATTATAAATAGAGATATTGAATTGCACATTAAAGGTGGTAAAATTAGTTTATTATTTGAGACATATTAACCATAAGAGGCTGAAACATCTAAATTGAACCGAATGGGGTTCGTTTTGTGTAAAACCTATAGCTCATATCATTACTGAAAAATTGGTAATTATTATTGATCGTATTTCTGACCTAATGGCCGTTTCCAAAACATGAATACATAAACTTCACCAGATAGAAAATAATTGCAAAGTAGTCTCTAAAAATACTTAAATTCCTGTTTTTCTCATTTATACTTGAAGTAATGTTAACCTAACTTGACGACCTGTTTGGTGTAGTGGTTACAAACTCTGACCACTATACTAACAGGTCGCGGGTTCGAATCCCGCGAGGGGCATATGTTTGTGTGATGAATACGGACATGTGTACCCGAGTTATGGATGTTTTCATTTATAATAAGTATTTATTTATATAAAAAAAATGCATTTATGTATTCACAACACAAGTCTGGTATCCACAACACAAGCTTACTGTGGAACTAGATGGCGCTGTGTATATATCTATGGATATTTATTTATTTATTTATAATTACATTGCAATATAACCAATCCATTTTTTTACTTCATATCGGTCGGTAAAATTAACTTTATTTTACTATCGTTAAGGGGCGATTAGACGTTACGGTGCTTAGGATCACCTCGTGATATCAACATCACACAAATTTATTTTTTATTAATTACGTATTGAAATACAGGACTTAAGCTATTGGTCATATTGAAAACGATTCCTTAAAATTTTCTCCATAAAAAATATTACGTTTGGAAGTACAAAATAAACGACTGACATTGTGTAATAATGAATCATGAAACTTTGAGTAATCATTAAACTAAGTATTTCTTAATGCTTTTATGTTTTACATTTTTAAATTACCGGTACTATCAGAATAAAAACGCAATATATATGTTTTCGCATCCGCGAGAACTGAAATTGGTGGTATTGCATGTGATGAAGCAGGATGGAGCTCTGAGGATTTCTCGTCCTTTAAAAGGTTAATTTCTTTAAATGCCAAGTTACATTTCACAACTCTGGCCGCCAATATAAAATACCGACTATACCTATTTCCGCCTGCGGCTTCTTTCGCATAGGATTATTAATTCGTTCCGCAAAACGTCACATTAATTTTTATCTTCGAACCCCTTTAGTAATATCGAGATGAAAGAAGATTTGTTGAAATTAGGAAAAGATTCCAGTATGAAATTGAGTCGAGATCAAGCGCAAATTATGAAGGATTCGAGGGAAGTAATTATTCTTCGTAGCTTGCTAATTTCACAAACGACATTAAAACCTGCCTCACGTATTTATTTATACGTAACATTTCCACTACATAATATCAGACGACAAGGTTGCTGATAACTAAACTTGTAATCTTTATTCGTATAAATATATTTACCGATTTAGCTCCTAAACTAGGAGATTAGTAAATCAGGAGGCGCCTCTGTAGCTCAATGTATACAACATATTGCTTATAAAAAGGAGGTCGTGGGTTCGATTCCCAGCGAGATATATGTTTAGTTCTCGGTTTGATTGTGGTTTTTTTAATGTCCATCTTGTCAGCTACCTACCACCTAAGTCTGCCATCAAACAGCAATGTTGATAGCGTTGTTATGTTCTGGCTGTTTCAGATTTCAGTTCACTAAATAACTTGTGAGCTCCGGGTGAGTGCGTTTTCCCTTCGGCCTCATCTTCACTTAACATAATGTGTGAATAATGATAATTGCTATAAAAAATTCAGGAGTTTGTTTTTCCGGACCTCCGGATAAAACGTGGCTCAATGTTTTTTTTAAGCACAACGGATTAGCTCTTGTCCTCAATCACACCGGATTTTAAATGAAGTGTTTAATATTGTATGCAAATTATATAAGTTCTTTATAAATAAATTATTTATTTATTAGACAAAGCAGGTCTTCGTAAAAAAAATGAGGCCGAAAACCTTACCAATGACGAGGATTTTCGTAAAAATTCCTATTTATTATATTTAGTTTATTCTTATACCCTATAGAGACTGGATTGTTTTAAAATAACATATTATTCAATTGCATTAAAATTAATTTAATTGAAAAAAAAAAATAAGACTACCTTCGTTTCAGAGTTCATACAATTTTTTACCCTACAGCTCCAGAAAGGAGGGTAATGTATTTCGAATCTATGTATGTGAGTATGTAGATTTCTATGTCACCTCCTGTAGCCTAAACGGGTTGACCGATTTTGAAGTACAAGGTGTCGTTCGATTCGTGTCGCTACCCAGAGTATCATAGGATACATTTAATGGTAAAAAAATCCAACATGGCGCCCGCACAATACATTGTTGTCGGGTTTTTTGATTTTTAAGTACACAGATAGTTATTGTAAAATAAAAATGGGATCATAGGGACAAAAAATGAAAAAAATCACAAGTAGCATTTTTTCTTACCAATATTTTTAGGGTCCCGTTCCTCTAAAGGTAAAAAGGCACCCTGATAGGATCACGTTATTTCTCAGAAACGACTGGAGGTAACGAACGCGAGAGTGCATTGCATTGCACATTCACAATATATTTGTATGTACTTGAAGGTGACGACTTTAGGAAGGTGACCACAGGTCCTTACGGACTCTGACCATTGATTAAACCTGCTAAAACGCGTACAAAGTTTCATTCGTTTTGGAGAGTTTAGGTACCCAATCTCCCCTTGAAAGCTGAGTTAGTTTCTAGAGTCAAAACAATTTCCAACGACGACAAGGTTCTACTTTTCGTCTGTAATATGTCCGGTGCCTTACTTGTCTTGTTAGGTCGCTTCGGTTGTGTGCGTGCTCCCGTAACGTTAGAAGACAAATGGAAGCAATCGTCACGGTCCATCGGCCGTTATGAAGGGGAAACCAACCGGAACACCGACACGAGTTCTGACGTGTCTTGTATTGTGCCTAGTCGCCGGAGAGACCTCACGCTGAGCTATACATTGTGACATTGGACCACACAATAAAATGTATACCTACCTAAAGATACATCTTTTTTTGTGTAGAATTTTTTTTGGTAATCAAAGATCTGTTTGATCCCCGAAAAATACGACGAATGTTAAGTGTTTGATGGCATTATGTAATACATGGTCCGATTTGATACAATATTACAGCACCCAACCGATTCAAGTAGGGTCATAAGTAATATTAATTTGCCTTCTACAGGCTTCATTCCAGACAAACTTCATCAAGATATGGAAAACGTCTTCTTTAACCCCACACTCTGTACAATTTGGTGAAGGTACTTTTTTAATATATATTTTTATTTTTAAAATTTTTAATTTCTGGACTTTAAAAATTGACAATAACTCCTAAGTACATTTTATTTCGGGATGTAAATCTAATATTCGGTGAACTATTAAACTATAGGAATACTAATAGTATTTACTGGATAATTTCGGAAAATTTACAAACAAATGCCATAGTTCTGTTAAATGTACTTGTTTTTACGATTGGTCAATACAAGTCACATTATGTAACTTCATCGGTATCGTCATCGACAACGTTGACCAATGAGAACCCGTCAAATTGCCGAGCGAGCGATGCGCCAACCAATCACAATATTAGAACGTAACGTTACGATTATGTTGCGCACGCTAAACTGTTTCTAGTTTCAATCTTTGTTAAATTAAGCACATACTTGCTAAAATTATAAAATTATTCATCTATCTCAGGTTAGGTTATACTTTGTTAGAACTTTATGCGTTAGTGTTATTTTTTTGCCCAAAAACCGCCTCCGTGGTACAACGTAAACGATATAAGGTTTACTAAATGGAGGTCGCGGGTTCGAATTCCGGCGGGGTACATATACTTGGTTTGGTTGATGGTAGGGCATTTTAAAATGTCGGCCTGGCAAGCTACCACCATCTTATCCTTAGCTAAAGTAACACTGTTGATAACATTGTAGTGTTTCGCTGTTAGAGATAAGATAGTTCCTACAAATAAGTTAGGGGTTGTGAGTGATCCCACTTTTATCTTCGGCTTATCGTCATATAACATCAGGTGTGATTGAGGTCACGTGTTAACCCGTTATACATAAAAATATTTGTTTTACTCATAAATGTGATTGATGAGTTTGCCTTGTTCTTAGCTTGAAAATCTTCATTTGCCTTGGGGCTTATACTAATGTCGTAGTTTGTAAGTTCCATGTAATGGAGTACTACCAGATGACGGTTGCGGTTGTATGGTCTCAGGACTTACTTGGCACTGTTGCGGGCCCTGCCTGTTGGGTGAAGCTGGCTTGGGGCGTACTTTCCTGGCGGCGAGCAAAGGCCTCGAGTCCAGGCCCGTTAGCGCGAGCGAAACGGTAGCTATACCGCTCACCCTCCCCCTCGACGGCGATGACGTCATGCAATCTGAAACAAAAGTTATTATATCAATAAAAGTCTACAACTGGATACCTCATAGAGCGATTTATATCACCTTCTATGGATGGACTTTCCCTAATGATCACGCTGGGCAGACAGGTTGGCGATCCCAGATTTTGGGAGTTTCGTACCAGTTATGCTGCCCAACTTCTCTATATATGTAGTTACTTACGTTTAAAGTATCACCGATTTTTTTATACGACGGATGTCGTGAATAGATTTGTCTAAAATTCAAAACTTAGAAAACCCACGACAAAACAAGCAATTACGAGTATACCATCCAGATAAAGTAAACCAACTATGTTAAGCTAAATATCTTGGAAACGGCTTCACCGATTTTGATTTTTTTTTTATATGAGAGAGCGGCAAACGAGCGTGCGTGTCACCTGATGGAAAGCAATCACCGCGGCCCATGGACACCCGCAACACCAAAAGGGTCACAGATGCGGTGCCGGCCTTTGAGGAAGGTGTAGGCTCGTTTCTTGAAGGTTGATTAGACATAGTTAAGAATCTTTCTTCTAGTTTATATCTGATCACGCATTACTAGTACTATTAATTATTCTGTGGCATTACTGAGATATACCCGGACAAAGACTGCGATACACACACACAAATAAAATACATAACACCCTCCTATATGTAGTTACATATCTACATCACGTAAATTTTCCAAAGCTACCTAATTGCTAAATCAATTACCGGTTAATTATGCTGAAATAAACAAAATTGAATGACAAAGAGACAACTAAAACAGCGCGGAATAAATATTGTGAAAATTATTTGGTGATTGATTTACATTTTATGAAAGCAAGCTATTTGCTGCGTTATGTATTTAATTAACCGCATGTTTAGCATACAATATGCGCAAATGAAATATCCACTCACCATAGAGAATATGATTTTAATTCCATCTATTCGAAAAACATGAATGGTTCAATAGGTGCGAGCATGGTGCGAGCGAAGCGTCTCCAAAACATAGTGTAAGATTTTTAGTTTTTAGTCTGTGACTTTCTTAGCGGGCAGTGAGTTTGAATTAGGAATAATATTGTTCCTTATTGTTCCGCGACCATAGAGATCGAACATAAAATTTAACGAAAAAAGTTACTGGCCAGTTAGAACGAATAAAATTTTAATTATACATATTAAACTAGATTTTATATAAAGAACACTCATGAGTTGTATCTAAAAAGCGCCTCTTATTTCTTTTTCTCATAGATGGAAATGTAAAGTCTAGTGTATCACTCGGCCCCAATTACCTCGGGCGACGTACTCATTGCGACGTACAGCAACAACGTGAATATATTATTTTGCTCCCTTGTAATACAATCTACTATTTACCATTTTCCACACTGCACAAGGCCGCTCATTTCAGGAATAACTATTCCAGTAATTCCCACTGGATTTGAAACGCATATCAGTGACACGTGTCTCACTCCTTGTTTCAGTATAATCATTATTTAGGAAAATTTTAGTATTCACAATAGTAACGAAATTGAAAGGAACGTTATCACAGCTAAGTAGGCAAATCAACAGCCTATAAAAGTTCACTACTGAACAGAAGCTTCTCTCTTTTTATGAAAGGATTTGTACTAATCGGTATGATGGGTCATCGCAGATTTTTTATGGGAACTCCGCACCTGTCATGCTTCCCTGGTCTATATTAAGCTTACGATCGTTTAATAGCCTTTTACGACATCCACGAGAAAAGGTTGGTCCTTATTCTACTCTGCTGATAACCTTACGTCTAAGTAGGCTCTTCTAGATTACAAGTAACACTCGATCAATGTAGATAAGTAGGGTTTGTAAAAACTTCATCCATATAAAATTATATAAATCAACAGCTACAGGCTACAGCGGCCGTCAAATGGCAAAATGAATTCGATAATGGTTTTATGCCAATACCTTCTACTGCACTTATCTAATGTGCCCTATTTTTTTCTTACACTGGTTAAAACATCATCTGGTGTAACTATAAATTGAAAATTTTAAAAACCCCCGAAAAACAATAATATCATTCAAATAAACCAAACAAGTGTCTTAAAACCTAAATAACTTCGAACAGATTAAAAGATTTTCATCAAACATGCTGTCATTTTAAAAAACCGTACTGAAGTCGTACCAGGCACTACTGAGATACATTCAATCAAAAAAAGACACACAAACACATAATATCGTTTTTAGAAATCATTTTTCTACAGTTTCATTATATCAGCCGTAGGATGTCCACTGCTGAACATATGCCCCCCCCATAGAATTCCAGAGTGAGCGGTTGGAAGCGGCCTGCATCCAGCGATTTCTCACGACCCTTATCAGGTCGTCTGTCCTTTTGACTTCGGACCAATACTGCACGCAACCTTCCCTATTCCCCAATTATTACGAAAAATCACCGTAGGTTACGGTGCGCACATTCGGTACCAATTGCTACATTTTGAAACGTATACTTCATGGAACACGTTCAAAAAGTTGTTAAAACACAATAACTGTGTTTTTATATCGTCTATGTATGTTTTATGTCTGGTTTACACAGTACGAGTAGCTAACAAGCTCGTGGACAGTTACTCTTATTGTGTAGACGCAGTTCAACAGCTCGATCTACCTCGATTGTTTACCCAGTGCGAGTTATCGGTGTGGAGCATACAGTAGACAGTTGCTCGGATTCAGTGCAAACAATATTGTAATAAATCAGATGCGAGAGGTGTAAGTAATATTGCAATTCGACGCACATTATTCGTATATTTGTTCATATTATTTTGTTACCATCGAACGTGCTTCCACGACATATTTCCTTCAACAATATAAAGTTACCTAGCTTTTAAAATGAGGATGTAATTTCGCTCATTTTTTTACCCATGTTCGACGAACTTCGATATGTAATTAAGAATAATTAACAAGCGATTTACCGTTAAAATGATATTGATGAGATTTAATGGCTTTAAGACCATTACGAGCACAACATTTTCTATGTATTTTATCCTACTTCGAAAATAATGAACGATAAGAACTATACATTCGCAAGATGTGTTCTCATATATATAAGAGTACTAATAGCTGAACGAGTAGCTCGCACTGTATAAATCAGGCACATTATGACAGTGTATTGCAATTAATTGATACATTAGTAATCACATTAGTAATCAATACGGTAGTTAACAGGTTTTGCATGTTTTCTGTCAGTGCACGATAGGGTTTGGTTTGCCGAATTAATAAGCCGAAATTGGTGAATGGAGATGGGCATTCGCCATTCGGTGTCGTTTCTATACCAATGTCAGTTGGGAACTCCATTTTGAAATTGTAGACGAATACCTCAACCTAGGACAAGAAATCTAATTAGATAAATCCAATTTCGAGACAGAGTCCAATCGACGAAACCAACTCGGATGGGCAGTGTTCGAGAAACGCGCAACGTCTTCTCGTCCAAAATATCTCAGTGCTTAAAGACTAAAGTCTTCAACTTCATGTATGGCACCAGTGATGACTTATGGCACTGAAGGTCTCTCACTATGGACCTCAAAAACTCAAGATCTCGCATTGAGATATGGAGAGGGCGATACTCGGTATTTCACTACGAGATCGAAATCCTGATCCAGAGACTATCCGTACAATAACGAAAGTCACCGACATAATCCAGAGGATTAGTAAGTTTAAATGACTAAGGCCTGAGTCCTGGAATCGACACCAAACACGGGCAAGCCACAAGGTCGGACGACCTGATGAAGGTCGCCGGAAGTTGCAGGGCAGGGCTCTTCCAATCGGTCGCTCTAGAAGGTTATTGTGGAGGCCTATGGTCAGCAGTGGATATCCTGTGGCTGATATGATGGTGGTGGTCCATGGCAACCAATACATTTTCACATTACGCTTCAGTTTAGTACTTTACAGAATTCAATGGAAGCAACTGTGCTGTGCATTTTTCTCTGTAATCTGTTCTTTTTAGGGTTCCGTAGTTAATAAGCGACCCTTATAGTTTCGCCGCCCGTCCATCTGTTTGTCCGTCTGCCGGCTTGCCTGCTCACAAGTTTTTGGCACTAGAAAGGTATAATTTGGCAAGGATATACATATTAAATACGCCGACAAAGGGAGAAATAAAAACTAGAAAAATATTTTTTTTAGGGGTACCTTCCCTACATGTAAAATGGCGATGAATTTTCATCTTTGTACTCCATCATGTGGGGTGTCGTTGGATAGGTCGAGCAAAAATTATATCTTAATCAATTTTCGGTTTAGGCATTCATTTATGAAATATCAAGCTTTAAAGTGCAAATTCATCTTAGAGTCGAGTGTCGGTATTTGCCCCCTTCTAAGTCCGCACATTGTGGGGCATGTACGGGATCCGTGCTTGGCCGGTTTATTGAATCCATTTTGAATTACAATATAAACACATTCTTTGACAGGGTTATCACTAAATAAAAAATAAATACAATATCTACTAGATACTACTACTACTAGATGGAACTAGGTGGCGCTGTGTGTATGTCTAAAAAAAAATTATTTATTTATTTAATATCTTTTATTGCACACCAGTAGTATTTACATTACTTCAGTGGTTCAGCCATTCAAAATGAGTTGCATTCTTTAGTATAAATAGTATATGAGGGCTACGTATATTATACAGGGAAATAATACTACATATGCATAACTATGATATCGCTCTTCATATATTGATGGAAATTGCAGATTGCATTGCAAATTATTGGATATTGAATCGCCAAAGCACCAAAGACCTTGCGTCTATGTGTACTTCACAAAGGGCGATGTCCTATTGACGTAAGATCTCTTAGTTACGTATACCTCAACTTACTTATTCTATATCTATGAGTCTTGTTTAAATTGAGAAGCGACAACTGGATTTATGGACTATACATTTAAAGCGCAATATCTGCAGGTATTAGGAATAAATAAATAACCCCTTATGTAACATATCCATACGTAACATCACTTAACATTATTTACAAAAAGTGACAATCCGATTGTCTTCTTTTCAGTCTCCGTGGCACATACATAAAGGGTTTACAAATCGGAGGTCGCGGGTTCGATGCCCAGCGCATGTTTAGTACTAGGTTTACAGATACCTACCACTTTACCTACTACCTTTATTTAAGTCTGTCGCTAAGCAGCAATTATGACAGCATTTTATGTGTTCCGGCTGATTGAGATAAGATAGCCAGCCTCTAAAATTAATTGAGGGTTCCGGGTGACCTCAATCACAGATGATGTTAAGTGACGATAAGGCCGAAGGTGGAGGCGCTATTTTTTACAAAATTCGTTTCTCTCGAGTAATACTTCCGATTTATCTAAAGCGATTTGAACTGTCCCCATTTTGAAACTGAATCCTGTAAACGTTTCGAAATTACTAAACCTTACTGACTCTCCCATCCTACGAGTTATAATAATTTATTGGTCTCTGAGCGTCAACCCCGGCCCGCCCCAAGCGACGTGTCCGATATCTAGGCGCAACAAAATTCGGCCCGCAATTCAACCAGGGGTAGCTCCAATATTGATCGGTACATTGATTCAAAGGCTTTGGGCACTGATGGGACGTCCTTTGTCACTCGACGGCACCCATTAGTTTGTTTATATTTGCGGGCCGCACATCCGTCTCAGCTGACCGATGCCGGTTAATGGTACCTAAGAAAAATGACGACCGATCTCTTCCACGAGGGAAAGCAAAGTAACAAAATGGCCGCTTTTCAAAGTTCCCTGTGATGAATAGGTAATGTCGTCGAAGGAAGAAAGATGTGGGCGGACGCACTCAGCGATAAGGTTTTTTTGGGTGGTTTCCTTAAAAAGTACTAAACTAATGTTGTTGATATAGACACTTGGAAATTATGCTATCCATGCGCGCGTGTAATTCGATTATACAGCATGGTTCTTTGAAACTGGAGAACCTGAAAATAGTTTCTTCAGAATCGGGAATAGAATCGATTGCTAAAGTTTAAAGTTATTTATTTTTTAGTTTTAATTAATATGAGCTCCATTCTAACTGTAGTTTCAAGTTTTATTGATACACACTACTCATTACACACATGGTAGGTATTCAAGTAATAGCCGCGTTCTTCCAGGAAAACTTACACATGTAATTTCGTTTACTTCATCATCAAACCTACACCTTCCTCAAAGGCCGGCAACGCATCTGTGACCCTTTTGGTGTTGCGGGTGTCCATGGGCGGCGGTGATTGCTTTCCATCAGGTGACCCGCATGCTCGTTTGCCGCCCTCTCATATATATAAAAAAAAAACAAGTCGTAAACATCCCACTGCAGGGATATAGGCCTTCCCTCGTATTTGAGGGAGTATTGTCCATAGTCCATCACGTTGGCCCAATGCGGGTTGGACTTCACATGCCCTGGGATTTTATTTCTCCGGCATGCAGGTTTCCTCACGATGTTTTCCTTCACCGTTTAAGAGCAGTCGGATAAATGCACATAAGTAATGAAATTAAATTTGAAAACTCATTGGTATATGGCCTGCCTGGGAATCAAACCCGGACCTCCCAAATTGGGAGACCGCATCTTAACCGCTGAGCCACCGACGCTTTGTCGAATTTCGTTTACTAATATGCATTTTATTCATCATTCGGGACATTTTTATCAATTTATCGGGATAAAAGTATACTATATCTTTCAGAGCATATTCCACTTGTGAATCGAATTTCATCCAAATCCTTTCTTCTGTTTTACTGCAATTGAGCAAAAAACATCAAAACTGACTTAAATTTTTAATATTAGTTGCGTTGAATTTGTGGTTGTATTAGTTAGAAGTTGGATGGACTAGTTTGTATATCACATATAGCAGGCAACTCGGGCGGCAGAAAGGGTAGATTGGACGTTGTATATGGTCGACCACGAAAACTTTTAGCGAAATTTAGGACCGGACGGAACTAATGATAAATGACCTGTTCAGAATGGTTTATTTTAGATTGGAAAAATTTACAAAAACAATTGGACCGGTTTTATAGTAACCCCCGAGAAAAGAAATAATTATGTCATCTGGATAGACGAAATCAATGTTGCAACCAATAAACCCATTCCCGGGTTTCTTATATGTTAAATCCGAAATAATCTTAAATAAAAAAAAAATAGAAAACCCTCGAAAGACATATATTTGACGACCTGTTTGGTGTAGTGGTTAGAAACTCTGCTGCTATACCAAAAGGTCGCGGGTTCGAATCGAACGCAAATGTTTTTACGTGGAACCTCGACTGACCATATACACGATTCCGTCAAATACATTTCACCCTTAACAACAAAAACGTTACTTCTAGGCCGCTTACATAGTACCAATTTAGCGATCGAACGCAAGCGAGCTAAACGGCAAATATTTAGCAATCGAACGCAATTTTTTTTACGTGGAACAACGACTGACCAGATTCACGATGCCGTCACATTCATATCACCCATAACAATGAAAACGTCGTTTTAACACGTCGGTCGATATTTCGCAAAAAGAATTATAGGTAGAGTAGATCCCGCTAATGGCTATTAGAACGCCGTTTAGATACCATGCAATTTCAAATTAAGTATTTATAAACGTTCTCGTTTGGACAGATCCTATGATTGTAAGATTCAAGAAATACTGACTCCGAAAGAGAGTTCTAGCCTTTGCTGTTCGCATTATGAATGAAGAATCGATCCGCTTAGTGCGAATGTTCATGTCTTGAAGACAAGAGTAGGGCGAATAGATAGATAAATCGTTTATTGGTTATTCCAGTCACACACTAAATAAAGTTTAAGAGAATTTCTAAAAAGAACTTGTCTAAGTTAAGTTCTCTACCTTTTTTTACCTTCTGATAGGTACTAGGTACAGGACAACTAAAACATATACTGCAGTAGGACAAATTATTCACCTTAATTAGGCCTCTATTGAGAGCGCTTGCTCCATCGTTGACCACATCGTCCCTTTACAACAGACGAGATTGTGGTCAAACGCGTATCCAGGCAATCATAAAAAAAAATAAAAGAGCAATTTTCAAAAAAGTTCAACAACATTCAACTCAAGTTCCCAGATTTAATTTAACGGCCGAAATCACAGCTAAGCTATCGTGGTTCTACTGTCCCTGTCTGAATTTACTCTTGCCACGTGTAGGTAATTATAACAGCCTATAGAAGGGTTAAAGGTAACATTAATTATAATTTAGACACTTTCTGACGACCGTTATCAAGCTGAGTTTATTTGTTATAGATAACAAAGGATGAAGTTAGAATTTTGCAATTCAAGAATTTGAAATTTAGTTATTTAATCCGTGCATAGTGGTTTCGTATTGCGGGTAACTCGTAATGGTCTAGGATTTCATTTAGATTCAAGAAAGACTTTAGAAAATACTAAAATGTCAGACGTTTTCACTCAGCGATTTTCAATGTTCTAAAGCGTTTCACATTATCAAATCGATGTGGGAGTGTTGGGAGTCTATTTTTAGTGACAAAGTCTGGTATCCCCAATCTTTTTCTTGTGTAGTCTGTGGTGACATGGCTGAAAGCAATTTTAAGTAATTTCCATTAAATGACATTTTATTTAAATAATTCAGCATACATTTCAACCGCCTCCGTGGCTCAATGTAAACAACATTGGGTTTACAATTTGGAGGTCGCGGGTTCGATCCCCAGCGGGGTACATGTTTAAGTGCTCGGTTTGGTTGGTGGTAGGGCATTTTAAAATGTCCGCCTGGCTAGCATTTTATCTAAATCCGCCGCCAAGCAGCAATGTTAATAGCATTGTTATGTTCCGGTTGTCAGAGATAAGATAGCCAGTCACCCAAATGTGTTGGGGTTTCCGGGTCAGTACGCTTCCACTTTCGACGTTATCTTCACTTAACATCAGGTGTGATTGAGGTCAAGTACGAACCCGTGGTGCATAAAAAAAAAAATACACAACAAAGGTTATTGTCCAAATTATATTATGTATTTTATGTTGAATAGAAAAATGTTGAATAAAAAAAATAAGTTTAGAAAGTACTTTTCGAATGTTCTCGAGTCTTGGTAACCATTACTATGGGGCGTTCTCATAGTACAGGCATTGAAGCTATTCTGGTATGGAATTACTTAATCTGTGGTATGGAGTATATTTTGTCTATATAGCTGAATTCGATAAAAAAAATCTGTTACCCGTACAAAGTAACCATTCTGAAAACACCTTTAGTATAGAAATCCAACAACTTTCGGCTGAATTCGGCCATGGTTTCTAGTGGAAAGTTGTTTGTAATCAGGAGTGGAGTTATCAGGCGAAAATTGTTGGACTTTCATACTAAATGTGGTTTCAGAATGGTTTATGTTGTATGGGAAATCTAAATTTTGTGATCGAATTCGACTATGGTTCGTTGGGGAAAGTTGTTCATTATCAAGAGTGGCGTCACCAGTTACTAGTAATTATACACCAATTCAAATTCACCCTGTATGTAACAGCTAGCTAACATCCAATATAACTGTATTCTGGCAAATAAATAATTTGTATTTTGGTTGAGTTTATTTATAATTCATCCATACCAATCGACGCTGTTGGAAAGTTTTCGTTGGAACCGATCCGTAACGTTTTATGTCAAATTTGACATTTCTATTCGGAAGGTTTCAATTGTCTACCGAGAATCTAAACAAATTTAACCCGTAAGTTCCTTTGCCAAATCTAATCTAACTAATATTATAAATGCGAAAGTTTGGATGTTTGTTTGTTAGTTTCTTTGTTTCTCTATATTTATTGTAGTTACCTATACACTTTCGGATATTTTTTATCTTGATAAAGTGAGTAGATATCGCGAGATAAACAAATTTCCGCGATAAAGTAATTTCACGCAGGCGAAGCCGCCGGCGGAGAGCTAGTTATTCATAAAAAGCTAGGTACTATTTGTATGCTATTTGTCCATTCAAAGTTTTGTTTTCGGTACGAACATTAGAACACAATATCAACTTTGTGAGCGCTCATCGTGTTTTACTGCCCTGGGCGCACGTCAAGTAAGTTTCCTTTTCACTTATTTTATGAGGTCGTTAAACTTGGATGAGATAATGAGAACGCTCCCCGGAGGTTAAGACTGTTCGGATAAGTTGGTGATGTGGTATTACTTACATTACTTAGCTGCTATAGGTTATAGACGATGAGTATACGTACAAGGTGAAGTTTAATTTGTGTAATTCCTGTTTACTTACTCTACTCCTGATTAAAAACAACTTTCCACGTGAAACCATACCCGAATTCAGTCGAAAATTGTTGGACTTCCATACTTAAAGTGGATTCAGAACGGTTTACTTTGTATGGGTTATCGAAAAATTTTAGCTCAAATTCGACTACGGTTCCTTGGGGAAAGTTGTTCGTAATCAAGAGTGGAAATTAGCCGAATTCAAATTCACCATGTATAGCTGAGTAATTAAATTCAAAGCCATAAATTGCGGATCTTCCGTTTCCGTAGATGGTTATGGGCAGCGGTGACACTTACCATCAGGTGCGCCTCTTGCTCGTTTGCCCACCTCTTCAATAAAAAAAAATAAATAAATAAATAAATAAGGGGGTGTTATGTTGCCCAATGTGGAAGAACGACTACGACACATGGGTTCCTATGGAGGAAGAAATAAGCTGGTTCTCTTCTTTTTACATGCTGAAACTATAGGGCAAGCTTCCATGGCACGTCATCAATACATATCACATTTTTGCATACCAACGAAATGAGGCGTTTACGATTCGTCATAAAATCGTCTCTGCACCAAAAATGGTAGACAAAGAAGGAAATAAACGCCGAGATTGGAAAATTATTCATATTTGTGACCCGCTCGCCCGAGCGGTCCCAGCCTAAGGCGATGCCTCTTTCTATTGGATAGCACCGTCTCAAACATTCGGGGCATTCGTGAAAATTTTGTGATGGAAATTTTTATTCATACGCAATGATATTACATAATAATATTACTTATATAATATCATGGTTCTTGATACGTGGCAAGTTTGGTCCTATGGTAATTTTTACGGTAGTTTGCGGTACCTGTACAGGTACGACCCGTGATTTCGACTACATTATAAAATGACATTTGAAGCAAGCAAAGTGTCATAGGACACATTGGTGTCGATTCGGATGTACACCAACTGAACTAAACTAAAACCAGTTTTGAAGTAGTACTGTATCTTTCCCCCTGGAACAGTACGATTCGACGGCACCACTCCAAAACTGGTTTTAGTTTAGTTTAGTTGGTGTACTTCCGACTCGACACCATTTTATGGTAAAAATCTAATGTAGCGCCCCCCCAAAATACAAAATGTGGTGTCGGGTTTTTTAGTTTTTAAATACTTAAATGAAATGAAAATATTTTATTATTGCAAACCAATATCCACATTTTACAGGCATAGTTTAATACACCAGGAAGATAGTTTAATACATATCCTAAATATATGAAAAATTGGTGTTATAATTTGACTGTTTATCCGAATTATACTCTAGCTTGGGTAAGCTTAACTTTATTTTTCAGAAACGAGCAGTCATATAAATATTCGTACACATTATAAACTGTTTTAAAAGACCCATAAAATAATTTAAAAAATCATTTATTGTCAGATAACAAAGATTCATGGAGTCTAATTAAATCGTTAAATTATCTACACATTATTATCATTATCATAAATTATTTATTATTGAAATAACATTGAAATTTTAATTTTTTGCATTGAATTGTTGTATTGAATTGTCTCCTTAAGTTGAAACAACCAATAAAGGTAATCTGAGTTCAAAGTGTAGTGGTGAGAAACCTTGACAGCTATACTAAAAGGTCGCGGGATCGAATCCCACTGGCGGCATATGTTTGAATGATAAATGGATGTTTTCATTTATAATATATTACCAAAAAGGTTTGATGTATCAACCATCTGGTTTTAATACAAAACAGCTCAGTGTGGAACTCGATAGCGCTGTGTGTCTAAGGATAAATAATACTTAGTAGTATTATGTTGAAAGCTAATGAACTTTGTCGGCAAAACAAAAATCGAGAAGATACTGCGTCGGGCTCTCGAGGCGGGCTGTAAGACCCATACTCTGCCGGAGGGCGGAAAGCAAAATCAACGCAATTGTAGCTGTAGCCCAGGAAGAAACTGCATTAATTTTCGAAGGCATGTAATTAAATCGAATTCATACTAGATTTAGTAAGGAATACATATTAGTACCTACAGTTTATAAGTTTTTGTGAAAGCATCGAATTATAATCAAATCAAAAATGCTTTATTTTGTAGGTACACAGGGTACACTTAAAATAGTCAGCTTTTACATTTCTTAATCTACTGCTTGTTCAAAAGGCAATTGTACCCTGAGAAGAACAAGCAAGAAACTCGAGAGGCTGCTCTTTTAAAACAGGTTTTTATTTTACAAAAAGACACGATAATATTTCATTATTGATTGTGAAATAGCTTGGTATGCGAACGGGATCAGCTAAATAATCTGATATTTTATAATAATATGCTATCTTAATAAGTTTCTGTTTTATTGTATCTTTAAATTTATTGAAAGGAATTTGTATATCAATGAATGAATGAATGACTGACTTTGCGGAGGCGACTTATGTATGTGACCTGCAAGTTTATCTTTATTTCTTGTATTGCCATCATGTTTATCACTATTTTTCCTAAATGATGCTACATTTTTTTACATATATTAGATTTTCAAAAATGTACTGTGACGAAAAAGTTAGAATATTATACTCTATAAATTTATCTCTAAGTGACACTGCAGGTCTCAATTGATAAATAGCGCGAACGGCTCGTTTTTGTAAAACAAAGATTGTATTATCCGCGGCATTTCCCCACAGCAAGATACCGTAAGACATCGCATTGTAGTCATCTTACGTGTGATTTGTTTTTATGACAATGTTTTCGTATAACATTTTAAAAGAAATTAGTAAATGACTGATAATGCTTGTTCTATGACTATATAAATAAAAAAAATAGTAAACCCACGAAAGACTATGATATAAATAAATTAATATTTCGGACACTTACACCAATTATCTAGTCCAAACTAAGCAAAGCTTGTACTATCGATACTCGATAACGAATAAACATATATAAATATTTATATAGACATCCATGACTCGGGAATAAATGTTCGTATTCATCACACAAACATTTACCCGTCACGGGATTCGAACCCGCAACCGTTTCGCTGACAGGGTCACTATCCACTACACCAACCGGCCCTCCTATCATCCCAATATACAAATGAATTGTGTTAAAAGCTAAATATCTTCGAAATGGCTTGACCGATTTTCATTAATGTAAAAAACCGCACTCAAATCAGACCACACATTATTGAGATACATCCAGACAAAGACTGAACACACACAACGCCGTCAAACACATAACACATCGTTTTTCGTCGGGGGTTAAAAATCAAAATTATTTAAGTCAAAAATAGTCCATACTATCTATCTAACTAATAACATATTATAAATGCGAAAGTTTGGATGATTGTTTGTTTCTTTGTTTGTTTGTTACTCAATCACGCGTAACGGATGGACGGATTTGGCTGAAATTTGGTACATAGGTAGAACATACCCTGGATTAAGACATAGGATCTCAGGACATAGGATTATCCCGATAAAGTGAGTAGTTCCGGCGGGATAAACAAATTTCCGCCATGAAGTTATTCACGCAGGCGAAGCTAGTTTACTTATAATATTATAATGTGAAAGTTTGTCTGCCCGGCTTTCACGCCTAACCTGCTGAACTGATCATAGTAAACTAAAGTTACTTTTTAATTTCATATTCGTATGCCAATGAAAGCCCTTCACAACTAACTCTCGCTCAGCATCTTAGAGAGAAGGGAGTGACTGAAAACCAGCGCTACTTGAGATCATTTTCTCAAGTAAGCAAATGCCTTTTTTTTTTATGCAAAACGGGTTAGTACTTGACCTCAATCACACCTGATGTTAAGTGAAGATGAGGCCGAAGGTGGAAGCGTACTGACCCGGAAACCCAAATAATTTGGGGAACTGGCTATCTTATCTCTGACAACCGGAACACAACAATGCTATTAACATTGCTGTTTAGCGGCAGATTTAGATAAGATGGTGGTAGCTAGCCAGGCGGACATTTAAAATGCCTTTAATAACAATACCTAAGTATACTAACCTAATTCTACATAATATTTTTTATAATATAAGAAACCGATTTACTATACCCACATCTACATACATAAATAACTGTTGTGACTTTCTTATTAGAGCAATAAAAAGCATTTCCTATCTGCAATGGAACTTGCTAATTAAAAGAAAAAACGATCTCAGATCTCTCTCATACCTACTTGTTTTTTACTTTCGGTATTTTATTATTCGATATGGTAACCTCTTACCTCAGAGTAAGTAAGCCCATCACTAGTAAATTCATCATGTTGAGATAATTTCAATATGGCGGTTTGTTTAAGGCAAAGTTCCATAGAATGTTAGTTTGGTAAAAAATTACAGAGACGTAGCCTGGGATCACGAAGAAGTCCACGATAAAGTTTTTTTTTATGCACGACGGGTTCGTACTTGACCTCAATCACACCTGATGTTAAGTGAACATGAGGTCGAAGGTGGAAGTGTACTGACCCGGAAACCCCAACACATCTGGGGGACTGGCTATCATATCTCTGACCACCGGAACACAACAATGCTATTAACATTGCTGTTTGGGGGCAGATTTGAGATAAGATGGTGGTAGCTAGCCAGGCGGACATTTAAAATGCCCTACCACCAACCAAACCGAGTACTTAAACACGTACCCCGCTGGGGATCGAACCCGCGACCTCCGAATCGTAAACCCAATGTTATTTACATTGAGCCACGGAGGCCGGTAATTCTACACTGGCGATGCCGCGGGCGGAAATCTATACTATTGATTAATTATGGTTCGAGTATGATGTTTACACACGAATGGATTCGCTGAAAATAAAAGTGTCCGTTTTCCCAACGTGTCATTTGAGACCCCAAATTATATTAAAAGTATTATTTAATTTTGTAACGTAACAGATACAAACGTAACTGATGTATATCGAGAACGAGTTTTGTAACTGAGTTAAGGGGGATGGCGGATTGTAATCACATTAGCGAAGGAGTTCCCGCTTTCATGAGTTGCGGGTAGATTGGAGCGGGTGGCGTGACATCTGCGAGAATGTTGTCACTTGGTTAGATATATGGCTACCTAACCAAACGATGTTACTCATTGAAGTTTGCATTGAAGCACTCCTTGTGCAGTCGTATTCTCTACTCGTTTTTACCCGACTGCCTAAGGAAGGACAGTAATGTTTTTCGAGTGTATGTATGTATGTCCGTTCCTTTGGCGCGTCCTGTAGCCTAAACGGCTTGACCGAATTTAAAGTGCACGGTGTTGTTAGACGGAGTGTCATAGGATACATTTTGTGCTAAAAAAACCAACATGGCGCCCTCAAAATACAAAAAATTTGCTGTCGGATTTTTAAATTACAGTGTGAATAGGCATTTACTGGGATCGCGTTCTTCATCTTCGACCACATCGTCACTTTCCATCAGGTGAGATTGTGGTCAAACGCAAATCCAGTCAATAATAAAAAAAAACTTTTGATAGTTATTTGCTTCAGAGGGCATCTTAAAGAGTCGGTCTCGGTTATTTTCTATTAAAGGCAATCGTTAAGCCAAGTCGGTGGCCTACAGGGGTAGCTTAAAAACACTGACTGGCGCAGGTGGGTACTAAGGCCCGCGTGGTGGATAAAGACATCCCAGACTTCCCAGTGAGAGGAGGCTGTGCTGTTGTAAGTCTGATGCTGATGCTTGAAGTTTCCAGCCAGCTGGCAGTAGTTGCAGCCAGCCAGCTGGTAATGGATGTTATTTTACATCTGAAACTCATAGGAGAAGTAAGGGTCGCGAGGTAGCCTTCGGGGCGGCAGCTTCTATGTAGAATGAACGTAAATGTTACATGTAGTAATTGTGCCGTGTGGTTTGCGGTACGTAAAAACAACCTAGCTTTATAATTGCAAGTTTCACGTTCCAATACAATTATTTTGCACTTTTCAACAACGGTGGGCTTAATTACAGAAGAACTTACCTATACATAATAATTAAATCTTAAAATGGTAAAAACGTGCACAACGTTATTAATCTATAGTATCTCAGGTAAGAGAAAAATGTACCCGAATTTTAATGTATAAAATCCGCGGAAATTTAATTAATGGACATGTTTCGTTCCTATTTTAAGAACTTATAAATATCATGTGTTCACTAGAAAACGTAGGATTAAAATCTGTTTAAAGTCTTTCATTTCTAATGTAAGAAAACGTTAAAGAAACAATTACATGGGGACTGTTGTGGTTTCGGTACGTTAAGAAAGCCAGTCCCCCAAATAAGATGGGGTTTCCGGGTTTCAGCCTCATCATCACTTAACATCAGGTGTGATTGAGGTCAAATGGTAATCGTTGTGCACAATAAAAATAGAACTAACTTGTCTCACCTGTGGCTGGCTGTCGCCAAACGCGTCTATGGGACTTCACCAAAAAACACATATAGAGTTGCACATTTCAACGACGATGGGCGCACCTTTTTAATATTTGGAACACCCAAACGCTTATGTTTGGGATATCTCTGACCACCCCATTTGGGTAAAGGTCGTGACATTGTGTTGTATGTGGGAACGTTTAGCATTTCCATCTTGTGTACATACAATGATGATCGATAAACGCCTACGCTTGACCAAAGCCAGATCGATAGTAAAACTAACTTTATATTTTGGATGGTTATGCAAATATATAGAACCAATATTCATCGACAGACAGAAAACCCTGCCGGCAGCACCAATTATTTTGTAAAATTAAGAGGGATTATCTCCCATCGCGTTAATGTAAACGTTCAATAAGTAAGTTTATGCACACGTTAAGCTGTGAACATCACCATATTCATATTCCAAATAATATTCCATTACTAAAATTAAAGTGAAACATTCTATGAGTCAGACAGGTGGAAATTTAGTTCGAAAGTTTATATAAAACAAGTCTCAGTCATTTAGTAAAGTTGAATGCAAATGAATGTTTATCATTAAGGGGATACCCTACGAAATGACAGTCGACGGTACTGCAACTCAAGTGAATAAAATATATCTCATAAACAAGGCCATAGCTGGGTAAAACATGAACATCAAACTGTAGTTTGGTTTGGATTCCGATGTTTTAAAGTACTGCAAACGGTTTTATGCTGCTCAGCCCATTGATTACGTAATTTCATCGGTATCGTTATCGATTACGTTATCCAATGAGAACCCGTCAAATTGCCGAGCGAGCGATGAGCCAACCAATCATATGTCAAAACGTAACCGATGACGATAACGATGAAGATATACAATTGATAAACGATTTTCGGTGGCCAAAGTGATCTGTTTTAATGATATTCTGAGCAATAAAACGAGTACAGCTTAACATTCTTGTTTTTCCCTATTAAGGCTTTGCTTATGGGATATTATTTAAAAATAAAAGTTTAAAAAACTAAAACCCGACTATACTAAAAAAAATAATAGAAAATGAATTGGGAGTGGGCAGTGGGGTAAAAGGTAATAAAGTGTTTTTTACCCGTTAGAGTGGGGTTTTCAAGCTATGAGACTTTTTCGATAGTCTACAAATATTAGCGATACAATTTTTCGTGCAAACATTTAGTTTGTCACAGCACCTGTCGTATGTAGGTTCACGCCATAGATAGGCAACCAAAAAAATATTCTGGCGGCGTGTGGCGACGGGAACATTTAGTGGATGTGGCGTGCGGTTGACAGTGACACTTCATACCCTCGAGCGAGGCGGACGAGTCACTTTATTAAACTGTTGTGTGCTTGTCTGTGTAGCTTTCATGTCGGTGAATGAAATTTCTCTCTAGAGGCAAAAGTGATGGATGACAGGTGATTATTTTTTTATGAGTAAAAATGTTACACCTGACGCGAAGGTGGAAGCGCGCTTACCCATAAATTCCAACGTAATGAGGGGGCTGGCTATCTGATCTGATATTATTAATGCTCTGCCACCAACCAAACTAAGTATTCTCTCCGTTTTGTAAACAGATGTTTATACATTGTGTCAAGGCAAGGAGCATTAAAAATCATCGCAACTCTCTCACGGTGCGCCTCAGCCTACCTAATTATCACTATTACTAAACTCATTGGTAACCTGAAGTGGCAATTTTATTTATTTAATCAATTAATTTGATTACGATTCCAATAGAATTTTTTGCGACTTGGGGTAATGCGTAAGACAGAGGAAGGACAATATCCGGGTAGATGAAAGGGCTGACCCCGAACCCATTTAACTTTGACCGTCTACATCCATTTACAATGCGAAGATTGGGGACACGAACTATTTATCTCACGAACGTAATTCACCCAAAGCTCGTGAACTGACCGACTGAAAATAAACTTGTCTAACAACCGTTAGCAGATGACAAACAGCAGTGAGGCAACACTACGAGATAGTCAGACGAACCGTGCAGCTATTTGTTATTGCTGACCTAAGTGTTTCATACACACAAATTAAACTATTGTGATGTAGAAACATATATATTGGGTCTCTACCTATGAAATTGGAGTTTTTTTTTCTTCGTTAATCATATGTAACAATTCCTGCGATTTTCAAAACTATATCCAAACTTGTTTTTTATTTGGAAAATGGAATATTAATTCAAGGTTTCACATGAAATATTTTTTAAATTTCTGGGCTCTTTTCGTGTGCTTCCCATAATCATTTCTTAGATTCGCTGAAAGTTTTATAAAGCGGTTACTTTTAAAAATGAACGCTGCCTATACTTAACTTAATGTTATTCGATAATACACACAAAGTTTAGCTAAATTTGGATTTGCCGTTCCCAAAAAGAAAATCAGAAATGTTTGTATGGAGAAAACAGTCGTAATGAAATTCTTCATACAAAACGCCAATTTCATAGGTAAGGACCTAATACCATACTTATGCATGTAATAAGCTCTTCCTTATTAATAAACTAGTGTTATTCCAGCCTTCGGTCGTATCACTCATCTCCCCTAGCGCCCAACAGTACATGGTGACCCATGCTGTATTTTGGTGTCCGTCAACAACATATCGAATCGCCGCGAGTGCTCTTCGAACTTTGAATGTATTTATTGTACACATAAATATCATTACGTATTATGTAATCCTCGATAATTACATGTACTCATTATTAGGTAGGTACTCGTATTTTGATAGGTAGCAGAATTAGATAATTTTGGACAGTTGACATTGTTATATGGTTTTTTACCCGAATGTCCAAGGAAGGAGCCTATATCGATTTTATCTATTTATTTTAATTAATTTAATGTATTCAATCTATTTATTTTATTCACTTTGTTCATTTTATACAAATACATAATAAATAAATAAATATCCTTAGACATACACACATCGTCATCTAGTTCCACAGTAAGCAACAGGCTTGTGTTATGGATACCAAATGATTGATATACTACATAAATACATTTTTTTTGTAAATAAATACTTATTATAAATGAAAACATCCATAACTCGAGTATACACATGTCCGTATTCATCACACAAACATATGCCCCTAGCGGGATTCGAACCCGCAACGTTTTGGTATAGTGGTCAGAGTTGCTAACCACTACACCAAACAGGTTGTCAAAGGTAACAAAGTTTATTGTTATCCTTAAAATATTCTGAGTGTAATGAATAAAAAACATAATGAGATAAATCTGCATTACTTCCGTCTCTTTAGGAGTATGGTAGGTACCATACCTATGGATATATACAAAATAATTTTAATATGATGACCAGACGAAGTGCAAAAGTACATGTAGTAGAGCGTTAAATCACTTAGATGATTTACCCTAGCTGATCAAGTATATAAAGGTATATAGTTCTTTGTCTATTTGCCTTAGCAATAATTTGTATGAACAAGTAAGATGCTCCGTCTATCATACAATTTAAATACGTTATCTCTCTCTATTTATGAAGTTCAAATAAAATTATAGCTTGTTCACACAAGTACACTTGCCGCTCTCTTTTGAGACGTACATTGCGTATTTAATAATGTTTCCGTAGCTTCTCCCGCCATCCTTTGACGTAATTTACATTTACTCTGTGTAACTACTAGTGCCTGGTAAACAGGATTACAAACATATGTAGAAACAGTTACATACATGTTTGATGTTTACAAATTGTTGTTTGATCACTGTTGTCGTTTAAATACATTTATTTTCTGTTTTACATAAAATGGCGGTCTTAATAGGATTTCAGTCCTGTTTAGAGTCTTGTGGATAAAATAATATCGAACAAACACACCGTAACACAGGATGCACACACAGATAGAACACAGATAATCCGGAGAAGGAGGGAGTGACTGACAGGTTGAGAAAAGATAAGGGGGCTGATGGTGCGAAGTACTGTAGTTAGTGATATGCGTATGTCATAAGATAGAGCAGAAACGTGAAATATGACAGAAGTAGAGAACTTATGTATTTATAATGTCAATGGATCTGGCTGGACAAAGAGCTCTTAAAACTCTGAATTCTTACAATAAATTACATCTTATTTTTTGATAACGCAAATGTTAATACTGTGGCAAACGATCGACCAGGTCGTCTGATTTTAAGAGATTGTTATACTTTCCACGGCACTTCTGTCCGAAGATCTACAGATTATCAAAACATTTACACTACTTCCAGTGGTTCTAGGCACTTGAAATTTAGTTTGTTGAAAGTAGCTTATGTGCTGTAAACTTGTCAAAAGGCATCAGAGTACATATTTGGGCCATAAGCATACTTCATCCGTGCTTTTCTGCGAACTTGGCATTGGCGCTAAAAATATAATGAAAACATTTCCATGTTTGGTTGAAGGTTGAATAAGAGAACCAGGTAAATCACTAGCACATGATGTTAATTCTACAATATAATGTGATAAGTTAATTCTTGAAGTTTGTAGTGACAATGAATTTATACCACATTTTACTCCTTGTATTGGTTAAAGTGTTGACCTCTTTTTTTGAGATCTTGTTTGAGCACTTCTGATGAATGATTTAATCGTTCGTAACTTACCATTTTCATTGTCCGGAAATGGAAGGCTGTCAGAGGCGTCTGATGCTAATGCTAGGTCTGGAGAAGCACCTCCAAGTAGAGTTGTTAGGCCGTCATTGTCTCCATCTGTCAACGACAGGAAGTTATTGATGATGGTAACTATTTTTCCGAAATCATGGTTAGATTGTGTGGATGACAACGGTTTTCAATAAAGAACCAATAGCACGCGAAGTTTTGTTTTACGGAAAAAGTTCATGGCCTGCTTCACTGTGACAGCTAATGATCATTTACGCTCACAGACCAGCCACCTCCTAGACCGGGTCTGTGTTTACGCGGCTGGAAGTAAATCGGAACCAACAAGAACATCTAGTTATCACATAGTTATTTCTGATTGGCTCAAATCAGATTCAAATCATTCAGTTCACTGGTGTTTCTTTAGCAAAAGTAGTTATAAGAAGAGTAGCTATAAATAAGGAGGTGTTTGAATCGGAGGTGGAGGTATATATAGTTTCGTTTCGTTTCTGTGTAATGCAAGGTAATCTAAAGTCACCCTTTCGGAAATAGCGTCAAATGTTCATTCTGCTTCGACATTTGTAAAGTAAATAGATACAAAATACACGTCAATAAGATATGGTTCGCTGTACTCCTTAAGAACGAGGATTAATTGTTTTTTTATTTTTATTCTGAAGACTGCATTTCCGGATCGCCTAATCTATCCTTTTGAAGATTAGCACTGCCAGCAAGAACACCTGATTTAGCCGTTCTAGACTTCTTTTTGTGGGTTTTTCTGAAATCGGGAGTATATGTCAATAAGCTTCAGCCTCTCTCAGAGGGAATAAATGTCAAGAATGCGAGAACCTATCGCTGAAAGTTATGGCATAGAATAGAAAATATCATATATCGGGCCGGTTTAGTCATCAATTCTGGCGGCTGCCACTTGGCCGATGTAATTTTTGCGACTTAATGAAAAAAAATTAGGACATCAAATAAACATAATCCATAAGCAGAATTACAGCCAAAGAACATCGGGAGATTCGTTATTATGCTTCCACACAAATATACCATTACTTATCCAGATGAGCATTGGTATACGAGTAGGTATGCAGTAATGAAATCTAAATTATTCAATTAATTAAATCCTTGTTAATAGGCAGTCAAAGATCACACCGAGGTGTACACAAATCTTACGTAAGTAGGAAGCGACGTCGAGGAACCAGGGAATTTCTGAAATGCCATAAATTATTTATAGGGATTCGACGCTGCCCAAGTTTTAAGAGCGCTTATGGTATATTTATAGGGCCTCTATCTGCGCTGGCACTTTGTACTGTGTGCGAGAATAATTAGGCAATTTTATGTATGGCCACCGTTTACCGCTATTTATAGCCTATTTATATGTGCACTAACCCTGACCCCGCAATAGTGTAAACGTTGAGCACGCGATTCTATCTACCTATAAAGTATAGAATAAGCATTATATGGATTCTGTAGCCTTTAACGTACCTACTGCATCTAGGCGCAGTCCGTGGTGTAGGTAAGCAAGGGCTGAGCTTTACTCGACTTCGTTCCCCGTAGGGTTGCCCCTAGTGTGATTTAGCATTATATTTCATTGGCCTATGGGGGGAAGTGGGAAAACCTCTTTTCCTACTTACGCACCTCTTTCTTTATTTTGTCTGGGCTTCAACGTAGTTATAGTATAGAGTCACGTAGGGCACCGGCTATCTTCTATCCTAGTTGTTGATCAAACCTTTATAGAAGGTACATTGTCATGAGTGTGGAGGAGGGAATACTCTAAATATTTACTGTTATCATCTTCAAATTAATATTACCTTTATAATGCCAAATAACTTTGCTTACTTAATATTGACGAATAGTGTTCTAATTTGCATTGTAGGGTAACATGTCTAGCACCTACCTACTCAGCCTATACTTTAGAGCAGGTGGATGCTGTAGGTATAGCTCGCATTAGGGACAATTGTAATATATTGTCAGGAATATCCTTGAAAACAAATTTAAAGACAACTTACAGTGCTGGTATATACATTTTTATTTTAAAATATATACATACTCGTATATAAGGTCACATATTTATGATTTCCATATCTTAGTATATATAAGTCCAAAGAATACTATTTTTCCTATATAGTATCCAGCAGGCAAATGTTTTGATTGTAAGATTTTTAATGCTAGGGTTTGAGAAGTTTTAGCTTATAAGCTATATACTATACATACATACTATAGTATGTTATGTTAGTTGTGTCAAAGCCAGAAATGGTTATTATTAACTATATTAGTTATAGTTTTTGCATAACGAGTTATCGCTTAACCTCAAACACACCTGATGCCGAAGGTGGAAGGTGGAACTCACAACTTATTTCTGGGACTGACTGTCTAATCTCAAACAACCGGAATACAATAATACTGTCAACATTGTTGCTCTGCTGGCTAAGCAGCCGGACTTTAAAAAAAACAAACCGAGTAGGTACCATATTTATGTACACGCACCTCCGTTGGACATTGAACCCACTACTTCTATTTTCTGAACCTTACATTGTTTACATTGAACCACGGAGGCGGTTTTTGAGTCAGGGTTGCTGAGCCAAATCTAGGAAACTCGACGTATGGATAGCTCCCGGAATCTGATACTCAAAACGACCTGATAAACAAAATGCACTTAATATTTATTTACACGATAAACATTTTTTTTTGTAAACTTTGTCCTTTTGATATACATAGATTACGTATATCTATGCGGGCGGAGTCACTGGTGGAGAGCTAGTATCATAATACCTTTAATCAACAAGAACAGTAGACTAAGTGGTTTGAGAGAATTACACGAATTGAATTTCACCAAATAGACTGCGGAGATCGAATGTCACTGTTGCATAAATCAGAGTACCTACCTATTATTGATACAGCAGGGGATGTAGGGGTCGGGTAATGTGTAAGATGATACAGTAGTGCTCCATCCCCTATGAAGCAACAGTTATAGAATTACTCGTACTTCCCACTAAAGCAAGCAGACCTACACGTATACCAGTATATTGTATTATCACGTTGTTTCACGTACGTTTAAAATGAAATTAGGCAAAAGTATGTGTAATTTGGATGGTATTTGCTTATTTATGTGGTAGACTTTTTTAAACTTATACGAGAAATGATTTTTATTGTTGTTTGGCGGCGTTGTATGTGCGTATGTATGTGTGTTTGTGTGTGTGTATGTGTATGATTTGAGTGACTTTGCTTTTATATTTAAGATTAAAGTTATTCGCCATGTTCGATATTACTTTTTAATACAGTTGGTTTGGTTGATCTGAATGATATAATCATTTCTTATCTGCGGGGCTTTCTAATATTTTTATTTATTGTTATTATTACATAATCTTTATTTACACCAACGTAGAATGTTATTTAATTTAATATACTACACCACACTGGAATTACATACCAACACATGTATCTCTTTTGCTTATATAGAGTTAGTTTGTTTGATTTTTCTTTTTCTTTTGTAAAGTCGATCGCACATCAAGCGTAACACTGCCAGGTATAAACTTAACTACCGTACAGTGTAACACGCAGACGGTCCAAATGTTGAAGTGTAACATCTGATGTGCGGGCGGCTATACCATTAATGTCTCTTCGTGCATACGAATATATGAAAATAAATAGCTGAAAATCAGGGTTTTGTTCAAGCAAGCTTTCCTATGCATTAATATAAGCTATGACCCATTTGTACAACTAGATTACTTAGAACTAATTGTATTGTGACTGGATTTACAAATAAACGTTTATCTATTGCAACGGGTGTTGTGTGGTTTTGACACTTTTGGCAAAGGTACTTACAGTTAATGGTAAATATGATGGTTACTCGCGTCGTGGATACTTATACAGTAGCGATATAGCAGGCTATAGCAAACTAAACTAAACTAAAACCAGTTTTGGAGTGGTGCCGTCGCATCGTACTTTTCCAGGGAGAAAGAGACAGTACTACTCTAAAACTGGTTTTAGTTAAGTTTAGTTTAGTTGGTGTGCATCCGAATCAACACCATTGTCTCGTTTAGGACTGTGTCTAAAATATTATTATTGTATAATTTGAAATCCATTTGAAATACATTTGTAATCCCGGGAAAATATGAAATTTAATCTCGTCTCTCTGTTCGAATCGCCTTTGACATTTCGGTAACCGCTGTATAACAAGCGGAGCGGAATCCAATAGTTCACAGAACTAACGGAATTTCAGAAGTAATGGTCAATATTAATTAGTGGGAAGCGAGTCCACAGACCGGACCCTCGGATGGAGTCACACGAATTTATTCAGTTTAATTAAATGACACTAAGTAAATACTCGTAGCGAGTGCAAATTGAGCGCCGACTATCCTCGACCGTGACTGTGTGAGGCAGAAGTTTTCGGCACCGACGATATTACTTCATTTGCAACTTTATGGCCCCGTATTTCCCTTCGGCGCGGTCGGGCGAATGCCCCGGCTCCCCGGTTATTTTATGAAAAAAGTCTGAGGCAGTTTACTTAAAATTATTATCTCTGGAAGCCACCCCTATCCTTTGTTCCAGATAGGAGGAAAATAGGTCATAAACGAGTGGCTTTTGTTGTGTTTACGTCAAATGTATTGCTCATCTACGTAATGTATTCAATTAGCAAAGTGACGTTCCCGTGCTATAAGGCTTAAATTAAAAAGTTAGTATTTAGCCTTTTATAATTAGGTGAACAAGTAAAAGACGTATGACATTTAGGTCCTGCCACTTTAATTCTTTAATATTCTTAAAAGTTTTTAGAAAGCATGTGTACAAATGAAAAGTAAATAAGTCAATTCCTTTGAAGTTATGCTTTCTGAACGAAATAAATTGAAGAGACAGGACTAAAAGTGTCATGTCGTCCTCGATGTGTGCTTGTAGGTAATTAGAAAATGATAGAAATAGCGTCAATTTAATTATAAACGTGTGACACAGAATTGACATCAGGTTTTTTTGTGTTGAGTATTGATAATGGTGTATCTACTACTTGTCTACAATGTAAGTTTACAAAATATTATGTTTGATAGGAAATGATTTAGTAAAATTATATGACGGACTGATTTATGTATACTTATCTACAATTATTTCTTTAGTTGGTAGTATCGTGCACCCATACATGTTTTTCTACCTACAAATGTCCCATAGCTGTGGGTTGTCTGGATGAGCTTTTAGTGATAAGACCGCCTAATTGCGTTCTATTGTTGTCATCAAAAATTATTGTAAATTATTTTGCGCAATAAAGAGTAATTGTATTTGTATCTGTATTGACGGGCGTAATCAAACAGCAGAGACTTGTTTGATACTTTTAAATCAATAAAGACGTCAATACAGATTGTCAGGTTAGACAGGAACCGCAAATATGGCGGTATATACAACAAATCAATGCTCCTGTGGCTTTCCTGCGCCGGTTCTTTCATTAAGTTGCCGAGATTTGATATACTGAGTGACAGATAATTGCTTAAGCCCTATTATATTTCCAATAGATTTAAATTAATATTCTGCATACGATATAGTGCTATTATACGTTGAAATAAAAGATTGAAGTTTGAGGTTTATATGGAATTCCAAATCTATGATTGCATAATTTTGACGAGGATAATATTAATATAGAGATTGATAAAGGTTTGTTCCGATTTTCGAAGTTTCAAGCCGTAACTAGGAATAGGAGTCACACTTTTCTCATTTCGTTCGTAGAATGGACTGTTCCTTTATTTTGCTCCTTTATAAAAGTTAGTATAGTGGTTCCCCTTCCGTACTCGCCTGTAAGGTTTCTGTCTCAACTTCAGTGGAGTTAACCCTGCGGAAATGTCATCTTTTACAAATATAATTATAGTTTTCAGGACTAAAAGCTTTGATTATTTTACATGAAGGATGTGAGTGAATAACGACCATTGATTGATATTCAATCTGTATATTACTTACTAGCTTTCTGCCCGCGGCTTCGCCTGCGTAGGATAGCTTTATCGGGGATATATTTAATTTGTTTATCCCGCGGGAACTACTCACTTTATCGGGATAAATAATATCCTATGTCTTAATCCAAGGTATTTTTTGCCTTTATAGCAAATTTCATCCAAATCTGTTTCGCTGTGATTGAGCAACAAATAAACATCCAAACTTTCGCATTATATTAGTTAGATTAGACTTCAAACTTCAAGCATTTACTTCAACGTAAGATACATGACATCATTTGTTGAATGTCAATTTAAATCTATTAGAAATAAAAATAGGGCTAAGCATTTTTCGGTCAGTCAGTATGTCCAAGCTACCACCGCTTCGGAAAGGGAAATCATCTGTGGGAAAAGAAGCGGCACAAGAAACCCACAGGATTATTGGATATCATTGTTTTTATTGTCCAAGCAGAAATTTTTACACCAATACTTTAAAAGAGCATCCGTTGAGTTTCTTGTTCATTCTTATTTGGCCAGTCAGTCCTGTGAATGAGCGCTGATTTTAAGTTCATAAATTTACGGTTCGGCGTCGTGTGGTTAAAAATAGAACCAACCAATCTCTTCCCTTGGGTGTCGTAAGAAGCAACTATGGGACTTTCCACCAAAAAAACATATATACTCGCACGCAAAACGGCGATGCCACCGTTTGCATTTCTATTATATATTTCGCGTGTATATTTCGAAAGGTGAACCGTGGTGAATGTTTGGAACACCTCTGACCACCCAATTTGGGATAACGGTCGTGATGTATGCATGTATCGCTCTTTTGAAAATTAATCACTTGTTAAGCCATCAAATCAGGTCCAAAAGATATTTCGATGATATCGCAGTCCATCCTGGGGTTATATAAATATTAAACTTCGTGATAGGTGTAACTTTGCGTCTAACGCCGTTACGCTTTTACCTTTAATTTACAGATTATTACACATACTACACATAATTAATATATTGAAATTTAAAACTATATCCAAATCAAATTGGTATTGTATTCCTGTACTACCTACATGCTGGCGGCTAGACGGGCGCTAAATGCCCTAAGACAACTCCTAACAGCCGCAGTGGCCCCACGTTGGGTCACCAATTTGAATGGGATATAGTTTTAAATTTCAATATATTAATTATGGGTAGTATGTGTAATAATCTGTAAATTAAAGGTAAAAGCGTAACGGCGCCAGACACGACGTTACATAGGTTCTTAGCCATATTTGATGATAATCGGTTAAGCTGTTTCGATGATATTTAGCTTTTAATATAGTTGGTATGGTTTGGAACCACAACCCCCATGGAACCACAACTTAGGTAATTTTAATAACATTTTCGCTGCCCACTTGTCGGAGGATGTCAGAAGGATATAAAAAATGGTTGAGCTGTGTACTAGAATTAGGAATGTATGATTTATATAGGTAACTACTACTTTGAATTCAATGATGACTAGCATATTCAGCATTAGAATAAAGCCTCTTAAAATAAGATATAAAAATGTTAATAGCATTCTTTGTATTGCGGCTGTTAGAGATAAGATAGCCA
Source organism: Oegoconia quadripuncta (assembly GCA_949316235.1). Lineage (NCBI taxonomy): Eukaryota > Metazoa > Arthropoda > Insecta > Lepidoptera > Autostichidae > Oegoconia > Oegoconia quadripuncta. The sequence goes on from OX438759.1 coordinate 6,899,196, forward strand.
GTCTGTGAAATATTGTTGCGGCTTACTTAACATCAGATGGTCTGTTATGCATAAAAGAACCCTTCCGTTACCTAAATGCTACGGTATAACTTTGTTATCTAAAACCGATGTCTAAATTGTAAGAAAACAGAGACGCATCAAAAGCAAATCATTTCGCCGAATTCACAACTGTCTGAATAGTTTTGCGGTATTCATTCCGCCTCTTTGTCAAGCTCACTGGCATCTGCCTTCAATATATAACTTGTAACCTTTATTAACAAAGTTATATGAGGGTTCATGTTTGTCGTAAAATTTAATAGGTACAGTACAGCCTCAATGAAGTTATGCGGACCTCGATTGTGATCCTCTAATCTTATTGGCTACATAGATTCACCCCACAACAAAAATATGCAACAAACATGTGTTATTATTTCATTTTGTCGAACATGGTGCCTGTGATAGGAATTCAATATGCCCATGAAATTGGATTTGCCTAAAAAGTTTACATGTGATAAGGGAATTTTTTATTACGCTTATGAAGAATTCCATTTTGATGTTTCAGGTTACACCTGTACATATACAAATACTGTCTTTGCCTTTGATTAGGCTACATTTAATAGATATGTTAAATTTAATATACGAGTATTAAGACAAACTTGAAAAAATCTGGTATGCTAGAATGATATTGGGTAAGATAATTTTTTAAATTTTATTTTACAAGAAATGTCTATCGCTCTTTTGGTGATGTAGGGTTCCGGCAAGTAAAAAGAGTAGAACCTACCAGTCTCTTCCCGTGGGTGTCCTAAAAGGACTTTACATCAAAAAACATCTCTGTCACGTGTGCGTTTCTTTATGTTTGGTAAGGTGAACCGTGGATATTGTTTTAAGCATTTCACTTTTTGTTATAATACTCATGATGTTATGTATATGTACCTCTCTTTTGAATCAATTGAAATGAATCGTATCATTATTTATAACTTTTATTAAAATAATGATTAAAATCGACGAAAAAAGTGGTAAAATTTATTAAAATTATTTTTATTTAGTTTATTTATTAAAATTATCTTTTCCTATAATAATCTTTTTGAATAAAAACAATATTTAGCGCAATATTTTAGCTGCTATATCAATTATCCAGCATGCCCAATTTCATAAAGATCGGTATATAAATCGTAGGCAGTTCGTTGAATTAGTAATTCAATTGAATGTCTAGATGAATTATGAAGTATGGCGGATATTTCGGCTTTTACAGAAAACCGTGCTATTCAAAGCAGGTTGGTAATACCTGTTCCTCTATTCCTTTGAATACTATCGAGGAGCCAACTGCAATGCATATTGCTAAGGGCTCTCCTTTGAGCAGCGCGCTATCCAATTATGCTGGAAATGTCTGCTATACAATACAATCTGCCTAAGATAATACAAAAGAAGAGGCTGATTGACTGACTGACCAATGCATAGCCCAAATATATTAATAAATACGGACTGTCACTGAACTCAAGAATTTTACAACATGCAAGTGAGTGCTTTATTAGAAGTATTAGAAGAAAACCTATCACTTCCATGGAGTTACCTAGGCTGATGGATGTGTGATTATTTTCTATTCCTAAGTGAAATCGTTGATTGTCTAAAATTTTCATACGCCATGTTCAATAAAATGTAATTTTCTGACTACAAATTTTAAATACGAATTCAGAGGTGAAGGGTCAATAATTAATACTTCTCAATAACCGGGAGTGGTTTTACAAGGGTGAAAATGGGGCTGATGACTATTACCCCATAACAGCATGCAAGGGGAAAGTTAAAGCGCATTAAACTTTACAGGGGCCCTAAGGACCGGGTAGGAATGTAATGATATCTCCAAATAGGTTAAGAGATACACAAAGGCGTTGATGGAAGGATATGAAATATCAACAAAATTTATACAAAGTTTACCTATTACAAATGTTGTTCAAATGGTAAACAATTGAAGTGTGAATTTCATCATAAAACATCGCAATGTTAGCTTGAAGGTTGTGGCTCGCCCCTCACTTAAATTCTATTTTAAATATTTTTTTTTATGTGATCTATATTTTAAAATTATCACAATATAAGAATCACGAACCTGTAACAAATATGTGATTCAGATAGTCAATTATTGAGGCGTGAATTCCTTCCAAAAACCACGCAATGTTAGTATACCGGCTGTATCTCATGCTACACTTAACTAATCGATTTTTATTAATTTCATTAATTCTAATCTATTTTATGATCAAAGTCACGAAAGCTTTATTCCCCTTGTCCATTACGAAGATGTGGTTCAGAAGGAAAAAAATTGTAGTGTGAATTTCATCCACAAGCGTTGCAATGTTAGTACGAAGGTTGTGGCTCACCCCAAACTTTAAAAATGCTACTTTTGACAATTTTGTTACAAAGATGGGGTTCAGATGGTATTTTTTTTACCGTAAGGAAAAAAATAGGGTGTATTAGGTAAGTGAAATAGAAGGTTGGCATATGTTTTTTTTTTTTTCAAAACTATCATGGAATAAAGCGTTAATAGTGTCATTTGACGGCCGCGTTTGTAGCCTATTTCATATAATTACATAATAAAATTGAATATAATTACAATACGTGCGTCATGTATGTTCTATGTTATTGTAATAAGAGCGATTACATAATTATTCAAAACACAGAACCTTGTTGTTATCTGTTGTAAAACGCCTCAAATCACTATAATTAAGATAATATATTCTGACAAGACGCCACAGGGAATTACAGTTCAGGTTTGAACGCGAAAAATCATAGTAAATGAAATTATAGAAAATAGATATTTATATATATATATATATATATATATATATATATATATAGATTAATAATAAGAAACAAATAAACATTATTGCTGTAGACCTTAATTGACATTGCGTAATTTTAAATCTGAATTGATGTTTGATAAATGATTGACAACTTTCAATAAATTTAAAGATACTTTTAAAACAGAAAAGCATATTATAAAATATCAGACTATTTAAATGATAATCTACCCTGAACATAACCAGCTCGTTCGCATGCTAGGCTATTTCACCATTGATAATGAATTATTATTGTGTCTTATAATAGAAAAACCTGTTTTTAAAATAGCAACCCTTTGAGTTTCTTGATTGTTCTTCTCAGGGGAAAATTGCCTTTTGACCAAGCGGTAGCTAAAATTTAAAATCTGACTATATTAATTTTTGACGAGTCAAATCACTCACTGTGGCCATTGCATGAATTTTATTTTATTATTTTACTTTTGTAGTAATGAATAATGACCACGTCTCTCTGCGTTCCGCCCTCAATTTAACCTCTTGATACGACACGACATTCAGCTTTTCTTTCATTTCGTCAAAGTAATTGAGCTAAGGTCTTCCCCGTCCTGTCTTTCCTTCAATCTTTCCCTAATATGTTCTTAAAAAAATGTCGTGTCGTCAAGTGACCTATCATATTTCCTCTTCGGGTCTGAAGTGGCCAACAGGCATTCTCTTTACCATAATTAACACCTCTTTTCTCTGTCTAGCTTATTTCCTCCATTCGTCTCCTGCACCACATCTCGAATGTCTCTAACGTTTCTCTTTGTGTTAATGTCCATGTCTCACAGCCGTATAAAGCTATACTCCATCCATAGCGTTTTACTAGCCGCTTTCTAGCTTTTTTGGTTATTTTATCTGTAAACAGATGATTTTTCGTTATTGAAAGCCCATTTCTCCTTCAGTCTGGAGTACAACTCGAGTCACTTATAATTACACTTCCTAGATAGTGAAACATTTAGATATCTTTTAAATTTTCTTTGATAAATATATAAATACAAATACAATACTTGAGCGATAACAATGGACGGAACTAGCGTTCGACTGTCAAGCTAGTAAATATATAAAAAAGAACAACTTTTGAGTTTCTTGGGCTTCTTCTCAAAAGAGGACTCTAAATTCCGAACGTCTGGTATAGCTTCAAAAAACTGACTATTTTTAAGTGTAAATTTTACCTATGAAAATAATAAATTTAAATTTTGATGTGATTTAATAATTTTTAGCGTAAGTACCTCTATGATTTTAGGATTATGTTGTTGATTCTGTATAAATAAAATAAACATGGCACTAGATCATAAGATAGAAAAATATAGTGGAAGTCACTCATTTGGTAGGTCCACACAGTTAATACAACATGCAACCATAGTGATGCAATCCACAGCGGGCAGCAAAGACTACAATGTATGGCGGGCAGTTCGATAAATCGCATCATACAGAACGTACGCATGACCGGCCGCCACAGCGTGATTATTTGAGCAAATTCTCAAAAGCGGATGAAAGTCACGGCTTCTAATGGAGGTTTGGCGATGTTATAAGCTTTTGTTGAATTACATACGTAGTAACTAACATGTTGTGTTTGGAGTGTTTCGATATTTCAACCATAAGTTTAATGATTGAAACAACATACACGGTTCATCATTCGAAATATATAGAACTACGCATATGACAGGGGCCCATCACCTTTAAAACGTGCGGAATCTGTAGGTGTTTTTTGGTGCAAAGTCCCATAGTTGCCTTTTACGACACCCACGAGTAGAGACGGGTTGGTTATATTCTTTCACACACGCACATACACAACCACATAGCACTTTAATTCATATCAATTATTTACCATATTCCTTATTCTTCTTAGGCAAAATATTCTAAAAGTGACCATTCATCTTGTAAGTGCTTGTTGCCCTGAATTCTTCTGAATAAGACATACAAAACTACCACTTGCTCACATTGTAGATTGTTTACTACCCGCCGCTCAACGTGTTATTGTATCCCTGCTAAAGCTTCGTGCACATCGAGCAATACAGTCACAATAATGTGATGTCTTTATCTACCAGTAATTTGAATTAATTTATTTTCGTTACATTCTGAGTTGAAACTAGGTTGATGGCGCTACGAGAATATTTAATTTTTTTTTAATTCTGTGAGCCATGTGATAAAGGCATTACTTTTAAGCGAGAAAGATGTCTTGGGGACCGATTACATATGAGATATTCTAAGTAAGCTATTGATAGTAATTTTTTTAATAAAATGTCAAGACTTAATTATTAACGTAAAATTATTAAAACAAAATTATGATATTTAAATAATTGCAAATGATTATGATACGACTACCACCATCAATAATTTATTAAGATTTTAATTAACTGTTACTTTTAGAATAGATTTTCTTTAAACATGGTTAAAAACCTGCCATCGTAACACGTAAAATTTTTGCGTTCGATAGCTAATACTCGTAATTTATCGTTTAGCTCGCTTGGGCTCGATCGCTAAATTTGGTACTACTTAAGCGACCTAGAAGTAAATTATGGTAACTCGATACGTCTATCCATTAGACGTTTGTCACCTTATCCTTACTTCTATGGCGCTTATCTGGTACCAAATTAAGCTTTAGCTAAACGGCAAATTATTAGCTGTCGAACGCATAAATTTTTACGTGGTAAGGCTGCTGTCCTTTAGTTTTTACTTAAACAAAATGTGGAGATTTGTGACTCCCATTTTAAATTTAATCATGTAAGTCCTATAGACATCTTAAAAGCATTTCGTTTCGTTCTGTAGACAAGAAAAAAACTGCCGACCGCTTTATCAGTAAAAATTATTAGTGCCGTAATTGATTTCATTTCACCACACTTAGCTTAATCTTTAATAAATGTACTGATGATGGCATATTTCCTGATCTGATAAAGCACAGTAAAGTCATACCTGTATTTAAAGCCGGTAGTACATCAGACCCCTCTAATTTTAGACCTATTTCAATACTACCGACTCTCAGCAAAATCTTTGAAAAAATATCGAGTTATTTTTACAGTAACAATCTAATGTCATATAAACAATTCGGTTTTACTAGGGGCCGCTCGACAACCGATGCAGGTGTCGAGCTCTTATAATATATTTTTGAGGCTTGGGAAGATGCGCAGGATGCAATAGGAGATTTTGCGACTTGTCCAAGGCCTTTCATTGCGTTCATCACGACACTTTAATCAGGAAATTACGTCATTATGGTGTAACCGGCCGAGCTCTCGACCTTCTGAATTCTTATTTGAGTAACCGAGTTCAGAGGGTTGATATCAGTGGCAATACATCGTCAGGGTCGACAGTCTGTATGGGCGTCCCACAAGGCTCCATTCTCGGACCATTTTTGTTTTTGGTTTACATAAATGACTTGCCAAACCTTGTAAAGGATAAACATGAAATAGTATTGTTTGCTGACGATACCTCTGTATTGTTTAAAGTAAATATACTAAAATTAAATTATGACGACGTGAACAGCGCTATTTCTCAAATAGTAGAATAGTTTACGGCAAATAATTTGTTACTGAATGAGAAAAAAACTATAAATGTGTTAAATTTGTACTGCCTAATGTCAGGGAGGTGCCCACAAATATAATGATAAAAAATGTCACTCTAGACCTTGTTGAGTCCACTGTATTTTTGGGCATTACTTTGGACGCCAAATTACAATGGGGTCCTCATATCCATAAATTGGCGAAGAAGCTCAGCTCTGCAGCGTATGCAGTCAAAAAAATTAGACAAATATGGGACGTAAATACTGCTAGATTAGTATATTTTAGTTATTTCCATAGTCTTACGGTATCTTGCTGTGGGGAAATGCCGCGGATATAAATACAATCTTTGTTTTACAAAAACGAGCCGTTCGCGCAATTTATCAATTGAGACCTGCAGTGTCACTTAGAGACAGATTTAAAGAGTATAATATTCTAACCTTTTCGTCACAGTACATTTTTGAAAATCTAATATATGTCAAAAAAATATAGCATCATTTAGGAAAAATAGTGATAAACATGATGTCAATACAAGAATTAAAGATAAACTTGCAGGTCACATAAGTCGCCTCCACAAAGTCAGTAATTCATTCAAAGGGTTATGTATACGCTTTTTCAATAAAGTTCCTGTTGATATACAAAATCTTCCTTTCAATAAATTTAAAGATACTATAAAACAGAAACTTATTAAGAAAGCATAATTATAAAATATCAGATTATTTAGATGATAAACAATCATCGCATAACCAGGCTATTTCACAATTAATAATGAAATACTATAATATAAAAGAATAACCTTTTTTTAAAAGAACGATCTCTCGAGTTTCTTGCTTGTTCTTCTCAGGGAAAATTGCCTTTTGAACAAGCAGTAGCTTTAAAAATGTAAAATCTGACTATTTTAAGTGTACCCTGTGTACCTACAAAATAAAGCATTTTTTTGATTTTAATTTTTGTTGTTGTTTAGTCTTTATAATACGTTTAGCCTCGCTTGCCTCGCTCACCTGTCCACGCGACTAGTCATTCTCATCGATCCATTCCCAAAGCACACACACATACTGAGTGTTTGTACCTATGTGTGTACAAAACACGACATTGCGAAATTCATATATGTGACCATAATGTAGTTGTATTTTTTTTTTGACTATTTTATTTGACATTGATTGAATTATTTGACCTATTTGTTATTTGTAATATTACTTATTAACTAAATTATTTATTATTATTTACTTTGACTCACTATTTACTTTTACATATAGATTGTATAATGATTATTATTTAATAGTGACTTTTTAAAAGAATTGTAATGAAAAATGAGAATCTGTAAATGGCAAAACTTTCTGTATGATTCTGTATTACTAATAAACTAAAATAAAAATGAAATAATAAACGGCCCACAAATTGGACCACGCATTACTTGGAAAAAATCTGGGCAAAAATCAACAACCACACATACCAACGCCATCAAACATAACATCCGTCGTTTTCTCTCGGGGGTTAAAAACGTATCGTTTCGATGACTTGTCGATTTCTTTACTTATTTCACACTGGATCGTCTGTTTTTAATGCAAACGCTGATTAATCTATGGAAGCTTATGATACGATGATCACGATCCACAGAAATATGAGAGTGTGATCGAAGCTTTATGATGTTTTGGGGAAAAAAATGAATGTTATTTTGAACGCGTGACCTTGTTTTCGTAACAGGAAATAAGGGATCTTTTATAATAAATTAGAAATTAAGTGCAAGTGCCAAATTAAGTAAGTTCGAGTGGGAGTTTTTTTGCGTAATACCCTTGTTTTTAATTTGGAAATGTAGTTGAATAAATAAATATTATTAATGCTTCAACAAGAAGTATGTCTTCAAAAAAAGGAGGATAGAAAACTGGTGGTTATATTTAAGAGTAGGTGGGGGAAAATAGCTTTGATGGCTGTAAAAGAAAAAAAGCGTCGAATTCGGAGTCGCATAACTTCATCGATATTAATTAAAAAACATGCTTCGAGACCAAGCTTTCATATCCGTTTACAGAATATCAAAAACACATCTATTTAGATGGCACACAAGATGCCTTCCTCATAAGAATATTTAGGCTTTCACTTCATATTTTGCGAATATCGCGCCGTCATTTTTGAAAATTCGTTTTCACCATGTTTATAGCATTCGAGAATGTGCGTCTTAAGAGGTACATATATTAAATTAGAGAATCTGAAATTATTTACGTTTAGATTAAACATTGTGGCTGCGACGAATGGGTAGGTACAATGTTGCCGATTTTCAGTCTCCCCAACAGAGAAGTTGATGCCACCAAAAAAGAAAAAGATCCTTTCACTCTCAAAATTCTCAAAGTTTTGTTAATGTCTATATCTTATTATTTTCTAGAACTTTCTCCTTCTACATGGAGCAATCATAACAAATAATATAGACACAGATGACCACAAGTTTAACAGGACATTCACATGAAAACAAATCATGTTCATGCCGTAGTACACTCAGCATCAACATCAGATTACCTGCCATAACGATCTAGTTATGGGGATGTTATTATTTAAGAAAAATTACCTTATTCACAGTGCAATACACACCATTTTTAGGATTCCGTAGTCAAAGGTAAGAAACGGTAAACTTATAGTTTAGCTATGCCCCGCCTGTATTACAGAAATTTTGCTCGTAGATTAATAATGACGAAGCCGAAAGGCATGAGTAATATAGATATAAATATATACAGGGCGTCCCACGGCTATGCCACATGGAGGGAAAGTACCTTGAATTTTGTAGATGGAACATTTTACTGAAAGAAGACTATTATATACTCACTGAAACACTTCAGACTTGCTGAGTTGCACACAGGTTAGTTGGATGACAAGCCAGACTGAAGATTCACATCTACCTACTTATTGTTTATAGTGCACTTAATAGTCTACCCACTGTTCGATACACTACATGCCTTCCCTGCAAGATAGTTCACACTATTCTATTTAACATCACAACTTAACACTACTTTTATAAATTATATACTAACACTACACTATGTCTAAGTTATCTATTATTTTTAAGTATATACTTTTAATCAGTCTCTACCTCTATATCTATAGGCTCGTGATCATCAGACTCTTCATCTTCACTTGAAAATTCCATTGCAAATCTCTTTGGTTGTTGCGGAGGCGATGGAGATGTGCGAGGTCTCTTACTCACCATTGCAGGGCTCTTATGGATTACAATATTTTCTGGCCCTGACACTCCGATAATTTCTGCCCACTGTTGAGGTGGCGGTAAAGATATAACATGTTGCCCATCATCTTCACTACTTATTTCTTTCATTTTAGTTCTTTCAGGCTCTATTCGTTCCTTTTCCTCCCTATGATTTGAAGTAAGCATCTGATTTATATGCCTTGTTAACAACCTACCATTCCATTTAATTAAATATCTACATACACCTGTTCTTTTTTCTACAACTCCTTTGAGCCAACGAGGACTGCCTGAATAATTTCTCACATAAACTTCTTGTCCGACTTCAAAAGATCTAACACTGATGCTTTCATTTTTTTCTAAAACCTCCAACTGCTCTTGGTCTTTGCATGACAAAGGATTCAAATTGTCTAATTTAGTTCTGAAATGTCTGTTATTTAACAATTCAGCAGGTGTAGTTCCCGTCGCAGTACTGGGTGTTGTACGTAAACCATATAATATTGTAGGTAATCTCACATGCCAAGGTTCTGATGATATCTTTTTTAATTTATTTTTTACTGTTTGCACTGTTCGTTCTGCTTGCCCATTAGATGCAGGGTGGTATGGAGCTACTAATATTTGTTTTATTCCATTAGATAACAAAAATTTTTTGAAATCCTCAGATATAAAGCTCCTTCCATTATCACTTACAAGTGTATCAGGTAGGCCTTGTTCTGCAAATATTTCTCTAAGTATTTTAATTAGTGTCGCACTGCTCATATCAGAAACTATTTTTACTTCAGGCCACTTTGAATAAGCATCAATCAAAATTAAAAATGTTTTTCCTTGGAAAGGTCCAGCATAATCGATATGTAATCTGGACCACGCCTTTTCAGGTCTAATCCACTGATGTACTGCTTTTGCTGGCATATTTCTATTCTCTAAGCAAATCTGACATGCTTTAACCATTTCTTCTATTGCTTTATCTATTGCCGGCCACCAAAAATAACTTCGAGCTAAAGCTTTTGTGATTACTATACCATCATGATTCTTATGCAACTCTTCCAGAACAAATGATCTCATTTTTACTGGTATTACAACTCTACTTCCCCACAATATGCAATCTTTGAAAACAGATAATTCTTCTCGTTTTTTCCAAAAAATTTTGAATTTTTCTTCTACTTTTATTGGCCAGCCATTACGAATCCAGTACATCACTGTACAAAGAATGTTATCTTGTTTTGTAAGGTGTGCTACCTCTTTCGCAGATAAATCTAACTCCACAGGTGTCTCTTCTATAAGTAAAACACCAGAGAATTCTTCTTCTGTTTCTTCTTCACTTGACGGCCAGCGACTCAATGCATCAGCATTTCCCAAATTTGTTCCTTGGACATATTCTATCTGATAATCATAGGAATTCAATAATAGAGACCACCTCAGCATTCTTGGCGATATAATATTTGGAATAGGTTTTTTCGGATTAAATATGCCTAATAGGGGCTTATGATCTGTTTTGATAGTTACTTTCCTGCCACTAATGAACTGGTGAAATTTTTTTAATCCAAATATTATCGCCGCAGCTTCTTTGTCAATTTGTGAATAATTACGTTCATGGATATTCATTGTTCTTGAGGCAAACATAATGGGTCGAATGCTGCCATCATCCATTTCATGCTCTAATACGGCACCAAGCCCGTAATATGAGGCATCACACGATAATATTAATTTTCTTTTGATATCATAATGGACTAGTGTCTTTTCGCTTGATAACATTTTTTTTAATATTATAAATGCTTTCTGTTGCTCACCTTTCCATTGCCATTTAACTCCTTTGTCTAACAATCGGTAAAGTGGTTCGGCAACTGTGGCTTTGTGTGGCATAAATCGGTCATAGAAATTCAGTAATCCCAAGAAGGCCTGTAATTCTTTAATGTTATTGGGTGCTTTGGTTTTTTCAATTGCATTAATTTTCTCTATACAGGGATGAATACCAAGTTCATCGATGACAAAACCCAAAAATTCAATACTTTGAGCAGCAAACTTACATTTGTCTTTATTTACTCTGAGTCCTGCCTTCTCTAGCCTTTGTAATACCAATTCTAACCGCTCATTATGTTGCGTAATATTTTGACCACTCAAAACTATATCATCCAATAGCATTGCCACGCCCGGTATACCTGTTAGCAATGTTGACATAAGTCGTTGGAAAATTCCCGGGCATGCCTTAATACCTTGACCTAGTCTTTTCATTTTATATAACCCTTTTGGGGTATTTAGTGTGAGAAATTTAGAGGTAGGTTCATCTACACATACTTGTGTATAAGCTCTTTCTAAGTCTATTTTTGTAAATATCACACCACCCTGTAATTCTGCAAAAGCTTCATTTAAAGTTGGTAGAGGGTATGTGTCTGTATCTGTTGCCTCATTTACAGTAGATCGATAGTCCCCACACAATCTCACCCCTCCATTCTGTTTCAACACAGGCACAATAGGTGTTGCCCACTCTGAATGTGATATTGGTTCAAGAACGTTTTCTGATACCAATCGATCAATCTCTTGGTAGACTCGTTCCTTTATGGCAAAGGGTATTGACCTGCTTTTTAAGAACCTAGGTTTTATCCCTTCTTTTGGCAGAATGCTTACAACAGGTCCAGTATATTTTCCCAATCCTTCTTGAAAAACCCCACTATACTTTTTTAATAAATGATTTATATGGCTCATGTCAACCTTAATGTGATAAATTCCATGTAATTGGATATTCAATTCGGCAAACCAGTTTCTACCAATCAAACTAGGCCCATTTCCTTCAGCAATAAAAACCACCAATTTTTTAAGGATATTTTTGTAATGCACTTTCACAGTAGCTTTTCCTAATAAATTCAGCTTACTATTTGTCCAGGTCTTTAATGCAACATCTACTTGTTGTAGCTCTGGTAGTTTGCCATTCCATATGAGTCTGGCCGTCCGTTCGCTTATTAGAGTAAAAGCACACCCAGAGTCAATCTCCATCTCTGTTTGGGTATCATTCAACAAAATTTTAATAACAAATGGTGCATACCCTTCCTGTCTCACATTATAAATGCTAGCATCGTACAGACCATTACAATTTGAGTTATCTAAATTATTTTGTTTAGACGATTTGATGATACAAACAGCCTCAATGTGCCCCGTTTTTCCACAAAAATTACATTTACTCCAACGAAATCTACAATATCCACCATGTTTTTTTCCACAACGATAACAAGGTTTTTCAATTTGCTTGTTAAACTTTTTACTAGTAAGCTTATTGACCTCCATCGGTTCTTCAAAACTTGTATTTGTTTTACTCGGCCCCACGGATGTTATCATGTTAGAGTCTACATTAGCCGTTTCATGCAATACTGCGATTTCACATGCTTGCTCAAAGGATAAGTTCTCTTTTTGTAACAATTTCCTCTGTATCTCTTTATCAAAAACCCCACAAACTAATCTGTCTCTTAATGTTCGGTTCAAATCAGTAAAGTTACAGTTTATACTCAATTTTCGCAGTTGGGCTATGTAATCTCTCATCACTTCCCCATCTAATTGGTTCCTCGAATGAAATTTGTACGATTGCACGATTTCATTAGGTGTAGGATTGAAATGATCATCTAATTTAGTTTTAATGGTAGTAAAAGTAACCTCACTTACTTGAAATGGGGAAAGAAGTGACACTATTAAATCATACAGGTCAGGGCCACAATTCGCCAACAAATTCGCCTTTTTTATCGCATCATCCACAATTCCACTTGCCTGTAGTGCAAATGAAAACCTTTCACTATAATTTTTCCAGCAACCATGTGATACATCAAACTCACCAAACTTTATAGCACTCATTTTATGAAATCTTTATATTGCACTTATCATACACGTTAATTTCACTTTAATCCGCGTATTTCAACGTTTTTTACTCGTGGCCACTATTATATACTCACTGAAACACTTCAGACTTGCTGAGTTGCACACAGGTTAGTTGGATGACAAGCCAGACTGAAGATTCACATCTACCTACTTATTGTTTATAGTGCACTTAATAGTACCCACTGTTCGATACACTACAAAGACATTATTTTAATTTAAAAAACAATTTAAACTGCATTCATAGATTTTTAAATAAGTACATGGTTGAACCGGGAATCGAACCCTTTATTTATAAAAAAAAAATTACCATGTAGTTTTATCATACCGATCGAAAGGCTTCATCATAAGGATTATTTTTTGCTAAATAACATAGTGTCAGAAATAAAAGGAAGACCATGAATTTTAACACTTTTAATACAAAATTAATCAATTTATCAAATGCTCAAAATGAGCCCCTTCCTGTTCAATACAAAGTCGCACTCTTTTGATTATTTCGCTCCCTGTCGATTTTTTGATCATGTTTTAGGATATTTAGAATAATACGTCGAAGTTCTGTTTGTAGCTCGTGGACACTTTGATACTGGTTCTTGTAAACTAAATTTTTTACATAACCCCATAAAAAAAATCTAATCAGCCAGCCGCATTGCGATGGAGAAAATCATTTACGCGTCTTTTGGCAGATTCAGGATACGGCATACAACCAGGTACCTACTTACTAATTACGTATCTCTTTATCATTTTATCATGAACTTAAATTATAATAGGGAAATGATGCATACTTCTCGAGTGGGTAATTAGTATTAGTAATGATAATGTCAGTTGTATGTCCTTACGGCAATGTCAGCTTTTCATTTTTCTGAACACAATTGCACATCTAATGTTAAAATTCATGGTCTTCCTTTTATTTCTGACACTATGTTATTTAGCAAAAAATAATCCTTATGATGAAGCCTTTCGATCGGTATGATAAAGCTACATGGTAATTTTTTTTATAAATAAAGGGTTCGATTCCCGGTTCAACCATGTACTTATTTAAAAATCTATGAATGCAGTTTAAATTGTTTTTTAAATTAAAATAATGTCTTCTTTCAGTAAAATGTTCCATCTACAAAATTCAAGGTACTTTCCCTCCATGTGGCATAGCCGTGGGACGCCCTGTATATAGTTGTGACAACAATGTTATAAAATAAAATGTCGAATATGCATGTTTTTTTAATGTACATGTAAAGTGGAAGTAATTTTTCTAAATGGGGATTTTGTAGGATATCATTAACCGTCTTTCAATAATATTGAAGATATTAGGCATTAAAAAAAAAATTATACATGTCCTCCTCGATCAAGCATCATTCAAGTAAAATTTGTATTAGTATAAATTCTACTTTAGGAAATCATAGATTTAACTTAATTAATATTATGATAGACTCCGAAAACAATATTTCATAATAATTTTCGAATTATTAAAACTTTTGTATTCGACATTCTTAGTTTCATTAAGATGTTTGAACGCACATTTTCCGAAAACTACGTGAAATTTTCAAACAACAACAAAGAAAGTTCGTGCAAAGGAAATTGCCTCGACGGAGGCTGCATGTGCGGGCATAGTTAATTAGGTATACGAGTTTCTACGGCGAGAGTGAGCGCCTGAGGCTTGACTTTAGCTGGATGTAAACGTAAACCCACCTTAGCTGATAGCGTAAGCACTAAGTGCCTGTACAACTCGAAACTCATTTTACCAACATGCGAAAACATTGAAGATTGCAGATTAAAATGTGATTGTCCTTCAAAAGCTTCAAACACAGACTATTTATGTTCTTGGAAAAGAATATTGTTATCTACTATTTCTTAACAACAATTCTTCTCACGCTTCCTTTAAGAGCTTACATAAGCCATAAGCCTATTCCAAGGTCAAGCGGCTTGGCAGGTTTATGAGAGTTCTGCATTATAACGACGGTGTTGCCTAAGTGTTATCAGTCTTAGATCCCTATTTTTAATGATTCCATACATAGTTTTATTACATTAGAATACATAAGCCTCTAAGTGTTACAAAATTACTAATTTGACAACACTAAACTAAATAAAAAATTCATCTAAGTCGTGCCGTCGGGCATCGTACCTAAGAGGCTGGCAGCATTACCTCTGTATCGCAATACTAATGTGTTGAGAGAGATAGTTGCCAGCCCTCTTGTAGCCGGAGATATCGACCAAACGTGTAGATAACTCCTTTGCTAATTTCCTCGCCTCTGGGTCCCATGCAAAAAAATACACAAATTAAAAAATAAAGCATTTAACTGCTGGGTCCAGAATCCCATTATAATTAAACAATAGACAATACTCAAACATTGCAATATTACCTCAATCTAATACTCGTAGGTAAAATATATTGTAGGATATTGTTGTTGTAGATTGGATTTTGTACAAAATGTTGAATGATGAGACCTACATCTTTAATTGTCATATAATATGAGGAATTGTATTTCTAAAAATATGTTAGAGTATGATCAAGAGTGAGAAGGCGATGGCTGAAAACCAGTGCTGTGCAGTGAACTCTGCAGAGGACCAACCAGCAAAATGCTGAGTCCATCTCCGTTTGCTACAACTCATTATGTCTGCGATTTTATGTTTTATACCAATGAGGCAATAAAGGATTTATTTATTTATAATGTGTAATATTAATATGGCGACCTGTTTGGTGTAGTGGCAACCTGTTTGGTTCGAATCTCGCTAGGGGTATATGTTTGTATGATGAATACAGACATGTGTTCCTGAATTATGGATGTTTTTCATTTATATATCTATTTATTTACAAAAAAAAAGTATTTGCGTAGTTTATCAACCATCTGGTATCTATAATACAAGCCTAGTTGCTTAGTGTGGAACTAGATGGCGCTGTGTGTATGTGCAAAGATATTTATTTTGTTATATTTATTTAATATGACGTTGATGTTCCGAATAATTATATATAAAATAATATAAATTATTGTAACACAGCATCTTCTAAGAATGGTGTGGGAGGGTTATACTTATCCATCACCCGGTCTCCATGGCTTGAATTTGCGTCAGACTATGATATCTCCTCCGACTGTACTCCTATAAACCAGGATCGACAGTAGTGCCTTACGTGACCTTGGAAAAAATAGGGTGTGCACGTAGGAAAAGCAGTATCGCAATTCCTCAGTGGTCAAATGGGAGTGTTTACAATGAAATGCAAAACAGTACGAAAGTAAAACCAACCCTGAGGAGAAGGAGGTCCCCTCTGCTTTCGCATCACGGACTGCTACATAGATGCCATAAGCGGGCCGGTAGTAGAAGGCTACCGCGAGTGACAGCGGTATAATGTAACATTTTGTTTTTTAATCTAGCCTTTAGGCTTCGTTCTTGGCTTAACGCCTATTTTCAAATATAATTAGGACCGATTGTTTGACGTGCCCTCATAAATATGGAAATATTGACCACACAGACTGACTACACTGCTTAACTAACCTAAACTTAGCCAGCGGGTGCGATTGCGCATGTGCTTTATGTGTTCACTATGAATTGCTTATTTTCCTTTAGGTCACTTGCCACCTCCATACAATGCCACCTCCACATTTCTGCTGTAAGTCTTATAAGCTAGGATCGATAGTAGTGGTATACTAGACACGGCGTCTACTGAAGGTAGATGCCCTACGTGTTTCTACAACTACTTTGGACTCCAGCCTAATTAAAATAGAATGTGTGTGTGTAGTAAGAAAAAGCCTACAACGTACAGTGTAGTTAGGTGAGGCTTTGAAACTGTTTACTCAACAATGCTGACTGTGTATCCTAGGATAAGTCTAAACCACGATAAATTACACAGAAAATGATCCAATTCCCTAAGACTAAACTATTAATTCCCACGGATTATGCAACTTGCGCGACTATCTATGAGCTGCGGAATATTCGAGAACTTGCGACATACAGTTGAAAAGTTTAACAAATTACAAGCGTAGGCGCGAAGGGATAATGAACTTGTTTACCATATGTTAATTAAATACTCCCAAGGGATTCGGTAATGGAATATTTGTGTATCTAATTCAAAACTCATATTTGTTTAGGTACATTATGTTTTGTTACTTTGTTTGATAGAAAATTTATGTGAAAAATTTGTACTTTCTCAGTTTCATTTAGGTTTAAAAGGTAAAAGCGGATACGTCTGTCCGTTGAGATCCTTTTTTTCGAATGTACAAGTAAGCTGAAATTAATATCAAGTACTAGGGTCCAAAATTTGGTAAAAACAAAAAAATCTTGATCGTAAATACACGTAAGTAAAAGAGTCTGTGGTCTCTGCCTACCCCTGCGGAAAACAGGCGTGACTTTATGTATGTATAAGTAAAATATAAAACCCCGGAGACACGTTCTTAGACATGTTTGATGAACATCGGTTTAGCTTTTAACACAATTTTTTGGTCTTATCTACCTTCTTAGCGAGTCGATGGCATCAACATCAACTTCCGGAGGACCAGAAATCATTTGTTTCATCAATGCTGATGGGGGTTTTCTTAATTCTCAACTTATTCATGTAGTTGTGTAGGGCACAGCGTATTCAAATTGGGAACGAATTAAGGATCTATAAATTTGTGAAAAGGTAGGCGGTCGGGTAAATATTGTACCAGAATGCATGTTACGAGTATTAGAATTCGGTACAGTAAACAGAAAGTTGTAGTGGCAGTGAGCAGGGCACATAGCTCCAAGAATAGAATGCCGATGGAGCATTAAATTTCTCGAGTAGAGACCGCGCACCGGCAAGACGACCTGACAAAGGTCGCGGGAAGTCGCTGGATGCAGGCCGCCTTCAACCGGTCACTCTAGCATTCTACGAGGCCTATGTTCTGCAGTGGAAGTCCTCTGGCTGATAAGATGATAGGCCTATCTTAAAGTTTGTTTATAAAATAATTTGGCCAGAGTAAAGGCTGTTCTGTTCTCAGATAAGGCAGCGTGTTATACGCTAGTTTTATCAGAAGCGGAAGGGGCTGATGATGAAACAAAACGTTAGGCATCTATGGGCGGTAATGTGGTTGATGGATGTAGACTACAATGGTGACGTTTGTTAATACGAACCTACCTACTATAAATAGGTAACAATATTGTTAATAGTTAATGGTGTTAAGTGGAACATTTATTATTCAAATTAACAGTAACCTCGAATTTAGTGTTGTGCCCCTACGTGTCCCATTTACGCTGTAATTTGGCACAAGATAATGCGACAAGGAGAGGTTATTATTCGAGCCGTAAGCAGTTAAAGTGCTTCATTATCACAATGAAAACTTTTAATGTAACAGACATATTTGAAAAACATTAGGAAATACCAAATGTATTAGCAATGTAGGCAAGCTGCTCAAACCGCTTCCGTGACTTAATGTAGACAACATAAGGTTTATAAAACGGAGGTTGCCGGTTTGATTCCCAGCGGGATACTGTTTAGTAAACGGATTGGGTGGTGGTAGGGCATTTTTAATGTCCCTCATGTCCAGCTATCACTGTCTTATCTAAGACTGCCCAGCAACAATGTTAATAGAACAGCATAGCTGTTAAAGATAAGGTAGCCAGTCTCCCAAAATAAGTTGAGGCGGGTTCCCAGTTCCGAGTGAGCTCACTTCCATCCTCGGCCTCATCTTCAATTAACATCAGGTGTGATTTGACTTCAAGCGCTAACCAGTAAGGGTAGCATGACCACAAACTATATAGTTTATCACACGTTACATCACGGCCATCTGTCAAAATGCTGCTGTACGACTGTTATGTCGCTCATTTTGACAGAAGACCGTGTGTGAAACATGTGATAAACTGATATAGTTTATTGTCATGCTACCACTGCTGTGGTGGATAAAAAACCTCCCAAAGATGATGTTATGTTCGACTTTCAATACAAGACTTACAGATCTGAAAACTACGAAAAAATAGCTTCTCCAACATAAGCGGGCATTGATACTTGGACTTAGAAGTATACAAGGGTGAGAAAGTCAACTATCTGTTTTTTTTGGAAAAGTGCCGAAAGATATCCATTACCTGCTTTCTTACACGTCGTTACGGATCCTCAGTAAGTTTTTGCTTCAAGACAGTTGAAGGGACAATAACCCACCACCGTCCCATAGCCCTACCACCTCTCGGTATACAGGCCGAAGCTGCGAGTGGTGTGGGTGGTCCTCAGGCTTTCCCCACGCACACTTTCTTGCCACTTTACAAATTATTTATCAATATCCTGTCCCTTGGTTCATTCTCCCGACTGGGCTGAACAATAACAGCTTACGGCACTTGGCACCGGGCTGCTCTCTACTACTAGTATGCCTGAGTCTTGCATGTTCTGTGGCTGCGTCTCCAGTGCTCTACGCTTGTCATGCTCTAAGTTCGCTTCGGACTGCACAAGAGCCCCGAATAGACTGGTCCGCCTCCACAAGTTCCAGGTTGCCCAACATCTGCGATCTCTCCTTCTCGTACAGCGGACACTCCCACAGCACGTGGTCCCTGTATTCCTCTATTTCCCCACGGCAGTGACATAAGCCTACGTCGGACAATCCCAGTCCCGGAGCCGACCCCTAAAACACCCATGACCCGAGAGAAGTTGGGAAGTCTCGTAGTCCGGGTGTAGTAGTTGTAGGGACAAGGGGAAATTATTCTTCCCGTGAAATAAACTAAGTAGGTACCGACTGATAATAATCATCATTATATCAGCTAAAGGACAACCCACTGCTGAATCCTGATCTAATGATAATAATCAGTCATAATTATGTAGAATTAGTTGGCCAAATATCCAACGATAATGCTTAAATAACTACGAGTGAGTGATTCAACAAAATATATTTTTTTATGTGGTTTGTAACTTTATGAGAGGACATTACAGAACAAAAAAGGCGGCTTTTCAGGACATAATTATTCTTTAGTAGGTCATCAATAACGGTAGGCCGTTTAATCCCTATGCCATTAAATTTCTGCTATGAAAATTTCGTAGGTATCCATCTTTTTGTGTACACGAGGCCGCACGACGACCGTAACACGTTCAGTATAATCGAGTCTCGCTGCATTCACATTTCTGATAGAGTCACGCGGCCATCTTACAATGGTAGTGTTAACATAATTGTGCTGTTGACGGTACAAAGGTTTTTACCCAAGAAGAAGGGTAATATGTTTCGAATGTTTTTGTATGTAGATTTCTATGTTACTTCTTGTATTCTGAACGGGTTCACTGATTTTGAAGTGCAAGGTGTCGTTAGATGCGTCTTGATCCCCAGAGCATCGTCGGATATAATTTATGGGTAAAAAGTTCAACGCTAATAACTATTAAGTATTTAAAAACCAAAAACTCGACAGCTAATTTTGTTTTTTTTTTTTGTAACTTTATTGTACTTCATATGATTTATCAGATTCATCATTATACATTGATAAATTAAATGTAACTTAAAATTAAGTTCAAAGACGGACTTATCCCATAAAGGGATCTTTTCCAGTCAATCTTGGTAAATATAAAAGAAGACTGGGCGTACAAAAAACTAATCATTTTCATTAAAACTATGAATCTACATATTATATACCTATACTACAATAAATATGTATATTTACTCACATAAATATAATGCATACTTATACAATACATAATATATAATTCTATATACCTATTAACAGTTGAAATCAATATATATTTTGTATGCGCCATGTTGGATTTTTTACCATATAATGAATCCTATGACATTTTAGAGATTTTTTTTTTAATGCATGACGGGTTCGTACTTGACCTCAATCACACAGCTGGGGGACTGGCTATCTTATCTCTAACAACCGGAACACAACAATGCTATTAACACTGCTGCTTGGCGGCAGATTTAGATAAGATGGTGGTAGCTACCCAGGCGCACATTTAAAATGCCCTACCACCAACCAAACCACCAATCAAGACGAATCGAACGACACCTTGCACTTAAATCGGTAGAGCCGTTTAGGCTACAGGAGGTAACATAGGAATCTACATACAAAGGTACATACACACTCGAAACACAATAAAAAAAAATGTATTTGTAAAAATACATTTTTTTTTAGTTTTTAATCGTCATTTACTATATAATGCGGACTGCTAAGGTATGGAACTCACTGCCCGCGTCGGTTTTTCCCGACACTTACAACCTTGGGATCTTCAAGTCTAGAGTGAATAGGCATTTACTGGGTGCGCGTGATACATCTTCGGCTACATCGTCACTTTCCATCAGGTGAGATTGTAGCCAAACGCGAAACCAGTTTTTAATAAAAAAAAAAAAAAAAAAAGACCTCGAAATAGGAGGATTCTTAACCGATTTTGATGATTTGATTTTATTTGATAAGGTTTATTGCCAGGGTGGTCCCATATAAATTTGGTTACCATCTGATGTTGCACTCCGAAGATAGATCCAAGATGGAATAGTATGTAATTAGTTGCATACTTTGACGACATAATGATTGTTGCTGAGCTCTGAAGTCGGTTGTTGTGCCAATTTTTGGCGTGTTAATTATTAAATACTTATAACGTTATTTAAGATTACTTTTGTGAACCTGTGTCGTTTAATTAGTTTAGTTCCTCGTTTTCAAATCGAATAACAACTTCGTAATTGGAATGCACAACAGTTGGATCTCCCAATTTGCGTGCCCAATAATAGAAGAGAAATTTTCATCCTTCACTAAAGGAGATATAATTCAATTAGGGACCTTCAGAGCTCGTTTGCATGAGTTTGCATTTTTAAGCAAAATCGAGACGAGTTGCCAGTGAATTTTGACAAGTTGATGTCCAACGGAGAAATAGGCTCCCTCGGGGGCCGAGGGCTAACGAATGAGTCATTGAACTCAGGCCAAACACAAAACTTAGATAATTTCAGTTTTTTGTCTCACATTTTTCTGTATGGTTTAAAATATTGTTGCTTAACGTAAAGCTGGTTTCTGACCTCAACTTGTATAATTCTTTGGACGAAATTGCTTTAATCGTCAGGCTGGGTCGGCGGCTCCGTACAATGACTATGATGATTACTATAATAGACCACATGTAGTTAAGTTACCTTATAAGATTAAAACAAAAAACTCGATAGCATATAAAAATATGATTATGCTCAATAGAGCATAAAATAAACTCCGGATAAAGACGTATCTAATGACACCTTGCACTTCTTAATACTATAAAACAGAAACTTGTTCGCTAAGCATATCATAAAATATCAGACTATTTAGATCATTCCTGGACATAACCAGCTCGTTCGCATACCAGGCTATTTCATAATTAATAGTGAAATATTATCGTGCCTTTTTGTAATATAAAAACCTGTTTTTTAAAGAGCAGCCCCTCGAGTTTCTTGCTTGTTCTTCTCAGGGCACAATTGCCTTTTGAAAAAGCAGTAGCTTAAGAAATGTAAAATCTGACTATTTTAAGCGTATCCTGTGTACCTACAAAATAAAGCATTTTTGTTGACTAATCGTTCAATCCGTTTAGGCTACAGGATAGGTAACATAGAAATCTACATAAATACTTAACTACATACATTGGAACCGTAAAACTTTACCCTCCTTCCAGAGACAGTCGGGTAAAAACGGTAGGATGAATTAATTTGATGAGGTATTTTCGTTGAGCAAAGCGGATTAAGTATTGTATTAGAATTGTGTTTTTTTCAGAGCAACGCCTTTGTGAATTTATTTTTAATATTCATAATCTCTCGAGGAACATTGACTTTGGGAACAAAGAAGTTTTGTTATCCAACAGGGCTACCTACCCACCATTTTGTTTAATTGCGTGTTTAATAAAGTTAATGTTACCTACAAACTTGGGAAAACGAAAGTTGAGATTTGCTAAAGTTGTTGGTTATTTTCTTTAGAGTTTGCGTGAACATTCTGTGGCCTGGTTTTGAATAATTATCCATGTGGAGACCGCGGAGGTCGTAAGGAACGTAGGGAATCCAATCTATCCATAGATTAGGATATACTTGTGGTTTTCAACCTTCTCCATATTCAAGATAGCGACTATATCGCTGAGTGAACACAAATGTGTAATAAAAATCGTCTTTCCTTGGTTAAGTTTATTTTGCTTTCAGCTATAGGTTTCCTAATTAAATATACATTGGAAGTTGGATGGACAAAGAACATAATCACTAAATTAGAAATTAGTCTCACAAACAGCTGACCCCACCTGAGGTCATTGCGCGGGAGCAATGCCGAGTAGCTCTAGATGTGCGCTACCATGTTTAAGGCTAGAAGTCTACTTCTAGCCTTATTTTAATCAGAAGTAAAACGAGTTTGCCCAGAATCTCAGCTCATGGATGGTGACGACATGAACATAGTTATATAGATATATACTGAGATCAGTAAAAGCCTTATCACCCTGCACTTGAAGATTTTTTTTTTATGCACGACGGGTTCATACTTGACCTCAATCACACCTGATGTTAAATGAAGATGAGGTCGAAGGTGGAAGCGTACTGCCCTGGAAACTCCAACACATTTGGGGGACTGGCTATCTTATCTCTGACAACCGGAACACAACAATGCTATTAACATTGCTGCTTGGCGGCAGATTTAGATAAGATGGTTGTAGCTAGCCACCAACCAAACCGAGTACTTAAACATGTACCTCGCTGGGGATCGAACCCGCGACCTCCGAATCATAAACCGAATGTTGCTTACATTGAGCCACGGAGGCGGTTAAAAGATCTCAAGATTGTAACATCTGAAAAATCACGCCACAACGAAATTCCATGCCGTAGCTCCTCGCTAGTACTCGTTACTCACTCTCTCGCTCACAACCTCGTCCATCAGTAATCGCAGTGCTTGGTCGAAGCCTCGCACGATAAGAAGGCTAAGATTGGTATCTTTCTATATAATACGTGTAAGAAAGTTAAATATTAAATTATTTAACAAATTGTATTAGATTGTAACATGATAAAAATGTAAACGTTCATAGAAAGCTTTCAAATAGTTGTAATCTTAAATGTCCCCGTCGGGGTGGCGGCAGTAAAACGGCATGCTCGATGTCCAGCGAGCGATGCTCGGAGCCAGTTTCGAATGCAAAATTCGATATTTGAAATTCAAAATAGCCGGCATAGCTCTGGGGATCTGGCACACAAGTCGTGGAACGCTCGTACCTCTCATGATTCTTTAGTCAAATAAAATGAGCTGAACGATGCTGCGACATCTGATTCACAATTTTGTTGACTTTGTTTGATTAACATAAAATAAGATTAAATTTTCCTTGACGTTGGTAAGTCAAGGGTTGTCTGAATATGTGTAGTTCAGTCTTATAACAAGCTGTAGCGAACGGTTCGGCGTACAGATTTGCGGGCCCAGTACCAGGGTCGCTTTCAGCATCTTACATATCTGACACATCACATGAACTGATGTAATTTAGACTATCGACGCTGTAAAGCTTATCTAACACACTCACCTAATTGCACAAAGGCCATGTGGTTGCCGTAGGGTTGCCAGATAGGAAAACTAAAATATCTGGATAAATTTTGAAAAGATCGGGATTTTGGAGTCGAATAAACATAAAATTTTAAAAATTTTATTGTTAAAACAGGTTATTCAAAAATATTTTATTTTATTCAATAATTAACAATTTTGGTACTCAAACTTAACTGCATTAATAATAAAGACTAAAAGTTTAAGCAATTTGGATCGAAATTCATCCTAATAAATAGCTCAGCTTAAATTATAATAAACTATTTGTCGGAACATTTTATATTTTGTCGGGAGTCAACCCTAGGTTGCCGGCAGAGTAGAATAGGACCATTCCTCTTATCAAAAGCTGGTATCGTAAAAGGCGACTGGAGACCGTGAGCATAATAATATATAACGGTGATGGGTAGCCGCGTCATAGATGAGGAGCTTCCACAAAATCTGCGTTTGCCCACCCGCCTGCTCAGCATTGCAATTAGGGCAAATCCTTCCATGAAAGGCGATGCAAATCGAGCCATGGTTAGAGGCTTATGCTGAGTAATGGACTATAGTCAGTTGATGTGCCTTTCATAAAAAGATCAATTCAAGTCAACTTTGTTATATGTCATACAACACTGACCCATTCACCGATATTAGACTTTTGACACGCTATGGTGAGTCGATGCTGTTCAGAAAAACGACGTCCAGATTATCTACTGCACAAATATGATGAGTGTGTGGGTATAGGTATAGGTTAATGAGTACTCACTCATTTAGTAACCCTGTGAGTATAGTACAGCAGTCGATAACAAATGCACGGTCGTGACACATGATCGCTCGTCGGTACAGCAGAACGATCTGTTAACTTACCAACCTCAGTGGCGGCTTGTATCATACCGCTGAGTACTTCAATTTCATGACACGCGATGGCAGCTGTTAGTTGCACAGCAGAGCGGCGTCCAGCTTATCATTATTGTACCTATATCAGCGACAGTGTGTAGCAAATCTGGGCGCATTCCAGGCTAATGGTACGTGATAGTAAGTCATTTATCGTACGAGTAGTGACAAATGATGGCGAGTCGTTGCAGTCCAGCTGCGTCCAGTTTAATTAATTCACAGGTATCAGCGGCAGCGCGTAGCATATAGCAACAAGTTGCAAGTGTTTGAGGCTAAGCTAATCCGTTGTGCATAAAAGTAAGTTCTAAGTGATAAGTGAATGATGGGTCGTATTTGGGCTATGGACCATGCGCAGTTCTCTAATATAACCGCCTAGGTTATAGTCTGATTTTTAATTACATAGAATTCTAAAATTGATGACATCGATTATACTTTAAAACCGAATCAATTGAAAAACTGATTATTTATGTATTTAAAACCGGAACGTTACAATGCAATCAGCATTCCTGCTTGGGTGCAGACTTTGGTAAGATAGATAAAGTGACCTAAATATCGTAAGTAAATTGATTTAAAATTGATAAATCTTGCAGTTTGATTTTTGAAATTTTATGGTGTGACCAGGCTTATAAATTGATGCCACTATTATCGATAAATATTTACTACAAAATATTTCAGACAAAATGTATATATAATATATTGGCTATAAATTTATGAAAACAAGTACATGACGATATAAATGTGTAATACTTTGTCATTTATTGTAATGTTAAATCCATTTCACATTAGCTAATTTTAGAATCATTAATATGGATACAATTAGTATAAAAATTAAGTTTTAACTGGTATCATTCTAACTGCTGACATGTATTATAAACCTTTTTTATTTTCTCTAAAATTATTTTTAATGTTTCCTTAACCGAATTATACAATACAGACATCTATTGTAAAGATAATAGTTGGTAGATAATTAGCATAGATTACTATATTTCTTACGTAGTTAGTTTCAGATCTACAATAACCTATAAAAAACAGAAATAAAAATTACAGCTGACTTATCTTGATGTTCCGTCGCAACTGACAGCTATCAGGATTCCACAGAATTAAAAATCAGACTACATATGATTAGTTTAGGGAATTTCGGATGGTATAAATCGTATAAGCAGCAAGCTATTAGAATCGTGTAAAATAGTAGTATCGTGTACGCTAACTGTTTTTGGATCAATAGCCATAGATTGTGTGGATAGCCATAGGATCTCTTTTAGTGATAAGGCCGCTTAATTGTATTTTACGGTTATCATCAGAAATTTATAGAGTATTCATAGAAATTTGTACATAAAAAACTAATTTATCTAGTTTGGACACGAAATGTATTACTATGTTCTTTCTTGATACCCTTTATTCAACACTTTTTTAAACCGCCTCCTTGCGTATCACATAAGGTTTACGGATCGGAGGTCGCGGGTTCGATCCCCGGCGGGGTAAGTACATGTTTAGTACTCGGTTTGGTTGGTGTAAGGGTATTTTAAATGTCCGCCACACACACACACCAACTTATCTAAATCTGTCGCCAAAAACAATGTTAATAGCCTTGTTGTGTTTCGGTTGTCAGAGATAAGATAGCCAGTGCCCCAAATAAGATGGGTTTTCCGGGTCAGTATACGTTTCCACCTTCGGCCTCATCTTCTCTTAACATCAGGTGTGATTAAATTTAAGTGCTAATCCGTTGTGCATAAAAAATATCAGAAATTGCTGTCAGAAATTGATTGCTGAAATATTTGCTTTCAGTATATAAAGTTTTTTGGTGCAAATAAACTAAATTTTGTGTACTAAACAGTATACTGTATTGTAAAATAGCCCTTTATGGGTTACAATGACGCTGACTGCACTTTCAGCAGAGCAGCGTCTGACTATACAAATATCAGAGACAACGTGGCAAAGTTTAGGCTCGTGGCAAGCGATGAGGTGCCAAATCTATTAACTTACCTATATCAGCGGCAGCGTGTAGGAAGTTACAGAATAGTTCGGGCTCGTCACATGCGAATGCGAGCCGTTCGTCATGTAGGCGAGCGGCGTCCAGTTCCCCGGGTGCAGCTTCGCGCAGCTGCAACGATACACCCTCGCCTCCGACTGCAGCGCTGTACATGAGCACAGCGCGAGGTGAAAACGTCGGCAGCGGTAGGCGGGTAGTCTGCACCTGGAAGAGAAGGGAATAAGTCAATTTAAGTACAAAATGACGCCTCTGCAAAACGAGGAATCCAACTTTCAACTAATATTTAGATGCGACGTTTGTATGTCACATGAGTAACATTATGGATGTTACGCGAATGATCGCGGCAAAATGGATGAATGGATTTGGATAAAATTTAATACACAGGTAGAATATGCCCTGCATAGGACATAGGATACGATAAAGTAAGTGGTTCCTGGGATAAACAAATTACACATAAACGAATGCAACGCGAGCAGAGTCGCCGGTAAAGGTAGTCAGGAATAAAAGAAGTTTGTCAAGGCAAATAAATACGTGTAGTTGTAGCTTCGCAAATGCGGGATGTTTCCATGCGGTTTTGCATAAGTGATTGTAACTAACCCTGTTACTAATTTACATGAGAACGATGACCTATTTCCCTTATTTGTATGATTCAAGAATAAGGGTTATCGACGAAGTTGAATTGACCATTGTACGCGGTATTTGCAGTAGGAGCGCTGCGCTGCTAGCGGACCGATAGAAAAGTTGGCCGAAGTCGCGTCGTAAGCTTTTTTGAAAAATAGGATCGGAAAATCGATTCGCAAAGGTTTAATCGTTTTAAAAAGTCACCCGGTTCTATCTTTAATCTGTTGAAACTATATCAATATTATTGATATATCGATTAATCGACTCGGTAACAGATAATTTCGGCTATTATTTCGGTTCAGTTTCCTTAAAAAGTTACAAATCTATCTTAATCGATATTTTTTCTTATATTGCTAAGCTTAGAAACTGAACGCCCACCGACGCTGCCTTATTAAATTATAACGAATCATTTATCTAGGCAACCTAATCAATGGCGTATCACAAGAAGGGTATCAGCAATATCAAAATCACATAATTCATAATATAAAACGCGTAAAGCCAAGCTATTAGACTGCTGCCATCACAACCTAGCGACGCTGATGAGCTATATGAGATACGAGAGCGCAAGCGCTCTACGATCACTCACGAATTAGCGAGACATTGTTAGTGCGATGCAGCCACAAATTATAATGTGATTAAATCCGTCGATGACAATACTAAGTGTGCTTACGGCTAATGATAGTATGATATTTTTATTTGTGAATATCTTATGTTACCAGTGATGGCTGGTACTGAAACGTGGCCTCTCAATATGGGCCTCATGAGAAAGCTCAAGGTCACGCAACTAGCTATGGAGATGGCGATGCTCAGCAGTTCACTGCAAGATCGAATCAGGAATGAAGGAATGGGTAGAAGAATGAAAGTCACTGACATAGCCCAGCGGATTAATAAGTTGTAGTAGCAATGGGCACCCCAATCTCGAAGAATATACCTTCTATATCTACTAAAACCGCGTTTAACTGTTCACACGTAATAAGCCCTACAAGTTTTAAGGGCTATTCAGTCGTTTTTAATGCAGACTCCCAAAGACCATCGATTGTTGCCGAGTAACAAACGAAAAAAATGAAAATCAATCGTATATCACGAAAGGTCGAGCGGGAGACTTCGGAATTTGGCAAATCATACAGTTCAACCAATGAATATCTTGTGCTTACGCGCATCGGAAGTTACAAAACACCACTATTCACGCTATACATTAATCATAACCTGCGACCAAAAGAATGAATACTTCTATCTAAAATTCCAAACGTACTGTAATTCACGATTCTCGGTGTAAATCTTCAAGGCATTAGGACAGTAAGGGGGTAATTGCCGACCCCCTCTGAATTTCCCGTGGGGCAGGTAGCTGTAATGCCGGGTTGATTACACAGCGATTATCCCATGTCCACCAGTGAACAATTTTCAGAGTAAATCAAGCTTTATTTATTACGTGATAATTCGTTTTGACTTGTAGGTGTTCTTAGGTACTTTGATAGCTGGGGTTACTGTCTGCATGTTTTAGAGTAAAATCGTAGAAGGCATAGAATTACAAGGGAAACGGAGATGGCATTACGGGGCACTATCCCGAGATGCAAGTCAGTGTGGCGTTTTAAGCCTTTTCCGCACTAAGGCACATTTGTATCGCAACATGGTTTCGGTACAAGGTATCGGCTTACCGATGCCGACTGATGTGCCGGTACATATAAAGCTACATTTTGTCGATGCATGTGCCGAGCAAAATGATGGAAGTAATTTAGAACTTGTATCCGATACATGATTCGACGCAAGTGCCAGTATACCTTGGTATATCAGTCTCGGGTTACCTACACGTGCGCAACGAACAATCATTACGTCTTAATATATGTTTGAAACTGGCAAAGCAGCGCAACAGAGGCGATATAAATTGTGAAATTTCTTTAGATTTCCATTGTACACGTCTTATCTGCCTCTTCCAGTCATATCTCTCTTTCGTAGGTCCGCTGGAAGAAATTTCATTGTAGAAATAAGCAGAACCTGTTGTGTCGTCTCTATTATGTTGTATCTGTACGTTTTTTTTCTTGTGTGCAATAAATGATAAATGAAATGAAATAAGACTCGGAACAAGTTTCACAACTTGTGCCTTTAGTAAAACCAGGTACTCTTTTTGATACGTGGGTCCAATACAAGTGCCCGATTCGTCTTGCCGAGACATAAATCTTGCGATTTGTGACCTAGTGCGCATGAGCCTTTACACACCTCGAGTCGGTCAGGTGTCCTGTATGCCAAACCATATCTTCCCTGGTGTGTATTATTATTGTTAACTACTAAGTCTTATCAGTAAGTACCTACTAACAAAATATGGGTCCATCGTCTGATAAAAACTTATTTTATTAAAGAATCCCATCACTTTGTATCGATATTTTCACAAATGGGTTTACATTTAACCCTAATCACGTTTGACGTTAAGTGAAGATTTATGCACAATACATGCGTATATACATTATTCATGTGAGCGATCATGGAAGGTGATTACTATTGCCCGAGACATAACCTCCCTCAGATAAATAATTATTCTCGTGCATAACAAAATCCCAGAGCGTCTTAGAAGAAAATAATTATCTCCAATTCTCGAATCAAGCTAAGAGCGCACTAATCTCTCTCGAGTTATCCGAGATACGCATCGTGTGTTGATTATAGACGACGTAGCTCATTTGTTCATATCACGTGTAGGCATGATATTAGAGAGAAATCGCGTGAGTGATTAAGCGGACGTATTGTGAGAAAATGCCAGCTCCGTGGCTACAATACGTGCGTTCAACTCACTCGCTGAAACGACAGGTTTTTGTTCCAATTTTGCCTCGATATTCGTATATTCGCCCTCGTTCAGGGGAATGTTGGTGATATTGACAGTTACACAAGGTATAGAGGGTGTGTTTTTCTGCCGACGTCGCAGTTCTAATATCTAATTCAAAGAAATAA
This sequence comes from Oegoconia quadripuncta, assembly GCA_949316235.1. Lineage (NCBI taxonomy): Eukaryota > Metazoa > Arthropoda > Insecta > Lepidoptera > Autostichidae > Oegoconia > Oegoconia quadripuncta. The sequence continues at coordinate 6,930,372 of OX438759.1, forward strand.
AGTGCTCAGGACTTGCAACGTTGGCTGGCTCCTAACAGTTCACCATATTTACTGTAAAATGTATGGCTGTCATAGACAATTTGTATAATTCAGGGAATAGTCAGTTTACAACTCGTTGTCTTGTACATATATAATGCCTCGTCATTTTCTAATATGCTGTAAGAAACATACCTCAATGTCAACAATTTGTCACTCGTTACGTGCAAATCAAGAACATATTTTCATGTATAGAGAACAGATAGAGACACACAGAACAGAGAACAATAAGCGGAACTGCTTGGTTCGTCAAAACGATGAGATTCACCAGCATTTGGGAATGTCTACCATATCTCAGGAAATCGGAAAGGCAAATCGGTACAGAACTTGGCTGTCTAGACACCCAAATGTAACTAATTAGCAGCTAATCTTATGAGAAGAGGCTATGTGAAACGCCTCAAAAGAAAAGACCTCGCAGTCAGTAATTGATTAAAATCTGCTTAGTGTGACTGATCGCAGATAAACACAGAAAAGAAAAAAAAACATCTATACGTGCGGTTGCAGGGGTTAATGTCTGTGTGATGTATCCGAGCATTTTTAGGCATATTAACATAACGACTCGTATATCACTGAGGATTTGATTTGTTTTCATTGATATTTATATAATAATATTATAATTAATAATGTAATAGTACGAATTTTATTGTAATTTAATTAAAACATTACCCATTCAATGTTAAGGTAACCATTGTCAGTAACATAATAATAATCTTTAATTGGCATAAGTATGGTATTAGTTTTCTGTATAAGAATTTGTAATAATGCTGTTGATTCTATGTAATTAAATAAAATAAAAATAAAAAATAAAATTTATTCCAGTCATTGACGTTTTTACAAAAATATGTGTCTCCGTTTATAGCATCCATAATACCTATAGTGTTTACCTAGTTTGGGACCAGATAATTGGTGTGCCCGAAACATTTTTTACTACTATTTATAACCTCTTCTCTGATGACCGTATAATTTTGTACCGACAGCATTCGTTCTCTGTATACTAATTCATCAGCATACTTATGTCTTCCTAACTATATAGTAGATAGCTTCGTCCAAGCCTATACAACGTGTACCTAACTATCGAGCCGAAAGAAATGATCCGTTGAAATTTCCGTCAGGATATAAAAAATATACGTAGATATTTTTTATGGGCCGTAAACGGTGCTGGGGAAATTGTTAGTTTCGCGGTGCACGTGACAAGTTTTATCCTCGCACTGTGCGGTTCCTGAACCAATTGAGAAAAACGTGACTTTAGATAAGAAAGGTATCCGAGATGAGGTAGTTACTTGTGATGTTCATAGAATGACATAATGATCGAAAAAGAATACTGGAAGTTAATTCCTATATTTAGATCAGAAATGTTCCCTTTAGTATTAAACGTGCCAATATTAATTTAAACGTTTAAAATGAAAGTTCGATTTTAATAGTAACACTGCAATTTATTAGCGCTATATTGTTGTGAATATCTATAATTGAAACTTTAATAAATTTCTAAATTCTATCTTTCTAATACTATATTTATTTCGGCATTAATTTGATGAAAGTTTAGTGGTTGGATGCGTCTACTTTACAAGAATATTACAATGCCTCTCACAAACTTTGCTTACAAATAGACACGAACTTTACACAAATTCGCTATAGCTCAAACTAAATATTTACAATTCAATTGCAAGTATAACTTTCAGGGTGAAGGATTGCCAAGTGGCAAATTGGTATGACACAGCAAAGGCTTCATTTTTCAACGCGACAAAAGGCTCGAGGCATTCCATTCCAACGTCTGAAGTTACCCGTACAACCGTTGCGCTAATTGACATCGGCGACACCGCAAAACTTGGCTCTGTTCAGTTTAACGTGCCTGTTTGGAACAAGGTGACATGGTAGTACAGTGTGAAAGGCGAGTCGGTGGCATGGTTTCAAAGAACAATTCTTGCCACTCATTCAGCTACTAAGCAGATCATGTTCCGTTTTTTACGGAAAGCCATACCAAATGATTTTAATAGATGACGGGTTATATACGGGGGAGTGATATAACATACACTGACCCTTTTCGTTTCATTACACGGATAGATATCATGAACTCATGCGAATCCTGATATCAAATAAAATCAGTTTCTGCATTTAGTGGAGAGAAATATTCGATTTCCATTGTACGAGTATCTAAAAGTCCCCCTCGTGCTGTGCACCCGGAAAACCGAAATGTGTATTTCTGAGTAATTGCAGCTCACAATATCATTTTGGTATTATCTGGAACACATAAGAGTTCTGCTTCGAATATTATTTCCCAATAGTTCATTATTACTACGGGATTTACAGAGGATTTATTTCAACGAATGTCTATTTGAATTTTCAGATACGAATTTTAACGTAGGGCTTTTAATTATTTATTTATTTATTTATTTATTTATTTATTTTAAGAACACAAACAGTCAAAGCATAATACAAGAAACATATTGGTAAAATAATAATTCTTTGACAAACAGTGTCCACAGATAAAATTTTTCAGAAAACATTTTCATTTAACACCACCAGAACTATAACAGACAAATACATCGACATGCCCAAAAAAAATAAAATAAAATAAAAGTGCACGAACAACCACAGTCCCGGCTTATCTGTTTTTTTTTTTTTTTATCATTTTCTATGTAAATTATATTTTATTCTTGTGCAGTAAATTATACTACATGAGAATAATACTTGATTCTTGCCATGAACAAAAAAGTGTTTGATAAATCAGAATACAGGGAGCCAGTGATACCCACGCACTTCTGTGGATTACCATACCATTTAACCAAAACATAATGCACACAAAAAGAGACTAACTATAATCACTTAACTAAACAAACTTAATTAATTTGTACTGGAAGCTATTCTGCTGACTTTTGACCTGTATTGACCCAATGAAGAATTGAATATATCAATTTCAATGAAAGTTTTGTTATACGAATCACACGCACGCATAACAAAAGTATTTTTTCCGAAATTTGTTCTATGCATCGGAACGCTAAAAAGCCGTTTGATTCGCACACTACGCTGAGGACAAATGAAGCCTAGCCTTTGCACTAGATAGGTGCTATCTATATGATGGTTCAGAATTTTATAAAGGAATATCTGGTCCTTAATTTCTCTACGTACTTTAAGTTGTACAAATGGCGAAGAAACCGCAGACAAATAGTTCTTACTAATTCGGTAGCTAATATGTTTGATGAACTTCTGTTGTATACGATCAATTTGGTTGTTATAAACATTATATATGGGATTCCAGACTGTTGAGGCATATTCCAAATGTGACCGAACAAACGAGTTATAAAGGAGAACAAGAGTAGAACTCTTTTTAAATACTTTTCCTGTTCGGAGTACCAGACCAAGCATCTTAAATGCTTTATTCGTCATCTGATCAATGTGATTCCTAAATAATAATTTATCATCAAGCAGTACACCCAGATCTCTCAACCCAGTCACACGTGCTATAGGGATTTTATCGAAACAATACTTATAATTAATATTTGTAATTTTGCGACTGAATGTTATGACTTGACACTTGTCTATATTAAGTTGTAGACCATTCAAAATACAATATCTCCATAGATTATCAAGGTCTGATTGAAACAATATGCAGTCATTGTGACTTGTTATAATTTTAAAAATTTTATTGTCATCAGCGTATAAAAGAAAATTTGTATTGGAAAATACATTGGAGATATCATTAATAAATACATTAAATAAAAGGGGACCAAGATGAGAGCCCTGAGGCACACCAGAAGTAACTGGCACAAAGGAGGATTGGAAGCCTTTAACCGTTACCGCTTGACTACGATTGCGTAAATATGATTCAAACCAACGAAGTAAACTGCCGTGCACACCGAACTCTTCTAATTTCATTATTAGTAATGGATGACAAATTTTATCGAAGGCTTTCGAATAGTCAGTGTACACTGCATCCACCTGCAAGCCCTTATCCATCGCAGAGGAAACGAAGTCCAAAAACTCACACAAATTGCTCTCAGTTGATCGTTTAGAAACAAAACCGTGTTGTTGAGGAATAATCAGCGGTCTTATACTTGTTGCACAATTATGCACTACATAGAGTCTGCCTCTGCTATATTGCATTTCAATTACACAAAATAAATGTTAGTTGCGTTTAAAATACGAATCTGAATAACTTTACCGACTACATCGCATCATCTGCTAACACCAGTCGATTGATAATAAAAATCGGGGCCTTATCGCCACACGACCTTACGCCACAGAACCTTCTTTTCGTTATGTCTAGTCGCTAAATGCCTTGCGCACATTGGCATTCGTTGAAAACGAAATTTATGTTAGCGTATCTCTCTCCCTGTGAGTTGAGCTGTGCCCCATCAGTGGGGGACGTGTAAAGCTGATGATAATGATCCTTTTTTAAATACGAGCACACAAAAAGGACAACATAACATTTTAGTTCTGTCAATTTCTTTGTTCTACATACATAACCACATTATTAAAAAAATATCAATCCCGACTGTGTAAAAACCAACAATAAAGATGGAATGAAATGAAAGGCCTATGTGATTTAGAAGCACCTGCAGTTAGAAGAACGGCTGCTGCATTGTATGTCTCACTTATAATATACATTTCCAGAATCCTCATAATAAGCTTTTTCCTATGATACTTTCGATCATATGATCGAAGTATGATACCCATATTGTAGTCTTTAATAGATCCTCCTTGGCATAGGTGGAGGATCACAATGGACAGGAGTTGTGGACCATGTTACGTAATGAGGTTCCACAATTGCAATGTGTTTGTGACTGGTCAATGAATCCCCACTTCGTCAAGATTGCTCAGCAGTTACCGACCCCGGCCCTCATGCAATTTAGCGTCTTTCAGATCGACCACCGTATGTATATAGGTATGGCCTCTCTCAGTTAACGAATCTCTGGTAAAGCTGGACCTGTTGAATCCCACAGTTGTTCTATTGTCGTTCTTGGGCGACTGTCTGTGGCAATAGTGGACCTTAGGGAGCTTCTAAGACTTTTGAGTCTTGGCACTAGATGGTGACATCTGAAGATCAGGTTCAGTAACGGGCTCTGGAAGAAGGCTATAATGACTAGGATTGTATATCAAATGCATGCTTGCTGCTGCATAATGCTACTCGCATTTATTATTTTCATTAGTAACCACGTAGGTAGAGCAGAATTGCAACTACCCACAAAAACTTGTTTGAACTAAATTTGTAGCTGCCGTGTGCTCACACCCAGGTTTATAGGCGAGTTAATCTCGCTGTGGGATTATAGCGAGGTTTTGTTGCTTGTTCCTGTAGAGTCGACAATACGTCAGCATGTTGCGTTTTTTCCAATTGGCTCAATTCTCTGAGTGGATCCATTATATTACAATCGTGGGAGTGGGATTCTTGATTATATGTTACTGTATTTTCTTTTGTGTTCTGCAATAAAGCGTATTTGTATTGTACTTTCTTTAGGAATCCAGGATTACTAATGAGTCTTCTTGGGGTTCACTCAGAGAGGGGGTTCAATGGGAAAAAACTGCTTAAGTACATTTATGTTTCTGAAAGTGGTACCTAAAATATGCTTGGCAGGTAGATTAGATTCATTTATTTCACCTTTACATCATTATGATAAGAAAAAAGTGATTCAGCAATTAAAAGTGATCGTCATAAAAATATCATGTTACAGCATTAAATAATATGAATATCTCAAAGTGATAATTAAACACTAGCACGTTAGTACTATATTAATTCTGTGACACTAGTAAGAGGGAGTAATTATAATGATACAATTTATAATGTGATATGAAAAATTAACGAAATATCACAAGAATCGGATTAGGTCACTTAGACTGGCATATATCTATGTTCCAATAGATGCACTGTACGGAATATAGTAGGGAAGAAACTAGGCAAGTTTTAAAACCTGTTATATGGCCAATTGTAAGGTGTGTTCAATTTAAAGAAAATTTTTAGAGATCGCCATCTAGTTCTATACTAAGCAACTAGTCCTGTAAGTATTATACATACCAGATGGTTGATAAACTACACAAATACATTTTTATGTAAATAAATACATATATAAATGAAAAATATTCATAATTAGGAACATTGTATTCATCATATATAAACACATGGCCTTGCCGGATTCGAATCCGCGACCTTATGGCATAGCAGTCAGAGTTTTTAACCACTACACCAAACAGATCGACAAATTATGTACACTTATGCAGTCAACTGTACAAAACTACGTTTGCAATGTTTACAGCGATCGTACCGGAAGAGCTGTCGGAAAATTAATTCGCATTCATATTTTCCCGGAGTGAACGTGGGCTTCAGTTGTTTCGATGATGTTAAATGAAATGATGGCATCAGTTTTCATGGTACGTGAGAACAGTTGTTGTTTTAATTATTTTAATGATAATTTTCTCCCTGTGCATTTTGTAATATTGAGGTCGAAATGAAGCTGGAAGTAATTAATGGATTGCATATATGATGTTGATTACATATTTTCGTTTGTAATAATATTATTATTATTATTATGTGGTAGGTATACTGAGAAAAGTTTGAGATAAGTAAAATAAGTCTAGCTTGAACTTGATGAAGAGTTTCGTTGATCCAAGCCGCTTCCAATAACCGGTCTGGAAATCTATGGGGGTAGGCTATGTTCAGAAGTGGACATCTCGTGGCTGATATGATGATGTAAATACAATCTTATTGCCCTGGTCCCAATTAAACATTATTTGGGGTCGGCGCAGTACGTCTTTTTCTTCCAATCTCCTCTATCAGCCGTTACCTTATCATCCACGCCAATTTCCTCCATCCATCCTCACAATCCATCCATCTTTTCCGTGCTGCTACTTTTCAATTCCAACCATCGACATCCTTTAATAATTTCATCCGTCGTCATGACATGTCCATACCAAGCCAAACGATTCCTTTCAACTTTTCTGCCACGGGTGCCACTTTTAAACTCTCTTTATTTTAGCCGTCCGTGTCACTCCATTCATCCATCTCAACATTCCCATCTCGCTGCATGCATTTTTTTCATCCGTATTCTTCATGTCCCAATACCTACATCACGACAGGTTTTATTACGGATTTATAAATTTTGCCCTTTAACCTACGGTATTGTTTCCGTGACGTGTCGCCATTTCATCCAACCGATCCGATTTGGGACTTCCTGGTCGATCTCACCATCATCCCCTTGTGCGAGTCAACCAAGGTACTCAAAGTTAGTGCAGCTTGGTAAGGGTTTTTCGGCAAGAGTTATGACACAGGACTGGAGGGACTATCGAAGTCACAAAAGATATCGCATTCGATACAATCAGAGTAAAAATAGAAAATTAAAAGTTTAAAACCACTTACGATTATAATTACTATCTAATAACAATACAAAATAAGTCAATTGATTTAAGACGGGGTCGGGAGTCGTAATATATGAGATTTATTTCTACTTTTACAGAAAACTTCCTTGAGATACAACCGAATACTGAACAGCGCAGATCTACAGTTTCAATGTCCAATTTACCCAATGCAAATCTCATAAATTTGGAACCGAGGACCGCATTGGCATCAAGAGATATCAAAATATGTACAATCAATATCCAGCCTAACTAATGAGTATTATGAAAATGATGTTATACTAGAATTTATTCCTCACAGCATAAAATATTCGAAATAAAAACATTTTAAATCCTCTGCATTCAAGTTTTCAATTCTATTCAACACTCGTTTTAGCAGATATTTTGCAAACCACGCGAGCTAAAGACCGTAAGCACTACCAACTTCCGCTACGAGGCTTTGCGTACACCGATTAATTGGGGCTTACTATATTGATTTTGTATTACGATAAGCCGATAGAACTTACCGATACATATTAGACTGCAGATGCTATTTATTTATTCAAATATCTGTATATACAGAGAGGGGCTTAATGTGTGTTCATGTATGCTTTATTATGTACAGATTTGCGTGCGAATTGTGGTAAATGTAAGTTTGTGGGGGTAAAGTAGGAGGAGCTGGTTTTAATCGATGCTGATGTGCATTCTCTAAACTAAACTAAAACAACTTTTAGATTAGTATAGTTAATCGCACATCAGACATAAAACTTCAACCTTACGCGCTGTATGGGCGCGCTTTACGCTTAATTTGCGGTCGACTGTTATTCCAGGAAGAAAGCAACAGCACTACTTTGCATGCATGACAATTTCTATTTAATATTACAATGTCTATTTTATATTATGTATATCCACAATAATCTCATTGCCTACCATGATGTGTTCCTAACGCCAACTCATACCCACGGGTGCGACAGAAAACCAGCGCCTCGCTCTTCGAACGAAGCATTATCCTGAGTCGTTAGCCATTTACTACGCGGCACACAGAAAAAATTATGCAAATCATAGCCTAGTTCTTATTTTGATAGTAATAATAAATATCTTTGCACACACACACACACACACAGCGCCATTTAGTACCACACTAAGCAAGCACAAGGCACCAATGTATTTGCAGAGTTCCGAAAACCCTGCGATCGCCAACCCGCCTTCCCAGCGTGGCGATAAGGGAAAATCGTATCATGGAAAATGGAAGTTAAAAGTGAGCTATATAAATAATATTACGCGAATTTTGCGATCACTATTTTCGAGGGATATTTACGTAGGTGCTATAGAATATACAGTACGTAATATAAATAATAGGTTTCTAAACATACACGCTGTTGATGTAACTCTCAAGCATGGACGCACGGCAGACGATTGTTTGGTTAAGACACAACGATGAACAATGTTATCGGTGTCAAAGGATTGCTGCTGGCTCTATACACACCTACGAGTGCATATAAAGAACCCCTCAAAGAGAACTGACTACCTCATCCTAAAGATCTTACAACACTACTGTTAATTAACACAGTTGCATTGACTGAAAACTTAGATAAGATGGTGGTAGCCGTTCGGACAAGTAATAATTGAACCGCCAAAAATGGTCAGAACAAGTAAGTTTCATCATCCATCATCATCAACATCAAATGCGTCCTCGGAACTTCACAAAATAAAATAAAAGTGGAGTCCAGTTGAAAATCTCACATTTTTGGAATTAAGGTTTAAAACGTCATACGATGAACCAAACTGAGTACTAAATTACGAACCTGCTGGGATACGAACTCTCGACCTCAGTATAATGTAACCCGATGTTTTCTCGAGGAGGCGTTATAGATAAGTATAAATTTAATTGTATAGTTAGATGACAGCAATATTTACCGTCGATAGATCGTCAGAGCTCCATCCTGCTCCACCCCGCGCATATTTGCATTAGTCTTTACCGCTCATTTCTTGATATTTGCTTTTTATTTCATAACTCCCTTCCGGCGTCAGTCGTTCCTGAATCCTACAACCTTGGGATCTCCAAGAGCAGGGTGAATAGACATCTATTGAGATCGCGTGCTTCATCTTCAACCGCATCGTCATTTTCCATCAGGTGAGATTGTTGTCAAACGCGTATTCAGTTAATCATAAACTAATGTATATTTCGAGGATGTAATGCTTGTAATCACTAGATCATATTTGGTTTAATTACCAATGATAATAACAGTTATCACTCATAGTTTCATGATTCTACCTGGGTTTCTTGCGATTTCACTTTCCGAAGCGGTAGTAGCGTGGACTTACTGACAGACAGATAAATGCAATATGCTATGTTTACATTGACATTGGACAAATTATATCATGTATCTTACGTTTCAACGTTTTTCAAACTTCAAACGTTTATTTCACTAAACGTTTGAAGTTTGAAATTAAAATGTTAATAAAATGTCAGCCATTTATTTTGTTTGTTTGTTTGTTTGTTTGTAAACGCTTTATTGTACAAAAAGGCAATATATTAATTTTGCATTGATACATAAATTGAGTACAGTTTATTTGTACTTTCAGATGTAACTTTGGATTTTTTTTTGTCGAGAAAACTTCAAGGAATCGTGTTTTGAAACACAATATCATTAGCAAAGGTCCTATTTTTTATTATGTAATTAATCTAATCGATCCATAATAAGAAAACAAAACAAATTGCAGTGGTACTCTTAACGACCTTGGATGATGGAGCGAACAAGACCCTGTGGGAATTACTTCGATTATCGCTTCGCTCGACTTTTTGAAACTCATGAAAAATATCTTACGGTGGGCGAAACTGTCCGAACATTTCCAATTACACATAATTAATTTCATTGCTGTCTTTCTGAAAAAATGAACCAGTTTCCAAAGCGTCGGTGGAGTTTTAAAGAGCTTTATTGATGCGCCGCTTGGACATGGGTAATGGTCTAAATTTATTGGGTTAAATGGTCCATGCGAACGGAAATTCAGGCGGAATGGTTGGCTTGTGTAATTTTTGCAGATTTGATGGTTCACTCCACGCCTTCAACCTAAAGTATTTACATCTTATAGAAATGTGTGAATGTTTTCGAGAATTATTTGACTTTTAATGGTTGTTTCAATATTTAATTATTTTTATGAAAAAATAAATTAATAAATATATCGGACACTTACACCAATCATCTGGTCCCAAACTAAGCAATGCTTGTACTATGGATATTAGATAATGGATAAACGCTAAATATTTATATACACCCCCATGACTCGGGAATAAATGTTCGTATTCATCACACAAACTCGCGGGATTCGAACCCGCAACCGTTGGTTTCGCTAACAGAGTCACTATCCACTACACCAACCGGTCATGAAACATATATTTGATATGAAACAGAAACAACTGTATCTGTTTTGATATTTGTTCCATACAAATTTTTTTTTTTATTATTATAATTATCTTGAGTTTCAGTACTATAACACCATATCTGCGTAGGATAGTTAACAGTACTGTTTACTAAAAGGTCCATATTTCTTTCTCGCACAAGGCTATTTTTGTGGAAGCCGTGCTGAAGACGCTAACTAATGTAATCAGTTTCTCGTTTCTCTGTTTCATTTTACATAAATTCCGCGTTTCGTGATCCAAAAAAATCCCGGAACGTCGACTAAGAGAAAAATAACGGTCGGTACACGTTAAATCACAGTAAATTTGAACGTGGAACACAATAACTCAGGAGCCTCCGCCATAACTGTCGCAAACATTGTTCAGATGATTCACGCATTCGGTAATATCGTGTTTTTCTCGAAGCAGCCCAGTTCGTTATATTCCAACGACGACGTTTCGGTGAAACCCCGTGGTAAGAGTACATAGATTTGCTTTTATTTTGATCTCGCTATTTATTTGTTATTGCTAGTGTTATGTTTTTAGAGGTATGGTTTCGTACCTCAAGAGGAAAACGGTACCCTTATATATCCGTCAGTTTGTCCGACTGTCAAGAACGTATTTCTGATGAGCGCGTGGAGCTATTGACTTGAAATTAATATCAAATACGACCCCTTGTATTATTTATTATCCGTCGTATATAAAAACCATAAGCTAGGCTTAAAATTTCAGTTGATCTCCTTTACACGGTGAAATTGAGTTCGTGTAATTCTGTGAAACTATTTTAATTTACTGCTGATATACCTATATTGAGTTTTAGCTCGCCATACTTATTCAGATCATACCCTTAATGAGAATTTAAACTCATACGTTGCTCTCTAACCTTTTCCCTTCACCCGTTATTTCCATAATCTGTGTTATCTTATATGGTCGTATAGTTCACTAATGTAAGGTGTCGGAAGGGCAGTGAGCCGTAAATCGGACCTCGAATTGAATCAAACGGCTCTCCTGACGGCAGTGGCGATAATACCCGATTTATGCCTACATTGTCCCCTTATCCGGGAGGTCGTAGCGACTGCCGTGGGAGCCACTCGCTGAATTTTTAATTTAATTGTTTTTAAACATGTCCATGTGGTTTTTTTTTTGGGAAAAAACATGACGGCTTTAATCCTTTTAGAGGTGCGTTGGGTTGTCCTTTTTTGTAACGGTGATGTCGGATGTTCATTTAATTTACAGGTAATAGACATAAAATGTCGAGTAAATTTTCAGTGGGAAATGTTTTGGACATTTCTGGAAAATTGTATCAATAAAACGCCATGGTACGGATGAATTATGAGGCTCAAAATGAACTTCTTTGAAGTTTTAGGTTTGAAATAGCAAATTATTATTCGGTTTTATCACAAAACTACAAAATATATAACACAGTCGAATCTGATGTGACTTCTAAACTAAGTTAAAACCAGTTCTGAAGTAAATGTTTTTATGTTCCTGGAATAATAAGAGGCGACAGTGTACCAGTCTAAAACTTCTTTTAGTTTAGTAAAGTCTAAAGAAAAGACACTATAAAATCGACATAATTGTGTAGAAGTGTAGTCCGTCTGAACCACGAATGCGAACAACTTTTACTCAGAAACCGGGGTTACAAAACCCGTGTTCTAGAATAGATTAAATGTATTCGTCCACCATGCTACAAGTCCAATCCAACAATATAAAACAGTATGTTGGTATCCAAAATTTCCAGTCCAGAGTCCAGAGAGAGTCCAGACTCAGCATGTGCTGTGGGTAGAACCCGCAAAGCTGTTCACTCTGCCAGATTCATTGAGATACTCGTATCACACTTACCTAAACTGCATCCATAGTCAATGGGAAGATAATAATGGAAATCATAATCGTATATATTTTACTAATTTTGCGATTTAATAAATAACTAAATTTGTAAGATTTTAAATAATATAAATTAAGATTAATTTGTTAGTAGATGTTGTTCCACACATTTTCATCAGAAGGTATAAAAAAAGTCATGGAATAGCTGTCTTTTTTCCATTTTCATTCCTCTTCATATACTAAAATTCCAGCTTGTAAGTATATATTTGTATAAAGTCGTATATCTGCGTAAAATAAATAGGATAGCACACTGTAACAATTCTTATTCGTACAAGGTGAAAGACAGCTTCTGTCAACCCAAATCATTGTAATATCGAAGCGAAAACATATTAGGTACCTATTGAGAGATGACAAAATGCTTATTTATTTACATACCTTCTACAATTATACTGGAAAATTCACAGGCAGGTTTTCTTTTTGATCTTTATTTAATATTAATATACAGGGTAAATTTGAATTCGTGTAATTCTCATTAACTGGTGATGTCACTCTTGATTACGAACAACCAAGAAACCATAGTCGAATTCGATAAAAAAAAACGATTACCCTTACCAAGTAAACCATTCTAAAACCACCTTTAGTATGGAAGTCCAACAATTTTCGGCTGAACTCGGCTATGGTTTCTAGTTGAAAGTTGTTCGTAATCAGGAATGGAGTCAAATCAAATCAAATCACAAACGATTTATTTCGTAAGTTATAAGAATAACATTTGAAATCGTCATGACATTACAGCTATCGCTCATTCACTAAGCAGTCTCCCCAGAGAAGAACGAGCAAGAAACTCAAGAGTTGCTCTTTTTAAATAAGTCACCAGTAAACAGGAATTACTTTAATTAAATTTCACCATATAATACTACTTATTGTTGTACATTAAGAAGGATCAGACAGATATGGAATAATCTCCACCGACAAGAGCATGGCTCTTAAATATGATGAATACTACCCTATGGTTTCGTAAAAATAATCATCATCATCATATCAGCCACTGGACGTCCACTGCTGGACATAAGCGTCCCCATTGATTTCCAGAGCGGGAACAACAGCTCTGTGGCGGATCGCTGGAGGCATGCCGTTTCCAACAGAATAAAATAAACGAATACTGTATTGTGTGTTGGTTGCTGCCTTTGCTAGTATTAAACATATGAAGATATTTCTTTCAAAGATCTTAGCGAAGGGCAAATGTCAAAGTGCTTTCTTAATTAAAGGTCTGATGTATTTAGGGCTCATTAATGCTCGCCATCTTAATTAACGTCTCCGTGCAAAAGTAAAATCGCCAAGGACTTTATTTTTTACGATTTAGAAACGAGCGAGTTTTGTTTATCTCTCTTTTTAGTTAATCTATTTTTTAATTTATTGTTGCAAGAGTCTTAAAGACTATGATCTCAGTTTTCTTAAAGACAAACAGGTCTTAATATTAATTATCATATTAAGACCTGTTTGGCCGCCTTTTTGTGCGATAAATGATATACGCTGTATTCTTCACGTAGCTTTTGTTAATTGTGCAATAAAGAGTATTTGATATGATATATCAATAAAAGTTGGCCAAGAAAATTTGCAGCTAAGTATCATGCCCCCTAGTGAGATAGATTTATTGCATAGTAACATAACATTAATTATGTCTTACAAGATAAACAAGTCACGTATGTAATTTTGTTACCCACGTCTTGTTTTACTTTGACTTTTTATACCATAAGTAATAAGATTTAGTTAAATCTGTTTGTTTTTATTGCTTGCGATGTTTGCCTCCTCGAATTTCTTGCTTGTTTTTTTTGAACAAGCAGGAACTTAAAAAAATGTAAAATTGACTATTTTAAGTGTACTCTGTGTACTGTAATGGTTCACCTCGAGCATAGCTTTTACTAGTCAATATGCGTATAATCTTCGTAATTATTTTGTTTTGTTATATATATTGTTATTCCGGATCATGCTTCCTTCCCGGTTTGATATAACTATTTGGATCTCTCGATTGATTACATAATAAAAATATGTTTCTTTATGTAAATGGATAAAAGATCCATAACGTTCGCTAAAAATAAACTACTGAAATTTTTTCCATATTTTAATTGACAATAATTCAAATTCTAATAGAATGTTTATTTTCTTTCGCGCCCAATGCTATAAGATCCAACTAAACACATACAACCTTACAGTAAGTACCTACAAAATAAAGCATTTTTGACTTTGACTTACTTAGGGTGTGAGAGATAAAAAATAACACATTCTACTCCAAACTTCGACTTCGAACGTCATCTTTTGGTTAGTTAGATACGTCAACTAGAATTTTTAAGTTGCTACAGTTCTTGGCACCAAAATGAGTTTGGGAACGTGAAAATAACAAAGCTGGAAAACGGTGTCAAGAAACGGAAGGCGTTTTAATAATTAATTAAAATTAAGCGTTTGACGGTTGCCGCCAACTTTTGTTTTACGGATAAGGATAGTAGAATTTGTATTTGTGGACGGAGTAAGTGTTAATTATTAATTAATGTTTCTATCAGCTTTTTGTTGGGGTCTAGGGTACGGAAAGTGAAGCTATTTTTAATTTGACTGTGGGATGAAAAGGGTAATTGTCTTGTTACCTAAACTAGGTCAATGACCAGTTAATGGGTACGTGTAAGTGTGTGTAAGTTGTACATGGTTTGTTGGCCAATTAATTCTTATTATCAAGAGGGTTTGTTTATTGGATAAATTAAAATTTCTTTTAAATTCATAATAAATAAAAATCGCTCTGACCTGCACTCTAAAATAAAAGCAAATTATAAGCTATAGCTAAATAGCTTTGATAACGGTTATTTTCCAGAATTCACGATTATAAAAAGTTGCCGTTTTTATTAATAATTTGAAATTCGTTAAAAATAAGCGTAATTAGAGCTATTTAGGTATTATTTATAATTATATTTTAGGCTTTTTTGTTTCCGATCAGAGTTTTATATTTGATTTATGTCGTTTATTGGACGGAATAAACCCTCTTTAAGGCCCGACGCAAAAAGAAGGGTTAAGTTTTGACGCCCGTGGTATTTATTGTAGCGCCAAAATTTGCTGACCCAATTTGAAAATAGTTTTTATTATCGATAGTTGGTGTTTGCGATATGGTTTTTAGCCATGTTTCATGGAAATCGGTGAAGTCGTCACGATGATATTTAGCTTTAGGTGGTAACTGTAATCGACCATATATAAAAATTAAGCGATATTTTCGGTGTTTTTAGTAATATAAGTTAAAGTTGGTAGAATTTAACTTGCGTGAATAAAATATTATAAATAATTACAATTGATCGATTACATTTTGTATGAAAACGAACGAATGGTTTACGCTTAACACAGATGTTTTGTTTATCTGTACTATAAACAGGCGCAATAAACGTTTATGTCGTGTGAGATAATATTTGTCGTGCTCATTTTGTTTTAAAAATGTAATATGGAAAAGCGGGACTAGTAACACAAGTAAACTTTACTTACAAGTAGCCCCAACACTGGATATTGTAAAAATATTATCTAGTAAATAAATGTATTTTTTTATTGCTCATTCGCTTGGACGAAATATGCAACTATCCTACTCTCACTGCTAAAAAAACAGACTACCTATGCCTATAACTTCTATTTCACTTACCTAATATGCACTATTTGTTTCCTTACAAAAAAAACTCAGCCGGTATTATAGTAACACTAAACGACGTTTTGATAGTGACATTTTCCAGTGATTCCGAGGTATTTTTTTTTTCTAGTACGTACTACTAGAAGGTACAGTACGGAACTAAACTCTCGTACAGATGTGCAAGTGCCCCAGTTTCTATCCAAATCTACTATTTTCAACAAGTTTATCACTTTCGACGGAAATAAACGCTAGATCGCCACAAGCGGAATAAATTTCCGGTTTCCTATCGGAGAAAGAATAGTGCGCCTAAATTTACGGGCGTCCAGGGAGGGCAGTAAAGCCTCGTTATGGTGAGCTATCTCCCAGCCGAGGGCATTACACGCATATTACCTTACCTGCATAGTTACTTGGAAATAAATCTGGATTTACCAGGTGAGGTCGCATGTTTGATCTATTGACGAAATTTAGTTTAGATAGGTTTACCATTATTATACAAGGTGAAATTTAAGTCATTGGAATCAATTCAGATGGCGGTTTAAACCAACAAACTGAACATTTTTTATTATACTTTGTATTACAATTTCAATAGTTTATGATTTTGAAATAAGGAATTTACAAGAATTAGATTGACGACACCCCCTCTACGGCGAGCGACCGGCGCGCAGTCGCTTAAAAAGCAGGAATAGTTTTCTTGTCCGTGTTGCTCCACTAGATAATGTCCCTAAATCTCGCGTCCAATTTTATTGTGGCAAGAACTCTCACTACCAACCTTTACAACACCTGCAGAGAAGCTTCCATCAGGTCACGACCTGGAATGGCCCGTATGGAAGTCACTCAATAGACCTGGAGTCGGTAGATGCCGAGAGAACATATCCAAGTGGACACGGACGATATCCGGTGCTTGTGCGGTGATACACCACAAAATATGGAGCATCTTCTATGCTGCCCTACGTGTCCCGACACTCGTACGCTTCAGGATCTCTATGATGCCACAGACAATGCTGTATGCGTAGCCACATTCTAGTCCTTCAACCTCTACCTTGCATTATGTAACTAGGTTTAGTATATAAGTAATTCATTCGTTGTCAATATATATTTTTTATGCACAACGGGTTGGTACTTGACCTCAATCACACCTGTTAAGTGAAGATGAGGTCGAAGGTGGAAGCGTACTGACCCGGAAACCCCAACACATTTGGGGGACTGGCTATCTTATCTCTGACACCTGGAATACAACAAACAAAGTGGTAGCTAGCCAGGCGGACATTTAAAATGCCCTACCACCTACCAAACCGAGTACTTAAACATGTACCCCGCTGGGGATCGAACCCGCGACCTCCGAATCGTAAACCCAATGTTGTTTACATTGAGCCACGGAGGCGGCTGAGGCGGTATATGCCTGTCATCATGTTGTGCATTTCATTTAGCTCTTCCTGGTCACTATATTGCACTAGGAATAACGTTTATTATTGAATCAAATGTGTTGGCTACAGTGTCATGTATGCGAGGCTCTGTGGCACATTGTAAACAACATAGGGTTTACGAATCGGAGGTCGCGGGTACGATCGCCAGCGGGGTATATGTTTAATACTCGGTTTGGTTAGTGGTAAGGAATTTGTCGGCCTAGCTAGCTACCATCATCTTATTTAAATGTGCCGTTAAACATCAATGTAAATAGCATTGTTGTATTCCGGTTATGAGAGACAAGATAGCCAGTGCCCCAAATAAGATGAGGTTTCGGGTTATTACGCTTCCACCTTCTGCCTCATATTCACTTAACATCAGGTTTGATTGAGGTCAAGTGCTAACCGTGCTTAAAAAAACACTGAAATTGCGAAAGATCTCAGTAACACCATCTGAAAATATGCCACTGATTGAAATTTCACCCAGTAAGTTATAGAAGTAGTTGGCATGCAACATAATTACGGCAAAATTAATTGAATACTCGCGCGATAACATTTGTCGAAATTCCGTGAATCGAGATTATTATTTGCGGCGTTCACGTGCATCGAAATTGAATATTTGTTTTGTAGTTAGAGTTTAATTTGTATTCAATATAAATATACTGACACTGAAACTTATGTTCGCCACGGAGTCCAGAGCATACAGCGTGAATTTGAATTCCTGTAATTGCCATTAACTGATGACGCCACTCTTGAATACGAACAATTTTCCCCAAGGAATATAGTAGAATTCAATCAAAAACTTTTCGATCACCCATACAAAGTAAACTATTCTAAAACCAGTTTTAGCTTTAGGATATATATATATGTAAAGCAAAAGATTAAGATAAAAAAATTAACTTCCAGCACGGTAAATGGAGTAAGTAAATTTGTAAATAATAAGCAATAAGATCGATAAACAAGAAAAACTAATAAGGGCACGGGCAATACATTCTGTGGTGTAAACAAAAAAATACCAGCTGTAGTATGGAATTTCAACAATTTTTGGTCACGGTTTCTAGTGGATTTTTTTTTGTAATCGGGACTGGAGTTACCAGTAAACAGGAATGACACGAATAAAAATTTCACCCTGTATGTGTGCAATATGCATCTTTAATCACGGCCAAATAATGACGACCTGTTTGGTGTAGTGGTTAGCAACTCTGACCGCTATACCAAAAGGTTGCGGGTTCGAATCCCCCTAGGGGCATATTATGTTTGTGTCATGAATATGGGCATGTGTACTTGAGTTTTGGATGTTTTACATTTACAATAAGTATTTATTTACAAAAAAAATATGTATTTATGTATATATCAACCATCCAGTATTCAGAACACAAGCCTATAGTTGCTTACTATGGAACTAGATGGCGCTGTGTGAATGTCTAAGGATTTTTATTTATTATTTATTTATTTGGCGTTAGGCGTGGTGGTGGCGGTAGGTGTTAGGCGACGACGACGACTAGGGAATAAATATTCGTAATTCATCACACAAACATTTACCACTCGTAGGACTCAAACCCGCTACCGTTGATTTCGCAGACAGGGTCACTATCAGTCAAACGAGACTGAGATGTCATCGTGTTACCATAATAATACAGATAACGCTTTTCATGGGAGTATTTTTCCAAATCGTCATGAGTAGCAGGTTGTTATGCGATTGCAGGTTTTATGTGCTTATTGCAGTTACCATGAACTGCTTGGCCTTAGGTTGGTTCTTATCCATTTTGTATGAAACCACTGTAAAATTGTTTGAGTGAACACAAATGGTTCAGCAAATCTGACAATGATATCAGAAATTGAGATCAACCACTTCAAAGATGATGTGTGTTGATAACAATCGTACCCACACATACACCCCACATGTGAATTTGAAATTGATCGGCATTTGTTTACAGAGAGCTATTTCCATACGGACAGTTCAAAAAGTCTAATGTTTATTAGTTAGTAGCTGTCCTACTATATTTATCTACATGAGACGTAGGTACAGGCGGGCATGAAAATATATAAAGCATCGTATAGGGATAATTAAGGCTTTGAACACCAACGCGGTCACCTGCATTAGTCGCATTTTTTTTATGCACAACGGGTTAGCACTTCTCAATCACACCTGATGTTAAAAGATGAGGCCGAAGGGGGAAGGGTAGTGACCCGGAGACTCCATCTTATTTGGGGGACTGGCTACCTTATCTCTGACAACCGGAACACAACAATGTTATTAACATTGCTGTTTGGCAGAAGACTTTAAATAAGATGCTGGTAGCTAGCCAAGCGGACAAGTAAAATGCCTTACCACCAACCAATCCGAGTACTAAACTTGGGATCGAACCCGTGACCTCCGATTCGTAAACCCTATGTTGCTTACATTGAGCCATGAAGCATGATAAGCGCGATAACCGTTTATGTTGCGCGAGATACAACTATCCCACTCTCACTCAAACGTCGCGCGCGACAAACGATGTCATGCTACGGGTCTGGCGTCCGCAAACATTGGATTTTCGATTGTGTCACGGCAGTTAATGTGTTAACCTAAAGATATATTGCTTGATAATAAAGGTTACTTTACCTTTTGACCTTGCTGTGGTCCTTATAAACCTTAGTATATCTATCTATAATATTTTTTGATTAGACAATTCCCCTGTGAGACTGAGTCCCTACAGATATAACGATTTTGTGCGGCATTGCTTTGTACACCATATAATAATACAGATTAATACAATTAAAAATCTACCCATTGCTAGTGCGTGACCCTGCCTTCGAAACAAACAGTTGCAGGTTCGATTTCCGCCAGGGGTAAATGTTGGTGTGACGAACATGTACATTTATTCGCGAGTCATGGATATTTATCTGTTACCTAAAATCTATAGCACAAGCTTTGTCTAACTAAACCCACAGAATCAGGAATACAGGAATCTTGTTGAAATAGGTACACCAAGTACACCAACACACGAATTGCATAAAGTTAAAATGCCATTTTTTATAACTGTCAGATAAGTGAGGTTTAAAGAGTCTTTCTCAGTCATTTGGTTTGAGTTTGATCAAGTAAGTATTATTTGATTTATTTATTTATTTGTGTAGGTAACTTATATGGATTTAGTTATTTGTTTATAATTTTATGAGTAGGTAGTTAATTATTACAGGTACTTGTATCATAGGTATCTATTATTAACTACGTATATACTCAAACTCAAATCATTTATTGCATTCTTATGTGTTATATATTTTTTTTGTTCCCCCTTCCGTATAACGTTTCTAACCTCTGGTAGGATAGGCTGGAAGAGATCTCTTTAGAGATAAGCTTACCTTTGCTTTGAAACATGCGCGTACTTTTATGCACTCGTACTTGTAGGGGTTGTAACTGAAAACCAGTGTTTCGCTCTTTGAGTGATGTGCCACACTGAGTTATAACCCATTTGTGCAACTGCGGCACACACTCGCTCTTTGTATTTTCTATTCTTTACTTTTATTTGTGTGTATATTTCTTTATAATTAAAAAAAATGTGTAGATGTGTGAACGCAGTGGCGTAAATATATGCTTTATCTATCTATCTGTCTTTGTTCATATTTTCTGACTGTAATGTGTTCAGATTTCTTGTGCAACAAAGAATAATATTAACGTAATTAAACACTACGTCTGTTGTTATCTATTTCGCACGGACTGTACGTACGTAATATTTAGAGAACCGTCAAACATCCGAAGACATTCCCTCAGCTGACCTTGATTTATTCGGGAGAGGTTTTGTCCGATCCATTTATCACTACACCCAAGGGACCGAGGTGAGTATCGTATCCATCACGGTAAGTGCACGAACCATTATAATTTCAAATGATTTACTTTCAAACGGAAAGACTCTTAAATGCTCCGGGATGGCGCTGGGAAGTAGAGAGAGAAATAATGGACCATGGTCCTCATTATAAATTGCACGATTAAAACGAAGTATGGCTACCAGATTTAAAATCTCGTCCGTTACGTGCTTTTTTGTTTAATAATGCATGAGATGTTCCGGAAAACGTTTCCGTAGAAAGTTTAGTAGTGATTATTCAGCTTTTCGTAACGAATAGTCGGGCAATGTATTGCCGCTTGAATCTAATTACAATTTATTTACCGGTATTTTCGAAACCGGTTCGAAGCTCTGGTAAGGGGGTAAGGACTATGGGAATTGTTAGAGTCATAATATACCTTCGATTGCAGCACCATTGGTGCCAATAATCTACAATCACCAATCCGACTGCCCATCGTGGTGGCGATTAGTGTAAGTTCTCCCAAGGAGGGCAATACGAACCCTACGTCTTGAGAGGTCATTGTTCAGGAAGTTACTTTGAAGCTGTATGCACACTACAGCGGCTCTTTGTTCCCACAAAGAACTTAGTTTTCCACCAAATATCAGAAAGCCAGCCATTTTTTTTATGCACAACGTACTGACCCGGAAACCCAAATATTTCGGGAACTGGCAATCTTATCTCTGACAACCGGAACACAACAATGCTATTAACATTGCTGCTTGGCGGCAGATTTAGATAAGATGGAAGTAGCTAGCCAGGCGGACATTTAAAATGCCCTACCACCAACCAAACCGAGTACTTAAACATGTACCCCGCTGGGGACCGAACCTGCAACCTTCGATTCGTAAACCTTATGTTGTTTACATTGAGCCACGGAGGCGGAGCCATTTAGAAGAAACTTAAAATCTCTGAGACCAGAGTGACTACTTTGGGATTTAAGCCGCGGTCTCGACCAAGGACGAGCGAGTTTATTTTTTCCGTAGGACGCATTGGTCTCGAGGGAAACTATTTCTTACTTTGCTCGCAATGTGACAGAAGAAAGTACTGCGAAATATTTACGAGTATATGCCGTTTAAATTATTTACATGAAGTACCTTTCTGTATCAGACTGACTTAACATACTCTAACCACTAGAATTCAGTATTTTTTAATGGAAATTAAATGATTCAATTAAAAAAAACCAGCGTACAAAGGAGCGTCGCTCTCTCTTATATTTAAGAGCTATGCTCTTGTCGGTGGAGTCCTTTCCACACTTCTCTACATTCCACCTTTTCTTTGACTTCCTAATACGATACGACATTTATTTTTTCTACAAACGGCTCCACACTACCTATTTTTACACCATGTTCTTATTTTTATTACCCGACTACGGTAAAGCCAAAAGGAGGCTAATGTGTTTCACATTGCAAATGGGGTGTCGATAGATGCGAATCAACTCGGGGAGTAACATCCGAACAAAGACTGGACACACGTAACGCCGTCAAACTCATAGTAGCTGTCGTTTCTGTCCGGATTTAATAAGGTAGAAAATATGCTATTATTGCATCGAGAAACTGCCAAATATAAGGTTATATTTTGTATATCAAAAAGCCGATATACCTCAATTATATCATATATTTTCGCGAATTCAGTTACTGATGTTTTCGCTTGTGGGATGTTTATCATTCCTTAATTAGATAATTGACGACGATGAAAATTTACGACCGATTGGTGTAGTGGATAGTGAACCTGTCAGCGAAACCAACGGTTGCAGGTTCGAATCCCGCGAGGGTTAAACGTTTGTGTGATGAATACGAAAATTTTATTCCCAAGTCATGGATGTTTATATAAATATTTATGTATGTTTATTCGTTATATAGTATCATAGAACAAGCTTTGCTTTGTTCGGGACTAGATTATTGGTGTAAATATCTGAAAATAAGGAAAAAATACAACTCATATATTTATAGCCGAAATCGATTCTGTATATGCTTCTGACAAAACTAATATCAGGTATATAATAAATAACATTGTATACCTTACACTTACGATCTTTTATAAAGCATTGTCTTATACTGCAGCAAAGAGGTTGGCGTAACTAGAGACAACTGACGCTTGCTCCTTCTAATAGACCGCATTCATTATTCTAAATTGCCCGATTAAAGGCGCCATAAGCGGCACCGATTTAACTACGGTGCTAAGAGCTCATTGCGTAATATTTTATTTTCTTTAACAATAAATTTTCAATGATTGCAAGTTATAACAGATATTTCTTAAACTAGTTCTATTAACGATAGAAAGAGGAAATAACTGAAATTTCAGCATGAATTATATTATTAATACATGTTATTTGTAAACGCTTTATTATACAAAGTAACATAAATGTAGTCAGAAAAATGTACAAAGGTTATTAAGACATCCCATGAGGAATGACTTTCACTCGACCTGATTTAATGCTTATCTTATTTATGAGCTCTGCTCTTGTCGGTGGACTTTAATGCTTATAAATTTAATATTAATTTGATAATATTAATCTTGTATATTAAGTAATAAATATTAATGGAAATACTTATTAGGACGTAAATCAAAGAATAAAATTCTGTTGTTGATAGTGGAAATTATAATAATATACCCACGGTGAATAAGGGACTCTCCACCAATGTGAACTTCTGTATATTATATTTCGAAAAATGAACCATGTTTCTAGCATTGAACTTTTAATGTTTGGAATGTTGGATATGTGTGGGATATCTCTGACCACCGCATTTGGGATGTGGGTTTTGACATTAAGTATGTATGTATTTAATAAGAAAAGAGTTTTTGGTAGATAGTAGGTTTAATGTAGAATGCAAAATGTAATATCTCGGTTCGTAGTAGGGTATTTAAATACGCTAAACTTACTTAAGTCAGCCGCCAAGTTAATAGTTTATCTACAACATAATTGTGATCCGGCTGTGTGAGATAAGACAGCTAGTGCTCCAAAAAAAGGGGGTACGTGGGTGCGTTTCACTTTTAGCCTCAGCTTCCCATAACATCAAGTGAGCTTGACGTCAAAAACAAATACGACCCGACAGAAAATCGAACTTGGAACCATCTCCATCCTTGTAAAAACGAGTTACGGATATTGCAAACTCTCTTATATCCTCTGAGACTGGCACAGTCATCATGAAATCTCAATATTATTAAAGACGCTAGTGAATTCCATTCACCGCCAAGTTCGGTTCTAATCGATTTCCCTACGTCAATAACAGACTTCCAATGTTTACAAACTTCAAACCCTTACTTTCAATATAGGTAAGTATAGTATACAGAATCTCTTAGAACCCTACGTGTGTTCTATTATGTAATATTACGATAACAACGATGGAAGAGGAAAATTACGAATAGTTAGATAGTTATAATAATAATAAATAAATATCTTTGCACATACACACCCGCGACCTTTAATAATAATAAAAAAAAACATTTATTTCTCTCTAGAAAGAAAATAGTTTATTCACCACAAATAGGCACATACTAAATGTACAAAACAAACTTGACATATAAAACATTAAAAAGAATAAACTGCAAAACATATAAAGATAAAAAGACAACACAATGTTGTGTGCCACTGTAGCAAAGAGGAGCGGGATTCGGCATTATGCTCTGCTCCAAGAACTGGGCGCTGTTCTTCAGTTCCACCCTAAGAGAGGAGAGCCATGTGTAAAATGAGTGTGTATTAATAATATGTGCTTGTTATGTAGCAGGAAAGTATTGTGTCATTAAATGTAGCTATGAATAGAAGCAGTGTATTGATTTAAAAGTTAAAAAAAGATTTTTTTTTCTAATATTTTAGAGGGTTTTTTCCTACGGGAAAATGCCACCCTCGTAGGACCTCCCCTCTTCCACACAGCAAACACACACACAAGCAAGCACACAGCACACACAGCAAAGATATTAAATAAATATTTGGTGTTATAAAGTCTCTTATTATTACTCTAGTGTGAGAGACTGATTTGAAAGTTGCCTATATTACAAGTAGATCCAAAGTATTGGTAATGTATTCATAAGTAGTATCTAATATAAAGTATCGATATCCGAAAAGTAATGATATTTTAAACAATTTATTAAAGTTGCTCTACCAGTTTTTCTGCGACAATAGATTGCGTAACTTCATCATGAAGATTCCTTCCTTCGAAAGTAACTATTGCGGAGGCACAGATTAAAATTAATTTTTCGATTGCCACCTTTTTACAGTTGCAGTATCTGTGCTATTCTTTTTTTACTGCAATGGTCTAAATTTTAATATACAGTCAAATTATATAACATCTACGTAAGTAAAAGTACGTCATTTAATTTTTTTGTCAATGGTGATGTCGAACAGGTACGCAAACGTATGAGTTCAAATCGAACTTGGGCGGTTTTTCTCTATACCAATAAATATACAGTCCAAAATAAAGCTGTTTACTTAATTCTTTCCCCTACAATAGGCTTTATTCAGCTGGTTCAGTGAAGTAGAATTTAATTTGCAAACTCGCTCGCTTAGACAGGTTAATGCGATTCTTTCCATTGGAGCACACGACAGGCGCAGCCGGAGATCACAGCTTAAAACATCGAGTTTGTTCATTTCCTAAACCTTTTGACAAATGCCTACTTACAGGTAGCAGCAGAGTGTCATATACATTAAATGCAATATTTTTATTTTGCATATATTAAAAGCAGCAAGAAGATCATCTGTAACTTTACTTACAGCACGGGCCAACTTCACAAACCTACATTTTAAGATGCTATTAGGTACCAGTCAATGTATAATTCTGTCCAATTAATTATTATGACACTAAGATCATACCTATCGACTACGCAATGTACTTTATACTACAGTTTTGTAAAATGGGTCGCGATAATATTGTGTTTGCCACACCACAGATTATTATTATATTTGAAGTATTATTATTATAGTCTTTTGTTTTAAGTTAATTATTTTCACTTTTTTCTCAGTGCACGTATGTATATCTATCCTATCGAACCTGTTTTCCTTCACATTTGCAGGGTCTTGTTCGAAGAAATCTTTTTTTAGAGATAAGCTGGAACCTTTAGTACATCCTGTATCTAGTATGTATTTGACTTTTATGTGTACTCGTGTGCATTAAATTATAAAATAAAGACTAAAAGATCAAATTGATAAATAATAAAATAATCAACGTTAATAGAACGTGATAAAAATACATTAAGAGGGTTTATTCCGTCCAGTGGCGCCCTCATTGGATAAATTAATATTTCTTTTTAAATACAGAATAGAATCAAAAAAAATCGCTTCGACCTACACTCGAGAAATTAAAAGCTAATTATTAATTATACCTAAATAGTTTTTATGTGGGTGATTTTCCAGAATTCACGATTATAAAAAAGTGGCCATTTTTATTAAACATTTGAAATTCTCGAAAATAACCGCAATTAAAGGTATTTAGGTATATTTCGAGTGCAGATCAGAGCAATATTTTTGATTTATTCTGAATTTAAAAATAAATATTAATTTATCCAATGAGGATGCCACTGGACGGATTTAAGCCCTCTTAAATAGTTTTGTATTTTCTTTACTGATTTTAATGCTTTCAAGAGAGCATACAAAAAGTTTTTAAAATTTCAACGGCTTTGATTAATGTAAACAGCCAGTCAGCGACGTAGAAAACTTTATTTTTATTCAGTGTCGAACGGAGCTGGCGCTCTGCGCCATTTACTCTATGGAGAAAAACATCTACCCCATGTTTTGAACTTTCCTTTGAATAATATGTTTCTTTGAATGTTGTCGTTTACAAGTCGCTACATTTACAGTTTTTTTTTGTATAATTTTGGATCAAATAAGATTCAGACCGTGAAATAAAAATTTCTTTTGGATAAATTAGTAAGGGAATAATCCACAGCAGTTGTATTTTTACCCACGTAGTATGTTATGATGAAGCGGTTCCAAGCAGTGAATAAATAAATAAATAAATAAATAAATAAATCTTTGCATATACACACAGCGCCATCTAGTTCCACACTAAGCAACTAGGCTTGTATTATAGATACCATATGGTTGATAAACTACACAAATATTCATCATACAAACATATGCCCCTAGCGGGATTCGAACCCGCGACCTTTTGGTGTAGCAGCAGAGTTTCTAACCACTACACCAAACAGGTCGTCTTATTCTCTTTAATAGGATCAAGCGTTAAAACCAATCTCCTGTAAGGATTGTAACATTTTTCATGAAAGCTATTTCACCCAGAGCCAATTCACAGTAGGTGTTACATATCAAAAATTCTTAGAGCAATTTTTAATATTACCTTTGTGGCTGGATTCCAACGGATTTTATCAGGAACGACGCGGCTGGAAAGGGTCCAACAAACTTGGAGCATAAAACATGACAGCGTCCTCGCAGTGAAATGGTAAAATGCGGCACAACAAAGGACAGGGCTGACACGGCACTTCTGACAGGAAAAACGCTGAGAATTGCTGAAGGTAACAGTGAAGTTATAGTAATAAGTATTTATGTACTTTCGTAAAGATAGTATATTGTAGTCTTGTAGGTAACGTTTTTATGTAATTCACAACATGAAAACTATATAACATTTTTAAAATATATTATTACTAAAGTTATATCAATTACAGATTCTTACTTTGTTAACAAGGTATTAAAAGTAAGTGTTAAATTCATGCACTAAAAATAATAATCTAATTAAAATGTCAAATGTCAATAATGAATTTGAAATCTACATTTACTTATTACGGAATCAAAAATACCGTTAGTTTCTACATAAAGCTAAATACAAAAAAAAACAAAGCAAAAAGCTAAAAACCGCCTCCGTGGTTCAATGTAAACAATATTGGGTTTGCGATTCGGAGGTCGCGGGTTCGATCCCCAGCGGGGTACATGTTTAAGTACTCGGTTCGTGGTAGGACATTTTAAATGTCCGCCTGGCTAGCTACCACCATCTATTGTATTACCTACCTATTAGTAATACCTTGTATTTTATCTTTTTTTCAACAACAACAACAACAAAATATTCTTTATTGTACAACAATAAGAAGCATAAAAAAAATAAGAAAAAGGGGATAGTACAATTTGGCGGCCTTATCACTAAAAGCGATTTTTTTTTATTTATTAGGCTCTATTTATTACCCTTACTAGGTCTTAATTAAACAATGCCCCACAAAACCGTATGAACAGTTTGTGGGAACTCGACTCTCACAAAAAGCTATTTTACCTAGTTACAATGTGGACGTCGTCGCATGTGTTGAATAAGGATTTATATACAGGAGTTATAGGTTATCTAACAATATTTTTTTTAGTAGTTTGGCGAATCTTACATTATTTATATTTCACCATTTTTCCTAAACAATTACAGATTCTCCTGTCGCACTTCAACTGAGTGGAATTGAATAGTAATAAGAGATCATGGCTATAAAGGATCCAGGAGTAAAACGTAAGTAACCGGTGAGCAAATATCGTTCATATCCTGCGGAGATTGGGACCGGCACCGCTTGCCTGTGTGCCGGTAACAGATACTGAGAGCCGGATATTATCTCTACTTACCCACGGGTATCTATAATCGTATGCAATACTGATATTTCAATTTTAGATGGTAATAAATAAGGTTTTACTTTGAGAGTTGAGTACTTATCTATGATAGCCCGCCTGGGTAGTTACCGTTATGCCAAAAATTGGCTCATTTAATACAAAAAAAAGAATAAGAACCGCCAAAATTGGCAAGAAATCGACTTCAATAGGGTTGAGAGTGATGATGGTACATACAGATTGTATACAAGTTCTTTATACAGGGCGTCCCAAAGTTATGGGACATGAAGGGGAAGTACCTTAAATATCGTAGATAGTGAATTTTGCTCAAAGAAGACTTTATGTTATTTTTAAAAGTTAGTAATTCTGCATTCATAGATTTTCTAAAAATTATTTGCTTCGGCTGGGAATCGAACCGACTCAAATGTGAAAAAAAAAACACCCTACTTTTATGATGCCAATCGAAAGAATAGCTAAAAAATAATAACTCTGCCTAAGTAACATAGTATTTTAAAAGAAAGGAACAACGTGAAATTAATCATTTTAATCAAATAAAAAAATTATTAAATTATTTATTTTTGTTTTTAATTTGCCTTCTGTCTAGCTTACAGAGGACGTATTGAAATACAAGTTTTATCATTTCATCTACACGTGCACTTATAATAAGGAAAACTATGTTAGTACCTATTTTATGAAGTGGGTACTTATTTACGAATAATCAATGCTATCTTTGGAATGATAATATCGCTACTTTTCGAACGTCGTCGGCAATAAATAACTTTCTTGAAATTTGACTCAATCATTTTATGTTGTTCCTTTCTTTTAAAATACTATGTTACTTAGGCAGAGTTATTATTTTTTAGCTATTCTTTCGATTGGCATCATAAAAGTAGGGTGTTTTTTTTTTCACATTTAAGTCGGTTCGATTCCCAGCCGAAGCAAGTAATTTTTAGAAAATCTATGAATGCAGAATTACTAACTTTTAAAAATAACATAAAGTCTTCTTTGAGCAAAATTCACTATCTACAATATTTAAGGTACTTCCCCTTCATGTCCCATAACTTTGGGACGCCCTGTATAAGGTTATTTATTATCGTTAATAGAAGCACTCGTGACACAATCTCATTCTGGATTAGTGGAGTTAAGCAGTATCTGGGGCGGTTAGTCCCTGGATGGGTGACCACTAGTGGCATTTTAATATGAGAGTAATCCGTCTGGGAGAGGTTTTGGTGACCTCGGAATGGCTTACAAACTCTGACTGTCAGGTGGCCGCCAGTCTGACATAAATTCACCAATTCGCTCTGGGTCCGCATGGTGGATTATGGCCCATACCCGCTCCCAGTGAGAATAGGTTGTGGCCCAATAGTGGGGACGTGTAGGGCTGTTGATGGATTGATCCAAAAAAAAAAACGATAATTACTTTAAATTATGATCAAAGTTCTATCTCGAATAAATTATTGGTCTATGTGTGCTGTAGAAAATATGACAATTTATAATTATTCTGTAAAAGTTGTCATACGTTTCACTGTTTCGTCATACGGTCAAAGTTTTAATTATATTGTTGTTTTGAGGACACTTAATGTCGGAACTGCCCGAGTAATTTTTCGTCTTTGTGGCTTAGGACTTTAACTTACGCCAATCTTAACTAATTGCTTTAAAACTAGATAAGAATGAGAATAATTTATTTCAATAGGTAAATACGCTTACTATCCAATTTGATTTCTATTATTACTACTACATATAGTATTTATAAATTGTGTTTTGTATTTTTAAAATATTATGTTCCTAGTACCCATGCTAAGCATTATTATTATATTTTTTATTTCAAAGTTCTTTATTCATATAAAAATATTATACATTGCATAACAAATTACAGTCAGTCACACAAGGATCTTAAATTATCTACTTAAAAGGCTAGGAGCGCCTGTATAAGCTATTACCATGTTGTATTTTACTCATCACATCGTGAGATTTAGACATTATGGCAAAATTTCAGTCACAATTTAAAGATGTGAAATTATTGTACTAATTTCACTTATATCATCTTGAGGGTAAGACGCATAGACATTTTGCGTAACCAAGTCTAACAACCAGCCTAAGCAGCAGCGACGAGAGCTCCCTCGTCCCCCGCTCATACACAAGTAGTGGGCGAGCGCGAGGAGCTGACGCCGCGCGCGCGTCTCATAAAACTGGTCGTGTGCCCGATCATCCGGTGTATGCTAAGCATTAACAATGCTTCTGTTATATGAGCATCAGCTGCTAACTCCACAAGGGACACCAAAAATGACATCAAAAGAAGAAAACCTCAAAATTATGTAGAAATACTTAATAGTGAAAGAAAACAATCTACTATCTACAATGTATTAATTGGTATTGTAACAGCCTAAATAAAAATATAAGTATATCAATTTCGCCAGTGTATGTAAGAGATATAAGAACAATATATTTCAAACTGGCAGGTTTTGTGGTTTAAATAAGAATGCAGACACAAACTACGTGAATACCATATATATTTACACATTTCATTGTACATATATAACAATGGACAAGTTGGTACAAAGGTGGACTTATATCCCATTGAGGGATCTTTTACTGTAAATCTAAGAGTAACCAAAAGGTCGTGTTTACAGTCGTAGTAGGATGTACCAGACGTGTATCATATTAAACTTACACGGATTATAATAAACGGTGCTGTGTGGTTTCGGCACATGAAAAGAATAGAATAAACATCTATTCCCGTGGGTGTCATGAAATGCGACTAAGGGACATTCCTCGAAAAACATCTATAGATTTGCAGGTTTTAACAGCAATGGGCTCACGTGTGCATTTCTATAGATTTCAAAAGGTGAACCGTGGATACTGTTTCAAGCATTACACTTTTGATGTTTTAATAACGCTAATATTTGAGATATCTCTAACTACCTCATTTGGGATAAGATAGATAAAGCATTTATTTATTTCTGCAGTCACACACATACGTCTAACTTTCAGGTAGGTACAATAACATTGGTAGGTCGATACAATTACGGCAACATATTACAGGATTATAGTTAATATATGTGTATGCTGCAGCAGCACAAAAGGGTCATAAGGTCGAATAAAGGTTAGGTATGTTTGTATATAAGTATATAACCCACTGACAAACGAGATAATAAAATTAATGAATAAAGAACAGAGAGGAAAAATACCAATACATGTTATGTGTAAAAATAATATGTTTTTGTATTTTCAATCGAAAGCTTGATTATTCGGTCGTATGTTTGATAAGGTTTGTAAATATGGCGGCAGTAGACAAAGGCTTTTCAAAGCTTGGCTGTTGGTATCTACTTCCGCCAATACGATGATAAGCCGGCCCGCCTCCGAGCCATGTCACAGTAAATCCCTCTCCCAAACACAAAGCCTTTTTTTTATTTTTGCGATCTTTTTTATATTTACAGCGACATGACGTTTCTCTCGTGTGTTAGCTTTTATTTAAAGAGCGTTTGGGTTTCAGACGTATAGTTTGAGCGTGTTCAGACAATGTGTGATGTTTGTCTCGGGCTTAGGACACTTCACACACTATTGATACAGTCATGAAAGGACTTGTAGCTGTAAGGAGCATCTGGTGAAAAACCTTCTCATAATGTTTTGATGGGATGTAATATAGTCTCGTGTTGTAGATTATTTATTTTATTTGATATAAACTCTGTAAAATTCAATATTAGTGTGATATTGTGAAGTCTTTTAGATTTTGCATATAATGTCGTTCTGATTCAGATCGGTGTGTTTAGTTGTATTTGAAATTAATAAACGATTTTGGTGTTATTTTATTTTTATTTAAAAACTGGGACCACCTACCAGCCCATACATTGTAACATTGACATACATATTCATAACAAAGTAGTGCTTTAATATAGGCAATAATGGACGAACTTACAATCATGCATTGCAATCATGCAATTTACGATGTAGCATCGGTTCACATTTAATTGATCTATAAATATTAATATCGTTTTGTAACGAGCACGAGAAGTATTAACAATTATCTGATCGGTACGCAACGTGTCAAAATTTTCGGGTCTGTCGTAGCTACTTGCTACGGCTTATCTACGTCGTAGCCGTAGTATGTTAGGTTTTAGTTTTTGTGAGTTTCTGTAACGATATTAAAATCTTATTTCATTATCGACCTTCTATGTCAATAAAGCAACTTTTCAAAATATGTATACTAAATTAAGTTTGGTTTCGTCTAATAATGATACGTCAAAATGATGCTAGCATAGCTATTAATCTCGTAATATTAATGGATAGATAGGCACAGTTTTCAAAACTTGTGATAAAAAGGAGAGCTGTCATAATTCTCTTTTCATGAAAAATTGGTTCGATTTTCGGCCATAATTTGTCACTTAGGGCTGTGACAGGACCGGCCAAAAGTTCCCGAAAAGAGGGGATTACAAGAAAACCTTATGAATAATTAAGTGCATAAAGAACTTTTGTACTCCTTGCCTGTTCGCCGCCTAAATAGATATTCGGTCAGTTTTTTTTTGTGACAGCCAAAGAGGAACACGGAAAAACACTCGCGCCATTTCTTACCTAAACTTTATTCGGATATCAACTTCGGCGACATTTTGAATGCATGAGTTGACGAAACTTTTGTTAACGTGTGTACATACTGCGTGTGTATTATTATCATGGATTTAGAATATATGCACTAAAACACAAAAATAAACAAGAAGATACCCTGTACTTTCCATTAGTATGAATGGTAGAAAACATGTTCTAGGTCTGTACCGAGCGGCAAAGCTAGTTCACTGCTCCAGTTAGGCCAGCTCTTTTATCAACTGAGATAAATAAACAAATAAATAAATAAATAAATAAATAAATAAATAAATACAGTCAGAAACAGACAAACCATGACAGTCCTGCATAATACATATAATATTTCCTGAGCAAAATATGTTTTTTTAAATATATTTTTGGATAATACTTTTTGCTTATTTTTAAACTTAGTAACGGCTGTAACTAAATTAAAAATTCCGAGGAGTGTGGGTGGCTCAGCGCTTAAGACGCGGTCTCCCAATTTGGGAGCTCCGGGTTCGATTCCCAGGCAGGCCTTGTACCAATGACTTTATAAATTTAATTTAATTACTTATGTGCAATTTATTCCACTGCTCTTAAACGGTGAAGGAAAACATCGTGCGGAAACCAGCATGCCTGAGAAATAAAAATTCAAAGGCATGTGAA
The DNA here is from genome assembly GCA_949316235.1 of Oegoconia quadripuncta. NCBI lineage: Eukaryota > Metazoa > Arthropoda > Insecta > Lepidoptera > Autostichidae > Oegoconia > Oegoconia quadripuncta. The sequence goes on from OX438759.1 coordinate 6,964,562, forward strand.
ATCCCCAACCCGCATTGGGCTAGCGTGGTGGACTATGTCCCATACTCCTTCATTATACGAGGGAAGGCCTATATAGGCCTATATAGACATCCCACTGCAGGGATATCCCTGCAGTGGGATGTTTACGGGCTGAGATGATGAAATAAAAAATTATTAAAAGTTTCATGAATTTCATGGGAAAAATTTATTTGTATGATGCAGGCCTGAAAAGCTTTATCTGTTTCTGACTATATATGCACATATAAGCACCATAAAACACATATAATGCCCGATGTGTTTCTCGAGGTGAACCGTGTTTTCAAAATAAATCTGAACAATTAGCAAACGTTGCTCCGGCGTGAGTTTACATAACACCTCGAGAAACACATCGGGCATTATATGTGTTTTACACATATAATGCCCGATGTGTTTCTCGAGGTGAACCGTGTTTTCAAAATAAATCTGAACAATTAGCAAACGTTGCTCCGGCGTGAGTTTACATAATGAATTGCCAAGCCAAAGTAACCTCAAAACAACCGAGAACTGTCAAATCTGCTGTCACAGAAAAAAGTGTGGCCAATTTAAAGTTCTCTGCCTCTAAAAAAATACTCGTTACAGAGCGTCGTCTAGTTTCAACCAAAGCCACTAGGATTGTGTTATGGATACCAGAAGGTTTTACAGAAATATATTTCATGTTTGTAAATACAAGGTTATGTATTGTATACCTTAAACCTGAAATTAGTTTGGTCAGAAGTACCCATAGAATCGATAATGGTTACAAAAATATGGGGTTATTTTGATGTCCTTATTTATCTAATTTAGGAATAATAAACACTCTATAAGCGGAAACAAAAACAATCCTATATTTTTATTTTATTTTTTCTAGCCATATTGATTACCAAACTTTATGATCTAGTTGGAATGTATCGGTTTCTTGGTGTACAAAATATAATCTTGTATATAATCGTACATATTATAAATGACAACATTCATAATTTTAAATATAAATGTGAATATTAATATATTGGGACTTTACCTATAAAATGGGAGTTTTTTTTTTCGTTAATCAAATCATATATATTCCTGCGATTTTGAAAGCTATATCCAAATTTGTTTTTTATTTGGAAAATGGAATATTATTTCAAGGTTTCACATGAAATATTTTTTAATTTGTGGGCTAAATCATATAATAAAAAAAATTTGAACAGAGCACTTTTCATGTGCTTCCCATAATCATTTCTTAGATTCGCCGAAACTTTTATAAAGCGGTTACTTTTAAAAATTAACACTGCCTATACTTAACTTAAAATTATCCGATAATACATACAAAGTTTAGCTAAATTTGGATTTGCCGTTCCCAAAAAAAAAAACAAAAATGTTTGTGTGGAGAAAACAGTCGAAATGAAGTTCTTCATACAAAAAACCAATTTCATAGGTAAGGACCTAATATATAAGTCCAAAAGTAAATTCATCAAGTAGGATCTGTGTAGAGTTTATTTATTACTTGAAATTAAGAAAAACAGAAGTTTGACGGATCGTCAAAACATTATGAATAAATAAGGACGGTGTGGGTCAGAGGAACTTGAAGCGAACTTGCGAAGTAAAATATTAAACGCTCCTCTCATATCGGGCCCCGACAACTTGGCTTAGTTATTAAGATTTTGAAGTGTCGTTTACTTGAGGGTCCATTTAGACAGTGACGTTTAAATTGTCGAAATATAATTATAATAGACAGTTTCGCATAGTTCCGCAGTAATGTGGGCTGGTAATGGTAACAAATGGAATCGAATCCGTAGCCCTGGGACCTTTTTGCTCTGGTGATTTTAATATAGATAGACATCAATGGGTTTGTCACTTTTGCACACGCATTTAAGCGTGAAAAAGATAGACATGCCAATGTCTATCGCCAGTGAAAAGTTGTATGAGCGAGAATCGGGATCCTCTGAGTTATTTAGTCACGGTCATAGAATACCTTTTCGTGTAATACTGTGGTCGTTAAAATGGTTATGTGTATGTGTTTAGTGTTTGTGTAGACGACGTTTGGTGTAGCGGTTAGCAACTCTGGCCACTATTCCAAAAGGTTGCGGGTTCGAATACCGCTAAGGGCATATGTTTGTCTGAGGAACACGAACATTAGTACCCGAGTTATGGATGTTTTCATTTATAATAAGTATTTATTTACAATAATGTATTTATGTAACATGTCAACCATCTGGTTTCCACAGCATAAGCCTATAGTTGCTTACTGTGGAACTAGATGACGCTGTGTGAATGTCTAAGGATATTTATATATTATATTATTTTTGGCATGGGAAGACCGTACGTAACGAACGTATCATTATCAAATCGGGTACGTTTTCCAACTCAATCGACGAATTTTATGAGACCTCCTCCTCCTTCCTCCTCTTCACACCTTTGATTCACATTATCAGACCTTGTTTAATTTTATCGTATACCGGATGGATTTTTTACCGTAAGGAAAAAAATAGGGCATATTAGGTAGGTGAAATAGAAGGTATTGACAAAGGTAGTTTATTTTTTTTTAAACCGTCATCGACCCACGCGCCTGCCAGAGATTGAAATGCGACTGCCGGGACTCATAGGGTTCCTATCATACGAAATTTAATTTTAACTCATATTTTTTCCAAGTTTTTTTAATGTATTTAATTTAATTACTAGTTGTACACATAGCAGTTAGTTGGAAAAGTACTAGTTGTTACTATTTTGTAAAAAAAAAATCGAAAAGGCAACTATGTTTACGTTAACTTTGAGATTTCAAAATCTTACAACAACATTAAAACCCCTATCTCCCCACTGCTGGGGTCTAGCGTTCTTTCACTACGAGAGGATATAATCCACTATGCGGGCCCGGAGGGGTTGATATTAACTATTCTCTTTACGGTGATTTGTTCGGTGGTGGCGCAAAATTCAATAGTTTTTAGCGTGAAACTAAAAGGTTTTATTAAGCTCGGTCTGCAAAAAAAACTTTTTCCATCATGGATTTTAAGTTTGTTGCTTGATTTAGTTTGACTATAATCTTACCTGATGGATTGGATGTATGTGTTTGAAGATGAGGTATACGAACACAGTAAATTTTAAGCCACAAGAAATATCTATTAAAATTATATATTAAATTACTTTTAATGTTCTATGCGGTGGTTAATTTGTATTTTAGAATAGGTTCGAAAATATGTTGGGCTATGTTTAGAATACTGAAATGCAAACTTAGGAAATTCTAGGCGATCTAGGAACAGAAATACAACATTATCAGAGATCGGATTAGGTACGTTCGCAAAATTTTGATTTACTTTGATAGTTATCATTCAAGAATGAAGGTTGTAAAAGTCGCTTGTACATTATAATTGATCTACCTATTCCTGTCTATGAACATTAACGCATATAGTCCCTTTTTTAAATAACGGTCCAAACTGTTTGTGTGATTTCATAATGGAACCGCCTAAAAATATGGCAAAGCAAGAGACTGCTGTAAAGTTTCATTCTCTATATCCAAAAGTACATCATTATATCTTCTCTAAATTGTTTGCGGTCATGCCATTGGCCATTGTGGCTATAAAACATGTACAGGGTTATATTGTGTATACCAAAAAGCCGATAGAGCCAATATTAATTACAAAATGTATGATCTAAATGTAGATCATATATTTTGTAATCAATATGGCTAGGAAAAATAAAGTATTATTACGAATTCAGTTACTGATATGTTTCCGCTTGTAAGGAAAAATCTTATCATTCCGTAATTACATAAATAATTAGGGAAATAAATATAATCTCATATTTTTATAGTCGGAATCGATTCCATACATGCTTATGATGAAACTATTTTCAGGTATACAATAAATAGCCTTGTACATAGACGAATAGATAACCTCATTTTTCTTGAATGTTGGTTAAATATTAAAAATATTATGTGAACACGCTATTATATTGAAACTTAAAACCCTCGCATGAAAACCAATTGGGCGCTTTTATTCGGAGCAAGATTAGAAATAAGCCATACAAGCTATCGCTCATAAAGAAAGCCAATAACCAATTCATGTGAGCTGTTCTGGCAGGAGTTTAATATTCGAGAATATTGCGTAGTACGAATAACTTCAGTGTTCAGGTACTTTGTCTTTTACGTCAAAAATGTTATAACTATGCAATAATGTCATGTTATATTCTCATGCCGTGTTTGTCTTTGGTCGTTTGCTAGCATAAGATTTCTAGGGATATAAGTATACATACGACTTTATAACCTTAGATATATATATATATATATACCCTCGATTTTTAACCGCCTCCGTGGCTCAATGTAAACAACATTGGGTTTACGATTCGGAGGTCGCAGTTTCGATCACCAGCGGGGTACATGTTTAAGTACTCAGTTTGGTTGGTGGTAGGGCATTTTAAATGTCCGCCTAGCTAGCTACCATCATCTTATCTAAATCTGCCGCCAAGTACAAATGTTAATAGCATTGTTGTGTTCCGGTTGTCAGAGATAAGATAACCAGTCCCCCCAAATGTGTTGGGGTTTCCGAGTCAGTACGCTTCCACCTTCGATCTTATCTTCACTTAACATCAGGTGTGATTGAGGTCAAGTACCAACCCGTCGTGCATAAAAAAAATGTATTTGGTATTCAGGTGGTCACTAATGCCGTAATAGCCTTTATTTGCTAATGCTGTTATAACATGACTTTTAAACCAAATCAATTAATTTATTCGTAATACACAGGTGGAATACAATGAAGTCACTAAAGTATATAATAATATAGACTACCGAGAAGTACCCCATAGGTTGTGATGATCTGTAAGTGAATGGGACTTTTGTATAAAAATGCGCTTAGAAAGACCAAAGCGTTCACTACAAACTTGAACTTTTCATAGGAGTATATACCTCCAGCTGTTTCTGAGAAAAGGGGCCTTGACAAACAGACAGACAGACAAACGGACAACAAAGTGTTCCATAAGGGTTCCGTTTCACAAAAATTAGGTATACCATAAAAAAGAGAATTGAATAATGATCGTGTAGGTGATTGACAGAAAAAGAAATGCAGCAGCCTTTATTATTTACATTTCAATTTCAACATTTACATTTCAATTTACATTAAGGAGTATCTTACTTTAAAATAAATGATTGTAGATATTATACTTGGCAGATATATTCAATATTCATTCATATATATTATATTTGGTACTTACCATATTCAGTCGAGTATTAATATAATAAATTACAGAAAGTCTATCAAATGACAATTGTTTCAAATTAAAAAAATTAAGGCCTGCATATGAAGGGGAAAAATTTAGCTCAGTTATACTTTGACATGTAGGTAGGTTAGGTTACATAGGTACAGTCACCAAAAATAGTGGTATTAAATATGGTTAACATTCATTTGCACGTCATGAATCATTTAGGTCTATTTTCAAATTGTAATAAGCAGCCATTATGTACAAAAACATTATAATGAAACATCATTATTATGCATCTCTTTCAGTATTAGAAATGTAATTCGAAGGCTGAGCTTTAGCAATATTTTCACAAGTTAGGAAATTTTGTTAAATCTGATATACCATTTCTTTTGTCGACCGTACCTAGAGCAAAGTGAGTACCTAAACTCTCAAGTTAATATACAAATTTTTATGCGAGGTTGTTGTCAAATTTCATAACATTACCCGCTTTGCAAGATTTAGGAGTAGATATGTCCCGACAGGATGATGATGGAGCAGCGTATAATGGAACCTTACTTTCATATAGTGTACGCATGTGAATACTCTGAGTGGTTTGGGTCAAGGTCATGTCACTCTTCATTACCATTTGCATCAATTTTGTGCCTCATTTAGCAACCTCAGACCATTCCTGCTATATTATTCTGTAAGCCAACAGGCATAAATCGTATCAGAATTCACGGTGACAGCCCAAATGACTACTTCAAACATTTATTACAACGTAAGATACATGATATTATGTCAATTTAAATATACTGGAAATAATAATAAGCCTTATTGCATTTACCTGTCAGTCTGTCAGTCAGTATGTCCAAGCTACTACTAGCTTCGGAAAAGGAAATCATCTGTGGTAAAAGATGCGGCGCAAGAAACCTACAAGGTCATTCTTGTTCTTTTTTTAAAAAAATATAAAGTCTACAACTATTACAATATAATTTTTAGGAGCTGGTCGAAGTACACCAAGCGTGTATGTGATTCAGGTAGTCACTAATTTTGTAACAACTGTTTTTTGCTAATGTTGTTTTAACATGATCTTTAAATTTTTTCTCAGTTGGATTAATGACATTGTCAGATATAAGGTTATAAAAGCGTAGATAGTTTCCCATAAATGATGTGTTAACTTTGCTTAGTCTGAACATGAACCAATTTGTCCTTATATCTCAAATGTTCGTCATTTATCGGGAATGCAGAAACATTTTTCGAACATGCATAATTTTCTCGTAAATAAACTGTGAAGAAACATTTAAAATATTATACATAAGGTTATAAAAGCGTATAAAGTGTCCCATAAATGTTATGTAGCCAATTTGTCCTTATGTCTCAAATTTAAGTTACTTTCGTCACAATTTTTCGAGAATTATTATTAATTTTGCAAAATAAAAATATGTTCTATATCAGCTGGTAGCCACATCAGTTAAGCTGTCTGATATTCCAGAGGGCATATGCTGCGGCAATCTACTCGCTAAAGATTCTAGATGTTGTCCCCACTGAAGCTTGGAGTCAAGAGTAATTCCTTAAATGACCGCCTTATAAGTCCTCCTTTAAGGCCATAGCTTATTCATGTTCATGTATATAAGTTCATGGTCACGGAAATGTCTTACAGAATGAACGCCCTTTTCCTCGACCCCTTAAGAACACAATTTAAATTAAGGGCTTTTCTAAAAAAATCTCTAATTATTTAAAATTAAGGAGGCAACAGATATCAGATCTGCTAAAACGTGAAACCCCAATGCCTCAATAACGAGCAAAAAATTAATTAAGAACGATTTTGAGTAGCGCTTCGTGATTTAACGTTGCGCTGGAAAAAATTGGGGTAAATATTACACGGTGTCCATAATGAACGATTTCCAAAACGCTCATTAATTTCTTTACTTTGTGACATTAGTTCTAATTAAAAAGTACATTACATTTCTTCTTAGAAACATAATATCTTATATTAATGGAACTTTAATTTTAGATACTATGTTACTAAGAGGAAATTAATCCTCATAATTGACCGTTCAATCCGCACCATAAAAATATATGATGTTGTTTTTCACATTTTTGGTTGGTTCGATACACAAGCGAGATAACCAATTTAAAAAAAAATAGATAAAGTATTACTTACTTTAAAAATTAAATGTGAAACGCCTTATATAAATGTTTTTGTCTGTTCTATTTCATTACAAAAATACTTACAACTTTTAAGAATTCCACATTCTTTTACTATGCCGCTCCATTCCTTATTATGTACTAGCCGACAGCACAATGAAACTGTCCCAATAAGTCCTTACAAAACAAGTTAGAAACCCGGTATACACTTGTATAGTAAATGCTACCATCATCCCATTATAGTAATCCCTACTATCCCTTGTAGAAGACCTCCAAGTTGAGCAGCCCGCGGCCTAAATGTAGGAGCCGACGTTTTTTACGACATGACCTTTTAATGAATGAACTTGTCTTTATAACGTTGTTCGAGCTGTATTAAAATGGAAATTAAGTAATTGTAGGTTTAAATAACCTAAAAGGATAACGGTATAGTTAAACTTATATAGGAACACTGAAAATAAGTTAGCTTTACTTTCGAAATTCAATTGGTACGTATATAAGATAAGAATATAGTCCATTAGTAGAAAAACGGAAACTACATACTTTATCGGGATAAAAATATTCTATATCTTATTAACGAGCATATTCTACCTGTGTATAAAATTCCATCCAATTTCAGTTATCTGTAGGATTGCTGAAAATAAGTTAGCTTTACTTTCGAAATTCAATTGGTACGTATCTTAGATAAGAATTACCAGCGGGAATTACACACTTTAACCGGATAAAAATATTGTATATCTTATTCCAGAGTATATGCTACCAGTGTACTAAATTTTATTCAAATTCGTTCAAACGTCACACCGTGATCGAGCGACCAACAAACATCCAATTTATCGCGTTTATAATATTATTATTTTCGTACTTTAGCCTTCATTCAACCTATTAAAGGTACCCTAAATGGGACACAACACACAACCTAGAAGCGAAGGTTTACTTCTCTACAATCTCACAGGCAAAGTAACTGACCTGTCATGTGCATGCCTAAAATTACAGAGCTTCCGACTTCAGACTAAGTTAGGGTATCGGCAAAGTACAGCGGTTTGCCGGTAAGTGCTCGAGTTAGAAAGTGGGACAAGTTGCCTGACTAGGTGTCGGGATTAGATTACCTACCCTCCGAACTGGAAGCCCCGGATAAAGATAATCTTAGGCGCTACGTGCTTCTGACGGCTCAGGGAATTTACCAAGTGGTTTTCCAATAATTCAAGGTTTATATCGAATTGGCCAATGTTTAAAACACGTTGGATTTAAGAGTTGTTTGCTCTCGGTTTTATGATTTTGGGAAGCTTTCATGTGAATTATCTGAAATATTTTTTCAGCCCGGGTTCGTGTTCTGTAACGTAATATAGTCTAGTTAAATCTTTTTTATTTTAGTTAAAATATTGGAAGTCATATCTATCTATGAGCTGGAACCGATATCAGCTTGCATTATTAGGTTTTAGCATTATTATCTCAAAATTTTCATGCCCATTGTAAGCTGAATAAATGTTTTCTTTCTTTCTTTCCATCATACTAATTTTCCCAATATGAAATTGAAAAACGAAAATCATTATTTCTTTTCGAAGTTTGTATAGAAAACTATTTTGTAAAATTTCAGTAACCTTTGATTGAAAATATGTGGTTTCATATTTGTATTTATTACAGGAAGTAGGTAGGTAATAAGCCATATAAAAAAGTTGGAGTAAACCAATCATCCTAAAGATATCAAGCATTTATAGTAGTACCACAAAGCTTTCTTAGATTTTAAGTGGATCTATTGTAGCAGACATTTTCACTTTTTAACACATAGGTGTAATACATAAATAATAATAATGAATAAATAAATATCCTTGGACATACACACAATGCCATCTAGCTCCACTTTAAGCAACTATAGGCTTGTGTTGTGGATACCAGATGGTTGATATACTACATAAATACATTTTTTTTTGTAAATAAATACTTAATAAATAATGAAAACATCCATAACTCGGGTACACGTGTCCGTATTCATCATAGAACATATGCCTCTAGCGGGATTCGACCCGCGACCTTTTGGTATAGTGGTCAGAATTTCTAACCACTACCACAGATTACTAATAAGTTATGCCACTACACGACATAAAGTCACGACCTTTATCCTAAATGGTGTTCCAAACATTAAAAGGTCAGCCTTGAAACAACATCCACGTTTCACCTTTCGATATATACAGAAATACACACGTGACACGTACACATGAGCCCATCGCCGTTATGCAAATGTATAGATAGATATCTTTTGGTGTAAAGTCCCCTTTTACGACACCCACGGGAAGAGACGGGTTCGTTCTATTGTTTTTACGTGCCAATATCGATATTAATACATAGTTTGAAGGCCGCTTCGACGACCGATTGGTGTAGTGGATAGTGACCCTGCCAGCGAAACCAACGGTTGCGGGTTCGAATCCCGCGACGGGAAAATGTTTGTGTGATGAATAAGAGCATTTATGCCTAAGTTATGGATGTTTATATATATAAACATCCATAACTTATACGGATTATATACATATTCATGTATGATTATCCGTTATCTAGTATCCATAGCACAAGCTTTGCTTAGTTTGGGACTAGATGATTGGTGTAAGTTAGTAAAATCACATATTTCTACATGGCAAAGATATTTTTTTATAAAGTTTATTAACCACCTCCTTGCTGTGATAAATATAATTATGTGATTAAATCGCCAACTCAAAACTTATTGTTGGAAAATGAATTTTATTCAATTAAAGAGTATATGGATATGACATTTTCATAACCTCCTGACATGCTTTCTATTTTAATATATCTACTTTAACTTGTATTCAACTATTATTTGACAAAGGTGATTATGGCATATCAATAATCTCATGACATGGTTTATATTTTATTTTGTTTTGTTTTATTTCATTATGATTATTCAAAAATAGTATGACGTTGTCGTAACAATGGTTACATTCTTATACTTTATTAATTAATTTTGACATACATATAATAATATGTATAATGCTATTGTATATATGTGTTTTTCATGTTATTATTTTTTGTTTTATGTTTGACAATCACTTTTATTTTAGAAATCATAAATTTACGAAACTGTATGTATGACATGATATTGTAAAAGTGAACTAAATAAATCTAATCTAATCTAATCTAATCTAATCTATCAAATGATATCTTTAGTAATATCACCTTAATTTTTTTAATTACACACTATCTAGACTAGGTATTTAAAATACCTAATGTAGGTATTCAGTTAAAGCTCTACATTATTACGTCAAACACGCACTTTGTATGTTACATTGTTACAAGTTTATGAAAGGGTAGTGAGATTGATCGGGCGGCGCGACGTCCAGTGTTCGCAACAGGCACAGTACCAGATAATTGATATTCGGTAAATATTGGCGTATAAAATAAACTGAAAATTGAGTTTCCGAAACCGGCCTAAATTAATTTGCAACTTCATAACGGCATCGCGTTGACGTAAAATTTTTATTAAAAGCAAATCCCGGGGCTTGCGGACTTTGTTAGGGGATGGGAACGTTCGGTAAATAGTACCTACTTATATCTTGGCGTGTTTTTGTGAATAACCCGGTAGAATGTATGCGTAACTCCTATTTGAGTTCCTTAGCCTTACAATACCCCTTTGTTTACGTTACTCGTATTTATGATTTTTTATGTTAAGAGGTTAAAGTTCATTTTAAGGAATCATCTGCAATAATAACACTCAGTTAGTATTAAGAGGGTTTACCCCGTCCAGTGACGCCCTCATCGGATATATTGAGATTTATTTTTAAATAATAATAAATTAATATATTTCGGACACTTACACTAATCATGTTGTCCCATACTAAGCAAAGCTTGTAATATGGATACTAGATAACGGATAAATATACATAAATATTTATATAAACATCCATGACTCGGAAATAACTATTCGTATTTATCATACATACATTTACCCCTCGCGGGATTCGAACCCGTAACCGTTGGTTTCGCTGACAGGGTCACTATCAACTACACCAATTGGTCGTATAAATACAGAATAAATCAAAAACATCGTTCTGATTTGCACTTGAAAATCCTGAAATCTAAGTATCAGTAATACCTAAAATAATTTTGGTGGGAGCTACTTTCTAGAAATCATGATTATAAAAAAAAGAGGCCGTTTATATCAATAATTTGCAACTCTCGAAAATAACCGCAATTAAAGCTATTTAGGTATTATTTATAATTAGCTTTTATATAGATAGAACATAATTTTGACTACAGTACAGTTGCAGTTGTATACAGAACATATCAAAGTACACGCAAAATATAGGTATAAAAAGTATATGTGTGCTGCAGTGGCACAAATGGACCATAGCTCAGTGTCGGATTGCTCAAGAGCAAAACACTGATTTTCAGCTATTACCCTTAAAGAGGGAGACGGGTACAATATTTCTAAATAACCCTAAGTAGAAATTAACATTAATGTTATATTAGTAATAAGTTTTAGACAGATTCTGGTATATAGGCTTTTCGAGTGCAGGCCATAGCAATATTTTAGATTTATGCTGTATTTAAAAAGAAATCTTAGTCTATCCAATGAGATAGCCACCGAACGGAATAATCCCTCTTAAAAAATTTGGTTCAATCGTGACTACTGAAATTAATTTAGAAAAGTTATTACAAATTTATTTATGTTTTTCCAATGAATGTAACATACCAACTTTCACGGAAACTGACCACATTGGAAACGTATTTCAAACAGAATACAGATACAGTTTCAATATACGGAGTGGATGTAATTAAAATGTTCTGATGTAGTACTTGTGTACATAATTACTATTTGCAGATTTCCTATATCGTGCATTTACAAATACTACAAATAAACAGGGCGAATCATTTTCTGTATTTCGATTAAAATATTAATGTTCAATGATAATTTCAACCTGAGGCTTAATTCCGTGCTCATTATTATGTATACTTCTAGCAGACAGATTTCATTTGCGAACTCACACGATATTTAAATTATTTTTACTCTATAGGACTCTCGCATCGGTCCGCTGTTTTAATTAAAATTTCTGAACGATTTTATGAACTAGAAATTTAATTATGGAACCTTTTGAACTCGCTTTTATAAGTGTATCGAGAATTTTGTGCGGTTGTTAACTGTATTAAGTGCCGACAGGAAATACTTCATTTGAGGCTTTTGAAAGTCGACAGTAGGTACTCGCCTAATAAATAAAATTCATTGTAATTTTATATAAGTAACTTATTAGAGGAAGAGTGGAAGGCCTAGAAGAGCACATGGTACAAGTAAAAGAAAAAGCGAATGCCGTGTCGTATCAGGAAGTCAATGAAAAGGCGGAATGTAGAGGTGCGGAAAGGACTCCATCGACAAGAGCATAGCTCTTAAATTGAAGAGAGAGAGAACTATTATTAGAAAGCACCTTTTGTACCAAAGATAAATTAGTCCCTTGTGACCACACAGGATATTTTTCGGTTCCGGAAAATTACTAAAGTATTATATAAGTTATGAAAATTTTCTTGAACATAAAAAGAAAATTTTAGGGTTCCGAAGTCAGCAAGGGTTCTGGGGCGCGGTAAATACTAGCCTAACATAAATTAATGTAATATAGTCCCGACGAATGTAATATAGTTTTTAGGCCCGACGACATATGTCCAGTCACTGTGCGGAATCATCTCAGCAATAAGCGGTCCAATTGGACGGTTGTTTTTTATATACTAAAGATTAAAGTAGGTGAGAAGTCTCATAGAACTACCTACGTTAGCTACCATTAGAACAAACCTACAGGTAAACTGTGCTGCAAAGAAACTTCTTAATCCCGATCTTAAACTTAAATTATAGGTACAAAATGGCAGTGAATGAGTAGCACGAGTTCCACAAGTTAGCAAATAATGCAACAAACTCTATCGGCCGTAATTCATCGAAATGCAATCTCGGTCTAGGAGCAACTCTGAAGCGCTTAAGTGCTGTTTCCGCAAAACTTCGCTTGTTCTATCATAGAAATAATGGATAAGTACGTACCTATTCATGTATCCTGAGAATCGATTTATCTGCACTATTTGGATTTCAGTTGCAGTAGGGAAATAAACACTTGAGTTGGAGTATTTAAGGATAACTATAACGAGAAAAGGAAACAGGAATAATAATTTAGAAATGGTTCCTTTATTTGCTTTTTTCTTTGTTTACTTATACTTTGAGAAGGTATACATAATTAATTTACGCTCTGTAACGCCCCATCTTATTACATAATGTTTTAACCAAGAAAGCATTTTTTACAGGCTAATAATAGGATTTATTATACTTCAATACTCCATCCAGCTGTAAATTAATTTAATAGGAGTATGTGGACAGTAAGACCAACACTGTGGGTCAACCGGCGCTGAAAACTGCCGTTTGAGATGTTATATCAATTTCTTTAAAGCGGTATCTGGTGGGAGCCCTGATTTAGTAATGGATATCTATGTATTATTACTTATACATTTGTATGAGACTATAGGTATTCCTAAAATTAATTATTTATAATTATGATTTACTGGTGCTGACAACACTGAGTGGTACCCTAGTGTTAATGCTAACACATGTATGTGACTCGCATAGTCAACGCAGAGTTGCCGAAAGATGTTTCAGAGTAAAGTGTGACGAGTGGCTACATGGAATAGACCACGACTCGTGATCAAGATTGGTACCACTTTTATACTAAAAGATAACTCCTTTCCTCCTCAATTTTTTTGTTTAATTAATTAGTAGAGAAACGAGTTCAAGGCCTGCGGGACTAATGCTGAAGGCGCGCAGAATGGATAGAGCATAAGTGGAAATTTCACTAGATACTGTGGTTTGTACCTCATTCTTTCTTAAACTACACGGCTACTTCAACTTAGTGAGATATAATATCACTTTGAAGTACTATGAAAGTATTAATCAATCAATCAATCAAATACGCTTTATTGTTTAAATAAAGAAGGTACATTTGAATATCTTATAGAAATTACAAATTAGGCGGCCTTATCGCTAACATATCCATCTCTTCCAAGCAAACCTATCATCACGGAATTCAATACGAGTATTTAAGTGGGATAGCACAAATAATTTCCTAATTGTTAAGTACATCTGAAAGTTCCGCATATTGAATTCTAAAAGTGTTATCTTATAAGTATGCAAATCATTAATAAGTACTATAAGTGATGAGAAACAATATTAACTAAATAATCTGAACAAATAAAATATATCCATACACTTTATACCAATACATACATATTAATTACATATATATGATATATAATAATAATATCTATATATTATAATAAATAAATACATAAGTATTAGTATGTATACAGCCGTCAAGATAGTCATATAAGGTCAAATCAATCATGTGAGGCTAAATTTCTCAATCTGTTAAGTTGTGCTATGAAAAGACAAGATTTGAGACCCAAGAACCTTTGTCAAGTATCTATCTATATTATCCCATATAAGTTGCGCTAGCTCTGCAGGTACTCAAAGTCAGAAATGCTTTATTTTTAGGTACACATGGTACATTTAAAATAGTTAATTTTGCATTTTTTAAGCTACTGTTTGTTCAAAACAAGAAGCTCGAGGGGTTGCTCTTTTAAAAAAAGGGTTTTTATATTACAAAGGTTTTTATATTTCATTATAAATTGTGAAATAGCCTGGCATGCGAGCGAGCTGGTTATGTCCAGGGATAAATATCATCTAAATAGTCTGATATTTTATAATAATGCTTTCTTAATAAGTTCCTTTTTTATAGTGTCTTCAATAAAAAGGAAGATTTTGTATATCAACAGGAATCTTATTGAAAAAGCGTTACAACCCTTTGAATGTGTTACTGATTTTGCAGAGGCGACCTATGTGACCTTCAAATTTACCTTTATTTCTTCCATCATGTTTAGTAATCATAATCATAAACTAGCTTAGATCGGTTCAGCAAAAAAGGAGTTTGCATGTTAATCCAGGTCCTAATGTCTCTTTCGAGGTCGGGTGGTGACACAGGGGTGTCACTTTCATTCTGTAGATTTTTTCTGCAGTCAACAAACCTAACGAAACGATTTATTAACCAATCGTAACACTGCTACTGTTGGATAAATTGACTATTCGTTTCGACTTCCGAAGTGAATTAAATTCTTGATTCAACTACCACGTTCCATCTCTGGCTAACAATCCACGAACTCGATTCGGCATCCGCCAACTCGATTCAAACGGTCACGTGCAAGTTATAGAGCGCATCCTTATTCAGTGCGATTTCGGCCTGACTCCCATTTGCCATATATCTTCCCACGGCCATTATGGAACGTAGCCTTTCTACAAACTTAGATGCCAATTCGAGATCTACACCAACTTTAGATATTCTGAACTTTGCCTACAGTGCCATGTTTGCCATTTAGCAAACGTGGCTTTATTAAAAACTAGCTGTTGCCCGCGACTCCGTTCGCGTGGAACATTTCATCAAGATCGGTTCAGCAAAAAAAGTAGCCTATATGTTAATCCAGGTCCTAATCTGTCGCATTTATTAGTTGGGATTCATATTATATATTTATTACAATATTTATTAGTATATTACAATATTTATTACAATATTATATTACTGGTTGGGATTCATTTTTTCAAGCGACTGAATGAATTGTCCCATGTCGTATTTGCTGGAAGATATCGCTTTTAGGGATAAACGTTTGCAAGAGGGGCTTCCGGGTCAGTACGCTTCCATCTTCGACCTCATCTTCACTTAACATCAGTTTTTAATTTGTTTATGCATTTTAACCGTTTTTCCTTTCGTTTTAAAAAAGAAAACGAGTTTTCTCCCGCCGTTGCCACATGTTTAATGATTTATTAATATTTTTGTAAAAATAAAATCACTATTTAGTTATGTTATTAGTTTTAATATACAAGGTTATTTATTATATATCTGAAAACTTAAATTAGTTTGGTCAAAAGCACATACAGAATCGATTCCAGCTATAAATAATATTTATTATTATTATTATTAAGAGCCCATAGTGTCCCACTGCTGGGAAATAAATAATAGGGTAATATTTTTTCCTTAATTATTTGTCTAATTCAGGAATGATATACACCCTACAAGCGAAAATATAACAGTAACTGAATTCCCAACAATCCTTTTTTTTATGTTTGATATTGATGCAAATATTTAAAACTTTTTAACAACAACCGGTAGTCCCTGAACTGTGTTAGTTGGAGAAATAATGACGTCCAGCACAAGGGACCAATAATAGATTTTTGCAGTGTAAAATTCATTAATAAGGTGAAACAGTCACTACTTGTACATTTTTATATAAATACCAATGGAACTTTATCTACACAAAACGTTTTCACGTTTTAAGATGGTTTATCTCTGATGGTATTCCATACAAACTTACAATTCAAAATTTTTCGAAATAAAGAGACCGATTGTAATGAAATCCATAGATCGAAAAAGATAGTAGAAAACATTTCCGACAAAGAATATTGAAAGTAAATTAGAGCGATTTGAAGTTTTCTATACCTAGTAATAGAAAAAGTGCGATATATTATTTTAAATTAGACATTTTAAAAATGCTTTCTGATAACTTTTTAGATGCATGTATGTATTCTGCTTATACGTATAAAGTTTCATTAGAATCGGTCTATTTAGTTCGAAAAATTCGGAATTAAAGTTTGTATGGAATGCCGTAAGGTAAACCCGTTTAACGGCGATGGACTCACTCCCTATCATGTATGCATTTCTGTACATTTCGAGAGGTGAGCCGTGGTTGTTGTTTAAAGCATTAAACTTTGGAACACTCAAACGCTAATGTTTGGGACAACTCTGACCATCCCTTTTGTGATAAAGGTCGTGACGTTATGTCATACTTTTAAATTATTATGCCCAATATAGCCAATGACACTTGGGTAATTAATATTCTTCCATATCTCAATGATATTATATACTTTGAATAGTTTAGGACATCTGAAGGAACAGATGAACATACATGTTACCTATTGCCATGCTATAAATAATAACTCTCCTTTGGCTTCGCTGTACTCGAAATAGTAATCTATCTTCGTTTTCACAGATTTATTTTATGTCATATACACATTAAACAGTCCAAGAAACAAAGGTTAATAATATCATCTAAATAACGTCACTGTCTCCCGCCAGAGTGACGTCACATCCGCTTGTAATATGTCGCCATATCGCCGCGGATGACGTGACGTCTGCTGACGTCGAGGGCTGAATTAGGTAAATGTCGCACAAATTGTCACCAGCTATTGTAACAGCGACGCGGGCAAGTGGTAATACTGAATTAGCCAACCGGAGGCATTATGTCAAGTATTCACTATTGCAAAAGGTCTCCTGTTTATGGCCCCAACTGACTATTGGATGCCTTTGAGTTAAAAATGGGATACCTCAAAACAAAAATTACACAGATTGTGTTTCTAGGTAATGTTTATTTCTTACACTAACATAAAGCCTAGGTTAACACGTTAACTGCCGCGATGCAAACACAATTGAAAATTTACATTTTATATACAATGCATATTTCTGTAACAATTTTGTGTACAATAAAGATATTAAGAAAATCAATTGTTTGCGGTCACCGGTGACCACGGCGGTGCTCAAAGGCTTAAGTTAAGCTGCGAATTTTATGTTTCCTCAATTACTCGCTCGCGTCAGACTTTTTGTAGGTCCAATAATTGAGTCCACTTTTTCGCCGATACTTTATCATCGATTTTGTGACCGACATTTTGTAGGACATGTGCGTTTCAATATTGCAATCTGTAGGTTACATTTGTTGCCGAAAAAAAATTGGTCACCGATTGTCGGACGCGGACAGTCTTAATTCAACAAGTCATGGCAGTGTTCGAGTGAATGAAAAGTTGTATAGAGTAGGAAAGCATCCGTGATTGAAAGAAAGCATAACACAAAAGCCAGATCTTATAGTTTCCTAATATTATTACTTAAACTTACTGTTTATAACTTATAAAATCCTCATTTGAATTTAGAAAATTATGAAAAGGAAAGCCACGGAATGCCGTGATGCGTAGAAGCTCTTAAAATTTATTACAATAAATTCCCTAGAATTTCTTACCCAGTTTGCGTATTTAAATCTTATGAAAATAGGCCCAGGCATTTTAAAGTTTCAATTCTAAATTAGTATGGGAGAAGAGTTTTGTTAAGGCGCCTAAAGTAAATAATATCTATTTACCTATATGTTAAAAAATTCGAGACGTGATTTATCGAGCTAGACAAGCAGATGCGCATTCGTCTCAATTATCTAGACAGGCCATCTGTCAATCACGTCTCCCGATGGAGTGATTCGTTACCGATTTCAATGAAAAGGAACGGAGAGTCGTTGTTTTAATGCATTCAACTTTGCAAATGTGACGAGACGGTGTATGAAGTGAAGTAGATAATGGTTTACAAACTAAGTTAAATTGATTTAAGTCCCACCAGTAGTACCCTAGTACCCTAAACCGACGAGCATTTATGAACAACTTTGACGACCGATTGGTGTAGCAAAACCAACGGTTGCGGGTTCGAATCCCACAATGGGTAAATGTTTGTGTGATGAATACGAACATTTATTCCCGAGTCATGGATGTTTATATAAATAATTGTGTATGTTTATCCGTTATCTAGTATCCATGGTACAAGCTTTGCTTACTTTAGGACTACATGATTGGTGTAAGTGTCCGAAATATTTATAAATTTTTATTTATAAATATTAAAAAAAAAAAAAACTTTATGTCCAGTAAGGATACACTTTTATCTTCCTATAATTTTAAAGGCCGTAATTCTTTGCACATGAATAGACTACCCTGTCAGTGACAAAAATAAAAATGTTTTCTAAAAAAACGGTAGTTTGCTTTAGATATAGTATAGATGTTTGGTAATAACACATAGACTATTACATTAAAATTGTGTGAACTGTGAATTTCATTGCGTCGGAGAATATACTTAGAACTCCTGTAACTATTATCAAAAAAATCGATCAATAACTTCTTTATAATTAAGAAAAATTTTACCGAGGGCAAATATCACGACTCAATAAACTATATTTAGAAAATAAGTAGCCGTCGTTGATTAATTTTATTGAAAATTGTTTTAGGAGATAGTGGTAACTTAAATTTAACATTTTAGATTTTATAACTAAATACTTATTCTATATCTAAAGCAAGCTACATAATGGTTAGATAACATTTTGGTTGGTATTGGTTTATATTTCTTATTTTTTTTTTGTAAAAAGCTCCTTTTTAATTGTACATAAATTATATCATGCATTCATAATTGAAATTAAAGTCAATTCCCATCTTTTAAAAAATAGTAATTTATACTGAAAAATCACGAACAACTACAATTTTTTCTCAACCAATTTTAGTTTCTGGTGCTGATGAGAGTGCATTAATCCTCACGTCACCACCGTTGCGGCACACCCTCCTTTCATTAGCAAACCTAGGGGATTATAGGTTATCAATTCATAACATAATCCATCAGGCGCGGCCCGGAATGGATTCGTTAAAATTTGTTGTTAAATATTTCAGACAAAAATTGGAAACCCACGTGTTACATTAAAAACCGGTCAAGTACGTGTCGCGTTATGCGCAGTGTAGGTTTCCGTAGTTGCCCATCACAATATGCGGACTTAGAAGGGGGCTTTTTGGTGATTAATAAGTAATTAATTGTGCTTGACTCTACCAAAAATTAACACTTTAAACTTAAATATTTCACAAATCCTTGAATTGAAAACTGCTCAAGATACCTTTCAATATTTTTGAACGACCGCATTATCGTCACCCCACACGATGATGTACAAAAATAAAATAAAATTCATCCTTACTTTAGGTGTAGGATATTCCCAAAAAAAAAAATTATTTTTCAAGATTTTATACCATTTTGTCGATGTGATTAATATGTTTACCCAGGCCATTACATGCCAAATTACAGCTTTCTAGCACTAAGAACCTTCGATCTAAGCAGCGGACAGACCGACATAACATGGTGTTCCTTGTTGACTACTGACTTACTCTGTCCGCTTGTTTGTGCGGCTCGCGTCTGATTCCACTGTGAGATACCCGATCGCCCTAGAAAATAAGCTATAATGACAGCAAAGTCCATAGTTGTTTTTGATCTCACTGTTGACTCAATTGAGAGTTATGCATGTGAGTTTAGAAAATAACATAGTAGAATTCAGAATAATTACATTCTAGGTACACTTCTTCTAGATACTACTAAATCTTCAAAGTGATCTCTAGGGCCTACAAAAACAAGAGCAGCTTTAACCGTTCTACTCCGTATTGGATCAACATTAGTTGATGAAAAATTAGCTTTGACATCAAAAACATGTCAATCAATATTAATATATCTAACCTCGTTAAAACCTAAAAGTGTTGCCTCAGTTGCAAAACTTGTTTATGGGAGGCCTTTAGGCTATGATTAATGCATATTTCATACCAGACCGATAAATAATGTACGACGGCCGAGATGCGGGCAAAAAAGCGTTGAACTTCCTCTGACCATAATTCATGAAATTTAATCATGAGCTAAGAACTTGGTCCAAGTTGGCCTTGCCAACTCCCCGCGGTTTGACTCTCCTCGGAGTTAGCAAAACAGTTTTCTTGGTTCTAACGTGCATGACATTTAAAAAAGAAGGTTAGGGTCCTTCCACATGGACTAAGCTGCACAACGAGCCCAAATCTTCACTGGCTACTTTTTATAGAGTTTTAACGATTCATTAGGTGTACTTAAAAGAAAAACTTCCCAATTTTTTTTGATAATTGTGTTGATTTCTGTTTTTTTTTGTAATTATGATTGTGGCTTTGTAATAACATAATTATGTCTAGTGCAGTGTATCACTACAGTGAATTTCGCGCCTACTATTGGCATATAATATCAGATCTGATATTACTTGAACCTGTGTGTTATTGTTAGTTGTAATACCTATGTGTGCGAGTGTGTGTGTTATTATATGAGATAGGATATATCTACCAGCGGTGCTTCTTTGGGAAAAACGTTGCTGCCCTCGGTTTAAATTCTCCTTATTGATTTTGATGATATTTAAAAAATGGGGCGTATTCTTCCTGGTTTTCTTCCTTGATTTCACTTTATTATGATAATATAATTATTAGCTCCTTATCTATGAAATTGGCGTTTTGTATGAAGAATTTCTTTAAGACTGTTTTCTCCATACAAACATTTTTGATTTTTTTTTGGGAACGGCAAATTCAAATTTAGCTAAACTTTGTGTGTATTATCTGATAATATTAAGTTAAGTATAGGCAGCGTTAATTTTTAAAATGAGCCGCTTTATAAAAGTTTCAGCGAATCTAATAAATGATTATGGGAAGCACATGAAAAGAGCTCTGTTCAATTTTTATTATATGATTAAAAAATATTTCATATGAAACCTTGAAATAATATTCCATTTTCCAAATAAAAAACAATATAGCTTTGAAAATCGCAGGTATTGGTGATATATGATTAACGACGAAATAAAAATCCAATTTCATAGGTAAAGACCCAATAGAATGGATTTATCTAATTTCAATGAATCAGTTTCGTAAAATAAATTAACAAAAGATGATAGCGACACAGATTGTAGATAAAGCTCAAAGATTTCTAGATAGTGCAATATAGAGTCAGCGAGATTACATTGGAGGAAGCAAAAAACCATTGTTGGCTGCGCCTCCCACAGCGGAAGGAAATATCGTAAGGAAATCCGCACATATACGGCGCACAACGGTTTTCACTTTCCTATATATTCACTAAACATGTGCTTTTAGGTAGTCCGAAAGCGAAAACTTTTAGAGGGTTCTGTGTATGTTATATTGAGTAAAATTGTGATCTGATATTATAGCCTGTTGAGATTTTCTTGTTAAAGTTAATTTCTTTCTTCAATAAGTACACCAGTTGATATTATAGTATTGTTTATTGTTATATTGGTATTCTTTTTAAGCTTAATTAATATAAATGAAATTAGGAGCAGCGTCTGCGTTCTAACAATTTTAATGTGTTAAGATGGCCGCCAGGAGGCGCAGTAGGGGTACGCGCGGTAACAGCGAGTGCGTTCGATTACTACCATTCTTGGCGTAGATATAGCTGATAGATACCTACATGGAAAACAAACAAATGATTGATTCATTAAAAAGATAATGGCGTTAACCAATGGTCTAATCCAGTGGAATGGTATTCAGAAATACTCAGACAGGATTCAGAGCGAGTGAAGGTTAGTAGGCTGATGTGGCAATGGGCAGGTCATATCTATAACGTCAATTGCTGCAGAAAGCGGGCTGCAGTGAAGGTCATAACTAAACGTACGTAGTGTGAACGAGCTAGATTGAGCGACTTGCCGTCGAGCGGCTGGAAGTGACCAGATGCGTAAAGCTAAATATCGCTGGGTCTGTGAACATGTGGGCCGATGAGGAGAAACATTACAATTTCGACTTTTTTCAAGTTAGGCAACACGGTATTGTTTTTAAAATTCCGGACTCCAAAATGGAAGGCAGAACCTTAGAGCGACCTCAAATGAACATGATGGCGAAAGCTTAAACTTTTGAAATTCGCCCTCGATCAAAGTTTTTATTTGTGTTGCATCCAATATATTTTTCTTTGATTTTTGAAGTCTATAGTTTAGGAGGTGTTTCAGAAAAAATGCAGATTATTAGAAACAGGAATTATCCAAGACAAACAACACCGAAACTTGTTTAGATGTTCTTTGTCTTGTATAAATGTTTTTTCAAACATCGCATAAAATAAGACAAATAAATAAATATTTTGGAAAATTCCACCAACTATTCAGTCGCAAATTAGGCAAAGCCTATCGATATTAGACAACGAATAAACATACATAAGTGTTAAATAAACAGCGGTGATAGTATAAATTGGCATCATTATCGTCAGCTGAAAGTCGTCCACTTCTGTACAAATGCCTTTCTCTAAGATCTCCACAACCATCGATCCCGCGCTGCCCGCATCCAGCGGGTTCCCGCGATCTTTACCAAATCATCGGTCCACAAATAAATTGACATAAACACATTTATTTACTTATCTATGTACATAGTTGTCGGTGCCTACAATCTTTTGATTATACGGTCAAAGCAAATCGAAAGAGCAATATGTTTATCTCGAATATACATTACGTAAAAATATTTGTGTACCTACACGTATGCATGCTTTATTTACGCGAACGTTTTAGGGTGCAGGTGGCACGAGCGCCGTACGGACCACACGTCACAATATATTCCCCACACCAGCAGCCTGCCGTCGTAAATAATATCCTAGCTTTACGACCACGTTATACTTTACAAAGTTTCCGCAATCGGAATCGACTTAGTTTTACGATTATTCCACGTAATCTCGACTCGTGGGTTTCATATAAAATATGTTAGCTATATAAATACTGGTAGCATATTATATGAAATTACCATAAATATATTCGGATCTTTCCACTTCAATTTCGCACTATTAGGCACTAATCATCGCTATTCAAACTACGAAGAACTAGCTTACGGAATGTCAGCCCGAGGAATTGCAGGTAAGCAATGCTTGGCACCATCTAAATAGTCATCGAGGCAGTCGCGAACCAGCTGCTCCTAAATTAGTCTACAGTCCTGCCAACCCTCAGCTTCGCGCTCGACCATTTTTTTTGGCTTCTCTCGAAGCCAATCGACGAATCTAACTCGGATGGGCAGCATTCGGGATCTGCACAAAGTCTTCTCGTTCTAAATACCCCAGTGCTTGAAGACGAAAGTTTTTAATCAATATATGTTACCAATGATGACTTATCGCACTGAAACCTGGTCTCTCACTGGCTAATAACTAAGTTCAAGGGCACGCAATGAGCTATAGAATCAGGAATTAAGGAATGAAGGAAATATAAGGACCACCGACTATCCCAGTAAGTTGTAGCGGAAGCAGGCAGGGCACCATAGCACGAAGAATTGATAACCGTTGGAGCAATGAAGTTTTAGAGTGGAGACCACGCACCGGCAAGCGCAGCGTAGGACGTCCAGCCGCAAGGTGGATGGATGACCTGATGAAGGTAGCAAGAGTCGCTGGATGCAGGCCATTTCCATCTGCTCGCTCTAGAAGTTCTTTTGCAATGGAAAGGTAATTGGCGCACCTTAGGGGAAAAGATCGTGAGTTGGTTTCTATCTGATTTCAAATTATCCGTGCGTCCTGTAATTTTCTTATGCTGTGCTATCTAAAGAGTATGCTCTTTCAAAGGGGCGCCGTCCCTACGCGCTGGCGTTGTCGCAATGTCTATCATTTCCGAGACAAATTTCCATCCATTACGAAATATCTAAATGAAAAATAATAAATAGGTGCCAAAGAACTGTAGTTGCATACTACAGGCACCTATTTATTATTTGATGTCCTGTGGCTGATATGATGATGATACATTTGCTTCTCGTTTGATTGTTGTCACTCCTTGTAAATGTCCGACAACTTCAATATTTTTAAAACGCGGTATTTTGTTTTGTAAAGGCTGCAAATCGGTAATTAGTAAAATTAATTAAAATTTAAACAATTTTAGCTAGTACTTTTTAATATTCAAGAAGGAATTTCGGAAAGTGTGGATGCATAACGGAAATTGCGTAGTTTCCAGCTCTAACAATCGATGTTGCCTTAAAATATCGCAATGAATCGGCATGCGTCAATCCTGTTGATTATCACTAAATAAAATAAAAGATATAATGTGTATTTGAGATTTGTATGCTTTTTTAGAGTTCACTTCCGATATTCCAACATTGTACTTTACACATGATTAGAAATTAAAAATCAAAAATTTAAAGTAAAGTCGAAAACGTCATGAATCCTAACACCGTGGCCGCGTTGCCTCGCTGAACAACTTAGAATAAAACGGTGAGCGAGCTACCCCAGCCCAAAGACCAATTTATTGGAGAATTGTGCACAATCTTCAACGTGTCCGCAAGTAATTCGAGGGGTTACATAACATGCATTTCACACTCTGAATTGATAATAGACGCTCCATTAAATTTGACCCAATTCCGTACAATGTAAATGTGGATTACACTCACGACAGGACATATTAATAAATGTCCATATCAACGGAGCAATCAAATGCAAATTGGGTTTAAATGTGCAGTGACCGGGAGCCTTGTGTCTGAAATCGATAACCTTCGATAGCCTGTCGAACCACGTCAAAGATTCTGTTAATTCAAGCGACCTGCTTGGTGTAGTAATTAGCGATCGCGGATTCGAATCTCGCTGGGTGCATATGTTTGCATGATGAACATGGACATGTCCCGAGTTATACCATGTTTACATTTATAATATGTAGTTACAAATACAGGGTGAATTGGAATTCGTGTAATTTCCATTAACTGGTGACGCCACTCTTGAATACGAACAACTGTCCCCAAGAAATTATAGTCGAATTCGATCAAGAAATTTTCAATTTCCCATACAAAATAAAGCATTCTGAAAACACATTATGCACCTCCTACAATTTTCGGCTGAATTCGGCTTTTGTTGCTAGTGGGAAGTTGTTTGTAATCAGGAGTTGGAGCAGATATAACGGAGTAAACAGATATTACACGAATTAAATTTCACCCTGTGTAATCAACAATCTGATATCCATATACAATCCTAGTTACTTAGTGTGGAACTAGATGGCGCTATGTGTATATCCGAGGATCTTATTTGTATAGAACGAACTTTACTGATTGTCTATCCATCCAAAAGCCTTAGCAACGCAGTGCTAGCAAGGCATTCTTTCACTGGGATATTGTTGAGGAAAATTATGAACCACATTTCGTAGAGATTGGGGAGTTTGTGCCAGAATACTCCGTGGTATCAGAGTAGCGATCATCTGATAGTCAGCGTTTTCAAACTGCCTATTAGCACAGAATTAATATAGTCTATTAGCCTAATTCAGGCGGAATTACTATATGATTGTTAAAATAAATAATGCCACCAAGTGCTACATGTCTTACGTAGACATAACATGTTTTTAAGTGGATGATAAATATCTTATTGTTATTATTACAACCAGGATTTTTTTCAGATTAAGGTATAACAAGAGAGGTTACCAACTGATTACTATTGTCCATGACATAACCTCCCAGAGACATGGCAGATACTTGCGTACAAAGTACAGGGGTGACGGATAAGTTAGAGGACGAGAAGGAATGTGTTTTAAGCGTATAATTTGTCTTACTGGCTATCTGTCGTTCCTATTGGAACATAAAAAAGGGAGCAGAAGCAGCCATATCTATAAAAAAGCAGATATGCGTAACGGTCTACAACTATCGTGCTTGGAACCGTAGGTAGGGACGTAGCTATATTCAGTTACGAAAATATAATTTTATTATTTAATTCGTTATATTCCTTTATCTTCAAACAGTCATTGTATTTCTTCCTTTGATTGCTTATATCCACTTGGATCTTTTCCTTTTTATATAATTAACGAGCTTTATATTATTAAAGTATATTCCAGTATTTTTTTAACATGATAAAGATCTTCGGGCCTGGTTTATATGGCTCTTCGAGGCGGTTATCCATCGGTCCGTATCTCACATCATAATTTTTAGAGGATGGTTATTTATATGTTGGATATGTCACCCTCATTGGAATTCAAAATTATCTACAAATTTTATTTAAAGTTCAGCAATTACATATCAAGACCGATCCTTAACATTGTCTAAAACAAGTTTGTACAGCATTACCGCCTCGTTCGAAAATGGAGAAGCCAGTATACAGTTTCAAGCCTCTTTATTAATTATCTGCATGCTGTTATGTCTCTGGGACTCGTTTCGAACACATTCCACTATGACGTGTTGTCCTCCAGAATTCTACATTGGGCGCTATTCGGTATCGGATTCATCGTCATTTCATTTGAGCTGGTACTAATTTTATTTGGTCTTGGCGCAGTCACCTGTAGCTGTTTTCTAGTACATTGGATTCTGTTGTCAGAACATGAAATTAAGATAGCCATAGCTTGTTTTATCTTGCACAATATATTCATGTAACAGATCTAGCGCGCTACGGCGTTTACCAAGGGTTTCCTGTTCCCAACGCAAGTGTTTAGTTTTAGCTTTTTCTTTTATGCACGCGGGTTCGTACTTGACCTCAATCACACCTAATGTTAAGTGAAGATGAGGTTGAAGGTGGAAGCGTACTGACCCGGAAACCCCAACACATTTGGGGGATTGGCTATCTTATCTCTGACACCCGGAACACAACAATGCTATTAACATTGTTGCTTGGCGGCAGATTTAGATAAGATGTTTGTAGCTAGCCAAGCGGACATTTTAAAATGCCCTACCACCAACCAAAGCTGCAGGTGATTGGTTTTTGGTTCCATTAAAAATGTTCCAAAAAATGTACCTATGTTATTTTTTTTTTTTTTTTTTTTTTTTATTTACATAGAATCAACAGCATTATTACAAATTCTGTAATAAAAGTCTAGTTGCTAATTATGGAACTAGATAGCGTTATGTTTTGTGAAAGGATTTGTTAACCGGGGAAAATGGCAGTCAGTATACCATACCCAGTAGAATTTTAAATCTACAGTCAGTATCTATCGTCTTACAAAAAGATCACAGAGAGTACCAAGATAAATGAAGTAAAAGCATTTTTAAAAGTCCCTCTTCGTTCTTCGTAGAAAATTACAAATCTGCAGACTGGATGGTATTTTTAATTAGTCTCTCTATAAAATGTCGGAAATATGTTAGAGCAATCATAATTAAAGAGCCAATTATATGGATGGAGGTAGAAATTCCTCTCTTGTAACCCCGAAGTGTCGGCAGCGACCACTGAAGGGAGCCTTCGACATAATTAGTAGTGTCAGATATTCCGACTTGGAAGTTATTTGCCATAGATATATTTATATACCTATATACCGAATAAGTCGTTCTGTTAACTGATTAATAATGCGGTTGTAGAATGTGCGTATGTCGTTTGTTTTTAAGTCTGTTCTGAACTGTTCGAGCTAATGCCCGCTGCTCAATTTAACCGATACACTTCTCGCCGAAAGTTAAATTGCCATCGACATCACCTGGATGAGTGGAAGTCTACCACTGTACGTTTCTCAAGAAACTTCTTACCACGTACGACCACCCTGTGGAACGGACTTCCGGCAGCGGTATTCCCGAACGAGTACGACATTGGAACGTTCAAGAAACGAGCCTACACCTTCCTCAAAGGCCGGCAACGCATCTGTGACCCTTTTGGTGTTGCGGGCGTCCATGGGCGGCGGTGATTGCTTGCCATCAGGTGACCCGCATGCTCGTTGTCGCCCTCTCATATAAAAAAAAAAAAAAGTCTCGTTGCTAAAAAGCAAAAACGGAATTCCTAAATTCCTCGTGTCCGTTCCTTGTACATGGTTGTAGAGAAGGTAAGTATGTTTTATAAACCGTGTTCTGCAAAACGAAAAGAAAAACTTAGGCATAACGCTCCATATATATTATATAACGGCATGTGGGATATCGTATGATGTATTAATAAATTTTTATTTGAACGCTATTTTGAGTGTACCAACCGCAAAAATAACTTTGTGTTTCACTTTTCACCTAGAGTTAAATGATTGTGTGCTGAAAAGGAAGACTTATACTCGAGTTATTGATGTTTATATAAATATTTATGTAGATATGTATCTCTAAAGCGGGTACAAAAGGCTTTCCGAGTTAAACTCGCTTTTGTTCGCGTTTCTTTTATACAGTGCATATTTCTGTAACAATAAAATTGTGTGTGCAATAAATATGTTTATCATTTATCTGGTATCCATAATATAGTCTGATTAGTTTTTATGCATTTATAAAAGGTATTGCTAGTGCGTTCTTATTTATCATAGAGCTTAATACTTTTCTGTTGTATAGATTTTATGTCCAGTGTATAAAACAGAAGTCAGCTAAAACTCTACGGGCTTTGGGTTACCGTGTGCAGGAATAGTGGACAATAGAGCATTGATTCTGTAAGCTCATTTGTGAGGCTCACGTCCGAAACTGCTATATGATTTCCAGTGGCCTTAGACTTTAAGTTAGGACTGTAAAATTTGTAGTCGCTTGGGATCGCACTGTGAATTCCGATGCGAGTTACATCTTTGGACGGATATATGCGTAGGTCTTTGTGCCCAAAACTGTTTAAAACAGAGTTGTCGACGCGATTTCACACAAAAAAATCGCTTTACATTGGTGCAGAACCTGTCTAGTAAAAACCCAAAATCCTGACCTTACTAAAATACTCTAAGGAATAAAGAGCAGATTCCTGACAGATGCACCTTTGACACCTCCTTAACGCCACAAAGAGTGCTGTTAGAGTGACCCAGTTTTAGTCCAATAAAATTCGAAACTTGCCTCGACTAGTAAAGAAGAAGAAGTGCAGATTGAAGAGAACACTGGCAAAAAGAAGTATTTTATTAATCATGTAAAAGTTGAATATCATATAGAATAGGGCTTGTCCTATTCTGAAACCTTAGGTACGCTTATAGGGCTTATAGTCCCTCTAGGTTACTAGTGTTCTAGATCGGAAATATTTTCAACATTTGTCATCGATTTTTTGCTCACATCTTAAATAGGCACTTAAATATGAATTATGACAGGAAACAAAGGCCTGTAAAACCTAAGGGATCATTCCACTTGACATTTATTACCAATTTTCATTTATGAGGTAGAATGTTTGTGTCCTGCTTTCGTTGAGATAAGGTAATAATAGTAATTTGTTGTTAGCGAAATTAGGTACGTGAAATGAATCTCTTTGTGATCCGTATCCATTCCGACTGATGAGTAAACAAAATCAAAGAAATATACCGGTTCTTTTTAACTGGTTAGCAAAATAAGTATTTCCGATCTTCACTCGTATTTGTTTAGTAAATAAGAGTAAAAATCGGATATACTTTTTATTTAACTATCTTTAGTTTTGGAGCACGAAAATTATTGAAACCCTGACTGCCTAATCTAGAAAAATCTGTGACATATGTGAGTCAGTGTTCCTCAGCGGTATAGAAAATAACATAACATACTCTGTGGTAGTAGTAAAATCGGTTATATATACTGGATGAATTTTTTTACCGAAAGCAAAAAAAGGGGCATGTTAGATAAGTGAAATAGAAGGTATTGACATTGGTAGGTTTTTTTTTTCATAACCATCATCGAATAAAGCGTTGTACCATTTGATGGTCACGTTTGTAACCTGTTCCATATAATTAAT
The DNA here is from genome assembly GCA_949316235.1 of Oegoconia quadripuncta. NCBI lineage: Eukaryota > Metazoa > Arthropoda > Insecta > Lepidoptera > Autostichidae > Oegoconia > Oegoconia quadripuncta. Next base: position 6,995,014 of record OX438759.1, read on the forward strand.
AATAATAAATATTTATTATCTCACCACAAAGAAATAGGTACATTGGTTAAATAGTAATGTTAGGTAAATACAAAAACAAATTCCTTTGTGAGAGACTGGAGTCTGAAATAGGTTCAAAACCTGTGCTACAGATCTCCAGGCTTCTCACTGCTTTACTATTAGACATTACAACAAGAGCACTGAGAATGCATTATCTAAGTGATGCAGTCTGATGCTTGCTTGTGAGTTCCAAATAAATTTACCATGATAGGAACCCATGGGAATCCCGCCAGTCGCATATCAATCTCCGGCCGGCGCGTGAGTAGATGATGATTTGAAAAAAATAAATGAAACTACCTATGCCAATAACTTCTATTTCACTTACCTAATATGCCCTGTTATAATATTATAATTGTACAGCTAGTATGTATATCGGACAATGGTGTTATCGGACTCGTAACATGAACTATTTACATGTTTTTATATTTGTTGTGTGATTATTGCTACATTATATATATAGTTCATATTATTATTGGGATAATAAACAGGTATACATTCAGTGTACTAAGTATCGGGAATTTGTCAATAAAACAAAAAATACAAATTATTCATCTAAATTTATTTTATCGCCTTCAAAGTAGGCCCCATCGCTTGCAATACAACATCTCCACCGCTTCACCCAGTCTTCCATACATTTTTCATAGGCTATTTGCGGTATGGCCTTTAGCTCATTCAGCGAATTTTCTTTTATGGCTTCTATCGACTCAAAACGTTTTCCTCGAAGTGGTAATTTTAACTTGGGAAATAAAAAAAAGTCAGACGGAGCCATATCAGGTGAATACGGTGCTTGGTCGAGAACTTTTGTTGAATTTTTCGCTAAAAACTCTTTCACTATAATGGCTGTGTGTGATGGTGCATTATCATGGTGCAGCATCCATGAGTTGTGTTGCCACAAATCTGGACGTTTTCGGCGGATACTCTCACGCAAACGCTTCATGACGCCTAAATAATATTCTTTATTCACTGTTTCTCCCTCTGGAAGGAATTCGGAGTGAACCACACCACGGTAGTCAAAAAAAACTGTCAGCATCACCTTGATTTTGGAGCGACTTTGCCGCGGTTTTTTGGGTTTCGGCTCGTTTTCGAGACGCCATTCTGAAGACTGTTGGCTTGTTTGCATGTCGTACTCATAAACCCATGTCTCGTCGCCAGTTATTATACGTTTCATAAAGGTCGGATCCGTAGAAGCTCGGGAAACCATGTCTTCAGCGACATGCTTTCGCTGCGCTTTTTGAACAAAATTGAGCTCTTTTGGAACTAGTCGAGCGGCGACGCGTTTCATGCCTAAAATGTCAATGAGAATGTTGTGGACGGACTTAAAAGATATGTTCACCTCACTAGCCAACTCTCTCAGACTCATATGTCGATTTTCGAGCACTAGCTTCTTGATTCTGTCGATGTTTTCTTTGGTCGTAGCGGTTGAAGGTCTACCAGAACGAGGCAAGTCTACTACTACTTCTCGGCCTTCTTTAAAAGCCTTATACCATTCATAAGCCCTTGTTTTCGATATACACGATTCGCCGTAGGTATTTCGCAACATTTTTAGTGATTCACCACATGAAATATCATTTGAAACACAAAATTTAAGGCACACTCTTTGTTCAACAATATTTTCCATTGTAAAAATCGCCGAGGACTCAAAACTATGACCAACAAAAAGTGTAGTTTAAAACAAATTAAATGACAGATCCCGCTCAAATTTTGCGCGCTAAATCAGTACAGTGCTACCAACATGCAGTAAAAAAATTAGAACGACCTCTTTTACGCGGGTCTTTTTATTGACATATTCCCGATACTTTTTACACAGAGTAGTACATTAACGTTACCGTAATGCGCGAGATGCGCGCATAATCTCAATTCTTTGGTTCTGGCAGAATTATCAGCGTTGTGGGGTCTCCCTGCAACTTTATGCTGAGTCAGATCCAATTCGTTGGCCTGGTACAGGGCGCACATAAATTATAAAATTGTCTGGCTTTTTGTACTTTTATTGCTTGTTGGGATTTTTTTCTGTGTACCTTGTATTTCTGTCAGCGAATAAAGTTATTCTATTCTATTCCTTATTTTTTCCCTTACGATAAAAATCTCATCCGGTATAACTTAAAAATATCTATATATATATAATATATAAATAGGAATCTCACTGATATACTGACCATCTGTGGTAGATATCCGGTTATCTAAATCCACCTATACCAACACGACTCCTCCAATCACCATCAGCCTACTGAAATTAGATCTAAAACATAACTAAAGGAACACTTAATTGAAACTGATCCAAACATTAAAAGCAATTAACTTGTCCAAAAGTGCGTTCAAAAAGTTTAATTTAATTTTCAACGCTCCCTCTTTCACTCACAACGAAATTACCGTAACCCTTAACTAAATTTTGTTAGAAGGACGCTGTTTAACACTGAGATGTCCTCTGTACCTAAACTATCTCGAACCGACCTGTCACTTAAAGCTTAACTTTTAAATTTTAAACATGAATAAACATTCTATGAAAAACACGAGGTACGCATAGTCCAGCTTTAGCTAAAGCCATGTTAAACGCATTCAAGCGCTTGCGGGGTGCAATATTTTTTAAAGCTTTATTTAAATAGATACCTATATGACGTGGCATTTACTCTCGACACTACCGACTAAGCTTAGCACCTGTTATAATTCTCTACGTGATTTTTATTTTCTACAAGAATAACATTTACTCATCTACCCCGAGTTTTGCCACATTCATTATTCTACATGCGGCTTAAGTTATCTACCCAAGTTTTAAAATAATGTTACCTCAAAAATATGGAGAAAATTATTGTTACAAAAGAATCTAAAGAAATCTCGGATTTAAACTTCTCCATTTTTCTACATTCATATTTGTAAGTCGTTTGACTTTGGGAATGAATAAAATAATCCCTGGAAATCGGTTTTTGAGAACCGATACTTAGCATGATAATAATAAATGAAAATAATTATTAATTAGTATTTGTGTAGGATATCAACCTTCCAGTATCCATAATGTAAGTGTAGTTGCTTAGTGTGTAACAAGATGGCGCTGTGTGAATGTCCAAGGAAAAAAAAACATTGTTACAAAAAATCTAATTAAAATAATAATTAAAATCGGCAGGAAAATATATATGATGTTTGTTGAAATTTATTGATCTTTAATTTTTTCTAGCACAAATAGCTTTTATATCACTTATTTACCACGCCAAATCTTTGTCAAGACAGTCTTAAGTTATCCAACGGTTTTCAGCCAAAATTGTAGTTATAACCTCGAATTTGGATTCAAAAAGTTGAATTGAATGAAGCAGCTTTTCCCTACTTTATGGTCGCTATGTTTCGCGTCAAAAATTTATTATTACCGGTTTATTTTCACACAAAGCAGTGTTTTATTTAGGTTTAGCCCTACTTTAACCTTAAAAGATCGGTTTTCTTAAGGATCGAAACCAAAATATTTTTTTAGAATCAATTAAGCGGTTTTTTCTTGGTTTTCGTTTCGCTCTAACCGACGACGCCGTCTCTATCAGTACAAACTTCAAACGACGCCGACGCGTACACTGCAGGGCTTGAAACTGGTTACCATTTTTTTCCGAAAATACTTCTCTCGTGTAAATTACCTGATATTATTCCTAAAGAGTGATTTATACGACTTCGTTTAGCATAGCTCTTTCAAAAAGTTTAGGAAATTTTTTAAATTATATTAGCGAAAGCCTGTAATAAAACAGTTAAGGTTTTAGAGTAAAATTAACCGGTTTTAAGCCTCGGTGCACTGTATGTTTGGATTAAACTGGTTTATTAAGGATTTAGATAGCGCACTCATTTCGGTCGCCCTCCGAACGAAACCTTTTCTGAAGTCCGGTATAAAACTTTATTTACCGATATTTTCGAAACCGGTTACAAGTCCTGATTATTTATCCATGTGGGTATTGATCAAAAAACTATTTCTTTTCGTAGGTGCTTAACGGTGTTCAAAACATCGAAGTTGTGCAAAAGTTATCTAATGTAGATACTCCGGACATCTGCCTAGATCATAGTCTCAAGACTGATATTATTATTAACGGGACCAGCACTAGTAGCATAATAGGCGCGATAAAAGGTTATGTCGCGTGAAATAATACTTGTCCTGCTCATTCGCTTAGACAAAATATACAACTATTTCACTCTGACGCCTACGTTGCGCGCGACCGTCGATGTCATCGGGGGATGTTGGATTCATTTCACTCACTCAGTGTCTTCCACATTATACAGAGCATAATAAATCATATTTGAAGGTTGTTCGTGTCGGGTTGATTGCATGATTAAGCCGTGATCGCGGCCCTAGCGTCGCTGGCGATGCTCAATCAGGCGAACGCATGTTTTGTCAGTCACCGGCTCGACGCCTCCGATAACTCTAAGCCGATACATTGTCATGTATCATACATACCTACATATATTAGTACGGTACCTGAAGCGTGTGTTTCGGATGATCTATGTGTACTGGACCGATTGCGAATGCAGTCTGACGTGAAACGATCTGGTACGTGATTAGAGAGAGTTGATTGCCTACCGTCCTCTTAGTCAAAGAAGGGTGTTATTACGATTAAAGGCCTTTGTCTGTTTGTATATCTGTCTGGGGCATTGTAGTGACAAAATCATTTTGAAAATAGTATTTTCTGGTGTTTGTGTCATGTTGGATAAACATCGGTTTATCCGTTGACACAGTTTGTTTACCTAGACGAGTTTAGTCTTTCTAGTTCAATTTATTTCAGATCCCACTAAGTACCTATGCAATATTGCATATACCGGATGAGTTTTTTTGCCGTAAGGAAAAAATAGGATATATTAGGTAAGTAAAATAGAAGGTATTGGCAAAGGTAGTTTTTTTTTTCAAAACCATCATCGACCTACCCGCCTGCCAGAGTATGATATGCGACTGGCGGGATCCGTAGGGTTCCTATCATGCGAAATTTATTGTGAACTCATATTTTCTCCAAGTTTTTATCATTTAGTCAAATTACACAACGTTTTATTATATTGAGACGACCGATTGGTGTAGTGGATAGTGACCCTATCAGCGAAACCAACCGTTGCGGGCTCAAATCGAGAGTAAATGTTTGTGTGATGAATACGAACATTTATTTCCGAGTCATGGATGTTTATATAAATATTTATGTATGTTTATCCGTTATCTAGTATCCATAGCACAAGTTTTGCTTAGTTAGCGCCTAGATGATTGGTGTAAGTGTCCGAAATATTAATTAAATATTTATTATATTTTATGGTTTTGAAGACAAAAAAATAAACTACCTATGCCAATACCTTCATTCATAATAAGCCCTACTTTTTTCCTTACGGTAAAAAAAAACTTATCCGGTATAACATAACGTTAGCTTTTGGGTGCTCCAAACATTAAAAGTTTAATGCTTGATACCACATCCACGGTTCACCTGGTATTTGCAAAATAGGTTTGCTGTTTCGAAAACATGTAACTTTAAACACATTGTTTACATGTACACCTGGACGATATTATACGTTCAGAGTTTATTATTAGGTATAACTTGTGAAACTATTTGTACTTTATACTAATACTAGCAGCTGCCCGCGACTTCGTCCGCGTAGACTACATGAATCAACACTTTATTGCTTTCCCACGGGAATACATTCAGCAGAAAAATTACCATGTAGAGTTTATCTCAAACAGGAAAAGACCCTGGGCAGATAACAGGTATGTGGAACCATGTTGGTGTTTTGCCAGGTAAATGAATTAAGACAGGGATCCATTAAAAGACCTTTCTGAAAAATTCTGGTTTATATTTATTAAAGTACTTCCTTATAAACAACATTCTTTGCCATGTTTGAAGGTGGTAGCAATAGAACCAAACTTTGAGCTGAACTTACACGGGAGCATGCCACATAGAACTGACCGTGAGAGAAACAGTCCTGTCGTAGGTCTACTCCGGCGAATTTGTGAGTTTGCCCCTGCGACTTATTTATTGTCATTGCAAAACAGACCTTTAGTGGAAACTGAAGCCTTTTGAATTCAAAGGGAAGATCATTTGGTATTAATGGAATACGCGGTACAAACACTGTTTCTCCCTGAGCAGGTCCTGTTAAAATAGTGGCCTCTACTACGTTCCGGTGCAAAGCCTTGACTTGCAACCTAGTACCGTTACAAAGTTTGGGTGGCTTTAAATTTCTCAATAACATAACAGGTGCACCCACACGTAGTAAAAGTCTGTGATATTGCATACCCGGTGGGTTCAAAGTGTTCAAAAATTCTACGGGATAATTAACGGCATCGTCGGTGTTTACCACGGTATCTATTGAGCTATGAATAATCTGTTGTCCTTCAAAAGAGTTCAATAATATGTCATTGATGACCGCTGCTTGGTCGTTCTTTGGGGTCAGTATAGAGCTCTTTCGCATAACCACTCTATTGATTTTTCCTTAATGAGAGCAATGAGACTTTGAGTCTTCGACTTTTAGCCTTCGACTTTGAGCCTTCGACATTCAGCCTTCGACTTTGAGCCTTCGACTTTGCGCCTTCGAATTTGAGCCTTCGTCTTTGAGCCTTTGACTTTGGGCCTTCGACTTTGAGCCTTCGACTTTGAGCCTTCGACTTTGAGCCTTCGAATTTGAGCCTTCGACTTTGAATTTCGAATTTGAATCTTCGATATTGACTCTTCGACTTTGACTCTTCGACTTCGACACCAATTTGAATTTGTGATTTCAACCCTACCACTATCGCAACCCGTAAGGGGTTAACTTCAAAATAAATGTCATTTTCGTAATCAACGTCCCAAAAAACCTAAATAACGATACCAATATAGACTTTTTTGGTATCATCCCCCACCCCTATCTCACCCCTAGAGGGTTGGCTTAAAATAAATGTCATTTTCATAATCAACATCCCAAAAAACCTAAATAACGACACCAATATTGATTTTATAGTTTCAACCCCCATTTCACACCCCAGGGGGCTGTTTTTCGAAAAATCTCAACTCACCCTTATCTAATTCTCTAACCCCAAGGGGTTAGCTTCAAAACAAATGGCATTTTCGTAATCAACGTCCCAAAAACCTAAATAATGACACCAATATTGACTTTTTTGGTATCAACCCCCACCCCTATCTCAACCCTAGAGGGTTAACTTAAAATAAATGTCATATTCATAATCAACATCCCATAAAATCTAAATAACGACACCATTGTCGATTATATTAATTTTAACCCCCATTTCACACCCCAGGGGGTTGTCCAATATAGACTTTTTTGGTAGCAACCCCCACCCCTATCTCAACCCTAGAGGGTTAACTTAAAATAAATGTCATTTTCATAATCAACATCCCATAAAACCTAAATAACGACACCAATATCGATTTTATGGTTTTAACCCCCATTTCACAACCCAGGGGGTTGTTTTTCGAAAAATCTCAAAACACGTATTAGCTTATTTGTTTCTAGGAGTACTCTTGCGAAGTTTCGAGTCGAAAATAGTCGAAATGTCCAAGTTATACTGTTTTTTCATACAAACTTCCCACCCCTGTTGCACCCCCTTAAAGGGTGAATTTTGAAAAATCCTTTCTTAGTGCTCCTCTAGACCTCGTAAGGAACCTACGTGCCAAATTTGGAAACTCTATTCACCCCTTTGACTATGACTATGACTTTGACTAAAACTTTGACTATGACTTCGACTATGACATTGACTACGACTTTGACTTTGACTATGACTTTGACTTTGACATTGACTATGACTTTGACTTCGACTATGACTTTGACTATGACTTTGCCTATGACTATGACTTTGACTATGACTTTGACTATGATTTTGACTATAACTTTGACATGACTTTGACTGTGAATTTTACTTTTCGATTTTGAGTCTTCGATTTTGAGTCTTCGACTTTGAGCCTTCGACTTTGAGCCTTCGTCTTTGAGCCTTCGATTTTGAGCCTTCGACTTTGAGCCTTCGACTTTGAGCTTTCGACTTTGAGTCTTCGACTTTGAGTCTTCGACTTTTAGCCTTCAACTTTGAGCCTTCGACTTTCAGCCTTCGACTTTGAGCCTTCGAATTTGAGCCTTCGAATTTGAGCCTTTGACTTTGAGCCTTCGACTTTGAGCCTTCGAATTTGAGCCTTCGGCTTTGAGCCTTCGACTTTGAATTTCGAATTTGAATCTTCGACATTGACTCTTCGACTTTGACACTTCGACACCAATTTGAATTTGTGATTTCAACCCCTACCTCTATCGCAACCCGTAAGGGGTTAGCTTCAAAATAAATGTCATTTTCGTAATCAACGTCCCAAAAAACCTAAATAACGACACCAATATAGACTTTTTTGGTATCATCCCCCACCCCTATCTCACCCCTAGAGGGTTGGCTTAAAATAAATGTCATTTTCATAATCAACATCCCAAAAAACCTAAATAACGACACCAATATGGGTTTTATGGTTTCAACCCCCATTTCACACCCCAGGGGGCTGTTTTTCGAAAAATCTCCACTCACCCTTATCTCATTCTCTAACCCCAAGGGGTTAGCTTCAAAACAAATGGCATTTTCGTAATCAACGTCCCAAAAAACCTAAATAATGACACCAATATTGACTTTTTTGGTATCAACCCCCACCCCTATCTCAACCCTAGAGGGTTAACTTAAAATAAATGTCATATTCATAATCAACATCCCATAAAATCTAAATAACGATACCAATATCGATTTTATGGTTTTAACCCCCATTTCACAACCCAGGGGGTTGTTTTTCGGAAAATCTCAAAACACGTATTAGCTTATTTGTTCCTATGAGTACTCTTGCGAAGTTTCGGGTCGAAATTAGTCGAAATGTCCAAGTTATACGGTTTCTTCATACAAACTTCCCACCCCTGTTTCACCCCCTTAAAGGGTGAATTTTGAAAAATCCTTTCTTAGTGCTCCCCTAGACCTCGTAAGGAACCTACGTGCCAAATTTGGAAACTCTAGACCCAGCGGTTTGGCCTGTGCGTTGATATGTCAGTCAGTCAGTCAGTCAGTCAGTCAGTCAGTTTCTTCCTTTATATATTTAGATTATCAAGTTTTTTTTTTGTTCAAGTGGGCGATTTTCTGATCGCTTAGTAAAGTAAAAGTGGCTCGAAAGATGGCGCTAACAGATGGGGCCTCTTATTTCTTACATTTTAATTTAAATTCAACATTGTCCAGAGCCACGCTTAAGATAAAAAAAAATTGTTAGCCATTGGAAAGTCGCCATACTTTCTTTGGTGGCAGCAGCTACTCTGCAGGGGACGGCTGAAAATCAGCAACACTGCTGAGTCCCTACCCTTTCATCACAATACTGTAGTTCTCGATTCTAGGTATGCTTGCGTTTTCTTTTTTGTGATGAATAAATATCTTTTATTTATTATTAAATAAAATATTTTTGATCTTATTCATAGTAATGAAAGGAAATTACATTTAGTACAAAATTCACGCCGTCACATTCTGACATTTATCCTTCGAGTACAAATAAAGCCACTCTTATTATTCATGCTGGTTCCTAAATAGTGAGCCAAGAAGTGAACTGGAAAATGAAAAGTGAGCCGAGTGAAAAAATAAATTACTCAATCTTGCACAATCTTGTCTAGTGGAGTGCGCGGCTGCTCTCCATAACGTTTCCTCTGTCCTTGAGAGTCCTCATAAAATATTACCTACACCGCTTTACCCCAACTCCCTCGGCAGTGGCTACTTTGCTTTGAGCAACAAATGAAAAATTTACTACGGCTTTAAATGTGTTGTCTATTATCATCTAGAATCTAACTAATATTATAAATTCGAAAGTTTGGGGATGTTTGTTTGTTAGTTGCGCAATCACGGCGAAACTGAAACATTGAATTGGTTGGTGGTAGTACATTTTAAAATGCCAGCCTGGCTAGCTACCACCATCTTATCTAAATCATAAAAAAATACATAATAAATGAAAAACATCCATAATTCGGGTACACGTGTCTGTATTCGTCATACAAACATGTGCCCCTGTGGGATTCGAACCAGCGACCTCTTGGTATATCAGTCAGAGTTTCTAACCACTACACCAGATAAAAGGATGTAACTCTGATGGCTGGGTATGCAGGCAGGGTATAACAATTTTATTTTTGTGATTTCTGAGAGTTCTACATAGAAATTAATGACGCAAAAGGCCACACCTGTTTATGGACAGCATACACTTGCAGCATATCCATACTAAGCACTCAACAGGCACAAGTTAGGTATATAGTAAATATTCGAAATGTAATAAGCCAGACAATATAAAGAATTTCTAGACGTTTCCCAGTACTACCAAAATAAATTCTTTTGTATGGAAACATACAATACAATGCCTCGCTATTTAATCCTTATATTCCGTTTGCTTCTATAAAATATTGTAAGTCTGTGGAGTTCAAGTACCTTGACCTCGATTGACCTCATGGAGGCTTATAATGTTTTATTAGTAAGAGGATCGAATGGAATTATTTTTTTTTGGTGAAATAGCAGATTCTTTTTTTTTATGCACAATGCATTAGCGCTTGACCTCAATCACACCTGATGTTAAGTAAACATGAGGCCGAAGGTGGTAGCGTACTGACCCGGAAACCCCATCTTATTTGGGGGACTGGCTATCTTATCTCTGACAACCGCAACATTACAATGCTATCAACATTACTGTATGGCGGCAGATTTGGATAAGATGGTGGTAGCTAGCCAGGCGGATATTTAAAATACCCTACCACCAACCAATTCTCGATGTTTATTCATTTTTCCTAAATCTGTGAATACGGAAATAAAAATACTCCAAAAGTTAGGGTCAGTCTCTTGAGTACGATTTCTTGAAACGGTTTTTGTAGCTGTCATTCGAACCCTATCTCAACTTTCCCTTTATTATTCATATATAAAATAAATATCAACGTTGACACAAGTAGCTACGCTTCTCTTTATGGGCTGCGGCTTTTCTATTTTATCTTTCCTGCTATTTAATGTAATCTAAGCAGTGCCTAGTTACATAAAAGCTGCTATTGAAATGAAAAGACCCTTTGAACGAATGCTACAGTGGAGCTTGTATAAAATTATTTTAGTAGAGAAATCTTGTTTAGTGGTAGGTACTTGCATTGCTTTGCTTTCATTTTCGATTTCATTAGGTTTGCACGTTTCAACGGCGAGGGCAATATTTGTATTTGTATATCAAATTTATTAAAGTGGTGGGAAGAAAAGTGAACAGAACATTACTCGTGAACCCCTCAGTGACCATCATGGTGAGACCACGAATCTGGATTGAAATATGTATATAGTCTAGTATGGTAGTATTAGAAAAAAAAATCAATACACAACGTTCAAGTTCGTTCTTGACCGTAAAGACATGTTCCATCCACGGTTCCTCTTGTATATTTTAAATGAATTTTTGACCTCATTCACTTAACATCAGGTTGAGGTTAAGTGCGAACACGTTGTGGTTTTAAAAAAATTGGTTTTGGTTTACATGTAGGTACTTAGGTTTTTGTAATTAATCTCGTTTAGGTTTCCTAGAATACTTAATGAGATGTACTTACCTATCTTCATAAAAGAACTGAAAATGTAATATACAGATATCATCTCCTTAGAAACTAATTAATTAATAACGGATTTCAAAGCTTCATAGTCTAATTTGGTTTCCAAATACATTCGTCTTTAGGCGGATTTGAATTACATTCCTTGCACAGTATTACGTAGGTAGATATACTATATTGTGTGTATCTGTTACAATATCTGAAGTTAATACATAATGTTGTACCTACATAAGTAACAGTCAATAACAGGGCAGGATATTGGATACTGAACAGCCTTTGTGAGTGTATTCAGGCGAACGTTACCGTCAATTTGATATTGTATGTACTACGTACTTCAACTTTTACCAACTATATTTATATGTAAGAGCCATGAGTAAGGTTTTCAATTTGTTATGATTTGTGGGAGCCAACGTATTCCTTACACATACACCCGTATAATATTAAAATTGAATATGATTTGTATGGGGTTCTGTAACTTCACAAACATTTATAGTAAAACACCAAAATTCAAAATAATTACTATACCTGCTATAGCCGAATATTAAAAACAAATTTAAACAACAATTAAAAAATCATCGCTGACACAACAATGCCATTAACATTGCTGCTTAGATTTAAATAAGATGACCACTGTAACCAAACCGTATAATAAACGTACCCCGCTGGGAGCCGAACCCGTGATCACACTTTTATAAACTTTATGTTGTTCACATTGAGCCTTTGAGGCGGTTAATAAAACGCGAATAATTCATCACCAAAAATTTACAAAATAACCGACAGCAAGGTTCCACTCGCTATCTACGGAGTGCATCATTATATCTTAACCAAATTTACATGGGGTCACCCTGGGAATAAACACTAACAAAACAAAAAAAGTCATGCATAAAAATACAGAGAAACATAGAATCTCCTAATTTTTTTTGGAAGTTGGTCAAAAACGTCGGAGACTATCCACATCCTAACATACCTATGTGCGTGTCTCTTGTGTGTGCTGAGGGCGGAGTGTGAGTTTTGTTTCGACTTAACTTTACTACCGCGTCCACGTTTACGTGACGATTTGTATGAAGAAATGTGCAGCGCCTCTAGCGGATAGTTTGCATAACGATTTTTTCATAGATACTTTTTGCGTAAACGCGAACGCGATGGTAAAGTTAAAAACAAGACAAAACTCGCACTTCGCACACTGGATATACATCGTTAGCAAAGAAGATTCAAGAACAAGAGGTAAGCTTCTTACGACACTCGTTCCATTTATTGGTCTGCATTAGACCCGGTCTATTGAAACGTTCCTAATAAGATTACGGGCCTACGTGTATTTTTCTGGAGTACTTTAGAGTAAAGTAACATGGAGAGACGTCGAAGCCCTTTGTGAGATATAGGCGAAACCCATTGCTCCTTAGTAAATCTAACGATTTTCATTGTGCAAGTTGTGTTCAACTTGTTGAACATGATATGACTTAGATTGCTTACTTTGTTTGTTCAAGAAGTACTTACGTAACTAGAACTCGTATTACTTGAGACACTGGTATTATCATGAGCATTATAGAATATAAACACACGGAAATTGCAAATAATCTACAAATACACAGTACAGTGTCGGAATGTAAAGTTTTTCGCCATTAAACTGAATATCATAAAAATGCCACAATAAAAACAGATTTAAAAAATATTAAAATATTGTCATTCATACAAATATTCATGGATATTTTATGATCTCTATGAAACAAACTTAGTATAGAGACCAGAGATCTACTCAACTAGAAATCTTTTTATATTAAGCCATAATCATACTTTACTCAAGTATAGAGGGTACCTATTTCCCACAAGGCATTCCATACAAATTATCAAGTTCAAAATTTTCGAAATTAATAGACCAATTCTAATGAAACTTTATACATATAAGCAGGATACAAAGAGCTAAAAATTTAGTAGAGAATATTTTCAAGACAGGGTACAACTACTAAATTAGAGCGATTTTAAGCTTTCTATAGTAACAAATATGCAATATATTCTTTTTAATTCAAAATTTGGAATATTTTTTAGATCTATACATCCTGCTTATTATGTATATAGTTTCGAAAAATTTGACCTAGAAAATTTGTATGAAATGGCGTGTGAAATAAACCCTCTTAAGATATGTAAATGAGGCTTTAAATAAAAATAATTTGTATATTGTATACTATCACTCGTATGTCGCAGCCTAGTTATGTAATTAAAGCCATTAAAACGACTATTTATAACAGAATTATGTGTGTATATATAAATATTTATGTAACTTTCCGTATGTGTCATTTGGGACTAGAAAAGGATTTGGTAACAAGTGTCTGAAATATTGCAATTTTTGTTGTAAAGGACTGGTGTGCAAGCCAGTCCCTCCAAGAAGGCTATGGCAATTCTGATAATATGTCAGTACTAATAATTATAAGAACGTTTATTACAAATTTTTTTAAAGGCAGGGTAAGCAATTACGGTTTTGTTAAGCTTTATTTAGATAGAAATAAAATTGTTTAATGAAAGCTAATCTAACTGAATAACTTCAAAAAAATAATGGATGACCAAAATCGTTCCGCGTTTTTTATAATAGAAACAAATACTATCTGTAATTCTATTATGAAAATCTTGCATTCATAGAATTGAAATTGCAAGATAATCTAACTTATTTAAGGCTCAATCGCTCAAAAGAGAAGTCAATGTTTTTGTAGTATTTAATCTTGTCGCCGGGTCAGGGGCGAGAGGAAAGGGGCGGGGATCGCTGCCTGCCGATTAAACTCCTCTTTGGAAGATCGATGTTTGTGTTGTTCTACGTAGATAGATATCTTAGATAAAATAGACCCCTTGTTAAGTTTATTCAGGGTACTAGCCTTCTACCCGTGGCTCCGCTCGCGTTAAATCAGGGGTAATATAGCTTAATAAAAGAGGTTAACGTTGCATTTAATAAAAAGGTGATCATTGTCCAGCCAGCCTTTTATCTGATTTGTGGTGATTAGTTTGAAGTAGGTGAACTAAAGGTCTTAGCATACGTGACGGGAATTTCTCGGACGGAACGGAGACGGGAAGTTATAAGTTCCTAACGTGAAAGTGGTTTTAAAACATACGTACAGTGACGGTGTTCAACGATAGTCGTGCTAGTGCTGCAACCATATTTCAGCACAAAATGTTCGATTTTACTTTTGAAGAACTAGCAATGGTTGCCGTAGCATTAGATGAAGAAGATGCCATAACGATGTTTTTTCTATTGCCGTCCCGTTCCGCCCGTGTTTCTCGCCACGTGTATTTTATTGCTATGTTTTCAAATGCAATGATGTCAAAAAATCGTACCGTTCCGTCCGGCACGAGAATAAACACGTCACGTATGCTAAGACCTTAATTCTATAAAATATTGTAAGTCTGTGAAGTTCCATTACCTTGACCTCGGTTGATCTCATAGAGGCTTATATGTTATATTAGTAAAGGTATTACTCATAATTAGGTTAAAAGCTTTTCGAGTGCAGGTTACAGTGATTTTTTAATTTATCCTGTATTCAAAAAGAAATTTTAATTTATCTAATAAGGGCACCACTGGACAGAATAAACCCCATTAAAGTAGCCCGTGGGCTAAATGTCCACTTTTTGAAACGGCTATGCTAAGTTTCGCTGACAACGCTTTACAGCGAGCCAGATGTACAAAACTACACAAATGTTATTTATTCCACAATAAAAACAGTTACAGTATAAACATGGAACTTAAAAATATGGTGGGTTGGGTTCTAGTGTTACTAGAAGTGATTTCTTTTAGGTAACCAACCACTGAGTAAAAACATTTGGAAGTACAAATGGCACATCACAAAATTCCCAAGACTGTCATGATGATAGTTTTGTGATATGGCTTTATACGTCTTCTGTATTTCTATATCGTTTGTGCTTCATTGTAATACTTCGTGAAATTGGTCAATTGCCCAGTGTTTCAACCATGTATTGCTATATCGTTTGTGCTTCATTGTAATACATTCGTGAAATTGGTCAATTGCTTAGTGTTTCAACCCTGTATTGACTTCTGTATTGCTATATCGTTTGTGCTTCATTGTAATACATTCGTGAAATTGGTCAATTGCCCAGTGTTTCAACCCTGTATTGCTATATCGTTTGTGCTTCATTGTAATACATTAGTGAAATTGGTCAATTGCCCAGTGTTTCAACCCTGTAGCATCCTGGTAGGATAGTTAACACATCAAAAATATTTTTAGTTTTACTAAAATTGAAATAGAGATAGATTAACCGTTCATTTGTTTCTAAAGTCACACAAATAGCTTTGACTCCGTTCACAAAATAGAAAAACTCAAATATAAATATTACCGAGTCGCTTAAGTATAAAATGTGGATGGTTAAGTACTTGTTAGTTCATTTCATTTCGCTACAGTAATCAAATAGAGTTTATTTAGCGGACTCAAAGCGGTCGGTCCCATGCCGCTGTTTGTTTACATGCAACTCGTTGGATACAAATACTCAAACTCCAGGCTATTACTGCACTGGCCTGTCAACATTGGACTGCATACAGTTTTAAATACTTTCAAAGCGTTCTGTTAGCTAAATTATATGCGACTTTGGCGAATATTTTTAATAACGGCGAAACGAAAAGGGTTTACTTTAGAGGGTCGCTGCAGTAGTTATGTTTCTCTGAAACGAGTGGTTCGATTAAGCTGTGGTTCTTTTTCATTACATTGATTGAGCTTTTAGATAGATAAAGCCTTTATTTGTTTCCACACACATACATTTAGCTTATATTGATTGATACACAGTTATTGTAAGAAATCAACTATATACGCTAACATAATTTTGTAATACTAACGCATGTGTGTAACGCAGCAGTACAAATGAGTCATAAGTCTGTGTATTAGATTGATTATTGAGCAACACACTGATTTTCAGCTATTGGTAACACTGCAGACATGTTCTTATTAATACATTGTTTTCGTCGTAGATTTTATTTTAATTTGCCTTTTTGTGTCATTACATGACATCTTTACACTATAGGTGAGTCTAAATTGAATGCTTGTTTGAACCGGTCCTATATACGGTGATCACCACAAACTATGGCCCATCTACTATGCTGCCATACGTGTCCCGACACTTTACGCTACAGGACCTCTACGATGCCACAGACAATGACGCATGGCCGCGCTCTGTCCTCAAGAATTTGATGCTTTTGCCATCGACGCTCTAAGAAGCAGGTAAAGGAAATAAATATTTTATTATCAGTCGAATCAGTTCAAAGTGTTCAGAAGCTAAAATATTTAAATACTTACTCTATTAAAACTTTTTGATTTGATTTGGTCTTCAAATACTCCAATTTGTTGCTTTTGGTAATTATGACCACAGACATATAAATAGTAGCAGACCGTACATGAGGATTTAATAGTAGCCAGTTTATTTACAGTATTAGACATGTTTAGACTTTGACATATGAAGAAATTAGTTATAATTGTGTGGCATATCAGATTACGAACTTATTAATAAGTAATCTAATACCTCTTAAACGTAATGTTTTGAATCAAGGATAATTTATATACCTACAAGGTGATATTTTGTATAACAAAAAGCAGATACACCCCAATCTGGTCATTTATTTTGTAATCAATATGGGAAGAAAAAATAAAACATTGTTGGGAATTCAGTTATTGTTGTTTCGGCTTGTATGGTGTTTATCATTCCTTAATTAGATTAATAAGATTTTGTGCGATTAATGATATACGCTGCAATATTTGTGTCGTATTTGTTAAAGAGTATTTGATTGATTGGTTAAGGAAAAATATATAACCATAGTATAAAATAGTAACCTTGTATAAAAATCCTCGTGAGTTTGCATGTATATTAATGTTTGCTATGTTACTATTCGTAAGCCTCGCGTTTATAACTTGGCATTGGTGGAAAATTTGGAATGTATTCAAAGTGAAAAAAATCTGTATTTTGTAGGTATATAGTATATACTCGTACATGTTTAAAATAGTCAGATTATACATGTTTTAAGCGATTTTATAGACATTACGTTTGATTTTCTGTATAATTCGAAGGTGGACCGTGGATGCTGTTTCAAGCAATAATATTTTATTGTTTGGAACACCCAAATACTTTAGTTTGGGTTATCTTTGACCACCCCTTTTGGGATAAAGGTCGGGACTTTATTATACTGAATCGTAATAACTGTGTTTAATTAATATAATTGTGACATTTCCCACAGTAACATTCGTTTGACCAAATTAACCCAACAAATTATTAATGCTTGATAAAGCGCCCTTCACTATATGGAAACATTTTTCCCTGACTTAGAGATTAAATAGAAAAGAGATCTCGTACATCAAATGCTATGAAAATCACTGAGGAAAATCATACAAAAACATCTGTACGTTCCTTGGTATATTTTGGAGCAAGGTTGTTTAAGTATACGTACCTTGATATGACGAGATGAATGTCTTTGAAAAGGGAAACTCCTCTGCTTACATAAAATATTTACGTAAGAGAACGTAATAATTATAATGGCATACGAAATTGATATTCTAAATGTCAAACCCACAACTAGTACTAGAAGCCGGCCAAAGATAGGGCAAGTCGGAGGGCACGTTCAATAGTCGGTCTCGGTTATTTGGCTGGTCTTACAGGCTTTAAAACGCGTGACTGTTAGGTGGCCATTAGAAGAGACGGAGTCCCAACAGTTAGGTACGTAATGTTGATGTATCTTGTATAGTTTACGGTGTTCTTGGCATTTAGATTTATTTGTTCGATTGATCTGTACAATGGGTTAGAACTTGACCTCAATCACACCTGATGTAAAGTGAAGATTTTTTTTTTTTATATGAGAGGGCGGCAAACGAGCATGCGGGTCACCTGATGGAAAGCAATCACCGCCGCCCATGGACACCCGCAACACCAAAAGGGTCACAGATGCGTTGCCGGCCTTTGAGGAAGGTGTCCACCCCAGAATAAGTAGGGCAGCCTGAGCGATGAGGGATTCTCCAGCACTAATAGTGCTGGTACCCTCCTGGGGTACTAACTCTTTAAATACCGCTACCATTCTGGAGAGAGACTGGAAGGTGGGCCTCCGGCGCCCTCGCTCACCGGACGAAGCGCAGTGGCAAAATGCCACTACTCAGACGTCGGTCTTCTGCGAGAGGGTGGTACTTCCCCGGTCGAGCCGGCCCATTGATGCTGCAAGCTAATAGCTTACAGCGTGGCTCTCTACAAAGATGAGGCCGAAGTGGAAACGTGCTCATCTAGATACTCTAACGTATTTGGAGGACTGGCTATCTTAACTCTAACAACGGGAACACAATTATACCTACTAACAGTAGGGGAGAGTGTGCATGAAAGAGCCAGGCTTTGAAAGAGCCGATGTGATTTTCCATTACTTATCGATATTCTACCAAAGTTTAATTTTACTCCTTAAATAGCAACACTGGATAGCTGTCACCCACAAACATTTGACAGTTCTACGACAACAAATGGCCTCACAGGACTGTTACGAAAATTCGGAAGTCAAATAGTAAGTTTCTTTAGGTTTCTTTCATCTTTTTTTTCAAAAAGGGTGTTGCATAAGTTGACAAAAGTGATATACAGTATTGGCGCATATATATTTGCCCTTGTTTTGCATACATAATATCAAATCAGCGTTCTGGTATACTGCCTTATTTTTGGGGTTATATTGTTAAAAGATCCGTGTTTTGAAAGAGCCAGTTATCTATGCTTTGAAAGAGCCGGCTCTTTCATGACACGAAAACAGGCTCATTCAATACATCGTTTAGTTTTAATTAACCCCCGACGAAAAAAGAGGGGTGTTATAAGTTTGACGTGTGTCTGTGTGTCTGTCTCTGTGTGTGTGTGTGTCTATGGCAACGTAGCTCCTACCTAAACCAATGGACTAATTCTGATGGTTCTTTTTTTTGTTTGATAACTGATGTGATGGAGATTGTTCTTAGCTATACTTTATTTATTTAATCTTTATTGCACAAAATACAAAAAAATGTGTATGTACAAAAGGCGGACTTAATGTCTAATGGCATTCTCTACCAGTCATATTTATGGAGGTCTGGGGTGTCCAAAATTTTTTATTTTAGTTATTTCATTATATGATATATGTTTCAGAATAGAAAGATATGTCTTTGCAAGCGTCAACAACTAAAACTACTAGAAGAATGGTACAAGTGCAAGATATGTAACGGGTGGGCAAATGAATCGTGTGGCCATAAAGGGGTGATTAATTTCTTCCCCCAAAAATGTTTTTAAGTTTAAATTGTTTTTATATTGTTTTTATTTTTTAAGTTATAGAGTATACGAAAAAGGGCTCGATTTTATGTTTTTAGACAAATTTTTATTAATTATTTAATTTTTGACTAAGACAAAGTTCAAAAGTTTTAATTGTTGATTAAGACAATGTTTAATTATTACTGAGACTGTTTAAAAATTGTGATTTTCATAGAATTACCAAAGAAAGCCTAAGCTTACTTTACTTGGTAATACTAATATTAATCTGATTTTAAATACTTAACATAATTTTAATTGATAAAAAACCGTTTAGTACCTCAAAAGTAGGTATCGGCTCTTTCATAACACATGGTAGCTCTTTCATTGACCTGCTGCTATGAAAGAGCCGATATCGTTTTTTTTAAAAACTATTTATATAAGAGATTATCAGCGTTGTTATCCTCTTTATTTTCATTTTATAACATTGCCAATTAAAGTGATTATAAGAAAACCTAGTTTCATTTGAAAATAATATAATAAAAGTGTGTTTTTTTTTATACTAAGCAAAACTGGCTCTTTCATCCACACTCTCCCCTACAGCGCTTCGTCGGTAGACTTAGACAAGATGGTAGTTGCTAGCCAGGTGGACATTTAAAATGGACTCACTCTTGGCCATCTGACAGTGTCTTCATATTAAAGTTCAAGATGCCTCCTGGCCATCGACTTCTGACCGCGCAGATGTCGCATAACTTAGTTAATCATAAAACAAATAGCGAGAAACGTAGAGCAATCTACGATGGCATAACAATAATGTAATAATTTTAAAAGTTATGAAAAAAATGTTGAACTAAAACTCAGTTTCGTAACACAGGTGGTGTCATTCAATTAACTTTACACCGCATTATACGAGCTCTGAAACGTCTTTATACATTGTGGAGGGAAAGTTTGCGTTTGCTAAAGCTCCGTGCAAACAGAGATGCGCCGAACTAAAGCGAATTTGCATGTTTACACACGGCCGTCTCCGCCGCGTAGCGCTGCTCCGTGTATGTGCCCCATTGAAATAACTTTCACAAATATATGCTACACAAATATTGGCCAGGTATAGGAGGATTTTGTTTACGCTCAAGTGGTGACTGACTACTACGACGTGCACTTGGCATTGATTTTAAGACTGACTGTATAAAAAATTAACATTTTCCTGTTTTACACTTTTTTTCCCTTTTAATTAGTTTGGGGATCAAGTGTCACCGAGCGGAGTAAAACTGTTGGTACTGGCTTACAGGAGTTGAGGAATGTGGAAGTGGGAAATAAAAAATATATAAATAACGAGATATTTACCTACCTAAAAATATTATAAATACGAAAGTTTGGATGTTTGTCTATTTGTTTGTTTGTTGCTCAATCACGGCGAAACGGATGGACGGATTTGGGTGAAATTTGGTATACAGGTAGAATATACCCTGGACTAAAACATAGGATACTTTATATCCCGATAAAAAGAGTAGTTCCCGCGGGATATACAAATTTCCGGTATAAAGTTATTCCACGCAGGCGAAGCCGCGGGCGATAAATTAGTAATTAATAATTTAATCCAGTCACTTCGTTCAGAAATGATAAGTTCAAATGGTTTTTATAATTTTTTAATGTGTTATATGTTTGACGGCCTTTTGTGTGTGTCCAATCTTTGTTCGGACGTATCTTAGTAATTTGTGGTCCCATTTCAGATTCTAAGCCATGTTAGATGAAAAAAAATCGTTTCGAAGATATATAATAATCTCTTAATACAGTTTTTTGGTAAATTAGGATGATATCATAGACTAATGTTTTTTTTTAATTTTTGTTACACTCGGGTATAAATTCTTAGCCATGTTTTCGAAGGTACTAGCTAGATGCTAGTATCACAGGTAATTATTAAAGTTATTATCACAGTTTTTTGGTTTATTTGGATGGTGTAGTTATTTGTTTTCTCGGGGTTTATAGATTTTCAATTTGTGAGTAAAGAAATTTATTTCTCAAAATTTCTCAAAAATTTAGAGTTATTACTTGTCATGTCTACACATCCTCTCTCAAAATCTTTGGGGATGCTATTTTGTAAGAACTAAACTATCTTTTCTTTGTTGCTGGTAGCGTGTTGTTATATTGCTAATTTTTTTATTATGATATCATAGTTTTCGGATTTTTTAAACTATCAGTATATTTATGATGTTCGATGCATCTTTACGACTAAACACACAAAGTTAATATACAGGAGTCATGTTATATTTGAATTGAATTCGACGGATAAATATCCCAATTTCGCATAAGTTATTCCGAGACATAATACGTGAAAACCGTCAAGTCGTGCGTGACAAGATAGAGGCGGTCGGGTTTACGCGATGCTGCCTTGGACCCTCCGCTACGATGAAATGCGGGGCATCCAACCGAGAACCTTAAGCCCTACGAAGGGACTTTTATCATAACCATACGTGAATGCCCCTTCCTCTGATATCTGTTTATCATTTGTTCAATGAAATTAGTAATCAGTTGTTTTTCTATAGCCGACTACCCCAAGCAGTGTATGTATAGATACACTACTGCGTGCGTAAGTATTCCAGCGTAACAATCAAACTAATAGGATTTAACCTCCGACGAAAAACGACGGGTGTAACGTGTTTGACCGAGTTGTGTGTACGGGTCCGGACGAATCTCAGTAATGCGTTGTCCGATACGATAGGCGATAGGTTCTTAGCCATGTTTGATGAAAATCGGTTAAACTGTTTAAAAGATATTTGGCTTTTAACATAAATTTCAACATATTATCAGGAATTTTCAACATATATTTTTTTAATTAAGATTAAACTCGAGCATACTTTCTTAGTCAAGTTTATTGGAAATCGGTTAAGCCGAGTCCGATATTTAGCTTTTAACACAGTTGGTTTGATTTATCTGGTTGATATAGTCATTTATTTTCTCAGGGATTTTCTAAATTTTCAATTCAGTTTATCTGTAGTAAATTATTTTCTAAATTTATACATATATGTGTAGTTATATATATACCTGTACCTAGTGAATGGTCTTCTGTATTTATTATAGATAGAGCCGTATAATGTGAGGTCCCTATTACGATTTGTACGGACGTATGCTTGGCACAAGAAGTTTCGTGGGCCACTGTGCTTGTTCCGGTACATTTAACCGTTGAAAGGGTAGCCTTCCGAGTCTCTATTCAAGATTAACGATACATAGCTCCATTTTATGAACTTTTTACTATAATAAATAAACCAAAAATGACTTGATTTGTCCTTTAGAAAAGCATTGACAAAGATTGGGGATTTGGTATGTGTTGAAATATGGAAGCCATTATGCATGGCAAGGAAAGTTTGATCATTTATGTGTGATCCGTAGGGTGAAACGATTGTGTACGCATAATAGGCATAATGTACGAGTATTTATCCCACGGTTACCTACTCCTGACTTTTTAGTGGTATATAAAAGGCATATTCTACTTGTATACCAAATTTCGTCGACCAAACAAACATCCCATCATCATAGTTCATGGTATTATAGGTACCTATAGTACTAATAGTATTTTTTTATTTTTTTTATGCACGACGGGTTCGTACTTGACCTCAATCACACCTGATGTTTATAGTCATAGTGGTAAAAACTAGTAAATAGTATAGTATAGTAATAGTAATAAAAAATTTAATCGTTTGTGTTCAAACAAAGCGTGTGTGTTGTGTTGTGTGTGGTTGGTGGTACAGCATTTTAAATGTCCGCCTGGCTAGCTACCACCATCTTATCTAAATCTACCGCCATACAGCAATGTTAATAGCATTGTTGTCAGAGATAAGATAGCCAGTCACCCAAATGTGTTGGGGTTTCCGGGTCAGTACGCTTTTACCTTTGGCCTCATCTTCACTTAACATCAGGTGTGATTGACGTCAAACGCATATCCAATTAAACATAAAACAATAAAAAAAAGAATAGCGAAAACAACTATGCCACGTGTTCGAGTGGTGTAATTTACACCAATCCGCAGGTTTTATCTCAAGTTTTTATACAAATTACAAATTGGAGGTGCCACAATACGTTGCTATCAATTCCAGATGACTGAGTTACTTCAATGTCCTATTCAATTACAACAGCCTTCAAAGATAGGTAAATGAAAAGCGGGCTCTGGTTTTAAGACGGCCCCTGTGGGATTGAAAGGACCCTTCTTAGTCGGGTGACAACTCGGCCTCTCATTCAGGATAGATGATGGAATACCGGTGTACGAACGTATTGGGAATTATTCGTTGTAAGCAACGTTCTGTTTTCGACAGAAATAGGGCGAGTTAATTTACGGGCGAAGTTCTCTGTAGGTATGTAAGTGTGGAGTTGGGTAGTTTGGAACAACGGAGGCGTTTTGATCATTGTGGTGGCACTTGTATGAGTGACGGATTATAATTTGATTAGAACGAAATTGTACGGAAGTTTTTTTTTTGTTATGCACGACGGGTTTGTACTTGACCTCAATCACACCTGATGTTGAGAAGATGAGGTCGAAGGTGGAAGCGAACTGACGCGGAAACCCCAACACATTTGGGGGACTGGCTATCTTATCTCTGACAACCGGAACACAACAATGCTATTAACATTGCTGTTTGGCGCCAGATTTAGATAAGATGGTGGTAGCTAGCCAGGCGGTCATTTAAAATGCCCTACCACCAACAAAACCGAGTACTTAAACATGTACCCCGCTGGGGATCGAACTCGCGACCTCCGAATCGTTAACCCATGTAATAAACATGTCATTAAAAAAAGAATGAGTGTGAGTCTGATTTGTGCACCGAGGTTTCCGTACAAACTTGTATGTAGATAATTCATTCATCACGGCAAACGAATCTCTAATTGTGAGTTTTGACTTACAAAAACATAAATATTATTTTAATGTGAAATAACAACTAATTTTAACCACCTCCGTGGGTGAATGTAAACAACATAGCTTGTTATTACAAAAGATGGTCTAAGTCAAGTCTGAACATTAAGTCTGGTTTAAACTATAGTCTAAGATTTTTTATTATTACAAAATCAAGTTTTTCTACTTAGATCAGGCTTATCTCTGGTTTAAAATTAGACCTGGCAACCACCTAGTTTATCTGTGGTCTAAAGTGATATGACATATTTGAGTGTCATCTAAGTTTAAAAAAGGAAGCTCCTCCGCTATCAGTGTTGATTGCAAGTTCACAACGGTGTTATTTTTCAGTACCTATCGAAAGGCATTTCCTATAATATTATAATACAATAGACATTCCATTCCATAGCAATTTGTGAACTTACTTTCTCTCCAGTACTCCAATTGTCTCGTCTTTTTTTTTTATTTTCCATATTTCTGTTCCGTCCGTGTGGAAAATGCTTCGAAAAAGTTTTCACTAGCTAGGTACTTAGTTCACTTTTTTATCGGCTCCCGCCCGCAAATGCAAACTGTTGACATTTGTGTTTCATCGACACAAATGCCTAAGGCACAAGCTCAATAAAATGTTGTAAAATGATACCTAGCGTCAAAAAGCCCTTAAATAAGTGAAACAAATATTATTTCTTTATACTATACCATTAAATTCACTATTTTATTTTATGAATATTATTTCAGATAAAAAATATAATAGAGTATAATGCGTGTACAGGAATACAAAAGTGAGCAATGATTGATGAACGAATGATAATACTTAGACTTAGGATGGACTCGAGTTTATCTAAACTACAGCTTTGCATTTTTTTGTAATGAAGCCAGGGATTATACCTAAGTCTATTTTTGAACTAGGCTTAAGCCAGGACTTTATAGGCCTAGTTTAAACTTGGGTTTATCAATTTTTTTGTAATAAGACTAATTGGGTTTACGAATATCTAGATACAAACATCTTGTCTAAGTCTGCCGCCAAACAGCAATGTTAATAGCATTGTTGTGTTTCGGTTGTCAGAGATAAGATATCCAGTCCCCCAAATAATTACATTACATTTCCACCTTGCGCCTTATTTTTACTTAACATCAGATGTGTTTCAGGTCAAGTGTTAACCCGTTGTCCTTAAAAAAAGCTAATTAAGGATTTTCAGATTTATTTCTTTACTCTTGCTTGAGATCTTGCTTCTTGCCAAATTTCATGATTCTATAGGTGAAGGGAAAGTTTTAATTTGCGTGTGTTAAAATATGCAGCATGAATGGCCGTATTTTTTATTTGATGCTTCATTTTTTAGTTTCAATGGACCTGATATTCATCATCATCAAATCAGTCACAGGACGTTCTCTGGAATTCTATGGGGATACCTATATTCAGCAGTGGACCTGATATTATTATCACATATATATGTCTATGCGTAGACGTAGAAAAGGAAACTACGGCGCTGATTTACAGTCAGAACCCAACATTATAAATACAATTTCTCGTACCTTTCCTGTATTTTCCGGTAGCAGGTTATTGGTCGCATTTCGACAACCGTTCCAAGTAATCCTCGCTTCATTGGCGATGAAAGCGCAATTTTACTGCCGCTAAATATTACTTATTTGAACTAATTACAATAAATTATTAAGCAATTTCTAAGTAGATTAAATAGGTTTGGAGCGCGCGGAATAACTTTCCTAATCTGTGGTGAAATGGTGGAAAATTTAGTAGGTTGTGCATAATTGTTATTTGTTTTAACCCTCCACCAACAACGACGGGTGTTACGTGTTTGACGGCGTTGTGTGTGTGTTTGTTTGTCTTTGTCCGGACGTATCTCAGAAATGCGTAATCCGATTTGAGTGCGGGTTTTTCATATCAAAGACTCAATTAGAAGAGAAAAGGTCGACAAACAATTATATAACCCAAAATGTAAACTGACAATGACTCAAAAGAACTCGTTTTTTATGGCCATAAAGGTATATAATTACTTACCAGATGATATTAAGGACTTGCCCCTAAACTAATTTTAAAGGAAAATTCCGTCTTGGCTAATATAACCCTTGTTTTTACCAATAAATACACTTGAGTGATAATTTGGAATCTATCAGTTAAATAATTGAAAAACTAAAATTCAAAAGGATCCCCAATGAATATTTTATAATTAATGAGTAATTAATTAATAAATTTATAAAATTAAATTTATACACAAATAAAAAATAGAAAATTAGTGATTGTCGACATGACACTCGATTTTAGGATGTTTTAATAATAACAATAATAATCCCCAATAAAGATCGATAAATTGGGCAGTTATTATAAATAAATAAATATACAAAAAAAAAATATATCTCCAAAACAACATTGTTATGAATTGCAATTTAATATGGGAATCTGACACTATTAATGATTAGTTAAATTGGCCTGTTGTTACGTATTGTTATTTAATTGTATTTTGACACAACATATATAAAGTAAGATGATAGATAGATAGATAGGACCTTTATCTGTTTACCCAAAATCTAACAAATAAATAATTTTCTTTCCTTTCTTTCTAGCGAACAGGTTCTAAGCTATGTTTGATTAAGCCGATCGAAAATATTTAGCTTTTAACATAGTTTTTTTAGTGCATTGCGATGATATCATAGCCTTTTGGAGGTTTTCTGAATTGTCAAGATTGCGCATTTCATTTACTGCTCTTCCTTGTAATGAAAAATGCATTAGAAATAGTGATTATAATTAAGCCACAATGTAATAGTCTTAAAAAAAATGCTGGCTGCAGTGTCATTTGTGCGAGGCTTTAATAACTTTCGATCTCCAACTCGTCTTATACGCTTGGCGATAGGGCAAATCCTCCCATAAAAAAACGTTATAAATCATATCATGGGAGAGGCCATCAACAATGGACTTATACAGGCTGACTGGTTGAACGACCGATGAAATTAAGGGGTCAATGAACTCATATACGAGCAACTTTTGCTATGGGACTAATTCTGAAACGCGACAAAGCTGTTTCGTTGCATGCAGTTGGCTGAGTTCGGTATTAACTTTTATAGTACGGAGCAGCTGATTATTTTCCCGCGCTTTCAGTTCATTGAGCCGCTATCAGTTCATTCTTGCGTCTGTTTTACAACCAGTCAGCCTTTATACATATAAGCGGAAACCTCTTAACATAGAGTTCGTATCATTAACATTAACAACTTTTGTTTTTAGACTATTTAAAATTCTCGATTTTTTTTTGGTACATACATTTTTGTCTATACAAAATACAATACAAAAAGTTTTTATTTTATCTCACAAAAATATACATAGCTGAACAATAGGTGCACAATCTATGAAATATACATAGTTTTTGTGAGAGCCTAGTGTTTGTACTAGGAAACCTGTGTGACAAATCACCAGCCTGGTGGTGTCTTAAATTGTGAGACAGGATGTGGATATAAATCTATCTATCATTAAAAAGTTGTCAATTAAGTAATAAAAACGAAATGATACGAACACTGTGTTAAGAGATTTCCTGTGATTTACAAACAAAGCAAAAATTGTATTTCCACAAAATATGGCGTAAACAATCATCGCGAAAGTAGATTCCATAATCACAAGATTGACAACCCTAGACTCTAGCTGAGTTGTCGATCAGGCCGTAGACACAAACCTTCTTTCGAACATCATTTTATAAAAAAATATTATCACATTTTTTTTTAAGAATTAGGTCAAGATACATATCTACCGGCACGACCTTTTCCGAAATGCAGTGGTCAGAGATATTCCAAACATTCCAACAACAAGGTCCTTTATCAACTTCTCAATTACCTCTTTCGTTATGGCTCCTGATTACAATAATATGTGGTTATACAGCAACTGCAAAATATACGACCTGTTTGGTGTAGTGGTTAGCAACTCTGACCACTGTACCAAAAGGTTGCTTGTTCGAATCCCGCTAGGGGCATATGTTTGTGTGATGAATACGGATATGTGTACCCGAGTTATGGATGTTTTCATTTAGATAAGTATTATAATATATTGTATATATTACATTTATAAAAGAAAATGTATTTATGTAGTATATCAACCAGCTGGTATCCACAACACAAGCCTATAGTTACTTACTGTGGAACTAGATGGCATTGTGTATATGTGTAATAAAGTGTTTTGAAATAAAGAACCAAACATTCTATTATTTTCAACTGAACTATGCAAAATTCGTAGTACCTATGTTCCGATGATACGCGTCGACAGGAAGTCAGTACTGAAAGGGGAACTCAAAGCCCGCTCGGGATCCACCGACAAAGACGACAAATTTCCTCGCCATTGACACGGAAGGGTGGCCGCAGTATCGAACGGAGCTATTGGAAATTATTTCTCCAAAGCGAATTTCTGCTGTGGACGTAAGTAGGTCGAGATATTTTACGGGTGTGCTTTTTACAATGACGGCGGCGCTCCGAAACCTTTGCTTCGGTTGCGGCTATTGTCAAAGGGAACGCTGATTGGAAGCTGCAGTAAAATTGACTCGAAATATTTATGTTTAATAAAATATTGGTATATTTAGTTTCTGGTGACTTTGTGTGTTCAATTTTAATAACAATTTAAATGGCTGTTCTGGCATTACAACAAAAAAACATGCATACAACAAATTAAGAGGGTTTATCCCGCACGATATTGCACAAAAACTTTAACGTCCAATTTTTTCGAAACGATTGAACCATTCTAATGAAACTTTATACGCACAAAGCACGTATATAGATCTAAAAAGTTAGTAGAGAACATTTCCGAATCTCTTTAAGTTTTCCATAGTAACAGAAAAAATTGAATATAGTCTTTTAAATTAGGGATTTTTAAATGTTTTTTTTGTTAACTTCTTAGATCCTGCTTATTGAATAAATATAAAGTTTTATGACAATCGGTCTATTAATTTCGAATAATTTGGACTTGAAATTTTCTATGGAAAGCAGTGTGCGATAAACTCTCTTAAGAACATATTGCTATTGAAATGAATTCATATTTTACTTAGTTATATTATTAAAATTTTATTTCTAATATTTTCGGCAATATGAATATTTTGTAAAAATTTTGAATTTTGCCTGATTGTGACATTGGAGAGATTTTAATTTTGGAAAGCTAGTGTTTTGGGTTCAGTCGCGTTTCGAAGGTCTCTCGATCGAACTCTAAAAGTTGCTTTGTTGTTTGGATGAGATTGTTATAATTTCTAGGTTTTCTAAATTTTATTTATTGTTAGGAGTATTTTACAACTTTGTACACAGTCGATAAAGCGTGCTCCTCCCTGCTCTATTGTGTACAGGTTTGTATAAGTGTATACTGTTTATTTGTATATGTGTATAACTGCAGTCATATAGAAAACCAGGATACAGCAGTGGTTGATTTCTACAATTTTATACTAACATAGGGAGGGGAACTCTAAGTCCTAAACTAAGATGTCTTGTAAAGGAGGTCAGCGCTTAGGAATAGGTACGTAGGTACCTATCCAAATAGTTACAGTACTTTGGTGTAGCATAAAAAACTTAGGTGTTGTAATGGGCTGATTACTAAATAAACAGGATTTATAGAGTAAGTTCACATTAATTGTGTCAATTATTTTTTTTTTTTTATTAAAAACTGGTTTCGCGTTTGACTACAATCTCACCTGATGGAAACTGACGATGTAGCCGAAGATGTATCACGCGCACCCATTAAAATAAAATACAATACAATAAAGCAATATAATAAAACGCGTAATAAAATACAATTACACACAAATAGACAAAGGATATATAAATAACAATATTGTATTAGACTTAGCCCTACGACAAAGCGATTCATCTCGGTTTCAGGGGACTTGTGTGTGTGTGTGTATGTGGTCAATCCGCATTCTATTTCCTTTCCTAGATCATTCTTATATTATTACTCAAATCCGTCCGGATTGTACTTAAAGTACTTATTTCTGTAATGCTAGCCGATTATTTGTTGGTGTCTTTTTTGTTTCTAAATAATACCTCGTTGTGTAGTTCCGTCCCAACAACTTTGTTCCAGATCTTGCCTCTGACATCTGCTCTCTATATTTCCCAGTGCGCGCTTATTTCCTTTTAAAATTTTCACCTATTGTATTCGTATAAAAGTTTCACGTATTGCTTTGACAGTTTTCAAGTTAGTACTTTAATTATGAATGAAGTTCGGAACGAAACTGGAAGAGAATGTATCGACTATCGTGTATGTAACGCGATTCCGCGTTACAAAAAATAAAAAATGTAAAGGACGCGTTTAAAATACCGTTAATGCCATCTAGTATATATTTATAGAACTATCACCATGGAATAGCTATATAGATACGGATTTCTTAGTGTTTAGATAAAATCATCATCAAATTATGAAACACTTGCTTTTCATCCGTGGCTTCGCCTGCGTGGAATAACTTTATCGCGGATGTTTCTGTTATATCTCGCGATAACTACTCCCTTTATCGGGATAAAGTATATCCTGTCTTAATCCATGATATGTTCTATCTATCTATCTTTCATCCAAATCCGTTCATCCGATTCGCCGTGATTGAGCAACAAACAAACAAATAAACATACAAACTTTCGTAGTATTAATATTTGTTCGATGGATTATGAGTCGAATTTCATAAAATCTCTTCTTAGTGTGCCTCAATGTAACTTAATGTAATGCCAAATTTCATCAACATCGATTCACACGTTTGGCTCAGTCAGGACATTATATTTTATAAATGCAATATTTTATTAATAACTAATGGTTCTCGAAATAAAACAAATTTTTTAATGCTCCGTGACAAAGCAAAAGCTGTAGCAAAAGGAGACAATTAGTGCATTTCGGAAATAACTCCAGATTGCTGTGGCTAACGTATAGTTTTAATTGAAGGAATTCGTTGTTCATAAAAAGAATTATGAAAAATGCTGAAATACCCATATACCAATTTTAATTTTTCTAGAGTCTTGAAATAATTCTCACATATGTGATTCCTTTAGGACTGACAATTCAAAAAATCCCTTCATAGTGCGCCTAGCCTAAGACTGCCCGCTTACGTCAGACTTTTTGTACGTCCGACAATCGGTCCGATTTTTTCGCCGATACTTCTGTGACCGACTTTTCGTAGGATGTGAGCGTTATAATACTACAAAGTGTAGGTTTAATTTTAACAGACAAAAAATCGGTGATCGCTTGTCGAAAAATACATTTCATAAACATCGGTCCACGTGTTTGGACTGTGCGATGATCTGTGGGTCAGTCAGTCAGTCAGGGCTTTGTATATTCGAATCCGTTCGGGTGGCATGATGACAAATAACACAAACGTTGCTGAGATCGCAATGAGGGCCAAACAGACAATTTTCTCCGACAGTTGATTGACTTTGATAAGTAGGTATACCATCATAGCTTTTAATTGGGTAATTGGGTGATTCTTTTCGAAGCTCAGTGTAGAATCTTCACTATTTGCCTAGTGGGTAGCTTCACATGAAGCTTCACTAATTTTGCGACTACCGTCGGTTATGGATGGTGGTGGTACAGTCGACAAGTCGGCCAGCACCCGTCGGACATTGCGAACGTTTCGCTATCGTCAAGTATCGAGAAGCTCCCATTGCAGCTGAACGTTTCACCTGCTCAGGCTTCTTCTTCTGGCTAGACGTTCTAGCTAACCTGTGCTATACTAACGAACTGAATTGAAGGAAGGTGGAATTTACATCGTAACCCTTGTGTGTGACGTGACTCGTGTACCAACTATATTCCTATCCTGGCTGGCTGTAGACTCAAGGTGAGTGTAGCATGATCTACTTCTGTGTTTAGTGCTGGTTTGACGTGCCTTCCATCATCACCACATTCAACTCTCTTCCATATCTTTGTTCAAGCTATCAAATTAAATTAAATTAGCCCTCTAAAAAGCCAACACTCAGTGATATACTAAAATTTGTGTTTTGTGTGTAAATTTTGTATCGATCACTGGAGACTGGTAATTACTTCTAAGTTTCTATTTAAGAGTTTACAGTGTATACTAGTCGATAGTCTTCCTAAAATAATTAAAAAGTAAAATAGTTAAGTAAATGTAATCCCTACACCTTGAAGAGTTAATTCCGTGGTCATGTGAGATTAGCTGATGATGAAATGAGAAATTTATTTAACAATCCTAAACTCTGTACTGAGGCCACATCAAAGACGGAGCTTGCTGAGAAGATACTTAACTTGTTTATACATTTACCGAGATGTAGGTACTCCGTCGACCTTGGCTCGCGACTGCGAAAATTAACTTACCTGGAAAAAAAAAAGAAAAATTTGTTTAGCCGAGAAGTTTACTTCTAAGTGGGCTCGAAGTATTTGAGAATATAAAATTATGAGATGGGGACACAATTTTGTTCCTTGACCTATTTAAAGTGAAATGTTTTAACTACCTAGAGGTACGGATGTTGAATTCATATTTTTATTAAACTTGCAATTTTAAAAAGCGAAAACACGAACAATATTTGATCGTCAATTTATTATTCAAGGAAAATCTTGAAATTCTTGCCTCATTTGCAAATTTATAAAATGTTTATTTTGTTTTAATGTTTTATAATAGACGCGCTGTGAACGCGTTGCCTTTTGGTTAAATGTGTTGTTTTGTTAAAAGAACATTTAGAAAAACCTTTTGGACATTATTTTCTTTCGAAAAGTACTTTAATAAATATTAGCAGAGCTAACCTTAATATCATTATGTATATCGTTAGTATATGTTGAAAAGTCTAATGGAACGTCAACTAAAGATAAGGTTCGGTGTTTTTAATACAAAATGAGGACATAAATGCGCTTCCTATGGAGGGATAGGTGCTTATGAATGCAACTACTGATTTTTCTGTTGTTCCTTTTATTCTTTGCATTACATTGCAATTGCTATTTACAGGTACCTACTTATGGCTACTTACAGTAGTTTTTACATTTCTCTTTAACATGTATTTTGCGATGCCAAAGTTTTCCCTGTTGTATACCTAAAATAAAAGTGTTATAGGATGTATAAGACTCCATTAAAGCTACTTTCTGCAATCTTTCACGTAAAGCAACATTACCTGAGCTACGTTGCAACACGCTTAAAGTTTTTCGCTTTCTTCAAGAGCAGTTTTAAATTGCAGCCGTTTCCCTAGTGGCTATTAATCCATCATTGTGTCCGGCTCTGGCTACACCGGAGTGGGTTCGACACCCGTTGAGATAACGCTCCATTTACTCACCTGTAATCCGTTTCCACTTATTTCTCTATTGCTACAATTTTGCGTTAACGATATTTTAAGTGTAACAGGAATGTATCATTAGTAAGTAGTTTATTTGGTAAGTTAGTTTTAAAGATGTTGTACTTTAGTTCTAAGTTAGATATCTATTTAATTGTATAGCAATATGAAGTTAGGTACGTATGATATCTATATAGGAAATAGAGTTTCATAGGATAGGCGGGAGATTGCATGATGGATGATTACATATTTAGGATGGATACATAAGAGGAGGTCTTACGTCAGCTGTCTTGTTGGACAAAGATGAAGTTGAAAGATATACTCTGATGAAGCATACAATTGGCACTAAAATATGTGGAATAGAGAGGAATAATGCCAGTAGATAAGTTAGACTTCGGTATATACTCTCAAACGACCGTATTCAAGTGTTATTCTACAATTTTCGGAAATCTGTAAAAATTTTAGACTGACAAAATTATTAAAGATCTAAATTTCTAAATTTTTGAGTGGATACTATAAAGCCCTTTGAGGGGCCAACGGAGTTTTTGCTATTACAGGGTGATATAAAGCAAGGCAGCAATAACAGATTACCGAATAATCAATAGGTATGTTCTGTGCGTGCGTAGGATAATGGATTTTTAGACTTGTATTACTCTCATAGTGGGAACTGTAAGAGGCGGGTCCTATCAAAGCTACAGTTTAATAATAATAAATAAAAAATATCTTTGCACATACACACAGCGCCATCTAGTTCCACACTAAGCAACTAGGCTTGTATTATGGATGCTAGATGGTTGATAAACTACACAAATAAATTTTTTTGTAAATAAATACATATATAAA
This sequence comes from Oegoconia quadripuncta, assembly GCA_949316235.1. Lineage (NCBI taxonomy): Eukaryota > Metazoa > Arthropoda > Insecta > Lepidoptera > Autostichidae > Oegoconia > Oegoconia quadripuncta. The sequence continues at coordinate 7,029,719 of OX438759.1, forward strand.
TGAAAAACATTCATAGCTCGGGAACACAATGCCTGTATTCATCATACAAACATATGCCCCTAGCGGAATTTGAACCCGCGACCTTTTGCGTTTGCGTCATAGTTATTTATACGGGGTTGTTTACATGGAGTCCATTCAAGCTTACCAAATACAGTTTTCTAAAATTACCCTCTTGTTTAAAATATAATTTTAGGGATTTAGAACTGGCCAACATGCTACCATTTAGTATAATTTTGAACGAAAGATAAATAAACTACCTATGTCAATAACTTCAATTTCGCTTACTTAAAACTCATCCGGTATAAAATAGCTCTGTATCATTAATTACGGAGCCGACTGTACTATCGACGTCAAATTAAAATATATGTACGATAGTTTAAAGTGCAAAATAAGCAACTATGATTTTATAGTCTGGTATAAAATCAATTTGAAAGAGAAACAAAAGTCGTGCGAACGTTAGCGCGGCTAATGGTGCAGAACTACCCGCGTTTTATTAACAACCCCCGCCCCACCCCACCCCGGCCGTACATTGTTTCTGCCGAACGGAGAAGGCCGTTAGCACATGGATTTTTATGTCGACATAAAATTTCACTTCGCGTTACGGTTACGAATAAGATTAGAGATGAGTGTTACATCTCGTATCCGTTTGTAATACAAAGTAACTGTTGATATTTTTTTTGCCCAATTATTGACCGACCGATTGGTGTAGTGGATAGTGACCCTGTCAGCGAAACCAACGGTTGCGGGTTCAAATCTCGCGAGGGGTAAATTTATTCCCGAGTCTTGTATATAAATATTTATGTATGTTTAACAGTTATATAGTATCCATTGCACAAGCTATGCTTAGTTTGGGACTTGATGTTTGTTGTAAGTGTCGAAATATTTATTATTATTATTATGATTATTATTATTATGTAACACCAAATGTAAAGGCCCATGTTAAGGAAAGTAGACCAGTAACGATACGTGGGATGTAACTTCCCATATATTTTAAAGCTCCTAAGTTTTTGCACATGATTAGAGTACTTATCAGTGATAGATTAAAACAGTTTTCCATATCAGTTATTACTTTAGGTATAGCGTATCTATTTAGCTCTAATATCTGCAATGTTAAATTAAAATTATAATTGTGAACATCATTGAGTCGTACAAGATCCCAATACCTCCTAATGCCATTATCTAAAAAAAAATCATTTAAAGAAATTATTTAAAGTCAAATATTTAAATTTGGAAATTAATTCCATATGAAGTAAGTTATTGACTGATTTTTAGATAATATTTACAAGAGTTCTGAGTATCTTATTCGACGCAATGAAGTTAACAGTGGTAATTTTAATTTTATATTGCACATTCTATAACATAACTAAATATCTATACCATAACTAATGCAAGCTATCGATTTGTTAGAAAATATTTTTAATCTATCACTGACAGGAATTCTATCCATGAGCAAAAAAATTAATACTTTACCATTAATTATCGTTCGCTTACTGGACTAACGATCTATCATCGTAATGTGCTATCCGACACGATAACACCTAAATTAGTGTTGTCTCACTGCAACAGTTTGTGTTAACTTATCTGTTAGTTAAACGCATAGTTTATCACTTACAATTATTTTTAAGTTACTTTTAATGTATAGTTTTTACTAAATTAAAAAACTATACATTTTTTTTGTAAATTTTATTTATGTTAAAATTTTATTTATAGAGTATTAATTCCTTAATGGCACCAACTACTCTTCATGTTAACCTATTTCATTGTTAATTACTTTGTATCTGCATCCCTATTTAATACCGCACAACCTATCTACTAATTTTGGAGTAGGTCTCGGCGTCATCACTGTCATCATTATCAAAAGAAACAAATTAGAGAGTTTTAAGGGCTCTTGCTTTCAGGAAGTTATATACAGTTTGCTTAAATATTTCCTCAATCTAAAACAGCTTCCAAGGACTTTGAATTGATTCGACTCCTAACAAATTTTTGTTTTCTTTTGTTTACCTCAATGTTTATTGTAAGTCTGTATTTTTTTTTTGGTGTGAATAAAGAATTTTTTCTTCTTCACAAATATATTCGATACAGGCTTGCAAAAAAAGAATATCCAAGAATATATTTTGAAATCTATAAAAATATTAGCTATCGTCGTTCGACTCGGTCGACTTCGTCCGCCGGGATTTTGAAATCAAACATAAACTGTCACTTGTGTTAAACGTAAACTCTAAATGATAATCAAAACCATATCAACATTCGTTGCGTAGTTTAGAACAAAACAGACAGATGCGGATAGTGACTTTGTTTTATAGAGAAATGTACTAGATATGTTTCGAAATCTTAACCTACTTCTCGTATAAGTATACAGGATGAAATTTAATTAATGTAATTCCTGTTTACTGGTGACTCCACTCCTGATTACGAACAACTTTTCACTGGGAACCATAACCGAATTCGATCAAAAAATTTTCGATTACCCATACAAAGTAAACCATTCTGAAACAACCTTTAGTATGGAAGTCCCACAATTTTCGGCTGAATTTGACTATGGCTCCTACTGGAAAGTTGTTCGTAATCAGGAGTGGAGTTACCAGCCGAAAATTGTTGGACTTCCATACCAAAGTTGGTTTCAGATTGGTTTACTTTGTATGTGTAACCCAATTTGATTGAATTCGACTGTGGTTCCTTGGGGAAAGTTGTTCGTAATCAAGAGTGGCGTCACCAGTTAATGAGAATTACACGAATTCAAATTCACCCTGTATAATTTGTACGAAACTTTCTCATACTCCAAACATTACGTTCTATTAATAACGACTATTATACCGATCGAAGGTTCCACACAATGTATGTCATACATCAATCGCCATTCTGTCTGCTACACCATTGTCTGTTATTATCACGTTACAAATTACCTAAAAGTAACAGGGGCCCTCCCTAACGTTTCGGTTTGTAGGTTTTACGTCTCGGCATAACGTTGAGATGTAATAAGCCTTTGTTTCATGTTTCAGTTCACGACCTTCGGGGCAATTATGTATACATAGACATGAATGTACGTCCTCTGTTATCTGAGTTGGGTGGGTGTAGGGAAATGTTGGTCTAATGCAACAGGGGGTATTACAGTGAATATTCAGGATAATTATTTTTGATGAGGTTTTTTTTGAATTTAGGCTTCATTTGGCATCTTGTTGGATATGATGATGATGATATAGGATGATGAATAGAATGGACTTGTTATTTTATTTATAGCGGTAATTATAGGTAATATTAGATATATTTTGCGTTAAATTGATACTTTAAAAAATCGCTATTTGTAGAAACAACACTTTATTGCATATTATAACACTTTATTGCATATAAGTATACAAACACACATTAAACAAACATAGGACTGAAATTACAAGACATAAAAGGCGAGCTTATCTCTGTAAGAGATTTCTTCCAGCAAACCAATTTAAAGTTTTTTATTGCAGACAAAGAGCGATACTTAAAATATAATATAAAATATAAAAACAACGATCCGAAGAGCCCGTAAAAGATAAAAGTTTCACTGTCTCATGTTAACGCCAAACATTTGTATGACAGATAGCTATAATATGACCGCTTTCATGGGTCGATTGGATACAATGCTTGTAGGGTTTTAATAAATATTAAAAGGGCTGATTAAACTAGAATCGAGAAATACTTTAAATTTGTCATGCTACGGGGGCATGCACGAGTAACGTCTGCGGTGATTAAGTATACATTACAATAATAGGTATAACTGTTGTTTTAGTTTACTAAAAATTAGAGGTTATAAAGTTTTCTAAAATAATAATAATATAGGAACTTAAAAACAAAAACCCGATAGCATGTTTTGTATTTCGAGGGCGCCATATGCGAAATGGCGCTGTGTGTATATATTTATTTATTTTTACCATAAATGTACAATATGACATTGGAAATCAAGATGAATCTAACGACACCTAGCTCTTCAAATCAAACATAGAAGTGTCAAAGTCAAAAATGCTTACACATGATACACTTAAGATAGTCATATTTAACATTTTTAAGCTACTGCTTGTACAAAATGTAATTTTCCCCTGAGAAGAACAAGTAAGAAACTCGAGGGGTTGGTCTTTTACATTACAAAAAGGCACAAAAATATTTCAGTCTTAATTGTGAAATAGCCTGGGTATGCGAAATCTATACATACACACGAAAAACACTACCCTCCTTCCTGGGGCAGTCAAATCAAAATGGTCACCATGTGAACTATATTCACATAATATAAAACAATGTAAAAATGCATTGAAGAAGTATTTTATAGATGGAACTATGTAGGAAGTGCCTTTCCAACAAATTTTATTTCGATAAAGAGACACGTCTACTTGTTTTCGCACATTATTTGATGTATCTATATATTTAAGTTACGTTACATACCTTTTGTAATAATTAATAACGTGGCGGGTCAGTGACCTCATTCGCACTACACACAACCCTTTACAGGTTTTCGTAGGCGTCTTATAATGAAGATTGTTTAAATAATGTTCTATGGATAAATAAAGAAAAAATAAATTAATTTGAAAGCTGAATTTCTCTCAACAATGACCCACATATCATTCATCTGAGCTTTAACAGCGGTTTTTCTCCGAAACTCGTTTCCCGTATTGATCGCGACCCGAACAATGGCACGAAGTGGTAGCAATCAGCGTGTGAGCTGCACTGACAGTGGTTCTAATTCGGTCGGTAATTGCGATCGGCAGCACCCTCTTCATTAGCGCGCGATCCGTCAGTGCGCGGCAAATCCGACCGAAGCGACCGACAGATAAATCGGATGCTGTGGTTTCTGATTTCACTGACGCGTGCTTTTCAACGAATGATGGAGTCAAGTACGATCGCTAGTACGCTTTGGAAATGAGTGTTGTATCACTATACTGTTTAATGTCATTAGATATTAATTTGACCTAATAGCTCAGGCTTGGTCACAGGCTTGGTCTTCTCTGGGGAGACGGCCTAGTGAATGAGCGATAACTGTATGTCATGACGATTTCAAATGTTATTCTTATAACTTACGAAATAAAAACATTTTTGATTTTGATTTTGAGCATATAATCGGAAAGGGGGTATCTACTAAGCCAAAAGGGTGTTCGCATATAGGTATCGTGAGTTTACAATTCCATGGTTAAAGTTTTCTTTCTTGTAAATAATAAGCAATTGATCAAATATGTAACTTCATCGGTTTTATCATCAATAAGGTAAGTACTAATGAGAGAACGTCAAATTGGCGAGCGAGCGATGATCCAACCAATCGTTCATCAGTTCGTAATCGATCACGATATCGGCGAAAATTTTTTTTTTGTACACAATGGGTTAGCACTTTATGTCAATCACACCTGATGTTAAGTGAAGTTGAGGCCGAAGGTAGTAGCCGTACTGACCCGGAAACCCCATCTTATTTGGGGAACTGGCTATCTTATCTCTGACAACCGGAACACAACACAGTTTGGCGACAGATTTATATAAGATGGCGGTAGCTAGCCAGACTGACATTTAAAATACCCTACCACCAACCAAACCGAGTACTAAATATGTACCCCGCTGGGGATCGAACCCACGACCTCCGAATCGTAATCCAAATGTTGTTTACATTGAGCCACGGAGGCGAAAATATTTTAACATGGAAATGTCTTCCATTCTTAATAACTTTTCAGTTTAAATACCAACTGTTTAGCTAATGTTGGCCATTAATTGAACCGCCAAAATTGGCAAAACATCTGACTTCGGTAAGTTTTCTTTCTACATCTCCGAAATGCATCATCTGCCCTTAGATAATGTAACTTCATCGGTCGGTCAACAACACTATACCAAAAGGTTGTGGGTTCGAATCCCCTTAGGGGCAATGTTTGTGTGATGAATACGGATATGTGTACCCGAGTTATGGATGTTTTCATTTATAATAAGTATTTATGTAGTATATCAACCATCTGGTATCCACAACACAAGCCTATAGTTGCTTACTGTGGAACTAGTTGGCGCTGTACCTAAGGATATTATTATTATTATCGTTATCGTCATCGATGACGTTGACCAATGAGAAATCCCCAAATAGCCGAGCGAACGATGAGCCAACCAATCACATGTCAGAACGTATGACGATAACGATGCAATTATGAAATGGAACCCCAGATCTTAAACTTTATACCACACTGGCGGTAAGGCCAAACAAAAAAATAACAATAAAAATCTGTTAACAACAACCCTGTCAGCGAAACCAAAGGTTTCGGGTTCGAATCGGTTAAATGTTTGTGTCATGAATACGAAATTCCCGAGTTATGGCAGTTTATATAAATATGTATGTTTTATTTAGTATCTATAGGCTTTGCTTAGTTTGGGTCTTATTTATTTTATACAAAAAAAAATACGTTCAAATTGAGAATAAAATGAAATATATGGGAAAATATTATACACTAAAGTCAATGTGTCTATGAGTACCTAGCTAATATCAACTTATATATTACTTTAAAGGGTTGACCCACATCCAGAGAATGCTGTAGGCGTCCTGAGGGTCAAAATTCCTTTGATGAATTATTTGTTTACACAAACACCCTATCCACCCACTTCATTTGTCGACGCAGGCGTATTGCAGGAGTAGAAATGGAAAAACATTCTCGCGATTCGAGCTGAGCTCTTAAAGGGTAAGTTAAATAAAAGCAGCGGAACTTGCTGGATATAAATCCTCGGGTATCTGAAGGCAGCTTTGAAAGTACTGCCAACTTAGCGATTTTCAGGCTGCAACTAGCGTTTCTTTGGGCAAAATAAAACTTGGAATATTTTACGTTGGTGAAATTTATATTTAAATTTACTTTTAACGTTTGGAATCAATGATTTTCAAGTAACTTTTGGTTTAGTGGCATTTGTCGAAAACTTGAAAGGCGCATGTTTTTTCAAGCTTCTTTTGGAACGTCCAAACGCTTATGTTTGGGGTATCTTTGACCACTCCATTTGACACCCCACCCTATGACACTATATTACACTTTTTTACCTAAAGTACTGTTTGTTTGTTTGTAAACTTTTTATTGTACAAAAAGGCAATACATTAATTTTGCATTGATACATAAATTGAGTACTGTTTTAGAAAGAAAGAAAGAAAGAAAAAATTCTTTATTGTACACAGCTTAAAAATATACACAGTGATATTATTTTAACCGGTGTACAAAGGCTTACTTTATTATTATTATCAAAGTTATTTTTGATTTTAGCCAAGGGAACTTCAGTTCGATAGAACACTGACATACATTTGCGAGAACATATTTAAGTTTCCCAGAATTTTCTTACGAAGATTTTATTCCGAATTTTCAATTTCCAATTTAAGAATGTTTCAATATCGCAAGCTTTATGAGTTTTAGCAAAAATTTTCACTTTGAGTATTTTTAATTTAAGAAAGATTGATACAATGCTTTACATTCAATTCGTCCTCCTATGAATTAATTCTTTTCAAATTTGACAGGGAGGTAGTTTGGGACCTGTAGAAGGATGTAGGCCACTTTAAGATAAATGTTTGTTGACCACCGATTATTGCAGTGGATAGTTACCCTGTCAGCGAAACCAATGGTTGCGGGATCGAATCCCGCGAGGGGTAAATGTTTGTGTGATGAATATTTATGCATGTTTATCCGTTTTCTGGTATCCATTATGGCGCCTACTGTGGGTAGACGGTGCTCTACGTGACTATTGCTACCTTGGACCCCAAACAAATTAAAGAAAGAATTAGGGTGTAGCTTTACACGGCTTTTACATATAGACAATAACACAAAGAGATAGGGAAATGTTAGAGGCAATTGAGATGTGGTGCTGAAGACGAATGGAGCGAATAAACTGGACAGAGAAGAGAAATGAAGAGGTGTTAATGATGGTAAAGGAGAAGAGATGCCTGTTGGCCACAGTTGAGAACCGTAGAGGAACCGAAGATGATGAAGAACGAGGAAGATCACTTAATACGACGCGACATTTTTTTGAAGAACATAATTGAGAGATAGATTGAAGGAATGAGTGGAACGGGAAGACCTAGACGCAATTACTTTGACCAAGTGAAAGAAATGGTGTGTGTCGTGTGGTACCACAAGAGGTTAAATCGAAGGCGGAAAGTGGAAAAACGTGGTCATTACTCCATCGACAAGAGCATAGCTCTTAAATTGCAGAAGAAAAATAAAAGAGGTTTCCTACTCCTCCCTTTACCAAATGGGAACTACTTTAAGATCACATGATATGAAATGAGAATGTAACAAGACAAGAGTCCGCGATAAATTAATTATTTGTGTCAATAGACAAAAAACAGATAACTACGAGTTTTAGCACGACTGTGCTGCAGATTTGTTCCAATGTCACTGCGACTGCTACCAGCTTAAGGAGCGAAGTACAAACTCTGTTATTTATTATTTGACAAATCTTCTAATTAAACTGGGACCCTTTTTAACTGACTTTACTTTCACTTTACGACGGATATACATATAGGTACTCGTGTAGTACAGTTAACGTTATTTATTAGTTGTTAGTATGATATTCTTTAAACAGCTACTTATTTTGACAACCTGTTTGGTGTAGTGGTTAGAAAATCTGGCCACTATACCACTAGAAAAAAGACGGGTGCTGTGTTTGACGGCGTTGTGTTTGTGTATGTGTGTGTCTGTGACTTTGTCTCGTGACGTATCCCTGTAATGCGTGGTCAGATTTGAGTGTGGTTTGTTTTATATTAAGGAGTAAACGAGGGGACGGGTTATTAGCATGTTTGATAAAATCGATTAAGCCGTATCGAAGTGTGTGTGTGTTATAAGCTAAATGGCTTAACCGATTTTCATAAAAAATTACTAAGAACCTGTCCCATTATTAGTGTTCCGGCTGGTTTCTCGGGCAGCGAGTTAATTTTCGCCTTAAAAAGTAAAAAAAGAACGCAAAAGAAATAAAAAAATATATGAAATTATGAAAATCTAGCAAATATAAATTTTTTGACATTTGACATTTTTTCGGACCGATTATTGAGATACTGCCGGACACATAACACCCTTCGTCGGGGGTTAAAAAGGGTGTTAAAAATTGTCCCTACAAGCTACGAGTATATGCTTCTAAGATGACAAGTAGGTAAAGTTCTAAAATATGAGCGGTCAATGATCCAATAGCCCGCCGAACGTGCACTCCTCAAACTTTCTCTATAAAAGCCCCAAGATACGAGTGTGTTGTGATATTTCTCCGATAACAAGCAAACTTTTGCCCTTCAGTGGTCCATAATAGATTATTGCTTATTTCTTGTCCCAAATTTTTGTTTCAACGTGAAGGAGATAGTATTTTTAGTTCTTTCATTGTTTGATATTTCATTAACCACTAAATCCCTAGTTACTTATGAACAAAACAATGAAAAATTAAAGGATGTTGAGGAATATTTCAATTAACGTATGTATTTATATGGGTGATTTATTTATTTTATTAAAATTAGTTTACCGCGCACGCTACCTACATATCATGTGCTTAATGCTTCCTAACCCAAAGGTTGCCTGGAAGAGATCGCTTTTAGTGATAAGGCCGCCAAATTGTACTATCCTTTTTTTTACTTATCGCTGTGTTATGCTTTTTTTTGTTTGTTGTACAATAACGAATATTTTGTTTGTTTGATAAAATTAGGCATTTGACAAAACTCGATATTATTGAATATCTTTGAAACGTCTGAACCAATTTCCTTCAAATAGGTATGGGCAAATTAAATACTGACATGGGAATAAAATTATCTATAGAGGAAAGTAACCAAATATGGAATAGTATCCCTAATTTGGAATACCGGCATTTCGTATAAACAAAGACTTCTAGACGTAATAATTAGTTATCGTTTATGGCTATCTATCCCTACACACGCGTACAGGATTCGACGTGTCAGTCCAGCGAGTGCCTTGCCCATGGTGAAACAGTTTTGTTTTGTTGCTGTCAGAAAACTTATTTAGGTACGTAAATATTAAGTATTTTTCGTAATATAATAGCAAATATTATTATATTTATTGCCTCTATGTATTGTGTAAATGTTTGTTTGATAGTTTTGAGGCATTTTATTGCAATATTTAATTGAAATTTAGAAATACGAACACAAGTTTAAATTATTTAGAAATCCCAAATATGGACAGTTCATGGGGTCCAAATATGGACTATCCCACTCAACTAAGTATTTTGATTTTTTATATTTGATTTTGATATTTATTAGAATGGCGGCTATCAAAACAAAAGCAAAACGAAAAGAATGGAATACAGATTATATGGCAGGGGCTATAAAAATGGTTAAGAGATAAAAAAATGGGTTATATAAAAATCACTTTGATGTACCGAGATCTACTTGGTTTCGCTTATACCAGAAAAAGAAACTGCCTCCAGAAGAAGCTACAACCACTACATTAGGAAGAAAAACTACTTTCTTATTATATTTGACTAATAAAGTTCATAGAGATACTCATAGAAGGTTGATTTTTGATAGTTTCTATAGTGATCCATATTTGGGGTACTTATTCCATTATTAGATACCTTTATGTTGATTTTGATTTTGAGAATTTACAGTACTTATAATTAATAAATATAAAACAAGACTGTGACTATTTAGAGCGCAAATATATGATTGTTTATAATTTCTAATAAAAGTTATTGATTTCTTTAATATGTTTTATTTGTGCCTAAAAAACAAAACGGTATTCCATATTTGGTTACTTTCCTCTACATAAAGAGGAAAAACTACCAAAGGTTCGAAATCGGAAATATTCGAAATTAAGTTACCATTGGTATAGGTTGCCTAAAATCGTTGGATGCACTGTGGAGCACAACTTTTGCTCTTTTAAATTAGAAGAGTTTCGCCTAACTACGGCAAAATGGCTTTACACTTTATACCAAACGTCAGACAAAAACAATATTCACTTTCTGAGAAACTTAATTTGGCAAACTCGTTCAACTCCAGTCTTGACTGAGTTCAGTCATGCCTATCTCATATAACTAAAGTTAGAATAGATACGCGTGGCCAGCCCCGTTTAGGTAATAGGCGCGAACAGAGAGCTTCTCCCGCGTGCCACTTCCAACCTTTCGCCCGATAAATGTATTGGGGAAGCCTTGATATATCAATATTAAGATTGTTCAAAAAACACATTTAACGGAAAAAAAAATGGAATTCCAAAGCGTTACTTGTAGTGGAACTACCTATGCACTTCTCTTTTTCCTTTTGTTACATCATTATCATTAATTTAACTTGTTATCATAATTACTACTCAAAACTAGCTGTATCAACAACCGACACTTATCACTCACGATTGGCCGCAAATGTACACGCAGACGGGAACATGCGCGTACTTTTATGCACTCGTACTTGTAAGGGTTGGAACTGAAAACCATAGTGTTTCGCTCTTTGAGTGATGTACCACACTGAGTTATTATAACCCATTTGTGCTACTGCGACACACACTTGCTCTTTGTAGTTTCTATTCTTTACTTTTATTTGTATGTATATTTCTTTGTAATTTAAAAATTCTGTAGTTGTGTGAATCTATATAAAGTACTTAAGGATCTAATAACATCTTTGAATACAAAACTGTTTAAGCGATCAATACAATGACAGAGTAAAGTGTTAGATCTGCTTGCATTATGATTATCTATATAACGCATGTTGACATTATCCAATAGTTTGCATGACATTGAATAACTGAACTTTATTCTACTCCATTACTCGAATTTACTTTACTTAATCTTAAGGCAATCCGCTACCTACGTCACTATCCACTTCACTCTTACTATTATGTATACTCTACTCTACAGTAGAGTAGTACTTCACTCCATTAATTCCAATCCCTAATTTTCGATGGTGTCGCAAAAGGCGGCTAAAGGACTTTCCACCGAAAAACTTCTGGGCTATATTTCGTAAGATACACCGTGGTTGTTATTTCAAGCATTGAACTGGTTGGGCTATCTCTGACCACCCCATTTGGGATAAAGGTTGTGACGTTAGGTAAGTATGTATATATTATTTTGTCAATTATGTTGTGTATAATACAATTTGCGATATGCTGTGCAGTTGTTGGGTGCTCGCCAGGAATTCTTTTTCACTTCACGCCATGTGCTCAGACTTAAATGTAAAAAGAGGACTCCATAGAAGAATAATCAGCGGTTTACCGAAGCGGTATCATAAAACGATTTGTAGAAATGCTAATTGCGAAGTGGTGCAGTTTATCAACATTAAAAGAAACAGTTGCACAAATTCATTATAGTCTCGATTGAAAATGAATGAAAGATATGATCTAGGCACTAATGCCTGTGAATAGAAAGCTAATTTGCTATGAAAAGTTCACGAAAACATCAAGTTAATATTTTGTCTATTTTTGTTTACGTTTCATGCGAAATATAATTTAATTAAACTTGAAATTAGGCCTGAAGCCCACGACATGGTCCTGTCAAATTGCTTTAGATTAATTTTGATTCATTTTGTGTAGCTTCCTTCCACCTGTTCTCAATTTAATTACGTCGAGTCGGTTGATAAGTAGGTATCTCATTTCACATGATACCGGGCCCGGAACACTAATTAAATTCTTTGTAAGTATAAAGTAAAGATGATTTGAGCGATCGTGTTGCTTCACTCACACAGAAATAATAATATATACTATATGTAACAGATAGCGACAAATTGGTGACGGAATTTATAATGTGGTTGGTCTTATGACTATCTCATAATACGCGGTTTGCTACAAGAAGTGACGCTGGTATCGCCGATAATGGCACGGTGACGTTTACAGTAATGTTAGGTCTGGACATCGAAAATGCAATTCATATTGATACCAGCCGTCAAAGGAGACGGATCACCACTTAACACATCAACGAACGTGAGTGACTCTCATTATCTATGGACACCGACACTTGGAAGAAACCGGTGAGTCGTTACTTAATAAGAAGTTGGTCATGAGCAGGAGGGATTGTAGACTAGATAGGATGGATCTCATAGATTACGAGGGCCAAGTTGGATGACATAAGGTTCATGCAAATGTTTACCCTTCACCGGTAAGCAACTTAGGTTCCATGATCATAATTGAATCATTTGTGTGTAGTTAAGTGTTCCATAGTTGCCTCCCGGGCCCGCATTCCATCAGTAACAGACCATTACCTAGTTTTGTAATTTTTTTTGTATCATTCTGATCGCCTATTTGCCTTTAGTAGCTTGATATAATATCTCAATTTCCCGAGCTACCCTATACCACGAGAGGCTGGTACCGTCGCGGTCCCTAGCAATGCCCGCGTTTCCTTGACATATTCATACATAAATTAACAAAATAATACCAAGTAACCAAAGACGTTGTTCTCCAATTGGATACACAGTTATATATGTTGGTATTGGTTTTATGTGTGTGTGTGTTGCCTAGTCGTCAGAGACCTGTATCACTGCGACCGTTGTCGATCTACTGTGAGCGCCACTAACCTGCTCTTCACTGCCTAGGGTTGCTTCTTTAAGGAATTGTAGTATTTTCGTGGCACCGATAGTTTTTTTATTTTTTTTATCTCATCCAGGTGTAGTACGTGGCCACCCAGGTGAACATTACACTGAAGTAAGTTCTAAATTAAAATACTATTAAAAACAAGCTTTTAATACTCCATCACGATTATCACATATTATTCTACTATTAAAAGACGAGTAACATAAAGTCCATCAAGGAGTTCCTGTGGCAATCCTCTGGCTCCATTTGCAGACTCTCGGTATCATGTGTCATGGAAAGTGCTCATGGAAACTAAACAAACTAGTCCAAATTCGACTATCTTGCTCTTTGCCTTCAGGGAGTTCAGTCCCATCATGAGATTAGCATTGTCACAGAACTTACAGGCCCCAATTTTAGCTCAAACAAATATCAGCAAGTAGTTGAAAAATGGTTTGCATATTTTGAAATGGACAACTTACATACAGACGAAATAAAAGCTTGTAAAAACAATTTTACCGCGCTTATTTGGCTAAGAGTTTTGTTCATTGTTAATCAGACAAATTCTGCAATGAATAAAACGGGACTTATAATTATTTAAAGGAAACTTTGCGTACAACAAATAAAATTGTTATGGATCCCCGAGAGTTCTGATGTCACTTTTCGGTGAAGTAGATAACAAAATTGTTCGTTTGAACTTTTCAACATTTCTTATTCGTTTGTGCATCAGTGGGCCACATTAATACAGATATACAGGTGTTTCCTCTGCAAGGTGGCAGAATCTGTACATCCCCGTGGACCGATCCACATGTTGAGCATATGTTTACTGAAACGGTAGTGCCCCGTGGCCCTTGCAAGGATGATAGTTTTCCGGCAGCCTTCTTATTGAAGGCTTGGATAAGGTTATCGGATACAGAAATACGGATTTTTTTTATGCACAACTGGTCAGTACTTGACTTCAATTACACCTGATGTTAAGTAAAGATGAAGCCGAAGTTAGCAGCATATTGACCCAGAAACCTCATCTTATTTGGGGGACTAGCTATCTTACCTCTGACAACTGGAACACAACAATGTTATTAACCTATTTGGCGGCAGACTTAGATAAGATAGTGGTAGCTACCATGCGAACATTTATAAACAATATAAGTTTAAAAACCAAAAAACCCGACAAGTGTATCTTATGACACTCCAGGGATCATGACAAATCTATTAACAACATGCACTTCGAAATCGGTCAAGCCATTTAGGTGACAAGAGGTAACATAGAAAACTATATACATGTCATACTTACATAGATAGGTATACTCGAAAAACATTACCCTCCTTCCTTGGGCAGTCAGGTAAAAATTCCCTACAATCAACATACGGATAATCAAATTCCCATCAACTTGTAGCATTTTGCACACAACGGGCGCTAGTAGAGTAACAACCGTAGTGATAGGACACCTAGCATAAATTATTAACAGTCCCGCCCGCGGTTCAACGCGTTCGTATTGCGTGACAACTCGATTCGGGACCCGTGGCACGTGCGAATCACGCAATTTATGTATATGACGTGCTCGCGGGTGCTTTGCCGTTTATAGAAGTGCCGATTTCGCGAGTAACAATTGATATGTCGCCGCTTGATTGTACATTTTGTAGATTTAGCTTGGCTGTCATGTAAAGCACGATTGGGACTTACTTAAGACATTTTGAGACATACCTCTGCTGGGCTGCTGATGTGATATCTTTTATTTTAAAATGAATTATACATATTCCATTAAGGAATAGGTAGGTACATGAATATGACATTTCGGTAATATCCTGGCATGCTTTCGTATTTTGATTATATTTTATTCTAATTCGGACTAATGTTTGATATACAGCTAACAATGGTTTCATTTATGATTATGACATAAGTATGTATCAATAATCTTCGGACATGTCTATATTTTACTTTGTTTATACATATTAAGGTTTTGTCGTTGTCGTAACAATGGTTATGTACTTTTATGATTTGAATAATTCTATAAATTATGACACGTGTGTAGGTAATGTTATTATTTTATGTTTGACAATCAACTTTATTTTAGACTATTAATGTACTAAATTGTGTGTATAGGACATTGTAAAAGTGAGCTAAATAAATATAATCTGATCTATTGTGTCTGATGGACGACGTATCTCAGAACGTGTTCAAATTAATGTCCGTTTTTTTAAACCAACTATAGTGTCAAAATCAAAATCAAAAATGTTTTATTTCGTAAGTTATAAGAATAACATTTGAAATCGTCATGACATACAGTTATCGCTCATTCACTAGGCAGTCTCCCCAGAGAAGAACGAGCAAGAAACTCAGGGGTTGCTCTTTTTAAATAATCCAATACAAATACAATTTGGAATAATTGTTAAATTTATGATTCGATAAAGAAAAATAAGAATTTTCAGTCCACGCATTCTTATCATCCAGATAGTCAGAAATTTTATAATAGCCTTTGGCACATAGTTTCTGTTTAATGGTTGTTTTAAAGTTATTTAAAGGCAAATTTTGAATGTCTACCGGAACCTTATTATAAAAGCGTAAAAGCGTAAAGTTGTCCCTTGAATGACTTAATGACTTTGTGTAAGCGACTGCTATGGACAGCAAGTTTATTTTTATATCTTGTATTTACATTGTGTATTTCACAATTTTTCCTAAACAAATTCTTTCTTAGGTACATTATATACATTATTTTCGTAAATATATTGCGATGCCAAAGTTAATATATTGATTTCCTGAAATTTATTCCTCAGAGATACTCGGGAGCCTAACTTGTAGATCGCACGAACCGCTCGCTTCTGCAGAACAAAAATACAATGTACGTCCGCGGCATTTCCCCATAACAGAATGCCATAAGCCATTATGCTATGGAAATAGCTGAAGTATACCAGCCTCGCGGTGTCCACGTCGGTTAAATAGCGGATTTTTTTAATAGCAAACACTGCAGAACTGAGACGTTTCGACAACCTTTCGATATGTGGACCCCATTGTAGTCCTTTATCTAACATAATGCTTAGAAATAGAGTAGTGTCCACAAGCTCCAACTCCTCGTTTTTTATTAAAATAGTACTAGCTACCTGTTTGACATTAGGTAGTGAAAATTTTATGCATTTGGTTTATTTTCATTAAGAAGTAGGTTATTTGACGTAAACCATTCAACCACCTTAGAGATAGCACTATTCACGTCGTCAAGAGTGTTCTGTCGTCTCCTAACTTTGAAGAGCAAGGAGGTGTCATCAGCAAATAATGTTATCTCATGGTTTCCATTTATACAACTAGGTAGATCATTGATATATACAAGAAATAAGAATGGCCCGAGAATTTAGCCCTGTGGAACACCTATAATATATCCATAACTGTATCCATTAATATACCTACGCTAATAACTTTCAATAGGTATGCCGATTAGTATCTGCACGAGACAGTTGCCGCCAATTTATTCCAGGAGATTTCATAAGAAAACATTAAAAGCAATTTACTTTTTATTTTATGTCATACCATTGATTTTAATGTTGCATGACGACTATGTAGCTAATTATCGAGATACATATGGTGGAGTGTAAAGCCAAGTTCGGAGGTTTTTAGCATTTTAATTCCACATTTAACTGTTACTTCTGTTGAAGATATGTATTTAAGTACATCTAAGGAAGATATCTTAGCACAAGTAAATGAAAATATATAAATCTCGTGTAATTGTTACTTGGAAAAATAATTTGATATTCGATAGAAAGAGTCCATGTAGCTAAGGTGTCATGTGATATAATCGAACGCTGTAATCAAATGAAGACTATGGAAACTTGCCAAGTGTAAATATATTTTTTTTAAAGAAAAGTTACTACACAATGAAGTTATTTTAGTGTTAAATCTTTTTACAATTGGATAGAACTTGGCCCATTTTTAGATAGTGGTGGGTATATAGGTAAATTTTCAACAATACCGTTAAGATCCCAAGGTTGTAGGATTCAGGAAAGACTGACGCCGGAAGGAAGTTCCATGCGTTGGCTGTTCGCATTATGAATGAAGAGTCGAACCGCTTAGTGCGAATGTTCGGTAAGCTAACTCGAATTCGTGAAAATCTTGTATATTATGAATTCATTAGCAATATTGTTAATCAATCTTAAAGTTAACCAGCAAACTCAGTGTAGGATGTTCCACTCACAAAGTGGACAGCACCTGGGGACCTGGGCACCTTGGAAAACCAAAACTAAAGAAAAAAAAAGCTAAAGCTTTAGTTTAGCTAATAAAACCAAACGCAAAATGTTTAGAGCCAACTACGAGTATTAAAAAAAAAATAGGTTAATTTCCGTTCAAATGATTAGCGCGATACGAAATGTGCTTAACGTAACGTTTTTGGTTATGGTTTAGCTTTGGTAATACCGTTGAAACTTAGCGCGATCGGCCCGTTACGTTAGTTTTATCAGATGCCCGCCCTTGTTCTCAAAAAGATTTAAACTGTTAACAAGTCTTCTATTATACGGTCTCTTTAGAAAGGGTTGTCGGTGGCAGAAATTCTATTTCGGTGGCGGAAGGGGCGCTGCGGTGTCGATTGTACTCCTGGCTCGCAAACCTGCTGCGGTCCCTTTGTTACGGATATTACTTGCATGATAACGTTAAAACGGGCTATGGACATTTCGTTACAATAACTACAACTTCAAAATTTCGAAAACCTAAGTTTTTTTTACCGTAAGGAAAAAAATAGGGCATATCAGGTAAGTGAAATAGAAGGTATTGGCATAGGTAGCTTAATATTCTTTTTTATCATAACTCGAATAAAGTGTTGTGTCATTTGACGGTCACGGTTTTCTAGGATAGGCAGTGCCTATCTGTCTATATGGAGGGCACACCGCTGCTCTACCGCCATAGGTACTTAATTAATACCTACGCCGACATTGTAACCTGCGGGCCTACAATCACCTCTTATAGCAATATTACAGTAATATTACTTTGGAAATTCGTACCCCGACCGCCTTAAAACAAGCTTATTATAATATTGTTTTGTTAAGCAGTTTTGTGACGTCACCGCTGAATCATTCGCTCAATTCGTACCATCATCGTTGTTTAACGGTCGTTTGACAGCTAGTAATATTGCTCAAACGTCAAATTTAACAATCTTAAAAAAGTTAGTCTCTTGTGATGGATTTATTATTGTTTTAGTGATATAAGGATAATAAACCGTTATTTTCGCTTAAAAAAGTAAGTGGATGTGTTTTTCACAATAACTCTTTATAAATACATTGTGTTCATTGCGTAAACCGATAAGAAATACATTAAATGTGATGTGGTTTTAGATGGCCAATGATTACGAATTATTCGAGTTTCTGGAAGACGATGCCGCAGAGGATTTGTCGGAGAAGATGCAACGTCGAAGGCGATTACGTGAAGAATGTAATCCCTTCGATATTGACGAAGCTGAATTTGTTCGACGAGTTCTTTATCTAGGATGCTTGCTTATTCTATAAATGCACAAAAATCACTAAAAAATTAGTTTGTATTTACTTCTAGTCGCCATAATATAAATTCTATAAAACCAGTAAAAAAATAATTTCAAACAAATAAAAATTTTATACAAAGATTATGAAATTAAGAAAGCGCCGCGCTTATTACTTTGACACAATGTTTCATTTTACGGAACGACACCGGCGGCGGGAGCAGCGTTACTTCACATTTAATTTACGCTTTCTTGCATTACTTCAATGAAAATGTATATTTAAATTTATATATCCATAAATATAAAAAACTTTTATTTGTAATTACGCATTTCAACAATAAAAATATGAACATAAACGACAAAAATCATGCACAATATTTAAATAATTGCGTATACCGGAACGCTATTATTATTCGAGGTGTGAAAGTGATAACGCTATACAAAGGTATAACGTTGTCTCGTTCTTCTGACTGCAAGGAATAGACAAATCATTCGTTCTTTCCCGTCTCTAAGCAGGAGTAAAACAATATTGTTTTGTATTATCGCTAGATGATCGCGGTACGAATTTGAGTAATATTACTTTAACATTGAAACAAAACGTTCCTGAAACATGATGGTTTTTAAAATGATCGTTGTAGGCCCCCTGGTTATTTGCCTAATTAATACCTATGCCAACATTATAATTAAATATTTGTAATTGCCGTTTGAGCTTCGTGTTTCCACAGACAATCTTTGTTCTCAATCACGGTTTTGTGGGGCATTACTTGACTTAAAACTGTATTTAGTACACATTGAAGATCAGCCAATCACAAACGAGAAAAAATAGAATTTCTATTGCTATATGTGAACTTGGCGATCGAACTAAACGGTTTTTGAAATGTTTCTCTGGACTGTACAATTTTTGCAGAATCTATTTCCAGTGCAAAGCCATGGACTTTGTTTGTTTTTGCTATTAAATTGTTTCGACTGCAATTTTCAATTCAGTTAGAACGGTGTAGGTAACTTGATTGAAATAGTTATAATCATTTTTTTTATATATATGAGAGGGCGGCAAACGAGCATGCGTGTCACCTGATGGAAAGCAATCACCGCCGCCCATGGACACCCGCAACACCAAAAGGGTCACAGATGCGTTGCCGGCCTTTGAGGAAGGTGTAGGCTCGTTACTTGAAGGTTCCAATGTCGTACTCGTTCGGGAATACCGCTGCAGGAAGTCCGTTCCACAGGGTGGTCGTACGTGGTAAGAAATTTCTTGAGAAACGCACAGTGGTAGACTTCCACTCATCCAGGTGATGTGGATGGAAATTTAATTTTCGGCGAGAAGTGTATCGGTTAAATTGAGCAGCGGGTATTAGCTCGAACAGTTCTTCAGAACACTCCCCATGAAATATGCGATAGAGAATGCAGAGGGACGCGACGTCTCTTCGCAACGCCAGGGGATCCAGTCGGTCAGTGAGACTCTCTTGGCCGACAATTCGGACTGCGCGACGTTGAACGCGGTCAAAAGGAAGAAGGGTACTGAGGTGCCCCAGCCCATAGGTGAGAACAATACTCCACGTGCGGTCAAACTTGCGCCTTATAAAGCAAATAAAGATATTCTATTCTATTCTATTCTATTCTATTCTATTCTATTCTATTCTATTCTTATAAAGTCGGAGGCGGTGAGCCGGCGTGAAGTAACGAGCCGCTCTACTGAGGACACCTAACTTTTTGGAGGCCAACTTGGCCCTATCCTGCAATGCTGCTGCTGCTGAATGCGCAAACTGTGTCTTTTTAGGGTTAAACTTAACTAGGTTGAGAATGCCCCAATTAGAGACTTGGTCTAGTGAGGTCTCGATTTCAGACACAAGCTTGTCCCGACACTCATCAACGTGCGCCCGAGAAAGATTAGCACGGCCGGCATATAAAGCATCACCCGTACTGTCATCCGCATAACAATGGAAGTCACTGGTTTGTAACATATCATTGATATGCAGAAGAAACAGGGTGGGGGATAGTACGCAGCCTTGCGAGACTCCAGCGTTCACGGGTTTTAGATCAGAACAAGAACCGTCGACAACGACTTTATTGCTACGATCCTATTCTATTCTATAATCATATTCTAGTATCACTATCGCATGGAAAATAAGTGGCTATAAAACCTATTCAATCATGATTTTCCGATAAGTTATGACGTATAGTTCTGGTGTTAGCTGGTCGTTATGTTAATTGTTTTGTTTTGTAATATGAAATATAAAATGTAATATTATTGTAAAGATGGAAACCAATTGAAAAGATGCGTTGTTGCGGAGTTTCTTGTCGCTTCTTCTCCCTAACTATTACACCTTGTGAAGCGATGTAGTTTTAAAAAAAATAACATGCTGACTTTCAATAAGTGATATTTTTGTATCCTACATTGAATAAAATATTTTTGATTTGATTTGATTTGACACAATGACAATACAAAAAAAAATACAATTCAGCGTTCAGTTATTAGTGCTAAGAGTCAGTAAGTAATTCATGTAAGAGGCAATGTTTAACGCTTTGACAATAAGATTCCGGAAATATATAGAATTTGACGCCGATTGGTGTAGCGAACAATCTGTCTGCGAAACCAACGGTTATCGGATCGAGTTCCTGTTCAGAGTAAATGTATATGTAATAAATACGAACATTTAGATTAGGATTGATTATTACGGATTAGCAGGTTGAAGTAGCAGTAACTGAATAAGTTAAAGTTTGTATGATGAATACTAACACTTTTTCCCGAATCATGGATAGTTACCCATGTGTCTTGTAACCCCAAATGTGTTGGGGTTTCCGGGTCAATACGCTTCTACCTTCGACCTCATCTTCACTTAACATCAGATGTGATTGAGGTCAAGTACGAACCCGTCGTGCATAAAAAAAAAGTAATCTTGTGTTCTTAGTACTAGCTTTGCTCTGTGTGGGACTTGATAGTTCGTGTAAGTCATTCGTTTTCGATTAGTGAAGTTAAGCAGTGTCTGGCGCGTCACTCCTTGGATGAGTGACATCCAAGTTAAGCGGGCTTAAAAACACTGACTTTCGAGTGGCCGCATGCAAAACTTAACCAAACAGCGTGGTGGATTATCGCAGTGAGTGGAGGTTGCGCCCCAACAGAGGAGGCGTGTAAGGCTGATGATGGTGAATTGGTGTAATCGATACATTTATTTATTATATATTCACTTCAAAATAAGCTCAAAGTTACCGAAAGCGTACTAAGTGAAAAAGGCTACTATAAAATCACTTATAACTTAGTATTGGACTTAAAATCTGTTTGGTAATGTTTGGAATTTTTAATTCTTAAAACAATATTTTTTGATCCTTTTTTGCCTTTGAGAAAAAGAGCAATTTTGAAGGAATTTTCAACACTTAAATTTCTTGTTGATTCTTCTTGAAGACATAAATTTTAAAATTTGCTAATTTTTATAATCATTTGTATTCTAAGAAATGAATACTTCCATCACTATATGCAAAGTAAAGAAATAATTTTATTTCTTATTGCACGAATAAGACTAAATAGCGGCAAACTCCAGGGCACCAGATGTTTAATCATTCTAGACTCCTCACAACTCATACCTTCAATATCGTTTTTCAAGGAACCGCAGTTTCAATTTTGGCAAAGCTGTCAACAAGGACTTTCAACAAGAATTTTATTATTTTTTTTATTTCTTGTAGATGGCTCTTTTTGATGTGCATTAATAGCGTGTATCTACTTCAATTACAACTTCTTAACTATTAATTAAATTAAAAGGACTTTCGTTACCCAATTCGATTTCGATACTTTCATCGAATTCCCTTAATTAAAAAAATAGTCATCATGAAGAACAGAAATGCTTTGAAAAACTATAAAAACATTGATGCCCATTCATATCCGCTGTCTAGAAGTGCGTTTACGCTGCGACGGCCAGTGCCTATTCGGTTCTAGAGTTAGGTACTATGAAGAATTTCAAATCTCTCTAATTTAGTTTCAATACAATGGTGTCAATTTTGCCTTTTTTAACTTTTTTTTTAATGTACAACGGGTAGATACTTGACCTCAATCACACCTGATGTTAAGTGAAGATGAGGTCGAAGGTGGAAGCGTTACTGACCCGGAAACTCCAACACATTTGGCGGACTGGCTATCTTATCTCTGACAACCGGAACACAACAATGATATTGACATTGCTGCTTGGCGGCAGATTTAGATAAGATGGTGGTAGCTAGCTGGCGGACATTTAAAACGCCCTACCACCAACCAAACCGAGTACTTAAACATGTACCCCGCTGGGGATCGAACCTGCGACCTCTGAATCGTAAACCCAAAACTATAACAAGTTTAAGACTAGTATCTATCGAGTCTTATTTAATTATTCAAGGAAGAAAGCGACAGTACTATACATTAAAACTGGTTTTAGTTTTATTTAGAGAAATCGTATAAAAATCGAAATATCGAAATTTTTCGTAAATATTTTCTATTATCTAGACTTTCTCTTTCTGGAGAATAAATCAGGAATGATGAAATCCTTAGATGAGCGAAAGTCATCGACATAGCCCAGCAGATTAGTAATTTGAGGTGGCAGTGGGCAATGCACATAGCTCAAAGAACTGATGGGTCGCGGGAAATTGGCAGGCCTATGTTCAGCATTGGACATCCTGCGGCTTATTTTGATGTTCATGGGAATTATGGCCAAATCGTCTCAAAGCGAGGTCAAACTTTTCCATAATAATAACAATCAACTTTATTTTTATCAATCACTATAACGTTTTCTATTCTAAACGTGAATGCAATACATGATCTAAACAACTCTATTCTCAATCTTCATCAATGGTAGCTAAACTTTTCTTTCATATTTGGCGAAGTTTCATATATTCATCATATTAGGTACGCCTTGAGTTCGTAAAATATGTTCCTTGGCATGCGAAGCATAGACTACCATTGTAAACCGAATTTGTTACAAAGTTTTGAGGAAGAGTCTACATATTCCTGTTGAACCAATGGACTAGACTATTTTCAACTTCCTTCCTGTACATGGGATAGATCGCAATGCAGGGTTTTTTTTAGATATGAGTAAGACTAAGTGTTACTATCTGTTAGTCTAAGCGAGTTCTTGTGTACAGTTGGTACATTTAAGCGTAAATTTAAATTGAACTTATTAAATAAACAAAAAATGGCAACTTACTAGGGCAAATGATATATTTATATATATAGTATTATGTGCACTTGAAATAACTATAGAACAGAAGATTCATTTAATTACCACCACAAACCATAAGTGCAATAATATAATATTATATAATGAGAAAGTTATCTTATAAAGTAGTACTTATATATTGATTTGTGTGTCAATATGTCTACAATAGATATGTATCTAAATATTAAGTAAGCACTATAATTATTTTAAGTAAAGTAAGTAATAGATGTTTTATGGGTAGTGGATAGGGAGAGTTTTGTTAATATTAAGTAGTACAGTGGCACCACTCTGCCTTTCGGCTCCACAGAATACCAGCGTCGTGGTTGCTCCAACCCGACACATGCTGAGTGGAGACCTTTTTGGATTTAGTGTATTGTAAACTTATGTATAAAATACTCTTATAGCAGAAATCCAAATAAATACTTTCCTTCTTTCTAATTACACCGACGAGCTTCAGTAAAATAAGTTTTAGGTACATTAAACATACATACATAAATCACGCCTGTTTCCCGTAGGGGTAGGCAGACACCACAGACTTCCACTTGCTACGATCCTCACACACCTCTTTTGCTTGATTCACTCTCATAAGATTGTTCATACACGCTCGCCGGTTTAGGGTACAAAATACTTTTAAAAACAAGCTTCTAATACTCCATCATGATTATTACATATTCTACTAGAAAGATGAATAACAAGAAGTTCCGGTGGCAATCTTCTGGCTCCATCTACAGACCGCCGTCATCATGTGTATGGAAAGTGCTCATGGCAAACACATACTAACCTAAATTCGACTATCTTGCCATTTGCAATCATGGGAGTTTCAGTCCCTATATCCCGGCACCCTAATCAGATCAGTTCGATGGTACCATCATATTGCATTGTCACCGAACTTACATAAATATTCCAATTTTCAGCTCAATCAGATACCAGCAAAGGGTCGATTTGCAAAATTTTAAATTTTTTAATTAGTTACATACGAACGTTGCAAACTAAATAAAAGCTTGTAATATACGAATATCATAGAACAGTTCTGTTGTGTTAAGTACCTATATTAAATATTTGGTCGAATTCGAAAATTTACGCCTTATTTTGTCGAATTTAACAGTTGGCGATAATTCTCATTGAAGATAGACAATAAAAGTCCAGGTCTTCCTTCGGAAGGGTATCCAAAATGTAGGCAGCATTTCCTCGTTAGATGGTCTTAAAGGCAACACGTCCGATTATCTACCAGCACTCGGATCAATCTCTGTGTCTATAAGATGTGAGGCGAACTACATATATGTCTCAGAAAAAAAATAATAAACGAAAGAAACCAACGAAAAAACGAATAATAATAGCAATATTTAATATGATACAATAATCCTAAACGAACCCCCGGACTCCCAAACTCTAAAATAAACATTAAAACTATTTTAAGGGTGAACGTGCAGTCGTATCCTTTTCACCGAGTTACCGGAACAGTACAGAGCCCGGCGGCTACTGACTACAACATTGGATCCCGGCCAGAGATCTGTTTGTTCAACTTTAATTGTGATTATCCCATTTCAAATTGCTTTTAATATTTCATCAAGCAACCCACGCATCTCTATTAAATTAAGACGTTAAAATAATATTTTTATTCTATTTTTTTCACATTTGCTTAGCAAGTTACATTTGACCAAAGACTATTTCCTCTCGAATTTCGGGACAAGCGAGAAACTTACGTGTGCCGACAACATAGTCGTTATATGTGAACTAAATTTTGCGACAAATGGTTAGTCCAAGAGCTGACTGCGGGGTACCCTCTACAGCAAATTGGTGTCATAGCAACTTGACATGGAGACAGTGCGGGATTGTCCCACGTGACGGGTTAGGGCGGGATGGCGGACGGGATGAGCCGCCGTCAGACAGGTTGGATTCGGGCCAGCGATATGTCCCCCACATCGTGTGCTACGAGATATCAGGATATCTGCTTATGTAAGTGCTCATTGTGACAGGCCGCATTCCCGTTTATAGAGACAAATTTCAATCCCCAAGGCTCTACTTTGGCGCTCGGATCGTTTGGCTTACCTACATTTGGATATCCGGATGGATATAGGTTACGTTTGTAATAGTAGAAGTTTGAATGTCAGTAGATACTGGGTTAAATGTGTTAGTTTATAAGTTTCCTTATATATAATATACCTTGGCCAAGTGAATATGTGTTTCTTATTTCAACACCTTATATACCGCAAGTGATTTTCTAAATATAGCTGATATAATATCTATTTAGAAACAAAAATCATTTAGCAATGTAAGCAGGTATGTTCAACAAGCTGTAAGTACTCATTTTCAAATTCAAATGATGGGTATGATAGGCCTAAAATATGATAATTATAATTGAAAATTCGTAATTAGCCACAGGGCGCAAATTCTTCCATGGAAAGAGATAAAAATCACTCCAAAGGATAGGCTTATGACTAATAGTAGACTTGTAGGTATAGTCTTTTTTTACACAGGACTTTTATAGGTTGATATTGTGTGTTTGAAATTAGTGAAGAAAAACAATCATAAGAAAATTTTGCGAACATTTTGAGACTTGTAAATGTCTCAACCACACTGAATCGTGGTGGCCTAAGGTCATCACATCCTCACTATGAAGTACGGCCGGTACCAAAATTATGAAACTAAAAGATTATGCCCGCCCCGCCGCAATTTTTTTCTCATGAGTGTTTTAACTTAGTAACTCCTATGCAGATAATGGCTGTTATTACTTTTTTATCTACGATAGCGCAAGATGAAATGCGATTATAAAGGAAGTCGGGACATTTCTCTGAGATGACAATAAATAGTATGGTCTGGATTCTGGCACTTTTTTAGGTCAGTTTAGAAAGGGCACATCAGAGTCAATGCCATTACTAGCAAAATTTCTAAACAAAAAAAAATTAAAGAAAGTATTATTCTTCAAAATTTACCATTTTTCTTCCTAAAATATTAACGGTAAGAGGCTGACTTTCAGCTCCACTCCACTAACGGTAATGCTGTCGTGAGTATTGTCATTAGGGCCGATGTGCCACCTTTTGTCGGTTAAATGAGATGCCAAGCGCAGCCAGATGATCGCTATGATGCGAAATGTGTTATGGACAGCGACATAATGCGGCCCATGTTGTTTTATTAATGAAGTTATCAATCGTGATACGTTGAATAACCTTTCATGCATGGCTGTGATTATGCGGGGCAATTTTTAAAATATACCGCAAATACGCTTAGTCGTTAGTCAGAGGGGAGGTGCTAAACCAAAACGGGTTCTTAAGTATCGTGAGTGAAATACAATTTTCCATTGTTAAAGAATTTAATGGAAAAATTTTCGACTCACCGACAAACTCACCACTTACTATTCTAGTACAAGACGAGTAACATAAAGTCCATTAAGGAATTCCAGTGGCAATTCTCTGGCTCCTTCTGCAGACCCTCGTTATCATGTGTGGAAAGTGCTCATGACATCAAAACAAACTAGCCCAAATTCGACTATCTTGTCAGTTGCTATCAGTCATTTCCAGTCCCTACATTCCAAACATCAGATCAGCTCGGTGGTACCATAATATTATATTGTCACCGAAGTTACAAAGATATGCCAAATTTCAGCTCAATCAGATACCAGGAAAGGGTTGAAATATGGTTTGTAAATTTTGAAACGGACAACTTACATAGGAATATTGCAAACTAAATAAAAGCTTGTAAAAATATTTTAACCATGAAAACGTCTTCGGTTCGCGATACCTAATAATCCTTTTTCGGATTAGTGACCTCTTTCCGACTAACACTGTATAAATTGTAAATATACAGGTGTTATTAATATTATGATGGAATTTTTATTTAATTTTTATTCATCAATTGTTTAAAATAAAACTGCGTTTCATGTCATTTAAATAACCAATTTTTTATTTTGCTAAGAATTTTTTTTTATATACAACGGGTTAATACTTACGTGATCTCAATCTGTCATCATACTTTAATTTTTGTTTAAATACCTATTGTATACATTATATTTTTGTGTTTTATTGTACGTAGATAACCAATAAACAGGAATGTTTATCAACAAAGAAATTTACTGCTCCAGTATTCTCATGGAACATAGGCACTCACATACATCGAGTGCATATTTTAAACGTTTTGAGACCACTAGACGGTAGTGCCGTGAAACTGGCAAGTCTACTTCAAACAGCATATTAGGTATGAGACTCTGCAGCAAGAGGTACATTTAATATTAGGTCCTTACCTATGAAATTGGCGTTTTGTATGAAGAATTTCATTAAGACTGTTTTCTCCATACAAACATTTTTGATTTTTTTTTGGGAACAACTAATCCAAATTTTCCTAAACTTTGTGTGTATTATCGGATAACATTAAGTTAAATATAGGCAGCTTTAACTTTTAAAAGTAACCGCTTTATAAAAGTTTCAGCGAATCTAAGAAATGATTATGGGAAGCACATGAAAAGAGCTCTGTTCATTTTTTTTTTATTATGTGATTTAGTCCAGAAATTAAAAAATATTTCATGTGAAACCTTGAAATAATATTCCATATTCCAAATAAAAAACAAATTTGGATATAGCTTTGAAAATCGCAGGAATTGGTACATATGATTAACGAAGAAATAAAACTCCAATTTCATAGGTAAATACCCAATATTACAGATAAACGCCTTACAGAATATTGAAAGTAAATTAAACAACTGTAAATTTATATTATGTATATGCTGTTGGAGGTTATTTTTAAGTTTAAAATATTAAATTATGCTCTTTTCCGCCTGAAACACAGGAATACCCAGTCCAGGCACCGGTGTTTACATACCTATGTAAGTTATTCTTTGTGATTTAAATTTTATTCCTCAAGTATTTCAATAAAAAGATTATTATTATCATTTGTGACAAAACTTTAATATGTGTTATGTATGTGTGTGTTGGCAATTTAAGGATATACAGGTAAAAGAAAAACTGGTTTCATGGGATTTTGAGACCTGCGGAATCACGATGCGAATATAAAATAAAATATAAAATCGGAAAAAAAATTCATAAAATCTGTATTTTGAATGGATATGTATACGTTTTCACGTGTTTAAGGATTTAATTATTTCTTCGAAGTTTTCCAAACATTTGAAAACTCATAAGTTATTTGTTAAATAAATTATTATAGTACTTTCTTACTCAAATATTATGAGAGCAACAAAATTTAACATTTTAGACATTTTCATTAAGGTAATAATTGTATTTTGTTTAATAGGCAACTTAGTTTCTAAACCATCTTATAATAATTTTCTGAAAAACTCGTCTAGAGATTTGATTGATTGATCACATTCCTGCCTTCGAAAATGGCGATGTGTAATCGAAAATGAATCCCAGTTAATGTCTATTCACACTAGGCTTAAACATCCTAAGATTCAGGGCATACCGACGTTTACAGTTCCATTCAAATGGAATGCTCAGACAGTCCGCATACTATCTTATAAAAAGAAATAATCGCCCAATCCCGATTAGTTCTGGCCTCGTAAGAAATTCGTTTTCGCTCAATATCTCTGGCTGTTCAGCCAGGGAACACGGTCAGTGTGTCCGGGTCCATGCCACTAAGGGGTGGTCTGGATGACGCTTTAGCTCTTCAATTTTAGTTCCAATTCTTCCACCCGAGTAATTTTATCGTTTCCACCATAGGTATATTTTTTTATGTTTCACTGACTGATACGTAGGTATAGCGCAATCACGAGAATTGGTAACTGAAACGTATTCACTGACGCTACAGGCCTACATTGTAGAGATATTCGATGTAAGTAGATATATAGGTATACAACAGATGACTTGATTTACGCAGGCGTAGATTAATCAAAGTGTACAGACAACGTAACATCTCCTCAGCTAGCTATGCCCCGGGCGACATAATTATAGAGAACAATAAGCATCTAATGGCAATGCCCATAGACGTATCGATGTATGTGTCTGCTCAGGCATTACGTTTCAGTTACCTCCTGGTATACATACATACATAAATACCTATATATTGATACGAAAGTTGATATTGATAAAAATGAGCTTGCTACTCGAAATCGAATGCCTCGAAAATCGAAATACTAACGTTCACTCACACAATCACTCACAACGCACACATTTTGTACATATTTGTAGATCTATAATTTTGACATTTTCATTTAGCTTATAATTACTTAATTTCTTTAGTTTGATTTTTAATACTGTGCATTAAAAATCAAACTAAAGTCTAATTTTATTATTACATATTATCAAGAATTTATACAAAATTTTGAGTACACATCAATAATCCAACAACTTATTGATCCACCCATTCACACTTACCCCACGTGTAGGATTCCCTTCGGTATGCCCGCCCCAGCAGTGACGTAAGATACGTGTATATGGCACATTGATTTGTACAGGTAAACCCAACTCCAGTCTAAGTCGAGCATAACACATGTAATTTACATTATGCGGTGCTAACTTTTTAAAGCCTCGTTCTCAAACACAAAACAACACAATGAAGTGTCTTTTGAGAGGAAGTAATATTGTTTTAATGTCAAATGTTCTTGAAACGTGAGTTATTTTAATAGACGATAGTATAATGTCCCTGATCTACATCCATAACCCACTTACCTATATTTTTACATTTCTACCAAGTTTCATGAAATTAATTTATTAAAGAGATTCAATTTAAATTTAAAAGTAGGGTCGTGCGTGATAATAACGATCTTTAATTAGGTAATCACATGCTTTCCATAATTTTTAATCAAATCGGAATATTCGTTTGTTCTTTCGCCCGTCAGATAAATGCCAGTATATGTAATACCGGCATTTATCTGAGGACAAAATTCCGACTAACAAAAGGGCCCTCAGTCAGATTAAATTTCCGGCGGGTCCACTTCAGCCCTAGAATGGCCTTTATTACCCCGTTACAAAAGGCCCACTGTAGCACTAGAATATTAGAAGCCCGCTCATTCATTTTGGACGGGTGCTATTTTATTTTTGGTTTACTTTTGTCCACTTTACAGGAATTTTAAAAGGTTCGTACAATATTTGCTCGATAGCAAATTAAAAGGCTGGCTCGAAAGATGGGTTGTGCTTTTGACTGAGGGCCCTCTGAAAACGTTTGCCGAGTAAATGGAGTACTGAGTATCAAAGTGGATTTTGTTGGGTCGAGATTATTGTTTGCAAGTTGACGTAGCCACTTGCGGTGAGTGTAACGGAACTGAGAATTTGTTCTACTGTTGAAAACTAAAAGGGGAAGAATAGTTATCGGAATGAATTCGTGAAGAACACTATAGGAAATGATTTTATAAAATGTGCTTGCTTTTGCCTAATACCTACTTCGACCAACCGCGTTGTTTTTACCAGCTTTAGAAAACTCGTGAAATTACTATTTGTTTTTTCATATATGTATTGGCCTAACTGTAGTAGGTATGCTTAGTTATGAAGTATCCTTATTTTTAATCATCAGTAGGAATTTGTAGGTATGAACTTTCTACTTATGTAAGATCTAATAATTTCACTTAGCTCTGCAATTTTAGTTTTGCTGTGATTTATATATGCCCAATCTATTGTTTTCGAACTAACCGTAGGGTTGGTTGTTTAGGAGAAATCTCTCTATGTAATAAAACCGGCGCATTGTTGTATTCATGTAGTGTAGATAACGTTTATTATTTGATACTCATGTATTTTCTTTTGTATATTCAAGTGTTTACAAGAACAAGTATCTCAAATACCTATAACTGGTATTTTGAATAATATACCTAAATCAATCGATTTTATATTTTTCTTTTTTTTATGCACGACGGGTTCGTACTTGACCGCAATCACACGTGATGTTAAGTGAAGATGAGGTCGAAGGTGGATGCGTACTGACCCGGAAACCCCAACTTTCAACAATTTCCTAACACTATACCCTTATAAGTACTATACCTATAATTATTTACTGGGTTCTTTTTAAAGAACTAAAAACATTTTAAAGCGGTATTAAATCGCTTAACATATTATAAAAACGGACTTAATTCTTTTCGGTTAGACAAAATGTATGAAACAGCAAAAAAATCGCATTCAAATCGAACCACGCAATACATCAGCAACTACAACTTAGAGCGATTCGAGTGAGAAAGAGTCGCGCGCGACTAAGTCTCAGTCTCTTGCAGCTGAATGGCTGTCTCTTGACAGCTGTCAACTTGACCGCCAATCAGCTTTGAGAGATATAGGCTATGTCGCACGCGACTCTATGTCACTCGAGTCGCGCTAAGTTGTAGTACCCCTGCTGAACAAAGACTGGACACACACAATGCCGTTAAACACGTACGTACGTATGTACTTAATGTATCACTCGTCGTTTTTCGTTGATGGTTAAAAATGCGTTTTTCTTGGAGAACAGTACTTAGGCCGTATTTCAGAAAGCGCAGATCTACGCTTGAGCATAGTTAGAAAGAAATGCCGCTATACAAGTTACATAAAGCTGTCCCTTATTAATTGTCCTCAAGCGGAGATCTCTGCTTGAGTAACATTCTGTAACACGGCCCTTAAACTGGTATATTCACCCATAGAAAATATTTGTATTTAGTAAATAAGCAGTTTTTATCCGACAAAGCGGACCTCACGAACATCCGATGCTATCAACTCGTATCAAAGGTAATTACTCATACATGACTGAATGTGGGTAATTACTTTGGTAAGACAATGCTCGAATATGAGCTCAAGTTGGGGAAGATTTACGATTAGCTTTATATAGAATTTACGTACAATGTATTCAAATGTATTTTATTGTTAGTTACAGTGTTTACACTCAACAAGTACTTACCTATTCAAATAACTACATTTAGTGGGATGGCGATGGCTTTCTATACCTAAAAATTAAAGTAACTAAAAGTAGTTCATAATAATGATAGGTATCTGTTGATGGAATATGTCCTGTCTCCGTAGCTCAGATTACACCACATACAATTTATAAAACGGAGGTCGCATTTTAAATTTCCGACTGGCCAGCTTCCACCATCTTATCTAAACTTGTGTCTAATGTGTTTGACATAAGATAGTCAGCCCCCAATATGTATCATATCGTAACGTATCGTATCTTGTCATATCGTATCACATCTTATAATATCGTGTCGTTTCGTATCACATCATTTATTGCGAATATGATTATTATTAGAATAACTTATCGCGGATATGGTTAATTTGGTTATCCCTCGGGAACTACTCATTTTATCGAGATAAAAAATATAAGATAAGATAATAAGTTAGATTATTAAAGGCCGGCAACGCATCTGTGACACTTTTGGTGTCCATGGGTGGCGGTGATTACTTTCCATCAGGTGACCCGCATGCTCGTTTGCCGCTCTCTCGTATAAAAAAACAGAACAGAACAGAACAGAACATTGTATGCGAATTTAAAAAGTAATCAGTGGGTATTTTTGCCAAATCAATATTCGTGTTTTTTGTAAACGTATTTTCTTTATTATATTTTTGAGGAAAGCACTACCTATACCTGCATAATTCGACCGTTACTTGTCTTTGCAGTAATGTAGGTACTGTGGCGACGGTCCAAGGAGAACGCTTGGGATCGTCTGATGTGATGCTGGCCGTGGTTACGGTGCGTTGTTTAAAAAGAAATGCATTCGGGGAGAGAGCTCGCACCGTCGCTCCAGATCGGCTCATCTTTATGCCGAGATTTCAATGAATTTTTTTTAAACAACGCGTCGTCTACCACGGCCAGAATCACACCAGACGATCCCAAGCGTTCTCCTTGGATAGTCGCCACAGTACTTTAATTTAATTTATTTGTATGGGACTCGTGTGGTAACAAGTACTAAGTAACAGAACTACCGTGGCATATCCGTATCTAGAGATCAGGAAACAGTAAAATATTTTACCATCCCTTTGTATATACCCAAAGCTATCTTCCACGTTCATTTTATTGCGCTCGTTGAGCAATATCGCCTTCCCAATGAGGGTGTTACACGACAACACACGCGCTCAGTCTTTGCACGACCTATACTAACACTTTATTACATAAAGATTGCCTGTTTCTTGGGTTACAAATATACAATTAGTTAGTTTATTTTATGTGTAATCTATATGTACTAGGTTGATCAATAAGTTTTTGGAAACGCAATGAAACTCTATCATAAACATATGAAAATGGTATTATTCATTTTTAATAATACACCTTGAATAGTGTTTGCAAATTGATTAATTCCCTCGGAAAAAAAGGCTTGATCCTGGGACGAAAAAGGCCTCGACAGCACACATCACCTCGTTGTCGAATTTTATACCACGCAAGTGTTTTTAGGAGAATAAAAAGGTGAAAAACACTCGGAGTTAGGGTCTAATATGGTGGATGCTGCATCAACTGAAACCCAGCAGTACGGATGGCAGCACCTGCAACATCTGATCGATATGGCAGGGGCTTCATCATGATGAAAAAGCAATCAAGTAATTTTCCTCGACGTTCTTTATTTAGTTCTTCGCGTAGTTTTCTGATTGTAGGTATGGACACGACGTCGGGGGGGGGGGGGGGCGGCAACGCTCGCTAGCCCCCCTGCACGTCGCCTGAGGGTCGCGGGCGGCTACATCTCGGGGCGATGTAGTCGTCGGACGCGACCCGAGAGAGGATGATACCCCCCGGTGCGAGGGGGGCAGGGCGGGGACCTGGTGCCGCTAATGCGTTCCCAGGTCCTCTCTACTGCCGAGGAAGGTCGCCGGGGGCTTTAGTGGCCGACAGGGAGGGGAGTCCAACATAACCGACTCGCCGCCGCAGGTAAGTAGGTACATAGTTTGTAGGTAGAAAACGTCAAATAAAAACGAATTTCCCGAAATTTCCCGGGAACGGGATAATCCGCGGGAATAGGAAAAACGAGATCGCTGCGGAACACTGGCACGGGAACGGGATAAACAGGATTTCGTGAGTTCAATTTCTATTTACTTCGAATCCACACGTAAAAATTACGAGGGAAATTTGGAAAATTCCTGTGGGAAATATTTACAGCAACGGAAAAACCGGTATCGCTGCGTGTAAACACTCGCTAAGATAGGATTTTGGAAAATTCTATAAAGCTATATAAATATAAGTCTTAACTATAAGCAACACCTACTTGCTATGCCAGTGAAAGGTATACGCACTGTGAACTTACAATATGCACATATTGTATTATACGAGATTAGTATTGAAACAGGGCTGACGAACGTCAACGATCTTTACTTTCGAAATTTGAAAACAAAGGCACGCAGCCCTAATGTAGAGTCACGGTTATTAATCGAATGGAACGCTCCAGGGACTAGCCAGTATTTGTTGGAAATGACATAATGAGATAAGGGACCTCCCCTTAGCACATGCGTGATGCTAGAACAAGTGTTACTGAATATTTTCAAAATTAATAATGTATTTTAAGGAGCTTTCTGATAACATAAAATGATTAGATAAGACATCCAACTTGATGTGACGAAAAATTTTGCATGCGGGCTGAATACAATGCCTTTTTTTAACAATAACACCCTATACTTGTAAAATATGTATTATTACAAATAAATGATTTGATTGATTGATTGATAGAATACACAAAGTGGAATTCAGCTATTTTGACTAGGTCTTTTGACTGTGCTGTAATATTACCCCAAGGATAAAATTTGTTCAATATTTTTAAGTGAAAATTCTAGTGTCATATGTTGCTTGAATTCTTACTCCTCATATCAAAGACTGCTTTACCTATGATTATAATTTATAACCCATAAAATGAAGCAATAGTGCTACCGAATTATACGAGACCCGTAACTAGTGCTTTAAAAATAACTAAGTTATTTAGATGTCTTTGTGAAAAGGGGCAGCGTATATGGACTTTACAGACATATATACACTCGAAAAACATTATCCTCTTTCCTTGGGCAGTCGGGTAAAAAAGTAATTATAGGAAATAGAATGTTTGTTGTCGGAACCCGAAAGCAATAGTCATCGTTCTCCAAAAATGTATACAACGTTAGAAACAAATCTACATACACCATTAACCATATATTGCCCAATGCACTCGCTATTCAAATGCGATGTGATTTGGAAGCAGTTCATGGCGAACGTCCGACGCTAGTGCCATTACCCACTAAGTACTGGCTTAATCTGAACCACCCTGGCGCTTTTAGTACATCAAAAACGGGATTAAAAGACGTAAAGGCGTGTAAAGTGAGGGGTCTAGGTTGCCTGGGCACGTTATACCTGCGAGAGAGCAGTGATGAGCCGACTAGCAGTAACGTACCTCAATGGCCGGCTGTTAAGCTCTAAACGAGGCCTTTTGGCTGGAAGAAAAAAACGCCGGAGTAGATAAAACACAGAGGCAGTTCCGTGAGCGGTTTGTGTGTCGCTGAGTCGATAATGACTGGTCGAAGAGACCGGGGACTACAGTGGGTTGTTTTATAAAAGGGGAGGAATTTTTTATGCAGCCTTATTCGGAAAGGGACACTTAGGTAATTTACGTCACAGATGATAGAATGGTTAACGTTGAGGGTTTATAGTATAAAATTGACCGAGTATTAGAAAATACAGTGAAGTATGTTTAGAACAAATATAAATATCCTTGGACTGGGCCATACACTTCCACACTAACACTAGGTTTGTATTATGGATATTAAGTGGTTGATATACCACACAAATACAATTTTTTGTAAATAAATATGTAAATGATAACATCCATGTCCCGGGGGGACATGTTTTAGTACTGCAAAGATAGTCAATGTTAGGACTTTATATCGGTTATATATTATATTATAGTCCTTTGTATCGGTTTCAATAATAAAGTTCGACTAAGGTAAACGGTCTTATATAGAAGAATGGGAATTTTAGTAAAACAATTTTTTAATATTGAAACAGAAACATTGATTTTTATTAAAGCAGTATGCGGTTTTTGGCCGTTGTACTATTCCTTATTTGTTTACCGTTGTGTTGTTTGTTATTGCTGTGCAATAAAGAATATTTTGTTTGTTTGTTTATTGTCATCATCATCTTCCCTAGTCCCAATTTATTTGGGGTCGGCGCAGTACGTCTTTTTCTTACGTCTTAGACCGTAGTATTCGGTATTAATTTCCGAAGACCGACAGACTGACAACAAAGTGATCTTGGGTTCTGTTTGTTCAAAAATGAGGTATGTTTTCCTAAAAAAACCAAACATATTAGTTCAATGGTGATGCCATTGATATTTCGATTAAGTAAGTTTCAATTTGCATCCAGTAATATAGGTATTGGTATGAAAAGGTATTGAAATGTACATTAAATGTGAGACATTTATTTCAACGTAAAATATAATGATTTTCCCCTTAGAAGAATAAGCAAGAAACTCGAGGGATTGCTCTTTTAAAAACAGGTTTTTATATTACAAAAACATTTTTATATTTCATTATTAATTGTGAAATAGCCTGGCATGCGAACGATGGTTATATCCAGGTATGATTAGCATGTAAATAGTCTGATATTTTATAATAAGCTTTCTTAATAAGTTTCTCTTTTATAGTATCTTTGACGACCTGTTTGGTGTAGTGGTTAACAACTCTGACCACTATACCAAAAGGTTGCGGTTTCGAATCCCGCTAGGGGCATATGTTTGGGTGATGAATACGGACATGTGTACCTGAGTTATGGATGTTTTCATTTATAATAAGTATTTATTTACAAAAAAAAGTATTTATGTAGTATATCAACCATCTGGTATCCACAACACAAGCCTATAGTTGCTTCCTGTGGAAGTAGATGGCTCTGTGTGTCTGTCTAAGGATATTTATTTATTTATTAATTTATCAACAGGAACCTTAATGAAAAAGCGAAAAAAAACCCTTTGCATGAATTAATAAGAATTATTGATCTATCAGTTAGTATATCCAAGGTACTATACCATTTCGAAATAAGCTCCCCATCTAGATTGGTTACCATTGTATCCAGACTAGACTATTCCATTTACTAGAAGATTAAACTAACGCTTATTAATAATATCTCGTCTCATTAATGTTAACTCTCCCCATGAAGTTCACATTTGTTTCTGAAGCTATGTTACCGAAGCATAAGAGGCTTACCAGGAATGGTGCCAATTAGTGAAGCATATAACAGGTTGGTTTTCATATGAGATAGGATCCGTGTAATGAGACGACAGTACTCTAATAACATTGAATCAGACAGCCATTGATGTTAAGTCCGGACTAAGCTATACAG
The DNA here is from genome assembly GCA_949316235.1 of Oegoconia quadripuncta. Taxonomy (NCBI): domain Eukaryota; kingdom Metazoa; phylum Arthropoda; class Insecta; order Lepidoptera; family Autostichidae; genus Oegoconia; species Oegoconia quadripuncta. Next base: position 7,067,960 of record OX438759.1, read on the forward strand.
GACGTATCTGAAACGAGGCATCCTTTCAGAAAGGAGTCATAATGACTTACAGTAATTGAGGCAAAACTTTGAAAATTATAAACAATCTAGCTTTCTACCCACCGCGGGCATTGTTTAATCACCTGCTTTAAAATAACTTTATCGTCCCGCGGGAACTACTCGCATTATCGGGATAAAAATATTCTATACTTTAATCCAGGGTACGCTCTATCTATGTACCAAATTTCATCCAAATCCGTTCATCCGTTTAGCCGTGATTGAGCAACAAACAAACAAATAAACAAATATCCAAACTTTCGCATTTATATTGTTAGATGCGCTCAACTGTTCTCTGGAAACTAAATGACTTGCATCCCTGTACTCAGAGTGTACCATGAAGTGTATTTTGACAGCAAGCCATATTGCTTTTATGTCAAATCCGAAGCGTTCCTGAAACATTATTGTTTTTAATAGATGGTAATGAACTTCTCTTATTGACATAATATTTTGTGGTACTTACCAACTTTGCCACTAACATTTCAGCATCATCTTTCTACGCAATATAATGTTCTCAACAAACAAATATTACCTCAATAGGTAAATAAAAAGATATTCTTTTACCATTTTTAGGGTTCCCTACCTCAAAAAATCACTTCGTTGTCTCTCTGTGTGTCTGTCTGTCAAGACACTTTTTCTCAGGAACGCGTATAGATATCAAATTGCAAATTAGTACTAAATACTTTGCGATAGAGTTATAAAAAACATCAAAGTTCTAAGTCATCGCAGTCAGAAAATACGACCATTTATTAATTATACTTTGACACTCGCTAATAAATCAAAACATATAGGGTACTTCTCTTTAACCTATAATTTGGCAAGAAGCAAGGTCTTACTTATTAAAAAAATCGTAAATCGTTAATTTGTAGGGATATCTCATAAAAAGAATATTGTTTTGCGATAAAACACTTAGACTCCAGGTGATGAACGAACTATCTACATACTAGTTTGTACGAAATCCTAGGTCCGCGAGTCGGACTCACACTTGTCCGTGTTGTTGTATACCAATAGGGTATACACTTACTTACGATGTTAGTAAGTATACTTTTCGCTAACATTTCTATAAAGCAATGTTATCTAACTCACATGTTACTAACTGGCTACTAAACAACTAAAGGCACTGTAAAATCACTTATGAATGCTGGAGCATATCTGTTGTAGTCAGGAGTCTCAATTTTCGCTTTATTACCACAAATTTTATTTAATTTATAATAGTCCAGTAAGCGAACGATTACTACTTCCTATCTTAAAGTTCAATCTTATATCTATAAGTCTTTGCACATGGATAGTAAAAATATTTTTTATCAAATCGGTAGCTTGCTTAATGTGTAGTATAGGTATTTAGTAATAAAAGGTAGACTATTACCTTAAAATTACCACAGGAAATTTCATTGCGTCGGAGAACATACATAGACTCCTGTAACTATTTTTTTAAATATCCATCAATAACTTCTACATATTTATCAAAAAATTCAGTGAGAGCATTATCACGACTCGATAAATATAAAGAAGAAATTGTTTTAGGCGATCTTAGCATCTTCTAATGCAATAAAGTTCAAAGTGACAGACATACAGAATGGTCAGAAAATATTTTTATTCTATTAATTTAGCACTCTACCCTTCTACAAAATAATCAGGAACTTCAAGATTATAGCAAGTTATACCACAAAAATTACGTATTTATACTGAAATACCTACACTACCTATACCTAAATCAAGCTACAGAAAGATTAGATTTTTTTTTAATCTATTACTTATGAGCACTCTATCCTCCTACAAACAATCAGGAATTTTAAGATGATAGCAAGTTGTAAAAGGGCCATTTTTATTTCACGAAACGACCCCTAATTTTATGCTGTGCGAATTTATTTATGTCTGTGTTATTTACGATTTAGAAGTGTATCTTATATGTGCTCACACGCTTACGGAATCCGGTTCCATTACACTACAAAAATTACGTATTTTTACTGGACTATATCGATTGGCAACCATATGCCGTTAGCCACAAAGTAAAGAAAACAAACCCGAATTCGGAATAAGGAACGCGTTTCTTTAATATTAGGTATCTCTTACAGATGGCTCTAATCATAACCTATTGGTTTCTCTGGGAAATACAATGTTGTGTGACTCGCAAAACTTGACGCTTTTGCTAACATTACGCCATTAATGGGTTACTTATTTGAACAAATGGAAATAAAACCAATTTATTAGGCTGCAATCGCATTGATTAATAGCTTGAATTGACCTGTTTTCACAACAGTGAGGATATAGTGCTAATGTTAATAAAGCTTACCGAATTTATAGCGGCCATCACATGGGGGGCACTTTTCCGCCAATCTGGCTACCAGCGCATTCTGAAACAAATACCAACATAAATCACTGAATTAATTACGTTCCATGGTAGTAAAAACACACATACATATCTGATAAATATCCACGTTCTATAAAAACGTCGGCCCATTTAATGTCAAACATCGAAACGATTCTACGTCAATCGTAAAGTAAATTAGTTGAAAAGCAATATCGTAATGCTTTTGAAAGAGGTCGGCCTTGTTGACACGCCCGTGCTGACTCAATGCAGTCTCCGTTTCGCCTTACAGTATACAGTTGAACCGTACAATGCGTTTGAGCAGATACGAGCCCACGACAAGAGGGCATAAGCCACAGAATCCGTCACCAGATCCGTCCCGTGGCAAATAGAATAGCCGCGTTCACAGTCAGTGGGGCAAACGTCCAAGTCCATTAATAAAATTGAATCAGACAGACATTCCGTAGCACAATATGTGCACGTGTGGGAATAAATAAAACTGCGGAATGGCGGAGCTGGAAGCGGACGTAGTGTTGTACCAACTCCATTGTTTGCGGGTCGCAACCGCGACCACACTCATAAATGGGCGGAAAAGTGTTTCTCTTAATTACTGAACTGCAACTATTATGAGTGTTCCTTTGGAACAATGTTAACATCGGGTTACAGAGAATGTCGCGGGTTTGATAGTTCAGTATGTACAGTATGGTTAAGCAGCGGTATATAATAAGAACAGAGACTATGTATTCTACCAAATTGGTTGAGTTGTTGTCAAGTATGTTCGCCTGGACACATATTTTCATCTTACCTAAATCATAATGTCGGTTTGGCTGTTAAGATAGATAAGACACATATGTAGAGGGTTATGGCGATCCCGTCTCTCCCTCAGTTTTATCTTCACTTAATTGATATCAGTTATCATTGAAGAAACCTTTTATGTATAAGTATGTGTAGAGTATGATATTTTCATAAATGCATACGCTATAGGCTTGCTTTCCTGTTTTCTTAAAGAACGCGATACAGAATCGATAAAACGAAAACTTTAGTAGTGCATCTAGGTGAATGCAATAAAATTGTTGTCAAATGTTTAAAGTTAGTGATAGTAGCGAAAGGAACACTATAACTATTCTTATTGCGACGTTACGTGGCACTACAGCGCTTAAACTTGTAATGTAAGGACTTGGACGACATTTAAAGTTGCTGTTACGTCCTGGTACGTCGCTCTCTCATAAACTCTCCGCTTTTACAGCTAGACATTTGATTTGAATGCATATAAAATGTTTTGAAAATGGGGCCGGAGGTAGAAAACATCACATCGGCCACATGATTTTTATTTTATTTTTATTACTGTGAAATAAGGCTACATTTCGTAAGAATAACACCAAGCAGAATGATTGTTGCGTCAAATATTTTGTATGTGTTTCTGTGATATGCAAATAAACGCTTTATCTATCTATCATGACGTTCACTGCTGAACATAGGACTCCTCCATAGATCCAGAACGACCGGTTGGAACTTCCCACGACTTTCATTATATAGAAAACATGCCGGACCTTAATCATGAACCTCAATCAGCCCAATTATGTAACATAAACGGTATCGTCATCGATAACTTAACCAATGAGAAAACGTCAAATTGCCGAGCGAGCGATGAGCCAACCAATTTCATACGTCAGAATGTAATCGATGTCAATGTTGTAATTCCATAATCGAGCTCGAATTACATGTTGTTATTAAATGTTTTAAATGTATTTATCACGTGCATGCTAATTTAAGAGGGTTTATTCCGTCCAGAGGCGTCCTCATGGGATAAATTAAGATTTCTTTTTAAATACAGAATAAATCAGGAATCGCTCTGACCTGCACTCGAGAGGTCTAAAAGCTAATTATAAATAATACCTAAATAGCTTTCATGACGGTTATTTTCCAGAATTCACGACTAAAAAAAGTGGCCATTTTTATAATTAATAATTAACATTTTTTTAAATAATTTGAATTTCTCGAAAATAACCGAAATTTGTGTATGCGTGTTTGTCATTCAGATAATCACTAATTTTGTAATAATCTATTTTTGCTAATGTCGTTTTGTTTTCTTTAATTTTTATCTCACTTAGATTAATGATATACTAAATACTAAATAAGACACCATGTACTTATACATACCAACGAGTATGAATGTACACAGCAACAAAGTGATAGCAGCGATCTTAGTCTTCATTTGATAATAAAATAGAATTTATTTGTCTCCCTGTCTCATCTCCTGAGATGTGGCACTAACACACTTCTTATTCAGTGCTAACACTGAATTATTGTATTTGTATTGCTTATATCACACTATTTATTTTGGTTTATTTTGGAGTAGGTAAAAGTCTACACACAACTTCAAATATATACCGGCTGAGTTTTTTACCATAAGGAAAAAAATAGGGCATATTAGGTAACTGAAATAGATGTTTGCATTGGCAGGGAGTTCTTTTTTTTTTCAAAACCATGATCACGCGCCTCCCGGAGATTGATATGCGACTAGCGGGATTATTAGTATTCATATCTTGCGAATTTTAATTGAAACTCATTTTTTCTCCAAGTTTTTTAAATTTAATGATGTAATTATGTTCAATAGGCTACATACGCGACCGTCAAATGCGTCAAAGACGTTGAATTATATTTGATGGTTTTGAAGGAAAAAAAAATTAAACTACCTATGCCAATACCTTCTATTTCACTTACCTAATATGCCTTATTTTTTTCCTTACGGTAAAAAAACTCAAAACTTTATATACTGGATAAATTGGAAAACTGCTTAACGATTTCTATCAAACATGGCTAAGAACCTATCCCCATATTTAATCTCAAATATGAATAAAACTCTCGAAAGATATCATGGAAATGCACCAAGAAAATATGTTAATAGAGTCATCAAACAGGGTTAAACAACCTGTTCAACAATTTTTTTTTAATGTACGTCAGGTTCGTACTTGACCTCAATCACACCTGATGTTAAGTGAAGAAGAGGTCGAGGTAAACCCAATGTTGTTTACATTGAGCCACGAAGGCGGTTTTTAAGTATTTTTAAGTAAGAACATTTTTGTTACAATTTTCTCCATATTTCTTTTAGTGTAGATAATTGATGTAAGCGTGCCGAAATATTTATATTTATTACTAGCTTTCCGCCCGCGGCTTCGCCTGCGTGGAGTAGCTTTATCGCGGATAAGTTTAATTTGTTGATCCCGCGGTAACTACTTTCTTTATCGGGATAAAAACTATCCTATGTCTTAATCCAGGGTATATTCTACCTATGTCCAAATCCGTTCATCCGTTTCCCCGTGATTGAGCAACAAACAAACAAACATCCAAAATTTCGCATTTATAAAGTTAGTTTTTTTTTTGGTTTATTTATAGAACATAGAACATTATTTGAACAATCTTCACCATAAGACGCCTACGAAAACATGTAAAGGTTTGTGTGTAGTGCGAATGAGGTCACTGACCCGCCGCGTTATTAATTATTACAAAAGTTATGTAACGTAACTTAAATATACAATACATAAAATAATATGTAAAAGCAAGTAGACATGTGTCTCTGTATCGAAATAAAATTTGTTGGAATTAGATTAGATAATTTATAACAAAGGGTGAACATCTAATTTTGAATATCCCATAATAAAATTTTCGGTCTTGTCATTTTATTATGATGTCCTTTGGACGTGGATAGGGATCCAGTGGGGCTTAAAACGTCGTTTGTTATTCCCGAAAGACGGTGCCAAGAGCTGGACGCGCGGTGATTGATATCCTGTCACTGTGGAATACTGTAGATATGAATGTCACTAGTCTAATAATATTTTCAGATTATTAACTCACATTACGTGATATAAGTATGAAGAACTCGTACAGAATTTGATAGAGCTTATTTAGATACTAATTACAAATAATAATCACAATAAATAATTAAATATATCGACTGATGACTAAAGGAACACTATCTCAAGTTGTGTCAGTAACTCAGTCAGCCTATTTTTAATATGTTAGTATATAGGCTTTTATATTATGTATTTATTGTGTGTAAGATCTATATATTTTTTGGTCTTATAAAATAGCCCTATAATCAAACCATTATTGCTATAAATCTTAATTTTTTGTCCGACTAGCTCTTTATCCGACTTCAAAAGGTGTAACTGAATAGTACCAGAGTTTCTATTTGATTATGTAACATGTTTTTATGACCTATTTTGTGTAACAAAGAAATGTAAAGTATGCTACCAACATAATAAGTACCATATGAAAGCAAAGTTGCGGTACCTACTTACGCTCTGCTAAAGTTTCCATTCTGCTATACTTGCTATAAAAGAAAATTATTAAAATGATATTCCGTAAAGATACTCGTAAATACATTTTTATTCCTGCATTATACAACCAGGTAGGCATTTTTCGAGATTTCCGAATTGATCATAAAAGTATTCCTGGTTACTATCAAATAGTGCCAGTATATTGTCTTGCTAATAAATTGTAGTGTAGTATGCTACTCTCTCTAAAAACTACGGGAATATATCATTTTAGGGGCATATAAAACTTATTGATATATATTTTTTTTTACTAAAAATTGATTGCACTGTACTGAATTACTGGGTTGAATTTGACCACTTACCTACTGTGTTTACAGCTACTGTTCAAAAACAGTATTAGACAAATCTAAGCTTTTTGTAATTGATATTTTGAATGCTCTGCGATTTTACTATGGCAACATTAGTTGCGGGTTCGCATCCCGCGAAGGGTAAATATTTGTGTGATGAATTCGAACATTTATTCACGAGTCATGGATGTTTATATAAATATTTATGTATGTTTATCTGTTGTCTAGTATCTAAAGTACAAGCCTTGCTTAGTTTGTGACTGGATGATGGGTGTAAGTGCAATATTTTTTTTTATGCACAAAGAGTTTGTCTTGAGTTTTGCGTATGAATCGAAATTTTCAGTGCCTAATCACTCAAAATATAACAAAAGACTTGTACGGTGATCCGTGTATGTCAAAACCTCGGGTATATGAATGGCATAAACTGTCCAAAAAAGACCGACTAGTGGAGGAAGATTTACTTCATTCTGGTCGACTCTCAACAGCTGCGACTGATAAAAATACGAATCTATTCAGAATCTTTGAATTGAATCTTAAAGAGTTACCTTCGATGTGAACCATCTTTTAAGTCTATGCATAATATTGTGACTGACATTATAGGCATGTAACGTGTCGCCGCACGATTAGTTCGAAAAGATGATAATACAGTTTCATTTTCTGGAGAATTCGTTTAAGTAACGATATCAGCAGCCCACCACTGAACTGAACACGCCATGCCAGACTGCAAAGTAGGTACTTGAAAATAATACACTATCTAAAAGACAATACAATTTAGCACGAAACATCTTAATACCTACTGCGAAGACGCGGAGGACAGAAAACAGAGAAGTGCGATCTCCAGCTGTATCTTAGAGAATAAAGCTCCCACTTTCTTTCATGAAAAATGATTACAGAATAAAGACAAAGCGTCTGCTTTATGAGGAGGCTCCCATCATTTTTATCACTTTGCTTGAAAAACTTTAATAAAGTGGAGACACGGCATAACATCCCAGGTGAGATATTACATTTTTATGCACGGGGTATTTTTTAATATTACAGTCACATAAAAGGAGATGAGATTAGGTAAAGGTAGTCGGAATAAATAGATATAGTGCCCCTAAAGATGGTTCTATCTGCGAAATGCCAGGTGGTGTGAAATGTCTTAGTGGACGATATTTCGCAATTTAGAAATAGTAGAGAGAAGGTTTAGTTTACAACGTAGACGTATTCCACGAATTGCTCCAATCTGAAAGGTAGCAATAAATGTACAGTGAGTGCAGTAACCGACTCAAGTAATTCAGGTGTACAAATTATCTAGGCTACATATAAACGGTCGTTATCTATGAAATTGGCGTTTTGTATGAATAATTTCATGACTGTTTTCTCCATACACATTTTTGATTTTTTTTTGGGAACGGCAAATCCAAATTTAGCTAAACTTTGTGTGTATTATCGGATAACATTAAGTTAAGTATAGGCAGCGTTAATTTTTAAAAGTAACCGATTTATAAAACTTTCAGCGAATCTAAGAAATGATTAGGGGAGCACATGAAAAGAGCTCTGTTCAATTTTTTTTTATTATGTGATTTAGCATAGAAATTAAAAAATATTTCATGTGAAACCTTGAAATAATATTCCATTTTTCAAATAAAAACAAATTTGGATATAGCATTGAAAGTTGCAGGAATTGGTATACAGGGCGTCCCAAAGTTATGGGACATGAAGGGGAAGTACCTTAAATATTGTAGATAGTGAATTTTGCTCAAAGAAGACTTTATGTTATTTTTAAAAGTTAGTAATTCTGCATTCATAGATTTTCTAAAAATTACTTGCTTCGGCTGGGAATCGAACCGACTTAAATGTGAAAAAAAAAACACCCTACTTTTATGATGCCAATCGAAAGAATAGCTAAAAAATAATAACTCTGCCTAAGTAACATAGTATTTTAAAAGAAAGGAACAACATAAAATGATTGAGTCAAATTTCAAGAAAGTTATTTATTGCTAAAGTGATTTCTTCTTTTGGGGATACGTGAAAGATATGCTATACAAAAAGCGATACGAGAACGTAGGCGAGTTGCAAACAGAATTGTGCCATATCACATCGAGTGTTCACCATAAAATGATTAGAAAATCAACAGGCAGCGGGCTCATTAAAAGATTGGCGATTTGCGTAAGACAAGAGGGATCACATTTTGAGCATTTAATTAATTAATTTACAAAAAAATACCTACTTAATTGACTACGGCAGTTTCATGTATGTTTTTTATTTGATTAAAATGATTAATTTCACGTTGTTCCTTTCTTTTAAAATACTATGTTACTTAGGCAGAGTTATTATTTTTTAGCTATTCTTTCGATTGGCATCATAAAAGTAGGGTGTTTTTTTTTTCACATTTGAGTCGGTTCGATTCCCAGCCGAAGCAAATAATTTTTAGAAAATCTATGAATGCAGAATTACTAACTTTTAAAAATAACATAAAGTCTTCTTTGAGCAAAATTCACTATCTACGATATTTAAGGTACTTCCCCTTCATGTCCCATAACTTTGGGACGCCCTGTATATGATTAACGAAGAAAAAAAACTCCAATTTCATAGGTAAAGACCCAATATTTATAAATCGGTAATTTATAGAAAACCCCCGTCAACATTGATTGAACAAATGATTATACAGGTAGACCTAGACCAAAAGATTGTGTAAAAAACTAAATATCATTTAAACGGCTTAACCGATTTCCATCAAACATAGCTAAGATCCTATCCCCGTTTAATCTTTAATATAAAAAAAAATCGCAAACAAGTAGGACCACGAAATATTGAAAAACTAAAAAACTTTATCTTTTAGCTTTGCTTAGTTTGGGACTGGATGATTGGGTGTATTTATTATTATTATAACAGTTGAGATGGATGATATCATATTCTAATTTTCAATTTATAGTTATGTTCCCCGAGTTTACAGATAACATTCGAGAAATGAGATCCATTAGTCCTTGGTGTAGTAGGTAAAGACCCTGCCCTCGCAACTAAAGGTTGCGGGTTCGAATCCCTCTAGGGGTAAATGTTTGTGGGATGAATATGCGGACGCTTTTCTCGAGTCATGGATGTTTGAATAAATATTTATGTACCTATGTGAATCTATTATCAAGTATATATGTATAGTCCAGGCTTTGCCTAGTTTGAGACTAGATAATTGTCGTAAGTGATCAAAATATTATTTATGTAATGTAACCATTCATGCACCACCCACATACACACGCACCGCCCACTCCCTCACGCCCCACCCACACAAACATGTATTCTATAATCACACATCCAATTTACTTAAAATATATAAAACGTATTATTGCATTTTTGTTACCTACCTTTTTTCTACCTACATAACATTTTCATTGTTTGCGCTCTAAAGTAGCGCAGATTGTGCTTATAATTCATAAAAACGAACGAACATCCAGTGATAGAGATCGATTTAAGATCTAGTATAGGACAATAACTTCAATATGTAATACATATGCTTTATAAATGTCTGTCTATATAATTCTGTAAGGGACGATAATCAATTTAGTGAAATGGCATTTTAATAAAATAGGTTTATATCGTATCCCTCTTACTTTGTAAAGTAAAAATAGAATAAAACGAGAAAAGGGCGTACCTGTAGTTGCTAGTTTGCCGTCTGTTGCACAGCCAAATAGATGCTTACCGAACTAGCAAAACGATTTATTTTTATTTGAAACGTCAAATCAAAGGGTCCTCTGATTTCATCTATACATAGACGCAAATAGGCAATGCCATTAACAAAATTGAATTAGTGGCCGGTATTGGTTGACAATAGCACTTCACTAGTCAACACAAAGCGGTGTAATCCACAAAAAGAACCGGATCTGAGCGCGTGTCATTCAATACGTCCTTTGTCGCAAAGTAATGAAAACAAAAATTGCTTTGATGTTGTTCTGGTGAAAATAGATTTTGAAATTGGTGCTCGGATGAAAATGAAATTATCCACAGCCGTAGGCTTTGTGCGTATGCGGGCGGAATTTAATAATAGTAATTCTCAAATATGGTTATTAGATGGACTTACCTACCTCCAAGTTTTAATAATTTTAAAGTGCAGGTTAAGATAATGTTAGGGTACGTGATAAAGAGCTTGGAAGATTTCGACCTACCTACGATACGGTATTTTGAAAAAAAAATACAAAAGGGCTACCTACACTGTACAAACAAGAAATGTAAAACTTTGCTAAACTTTTCTAGACATAAACTGTCAAAGTTATATTGCTGATGCCATGAATAATGATTTAAAACTATGTAGATATGCATGTACGTAATACTTGACTAAAGTCATCATAAGGAAATGGCTTGGTTACATTCCAAAACTGTTTAGAATGTATTTTGAAATTCTATAATTTTGCGTTTCGTTGCGTGAACGCCATTTTGTATTTTATTCTTTCAAAATGGCGAATAGTAGGTAGGCCATGTTCCATACTAAAATCTTATTACTTTTTCAAATCAGTTTAGTTTGGCGTTTCTATGCCACATACACCACTGCAGATACAGACAGACCTATGAGTTAAAACATCGTCGAGGGTTAAAAACACTATGTGATGTGATGTGTGTTAATAAATTGCTTTCGCCCTGTCGCATTTGCCATTGTTCTTTTGAGTGGAATGTTTTGTGAATACGGCCATGTTGCGTTCTTCCCAACGTGCGTACATAAAAGTTCTCATTACGAGGCGTAAGGTCGACCGCCGCCGGCGGCGCCGCGTCAATGGGCGTACTCGTGTGTTGGAGGCCTGTTTATTTCACAATAAAACGTCGGTTTACGACGTGTACTGGGCCATTCTGTAACCTACGGCATGCTTAATTCTCTTGTTTACGAAGCATACAAAATAAAGACGGAAGCCCGGAGTGTTTAGTCTTCGGAAGTGCACACTCAAGATTTGTATGTTTTTGGGTTGCAATTTAAGTATGCGTGGCATTTGTAATCTAAACACCTGTGTCAGCTCAGGCTAAAATACTGTGACTTTTTAATTACCCCAAAAAATAAAGATTTTAGATCCATCACACGGATATTTTACCACGAGACCAATTTTGCATGGAGAGGCCAAATTTTTTTTGCGGTTGTAATTTTTTATCCAGTGGCAAAAGTTGTAACTTTTGACTGACAAACTGACTATAGATATAAATCTATAGTGTAGTGTATAGTAGGTGTAAAAATGTCTACTGAGGAACTACAGGATAAAAACGTATCTATATAATTGATCGATTGATTGATATTATTAATAATAGTGTATTTATTATAATTCTTTCTAACAAAACAAAATTAGGTAAACTAGTCCATCAATCTAAACGATAATCTTGTGTTATCAATGTAAAATCAAAGTATCAATACATCTATTTTTATTTAACACTATTAGTAAACGAGTGTGAGCCAAAATGTCTGGTATTTACACCCATGACGAGTGATCTAAATGCGTCATAATTGCAAGAAAATGCGGTACGAAATCTATGTCTAACAGGGGGCGGATGTCCCCAACTAGATAATGCCCCTAAATCTCGCGTCCAATGGTTGGAAGAGCCTCACTACCGACCTTTATAACACCTGCAGAGAAGCTTCCATCGGTCACGATCTGAAGTGGCCCGTATGGAAATCACTCAATACACTGCCGGTAGATGCCGAGAGACCATGTCCAAGTGGGGCTACACGATCGACAACCAGTCCTTGTGCAACACCACAAACTATGGGGCATCCTCTATGTGCCCTGCGTGTCCCGACACTTGTGCGCTGCAGGACCTCTACAATGCCACAGACAATGCTGTACGCGTAGCCATGTTCTGGTCCTCAAGAATCTGATGTTTTTGCCATCGACTCGCTAATAAGAAGAAGAAGGGGGCGGATGATGGCTCGTATAAGCTATGAATGAATATGCTAAGTTCAAAAGACGGTCTAATTTTTAGGGTTTCGAAGTCAACAAGGAACCCGTAGTTTTGCCACGTCCATCTGTCTGTCTGTCCGAGGCTTAGCTCAGAGGCTCTTACTACTAGAAAACTAAGTAGTTTGGCATGGGTACACATATTAATTACGCCGACAAAGTGGTATGATAAGATGTAGGTTTTATAGTTTTGTAGGTAAGGTGAAAATCGTTCAGAAAAATACGTTGCGTAGTTTAGAACAACTAAGGCTAAAACGACCTTATTTTATACTATTTAGAGATAATATAGCAGCTCGGTTTCACATTTACACGGACATTCTGCACAATAACAAAATTTTTTTTCTGGTCTATGGCTAACAACACTTGGGCCACCTATACAATGTGTAACCGAAAGGGTATATCAAGCCAAAATGTACGGATATCTTATTCAGAGCCTCTGTGCGTGATTTCAGACTAAACGCTATTACTTTGAAAAATAAAAACTATTATTGTTTATTGATTATTTATTAAAGAACATGTCCCGACTTCACGGTCATTGAACTTGGAACGTGGGATAGAATCCTGCTGATGTTAGTGTTGTGCAGATATAAAAGTAATTGTGTAGAATTTTTTAAAATTATTTGACAGTATAATCTAGGTACGTAGATGAGTAAAAAGTGCTTCATGTAGTATAAAACCATTAACAGATTTCGTATATTTCGGCTTGGTATATCCGTTCTACGTTACCCTTTGAAAGTGGTTGCTCAGTATGGACCTCATAAGAAGGCTCAAGGTCACCCAAAGGGCAATGGAGAGACCTATGCTCGGAGTCTCCGTACGGGATCTAATCAGAAATGAGGAAATCTACATAAGAAACAAGTTGACCGATTATAGCCCGAAGAACTGCCAAACTTAAGTGGGAGTGGGCGAGGATCTCGAGTGGCGACCACGCACCATAAGACGCAGCATGGGCAGGCCCCGCACGAGGCGGACCGGCGATTTGGTAAAGATCGCAGGAAGCCGCTGGATGCGGGCAGCGCAGGACCGATCGTTGTGGAGATCTTTGCGACGGCCTTTGTCTAGCAGTGGACGTCTTTCGGCTGATATGACGATTATGATGATACACTTTCCGTTACACCTTGTATACAATAAATACCTAACTAACAATATAGTTCCGAGACATGTTCCAATTATTGTATGTTTATATTTATTTTGCTTGTATAGTGCATTGAATGAATGCTTTTTATAGTTGCTACACAAACAAAGTATTACATAAGATCCAACCAACAATGAATAACGTTGTGTATCGGTCAAAACAAGTTCGCGTGTAAACACATAAATAAACTCATCGACGTATGGCTGTCGTCAGTTCTGACATTTTTCCCCTTCCGTTTGCCAAAACGTACAGCTGACCACAAACCAAGCGTTACACTGCCATTCAATATACGCAGACCTCACGGGATAAGCACACTTCATATATTCAAAGGTCAACGAGTTTCGTTTGATACATTGTCGACTGTACCTATTACTCATACTTTACTAGACTTGGAAGTTTGGGTCGCTGTTGGGTATGGATTTGCTCGCCTTTTTATACATATAGAGGTGTCGCGGTTTGGTTGGCAGTTGTTACAGCGACTGGCGAATTTTTCATGGCATGTTGTCTTGGGGTAAAAATAATGCTTAGGTATCGCTGAACGTGCCACTTGCCATGATCTCATAAACAAACTTTTTTTAGGGCCCCTAAAAAAAGTTTTGTCCCACTGCTGGGCAAAGGTCTCCATCCTCTCTCTCCACGTCTCTCTGTCCCGGGCTTGATCTGACCAGTAATGGAGGAACTTATCCAGCTCGTTCCGCCATCTCCTTTTCGGTCTGCCGCGACACCTTCTTTTTAACGGTGGGCTAGTGATTTTGGCCCACAAGTCATCTGGTATTCGACAGACATGGCCTGTCCAGTCTCACTTTAGCTTGGCAGCCGTTGTGGTTACGACAGCAACTTGGGTTTTAGGACTCAGTGTAGTGTTTTAAATAAACTTAGATTTCAAAAATCATGTCTATGATCAACATTGACACGTACAGACAAACATAGAACCTCCTCCTTTTTGGAGTAGGTTAAAGTAATAAAATAAAAAATATTATAACCATCTCCTTGACTCAATGTCAAATAAAGTTTACAATACAGAGTACAGAGTAAATGTTTAGTATTCGATTTAGTTGGTGATAGATAATACATTTTTAAATGCATGTATGGCTACCACCGTCTTACCTAAGTCTGCTGCCAAACAGCAATGTTAAGTGCATTGCTTGACGACCTGTTTGGTGTAGTGGTTAGAAACTCTGACCACTATACGAAAAGGTCTCGGGTTCGAATCCCGCTAGGGGCATATGTTTGTATGATGAATACGGACATGTGTGCCCGAGTTATGGATGTTTTCGTTTATAAAAAGTAGGTATTTATTTACAAAAAAAATAAATTATTTAGTACTTATATCAACCATCTGGTATCCATAACACAAGTCTATAGTTGCTTAATGTGGAACTAGATGGCATTATGTGTATGTCCAATATACATACATATATATCTATTTATATTTATTGTTGTATTCAGGCTGTCTGAGATAAGATAGTCATAAGTTAAGGGTTCCGGATGAGCGCCCTTCCACCATCGGCCTCATCTCCACTTAACGTCAATTATCAAAAATTTATAAAATTAAACAAAAAAGAGAATAGATATACTCTACGTATACGTCCCTAAGGTTGACCCAGAGAACACAGAGTATATAGAGGAAAGTTACCAAAGTAATTTCGCTACATATTAAAGTAAAAAGCACTTATCTTCCAATCTTTATCTCGAAAGTTTAAGACGAATTCTCATTTCAAATAAATGGAACTCATTAAACAATAACTGTATCGATCTGTTGGCAGTTCTGTCTGTTGTTAAATCAATGTGTCTTAACGCAATTATTCAAACCATTTCCAAAGTTACTCAAGCGCTAAGCTGTTAAACTCAGTTGCATCTGACTAATTCCGACTAATTCGATGCAGAATGTCTCTCCGCGGGAAGCGCTGTTAGCTCAGAATCGGATGCACATGTTGCGTGCCACGTGAATTATGCCATCGGCGGAAATTCGTTGAGACTGTAATATACGTGGTGAATTTGAATTCGTGTAATTCCCATTTACTGGTGACGCCACTCTTGATTACATGATGTTGACATGATGATGATGATGACAACTTTCCCCAGGGAACTATAGTCGTTATTATGAAAAAAAATTCGATATATGACACAAATCTACCAAACCGCTCTGGGCCCGCGTGGTGGAATGGCCCATGACCTCCTGTAACTATTAAAAAAAAAAATTATCAGTAACTTATTTATATTCAGAAAAATTTCACCGAGGGCGAATATCACTACTAAATAAATCATTTAAAAAATATTTTAAATTAGCCACAGATTTACAATTTTATAAAATTGTTACGGGAGATCTTATCTTCTTCTACAACGCAATAAAGTTCATAGTGGTAACTTTATAACTGATATTTTTTTTGCACAACGGGTTGGTACTTCACCTCAATCACACCTGATGTTAAGTTAAGATATGGTCGAAGGTGGATACCTATACTATACCTGAAACAAGTTCCAGATTGATTAGAAAACATTTTTATTCTATTACCTGCTGAGGAGTACTCTATCTTTCTTCAAAAAATGAGGAACTACAAGATTATAGGTAGTTACATCATAAAACTACTGGACTAATACCTCCTGTAGTCCAAATGGTGTCGTTATATTTGTTTTGATCTACAGAGGTCTCCATTATTATTTCATCAAACATGACTAAGATCAAACATGTGAAGCGATGTATGATGATGATTATTACTTTCGCAGGCGACTTCGTCCGCGTGGATATTGAAATAAGAACTATTTTTTTTTCAGCATAACTTTTTTTTTTTATATGAGAGGGCGGCCAACGAGCATGCGGGTCACCTGATGGAAAGCAATCACCGCCGCCCATGGACACCCGCAACACCAAAAGGGTCACAGATGCGGGGCCGGCCTTTGAGGAAGGTGTAGGCTCGTTTCTTGAAGGTTCCAATGTCGTACTCGTTCGGGAATACCCCTGCCGGAAGTCCGTTCCACAGGGTGGTCGTACGTGGTAAGAAGTTTCTTGAGAAACGTACAGTGGTAGACTTCCACTCATCCAGGTGATGTGAATGGAAATTAAATTTTCGGCGAAATTGAAAAATGTTGCCTTTTTATACATTTATTGAAAGTCAACATGTGTTAATTTTAATGTAGGACCACCATCTTATATTAAATAAAATATAAAATATTTTTGATTTGATTACTCTAGTTTAATCTTAAGTTTAACCGCCTCCGTGCCTCAATGTAAATAACATTGGGTTTACGATTCGGAAGTCGCGGGTTCGATCCCCAGCGGGGAACATGTTTAAGTACTCGGTTTGGTAGGTGGTAGGGCATTTTAAATGTCCGCCTGGCTAGCTACAACCATCTTATCTAAAATCTGCCGCCAAACAGCTATATTAATAGAATTGTTGTGTTCCAGTTGTCAGAGATAACATAGCCAGACCCCCAAATGTGTTGGGGTTTCCGGGTCAGTACGCTTCCACCTTCGACCTCATCTTCACTTAACATCAGGTATGATTGAGGTTAAGTACGAACCCGTCGTGCATAAAAAAAAATATAAAAACCGCACACTCCAATCGGACTACGCTTTGTTGAGATACATCCGGATTTAGACTGGACACACACATAACGGCGTTAAACACACAGCATCCGTCGATTTTCGTCAGGGTTTAAAAAATAAACTCAACCAAATCACGGATAGTTCGATGGCGATTCGTCTAATGTTTTATGAGAAGCAAAACATCCGGTGATATGCTTCACTTTATTCGACAGTTGCTTCTGAGTAATAACTATGTTTACTTTGATATAAATTCTTTTATTTATAGGTTTATTTATAGGCAAGGATAATTTACCTTATGAATTACGATAGACATAAATTCTTAGTCAACTTTGATAATCATAACAAAATGATCAAAATTAAAAATATATGTACGTATTAACTATTTATGTATAATGTAGATACCTGGGGTATTGTAGAGCCAAAACGGTTATACCGATTAGAATTTTTTTTATTGTCAAAAGTCAGTGTTGCTTAGCTTGTTTAATGGAAATCGATTTAGGAGTTTTTAAGATACTTGACTTCTAAAACACAGTTGTTTTCCAGTTGTATAGGTAATCATAGTCAGAGTTTTGAAAACAAAGACAAGGAGAAAATTTTACTACGATAATGTCTCCCAGAAAATCTTAGACATCGAGTTTACTGCAATGTTCTTTGTATTATAAGAAACTATCATTTCGCCCGCGGCTCCGCCTGCGTGGAATAACTTAATCGTAGATATGTTTAATTTGTTTATCCCGCGGGAACTACTCACTTTATCGGTATTAAAAATATCCTATGTTTTAATCCAAGGTTTGTTCTACATATACCAAATTTCAACAAAATTGGTTCATCCGTTTCGCCGTCATTGATCAACATAACAAACTAAACAAATGTATTATATTAGTAGATATAAGAAAGTGCAAATTATGAATGTGAAGGGATACAGAGGCAGAGGAAGACCGAAGAAGGTGTGAGTAGACTGCGTCAGGAATGATAATGTGTGTGAAAGGGGTGAGTACGGAGATGACGGCTGATAGAGGAGAGTGGAAGAGGAAAGCATGTTGTGTCGACCCTATCGAGAGAGGGATAAGGGATGAATATTAAACAGATCAAAAATCTATTTTGTTGTTTATTTTACATTTAAATAAAACTGGAAATATGTAACGTGCCGCAACCATTAATAAATACCGACGTGCTCCGCCTATCATCGACTGACAGAATACAGCGCTCTCCAGATAATTTGATTTGCACATTGATTTAATTTGTACAATTCATTCGAAAACATGTTTTGAGTGAATTAGCGTGAAATTTTAAGTGCAGTAGTTTAACTCCGCTGTTACAGTCTGCATTACCCCTGCAAAATGTCTCCTTTCAGGACTTTAATTATAGAAGTTTAAGGCACAGAATGGCAAGTACAAATTACAGTATGGGTTGACGCTGCTTCGAATAAAAAAATCGTAAGTGAAAATCAGAAAAGCTAATTCTTTTATTGCAATTATTGCAAATTACAAAAATAATGTTATTTCAACACAATCATCCAGATGTAGGATATCGGTATTTATGAAACTATAACCGCCGACGTGACTCAGTCACAATGTAAGGTTAAAAAGCCAGAGAATGCGACTTCGATTCCCAGCGAGGTGCATATTTAGTACTTGACTTAATTGCTGGTAGGTGGGGTACCACCATCTTTACAAACAATATATTTATTTTTATTTTTTTTATATATATATATAACAATTTTATTATCTTAATATCTTATCTTAATATCTTTATTGTACACAAAATTATTACAGAAATATGCATTGTATATAAAATGTACAAAGGCGAGCTTAACTCCGATAGAGTTTTCTACCAGCAAACCTTAGAGATACATAGTGTTTATTAGATTGGGCAGAAAATAGTGTACACAACAATTGAAAATTATTTTATAAAAAAAAATAATAATAATATTATTAAGTATTATTATTTATTTTATGTCAGGCTCCGTTTCACTAATTGCGGCCACAGAGTAAGAAGTAGCATGCCGCGGCAGAGATTAGTTACTGTTTTAGAGCGAAGCTATGGTGAGCAGTGCGGGGTCCTTAGACGCCTGCCTCCCCAAGACGTGACGTCTGAAGGTGAGTAGGTCGGTGAGCTCAGTGTACTCGCTATTGCTCTAGTCACCTTTGGATCAACGTTTTTAGCTGTAGGTGCGTACCTACTTATTTGGTAAAGAAATGTAGTTGTTAGATATGAATGTGAACCTGACAGTTTGACCAAAAGTTTGTTTGTCATTACAAGGGTTATTTCCTCTTATAACATTCCTAGTCTGTATCGTTTGTTTACATTCACACACGCATATCAACAACCTCACCACTGCTGTCGCGCGACATCGTTTGACTAATTCCTTAAAAGATATATGCAAGTAGAACCAGTTCGTCTCTTCCCGTGGGCCTCGTAAAAGGAAGACTTTTTAAAGGCGAATGTTTGGAACACCCAAACGCGTGTGTTTGGGATAACTGTGACCACCCCATTTGGCATAAAGTACTTATGCACGTTGAAGAGATAGTTGTCTATACTAGTATGTATAATGTTATTTTATTAAACAGTTTATAAAATAATATGGTAGTTATGCTAGATAATTTGATTAACTGAATTATTTGACGGGTCGAGCTATATATTTCCAAAGGTTTAATGGTTATCACTTTTGAAAAAGGGAGCTCAAGTATAAAATAATATGTAGTTTAAAAAACTAAGAAACTAGTTACATTTCCACCATCCATCTCCTGGGTCTATCACCAGACCGTCGATACCAAGTGTAATATATTGGACTCGTCAAAACGAATCATATGAGTCCAAACTCGAGGGGTTTACTAGTAGCCACTAAAGAGTTTCACCATCAACCTCCAGGCTCCATCATCAGATGAGCTCCAAGATACCAAATTATGGTATTATTGCCAGTATTACATATACATACAAAGTTTCATTGCGATACGACAATTAGATGTAACTTTAAATTAACTTTCAAGATCTGATTACATTGTTAGTTACAAGTGAAGCATAAAACCGTGTTAATAGGTCACCAAAACATATCTAAGAGTAGTTCGAAACTATTGGATAATAATGACCCTTAAGTTTTTTTTGCCGACGTTATCGTATCGACAGGCCCGTGCTGCCAAGAATGTAATCCGTTTAATGGACCACCCGTCAGCGACATTTGTATCGACGAGTTACTTGGTAAGGTCTGCCTCCTCTGTTATTTGTTTACGACATGTAACAACTTTATATCATTAGTCATGGTCATGATCATCATTTATTCATAATTTTCATTACACGTCACTTAAATAAAATGTAAAATTAGTTCGCAAAAGTATTAACAAAAATTGACGATTTAGGTAAATGTCATTATCATAATAATTGTAGGTATAGAATATTATAAAATAATGTTATTAATAATAATAATATAATAATAATATTATAAAAATCGTCGCTCTTCTGTGGTCCAGGAGCGTGACGATTTTTTAAAGATTACCAAGTAACTCGTCGAGTAACCCTTCTCTGTTATTTGTTTACGACATGTAAACAATTTTATATCATTAGTCATGGTCATGATCATCATTTATTCATAATTCACAATTAATACAATATAATTGCAATTAATAATGTCAATCGGTGTAAAAGGTATAGAATATAAATTCACAAGTAATACAATATATTTATAATTAATAATGTCAATTGGTTTAAAAATAATAATTACACAATCATAAACTATAACAAATTAGGCAATCTCAGTGTTACATAAAGTAAATAATAATAGAGTAAATCAATCATTATGTCAATTTGGGTGTCATAAATTATCGTATGAATACAATGCCTGCTCGATAAGCCAGCTCTTTAATCTCCACTTATAAGAAGAGGAACTCTGTGCATCTCCTATTTCTGATGGCAGTCTGTTATACACCGCTGGACCACCAACATGTATAGTTTTTGAGCTTTTAGTGAGTGCGTACAGAATAGTTACGGGTTTTTTTTATGCACAACGGATTAGCACTTGACCTCAATCACACCTGATGTTAAGTGAAGATGAGGCCGAAGGTGGTAGCGTGGACCCGGAAACCCCGTCTTATTTGGGGGACTGGCTAACTTATTTCTGACAAACGGAACACAACAATGCTATTAACATTTAACATTGCTGTTTGGCGGCAGATTTAGATAAGATGGTGGCAGCTAGCCAGGCGGACATTTAAAATGCCCTATCACCAACCAAACCGAGTACTAAATATGTACCCCGCTGGGGATCGAACCCGCGACCTCGGAATCGTAAACCCAATGTTGTTTACATTGAGCCACGGAGGCGGTTGCTGCATTATACTATTTAGGTAGACAAATCTCCATTCTTCATCATTATCATGTCAGCCTCTTTTATTTTCCAGAGTCAAAGTTTGGGAGAGATCTGCATTCAGCGGACCTTTATTTACATTTATGAGGTTTATGTCATAATAGCTATAGAAATTCAGCTATTTAACGTATTTCCTAGATAGTGTATAGAGTACCGGACGGTCATAAAGTGTTTTTCTATTTTAATCAAATGTATTGCCTACACTTGAGCTGCTTAAGAACGATCCCTGTACTTAGGGTTGACCCCGCACGGTTTTCATTCAAACTTTCAATTCCAAATATTTCGTAATGAATAAACAGATTCTAATGAAACTTTATAAGCGTAAACCACCCACATAGATCTAATAAGTTAGTAAAGAATATTTTCGAAAAAGCGTCGAACTACTAAATTAGAGAGATTTTAAGTTTTTCATAGTAAAGAAAAAAATTAAAATATATTCTATTAAATTCGATATATTGAAACTGTTTTCTACTAACTTTTTAGATCTACGTATCCGACTTATACGTATAAAGTTTCATTATTTTCAATCATTTTACGTTTTTAATTAATAAAAATACTTGATGTGATTAGAATCGTTCTATTCATTTCGAAAAATTTGGACTTGAAAGTTTGTATAGAATGCCACTTAACAAGATGATACCTACCTGCTCCATAGACAACTTCGATTACTTATTTTTTTTTTACAAACTTTTTTTTTTCTGGTTCATTTATATCACATACTAGCTTTCCACTTTGTCCGTATGGAAGATTTTATCAAAATCGGTTAAGCAAAAAAAAATAGCCTATATGTTAATCCAGGTCCTAATCTGTCTAACCACCAAATTTTATCCAAATTCCTCCAGCGGTATAAATGTAAAGAGGTAACAAACATTCATACAGACACAGACAAACTTTCGCATTTATAATATTAGTTGGGATTACGTCATAGAGAAAGATATGGTTCAGCTACCTCGAAGTGACCAACATAAAATCAATACATTATTGAATTTAAATAATAATGAAAATGTCACCAAACAGCACATGTAAATATATATAAATATTTCGGACAATTACACCGATCATCTAGTCCCAAACTAAGCAAAGCTTGTACTATGTATATTGAGAACTGATAAACATACATAAATATTTGTATAAACATCCATGACTCGGGAATAAATGTTCGTATTCATCATACAAACATTTACCTCTAGCGGGATTCGAACCCACAACCGTTGGTTACGCAGATAGAGTCACTCCAGCAATCGGTCATCAAAAGGTCAATATAATAATAATATAAGTGTGTACTTGAATATAAAAAACAAATAAAAATATAACACTAGTTTTACTAAGTAGGTATAATCCGCCTTCCTTATTAGAAATCAAATCCCGCAATATTATATTTAAAGAATATCTATGACTATAATACCTAATAATCTATTGCTGCAATAACAATAAATTACATATACTGTATTATTTGCGTACTACATACATAAATAGCGGAAATATTTGTTCGATAAACAATGTAAATCAGTCGCGGAATCTGATAATGTAGGCCATATTAAATTCTGGAATATGTTTGCCCACAAAACTGTAGCGGCGCACAGGTATGAGTATCCTATCAAGTTATCTATATTTTCGCAGTAGGTACCTACGTAGCTAATGGCTACAGTGAAATATTGAAGTAAACAGAGCATAGGTAACTATTTGTAAAGGAAAAACCATGTCCCTTCAAAAGATGTAAAAACATCGAAATGAAACAAGTTAATATATCAAATATTTGTATTAAATGTATTTGTGGATAATAATTGTATTCGAAATGGCGCCTTGATTTTAACTATTGCTCGTACTTATCGGTGCAGTTTTTCCATACCTTTTCCCGTATGAATCGTGTAGTTGTAATTCGCGAATGTGGGGTGGGTGGTCTGTGGCGAATTGTAACGAAAAAAGGCGGATTTTATGTGTTTGACGGCGTTGTGTGTGTTAGTGTTGTCGATTCGGATGTACAACGACTAAACTAAACTAAAACCAGTTTTAAAGTAGTACTGTCTCTTTCTCCCTGGAACAGTACGATGCGACGGCACCATTCCAAAACTGGTTTTAATTTAATTTAGTTGGCGTACATCTGAATCGACACCTTTGTGTGTTCAGTCTTTGTCCGGACGTATCTCACTAAGGCGTGGCCGATTTGAGTGGAGGTTAATTATTGAGAGGGGCAATGTTAATAGCATTGTTGTGTTCCAGTTGTCAGAAATAAGATAGCCAGTCCCCTAAATGTGTTGGGGTTTCCGGGTCAGCACGCTTCCACCTTCGACCTCATCTTCACTTAACATCGGGTGTGATTGAGGCCAAGCATCAATCCGTTGCGCAAAAAAAAGTTTTTTTTTTTTGAATACTTAACCGGGGACAGGTTCTTAGCTATGATTGATGAAAATCAGTTAAGCCGTTTTAATAATTGGTGTATTTCGACTATATCATATTATTAGTTCAAGAGTTGTAATTTTTTTTGTATTCTAGTTTCAAATTGAAAGCAGGTTCTTTATCATCTTTGATGGAAATCGGTTAAGTCGTTTCGAAGATAAATAAATAAATATCCTTAGACATACACACAGCGCTATCTAGCTCCACAGTAAGCAACTATATGATTGTGTTGTGGATACCAGATGGTTGATATACTACATAATTATACATAATATTATATTAATAAAAAATATAATGAAAACATCCATAACTCGGGCACACATGTCCGTATTCATCACACAATGCCCCTAGCGGGATCCGAACCCGCGACGTTTTGGTACTTAACTTTACAGATATTTAACTTTTAACGCAGTTGGTTTGGTCTATCTAGATGATATAATAATTTGTTTTATAGGGGTTTTTAAAATTTTCAATTTAACGTTATTTTGAATTTGAGTTTGTTAAGCAGTGTGAAAGAAGACGTAGTGACAAAGATTGGAATTGGTATGCTGAGATGGTTTGAACATGTGGAGCGGATGAATGAAAAAAGACTAACGAAAGAGATATACGATGTGAATGTGCATGGTAGTGTTGATAGGGGAAGACCAAGGCGAACGTACCATGATCAAATCGGGCAGGTCTTAAAAAAGGCCAAGTCAAGAGTACCCTAAACCGAGCCGCATGAATGAACAACCTTATGAGAGTGAATGAAGCAAAAGAGGTGTGTCAGGATCGTAACAAGTGGAAGTCTATGGTCTCTGCCTACCCCTATGGGAAACAGGCGTGACTTTATGTATTTATGTTATTTGAAAAGCAGCTTATTCGCGTAAACCGTAAATTGTAGCCCCACAAAAAAGTTATCTTTTGATATTTTTTGACTAGACGTTCAATTGTGCGTTCCGAAGAACGACTATAATGACCGTAATTTCTACGGAGTGAACGGAACATTTAACGAAAGCTACACCCATTCTCACAGCTTTTAATTCACTTTCATATAAACGTTTCAAATAAACGTTTTCCATTCTATTCTATTCCCAAGTTGAACTGATGTCATTTTTTAATTAACATTTCAAAAAAGGGTTTTTTTGGAACATCACCATTCGTAATTCGAACACGACTGCTACTACGCACTGTGTACTACGCAAGTAGTGAACTAAAAAGCTAAAACCAAAATTTAGGATAATTTGAAGACGAACTATTCAAAGGTCTTGGTGACTTTCAAAATGAAGTATTCAGCATCACACCTTACATGTTTGATTTTTCTGTTTTCAATATTTATATATTTCATCTATATACATATATATATGCATGTATAGATCTAATTACCATCTGTTAATCGTGTAAAACTTTTTACATTAAATTGAATATCATAAAATGCACTATTTCCCAAACATATATTTTGCTGTATTTTTTTATATGTATGGAGACTATTTTGTCTATGCAATTACTATTTGTTCTACTTTATATTATGTATCGTCTGTCAGTTCCCGAAAAAAAAAATTGTACTCCGACAGCAATAAAATATTGATTCTTTTTGTTGCAGTCGTGTAAAAACTAATTCCCGACCCGGAAACACTGTGTTATTAATATTTTGTTTTGACTACCATTCACTGTGAACATCACACACGAGTAATATTGGTTTATTTATTTTCGTTTGATGTCCATCGCTCATTGTTCTAATTGGGTTTAATTTAATTACTGGAATTGTGCATGGTTTGCCACAATGTTATGTGCCGAATATCCATCGGATGATTAACGTTTATGTTGTTAAACTAAAGCTAGATCTTTTGTTAAATATTATTGTATGTAAAGGTATTATAAGTATTCGTACTTCGCCTTTTTAGATGACAAAGGTAACTAGATACAAGCTAGACTTTTCCAATAATTAGTAAGCATGTACACAGAGATTCCTTTGTACTAATTAGCCGGTACATTGCCTATAGACGGATTATTTTATGAAAATATATGACTACTCCAGTTTTTTCAGCGATGTAGCTAATACCATGTATTTACACATCATAATCATGTATGTCACGGATAGCGATAAATTAGCGACGGAATATATAATTTGAAAAATCGTATGACTATCATGGTGCGCGGTTTGCTACAAGAACTGAACCAGGTGGCGCTGGTATCACCGGAAATGGCGCGGTGACGACGTTTACAGTAATATTAGGTCTTGAAATCGAAAATGAACATTCACATTGCTACCAGCCGTCAAAGGAGATGGATCACCACTTAGCACGTCAACGACTGTGAGTGACTGTTACCATTATCACCGACGTTTGGAAGAATCCGGTGAGTCGTTACTAATAAGAAGTTGATCATGGAATTTGAACAAGAGGAATTGTAGACTAGCTAGGATGAATTCCACAAACTACAGGCGAGGGCCAAGTTGGACGCTAGATGCCCTCCGGGAATGGGCCTCCCCTTGTGATGCGGGGCGGTGAGCGGGGCCTGTAGCCGTTTATGCGTTCCCAGGTCCTCCCTACTGCCGTAGAAGGTCGCCGCGGGGTTTTCGTGGGTATCCCTCCCGTCAGGGAGAGGAGTCCCACATAACCATCTCACCGTCCCCCAAGCGAGCGGTACGCGTCATGCATTTCCCGGGCTATGCAAATGTTTACCGTTCACCGGTAAGCATCTCAGGTTTCATGATCATAATTTAAAATTATTATTTGTGTGTGGGTAAGTAGCCTGTAATTGCCACCTTAAAGATTTAAGGTAATCGGGCCCGTGTCGTATTATACTCGTGCTATTAAATGTTCTGATATCCTATTCGCCTCGACTAGATTTCCGAGTGACCCTATACCACGAGAGGCTGTCACCGTCCCAGTCGCTAGCAACGTCCGTGGTTTCCCCGACATGTACAATGGTCCTCATAAGTGTATATAGTAGTAAGTGCGTATAAGTTTATCAACCATCTGTGTACTTTTCTGAAACTGTATTTTCTTTTCTGTTGTGCAAGAAAGTGTAATTGGTATTGTATTATATTGTATTGTATCCATTTTTTTTTGATAGGTACTCTATCCATGTGCAAAATTCACGACCTTCAAAATTATAGGAAGTTAAAAGTGTATCTTTACTGGACTATACAGGAAGCAATGCATCATTAACAGCGTTGTAGTTGGAGTAGTTGTGAATGGTGAATGACTCTCTCATACTTCTTTGCAGAATATAACAATGCTAGCATAGTACATATATAAAAATTAGGTACTTATATGAAATAGTTTATTAGATTTGGTTGTGAGCATAACATAGCAGGGACAAGCATCATTTGGTTCGGAGATCCAAAAAAATCTGCGCTCGGCAACCCGCCTACCCAGTAACGTGGCGATTAGGACAAAATCGTTCCGATATCTATCGAGTCATGGGAGAGGCTTGTGTCCAACAGTGGACTGCTATAGACTGCTGTTATTGATAAAATCATCTTCGTCAGTTTAAGAGCTATGCTCTTGTCGGTAGAGTAATGACCACGTCTCTCTGCTTTCCGCCCGCGATTTAACCTCTTGTTACGACACGATATTCACCCTTTCTTTCACTTGATCAAAGTAATTCCACCTGGGTCTTCCCCTTACTCTCTTTCCTGAGATATCGGTATTTCTTTATTGATGAGGTATCTATATAAAAATTTATATTTATATTAAACAATTTGAACGAAAGACTTTCGCAACCCCCATACGAGTTATATGCTTAGAAGGTATATATTTTATGGTACTTAAATAATTAATATTTCTTAATCATTTTTATCCTCGATAGGCAATTTTATCGCATGATCTTGTAATTAACTCGTCAGATTGGATTCATTTTTAATTAAAAACAGGATACACCTGTAAAATTGAATTTCGTCGAGTGCTATGGATGTGGAATTTATTTATTACTCAAAAGATACATATTTTCATGGGTAATTTTATCAAATAAATGGCAAGAAAATCGTTTTCTGCGAATTAAAATAAAACAATTATCAATTGACTAAACATCCTTTTCTGAACGGTTAAGTTTAGAAAAGATAGGGGAGAGGTGTTTTTTCTTAAAACTTATCCAATTCATTGTGGCGGAGCGAGGGTAGGTCGCGAAACGAGATAGAAGTTTGTGAGTTCGAGAACAGTTGTCGGCTCTTCATGCACACATATTGACGACACTTTTATTTCAACCTTTGTCTGATAAGAGAATCGAAAGTAGAAAAATGTTGGTACCTATTCGAACCCGAATATATAGTCGTCAATAGATCAAACGTTACCAGTGATATTGAGTCTATACTGTGACGCTGCTGCTACTCAAACGGCCAAAGCGCACCATGCAACGTCTACCAACGTTATCGGCAGTTGTGATATCGCCGTCAGACATACGTGCAGTAAATATCATCATCAACAGGCTGCCTGCTCGGCATCGGCATCCACTGCAGATCATAGGCGTCCCCATGAAATTCCAGAGGGACCGGTTGGAAGCGGCCTGGATCCAACGATTACCCGCGGCCTTTATCAGGTGGTCTATCCGCCTTGTGAGTGGACGTCCCACGCTGCGCTTGCCGGTGTGTAGTCTCCACTCAAGTCATTACTGGTAAATGGTTCATCGAGCTAGTGCTCTGCCCACTGCTGCTATCTTCAACCTGCTAATCCGCTTGGCTATGTCAGCGAGCTTCGTCAGCTTACGTATTTCCTCATTCCTGAACCCCTCGTTATGGATCCACTGAATAATAATAACAAAAGCCAAACTAAAATCTATCAAAAATATTGTAATAGCCCTCAGCAAATGTCGTTAAACATAGTTAAAGGATGAAGATGGAGCGATACTCTGTAAAGAAATGATCTGATTTTCATAGTCACCTATGCAAACGCATTACTACCTGATATATCGGCTGCTTACCCGCCTCAAACTAAATCGAGTGTGTATATTTTGGCTGAGCCGGTTCGTTAATCAGTAGAGTGGACATTGGGCAGCCTGCTGTTGGTTTAGGACCACTTACTTACAGCTCTTAACTACATACTTAATATTATTTTAGTATGTCGGTATGTAGCATACATCGCATCGTGCACATGTTATTACGCTTTACGGGAAAGTATTTTAATACAGAATCTCAAATTTAGCAAGAGACACGGCGTAGTAGAAAAAACTTGTAAACCATAGTCTCTGGAAATATAACCGCAGTCAGATCTTAGACTTACAATGAGCAGACCGAACAGATGGATTAAATAGCGTAGTCAATTTTCATACAATAGATAATTAGACGTTTCAGGAAACGTCTAGAAATCGGTAAGATTTTTTTTGATGGAAACAACCAATGCCTAATTTATTTAAAAAAAAACATTTAGTATTTATACCTAATATCTACCTAATTATTAAGAGGTATAAAGCCGACCCGTTTCTTCCCACGGGTGTCGTTAAAAGCGATAGTAGTACCAGGGGCGACAAAGAGGGACTTACCACCAAAAAACCATGTATGTTTCAACGGCGATGAGCTCACCCCCCTGTCACGTGTGCATTTATGATATCATAAGGTGAACCGAGGATATTGTTTCAAACATTAAACCTTAATGTTTGGAACAGCCAAACACTAATGTTGGGATATCACTGCCCACCCCATTTGGGATAAACGTCGTGACGTTATGTATGTATACAAGATTATATTTTGTATACCAAAAAGCCGATACACCCCAATTAGATCATATATTTTATAATCAATATGGCTAAAAAAATAAAGAATTGTTGCAAATTCAGTTATTGTTATGTTTCCGCTTGTAGCGTGTTTATCATTCCGAATTAGATAAATAATTAAGGAAGAAATATAACACATTATTTTTATAGCGGGAATTGATTCTATACGTGATTCTGCTCAAATTAATTTCAGGTAAATAATCTTATATAAGAACAATAATATAAAGGAATAAGCATATCGGTTCACTGATAATATGGACCTTAAACCTTACTCTCCTCGACCCACGATCTTCATATACACAACTATATTTACAGTCTTATACATATGTACATTGGATTCAAGTCCTGAGCATTTGTAACATGAACTTGTGTGTGTGGCTTAAACTTAGTTGCAGCTTTATCTTGGATTAGGGGCACCAATACAATGTAGGTAACATGAACATTTAGATACAATTTAAGACCTTTTGTAACCATCATAATGAGTCGATCGAATGTCTATTTAAACGAATAATTTATCAATACTACATATGAAATAAATTTGTTCGTCGATGAAGATAGAAGTCACTTAATGTGTTACTACATGCACATACAATATAAAACAATAATAGGTTACATAAGTATAAAAAGTATGTTAAAATAATAACAAACGACGTGACCCGTTTCAAAGCAACGAAATGGTCCAGACTCAGCATGTGCTGTGGGTAAAACCTCTTCTTACCAGAACCATGTGAGATATTCATATTTGCGCATCTCAGAGCATATAAAATTGTTTGATTTCACAAACAGTTATTCTGCATTTTTGAAGACAATGATAAGAGAATAATAAAAAACACAATAGGTACATACTTAACAAATATAGCGGCCATTTTCTCTGCAAATAATAATAATATTTTAATCTTATATGTATAATATAATAACTTTTTGTAACCTTAGTTGTTCTGGAATATTATTGAATTTTTCTGGAATATTATTTCTAAAGTAATTGCACCCGTGCCAAGCCGGGGTGGGTCTCTAGTGATCAAGCTGGCGTTAGTCACGCCCTAATGCGTACCCAGTTAACAACGATTTTTTTTTAAGTATTTATAAACCAGAAACCCGATGGCATATTTTGTATTTTGCAGGCGCCATGTTGGATTTTTAACATAAAATGTATCCTATAACACTCTACGGATCAAGACGAACCGAACAACACCATGCACTTCTAAATCGGTCGAGTGGAAATCTACATACATACATACACAAACCCTCTTGTCTGCGCGTATAAAGGCCTTAATTTCACCTCTGTTTTTATCCAGCAATAGTTAAAACAACCGTTTAATAGACGCATCACGTCCAAAACAACGCCATAGGCTTTATCAGAGTAATTGGGCAGTTTATCTTGCAGCAGACTAGCGAAACCCCGGTGAAAAGAGCTTAATGTACCGAAGCGTAGTTTTGTAGAAAAGTTGCGAGGAAACTAACCAGGAACCTATACAACTTGACCGGGTTTACCTGGATCGCGAACTACCCTCAACTAATCCCTCTAAAAGTTTAGCTTTCATTATATAACTACAGATGTAGATGTATGGGATACTGAAGACCCTCGATGTTTCTATAGAAGTTTAATTGAACGAGGTAATCAAAATGTTTTAAATGTAGTCAGCACGTGATAAATGAAATAAGGAGGACGACCAGACAGACACAGTCAATTTGCACAGAATCTCAGTAGATTCTGTGCAAATTGACTGTGTCGGTTCAGTAACCGATTGAGTTGAAAAACACATATTTCTGTGGCTTAAAGACGGACTTATAATGTAAATAAATAAATGTTTAATACGAGAGTCACTTAATTTTTACAATTTATTAATTTAAAAAAATAGTACAACTCGCTTGTCCACTTTTTATAATGACGCGTGTGAGCACAATGGAATGCGCCAATGTAGCCGAAGATGAGTCAAGGGATTCCAGTAAATGCCCTTCCCTTGATTAATAACAAGAAGGAATACCGACACCGGATTTCTTACCTTAGCAATTCGCATTATGAAGGAAGTAACGAAATACTTGGTGTGATTGCTCGATATTGCATTCCTGCCAACAGCTAGTAATAGGTTGATGGAACGCCACGGTGGAATAAATTCATGCACACTCACCGCAATATTTTCTATAAAATACTACTAGGCAGGCGACCTTGTGACGGTATTCAAAGCTCTGCAATTTAACACAACCTATGGGCTTTATCGCGTTTCGATACATTTTACAGGATCAAGGCCATGCAGCTATGTAGTACCTACTTACACATGGCAATTTTCATACAAAACATTAGCAGTCCAGTCACACTCTTAAAAACATACTTTAAACAGGTCTATATTCGGTAGTGAACTATAACTTGGCAACTGTTATCGGAAGGTAGAGATTTGAAAACCAGCTGTAAATATTTCTTACAAGCTAAATTCAGTCGTGTTTATCGTGGGCTAACTAACAAAATTAATCAAAACTTTCAAACAACCTACGTTTTTTTTTAAACTGAATAAGAAGAAAAAAAATACAGCATTTGCATTGGATAAGACGGTGTAAGTTTTTACTTCTTTTTTAATTTAGAAGAAGTTACTTATTAATTAACTTTGATAGTTATGTACAATAAATACGGATGAATTAGGTTTGTAAGAGTAATTACCTATTTAGATCTAATAAATATATTACCTATACATATACCCGTTGTGCATTAAAAAAAATTGAGGCATTATAATTTTGTTTAATTTTGACATCACATTAATATTAGAAACTCGGCAATCGAAAATTACGTATAAATAAATAAATAAATACTTCGGATACTTACACCAATCATCTAGTCCCAAACTAAGCAAAGGTACTATGGATACTAGATAACGGATAAACATACATAAATATTTATATAAACATCCATGACTCAAGAATAAATGTTCATATTCATTACACAAACATTTACCCGTCGCGGGATTCGAACCCGCAAGCGTTGGTTTCGCTGACAGTGTCACTATCCACTACACCAATCGGTCGTCATTATACATAAATAACGTCACGACCTTTATCCCATATGAGATAGTCAGACATAACCCAAATATTGGCGTTTCAGTGTTCCAAACATTAAAAGTTTAATGATTGAAACAACTTCCACGGCTCACGATTGGAAATATACAGAAATACACACGGGACAGTGTGTGTCCTCATCGCCGTTAACACGTGAAAATCTATAGAGGATTTTTGATGGAAAGTCCCTTAGTCGCCTTTTGTGACACTCACCCGAGGCGTTTTGTTTCTACTGTTTTTCGTGTGGAAACCACACAGCACTAGAGTCATAGTATCTAAAGTCAAAAATTCTTCTTAATAGGATACATTACATAAATTTATTGAAACATGTATCTACTCTCCATTATTATGAAAGGTAGCAGCACATCCTGTTTGAGGACGTCGAAATGATTATACATACAGGGTGAATTTAAATTAGTGTAGTTCCCATTAACTAAGGACGCCACTCTTGATTACGAACAATTTTCTCCAAGGAACCATAGTCGAATTCGATCAAAAAATTTTCGATTACTCATACAAAGTAAAACATTCTCAAACCGCCTTTAGTATGGAAGTCCAAAAATTTTCAGTTTAATTCGGCTATGGTTTCTAGTGGAAAGTTGTTCGTTATCCGGAGTGGAGTCACCAGTAAACTGGAATTACATGAATGAAATTTCACCTTGTATATCTCGTTGAATGGCAACGCTAAATCGCTGGCTAATGAAGCTGCCAGTTCTTTTGTCACCAGAGAACACAAATAAGCACGACGGCAAAATTTTAAATAATGTTATAATGGAATTATAGAATTTGTAACTAATTAAACAATAATTTGTTACTAACAATAGTGGTTATTTATTACTAGATAACTATGAAAATTGGTACCGACAAGTTGGTAAAGATGGCGTGAAACCGCAGGATGCGTGTAGCGAAGGACCGATCGTTGTGGAAATCTTTGGGGGAGGCCTTTATCCAGCAGTGGGCGTCTTTCGGCTTATGATAATGATGATGAACAATTCATATATATTCATATATTATATATATATATAATATTTATTTGTAAATTTATAACTATGAATATATTACAGAAATGAGACAATATAATTAAGACTAGAAAGGTAAAAACTTAACATGCGTCACCTCATCACTACTAGTTCAGTATATTATGACACTTTATCAGTTAAACAATACCTAACATTGTAAAAGTAGAAAATTCTAATTCAAATATTGTTAAGATCTTAATTTGCTTTGACAAATAAATAATGACTAAAATAATAACGTCCAGACTGAATATTGGTAAATATAATTCATCCTTGACACGAAATTGTAAATAGTCAGATAGCTGACAGGTAAAATTAGGCATGCACCATAATTTGTCCAATTTATGAGGCCTATCTAATATCACAGAATTTAACTAAAATTGCAGCAATGCACATCTATCTACGTCTCTACCTACACAACATCTATAATAGGTAAGAAGATCGATTTTAGACCTTCAAACGACGCTGAAACGTTGCTTCGTGAGAGAATTTGTACTAGCGACTCTGCCCGGCTTCGCACATGCAAAATTACTTTCTGTACCGGATGAGTTTTTTTACCGCAAGGAAAAAAATAGGGCATATTAGGCAAGTGAAATAGAAGGTAATTTATCTTTTTTGATTTCAAAACCATCATCGAATAAAGCGTTGTGTCATTTGACGGTCGCGTTTGTACCCTATTCCATATAATTACATCTTTAAAATAAATAAAGAAAATAAAACTTCGAGAAAATATGAGTTCCAAATAAATTTCGCATGATTGGAATCCCACGAATCCCGCCAATCGCATTTCAATGGTCGGCCGGAACGTGCGTTTTGAAAAAAAAAACAACTTAATATCTATGCCAATAACTATCTTTTTTCTTGCGGTAAAAAAACTCATCCGGTAAAAAACTCATCAGGTATATAATCATCTCAGCCCGTAAACATCCCACTACATGGATATAGGCCTTAATTCCCTCGTATAACTATACCCCATACTCCCTTATGGGCCATAATCCACCACGCTGGCCCAATAATAATATGCATATCTTGCAATCCAATGCATAACCTTAAAATTTTCTAAATAACAGTGAAAACTCTATCAAAATCCGTTGACTAATTTACAACCACTAAGCTCACAAACAGACGCGGAAAGCGAATTTGATTTATACTAGAGATAGAGAATTGATGAGACTAGCGACCAAGCACCGCTTCGCACGGGTGCAATTGCTTTTTATCAATAAAATGTTTATCACATTCCGAAAACCGCTACGAGAGTCAGGGCTGCGGCTGAGGAAGCCCAGCAACTTCCAGCGTCGCAAATGCTCATTGTTACTCGGTAACCATGAGTTTGTGAGGCTTGCTGTAGAGAATATGGACCCGTGGTCATCGGTCACGCATAAGGCCTTAGCCACTAAGGTTTTAACCGCCTCCGTGGCTCAATGTAAACAAGATAGGGTTTACGGATCGGAGGTCGCGGGTTCGATCCCCAGCGGGGTACATGTTTAGTACTCGGTTTGGTTATTGGTAGGGCATTTTAAATGCCCGCCTATAGCTAGCTACCACCATCTTATCTAAATCTACCGCCAAACAGCAATGTTAATAGCATTATTGTGTTCCGGTTGTCAGAGATAAGATAGCCAGTTCCCCAAATATTTGAGTTTCCAGTACGCTTCCATCTTTGGCCTCATCTTCACTTAACATCAGGTCAAGAGGTGCCGGCACGTACCTCGTAAGCGAGGTAACGCGGCAATTGTGTTAGGGTCCATTCGCTAAACGGGAGGTCTGGATGGCGTTTTTTTTTTAAGATTAACTGGATACCCATTTGACCACAAACTCACCTGATGGGAAGTGATGTGACCGAAGATGAAGCACGTGATCTCAGTAGATTCCAATTCACCGTGCTCTTGAAGATCCCAAGGTTGTAGGATTCAGGAAAGATTGACGCCGGAACTTCCATGCCTTGGCTGTTCGAATTATGATTGAGGAGTCGAACCGCTTAGTGCGAATGTTCGGTATATTAACTACATACGGGTGAAATCCCTCCCCACGCCTAGTAGTCCGAAGGTGAAAAGAAGACGTTTTCGTCCTTTAGTTTAGTTTTATTGCTTTGCATTTTTTTTAAACTTTGTATAAATACCATATTCAAATTATCTATTTTCCATTATACATTATGTATATGGAAAATACCACGTCATTGTTTTCAAATTTCGACATCAAAAGAAAGGTCAAAATGTAATATGGCACTAAATAAGATATACCTTCAAATAAACGTTCATAAAGTGTACGATAAAGTAAAGCTAGAAGCTCATAAACCCGAGGCTTCCAGATACTACGGACTAAATAGATAATTTAAGTGAATACGCGAGAGGATTTCGAGCGGGCTGCTCACATGAATCTATGAATGAGTGCCGTATGGTACTAGGTATTATGTGCTTCATTAAAATATAATTGCATTGCTTCTGAGCGCGGCTTCTTTCGCGTAAGCTTTTATATTTCTCATTGAAAAATGTAGTCTGTCTATCTGCGACCCTTCCATTTTGTACAAAAAAAATAATAATTTTGATGACCCGACGATGGGAAGGAAGGTAAACAAACGATCAATCATACTTACGCAATAATGCTACATAGTGTGAATAATAAGACTCCTAGTATATAGTATGAGTTGTATCCATACATCCAGCCGGTTAAGCATGATGTCCAGGGAGTGAAGTCTCTCGACATTCCCTTTCCAAATTAACGGGATCGGAGACTGCATCGTCTCTACGAAGAGTCGAGGGAGATAAGGTCATGATCACCTTGCAGCAAAAATATAGTGGTGGCTCACTATGGGCCTCATAAGTAGGCTCAAGGTCACCCAAAGGGCAATGAAGAGAGCTATACGCGGAGTCTTTCTGCGGGATCGAATCAGAAATGAGGAAATCCGCAGGACAACCAAGGTGACCGATATAGCCCAAGAATTGCCAAACTTAAGTGGCAGTGAGCGGAGCACATTGCTCGTAGGACCGACAGCCATTGGGGTAGAGAGGTTCTCGAGTGGCCACCACGCACCGGAAGACGCAGCGTGGGCAGGCCCCCCCACCGAGGTGGACCGACGATTAGGTAAAGATCGCGGGATGCCGCTGGATGCGGGCAGCGCAGGACCGATCGTTGTGGAAATCCTTGGGGGCCTTTGTCCAGCAGTGGACGTCTTTAGACTGAGTGATGATGATGATGATAATGATGAAAAACATTATGGATTTACCTATTTTTTTTAGATAAAGTTGAAAGACTATTTGATATTCAGTGAATACCATGAATTCCAAATTTTATAAAATAACCTGATATAGATCTCGAGATGGGTTCAATTATAGTTCGTTTTACCACTGACTGACTCGTTCAACATAAACCGAGATAACTTCCAGTTGACATTAGCATGAAGTTAAGTCTATGACTATATTTAAAAGGTCTTATTTATAAAAAAATACAAACGCTTTATAAGCCTGTTTTAGTTAAAGTGTGTTTTGGCTCTGTCGTTTATAAGGAAATTATGTAATGAAAAAAAGTGACAAAACATACTTTAACTAAAACAGGCTTATAAAGCGTTTGTAAATGTTTATAACAATCACAAATTTTTTATTGAATACAAGTAAAAATCGATGTTGTGGTTCATGTCTCACGAAAGACTTAATACATTAAAAATGCATTGATCCATTTCCAGTGACACCGCACTTGATAGGATCAGCGAAAAGTAAATCACATATATGGTTGTAAAGTGCTGAGAAAATAACATCCAATACCATAATGCAAATCTCAATAACATGTATAAAAGTGTACTTATATAGAATCTTTGCTGTGAGCTTTATGCCGTTAGAATTTCACCACACGCATTATGGCGTAGAAAGCTTTCTCCATTTGATTTTTAACTCTGCGTTCAGTGTTGGGGACGGAAAGCCAGTGATCCGTAACGCCTGTGATTGGATAAAGGGTTCTGTCGGAATTTGTTGAGTGCAGGCCTGTGTCGGTCTTTATGCCATGGAATTATTTATGAAGCTATAGGCGTATACATTTTTCAGTTTTCACGCAAGTAATGTATTTATGAAATAGAGACCAAAAAGAATATAATATGTTGGTAACCGACTGGAAATCTATTACAATAACAAAGCCTCATTTAATCTGATTTTGTATTTTACAAAGGTTGGTTTTACATACCTACTGTTTTCAGAATTTAGTTTATGAATCCATTATAATTTTTTATGCATGGGTTAAAAAAGACTCATCGTCCGTTTGGAATCTGGTTCGTGGGTGGAGATATCTATCTTTCACACACTTATGGTAAAATTCGCTCACAATTACTTCTAAAATCGGGCCAGATGTGCCAGTTATATTAGTCAATAATGTCAAAGTTATTCATTCCTTGTTTTATACCATCATACTCATAGTTATAATAAATCATTGAATAAATCAATAAAATTCTCTTTATTACATAATTAACAATAATTAATTAATTGTTATTATTCTATTTCTAATCTAATCATGTGGTTCAATTTAAATGTATTCAATTTTGTCTTGTAATGCCAGAGAATTGCTATTTAGTATATTATGTAGTACGTCAGTGACAACATCAGGTTTTCCTATCCGTGTCTTTTGATAAAGGCCGCCTTCGTTTTTATGTCTCTCAAGTGTCGTCCATAGTTTGCGAATCAATACATATGTGGATACAAAGAACGAGAGGCGCACTCTTCACTTGAACTATTATCGAGGCACGATGATAGATATGAAAGTAGCCGGTCTCAGAATGTAGTGCTTCGTCGATTTAAAATCATCGTAAATTAAATAAATATATTTTTTGCTTTACTTTTTTCTTGTAACATAATTTATTTACCTCTAAATACGTGAATAATTTATTCATGGCATGATAAATAATTGTCTCACTATAAGATAAATATTGTACAAGTAGAGTTTCGAAACGAAAGATTTAATATGACTTGTGAATAGCAAATCATTTACAAAGATAATTTATCATTAATCATTAGATTTTTATAGTGTTTGAACGGATAGTTTTCGAGTGTTGCCAATTTTTATCATTACAATAGAATATCTCAAACGTTGAATCTAAACAAAGTATCTACGGATATAAAAAGCATGCCGACGACAGGGTGGATGTTATCTTCGATTTCCACATTAATCAGCCTTGTTCGTTTCTCTTCATTTAATTTAATACATACAGTTGAAAATAATAATAAATCTACCTATATTGCAAAACTTATTGTCGTTATTTACATCAACCGGAGCCGAAGTTGACATAATATCTGTTAGGCACGTCTGATAAATGTTAGTGTAAAGGTGCTCCCCACACTAGTGTTGAGAAACGTTTCTCAACATTTGGCAACCTTTTTCAACATCTTGAATATGAACCCTGAATCTGTGAAAAACAGATAAAGATGTTGTCGTTATTTCACACGTTTATTTTCCACAGCTTCAGGATTCATGCGACATGATCTTGCTATATGTTGCAAAATGTTGAGAAACTCTTTTTAACATTAGTGTGGGTGCACCTTTAAATCACCATTAGCAGCAAAAGTAAGCATAAAAATATTTATTGTGTACAAATATATGACATTTAAGTAGTCCTGTAAACATCTCGAAAAATTCCCATATAGTCCAATAGCCATTAAAATACATTCTTAGGCAAATTTAGGTACTTAAACCTACTCTAAGCGGGATGTCTAGGTTAGTCCTAGTTTATGGAAATTAAACATAGTGATGCGATGTATAGAGCCAGTAAGGATAGACAAAATTTTGTACAATTATTTACACACAGCAACACTAGCTAACATAAGGAATTTGGTCACAATAAAAACAATTTTGTGACGAAACACGTTTATTGTTCCAATTACATCCAACGATTTAGCCTCTTGTTTTGTTTCTTCCGCCAAACATTGGGAAAATTGCCAAAGAGTAGTTGAAATATTGATGTCATATGTACCGGGAGTCTTCTAACATCCTAAACGAATGTTATTTCAAAGTTAAAATTGCGAAACATGAGGAAGATTAGTATCCCAAAAATAACCACGATATATTTAGGTATCTAATAATAACAGCGCCACTGCACGGTGACGAGTCTAAGAGGTGTGAGGTGAATTCATTGTTAAATTAGTAAGCTGTTTGCTAAACTTTTATGAGTAGAACTCTTTGTATATAGGCATTAAATTAAAAATAAACTATGACATTGAATTACGTCACAAAAACGCGTGAGTGTGTCATTTAACCGGCGTCTATTCCGGTGCCGAATGTCCATCTGGAATGCGTTCCGAAACTCACATCTGTCGCGCACTAACTCATGTCACGGCCGAGACTAGCTCTATTTCCCTGCTTTCAGATGCGCAAAGAAAAAACAATTGTGAAAAGACCATTAAATAGGACGTCGCACTCGGCTTTTTACTAAACGATCATAAAACTTGGTCTACATGAGCGTGTTTTGTCACTAATTTGTTGGGCCGGCGGCGGTCTCTATGCTCGGAAAACCCGAGGAGAATAGAGCGGATTTTATATTGTGGAAAATTCCAGAAGGCCAGCATTGTAAAATAATAACTCACTATTTATACCTAATTGCTTTGTAAATTAATACTTGATAAAAGATATTATAAACGAGAGTGTTTATCCTTTGATCGTTTAACTTACAATCTCAAAAATTGCAACTTGATCACGGACGCGGGTGACACATTTGGAGATCTTATTTGTCTTGTCACACGAATGTCAGTGTGACATTTAACTATGATACGTACGGACGTCACCCGAGGCCGACACTGCGGGACCGACTTGGACATTGATGATAAATTACAAGACATTTCATTTAGTGTTCAACTTTAGGGTTGAATAGATGACCCACAAACTGAAAAAGTGGAATTGGAGGCTCGGGATTTGTTCCATCGGTTTATGTCATTTACATTAAATAAAAACTTAGTCATTACTTGAAAGTAGTTTTTTTATATGATTGACCGGATTCGCTTTTGACCGCAATCACATCTGATGGAGTGATGGAAGTTGTGTAGATTTCTATAACCTACTCCTCTTTTTATGCACAACGGATTAGCACTTGACCTCAATCACACCTGATTTTAAGTGAAGATTTTGATAAGTTCTTAGCATAACCCGTCTCGGGGTGATACACCAGTGACATTTCCATTGTCGAGCATGATATTGAAATATTGTGAGACGCTATTTTATTATTACGCGTATTGCAAAAATAAACTATTGTGATTTAATTTCCCAATAAACTATTTGTAGTATTAGTGTCGCTTATATCTCGTAAGACAGGCTGCATGGGGGGCAGTTAGTATCGGAAATAACTTTATTGATCACTGCAGCACGGTCGTTAACGTTTGATGGGCCTCGTCATAATGTGGTCACGTCCAGTTGCCCAGTATAGCTCACTTACATTGTCCAATATTATTACATAGATAATTTTAGATTCTACGATATGTCTACGTTTTGCATACATCGGTCATCGGGCTGTATTTAAATGGTAATTTATTGTGTAGTTAAACATTAAATTGTATTTTCACAATACATAATTTTACATTCAGTATTAAATGTCCGATTTCAGGGTACTAGTTTCGAAATGATATTGTATTGTGATGTATGTACGGACGGTAAATCATCATATTTCATCCTAGACAATACTATTATAATTATTTTATATCCACTAATA
Source organism: Oegoconia quadripuncta (assembly GCA_949316235.1). Classification (NCBI taxonomy): domain Eukaryota; kingdom Metazoa; phylum Arthropoda; class Insecta; order Lepidoptera; family Autostichidae; genus Oegoconia; species Oegoconia quadripuncta. Next base: position 7,109,697 of record OX438759.1, read on the forward strand.
CGCACTATAGCTGTGACCTAATGTTAATTATCATTACTCGTTTCAGGAATATACTGTACTAGTAATATCATAAATGTGAAAGAGTATGTTTGTATTTCTTTCACAATATTACGCATCAAAATTACTTAATTTTTTGCTCAAGGATAGTTGAAGGAACATGGAAGGTTACTACTTTAAAAAAAAAGAATTCACGAAGGCTAAATCCAATGAAAGGTGGTATATTATATTCACCATCATCATCATCTCAGCCCGTAAACATCCCACTGCAGGGATATAGGCCTTCCCTCGTATAATGAGGGAGTATGGGCCATAGTCTACCACGCTGGCCCAATGCGGGTTGGGGACTTTACTTACCACATACTTAGAACTTTTATAATTTTCTCAATAAAGTTAGATGGCGCAAACTTGGACATTGTTTTACCAACTTTAAAACCAGTGAGTTTGTATGTTTTATAATTCCAGTGGGTTCAGAGTTTTATGTGTCCTAGATAAGTAGATCTTCCAGCGCTTACATGTTCGATAGCGTCACGCGTTCAGCTTACACTGCAATGGTAGTTTTCGTCCACCACGCTGGCCATTGGGCCACATTGGGCGGGTTGGGGACTTCACATGCCTTAGAATTTTTATTTCTCAGGCATGCAGGTTTCTTCATGATTTTTCCTTCACCGTTTAATAGCAGTCGGATAAATGCACATAAGTAATTAAATTACATTTAAAAACTCATTGGTACATGGCCTGCCTGGGAAACGAACCTGGACATCCCAAATTGGGAGACCGCGTCTTAACCGTTGAGCCACCGAAGCGCAATATTATATTGAGTAGTAATAAGTTATAATCGCAGGGTCTACAACATCTACGCTACGACACAATGTATCCGTAGCAACTTAGCCTATACGTAGCAAAGGGCTACAATAATGGATCAAAAATTATTATTATTGTTATTTTATACTAAATAGTTTATTAGTATAAATATTATAATATTTATATATACTTTACAAAGTATTTCTTTAATTTTAATTTCCCATAACCGTGGGTTGTCTGGTAGCGATCGTTTTTAGAGATAAGATCGTTTAATTACATTCTATCGTTATCATCAAAACTATTTTAAATTATTTTGTGCAATTAAGAGTATTTGTGTTGTATTGTATTGTACTGTAAATATAGACAGTATAATGTAGACGAGAACGACGACAGTAGTTTTATTTTATTTTCCAATGTGTACCTATCCTTATCGCATGTTATCCTAAACATCGTATGTTTATGATCCAGTGGAATCATGAAAGAGCTCTTATGCACTATTTTTGTGTTCATTAGATAGATGTAAGATTAAATAATGAAATAAAGCGAGCAATGTCGAGATAAAATCTTTACACCACACAGAGTCGCATAAATATTTCAAAATGGCCAAGTGCGAGTCTATGCCGATTAATGCTATTGTGTATTCCATGCATTTTTGTCGAACATCTAGGTAAAACTTTTCCATTTTTTTTAAAGATTTACTGCTATGTGTAAGTTCACATACATAGAGCAATGAACTTTACTACTCTATGTATGTGTAAGCTCACATACATAGAGCAATGAACTTTTCACAAATGGGCCAATCAGAGATATCCCAAACATATAAACAACTACCTTTTCAATAACAATACCAAAATTTGTTCCCTACAATGATGATTTAAATTAGTACTTAAATTTGCTCGGCTATCAGTGTATACCTACGTGCATCGTTGTTCACTCACAAGGTGGACAGACGACCTGTTTGAGGTCGCGGGAAATCATTGGATGCAGGCCGCTTCCAACCGCTCACTCTGGAATTCTATGGGGGAGGCCTATGTTCAGTAGTGGACGTCCTGTGGCGGATATGATGGGTATGTGAAACTTAGTATTTCAATGAATCAAATACTCTATATTGCACAATTAACAAAGCCTACATGAAGAATACAACGTATATTATTAATCGCACACATAGGGGGCCTTATCGCTAACAGCGATCTCTTCCAGGCAAACCTTAGGGTAAAGATACAATATAGTAGATGAGGTTTGCACTAATAGTAGCAATACGGGGTATTTTATAGTTGGTAATTATTATATAACGTAAAGATAAAAAATTATATTATATATTATTATATTATACTATATTATTTAATCATATTGAATACAAAATTAAATACTCTTACATATTAAACTAAATAATGGACTTAGATTTTTGTCTGCAAAAAATTAAGCAGGATAATTTTCTCACATAAACATGATAAAGGTAAAAACTAAGTCTTGCTATGTATCTGGCCCAGCCTTTAGGTGCGCGTATGTTAGAATAAGAGTGCTTATCCTGCATGCATGACACAAGTGACTAAGGTAATGTCAGGTAGAGTTACACTCACATTGCTTGTTATCACTTTCATGTACCTTACGGTCATTAAAATGGAAATTTCAAGGAAGTAAAGAAAAATACATTTGTTTCTTTAAAATTTATTGACTTGCCCGTTTATACTTTCCCAGGCTTTGGATTGGTAAGTAAGCTGAAAAGGTATTAGCTCTTACGTAGGTATAAATATAGTAGGTACCAGAAAAAGATCACAGCTTTCATGATATAAAATTATTTATTTACTTGTATATGTAATTTATATCCCTGCAGTGGGATGTTTACGGGCTGATGATGATGATATATATTTTATGTGTATTATTTGTACACTTTTACTATTTATGTTAAAAATATTTGTATTTTATTTCGTATGCAATAAAGGATTTAATAAAAATTATTATTATTTACAATGAACTTTTTCCGGTTTTGTTATAAAATTAGCAACCATTGTGTTTTTATATTCTATCTGTGAAGATCTATATCACAAAAAAAAAACGTTTCTAAGGAAAAGTTGTTTCTAATCATGAGTACCTACATGCATATCTTTTGGTATGAAAAACTAAACTAAACGTCACTTTTATATATAATATCAAGAAAAGGTATAAAATGTATTGCTCCACCCTAAGTATTAACAGCAATGTTCACATCACAGCACAGAATACCTACATAATAGAACTAACGATCATAGGCAGAACACGTTGTTACATGACACTGCTCTAAGGCAGTGTACCCAGAAGGCTTGCCGCGTCATAACGTCGTGTGGCCAGATTTATGCGCTGGCCCAGGTAGCTGTCAGCTCCCTGATCACCTGATACATCTTCCACATGCGTCCCTATGGCCCCATGGTATCTGTCGCAAAGGGCAGAGACTTCTAGGGCCACGTGTAAATAGATTTGTTAAGAAGGATGGCATTAAAAAATTATAAAATTTTATAAAAGTTCGTTTACTCAGTCACACACACACATTTAGCTTAGATATGGTAAAAACCAACAACATTACATAAAATAATTTCAATGTTTCTGACATAAAATTATTCTCAGGGATCAATAGTTATTGTTGATATGATTTATTGGCGCCAACTAAGAAATGTTTGCCAAATTGTGCCCGTGTTTACATACTGCATACTGCTCTTGACATTTAAATTATCCAGTAAGTACAGTCTATTCATTTTGTGACGAAATAACTACGTAGTTAGAGGTATAAAGACTTGGTAGAAACGATAGTACATCACGAACTGTTAAAATATTAAAAATCTGAGAAAAGGTTCATTTTAATAGTGACCCTGCCTTCGAATCCGATGGTTACGGGTTCTATTGCGAAAGAACTCCTCGATATGTTCAACATGTTCAACTTAACCTTCTAAACCTAACCCAGTGTCGCGGCACTCCGTCCAATCTGGCTCACTCGCTTCGCTCGCTCGGTACAAAGGGTCTCCTTCATACTAGATTTCGTGGAAAAAGTATTCTGTCGCTGTATGGTTTATCACATAAGCGATGTGTCGACCAACAGAGTGCCGGAACTACAATCTGTCGAAGCACAGTTCTTCGCACGTTTGTATTTCGATGTTTAGTGACGCTACTGTTTTGAATCATTAAATTAAATGTTATACGAATAACTTACTGTACAATCGTCATTACATCTATGTTATAATCAATAGCTGATCGGTGGAGTAAAATAGAATGCAATGATCGACGTTTATCAAACCACCAATCTATGAGATATCTATTATAGGTTCACCCCCTGCTACGTGTGTATTTCTGTATATTTCCGTGGATGTTGTTTCAAGCATTAAATTCTTAATGTTTGGAACACCTATATAGGGTGGATTTGGGATAATGAGCGTGACGTTGGTATGTGTGTAATCATTTGAATCGGTATATTTTATTCGAGTGTAAGCTGTGTGCGCTACTTGAATTCGTCTCAAAGGTATATTACTTCGTTTTTGTATCATCGAGACGAAGTACTTATAAATTACGAATAGAAGTTATCATAAATATCTATAAGTACTTTTGCTCGACTTACAATTGCTTACACATGTAAGGTAATGTTTGTTATAAGAAAATGAATGGAAAGAACTCTATTGTTCAGGAGGAAAACTTTACCAAACTCGCCATTGTTACTAAACATACAAATAGACATTTTTGTTTAAATGAGAAATGTTAAATGTACTTATATAGGGTGAAGTCGAATTCGTGGAATTTCCTGAAATCATATTTTGTTATTTCAATACTTCAGGGTAGGTACTTACAGTTTTTACTAATGCGTGCACTGAGCTAGTTATAATTTGATATAGTTTTAATATTATATCTAACTTTGCTAAGCTGTGGCTTTGGACAAGCGGTAGCTTTACATACAGAGAGTAGACCTTTTTGCCTTAGTCTTTGACTATTTAAGGGGACAGTTTTTTTACACACAACACATACAATAATACACTTTGTCTTGTTCTCATATTATCATCTTCACTAATCCAGCAATCTTGACTTTTTTGATTCTATGTTGCACTTGTACTTATGATTCTCCCCAGGTAATAGCTGAAAATTTGTGTTTTGTTCTTTGAGCAATCTCATACACTGAATTGTGACCCATTTGTCCTGCAGCACACATATGCTTTAATTCGTGTACCTAGTACCTACCATCTAAGTTCTCTTTAGAAATTCTCCTAAAACTTTTTGGTTTGGCTGGAGTAACAAATAAACGATTTATATATTTATCTATCTATCCTTCGGCACTGGAGTTGCTCTGAATGTTTTCCATGGTCTATTGCGATATTCCCCTTTTTAATAAAAGACGTAAAATTTTGTTATAGAATAAAATTAAAACAGAAGTTATTATTATTATTACAGTACTATTAAACAGATATACCTACAAGGTTACATTTTGTATACCAAAAAGCCGATACACCCCAATTAAATCATTTATTTAATAATCAATATGGGAAAAAAATTAAATTAAATTAAAGGATAGTTACGAATACAGTTACTGTTATGTTTCCATTATTCTTTAGTAAAGTAAATCATTAAAAAAAAATGGACAGTGTAGTAGTAGGGTCACCATAACTGAAAAGACAATAAGGGATGCCTGCTAGCGAATGAACGAATGATGCTTCCACGGGCCACCCCCCGATCAACAGATCAACAAGACAGTCGATGCCGCTGTATGCAGCCGGAATACGGAAAATAATTAAGGAAAAATATAACCCTATATTTCTATAGATTGATTCGATTTTATAGGTGCTTCAGACTAACTTCAGGTTTCAGGTATACAATGAGTAACTTTGATATAACTATTAATCTCAATTTATAACCAAACCTTCGTGTAGAAGCATTTTGTATTACTTTAGTACGTAAGGTTTTCACTAGATGGCGTTGATCATTTTTGCTCGATGTTTTGAGATTCTCGAATCCTCAAAGTGGAAAGTCAAAAAATTGTGTTCCAATGGTGTTAAAACCCAAAGAAAAAAATGTAACTTAAAAGTTATTCAATATTTTTAGTGATATATCTAATTTTTTTCAAGTATTAAGTATTTATGGGACATTTCGGAGACACTATTTCGGCATAGTTTTTTTAGATACAAATTGTAATCATATATGCAATAGTACTTGCGTATGAGAAATGAGGATTCCAGCAACATGTTCCTTCAGAACCCTTACTAAAAATATTGAATAACTCACAATGGCACAATTTTTTACATTTGGAGATTTACGCATTATTTGAGCACATTGTTTTTATATTATCAGAATTCCACTGTAAGTATGCAATTGCTTTCCCGGACGACTTAAACTTTCGGAAAGATTTAGCAAAATCACAATATGATGAAATGCCTCCATATTTCCCATAACCATTCACTTTCTTCTTACCGCCTTCGAAGGACTCTCATTATCGGTAAAATACTCAAACATGAGCTTATCATACTTATTAAGCATCTATTTATAGACATAGAGGCAGATATAAAAAAAAACCCCTATTTTGCGCATACCATCCCCTTTTGATACAGTCTTTATGACGTTCCAATTCATGGAATTAAAATGGGGGAAAAATGTCCCTCGCGACGGTTTCCCGCAGAGAAAAGTTCCTACTTATTTTATATTGTTTATTATTTTCTCATTCGGAGAGTTGATGAAACTTCCAGTCTTAATTTGCGTCCCGTAACAAATTACACTCTTTTCTTTAAGAAAGCTGCTTTAAATAAAGCGCTTCTGAGAAGATTGATGTCCATTATAGCTAATTTCCTAAACAATTTTGGGAGAGGACCCTGCGTTAATCGAACGATGCTACTCCATTATTCACTCAATCCAAGAAAATCCAATGGTAGGACGAAAACCGAACGGTTTCCTGATTTAATCCAACATCGTCGCTGAAATTGGGCATAATTACTTGCATTATATAAAGCTCGATTTTATGATGACAGAGATATCCATCTGTGGTATCTAGCTAAGAACAAAAAAGAGAGCATGCTACAATTCTTATTATTAAGAGCCCATAGTGTCCCACTGCTGGGCAAAGGCCTCCCTCATCTGTTTCCAGTCGTTTTTGTTCTTGGCGAGCACAAACCATCCCTTATTATAACTGTCAAGCTCGTCTCTCCATGCTACAATATATGCCGATATTTATATGTGTTTACGACATGCGCATTACCCAACCGAAAGCATAGTTCGTCCGCAACGATAACTCATAAGAACAGTGCTTTAACCTTAGGTTATATTAGCGCAATCTTTTTTCCTGACTTTTAATGTAAGTTCTGAATCTGGGTATATACTATACATAGAAATTTCAAAAGCCCTAGGTGCATGGATACCCATGAACAAAATCCGTGAAACATAAAGAAATTGTTTGGAAATTGGAATCAGATATTGCAAAAAGAATTGCTGATACAATGCATGTATGGGTATTTATGATTTTTTCTATGCAGAGTTTTTTATTGCGCATAATCGACTAGAGCCAGTTATTAAATAAAATGTTATTTTACCTCAAATTAAAAATAGCAATCATTATATCCTTAAATTTTGGACCTCAATCGAATTATTCAAACAGGCGCCAGTGCGTATTTTATCTGTATCGGAAACTGATTACTATTCGCATCGGTGGCGAATTAGGTGAGAGTATTCAATAGACCTTAGATTACGTGATATTAATTATTTAGTAGCAACATAGGATGCATACAGAGTGTGTGTATTAGTGTTGAAACGTAAATGTCAAGTAGGATTAATTCATTTACATGTTGTGCTCTAAATTACAGAACAAACAAAACGAAATTACAAAATTAAGCTTATTTATCGTCATCATAACTCAAATACACATTTTTTTAACCAAGAAAAAGTGGAAGCGTACTGAAACTCCATCTTATTTGGGGAACTGGCTATCTTATCTCGGACACCCAAAACGCAACAATGCTATCAACATTGCTCTTTGACGGCAGACCTAGATAAGATGGTGGTAGCTCTCCAGGCGGACATTTTCAAAATGCTCTACCTATCATCAACCAAACCCAGTACCTAAACATGTACCCGGCTGCGGACCGATCCCACGACCTCCAATTCGTAAACCCTATTTTATTTACATTGAGCCACGGAGGCGTTCAATCTAAATATTGTAGTAATTTCATGGAAATGCACGAATGTCTATATACGTACTATAACGGTTGAGTCAGAGGAGGGGTCGGTATAGATCAATAATATCTTAACAACTTAGTCTTACCATGAAACTACTGGGAGAGAAGTTCCGATAAAATCTGTAACTTTATGGCAAATCTGTGTTACGTCAAGAGGCGGTATAAAGCGAACTATTATTTTCCAAACAACTAAGTAATTCATTTGTTATTACTGACATTCTACTTAATTTGTCGATTCGTGAAAATAATCAAGTCTTACACTTTCACTGGGAGAGAGTATTGGTGGATTTGTGTCAGATTAAGTGTTTTTGTAGGTCACAGAATTGGCTTAATAACTGACTTCACTTGAAACAACCGGGACCGACCAGTACGAAAACACTTATATTAAAATGTCACAAGTGGTCACCCATCCAAGGACTGACTGCACCAGACATTGCTTAACTTTGCTAATCGAAAACGAATAGCGAATGCGACTGTGCCACAATTATTGCTACTCATTTGTAAATATAGTCAGGTTGTAAAGTAACAGTAGTAATAGTAAAATATAGGCGTTGTTGCTTTCTATTTTCAAATTGTGTGTGACACCTATAATTTTGAAACTAATATTGCAAATTTAAAAACCGATGCTTAAGTAACTTTATATACGAGTAAGAACTTTTTTTTATGCACAACGGTTTGGTACTTGACCTCAATCACACCTGATGTTAAGTGAAAATGAGGTCGAAGGTGGAAGCGTACTGACCCGGAAACCCCAACACATTTGGAGCTATCTTATCTCTGAGAACCGGAACACAATAATTAACATTGCTGCTTGACGGCAGATTTAGATAAGATGGTTGTAGCTAGCCAGGCTGACATTTAAAATGCCCTACCTCCAACCAAACCGAGTACTTAAACATGTACCCCGCTGGGGATTGAACCCGCGACCTCCGAATCGTAAACCCAATGTTGTTTACATTGAGCCACGGAGGCGGTTAAAAGTACTTAACTTTGTTTGTAAGTGAACTTTATTTACGTAACCAAAATTGAAAAATAAAACCTTTATAAACAGAAAATAATGTTAAATAAAAATTATAATCTGATTGTGAACTCGAAATCGGATAAAAATATAACACGCTAAACATTTATCGACTGCGCACGGGTGCAATAACTATTATAAATATATAATTTGCATGTATTACATTATAAGCCTTCCGGAAGACATTCTCAAAATTATAGCAAAAAACGTATCAAAATTCATTGCATAGTTTACTACAACTAACCGAACAAACAGACAGACGCGGAAAGCGACTTTGTTTAATACTATTTATTATATTCTTTGTTGCACCAAAAAATTATATGTAACAGAGTACAAACAATAGGTCTTGTACAAAGGTGGACTTATCTCTTTAAGAGATCTCTTCCAGGCAACCTGAGCATTGAATTAGGAAGAGTAAATTTGGGGTTTAGCAGCAAATTGTATTTAGCAATATATATACATATATATCAATAACAATAGACTGACTTATTTAAAAAGAGCAACCCTGGAGTTTCTTGCTCGTTCTTCTCTGGGGAGACTGCCTAGTGAATGAGCGATAACTGTATGTCATGACGATTTCAAATGTTATTCTTATAACTTACGAAATAAAAACATTTTTGATTTTGATTTTGATTTAGAGACAACAAAGAGATAAATTAATAGTGATTATCCTGTACTAGATCTTCAATATTTTATATATTCCGAATTATGCGTAGAGGCTATAATTTGTTTGCATCTTTCATCATTCAAATGTATACACGCTGAACAAAATATCGATTTGGAGAGATTCTCAAAAGGTATAAGATTCATACTAATTATGATGGATGGGCCTTTTGTTCCACTGGTAAGAGCATGCAGATTGTTTAGACGCGCCAGAGTACAGAAAGTATTGACTTTTTGCTCATATCTTCGAAAAAGTGACTTATCATCAACATATTAGTCACAGGACGTCCACTGCTGAGCATTAGTCATCCCCCTAACATTTCCAGAGTAATCGGTCCCGTAACATTATATTACTTTGCATTATAAAATAAAATAGAAATTGAAAATTTAAAAACCCCCGAGAAATCGAGGACATAAAAAGGCATCCATGTAAACAACAGAAAACAGAAATTTAAGTATTTGAAAACCCAAAAAACCCGACAGCATTTTGTATTTTGCAGGCGCTATGGTGGATGTTTTAATATATAATGTATCGCAAGGCACTCCCGGTATCAAGACTAATGTAATGTCACCATGCACTTTAAAATCAGTCAAATCGATTAGGCTACATGCGCCAAAGGAACCGACATACATACACACGAAAAACCCTACTTTCTTAGGCAGTATGGTAAAACACATGACTAACAACAATCTCGCAAATACTAGCATTCGAAAATGAAAACCAGATTTAAATCTCAGCTATCTTAGCGCTACACTGCCTCAGATAAACAAACAGACGGACATTAGGCTTCAATTTCCCTATGGGGAAGAAGGTCGAGTGATGCTCGGCCCCCTCACACACATTCGGGACAGTCAATTAGTATTTCGTTATTATCAAAATTCAAATGAAAAATACAAAATCAATTAAATATCAAAATTTAAAATAGTTGTTTGAAGATACAAGCATGAGTAGCATGTCCACACATAATATAGTTTATCACACATTTTAGCCAATTCGGCACCCTTCGTCCATTTCCCCGTTCGTCTACTCGGTCCCCGTTCGTCCATTTCCTCATTCTGCTATTTCCCTGTTAGTCCATTCGCGACTCTTATGTCGCTCACTGTGACAGATGACCGCGATAAAACCTGTGATAAACTATGCAAGTTGTCATGCTACCACTGCAGACATTCGGAATTTCAGTCTTCCCTCGAGAAGAAGCCCAAGAAAGTCAAAGTTCTTCTTAGGGTCCCGTACCTCAAAAGGTAAAATAAGAACCCTTAGAGGATCACTTAGTTGTTCGTCTGTCTTTCTGTGTGTCAAGGTTTTTTTTCTCAGAAACGGCTGGAATTAACTATATAAAATTCAAGTTTCGAGTGTAACGAAGTAAAAAGACAAGGCCTTTCAAAGCGTCATTTCATACTAAAAGTCCCCAGATCATCAAAACCTTATATAGCGTGGCATTAAGAACTTTAACTTTTAACAGTTGTGTGAAGCCGTATTCGACATGAATTTCAACTTGATATGCCTTGAGCCATCTCTGAGAAAAAGGGCTTTGACACACGGACAGACAGACAGACAAAAAGGGCCTTCAAAAATTTGTTACTTGATATTACGTGCGGAACCCTCAAGACATTAGTCCTACTCGTACTTGACCGTCTTTTTTATATATCGAATAGGCATACTTTATTGTATTAAAAACAAAAAATAAAAACTACTTGACAGTCGTGCATTGGGAAGTAAACTCTATTCATTTACGATGCAGTTTCTTTTCATTTCAAAGATTCACGCCTATAGCTATTTAAAAGTATCGTAACGAATGCTAAAATGCTTATTTATGATTAGAGCAGGTATTCACGAAAACACGCAGCTTACACATGCGTCGTTCATTTGTTTCTGTTTACATCGTGCCACTTCCTTAACGTCAGTGTTGATAAGAGGCGAGGGAGGGCCTCGTCGAAATTAATTTAAATACATCCTTGTCTTTCTGCTCGGCTGAGCGTGAGTCGATTTGCGATTCGTACACCTCGATAGCCCCGTTTCGACTTAAAATTACAACACATTGGCAATGTAAATTGGTTAACAGTGTCTATCCCCTTTCCGAAGTTGTAATAGCTTGGACATCGACATACTGACTGAGAGATAAATGCTTAAGCTCTTTATTATTTCCTTTACATATATTATTAGGTTGAAGGTTTGAAGGTACCACAATAAGTATAGTTCAATAACCATCTAGAGTATGGTGTTACTGTACAAAGGCCGATCTAGCCTTCGAGTCAAGGGGGTCAAATGTTTGCCAGCCATCATATTAAACAGATTTTTGTTTGTAAGTTGTTGCTATAAATGAACCTTTCCATCAACAACCCACTGTGGGGGCACCGCCTCCTCTCACTGGGAGAGGATATTTGACTAGTGACCACCTCACAGTCGGTGTTTTTAAGCCGCTCTTGTATGTCACCGACTTGGCTTAACGACTGCCTTCAATCGAAAACATGGGACCGACTATTTAACGTGCCCTCTGAAGCACGGAAAAACTCGCATTAAAATGGCAGTAGTGGTCACCCATCCAAGGACTGACCGCACCAGACATTGCTTAACTTTGGTAATCGAAAACGAATAGCGAATGCAACTGCGCAATGAGTGCTTTAAAATGAACCTTTAATCTGGCATACCTAATTAAAAAATAGAATTTTTTTGATAAGAGAAGCGGAAAATTTTGGAAAAATTGTCAGTGGTTGACCTAGGCCTGGATCTGCTTTTGTTGTTGTAAAATTGATTACATCTCACAGCGTTTCGCAATCGTTAAAACGATTAACATAATAATAAATGATTGGTCAAAAAGTAAGTTTAGTGATTATCGAAATATGTTCTTAAAACTGAAAGTCAAAATCAATAGTGAACCTGTTTAATTAGCATAAATTAAAGAAAATATCCGGGCTGAAACCGGAAACATTTCTCGAGATTTTGCCTATTCAACCTTTCATTAGTTAGAGGAATGTATTCTGCAAAATGGTTCGCGCTTTGGACAATATATTATTTTTTAATTTTGACTTTCACGTTAATTTCCTTCCTATTAATGTCTAAGGCAAAGTCGAAAATGCTTTATTTTGTAGGTACATAAAATAGTCAGATTTTAAATTTTTTAAACTACTGCTTGTACATAAGGGAATTTTCGCTGAGAAGAATAAGCAAGAAACTTGAGAGATTGCTCTTTTTAAAACAGGTTTTTATATTACAAAAAGGCACAATAATATTTCACTATAAATAGCCTGACATGCGAAAGAGCTGGTTATGTCCATGGATAGTCTGATATATTTTTTTTATATGAGAGGGCGGCAAACGAGCATGCGGGTCACCTGATGGAAAGCAATCACCGCCGCCCATGGACAATATAATATGCTTTCTTAATATTCTGTTTAATAGTATCTTTAAATTTATGGCAGATTTTGCATATCAACAGGGACCTTATTGAAAATGTATTCATACAGATCTTTATGAGGTAAATATTGAAGAATTAAGTTTCCCATAGGACATTTTTGTGTTTTGTGGTGTATCTGCTATTTGGGAGTATAATGTTAGCTCGAGGCAAACAATTAATACTTAATTAAGGCGACTAAGGAATTTTCTACTAAAAAAACATCTTTACCTAAATTTGCAGGTTTTAACGGCGATGGGCTTACCCCTGTCACGTCTGCATTACTACATATTTTGAAAGGTGAATCATGGATGTTGTTTGGAACACCCAAATGCTAATGTTTGGGATATCTCGGACCACATTTGGGATAAGGGTCGTGACGTTTTGTATTATTACAGCATAGAAATAATAATGGTACATTAATGGCCATATGCGTTTAAACTCGAAAACTCAAACAAATTCCATAGCCTAATAACCCTTCCTTTTGAGGCCGTCTGGTAAAATCAAACCGCGACAAAAATTATTCACAAATTTCGAGAGATCCAGAAGCGAGTTGTTAAATACAGATAAACTTCCACCGACACGGTGAGACAGTTCCACAAAAGAGGACATTGTATAACAGTTTGTATAGTAAAATAAAACAATGTTATTTGCAAATCTCTGAGTATAACTCAAGCAAAAGTTTACTTCACAGGAGTTATAATTTGAATAGACAGTACTAATGGACAGGTTCAGTTTTTTGAGGGAGAAACCCCACGGGAAGTCTACCGTCTATTTTTCTAAAGAAACCACTCGCAAACGGATTTATGGTTAACCGCTATAGGTGCTTTCGTTTAAATTATGAAGATTGAAGCATAACGCTATTTTTTTTATGCAAACGGCTTAACACCTGACCTCAATCACATCTGATGTTAAGTGAAGATGAGGGCGAAGCGTACTGTCCCGGAAAACCCATTTGAGGGACTGGCTATCTTTCTCTGACAACCGGAAAACAACAAAGCTGTATTGGTATTTTGCTGTTTAGCGGCAGACTTAGATAGATGGTGGTAGCTAGCCAGGCGGACATTTAAAATGCTCCACCATCAATCAAACTGAGTACTAAATACCTATGTACCCCGCTGGGAATCGAACCCGCGACCTCCAATTCGTAAACCCAATGTTATTTACTTAGTGCGAGTGCAATCCCATTTGCGATGGCCGTGACCTTATGTATATTTTGTTTGTATGTTATCGTCAAAAATTTAATTTTAAATTATGATGTTCAAAGAAGTTTTAATTTTTTATTGATTTGCTCTTCTGTTCTGTAATGGTTTTCAACATATACATAATGGCACTATCTTTATTCCTAATGGATAGAAGCGTCAGGGTGTTCCAAACATTAAAATTTTAATGCTCATTTTCGAAACATACAGATATGCAATTGGACACAGGTGGCTTACTACTAAAAGTGATATCTTCCAGACAACCAATGGTTGTGAGAAAGTAAATCGAAAAACAAAAAATTGCACAATACTACTAATTTAAAAAAAAACTTGTGCAAGCCGTAGTAATTTAAATTAAAAATTAACACAAGAACAGATTACAAAAAAAAGTACTATCTGGAATTGTATGGAAGTACATACAAATATTTACTGTAGGAGTAACACAAATAAAAGGTCTGCACCTAATCGTCGGTTTTCATTAGTTAGCAAAGAGTATTTGCCTTGGTAGCCGCGTTTCGAGTTTTTTGGAAGCTCCGTACTAATGACGATGCTCTTAATCAATGGTCTTCGCTCACCATCCCTTAGTCGCTTTGTAATTAAAAATGGTCCATGAATTCGCAGACCATCTTTGCTTTTCTTTAAAGGCGAGATGATTTATTTTTCCGGTGTTCACAGAACAGGAAAAAATCCTTTAAGTAAGAAACGTAAACTTACTAGTCAAATAGCAGGTTACATGTGGCATTTACCTAGAACCAACAATGAATGATTAATTAGTAAATAGTAAATATTCTTAAAAAACACAATACACATAAGTGACGACCGTTATCCCAATTGGGGTGGTCACAGAAATCCTAAACTAAAGCATTCCAAACATTATAAAATTAATTCTTGAAAGAACATCAGCGATTCGCCTTTCGAAATATACGCGCGACATCCGGTGAACCCAAAACGTGCAAGTTGGTGGAAAATTAGTCATCTTTTACGATACCCACAGAAAGAGATGGGTAGGCTCTATTGTTTTTACGTGCCGAAACCACACGGCACCAACAACATCCAAAAAGTGTCTATTCGGGATTTAAATTTAACAAGATGACCGTCCAAATGGAATCATGTCACAGATTGTTCTAAATATCCGGCGGGAGTCACTCTACAGAGAGAAACGGGCGCGTCATCTACGAATAAATACGAGTACGCACTGAAAATAAAATATTATGCGATCGCATTTGAAACGCAGCGACAGAAATAGCTTGGTGTGTGTCACTAGCTACCAACTCTGCCCACTCTCCTAGTACGGTAGGTTTGTGGACTGCGGGTCACTCTTACGCCTTTTTTCCACAACCGGACTTTCACTGTTTCATCTCAAAACTGGCATAACGGTACACTTATCTTATTTATCGGTTCCTCATCGGCTTTTATTTCAAAAAGTATTTGATGTATTAGATACCTACTTGAAATTGGGTAAAAAAATATAAAATGGTGACACAAATGTAGTGGCGTAGTTAAAAATGTAAAACACCGATTTTCAATGAACAAATGTATTATATAATAAATAGATCTCATATATATATATAATATATAATATATATTTATTATATAATAAATAGATATCTTTGAACAAACACACAGCGCCATCTAGTTCCACATTAAGCAATTAGGCTTGTATTATAGATACCAGAAGGTTGCTTTTTTTTGTAAATAAGTACATATATAAATGAAAAATATCCATAACTCGGGAACACATGTCTGCATTCATCATACACATACATACAAAGGTCGTCAATTATGAAGGCTTATTAAATTACTCGCCCCCCCCCCCTTCAGGTTTTACTTAGATACTTTACTTACAGATAAGACGGTGGCAGCTAGGCAGGCGGACATTTGAAGATGCTCTACAACCAACCACACCGAGGTCCTAGATGACGCTCTCACCTTAAGACCGTAAAGCGACGTTAAGCTTGAGATCGATACTCTAAATATAATTTTATTTGATACCGTTTAATTAAATACACAGCAGTAAGTGGCTCAAGTAGCAACTTACGTTCACCTCAATTTCGGGTTGATTAAAACGATCTCGAAAGACGGGTGTAACTTTCAAATTTTACCTTTTATTTTTGTTAGCATTTTGTATTAAGTAATAAATGACTGCTATAAGAATGAGAATAATTTAATGTGTGTGTGTGTGTGTGTGTGTGTGTGTGTGTGTGTGTGTTAGGGTTTGACTATGTGTTTATGTGATGAATAGGAATACGTGTTCCCCAGTTAGGAAAGTTTTCATTTAGGTACCTATATATTTCTCAATAATAAAATATATATGTGTAGTTTATCAACCATCTGGTATCCATAATACAAGCCTAGTTGCTTAGTGTGGAACTAGGTGGCGCTGTGTAATGTCAAGGGATAGGTATGTATTTATTTATTATAAATACTCTACCTTCACCTTTACTCGCCAAATGCCACCGGTAGACAGATTAAGAATAGAATTCGGTTGTGAAAATGTCATCATGTCTTAGATCGGTAGTTGTTCGAGGATCGTTGTTTCTAAACTTCAACATATTCCACTCTAATGCCTGCCCCCATAGCACAGCATCGTTAGTCGCGCGCGACGTAGGCGGAGGAGTGGAATAGTTGTATATTTCGTGCAAGCGAATGAGCAGGACATATATAATCTCACGCGACATAAACGTTTATCGCGCCTGTCCTGCTTCTAGTCCATGTCTTTACTGTCAGGGCCTTAATTCTGTAAGCTTGTCTCTGCATCTCACGTCCGAATCTGCGATTAGATTTCCAATAGCCATGGACTTTAAGCTATAACCATAAAGTTCGCAGTGTTTGGGATCTCACCGTGAATTCCGATGCGAATTGTACCTGTGGGCTTACGGAATAACATAGCTGATTTCTATTAAATTTAATTGCATTCAACTCGGTACTTACATTTACGAAAACATACTCTCATTTGTGTAGTGGATAGTGACCCTATCAGCGAAACCAACCGTTGTGGGTTCGAATCCCGCGAAGGGTAAATGTTTGTGTGATGAATACGAACATTTATTCCCGGGTCTTGGATGTTTATATAAATATTTACGTATGTTTATTCGTTGTCTAGTACTATGGATATAGTACAAGTTTTGCTTAGTTTGGGACTAGATGATTGATGTATTTTGGTGCAGCCGTGTAAAATGAACAATCCCTCATCCTTTTTTAAAACAGTACTAATTAAAAACATGCTCATTATTCCATTTTTTGATTGTACCAACGTCAGATCCAAAAACATTCACGTTCTCGCCTCTAGGATAAAAGCTTTGTTAATCCTAAGGAGTGAAATAAAATATTTTAATTTTTTCGCCGAGCGCTGTCAAGTGGCGTTCATCTCGGAGTGTGACATCTGCGAAATCGTCTCGACGTTAATCCAACAGTCGGCATTTTATGACGCGCCTTATTTCGGATGAAATTTGATTTGTGAAATATAAGAATGTACGAGACAAATTAAGTTTTCACATAGCCCCGGGCGGGAGATTGGGTAGAACAAAATTTAAATTAGGGGAATTATAGCAAGACGTTGTTGTAAAATCTGAGGTCAAGTCAAGAGTACCGATGAGTGTGTATGAACACACACACACATACAATTGAGTGAATGAAGGGAAGGATGTGTGTCGGGATAGTAGCAAGTGGAAGTCTGTGGGGGAAACATCAGACTTGACTTTATGTAGATGTACTAATCATTTCAAAGTGCAACGCTGATATCGTTCATATCAACGCTGCAATATTAAAATTAAAATTATATCAATTGATGATACATATTTGGCTAAATTTATTTTTACATTATGTTAATTTTAGTTGCACTTAATTTTAGAGTTTAATACGTTATTTATTATACACAATCTTTTATATAAGTTAGTAAAGGATTTCTTACCAATAAGTCCATAGTAATCATTGGACCTATGATCAGGAGATAACTACATTAAGTAGATATTTAACTAAGTTAAATAATTTTATGTAACTTACTAAAGAAAATCTGGCCGTCATTTCTGTCATCGTTCGAATTTACAAGTCGTCATAACATCTGAAATATCTTTTTACTACGACACAGCTTCTGAAAGAAGTGTGGTCGAAGTTTCATGAAAGAAATTTTCTTTCAAAAGGCTCTATTGAAAGAGCTTCTCAAAATACTTTTCAGTTTAGTCACAGAGGGTATAGTAATGTCATGGTTCGAACATAAGGAACATCCTGGCCACTGTAAATATATTTTTTTTTATAAAGGTCGTTTTCTCTTTCCCATTATAGGTAACAATACTTCACTGCACTATGTACACCAAAAAAATAACGGTAAGTAGACTACAAAAAAATATGTGCGAGCTGGCGGTGCACTGAAATGTGAATGACGAGTAGACAAACGGCAGATAACAGGACAGCATAGATATGTCAAATTACCCTGGTTTTTTAATTTTCTTTTTTTAAAAAACAAACAGGAATTCTTTTTTCAACCAAAGTGCTTAAATGGTGACATTGTATGTGATACTACATGTACCTAAATGCTAATCTAGAGGACGAAGCACGAAGTGTAATTACTTGTATTGTCTGTTCCTTCCCTCTAAAAAAACTCTCCTAAATTAAAAGTTCGACATTCCCAACAGGCGGTATCAGAATTTTGTTTAGGAGGCAAACATTCCTATTAAAGGTCTGTGGACCTAGAAGATGAGCGGATGAAGATGGCACCTGGAAAATTCCTCTTCGTGTTTTATGAAAATTTGTATTTATTAGCAAAAATTCCACTCACTGCGTGCAAAATGTATTTTTTTCCTACATTATTGCTTTTAAGATTTTTATCTAACCTATTATTAGATACTATGCCCGGATTCGCCGGCGTGTTATTAGTTTGTACTCCGGAGGGAACAACTTGACATTTCGGGATAAAAGTACCCTATATGCTAATCAGGACATAGGCTGTCTCTGTATCCATTAAAATTCATTCGGGCATTATGGAGCCTTTTAGAATTTAAGTTACTTTCATCCCCAATTTTACACCCGTAGATATGAATTTTAAGCAATGCAGAAAGGCGTTCTCCATATTTATATAATTATATATTTTCAAATAAGATATTTACCACATAAACTTTTATTCCTTAATTAGAAATGCAGAAGACAGAAAAGAAAGGTTACGACTAAAACTAACCTATTTATATGGTTACTGTATAGTAATAATAATATCGAGAATCGAACCGTAAAATACGAGAGCAATCTTAGTTGAAGGAGCAGGGCTACATTGAAATAAAGTATATTTATTATGTCAAGCTAAATCGCTATCCTATTGGGACAGCTTAAAACCACTTGCCTGTCAGGTGGCCATTAGTCTGACATAAATCCACCAATCCGCATTGGCCACTTGAATTGTGGCCCATACCCTCTCCCAGTGAAAGCACGTTGTGCCCCAACTGTGGGGACGTCAGGCTCTGGATGATGTGGATGATTCACTTCTCCCTTTGTACGTTTTTGTATTTTATTTTTCATGTATTACGCCACTACTTCTACATAGAAACTGACTACTTTTAAGATTGTATGTGAAGATTCTGTGTTGCCAGTTAAAGAACAAGTACCCTCATTATTTTTATAGTATTTTTGGTCGTTAAACTTATTATTGTAAAGTATTTATTTACGATTTGCCCATTTAAGATTCGTTTATTTGACCCATTTAGAGACACACACATACATTTATAAATGTGAAAATAACCAATGAACACAGTGAAATTGGAACCGGAGATAAAAGTAATCGGTCATACCACAAAGTCCTCAACAACCACGTTGTTGCCTCAAACCATAGAGTGAAGGGTTTCCAAGGCAACAACTCAACTCATTATTAATATGTGCCTTAATTCTTTGTTCTTCAATCAATTATGGAATTTAAACAGTTGAATTTGCCCTGATTCCTTCCCGCTCACCTCCTAAACCTGGAGATTTCTATTGTGCTTACCTTCTACCGACTCCAAAAAATTCGGTCATTTTCCATACATGGAGAATCCACCATGTATTGCATCATCATTACTTTTTAAATTTAAGTGTTAAGAAAAGAGCTAGCTTACTCATCGGGTTAAAAGAGATGACTAAAGCTTGTGGCAAATATAACCCTACCATTCCCGAGTTTACCGTTATCTTGAAACATCTTATTCGTAAATAATACATAGTTATTACAGAAGACATTTGAAGGTCTTAATGAAATAGAACACGCGGTACAAATAGAACTTTACAAAAGTTAAAAAGAGCAGAACCATGGCAACCTTGTTGTTCCACCATGGTTTGCCGAGGACTCGTGTTTAATCAGAACTTCAAGTTTTATATTATTTACAGTTGGGTACATGAAGCAGAAGCAAAAAAGATTAACATTCTTGGCAGGAACTGACCGGAGTAGAATTAACCAAAAACACTTACCAATAAAAATTTCGTAGAAAGATAAGGAGTACCCAAAAGAAATAATAAAACAAACGATTACTTACACAAATGCAGCCCAATCCCCGTTTATTCGGGAAGGCTCGTTCGTGACACGCATGAAGCAGGCCTCGCCGCAGGGTAGACCATCCAACCCCTTTCAGGCAATTTCTATTCAGCCCTGGTGCCGCGCAGACCTAAGTGCTAATAGCGATAGCGGAGAGTGTTCCAACCCTGAACCATATTCGTAAAGCAAGCAGAAGGACAACTTAACATATAGTGGACACGGGCCCCTGCAAATTGCAAAAAAACTTGGTAGGTAATATAGACAGCCATATCCACATATTATAGAGCGTCGTGCTCAGCGGTTAAGACGCGGTCTCCCAATTTAGGAGGTCTGGGTTCGATTTCCAGCCAGGCCATGTACCAATGTGTTTTTAAATTTAATTTAATTACTTATGTGCATTTATCCGACTGCTCTTAAACGGTGAAGGAAAACATCGTGGGTCTGCATGCTTGAGAAATAAAAATTCAAAGGCATGTGAAATCCCCAACCCGTATTGGGGCAGAGTGGTGGACTACGGCCCATACTCCCTCATATAAGAGGGAAGGCCTATATCCCTGCAGTGGGAGGTTTATGGGCTGATGATGATACAAAATCCAAGTGAAGATGAGGTCGAAGGTTGGAGATCATACTTTAAGAACATCAACTTTTTGAGAGGAATTACTATCTCTGTATATACACTACGTACTTTTTGAAAACAAGCAGCCTAAACACAAGCTATTGATTACTTCACAAAATTATATTAAAGAGGACATTCACGGTTCTGATTTTTGATATTCGAATGCGTAACTATGAAGTAGTATCAGAATTTAATACGTCAAAGATTAAATTTCTTGTTTTCAGTATTTTTAAAGTGATCATAATAGAACTTGCACTATAATAGCTGCGAATGAAATATGCCGAAAATCGATCCAGTCGGCTGTTGTCGAAAGAAACAAACCGCAACCTTGTAGTCTACATATTTACGGTGAGTTTCATACGAATTCTCGCCTAACCACATACGGCCACGCTGCTCTGTAGTTTGTGGTCTTGAACAGAAAAATGTAACAGTATCATCGATCTGTCTCCAATTGTAATCATCTCATAAACATGGCATAGTTGAGATACTGCCTATAACTAAACTGCTATTCCTGAACTAAGCCTTGCCAGGAAGGGTAAGGTAATTATTTTTGAGCTTGGTTACCGAAGCGGTTTATATTTGGAGAGAAGAGCTATAAATTTTGTACATAACTATCGATTGGATTAGTTATGGAATTATAAATTGATGTAAAATATTCAATATTCCAAATTGCAGAGTGGCCTTGATAGTAACTGTATGTTGCGAGACCCATACCAGAGTGTTACTAATAGATTGCTAGAGATAAATAACGCACGGTACACTTGAATGGGATTCGCGATTTGAGGCTAGGCTAAAAGATTTCTGCCAGTTGTGTTAAGTTTATACCTCTGAGTGGATTCCGTAACGGAATTTATTTGTAGATCTTAATTATGATAAGAATATAATTATGAATGATTGACACAATGAACAACTTCAGTTCGAGGAGACTAAATTTTTGTGAAGTCTCTTGAGGTTGTCACTGTTTCCTTAATAGATAGAAATGTAATCCAATTCTCGATAGAATATCGTCCTCCAAACGTAATCTAGACGGTATTAAAACTTTACGTTCTATAATCGTTAGCCGGTAATGCACAATCAAATCAAATTGCTACCTATTTGTGCGATTTGGACATTTTACTACTCTCCAAGCTTTGTCGTCCACATCTAAAGCGTTCTAGTTGTAAATTCGGCAATAAAACCCCATACGGTCGAACATCGATCTCTGATTGTCGTGCCGTTCGATTTTATCGATAACTTCGTATCGGCGGCGCCGGTCTATCGTCAGTTTTATTCGATAGCGCCCCAAGCTGTCGCGCCGTGAGCAACTGACAACAACTCGTAATTTGCTAGGGCTGTAGGTTAGTTTGTAATTGATTTTGTCGGAAATATTGCCCTGGCATTTTGCAAGGAGGATGTCCAAAATTATGGGCGCTTTGAAACTTAAATACATATGTTTACTATAATATACTTAAATCAATCAATCAATCAAATACGCTTTATTATATAAATTTATTCCTTATTTCTCGATAACTGAATTGAAACTAATATTATCTTGATTTAGTAACTATAGTAAAAGTATATTATCTACTGAATACGTCTATTTAACAACTCTGACCCCTGCTATACTGTTCGTAAGACAATTGTGTTATATTCCCGTCCAGATTCCATATCAGCAAACATCAGAAGCTGTCAAAGTGTAGCGGCGCGTTAGTTTACGTCTAAAATCATAACATCGCATGAAATTATGTCAGTGCGGTGCGTCAAAGACAGGCGAACTTGGACGCTTGTATAATTGAAGTCAAAATCAAGACAAGCTTTAACTACAGGTACATCATCTTCATCCACTACTGGATATAAGCCTTCCCTAAGCGCTGCACCATACTTGAGCGTCAGCTTACTCCATCAAATCACATGATTGCTTGATGAGGTCATCGATCCATCTAAGAAGCTTCCCACCCACAGACGGCTTTCAACTCCAGAATTCGTCTATGGTGGGTTCTGCGACCCATACGCCCGTGCAATGACACTTCGGCCTATCAAATTCCATGGGCCAAAGATGGTTTTTGAATGACTTCCTAATTTAGGACCATACACAAACATAGCCGTCTCCATAATCGCGTTTGGCAATTTCATTGTTATTGATCTGACCCACAGTTAGAGATTACGTTTCTGCATCAAATGTAAAGCATAGTCATGATTACAGTTATGAGAAATTATTTATCACTTTTAAATATCGACACCCCTAGTTCGCTGGTGGGCGTCACACTCTATTGTTTCGAGCCACGGGCCGACACTCGTCTCCAAGCTGGCCCCACGCCAGAACGAATGCGGACCTATGAGCAATCCTCTTAATAACCTGTATCGGTTAATCAACCCGATATGCCGAAGGTTGAGCAATTACAGCCGTCTCTTCTAAATAAAGAAGGAATATTGTGGAGACGCGCCAATTAAAAACTCTTTATCACTTAGGGGCGGACATTTTGATACGATGCCTTATCCAATCATTCTTCTACATGGACTTCCGAATTCTGTTGCAAAGCCAGTTCATTTTCCATCACACGCAACGCTGTATTGGCTATAAAATGATGTCATAAAATGGGTTTATGTTTTTTCTCGAAAATGCATTTCATGATAGATGGTAGTGCTGAGATGAAAGAAGGTTTTATGATAGGTGGAATTTGATTGGCAAACGAAAGAAGTATTCAAGAATCCAGTGTCAAGCATTTGAGACTCTATAGGGAGTTATTATAATAAAAACAGTTTTATACCTCAAAATTTTTGAAAATGATTTTTTTATTTAAAACTTTACACAATATTACGTAGATACGACGCGTATATAATTTACATGTTTGGAATAAATTAGTTTCCTGATAATGTTTACCTTTAATTCCACGCTAGGTAAGCCCGTATCGTAGATATTAATTAAAATAATGTTACCTGTCCATGAATTTCCGATTCGGTCAGTGTGGCAGTCCTAGATTCAGTAGTTGCTGTTCATTAGTTGACAACCTGAATAACACGTGCACGAGAGCTCAGTGGGCTTATTTTAGCTAATAAAGACAATCCAGCGGTCGTGCATATCAAGCGCCACTCGCCGCGTAATGTATCTGCTTTACATACTGATGCGTTGCAGGAATTTTTGGTAACCTCAGCCAGGTACCCGATGTGACGTCACGTACGTAACAGAGCGAGCGTGAGAGCACTGCAAATGGATACAAAGCCTTTGGGATGTTCGACCAATCATGCCTCACTCGACTCGAGCTCTTTGTATTTACGTTCTGGTTATACCTATGTATAAGTATATAGATAGTCCTTGTTGGCACCGAATTGAGTGTCACATTTTCGAACATTCCTATTTCGAATTGTTTGATTCCGAATTGTTTTATTTTATTGTAAACTTTTAGTAATACTATTGACAATATTCAATATCTATGGGGAGGATCAAATATCTATGGGGAGATTCAAAAAAGAGGTGGATAGTGATTTTTCGCAAGTTCGGGTTGTTATCTTCTACAAAAATTACTAGAGGCTACTATCGTTGGATCATGAACAATAAAATAATATTAATTATAAATACTTTGTGACGAGGTGTTCAACCTCCACCTCTTTCTTTTTGGTACTCTTTCGCTTTTTACTTTCCGAATACTAAATTGTTTTCTAACATAATGGGCAGTCGTTTTCTGGGAGTGCCACAAATGGGACTTCTTTCCCAATCTGTTCTTTTTTTCAAATTTTGAATCTGTATCTATTTTAGTAATTCAGCTATATAAATTGTTATACGTGTGAATTTCAAATAAAACGTTTACTACTTATTTTCATTAACGTTTATTCATCGTTATCACCTGTCCAGTACAAGTCAGCTGGACCAATAGGTGCGGATCTCACGGCCCTGTCTCACCTCTTACGGCGCCCAACTCCATTCCTACTACATCACTCGACATCCCAGGGTGAAACCCTACCACCCGTCACAACTTTTTTTTTTATTAAAAACTGGATTCGCGTTTGACTACGGTCTCACCTGATGGAAATGGCAATTCACTCTAGACTTGAAGATCCATACCTTAGCAGTCCGCATTATAAATGATGAAGTAAAGCTAATAAAAGACTTGGATAAGGGAACTTGAGAATATTCCCCACTGCACAGTTCTCCCTCTGTAACTCCTGTAAACCAGGATTAACAGTGGTACTTCGCACTAGTGAAGGTAGAACGCGCCAAATGTAAATCTATTGTAATTTTGCAAAATGGGGAAAGAATTAGATGTATGGTTCCCACATCCGTCTTCGGCGGTCAATGACATGAAAATTAGCCACAAGGCTAGTCCATAGAGAGAACAAACAGTAAATTTTGTCCACATAATCTACTCATATGGAATACAACAAATTGCAGTTCATCATCATCTTATTTAAGAGCCATGCTCTTGTCGGTGGAGATTTTGCCATATCTCTCTGCTCTCCGCCTTCCTATCCTAAATTCCAGTTAGCAGTGATAATTGTGCAATAGAAGGCTATCTATGTCTCCTATAAATCGTGTGTTTGGACGCGCCCAACTTCAAATTTCTGACCGGATTTGACGAAGTTTTCACAGATATATTACATTTATGGCAAATATTTATACAAAAATTGCACTTTAATTTAATTAAAATATTTTTTTTTACAATTTCTTTTTGTTTTCCTCTCCTCGCCTCGCCTCTCGGGGTCTAAGGCCATACAGCCATGTCTTATTTCTTTTTATTTCTTCAGTTTATTGAAGTCAGTCTCAGTCAAAACGAGGCATTCGTCGTACACTTGGCGTATACAGAGTTTAGTCACGGTCAAGTCATATTTCAGTAAAGTGGCAAAATACTTTACGAAAGTTTTTAGCCGCTTCTTGTGGGAAGCCGAAAGCTTCTTTACGCACTTGTACACCACCACCGACTTTTGCTGCAGAATATTCTGCCATTATTAAGCTTCAAAACTCAGAAAGCACAAATTATAAGAAATAACAACGCAAATGCAACATCACTCGCTGAGTTCCCGTCCAAAAGCCTTTTGCTTTTCAAACTTATAATATAAGTTTTTTGTAAAAGTTGTCCTCTTGCACAGGCAAAGGGTACTGAGCTCACACAGCAAAGTCTATCCACGCGGATACAGTCCCCGGCGGAAAGCTAGTCATGTATAAAGTGTCAATAATGCGAGTGACAGAAACTCTTAAACGTTTTAAGTTGTGAAGTTGGAGGTTCAGTCGAACAGAAACGATTTCTATAACGAAATCGTAAAATAAAATAGGAGTACAAACGAAACCGAAAGAAGAGATAAATCTACGTCTCCTGCCCGGAGCAGGATCATAACTTCCTAAGCCACCTGTAATTGTTGGACCGACGAAATTTTCCAATTTTAATTTAACATTCAATCCACGTCCTTAGACTTTGAAGTCAGTTTTAAGAATGATTACTGTGTGCTCTTACTACTAAATCGTGAACTCGATTACCAGTGTGCGCGGTTTTGATGGTGGAAGAACTGGTCCTGGCGTAAACCACCATTGTTGTCTCGCATCTGTTTAATATAAGATGTAGTCCCCTCAATATGTTCCAGATTTATGATGAATACTTTCATCATCGACCTAACCGTCACTTTTGTTGTAATGTTTAACCCACATATAAAAACAAAAGTAGAACTCAATTTAAAATGAAAAACTCGTTCCGAAATATTGCATGCACAACGGCGTGACATGGAATTTGCAGTGTTTCTCATTTTTGTAGTTCCTGTTTCCTGGCATAGCTGTAACCGCAATGCAATTTCCCTTATCGTAGTTAACATCTAGCAGAATATGAGATTTTATAATAAAATTATTTGGCCTCAGAAATGGGAACTATTTACAAGTTCAAATATTTTTATATAACTGATACTTAAACTAAAAAAAATCGCTTCCAGATCCATCATTGGACGGAACATGTAACCAAAGGCCTAATTTAAATGAGCCAAATAAGCCCAAACGGGTTTACTAGTAATTATCAAAGAGTTCCATCCTCGTCACCAATTATAATGCACTGGATTCGTCAAAACACACTTTGGTAATTTTACTGTTATACTGTAGATATGTGTAAATATATACCAAATGAGCTCAAACTGGAGGGGTTTAGTGGTAGCGTCTGCTATTGACGTCATGGCTCATCAGATCACCTCGACAGTATGAAATTACTATATTGTCATCCGAATTACTTACACCTGCCAAATCGATATGACTACTATAACTAGGTGAAAATCGTCATTGTTGTTATAATATATTATAAAATATTCAGGTGAAGTGTTTATACGAAACCAGACTTGAGAGAGACGGATGTCGTATAGTCATCAAAATGACAAATCAGAAAAAAAAAATGATCCGGACCCACACAAATCACAAAAGGATTTGGTACGCAATAAAAGCCCAAACGTACATCAAATAACGTAGTTATCAGCTTTGAAAAAAGCAGTTACAATAGTAACTAGATGCTTTAAGTTCCGGCGTACTAATGTAGCCCTTTTGTGCCTTAGAGGTTTCCTTAGTTATTTTTAAAGAGAACATCCCTGTAAAAAGTAAAGTAAAAATGTTAGGCGCGTGCGAGGCAAGGGCCCAGAACCGCTAAAACATTCACGCAAGCGTGGGTCGACCTCCATTGTTTTATTTTACGCAAGCATTCCAGAGTTTTTGTTCTTTTTGTTGTTAGATTATGAAAATGGATCCTTCTGAACACGTGCGTTTATAGGCTTAAAACCATTTGAAATGTCAGAGAGAACAGATGCTACTATTATGTATGAAGTCCACCTATACCAGTTTATTCATCATATGCTAGCAAAATAATTAAATCTTGCATTGGGTAAGAGTTTTACACAGTTGTTGCAAGAAGAAGAATGAAAAACGTCAAAATGAAATTCTTACAAGTGATCATATTTTTGTTAATCAAATACCATAAAGTCTGTTTTTACTTTTCACTTCTTTAATGATGAGGGCGAAGATAGGCAAAAAAATTTGAAAACGCAGCTCTGAAGCACCAATTTTATAATGGCAAGATTTATGTGAAATTTTGGAATAAAAAGTGCCCTTACGTTAATTCAGGAGTTGAACCATTTCTATATATGAATTTCAACCAAATACGGACGTGCGCGTCCGGGTTCGATTTTTATATTTAAATTTTTATATTTTTTATATTTCGATTTTTATATTTATATTTTTAAATTTAACTTAATTACTTAT
The DNA here is from genome assembly GCA_949316235.1 of Oegoconia quadripuncta. NCBI lineage: Eukaryota > Metazoa > Arthropoda > Insecta > Lepidoptera > Autostichidae > Oegoconia > Oegoconia quadripuncta. Next base: position 7,138,234 of record OX438759.1, read on the forward strand.
GTGCATTTATCCGACTGCTCTTAAACGATGAAGGAAAACATCGTGAGTACACCCGCATGCCTAGGATAAAAAATCAAAGGCATGAAAGTCCCCAACCCGCATTGGGCCAGCGTGGTGGACTATAGCCCATTGTCCCTCATTATACGAGGGAAGGTCTATATCCCCGCAGTGGGATGTTTACGGGCTGATGATAAATGATGAACGTTTAAGCGTGATTGAGTATTAAATATCCAAATTTTCGCATTTCTAATCTATTGGGTACAGTTTCGTAGCGATATTAGTTATGAATCTAAATCCATAAATCTAATAATAATAAGATCTGAATCAAAGGGAACATACTCGATTAAATCTGACAGAATCTGTATACCACTTTTCGTGTATAATGGAAAATGCAAACTTCTCTACTGAGATTTGTTGTTATTGTTTCTAACCGTAGTTCTTTACTATTATTGGTTGATGTTATTTTTATATATTCTTAAAATAAATAAGCACACAGCTCACCTTTTTGGTGGAAAGTGAATACTAACTCCACTAAGTTCATTAAGTCGACTCTGTCTCTTATCCTTTCCATTAGAACACAATAATATGAACATTGGTGTCTGCTCACAGAAATATAAAATATAAGAAGGGTAGTCCTACTCACCCTGGTGGACTCCTGGCAAAAGAAAAGAACAAAAGTAATATTTGCCCTGTGTTCTTAACCTACAATCTACTTATCTGTACATGTACAATTCAGAATTTGAACATGATTGAATATTTTTGGGGGAAGCTTGACATCCTTTGCTTATCTGTGTTTTTAATATCGCCAACTTTGCGATAGTACTAAAACGGGATTGGGCCTTATAAAGCGTAGTGCCTACATAATGCAACATCGTCGCATGGCAGCTCATAAACGCCGCTTTGTATTCCTCAGTCGTCGCGCCAACGTTCCTTCAAGCAGATAGCGCCATATTCCGCGGGAAACTTGACTTACTAAATCTCCACTAAAATAATAGAGTTGGGCGATAGAACGTCTTTGTTGACATTGAATGAGATACACAGTTATTTGAGGACACCAACAGAGGATAAGTCATAGAAAACTTGCCGGTATTATAAGTTGGGATAGTACTTATGGAAAATTTGTTTTTATCTTTTATTTACAAGTATTTTCTTTATTGTGTCGACAGCTACAAATTAACCGAGGAAACAAACGGCAAATTAAAGGTCCTCACTAATAGGAATACCATAACATAAAGCATAAGCTGTAATAGAACTTTTATCCTAAATATTATACTCGTAATTCGCCAAAAAGTAATTGATAATACATAGCAGTTAATTTTTATAAGCTATAAATCACATCTGAGTAATATAATTTTGCAGTTTAACTATAAGTACGTTCATAAAAACTGAAATGCTTTGACACTTATGTGAATATCATACCGTACGATAGCATAAGAACTTTCCAAGGAAATTTAAACTAATCCATGTGTACTAAAAATTACTATACTAAAAATTTGGCTTCAAAAGCCTACCGTAATATTGTGTTACCTTGAGCGTGTCTCCAGAGCCAGCTAGTCTATAGCCCCAATCTAGACCCTCTAGGGAAATATTACCAAAAGCTCTTTGTTGTTCCATTTTTATTCAAATTCGCCAACTTTCCTGTCCATGAGTCCCTTATAAGTGAATTGGCCGCTTGCGCGACTATCCGCCATATTGGAATATGAAATCCCTACGCGGGTACACTCTTGTGGTTTTATTGCTGGAGTTTTCCCGAACGAAAAGAGTTGCCGGTATCTTTACCCTCTTGATAAATTATGTTGTTTTCGTCGACGTTGTTTGTTCCCGGTTCGGTCGGCGATCGAACACTATGTAGGTATTTACTAGGACCATTGTTGGACTGTCGTCGGAGGCGCCATCTTCATTGTTTATGTCTGAAGGGTAATGCAACTTTAACAATCGACATTTGGGGGAAGTTTTAAAAGGTTTCCTCTTTATTGTTCCTTAGTTTGCCGGTCGATTGATACAAATCTATGCTGTTTTGAGTTCCGTACGTACATTATGCTTCAGCATTATATTTTTTTAATAAAATTTATGTGGATCGATGAAATCTAACTTCTGTAGAATAATTGTTTAGAATAACTTTTACGGAATTATCAGATTTCTAATCACAATACCTAAATTTTTTCTTGTCGGGGCTTGTCTTCTGAAGAAGCTTTGAAGCTAGAAGAAGGTGGAGAAGCCGGATAATTTCGAAAACTAGCTTTAAAATTTTCTTGAGTCAGGATGATAATGATAAGAGGAGGACACGCCTTCCAAATTGGTAGAAGTGGTTACCTTCTCATAATAAATAAGTACAGATATTGATTATGATTTCATCAAAGAAATAGATAGTGTTATTTGTCTCCATTTAATATTTATTTCCTAATTCTCGGCCCTATGGCGACCAGTCTCTTTGATAGACTTGCATGGGGGCGAAGATGTAAGGTCCTTTATGATAATAGAATTTCCAAAAATTAACAAATTAATCGAATTCAATTAGATTTCCTTCTCGATCTCTGGAGTTCATCATCAAATCTCCAAAATATATGAGACCACCATGCATATGAAAACCGGAACATACATAAAAGATACAATCGAACCTCCACCTTTTTCGAAGTCAATTAAAAATCAATGCTGAATATGAAAGATTCCGCTGCACTCAAGTCAGTTAGTGTTATGTCAATAAGTACAGAATATAAAATTATAACAACCGTCGTACTAGGTAAAAATTTTTGCTTTTGATCTAATAATTTTTTGTTCAGCTTGATTGCGTTCGATCGCTAAATTTGGTACACGTAAGCGCCCTAAAAGTAAGGATAAGAGGATAAACGTCTAATGGATACACGTATCGAGTTACCATAAGTTACTTCTAGAGCGCTCATTGGTACAAAATTTTGCAACCGAACGCAGGCGACCTAAGCGATGAATTTTTAATCGAATTTTTAGTGATACAGCTGCTGTTCAACGATGATTTTTCCCAACACTGTGTCAAAATTACCCTGTAGCTACACGAATTTAGCAATTGTTTACGAACACAATTAACCTATATGCGAAATTAATTTCCGTCGCAAGACAAGCCAGTAGAAAATTTACGTCATCATTATTATAGGGACAATGAGTAGCTAAGTACGTAAACGTCATGTAGGCAGCAGCAGGTCGTTTCAGTGGCGGCGTAATGAATTTCATAAATTATCCACACACGGTGGGCTCCGGTATTGTTTCAATTACTTTCTGTGTTCTTTTGTGTGTAGGTTGTTAAAGGAAATGTGTAAGAGTTTGTTTAACTACACATTTATATATTATACTGAGTGTAAATAGATTATACACAAAGCATGAAGTATTTCCGTAAATCAGGTAAGTAACATGTGTACTTGTGTGAAGAAGAAATGACTGAGACATATCTTATGGTTTAAATTTGATGGCGGTTTTCAAAAAAGGGCCAAGTTGAAAATCAACACTGGGACGAATTATGTCACAACAGCACAAAGCTGAACTTGGCACCTATTATCACAACTTCTGCTGCTGAAGTTTTAAGTACTTAGGTGCCTACCTATTGTAAACATATTCTAGAGAACAGTGTACTTCTTTATACTCATAAGTCATTACTCACAAGCAGATTGTACATCAGAATGTTTGTGATAATAAATTATATTCATTCATTCATTCAATTCGGTACCATACTTTGTTTAGGACGGTACCTGTTTAGTACCGGTTATCTTTTATACTGGTATTTCTAATCGCTTTTCGTTTACCGGTATTATTTAGTACATGCTTCTATACCGCTCTTAGACTTATACTGGTTACGCTCGATTACAAAATAGAAAAGTAATAGCATTTGATAACTTATTTTAATTTTGTTGGTGTTCAGTGTAGCGGTAATTACTAACTGATATCGTACCGGTACTGAGAAGCCATAATTTTTAAGTATAAATAAATCGACATATCCAAATAGAAAATACCCATATTCACCACTTTGTTTTATCAATACATTTTTTAAACGATTACTTGTATTGAGAAGCCATAATTTTTAAGTATACATTGACATAGCCATTTCAGGAAATACCTATATTCACCGCTTTGTTTTATCAATATATTTTTGTAAACGATTACAAGCCCGATGCTATGAATGTGTTTTGGAGAGCTTAGTATTTCTATTATCTTCTTATGTCAGAGTCAAAGTGGATTAGAAACGTTTGCTATATCTCAATCTAACCCTATTGCAATTACTGTCCAATATATTTATTATTTAAATTGAATAACTTCTTTAACTTGTGTCAATTCTATTACAGATTACAAGACTGTGAAATGCTACTTATAAAATGTAAATATTAAAAATGATGAAAATAATTTCCGTATTACTATCATTCTTTTTTCTACTTCTGACTTCATATGCAGAAAGATTTAAAGCCATTAACAGAACTAGACTCTATACGTTTAGGACGAAATCTATTAGTGGTTCGTGGTCCAAGAAGTGAACTACGGTGAGCAAAATTACCTCATGAAAATAATGAACTAGTAACTCTATTGCACATATGTATTATATTGTATTTTGTGCATCTAACTAATATTATAAATGCGAAAGTTTGGATGTTTGTTTGTTGCCCAATCACGGCGAAACGGATGAACAGATTATTGAATAAAATTTGGTATATAGGTGGAACAGACGTTGTATCAAAACAGGATACTTTTATCCCGAAAAAGTTATTCCACGCAGGCGAAGCCGCGGGCGGAAAGCTAGTATTTATTAAAATGTTGTTTGTGTTTCTTGTTTATGTAATTTAGGTTTTAGCTCTATGACGCCGCGCATTGTACCATACAGTTATTCCCAATGATTTGAACGGTATTAAATCGTGCCCCTAGATCCTATCATCATGTAAGTAATTTTTAAACAATATGAATTTAAAACGAACCAAAGGATATATTGTGTTTTTACCGTTCTTGTTAAAAAAATATACAAATACATTATTTTACATGAGAGACACTTCAATAACTGCGATGGCACCAGATCAAAATAAAATTGCCCGGAATGTTCCGCTCTAGTTGCGTAGCCGGCCAATCAGGGGCGTCCCCAGTGAGGTTGTCATTCGGTTTTACGGTGTCGATCCTTGCTTTTAAAATATTTCGACCGAAAAAGGGTAATACAGCTGTATTTTGTACATTGATGTAATGTATTTCCGTTAGGTCATCGATACTTATGTGAATTGTTCAATCAGTATTCTGGAATTGTATCGTAAAGTAGTTACCTACATATAGGTAGGTAGGTACTCATTTTGTGATTCGTATGCAAATAAACTAATACTAATTTATACTACTACTAAACTAATAATATAGTATTCAGTTAATGTAATCTCGTAGTACAACCTAGTCAGGTTATTTTGCCTTTATAGGGAAATGGCAAAATATTATCTATCTTTCCAAAAGAAAAACGACAAAAGATTTGACACAGTTAATAACAATTTTTTTTTATCATGATGCTTGAATCAGATACAGATACTAATGAACTAAGATTTCAGGACATGACACATGTAATTTCCATATAAACTCACAACCCGCCTGTGGGCCGACTGTCGTATCAAATGGGTCTAGATACCTGTAATATGACAGTGTGCCCACAGATAACTTATAGACGCTAAGACTCAGCGGCATCACCAGAAGGGGCTGCTGCGCTCCTCTGAGGGGTGTTGTAAAGTAGAGGCTCAGCTCGCTGCCTCAGGCGAAACGTCACGATATTATGAAGTCTTTATAATGTGTGCAGGATGCGGGATGCTCTTCCGAAAATTCACTCTAGATTCCTTTTGCATGACGTAAATGCAATACAAGTGAGTGTAATATGACACAAGACCACGTGATCACATAGTACTAGTTCGCTTTTAGCTTGCTAAAGTTCACTATCTACAAGCGCGGCGTCACACCGTACGCGAAAAAAAAGTTCTTCATACGCGTCACTTTATCTCTTTTCACATAATTGGTGACCATTAAACAAATATGAATGGTTCTTAAGTATAAAGCCGAGAAAATATCTAATGTATGGAGATACATGCGATATTTTCTTGTCTTTTTAGTAACAGTAGGAGAACTGTTAGTAAATGGTAATCAATTATTGAATTCAGCAGGGTTACTATGTAAGTGAATTGCAAATAACTTGGCACGCGGTTTGTATCTCTGTCCCTTATCAACATGCAAGTGGGTCGAAAAGAGATGCAAATAGTAGGTCGTGGCGTGGTATCAAAATAGGCCTCAAAGAAAAGTAAATCCTGATCACGTCTGATCTTCCTGAATAGATGAGGTAGTGTTATATTTACTTAACTTTGTTAATATAGATGTATGACAAACGAGCACACAGCTCATGATAGTGAGCATTACAGCATATTTCATGATGTAATCTTTCATTTGTGTTTCTTTCAAATTAATAATGTTTTAAGTTAGGTATTTCGATGTTGCGTAGGAAACATAATGCTGAAACTGAGAGTGGTACCAACTAAAACAAAATTTCAAGACAACGACGTCTGAAGAGCAATTAAAACGAAACAGTCCGACGTCATAAAAGCGAGGAGCAATAAGAGAGGTAGTCTGAAATTATTATTTTATGGACAAACTGACAGGTAAATTAGACAAGCCCGGAGATTGAAGACTGACTCACAAAGAATTTAATATCACGCAAGGAGCAATATAGTTTGAACTTCTCGAGTTCTCACTTTGTTTGTTATTCGAGTTTGAAGACAAAAAGGGACAGATCTATTATTAAGCGTCGGTCTTTAATTAAAGGCAGCTTGACATTTCAAAGAAAGAGGACATGTTTAATTATAATCGAACACAAATATCATTGGGGCAGCAGTCGGGGAGTGATTGCAGGTCGTGCGAGAGAGATAGATGGGGTTAGTTGGTTGAGTGACAAGGACAGGTATCGGGATTGCCCTCATTTAGGAGCTATCAAAGCATTGTTTGTCGTCGCCGAGTACATGTAATGGGAACAGACGCAGACGTTAATGTCAGCCAGGTTCGGTGAAGATAGCGTTCGGCTTGCAGACTGGGTGGAGACAGTAGTATCTACGGAACCACTGGAGACAGGTCCTAGTAACAATCAGAAACCCTTCGATGCCATAATATAAAAACGAACGGAGAAAATGTAAGCTTGCTGTAAATGAAAGCTCATTCGAATAAGAATTTCATTAAAATATTTCGTATAAAATAGGTAAATTGAATTGCATTAAGGAACAGTTTCTTTGAAAAAATATTAAACATCAAAAGGTATTTTGCTGTAGGTACATTCAAGATGGCTGCTTTTGACAGTCGGGTTGGTTAATTAAGTTGTTTCAATGGATGGATTCAAATTTTTAGTTACCTATTTACATTTGTAGGAATTCACAATTACGTTAAATCTGTTTCAATCAGACGGTCTATTCTCGGGAAGTTATAAACTATGAATACTTAACATATATATCTCCTCATCTATTCTAAGCACGTACACGAGTATTACAAAAACGCTACATTCGGTTGACATTTCTAAATATACTTGAATCGTGAACAAAATCTGCGCTTCTTTTACAAAGTTCCGTACGTACTTAATTAAAATGCATAAAACATTCTCAAGACTGACAAAGATATCAAGATAGATAAAAGACCAATTTCATTAAAGTAAAAGCCCCTGATCTAGGACAGTTGCCCGTAATTAAATTTCGAAACTGGAAAAGTCTTAACGGAAAGAGAGCACATATGGATCAGTCATAACCTGCTCCAAGAGCCAGACAACTTGGAAACTTGCCGAAGAATATATTAAAACTTTATCAAAGATGAAACTTCCAATTCCTTTTGCAAGCCTCACCGCCCCTCGGGGGTCGGGAGGTCCAACTCTCTCTTTAGGTACTTCCTCGCAATTGTCAAAGCGAAACCTAAACCCTAGGGGTTACGAAATCAATTAATCAAACGCTTGTGTCTTGTATTTACAAGAACAAAAGCAAATATTAATGTTCAAACAGATGATGGTGTTTTATAAAGTTTGTCGTTTTTGGTTGTTTTTTACTTCATTACTCCAGGAAGCAGGGTACTATTTTACAGGTATATGTTTTTCCAGATATATCCCTTAGAACGGCTGAAACGTTCAGGCAATGAATAGAATAAGATGAGATAAAATTTCTATAAGATACTAGTTTCACGCCCGCGGCTTCGCCTGCGTGGAATTTCTTTACCGCGGATATGTTTAATTTGTTTATCGCGCGGGAACCACACACTTTATCGGGATAAAAATTATCCTATGTACATTCTAGGGTACATTCTACCTATGTACCAAATTTCATCCAAATCCGCTCATCCGTTTCGCCGTGATTGAGCAACAAACAAAGAAATAAACAAACGAACAAACATCAAAACTTTCTCATTTATAATCAACAGTGTCTTATTTTTCTGACAAGCAAATCTCGCGAAGTGTCTGTCACCGATTGTGATGAATACGGTATGATTGTACCTCTTGTAAAAGTGTTTTATATGTATCATTTCATAATTTACCTGGTCTCCTAATGGTATTCTATTTATTTATTTATTTATTATTCTATACAATAATTGAATTACAGACTTTGATGGTGACATATACTTAATCTAGTGCATCTAGCGCAGACCAAACTATCGTAATCTGTTTGTCAATCAAGTTGTCATCAATGAAATCACCCTGTCTATTAAGTTATACAATCCGCAATTCCAGATCATCTTTTAAAGCAATCGTCAATGCCACACAATTAATTTAGAGAACACCTTCGCCTTTTACACACTTTTTACGAGCCGAAACCACACAGCACTTTAATATGTGTCAATTAGGTATTATATAATAAAATGTAATAGATAATAAAACGTTTATTTTGAGTTTCTTTTGCAGAGTTACATTATTTCACATACTTCTATCAAACTATAAATACCTAGTTTATGGTCAGAAAATATACCCTTGATTTTAATATTCTTACAATGTAACTGTAACACATTATTTAAACTTTTGTGAATTTCACAGTATTAAGAGTATGCATGGTACATGGAACATAAACATTATGTGCTTCATTTCATATAAATTTACAAGCATGATTTTTTTAACTTTTCTAACAGGAACCTTTTTATTTTAGTCTTAAATGATTTAGGTACAGTGTCACTTTTTATATCTCGAGGAAAACTGTTAAATATCTTGGGCACTACAAATTAGTATATTTATTATCGAAAAGTTTCAAATTTAATACTTAAACTTGATAATTAAACTATCGATAAAATAACCGACGCTATCGTTGAATCGTTCCGGTTGATTAGCTTTATGTTCTCAATAACTTTATTACGATTTTATGACTCCATCGGTGGCGTTAAAACATCCGAGCTCGGAGCCGGAACTTGATTGGCAGTTAATATTGAAAAGCTCTCCATCTGTGTTTGATCATTGGTAAAATTTTATACGAAATTATATTCCACTTTTTTTTATTCAGTATTCGTTAAGGTGGGCACGCTCACTGAATGGTTTTGGAAACGATAAAGCGACTAATATTTCTGCACAAACGAAATACGCTACAATGTGTTATAATTAATTATAATTGGTCAATACTCATGATTTGGGGTCTTTGATCTAAGTCTGCGCATTTTCAGTAAATCAGTTGTGAAAACACAAATTATTTTGCAAAAAAGCTAATGACGAATTTATTTTATATTAACTTGGTCTTGATTTGTTTATTCAAGAGATATTGCAAGTATATAAGTCTACAGCAATATTCTTTAACAATCTTGTCGTCATGGTTCATGATAAGCTGCAGACTTCCTAGTAAGTATGGCAATACGTGTGACAAGAAACCTCACTCTTCGTAACAGTTTTAAAATAAACATAGATATATTTAGTAAATTAATATTTTATTTAAAAATTTGTAACTGGGTAAGTTTTTGTATGACGTGTTTGCTTGGTGTTTGTGTGTGTGTCGGTTAGCCTCTCCGATTTGTATCTTGAGCTCAGATAGCTATCACGTCCTTCTCCCGGGGTAGGTATCCACTAACCGTGTGTGTTATTAAGCATATAGTATATGTTGGTGTGAGAATATATATATTTAATATTAATAGGCGAAACAAACAGTAACAAAAGCACTTATTTATTTATTTACAATTATAAGTTTACAGTTTTACACTAAAACACTTACAAGTTATTCGACGAGAGATATACAAAGATTAACGATATTCGTAATATTGGCACAAGGACGAATACAAATATTTCACGATCACCGTCAGATCATCCGCAAATATGTCAACATTTTGGATCTCTTTTATAAAGTTATTAATTATATCAATAGCTCTAGCGGAGGGCGAGTTTCCGGTGTGTTTAGTTCGCAGTCCATCAGGTGTAGCAAAGAGCCTGTGACGTCTGCGACTCTGCGGGACAAATAAACGCATGCGCTCGAGGACAGAGGGATTGTCGACTTATGTTATAGTGACAATATAGTTAGTATTCAAACCAATAAAGTTTCCACAAATTATGTCTAACGTACACCTCAGTTATACCTCGCTTTATTCCAAGACCAGACAAAGCGCAAACAGGAATACTGTACAATAAACATCATAATAATTATGTTCATTAACATAAATTTTGTTATTTAAACCTAAAAAAAATATAAAACTTCAATTCCAAATTAATTATAACTCGAAGGTTTTAAAAAGTATAATGAAACATATCCGACTCCATGGCTCAATGTAAACAACATTGGGTTTACGATTCGGAGGTCGCGGGTTCGATCCCCAGCAGGGTACATGTTTAAGTACTCGGTTTGGTTGGTGGTAGGGCATTTTAAATGTCCACCTGGCTAGCTACCACCATCTTATCTAAAGCTGCCGCCAAACAACAATGTTAATAGCATTGTGTTCCGGTTGTCAGAGATAGGATAGCCAGTCCCCCAAATGTGTTGGAGTTTCCGGGTCAGTACGCTTCCACCTTCGACCTCATCTTCACTTAACATCAGGTGTGATTGAGGTCAGGTACGAATCCGTAGTGATTAAAAAAAAAATATTCGGAAGTTCTTCCTGTTCCTCGTATAACCGTCTTTAACTGTTTTATCGCCTGAGTTTTACAGTCATGGTTGTTGTTGATTAACCTAGAAATTAACTAAAATAGTGTAGAACTATTCAAACTATAAAGGTGACTCCCCCGATCCAGCCCGCAAATTCTGACTAAAGCAAACTAAAGCGATTCAGTTTAAACAGCACATTATGGCTCTCCGGCAACAAGCGAAACAACATTAGCAGAAATTGTTGCATGAATTACTTACCTATTCCTTTTGAATTACTTGAGACGCGCCCTGCAAGCAAAGAAGCCCGTGTATTACTCTCCCTAGGGGCTAAAATTCCGTAACTTAGTAGAATAACTTTATACGAATAATAACATAAACCTACCTACTTAAAATTTTCATAGTGCCTTATTATTCTCATTAGCAGGTACCTATTTGGTAAACGTTTCTTTCATGCATTTACATCGAAAAATAAATTTTACCGAATCATTATTAATTAAACTTTGCATACAGTAATTGAAATAGCTACGGATACGGAACGGGGGCGGGTTCGAATCTCGCGAGGCGTAAATGTTTGTGTGATGAATACGAACATTTATTCCCGAGTCATGGAGGTTTATATAAATATGTATGTATGTTTATACGTTATCTAGTATCCAAAGCATAAGCTTTGCATAGTTTGGGACAAGATGATTGGTGTAAGTGACCGAATATGTTTTATTTTTTTTTGTCAAGGGTTCGGGGTTTTTTGGGGGAGACCTTTGTCCAGCAGTGCACGTCTATCGGCTGATATGATGATGATGAAGAGTTCGGATGTCATTTTTCTCTATAGATATTAAAATTGTTCTTACAATCTTCGCAACATTTCTTTCAGTGTAAGTGAAACCAAAAACCAATACCAATAAATTTAATGTACTGCATAAAAATTTTATTCCAGGAAACTCATCAATCAAATTATATTACAAATCTAATTTTTCAGGTAATTAACAATAGCGATAAATTCATTATTCAACAGAGGATAAACTTCATACATTATGAACAGACTAAAGGTATTCCATATTTAAGAATTGTATCGCGTTAGCGCTTTAGTCTCTTGTATTTTTTTTCCATTAACTGTCTACACATTTCTCTTCGGTAAAATATACATAGTACTCGTTATATTTCGCCGAGTTTTTGACTCATTTTCTCCATTTAACTGTCTGCCTGTCAGTTTTGTAAGACAAAGTGAAATATGAGCTTATATCAGTGACAATCAAAGGATTGTTTATTAGGTTAAGCATACATGACATGACCTCGGTGTCTCTGTGGTTACAAGTTTGTTTACTTGTTCAGTTACTACTGTTTAATGTCGTGTCGGCCAGTACTAGTAGTGAACAAGCCTTCACCCCCTAATCACACACTCGGTTGACTCTCAAAAGCGAAGGGAGGCCAGGAAACTCGCCTCAATCGCCTTCTAGCGAACGTATAATTAGTGTAAATAATTATACGCCACAAAAGCTTGCATTAATTCGGAAAACTCCTCCATTAATTCACGGCAGTTGCTCCCGATATCGACTGATATTGCTTTTCGCTCCAGTATTTCAAGAATATTGAAGATAAATTATTGCTTTGGTTGATGATGTGTCGGAGATTTATCCACGCTGATATATTAAATGTGAAAGTAACGCTGTCTGTTTGTTACCTTTTCATTACTAAACATGTAGTTAACATACGAACATTCGCACTAAGCGGTTCGACCCTTCATTCATAATGCGAACAGCTAACGCTAGGAACTCCCTTCCGGCGTCAGTCTTTCCTGAATCCTAGAACCTTGGGATCTTTAAGAGCAGGATGAATAGGCATCTACTTAGCTCGCCTGCTTCAGCTTTGGTCACATCGTCACTTTCCATTGAGATTGTAGTCATACGCGTATACAGTTAATCAAAAAAAAAATTTAACCGATAGTATTGAAAGGCAGAAAGGTGGCCTGAAACCAGGAGAGAACTATTTTTCGTTTTCAATAAAAACCGTGATAAAGTAATTCCATATGAGTGAAATCACGGAGGAAAGCTAATACCTACATGTACATTAAATCAATGAAACTACGGTAACTTTTGATATCGCAATAGGGGGATTTCTAAATGTAACAATTTTCATATCTGGGTCAGTTCCAACAGCATCAGAAGTAAACGAGCAGGTGTTTGAAATATTACCAGTTTAAGAAAAAATACGTTAGGTATGCATCAAAATGGCCTTCGGTGTTAGGAGTACGTATATTTAGGTATAGATCACGGTAGAATCACCTGTTAGAGATGCATTGATAGTAAATTATTTTTCTTTCAGGGGAAAGAATGAGAAAACCTACATGTCCGAGAGTTCGGAAGAATGTGAGCGTTTTTCATTGTCAAGGACAACTTATCTTTTGATTCTACATGCCTTTTCTATATTTGCGTTGGGAGTCTTCCTCAAACTTTAAAACGCTCTAAAACTATGCCCTGTGTTAATAAAACGTCTCAAGATTGAGATAATAATAATATTATTTAAGCTTTATGGAGTGTCATCACTGGATATGAATAATCCAAAGTTACATAGGTATATAGAATACAACAGTTACAGTTTATATAGGTACAGCAACTCAGGCGCAACACTATGTACCTACATGAATTTTAATCATGAAACCGGCTCGTCAACTCGCTATCATTCATACACTAATGTATGCATTTATTTTGGCATGTTAATACACAATGCACTTTATTGCACAACAGAAAAGAAAATAAAGTTAATATTAGTCTTATAGAATGTTTTGACCCCATCCCTGACTTTCATGCTAAGTTATCGTGAGTTACGAGTCGTAGTTCAGCTCTGATACTGTAACTGTATAATCCACACGCCAAGAATATAGTATATTTCACGAGCTTATAACACAAGAGATAAGCTGTAATAGATCGAACTGAGTTGACATTTGCGATACTTGTTTCCTTTCCCACACAGAGACACTGTTCTTAAACATAATTGTAAAGCACGAATGTGCATCTGGCGTAGGAGCAATCATTCCTCGTAATCTATAGGTATTGGTGCACTGGCGCCTCGAACGTGTTCGTTCACGATAAACACACACCTATTCTTCACAGAAAAGGCAACCTTTTCTGAATTGTTTCAAACTCCATCCTCACCAGCAGAATAGTTTTTGAATAATATTAACAAATAGAATAACAAAAGCCTCATTCATCACCCGAGAGCATCCTTCCGTTGATTATAACAAAATAAGCAACAGCGATGGAGATCAAAGCGTCGTCGTTTGTTTCATCTCAGTTATTTCCTCCTCAGTCGCCCGACTCCCGACAACAAAAGCCTTATCGGGTTTTACAAAAAAAAACTCACAAATGAAAAACAAAACGCTGCCTACGACAAATGTAACGACTGGGATATATTACCGATTCTACGCGACGACAGAGAGCAAATACGTATACCGTCCAATAGAGACGAGAGCTCGTGCATGAGCCACGAAACGTAAAACAATAGAAAAAGAAAACGAACGAGCCTGTTAAAACCCTCGTGACGTCACCTGAACGAATTAAATGTTCTATCCCTGTCTCGCAACTCCCTCTCACCGCAGGGAGGCAATTGACCTATTTTCGGTGGACGTGCAATAATTTCGCGAAGGGCGTAGCGTCGCTAGATATAAGGTCGGCTTGCACATTCTTAGGTTCACAATCGGTCGAGTTATACTCTCAATTTCGAATTTCGACGTCATTTTGTAACCGTTACTGAACAATAACAGCGCAATCCCGCTGAGATTGGATACAGACTGTCTCTAAGCTCCTGTTTACATGGATCGGTTGACGATCGCGACGCAAGATGCAACGTCACGCATCAAAACGATGTTTAAGTAAGAGAAGCGCGACTTAATGCACGACTCTGCAGTGTTGCTCGCGATTTGATAGATTGTTGCTAAGTTTTACGTAGCTGTTAAATTAAGGTACGAATACTAGTTACGCGAAGCTCTGCGACCTAATCCGCTATTTTTGTTTTCTTTGACAGTTTCGGTTTACAGCAAACCTCCAAACAAAGCCTGACCTTGAATCGTTGTGCGATCAAAGCTTGCGCTGCGACTATCGCTGCTATAAAGTGGTTTTAACAGGTATATAGACTCTAATGGATATTGTGTTTGGTATTATGTAGAACTCTACTAAGTTAATAGGTCACTTCATAGGATTCTAGTACAATAATGGAAGTGGTATATATTGATTTGCTTTCGACTGTACAATTTTGATCGAAGTTAAGTATATCTACATCTACGGTCATCTGGAGCGCTATTTCTAACGGATTAAATGAATTTTAGATATAATATATATTGTTGCTAATACTACGGACGGGTGAGTTGCAATACTTGAAACATTAACAAAAATTAGTACAATCACCGGTACAAATGTTTCTACTAATTTCCTCTTTTATTGTAAGCTACATATAATATTTGTGGTGCAATAGAGATTTATTGAACGACTATCCAAATGTAAAACTAAACAAATATTGACCAAATCTAGTCAAATCAAAAAATACAAACCGAGAATGAGCAAACTCAAGGGTTGCTCTTTTAAAGTAGATTTTATGTTATAATGTTTAATGTTTTATTGTATAGACTGAATATCTATTTATCTTCCAAAGTCAAAAATTTTATCATAGCAAATAAATAATCTCCGTTTTATGTTTTTTTTTTATTTAATTTAAACGCAAATTTTTAATATTTACTGAAGCCTGATTATAAAAAAGCCTTTAAACGACTTTGTGTAAACGGCTAACATGAACAGCAAGTTTATTCTTACCCGACTGCCCTGTATGTATGTATGTCCGTTCCTTTGGCATTGCATTTTATGGTAAAAGATCCAACATGGCGTCCGCAAAATACAAAGTATGCTGTCGGGTTTTTTGGTTTTTAAATACTTACATAATTATTAAACGACTTCATTATATCTTGTATTTACATTTATCATAATTACTTTTACAGATGTCTTATTTTGAAAATCGTCGTCAACGTTCTCAATCGCAATAAAGGAACGCCTCGTGTGAGCAAGATCTTAGGTTTTTGTATCTAATGTTCCTGTTCGAGTGAGAACAGCACAAACATGTTTTGCTGCCACTACATAATATATATATATATTGTATACCCACCCGTAATCACTGTTGTTTGTGTAATCTGGAATTAGTTGCCGCTTATATCTCGGAATGAGAAAACTTGGCATGCAATATCGTTAATAGGCATAATAGCTATATGTATATACATTTATTCCATTACGCCTCCGCTAATACATAGATAATCTTAGTAAATATGCTAAATGAAATATTGCTACGAGAACGGTATTAACCAGTAATACTTATTACCCGAAAGATGATTTCTGGTCACATTTATTTAGCTATTATAAATATTATAAATGCGAAAGTATGGAAGTTTGTTTATTTATTTGTTTGTTGTTCAATCATAGTGAAACGGATGCACAGATTTGGATGAAAGTTGAATATAGGTATAACATACCTTGGATTAAGACATAGGATAACATAAGGATAATTCAAAGCATCATTAAAATTTTAGATATAAGAACAAATTGGCTACTCCGTTCAGACTAAGCAAAGTTAATACATAATTTGTGGGACACTGTATACGCTTTTGTAACCTTATAATCGAGAATATCATTAATCTAACTTAGAAAAAATTTAAAGATTATATCAAAATAACATTAGCCAAAAAGGGTTATTATAAAATTTGTGACTACCTGAATGACAAACACGCTTGGTGTACTTCGACCAGCTCCCCAAAATTATAAAATTGTATTAGTTATATACTTTATTTAAAAAAAGAAGGACAACAATGATCCTGTGGGTTTCTTGGGCCGCTTCTTTTCCCACAGATGATTTCCCTTTCCGAAGCGGTAGTAGCTTGGACATACCGACTGACAGATAAATGCAATAAACTTTTTTTAATTTCCAGTAAATTTAAATTGACATTCAACTAATGATATCATGCATCTAACGTTGAAATAAATGCTTGAAGCTTGAAGTTTTGATATTTTTCATCCCTATCAAGTCAGTAGTTCCCGCGGGATAAATAAATTAAACATATCCGCGATGAGGTTGTTCTACGCAGGCGAAGCGTATTTAGTATCGAAGCATAATTGAAAATGAAACTGTAAACCACAGACAGAGACACATAGACACAGATATTACTAGACCTAACATAAGGGCTAAATAGTGTGCCCAGTTTCCATACAAAAGTATTGGGTCTTTACCTATGACATTGGAGTTTTTTTTCTTCGTTAATCATATGTACCAATTCCTGCGATTTTCAAAGCTATATCCAAATTTGTTTTTTATTTGGAAAATGGAATATTATTTCAAGGTATCACATGAAATATTTTTTTAATTTCACTACATCACATATTAATCACATAATAAAAAAAATTTGAACAGAGCTCTTTTCATGTGCTTCCCATATCATTTCTTAGATTCGCTGAAACTTTTATAAACCGGTTTCTTTTAAAAATTAACGCTGCCTATACTTAACTTAATGTTATTCGATAATACACACAAAGTTTAGCTAAATTTGGATTTGCCGTTCCCAAAAAAAAATCAAAAATGTTTGTATGGAGAAAACAGTCTTAATGAAATTCTTCATACAAAACGCCAATTTCATAGGTAAGGACCTAATATTAGTCACGTTTAGACATGACGTAACAGGAAATGTCTATAGAAATGGGATAGCAGTAGTTCGGTGTAGTGTTATTCCTCTATGGCAGTAGGTACTTACCTTTTATTTATGCACAACGGGTTAGCACTTGACCTCAATCACATCTGCTGTTAAGTGAAGATGAGACTGAAGGTGGAAGAATGGGCCTGGAAACCCCATCTTATTTGGGGGACTGGCTATCTTATCTTTGACAACCGGAACACAACAATGCTATCAACATTGCTGCTTGGCGGCAGACTTAGATAAGATGCTAAGAGCTAGCTAGGTGGACATTTAAAAATTTTAGAGCTTCCTCTACATTCACTATAAATGTACTAAAGTAGGGATGTTTATTTATTTATTTTTGTACCCGGCTTCGTGTGCGGTTCGGGATATTAGAAGTTTTCTTGAACAATTTTTCTATTCAGGGATCCGTTTGCGAAATATTAAGCTTCAAAGTATTAATTTTATATAAAGTCAAGTGAAATCCAGCTAAACGTGTGGTTTTTATACGTGATAAAATTCACGGCAGTAATAAATAAATATATAAATAATCAGTAATAGTCGAAAAACTTATAAAATGTACTTTCTATTGAAAATTATTCATCAAACTACAAGCTTCCTTTTGAGTCCGCATATTGTTACGTGCAACTACAGAACCCTACACTGCACGGGGCCCGACACGCACTTGGCGTGGTTTTTATTTTTTTATTGAACTGCTATTATAATTTATAGGAATATAGGCTCTCATTAAAAATGCGTAATTCTCTCTCATGACTCTTCTACCATAGATATGACCCAACTCGAGAAAATTGCGAAAAGTTGCCTAAACTGACCCGACCGGCAATTGAACCGTGACCCTCTCGAGTTAGGGTATCTTACTCAGCACCGAACGTTTTTGTAAAATAAAGGGTGTCTCATTTACATAATTTACACAATAAAATGGGACTGGTATTACATTTGAAGGAAACCAACTGGAGCGGAGTCGCATGCACGCACGAGTGGCCACTGGGTGCGGTGGTGGCCTAAACATTGCCATAGTCCATAGAGTAATAGCAGTAGCATAACTTAATCAACCACACAAATTATGTCATATCAATGAATGAAGGTGGATCATTCAGTATATACGGCGATTATTTTCGTTTTTTTATCAGAGCTGGTTGGTTAGGTTGTACGTATTACCTTCCTTTCGGTATTGGGGCGGGGTCGGTAGAACTCGTTAGTAATCCTGTACTGCTCCGCATAGAAGCTAACAAATATATTTTTTGCTTAACATGCCCTAAGATAGGAAGAAATCTTTACTGCAACTTTAGAGTCTCGTAGGGCACCGTCTACCTTGTGTACGCAAGTCGAGTATACCACTATTGATCCTAGATTATAGGAGTTACAGTGGGAGGAGTTAGGAAGCGGGAGTGTAGATAGTATACTTTATGCAAGTAATACTTGTAAGAAGAAACAAATGTATAACTATTGCAATATTCATCACTAGGTTTTAGTGGGTATACGGTACTTCCCATATAACCACCAAATTCCCCCTGAGGAGTTGCGTAGTATGCATAATGCATTTTCCAAAAAAATGTTCTCTGGGCAGCACAGTTATATAATACTGGAAATATCCATCATACATAACGATCCGCCTACGTTTAAATTGAAAGGCTATTTTAACAATCTACCGACAATATATACATATATCAACTGTGTATATATGTAAAGAGAATTTATTACAGTAAATTCTTTTGGCGTAATGGAGAAGAGGAGTACCCGGCAGTGGATGGACGTGGGCTGAGATTGATTGATTGAAATTGTTATGATAGGGCCTTTAATTGTTGGACTGTGTTCCATGTAGTCCCTGCCCGTCAAATTATTAAGTACTACCATTGACGAAAAATCTCTTTTCCATTGCTCATTAACATTTGGCAATGAGTTTAATTAAACCATTGAGGTAAGAGTATAATAGCTCCCCAGGTCTCCACAGAAATAATAATATTATCACCTAGCCTACCCTCCAAATTGGTGGTCCTTCTAAGTCTGTTTAATCCCTACATTGAGTGTTCCTAGTTTAGCAATAAAACTAATGGGCTTTCGTGTACCAGAACTGCGGGGGGTCTTTACAGACACTCGAACCATCAGGCATGTCGATATTCGATGGCAAGAGACCTGACGGATGCACTCTGGTTCCCTGGCGACTTGGCCGCACACTGGCCTGGGATGCCACTTGTGTAGATACTTTGGCCCCATCTTATGTACAGAGCTCAGCCCGCAAGGCCGGTGCCGCCGCCGACCTCGCCCAGAGAGTAAAGTGCTGCAAATACGCGTTTTTAACTACTAATTACGGCACTTGCCTTCGAAACACTGGGCCCGTGGTCGTCCGACACTAAAAAATTCATAAAAGAGACAGACACAAATTTCAGTACCCTATATTAACAACTCACACCTAGCCTGTAGGATTTTTTTTTTTTTTTTTTTTTTTTTTTCTCGTTTATTTAGGAAAACAAACAGCTATACTATATATATAAACTACTGAAAGTACAACATAATACTTAGTAATAGCATAGCCAACATCGTTATCCACATCAAATCAATGTTGGCAATTCATTTATGGAGACTGATACACATCAGTACTCAAATACTCGTATATGTATACACTGTTAATCTACTTTTAAGCTAATGCTGCTATTCCCATACACACACACATACATATATATATACATATACAGGAACAACAACATCAACTCAAAAGCATAACACAATATAAAAAGCACAATAAAGCGTTTACAAAGTAATTCAAACATACAAACGTTACCAATGTTAGGCACATGATATCTTTTGCTACTTACATTTTTTTGTTCTTTATTTTTTTTTATTACAAAAATTCCAATTCACTCACTATTTACAATTAAAAAAACAGATTTTTTGAAAGAGTATTGTGACTGAGAGAAGATATCTATCTGCAACAACGTATCATTATAATAGTTCAGAATACGCTGAAGAGGTATGCGCTCACCAGCCTGAGTGGTACAGATGTTTGAATGAAATAAGCGGTGTGGATAAGCTGCTCTAATTCGTTGCGAACTGCTGGGTATACGATAGCCAATACTGTTTATTAACTCCGGACAATCGAAAAAATTGTGTAATAATTTATATAAAACCATGGAATCTAAAAGCAACCTTCTAGACCTCAAAGTGGACATTTTAAATTTATCCAGTAAATTTAGATAGGACTTTTTTGTACGAAAACATCTATAGTGTACGGCTTTAAGGAATTTACGTTGTACAAGTTCAATTTGATTTGAGTATTTTTCATAAAACGGATTCCAAATACTACTAGCGTATTCCAACTGAGACCTTACCAAACTTTTATAAAGATATAGATAAGTTGCTGGACACTTAAAGTCAACACAAGTTCGCATAACAAAACCGTAAAGCTGAAATGCTCTATTAGTGATTGAGTCTATGTGCTCATTTAGATGTAATTTGGAGTCCAAGAGTAACCCGAGGTCACGAATCGTAGTCACGTGGTCTAGAGTTGAACTGTACAATGAATATGTATGCTTAATCATATTTGTTTTTTTGGTAAATGTTATGGATTTGCATTTCCCCAGACTGAGATATAATTTATTAACATGACAATATTGTGACAATCTATCCAGATCCTGCTGGAGCATATAACAATCTTCTTCAGATTTGATATTACGGTAAATTTTTAAGTCATCCGCGTATAAAAGAAAATTGCTGTGCTTAAAACATTTACTAATGTCGTTTACAAAGAGGATAAATAGCAATGGACCCAAAATTGAGCCTTGAGGCACACCCGATGTAACTGTGATAGTACTCGACACAAATCCCTTAAGTGTAACTCTTTGAGTTCTATTTCTCACGTAAGACTGAAACCAGCGTAAAAGGTTTCCACGTATCCCGTTAAAAGCTAATTTCTTGAGAAGTATTATATGGTCTACTTTGTCGAAAGCCTTACAAAAGTCGGTATAAACGGCATCAACTTGACACCTAGTATCCATACTATTAAACAAGAAGTTGGTAAAAATCATGAGGTTAGTTATAGTTGAGCGTTTCTTGACAAACCCATGTTGTTCAGATAGAATCATATTATGTAAGCTAGGATATATAAGGTTATGAACTAGTCTTTCGAAAACCTTCGCCAAAGTAGACAGTAATGAAATTGGACGATAATTCTCAACATTATCCCTGCAACCATGCTTGTACACAGGAATAACATTTGCAGCTTTCCATGCTTTGGGAACGACTCCTTCTGACATACATAAATTATATAACAATGACAGTGGTTCACAGATGGTTTCTGCAGTGTGCTTTAGGAAAAATGGTGGCAGTCCATCAGGCCCAGGGCCCTGTGTAATGTCTAACGAGATTGTATTATCAAATAGTCTAGATATCTGTCACATGACAGCCCGCCCACATGTGGCTTGGACACTAATACTTGGCGGCATTACTAGTGGGGCTGCGGTGCTCCTCTGAGGAGTAATGTAGATGTGGAGACTCAGCTCGCGGCCTCAGGAGAAACGTCGTGCTATCTGTATGTGCGAAGGGTGCGGGAAGCTCTCCTGAAAATTTACTCTACATTTTATTCCACAACGTAAATAAAATATAAATGAGTATAAACGACACAAAATCACGTGATTCGATAGGAATAAATAAATAAATCCTTAGACATACACACAGCGCCATCTAGTTCCACAGTAAGCAACTATAGGCTTGTGTTGTGGGTACCAGATGGTTGATATACTACATAGATACATTTTTTTTGTAAATAAATTCTTATTATAAATGAAAACATCCATAACTCGGGTACACAAGTCCGTATTCAACACACAAACATATGCCCCTAGGGGGATTCGAACCCGCAACCTTTTGGTATGGTGATCAGAGTTGCTAACCACTACACTAAAACACAAAACCAAATCCATACAAATTTGCGCGCTTTCGGCCTATTCGACAATTTTAGCTTGCTGCTCACCTCCTATAGGCGTAGCGTCGCGTCCTCGTACCGAAAAAAAACCGCCTCTGGATTACGTGTTAGTGAAAGAGTTAACAAACAAACATCCTATTTCAAACCAATACCTACCTATAATGTTAGCAAATATGTACGTAGTGGTGTGTAAAACTACGCATAATTATCTCTTTTACAAATTAATTATAATTATACGTAAGACATTGTGTTTACTTTGGCAAGAATGTATAAACGAACGCAAAGCTGAATAGAAAATTAAAAGAAAATCTTTTGTTTTTGTTCTTAATTCTTTATCTACATCGCTGAATCAAAGGCCATTTGAATATTATTTGCTTTTCATCTTCCATTCGTCCTTATTTAAATTTTTTTAGGCCAAAGTTAATATAAATTTTTGTGAAAATATAAGCACCTTATACAGAGAAACGATTCATCGCTCTCTACCTGCATTGATGCTTCACGGTTAGATTTTATTGTTGGCCCAAGTTCCAAGCCCAAGTTGTATTTATGTAGCATATCAACCATCTGGTATCCGCAACACCAGCCTATAGTTGCTTAATGCGGAAATAGATTGCATTGTGTGTAAGTCCAAGGAAATTTATTATTATTTATGTGTTATTCTAATGTTTATGATATTTTTATGAATTTACTGAGCAATACTTGTAGAAGTAAGCTAAGTAAAAGTAATTTTGAAGCATTTTTTCTAAAAAAACAATGTAAAAAATGTTAGAGTTAAAAAGGGTTAGAGAGTTACCTAGGTCTTTGGATTTATTCATTGAGGCACCCATTCTTCCAGGAAGACCTCATTCCTAGAACACCCCGATAAATTCGATTTAATGACAATGTCCCTTAAAAGTTTCGTCAGCAACAAAACAGTACATTACAGCAAGTAATACAGTTAATATCTGAGGTGTCAGCGCAAGCAAGATCGATTTTATTTTGATCGGTTTACTAGAGAAATTTCCTGATATAACCCCCGGATTCCGTTAAGCATTCTAGAGTTTTGTTAATAATTCTCTTTCGCTAAACAAAGGTGGCAACTCGTACGTATAACCGCATTGATCGACTCACAACACGTAAACACAGTGGATTTAGTAAAAAGAGATCCTCCATAATAATGGAGGAGGCAATAGCCCGCGAGATTTATTAGTTGTTGCAGGGCAGCTGGCGTTCATATTCCGCTATTTTTTGCGGCTCTGTCAATAAAGGGCCGGATGTGGCCCCGGCGCCATCGTTGCCGATTCTACTTCCGGTCACGTGCGCGGGGTTTAGTTTAGGGGCGTACTGGTGGGAAACAGGTGATTTTTCGTGCCAAATTTTAGTGATGGGGCTTGTTTCGAATTGCGGGATGAAACTGAAACACACATCAGTTGTTCTGTTTATGGAATATCCACAGATACAATACTGACCACAAAAACCTTCAAGCTTTCAATGAGTATTTAAAAATAAAAGGTAAATCGACAAAGCTATTGAAAAATTACCGGGATATCGGCTCCGATTACATCTTTCTTTTATTGGGTGTCGAAACTTTAGGACAAAGAGGTCTACAATTTTTAAAAAATATTTCGATATTTTAAATTTTCTGTGATGGTGTCGATTCGGATGTCACCAACTAAATTAAACTAAACTAAGACCAGTTTTGGAGTGGTGCCTTCGCATCGTACTGTTCCAGGGAGAAAGAGACAGTACTACTTTTAAACTGGTTTTAGTTTAGTTTAGTTGGTGTACATCCGAATCGAAGCCAGTACTTTAGTATGTTATTAAACTCAGTAATGTTATAACTGAATAAAAAATTATCCAAAATCGTTCACGAGAATAGTGTGTAAAATAAGTACAAATAAATAAAGTACTTAGTAACATTAAACGTGTTTAAGGCCTTAAGACTCAAATTTACACCCTATATAGTGTTTAGTTAGGTGTCAATGTCTTATAAACAATTTTGTCAGGCTGATTTCTCTCTTACTCACGTAAGTCTGTAGCGCTACATTTACCAGTAAAGGCGCCAAAGTAACACCGCTGATTACCCACACTTATAAATCATGTATATGCCGATGCCACGCTTTCAGCTTACCGGTTTTACCGGTACGGATAATGGGCCTGGCGCTAACAATCGTATTTTTAACGACAGTATACATACATTGGTGTTAGCGCCGTAAATTTTTTATGGTTTTATTTTTTATGGAGGAAACGAATTTTGGAGTGTTGACCTTCCTTCATGCTAAAGACATTTTATTTTCAACATATTTTCTTGTAATAAGAACATTAAGATAGTAATAGAGTTGTCAAAAGTCCCATTTTTTCAGGATATGTCCTTAGTTCTTGTGGGTGTCCTGAGGTGTCCTGGATATTTTTAGTAGTGTCCTGGGTTTTTGAAGCCTAAATAAATAAGTACCTAACACTAAAGAATTTGTGTAAGGTATTGAAGTTGTATTATTTTATATTTGAACTAGCTTCTCGCCCACGGGTTTGCCTGTAACTTTATAGCAGATACATTTAATTTGTTTATCCTGCGGAACTCTCACTTCATCGGGATAAAAAATATCCTATGTGTTCTATCTATAAACCAAATTTTAGCCAAACCCGTTCATCCATTTCGCTGTTATTCAGCCACAAACAAACAAATATCCAAACTTACGTATTTATAATATTAGTTAGGTTCAAGTTGTATAATATTATATAATTTGTACTATCTTTTCGCTCGCGGGTTTGCCTGTGTGGAATAACTTTATTGCGGATATTTTTAAATTGTTATACAGCATGACACTTTGATCAATCAGAATGATGAGTAGAGGTAAAGATGCGGGCTCGTTCAGAACTTCCAATCTTATCTCTAACACACGGAAAAACGAAAACGCTATCAGTCGAGCATTTAAAAATACCCTACCCAAAACAAACCGAGTCCTAAACATGTACTCGGCAGGGGATCGAACCCGCGACCTGCACTTTGTAAGCCTTATGTTGTTTACATTGGACAACGAAGGTGATTAAAATTCTACTTTTGAATCCTGGTATTCCAAATTTGGAAGTGACAACCCTAATATAGAGTGCATGGCTTTAGGAACCTAAAATTGTCGCCGCTTATATGACATTGTGGCCGTACCATTTTCATAGGCATAGTAGAGGTACTACAAAACTGCTGTGTCACACTGTGAACATAAATTTTCTTTTCATACACGTTACCTACACAAAACGCGCGATGAAAAATTATACAGTCGCCGCAACTTGAAGTTTTAATTTCATGTAAAAGTTGCCCGGTGCATTAGACCTTACATAATCTGTCCTACACGTCGTGCAGATGCGCAGAGTTGCGTAACAAACATTTATCATGGCCGCGGATGAAACGAACGTCTCTCAGAGAAACAACATAAATCATTAGCATTCGTCTCCCCCTTCCCCTCTTTAGCTCCCCCTCCCTCTCCTACGCGCTGTGATTCATCGGTCCATCGCCAGACTGCGAAGACGTTCGAGACCAAAATACGAATTAATAAAAACAACACTGTCCCAATTACGCTGTGACAGTCGGCAAATTGTTGATCGCTAAGAGAGCATGATAATTAGTTATTACAAATATGTCCCGCGCTTTTAATTATAATAGCAAATGTATATTTCCACTAAACAGTGCACCCGCACCGGTTGTTCTGCCAAATAACTCTATGGGATCGTAAAGGTAGAATGAGAACGTTGACAACTTTAAGGCAACCGCAATTTTCGTAGAACGAACGACGTATGATTTCCGGGTCGTAACAAAAATTTAACCAACTCATTTCTTTCCGTGGGTATAAAAGGCGACTAAGGGGCTTTAACGAAAACCATATACTAAGGTCCGTGTAACAAAACGTCTCTGAAGTCGTGAGTATTATAGCCATTGCTGTTTTACCGCAAAAACATAAGTTTATCTACTCCTTTTCAACTGCTTCTTTGATCCAATAAATTCAACACCAATTCTTCGGAAACTAGTTAACTCGATGACAAAATCGTTACTTAGCTCTTTAGCAGATTGGACTTAGCTGAGTCCTAATTTCTTATCAAATACTATTCCTTCTGTTTTTAGAAATCAAATCTATTCAAAAATATGCAACAAAAAGTGTATTGCTTGATCAACGAAGAGCCTTAAATATTCTGGGAGCCGCAGAATCATTCGCCGTGATGAGGGTATGTTACACTCGCTGCAAGATTTAGTAACGATCCTTATAACCAACCCTGTGGGCCAACTCTGCCTGCATATATTTATCTTGGCCCCGTCACCTGTCATTCTATTGTGGGGTATTTGAATACACCACAGATAATAGATTGTTGGTATTTATTACCCTAAATCATGTCAGGGAGTGACGTATAGATGTCGCAGGCCGATCGTCAAATTAGGCAATGCAAAATGGGTCTGGGCATACGGTAAAACTGACATATTTTATAGACGTGGTTTAAGGGATTTCGGTAGCTGGTATAATAGTGTAGATCAATAATTTAAGTAAAAAAAATTATATTGATCACAAATCTTTGTCAGTGCTGCGCTATAGTGATGTGATATTTTTTTACAATGTACTACGTATTACTCATGTTAATTCATACTAGCTAGTCGTTTTACAAGCCAGTTCGTAGCCAATAATCATTGGACTTTCCTGATGTTACTAATATTCTTTCCAAAATAGTGAGACGTCTGTTATGTGTGTATATTATATTAGGCAGATTATATACACTTGTGTATATAATCTGCCTAATATGGTGATGTGCATAAAAAGAATAGAATTAACTCGTATCTTCCCGTGGGTGACGTTTTGAGCGACTTCGCGGGTGGTTGGATTTCATCTGTGATACCGACAGCAGTTGGAGGTGATGAGGTGTAGGAGTTTGGCGCCGTGAGAAGTATAGCAGGGTCGTGGCTTTCTCACCTATCGGTCCAGCAGACTTGTACAGGAGATATCGATGAAGAAACAATCCCGGGATTGTTACACGTACAATACAATGTTATTTGTTAGAATAAAAATACAGATCGGTTACCATGACCTTGTCGTAGCAGTTTGAAAAACGACTCCCTTCCAATTTAGAAAACAATTTAGAATTCCGAAATTTGAATCAAATTCGTAAAAAGTAAAAAGCCAAAGAGTATCGGAAGTCAAAAAGAGGTCGAGGTTGAACACCTCGTCACAACTTAGGGTCGTACTAATAAATCGATCTTCAAATTGAGATCGCGTCACAGTCTCAATACTATTTCTTTGATACTGTTTTAATATGCAACAGCTTCTCAAGCATCAACTTAAGATCATCTCAATCTTGGGAACGGTTTATTAATATGGTCATAAGGGCCTTTACACCAGAAAAGATCTATAAATATTCACGTTTTAATGGTGATGGGCTACCCCTGTCATGCATGCATTTCTGTATATCGCGAAATGTGAACCGTGGATTTCAAGCTATAACTGTTATCTTTTGGAATACCCAAACGTTAATATTAGGGATATCTCTGGCCACCCATTTGGGCTAAAGGTAGTGACGTTATGTATATATGTCTGATTTCAATATTGAGATCAAAAGGCAAGAAACTATAGCTACTTTAAAACGTATTGTAGCTAATCGCCTAGTAGGTTTCTACTTTTCATACAATTAATAAAGCAAAAGCCCCGCTTTTATAGACATTCCAGTAAACTCAGAGGTTGTAGACATAAGAATTGGGTAGCTTAATTAATGACCTTTCCATTTATTTCGAAACTGTTGGAGTTCATCATAAGCAAACGGACCAATCGAATCCCAGACATTTACCTTCAAAGTTCTCAATCCAAATATTTGCAGTGCTTTATTGGAGTGTTCCGGCTAAAGGGCCCGGATGTATAAATCATGATGTCGAACGCCTTCTATCGAGCTGGCTGACATCTAAATCGCAGAGGGCATTACTCATTGGGGACACGCGCGCCGTATAGAACGCATGGTACTTTCTTTTCCCTTGACATTATTCAGCTACGTTCAGAAATCGATTTCTCCTAAATAAAATGTTGATTTCCAGTGTTTCTTTTAGTTATATATGGTTTGTTCATCCAGTATACCTACATTAGAGAAGATTGTTGATTTATAATTACTTTCGATGTCTGTTTACATATCTTGAGATGGGTTAAATAAATTTTTTTATCCATCTAATCTATCAATAATTAAGTCACAACTAGAAGATCTTCGTTACAAAAGCCAACTTTCTAGGTGTGGTTTTCATCACTTTTCATTTGGCTATTGGAACGCATTAATGGCATAAGAAGTATTATTTCCAAGGAAATACATACAGATATATTTATAAATATAAAAAAATGTAAACAATCACTTAAAAAGTACTACATGGGTGGTGCTGGTGATACTGTAACTTGTAATAGACAGTAAGTGGTAAGCGATGAGGCTCAGTGTGTTGCGTATAAACCTTGAATAGGTTTCTGTGGTGCACTTTTGTATTGTGTTAAATTGTTTCATATATAATGAATAAATAGAAAAAAAAAAAAAAAAATATATGTTAACACATCCAGGACATGACCTATCGTGCCAAATTACATTCTAATCTTTCAGTCGTTTATTGAGTAACAAACATTCAAAATCTTTAGAAAATTTTACATTTAGATCAATTAGTGGGGAGTATCAGTGGGGAGTGATCAATTAGCCCATAAATCTGCTTGAGTGACATAATAAAACTGATTTTTTATCAATGAGCAATACCAAAATAAATGTAGGTACTTATTAAGTAAGTTCATAATACGTATTGTATGCTCACCTTAAAATTTATAAGTTAAAGTTTGTTCTTTCAAAGAGGTTTTATTACCTGGTTAAATATATGCTACTATAGGGTGACAATGGTTTCATTACACAGACAAAAATAATCATAAAAGGAAGAGTAGATGTGGTTCCTATAATGCCCACTGATTACTAAAGAAAAGTATCTGATCTTCGATTAAAAGTTTTCGTGTGTAGGTAGGGCCTGAGAAAGACAATCATTATCAAAGTTTGTTAGATCTCAGGCTTTGAGTAAAGCTGACAGCAAATCAAGCGTCACGTCTGGCCCTCGGATCGATAATGACAATTATATGTATTAGTACTGATAGTACTAGTACTTTTCGATGTATAGTCATCTGCAGCTGTAAGTATATATATAATATTTTTATATTTTTGCATTAATTATTTAATTCAAACAAATAAAGCTATAGGTATCAAAATTTCGCGTTCTGACGACACTAGCCATGGCTTGTTTTGCCTTAACGACTTAATTAATCTAATAAATGATATAGATCTAGTTCGCTAGGGAATAATATGAGGATATACTTTTTGCTGCAGCTGACTGTACTTTAACACTTTCACGGATTATAATCCAGACACAGTTTTATTGTCATAATGTCTGTGGCATTCAGTGTCCGCGAAAGTGTTAAAATAGGATTAGGAATAAATCGTATTGAAATTTGGCAGAAAGGACCTGAAGGTACCTGAAAAAGAATGTATTCTACGTTAAGATTAGACAACACAAGAGGCCAGTATATAATAATTGCAGTATATATAATAACTTGAAAATTCTCTTTATCACCTTTTTCTAAACCAAACAATTTTTTCATTACTTTAATTCTTATCCTAAAACACAGGCCTACCATTCCGAATTTAAGTGCGGAACCCTAACAGCGAGTGAAGGCGCAAAAGCTTGAGCAATGGCCGTTTTACGCAGGAAACAAGTGCTTGCTCATTTTAATATTTCCAACTTTTCCCGAGCATAGCGTCATTACGGGCCGTGAAAAGAAAAGCGTAGAATTGAACTCACCGAAACTAGGTCACACTGAATCTCCGTCAAAATCTTCCGCCATTGTTGTACTTTCTACCTTCGGGAATGGTTTTGTGTTTAGATACTCGAGTGTTTTTATTATTGTCAATATCGCGATTTTTATTTGACGTTGATTGGATTAGAATTTTGGACGACGCTTTGTGTAGAGATTAACTTTTGTCTGCTTTATTTTTGTTCTTACCGAAATTAAAAAAATATTTCTAATCGAATGATTTATCAATACAGATGTTACCTGTTTCAACTATATGAATTGTTAAATTGATTTTTCGAAGTTCATTTTATCTACATTGACTTTCCATAGCCAATGAAATTAATGAGTTCCAGCAAAAAACAAACTGTGTTTTGTACTACTCCAGCACAGAACAGAAATAAGTTCTACTAAAAACAAGATTTTAATGTTCCATCATGATTATCACATATTATTCTAATACAAAGACGAGTAACATAAAGTCCACCTAGAAGTTCCAGGGCAATGCTTCAGACCCTCGTTATCATGTGTAAAGTGCTCATAACAACAAAACAAACTTGCCCAAATTCGACTGTCTTGCCATTTGTCATCGGGGAGTTCCAGTCGCTACATACCAGCTCCATCATCAGATTAGCTCGATGGTACCATTATATTGCATTGGCACCGATCTTATATAAATAAACCCAATTTCAGCTCAATCAGATGTCAGTAAGTGGTTGAAAAATGCTTTGCAAATTTGGAAAGGGAAATAAATACATACGAACTTACTGATATACGAACATTGCAAACTTCCGTTGTTATTCTGTGGTTGTGTATGTTCCGGTGTCAAAGATAAGATAGCCAGTCCCTCAATTAAGATGGGGTATTCTGGTCACTACTTTTCTTCTTCGGCCTCACCTTCACTTAACAGGAAGTGTGATTGAGACTAACGGGCTAACCCGTTCCGCATAAAAATAAACCTACATAAAAGCTTGTACATACTTGCATCTCATAAGGATTTTGTGCGATGAACATGAACACTTATTCCCGACTCATAGATGTTTATAAACATATATGTTTATTCATTACTTAATACCCATAGTACAGACCTTGCCTAGTTTTGGACTAGATAATTAGTGTGTATTTAGATTCATGAATACAGATACAAGTGGTGTTGTTTTTTTTTTATACACGACGGGTTGGTACTTGACCTCAATCACACCTGATGTTAAGTGAAGATGAGGTCGAAGGTGGAAGCGTACTGTCCCGTAAACCCCAACATATTTGGGGGACTGGCTATCTTATCTCTAACACCGGTGTCTACTAGATCCTAACATAATAGGTACAACATTACATACAAAGTAATAATAAAAGGTGGACCTTGTTGCTATACAAACATTGATTGAAATAAATTTTAAAAATCATCAACAAAGCTAATCCTGCCCTTATTTCCACTCTATGTAGAGCCGGCACAAGACGTTTTCTCCTTCTATTTTCCTCCACAGCCGTCATCTTGGATAGACATTAAAAATAAGGCGAATAATGGACTTTATGTGTTATTGTACACTTTTATGAGCTGTTTATGTTTGAGTATGTTACTTATTTTAAATGAGAACAATTTATTTTGTTACGTTACTTTTAAACGCTGTTCTCATATTGACGTGGTATTTATACTAACTGATTTTGACAAGACTAGTTACTTGCATTTCAGCAATGGTTTAGTTCACTTTAGGCATAGTGATGCAATCTTTATACAAGTTTTTAATAGCTGTATTGTTCGTAAGTCCGTTTCAAAATTTGCAAACCATATTTCAACCACTTGCTGGTACCTGATTGAGGTGAAATTTGGCAAATTTATGTAAATTCAGTGACAATGCAATATGATACCATCGAGCTAATCTGATGATGGAGACGGGGTGGAGGGACTCGAATTTTCTGATGGCAAGATAGTCGAATTTGGTCTTGTTTGTTGCCATAAGCACTTTCCATTACCCATGGCGAGGATCCGAAGATGGAGCCAGAAGATTGCCACTGGAACTCTTTCATCGACTTTATGTTACTCGTATTTGTACAGTCAGCTGCAGAGAAAACCACCTATTCACATAACGACTATAAGTACGGGGGGGGTCTGGTTTTTCAGCAGCTAACTGTACTAGAATAATATGTAATAAACATGATGGAACATTAAAAGCTTGTTTGTTTGAACTAGAATGATAAAAATAATTCAAATTTGGAATATCAAATATCTAGATTGCAACACAATTTTAAATGCCTTTTAATTATGTACACCTATTATTTTTTTTTCTACAATACAGAGTTTACAAGCAAACAAACAACACACCTACACTGTGCGAGAATTTTATTTATGCACCATTGGTCTCAATCACAACTGAAATTATGTGAAGATGAGTTGCCGATCCTTTATAGGTTTATCGCCGTCCTGGATATTCAATTTAGGTATATCATGACTGTTCTGACCCACTTCGACTCATTCCTGGCCGGCATCATGTTACACTTGATTCACTTACAATATGACACTATTTTGGGAATTCTATGGGAGAAACTCTACAATTTCTGATGTCCTACTCCACAGGTCGATCTAACAT
This sequence comes from Oegoconia quadripuncta, assembly GCA_949316235.1. Lineage (NCBI taxonomy): Eukaryota > Metazoa > Arthropoda > Insecta > Lepidoptera > Autostichidae > Oegoconia > Oegoconia quadripuncta. The sequence goes on from OX438759.1 coordinate 7,171,278, forward strand.
AGTATATAGGTAACTGTATTATTTGTTTATTTAGAGTATCTTGTTCTTATGTATGTGTATATTTGTAACATAATTATCTTTTGATTAGGTACGTATCTAGGTAGATACCAACCTACACTGTTTTCTAACCAATCAAATAAACACTCTGTCTCTCTAAGAAATAACTCCGTCGAAGATAAGCTCGCTTCTGTTCATCCTTTATTCAATTGTCTTCTGTAATTTGTTTGTGTACAATAAAGATATTATATATATATGTCGTAGATAGCGATAAATTAGCGATAGATTTCATCATTCGAACGGTCAACTGACTAGCATAATACGCGGAAACGGCGCGGTGACGACGTTAACAGTAATATAAAGTCTGCACATCGAAAATGACGGGGACTTTGCTACCAGACTTTAAAGGAGTTGGAGCTCCACTGAACACATCACGGACTGTGAGTGATTCCGATTACCTACTATCACCGACGCGTGGAAGAATCCGGTGAGTCGTTAGTTAATAAGAAGTTGATCAGGGGATTTGAGCAAGGACGAATGATATACTAGGTCCGGCTGAATTCCACAGACTGCACGCGAGGGCCAAGTTATATGGCATGAGGGGTGTGCGTATGTTTACTTTTCACCAGTAAGCATCTCGGGTTCCATAATCATAATCGAATATGAATACGTTGTCTATTCGCCTATAGTAACTTGCAATAATATCGCCATTGCCCGAGCCACCCTTTACCACGCGACTGGCACCGTCCCGGTCGCTACCATGCCCGCCCATCTACGACATATAAATTACTACATACATTTAAGCATTTTAACCTATTTAAATAGTAGTGAAATTGTGAATTCGAAATCACTGCATTAGCAAAAATCTGTTCCTCCATTGACAGGAGTTTCGTACATAAATCAGCCGCCTGTCAAACTCTCCAACTCGCCAAATATAAATTACAGTTGCCGATAGTCACCCCCCACAGACGCTGAAAAAACTTTCAGACCTCTGTGTTGAATTATAATTATATATTATATAATTTATAATTATAATTGCTAGATTTCAACTGATGCCCTTTACACCAATTCAACGAACAATATGAAAATACAGCCAGGTAAAAAAAAACATTCCATCAGTAATGCTTACATAACCAGAAAGAGTAAGCAAAGACAGATCCCGCCTCCACAATCCTCCCACTGTAACTCAGGATCTGTAACTGTAAGCCAGGATCAATAGTGGTACTCGACACGGCTCTTACTGAAGGTAGACGGTGCCCTACGTGATTCTATTGCTACCTTGGACCCCAGACTAATTAAAGAAAGGAATAGGGTGTGTAAGCAGAAAAAGAAATTTCCCACTTCCCCCTCGGCAATGGGAGTGTAGCCAATGAAATGCAGTAATACCAACCGATGTAAGCGAAGACAGTCTTATCATCATCAAACATATACATCAACAGCCTGTATAAGTCCACCACTGGATATAAGCATTGGCATCGTTTTCGATGGGAGGACTGGACAGACGAGTTAGTGATCGCTGATGCTGCTTCCCATCACTAGTCTATTTTGTTATATTTGTGGTTCCTTGGTTTGCTAAGTTTGCTTAGTTAGCTATTTACAGTACCGTAGGGATGGTTTGGTTCTATTCAACATTGCAGGATTAAAACAAAAGTTTACCTAATTTTAAATATTGGCACATAAGATAGATAAATACGCGTCTCAATTTAACAAAAGACAATGATCGTGAAAAATAAACTAACAAAGTGTTTTGAAAATGTAGTTTGAGGTCGTTAGGTATTTTCGTAAACGCCTACATGCCTGCACGTTGTCGGCTAAATGCTATAAATAAGACTTTAAGAATAATTTATTTACTGTAAATATTTTATTAGAAGTCGCCATCACGTACATACATACTTTCATTAAACTTTGAAGCTTACTCGACGTCGCGTCATCTTTTGAAAGCCTGTGTTTTTGCTCTCGTGAGCAAAGGAAGAATAATGTAAATTTGTAATTGGCTGATCTAACTAATATTATAAATGCGAAAGTTTCAATGTTTGTTTATTTGTTGCTCAATCACGGCGAAATGGATCAAGAGATTTGGGTGAAATTTGGTGTATAAGTAGAATATATCCTGGATTAATACATACAATATTTTATCCCGATAAAGTTAGTAATTCCCGCGGGATAACCAAATTAAACATATCCGCGATAAAGCTGCGGGCGGAAAGCTAGTCTAGAATAAAAGAATGCAGTATGACCGGGACGCGTCTGTTAAAATAACGATGGGTATCGTCGATTGGTACGATTGACTACCTGTTTGGTGTAGTAGTTAAAAACTCTGCTACTATACCAAAAGGTCGCGGATTCGAATCCCGCTAGGGGCATATGTTTGTATGATGAATGCGGACATATGTACAGTTATGGATGTTTTTCATTTATATATGTATTTATTTACAAAAAAAAATGTATTTGTGTAGTGGAGTGTGTATCAACAATCTGGTATCCACAACACAAGCCTAGTTGCTTAGTGTGGAACTAGATGGCGCTGTCTGTATATGTCCAAGGATAAAAAAAAATTGAGCAATCAGAAACACTATTTTTTTTCCTTCATTCACGGATTTGGAGACAAGGTGGGAATCGTTAACAAATATTCGTTGCGCGATGTTCACGCGTCAACGCTGTCGCGTCGCAAGTAAACAAGTACGTGTCTAGATTTGCACCTGTCTCGGAAACCTACTCAGGCATGCAGGACTTAACCAAGATTTTTTTTGGCGGAAACAATAATTCGGCTTACAAAACGGATTGACGATACCAAAAAATTACTTTCCATTCATTTCTTATTTATAAAATATGTACGTGATATGGATATATAAGGTTCCAAAATTGTCCCATCAGGTAGAGTACTACGGTTTTTTATACCAAAATGGACTTTCCAATAGACATGTCACATTTCATACATTCCATGCCTCAAACGTACGTAAGACAATCTCTTGTATAAGAAACTCGAACCTAGACCTTCTCAAACCGCGCTGGTTTGAAATTGGGCCAACTTCCAGTAGGGCTACCGGTTGTTTAACGGTACACTAAAATATTATTTAACACTGAAATTCCAGTCGCAATAAGCGCTTAATAAAAATAGATCGTTCGTTACGAAAAAGAAATAAAACTCACGTAGTCATCACAAATTTTCACCGCCGGCTATAAAATAGTTTTACGAGCTTGAAAATCTAGTTACGTATTACAAACGATTCACGCTGTGTGATGGGAGCCGAAAATGAGAGAGCGGTTCAACATGGTTTTATTTGAACCGCACTGCGTCATATGTCGGTCACTGACAAAGTACACGCAGGAATCCAGGATATTACGTCATGATATTACGTCATCTTTTGCTCTATGTCAATCATTAGTTTCTCCATTCAATATCGTTAAAACAATACACACATCAATAAGTCCACTTTTTTATGCACAACGTGATTGCAGGTGACCTCAATCATACTTGATGTTAACTAAAGGTGAGGCCGAAGGTGGAAGCGTACTGACCCGGATATCCCATCTTATTTGGAGGACTGGCTATCTTATCTTTGACAACCGGAACACAACAATGCTATTAACATTGCTGCTTGGCGGCAGATTTGGATAAGATGGTGGTAGCTAGCCCGGCGGACATTTAAAATGCCCTACCACCAACCAAACCGAGTACTTAAACTGGGGATCGAGTTATTCTATTCTTAATATTTTCGGTTATAGTCGACGGCACGAAAACTACCATTGCAGTGTAAGCTGAACGCGTGACGCTATCGAACATGTAAGCGCAGGAAGATCTACTTATCTAGGACACAAAAAACTCTGAACCCACTGGAATTATAAAACATACAAACTCACTGGTTTTAAAGTTGGTAAAACAATGTCCAAGTTTGCGCCATCTAACTTTATTGAGAAAATTATAAAAGTTCTAAGTATGTGGTAAGTAAAGTCCCCAACCCGCATTGGGCCAGCGTGGTAGACTATGGCCCATACTCCCTCATTATGCGAGGGAAGGCCTATATCCCTGCAGTGGGATGTTTACGGGCTGATGATGATGAAGTATGTGGTTTAACCTTGACCATTATTTTAAACAGCTCTACTTTTACTCTGTAAGTGTGGCATCCACATCCAATAGGAGGAAAGTAGACTATTACATTTAGGTACATATCGGCGTATATTCAGTCGCCCATTGCACGTTCCGTTTAAACCATTTGCTATGATAGTCCTTTTTGGAAGTCGGTTAAAAACACATAAAGACTGACCACTATTAATCAACCTATAGGGTAGACGAAATAATAAACATACACACTATATATATTCACAATAAATAATACACACAGTCACACTCAAACAAGATACACCGAAACAAGACACATCCACACAAGATGCACATGCACACATACACCCCTACACATACACACACACATACATTCCCACACACGCAAGATCAACACATACAAGATACAATACACAAGTTACAATGACACATAACGCAACATTGATAATATTGCCAACTTGTAACGTTATTTATTATTCATTAAAAACAAAAGTCATAGCAACGTATTGTTAATCACACCTGCTGCTTTAATGGATACAGTTACTACCTGTGACATACTTACCTATATCTCGTTAACTTTCGTTATTAAAAGTTTAATAATTAACATATTCATACTGTTCACAAAATTTTGTAGTTACATTAGTTTTCATAAAATCATGGATCACGTTGACGACCTGTTTGGTGTGGTGGTAAAAATCCTAACTGCTATACCGAAGGGTCGCAAGCTCGTGTATTTGAGTTATAGATATTTTTATTTACATATGTATTTATTTATAAAAAAGTGTTTTTGTTGTGTATCAACCATTTGGTAGCCTATAAACCTAAGATACCGCTCTGCGAGGAACCACAAGGCCAAGCTAATTTATGTCGAAATTTCAAGCTAATCGCGCGGGACAAAAAACTGATACTACGCGGGCGGAGCCACATTTGAAGGCGAGTGTTTATAGTAATATTTATATAATGTTAATCTATTTATTTATTTCCTTTTTACCTAAAAACAAGAATGAAGTCTGTGATTTGCTATCAAACATCCCTAATATAACGATGCGCGACTTTAAATGATACTAATACTTACGCGAATCAATACAAATTGACCGTGTTTCAACTCATTTGTTTTGACTAACGAACAATAATACCCTCCACCTCCCATGGCCATACCACCTCAAGGTAAAATGGCCGAATCACGGGGAATGCACGACCATGCTAGAGGCTCTCTTCAGTCGTGCACATCTTGATCCCCCCCTACAATCTATTTAAATTACTAACAAACAGTCGAAAATATCCGACTTAATTCGAGCGATATCCAGAATGATCCCTACGTATATCGTGTAGATTAAGATTTTTACTCATGTTGAGCCCTTTCTTATGAAAGCCATTCGAACTCTTCGAGTAATAAATTTTTTTCACTTTGAAAAAACTTTGACTTTTACTGCTTATGGTTAGTTTTTTGGTGACGTAATCTATTCTATGATGCTTGGGCTGTCACGACAAATCTGACGGTACTTCATTTATTCAAAGCCGTCCAGCCGTTTCGATGCTACGAAGGTATAAGGAATCCCACATATTTACATAGATTCACGCGAGAAACATAACCCTTCTTGGAGCCGGATAATAAGCTAAGCTGTAGGTCATGCTGTAACCATTGGTCAGTGCTACGGAACGCATACTTACAAGGTCGTAGCACGCTCTACGCATGCTACAGCACACATCAGGCAGTTGAATCTACCTACCTATATTGGTACAGATGTTTTGATGAATTGTTTGATTTTGATATATAAAATTAAAGTAAGGGCTGTATTTTCTTTTCTGTTGTGCAATAAAGTGTATTATGTATTGTATTGTAAGGGCGGTGAGAGATTTTGTTTATACACGTCGTGTAAACGCTTGACCTTAATCACAGGAAGATTTAACCACACTAATATAATAAATGCGACTGTTTGTGTATGGGTTTGTTCCCACTTCACGCCTAAACGGCTAGACGGATTTGAATTAAATTTGGTTGGTAGATAGATAAGGACCTGATTTAACATATAGACTAATTTTTTTAAATCGATTTTGATGAAATGTTCCACACGGACGTTGCGGACAACAGCTAGTAAGATTTTGAACAATATTATTTAAAAAAATCTGTTTTAAATACATATTCAAATCTAAAATTGTATTCTATTGTCGTGTCAAACTGTTTAACTCCCGACGAAAAAATAGGGGTGTTATAAGTTTGCAGCTTATATCTGTTTGTGTAAATGCGGCCCAACTGATTTGAAAATGGTTACTGATTGGTTCTTGGCCAATCTAGCAGGCCATTAAACCTTTTAACACAGTTGGTTTGTCCATTATCTGAATGCGGCGAAGCCGACAAAGGATGAATCGTTAGATTCATAGTAGTCCCGGGAGTGTCATAAAGTATATAATGTCATGATAAATCCAATATTCTGGTAGTATGTTTACTAGAGACGACAAATGAGAGGAAGACATTGAAAGCAGAGTAAAAGCAGGAAACTATGTGAATGGGGCCTTGCGTGCCAGTCATTGACAAGGAAGGCAAGAGTAGCTATTCACAATGGCGTGTTGGTGCTCACGCTGATGTATGGATGCGAATGTTGGGTATGGCAGAAGAAGCATGAAAGCAGAATCAACGTACGTCAATCAAGTGACTGACGTACTCACAAAAAGTCAGATGCGGTCAACTACAAACCGGCGAGCACGTATAAAACATTTTATGTCAGCAGAAGAAGCAAAAGTAGTATGTCAGAATCGTTGCAAGTGGAAATCAATAGTCCCTAGTCAATAGACATTTATTCCCTAATTTTGTCTCTAATATAAAAAAAACCGTACTCAAATCGCATTACTGAGATAAGTCTGGGCAAATACTGGACACACACATCGCCGTCAATCGCATAACGCCATGGTCTAGTGACTCCGTCTTCGGATCCAACGGTTACGGGTTCGAATCCCCCTAGGGGTAAACATTTTTGTGGTGAATACGATGTTTATAATAAATATTTAAATGACCGTTTATCCGTTACCAGGTAAACATGTAACTAAATATTTTGTGTAAGTGTTCGAAATTTTCATTTATCATTTTGTTTTACTATCACGTAGCTCTATCAGTAAGTACATTAGGCAAAATAAAACTCATAGTAACATCGAACACATTCATATCATTTTTCATTAAAATTTATGTCACTGAAAATAGTTTCTGCGTTGTTCTCTGTGGTTCTCTGTGTGAATTGTCCATCACGCGTTATGGTACAGTATATGTGGGTCTCGTAGGGCCACTGAAAATTTGTCAATAATAAAACTTAGAGTTATAATAATAAGTAACAATATGATTTATAGGTTACAATTATAATAATGTATTGTAGCATATATACTATACTTCTTTGAACACCAGAAATGGTTGAACATGTCTGGAGTAATACTAACCTCTGTCACCTGTCTATAACCCATGTTCTTGGCAATAAATAAATGAATATGATTTTTTTTTTAAATGTACACTAATTTGTAATGTAATATTTTGCGTTAGTAAACCAACACATATACTGCTGTCTACTATATTTTTATCTCCATTGCACACGCATCATTGATATTTAGGTACACGCTAAGGGTGAGGAGAGAATTCCCACTATAGAATAAATCTGCATTTAAAATGCTATACATACTTATTTTTTTTAAATTTACGTGTTTGTCCAATATGCAGTGGCAAACCAATAGAAGCCAGGTTTTTTGGTCGCTGCTTTATTCACAACATTTTCACCTTAACGTCAAATACACGATAAACTTCTAAATTTATTCCTAACATACTCGTAAGTGACGTTTCGAATTGGTACAATAAATGATTTATCATTTATTTAAAGTTACAGATTTATTTAGATGGGCATTATTATCTATCTATGATACATACGTTTATACCGGATGAGTTTTTTATCGTAAGGAAAAAAATAGGTAAATGAAATAGAAGTTATTGGCATAGGTAGTTATTTTTTTTTCCAAATCGCTCGCGCCGGCCATGTATTGATATGCGACTGGCGTGATACGTAGGGTTCCTATCATGCGAAATTTATTTGGAATTCATATTTTCTCCAAGCTACAAACGCGACCGTCAAATGACACAATTAACGCTTTATTCTAAAATGGGTTTACAAATACAAATACATTTATTTTTGTTTGAAAAAAATATTAAACTATCAATGCCCATACTTTCTATTTCACTTATCTAATATGCTCTATTTTATTCCTTACGGTAAAAAAACTCGTCCAGTATAAATTGTAGCAAGTGTGTACAAAAACAATTTTATAAATATTTACTATCGGGGATAGACATGAAAGCAATGTTTTACCTGAATAATCTGAAGCGATATTGGCGATCCACTAAGAATAGGTTTGTTCCTTACGTAAACCTATGTTAACCTAACAACAATGTAACTTCATTCAATTGCAAAGTTCTATTTTCAATCGCGCTGTTGTAACCACTACGTAACTACATACATAATGTGAGTCTACCTCTACCGCAACTACTTGTACTGTGTTCGAGGCGACAAAAGCACTGCGTGACAGCCGCAAATGCAGGGAATGTGTGACGAATCGACTCAACTGTTTCTATTCTCGTTGGGAATACGGATTTTTTTCCACGACACCGTCCTTGACTTGTTCACTAAATCGTGTAATGAATACCATTTCTTTTTAAGTTTTGTTCAATTTGACGAATGAGATTTGCCATTTTATCCTGCGCGAATTATTAAGGACACAGACGTCGTACCATGTAACCAAATAACGTAACAGTAACGTACCAGGTACCAAAATTTAACGATCAAATGCAAGCAAGCTATACGGTATGTAATTAGTAATCGAACGCAAAATTTTTTTCGTGTTACGATTGCAGATCGACTGATCTATCATTTGGAAATCATCGTGAATATATACGTATAATCCATTCACTGTTAGACACATTTTCTCCTGTTTTTTCATGAAGGACTTAAAGCACGCGATTTCAATAAAAACCTCTCCACCCTAGACGTGAAGATCGTAAGACCCGATTCATCTGAGTACATAGATACAGCACTTCTCTAAAATTGTACAGAAAAATTCTTCCTACTTTGTGTTGACAAATGCGAAAGTTAGGAAACCTATGCATATATGAATTAAAGTCTAAGTAACGGGTCGTTACAGCGAATGGGGTGGTAATAGACTATTGCGGTTACGACTTTGTGTTGGTTATTTTATGAGACCACACACTAAATGAAGAGCAATAACTCTTGAAAGCCATTTATTTGGTTACTTTTGTAAAAAACGAATATTACTGTCACGGGGAAATATTAAAAAGGAATTAAAACAACATTAATTATTTTGTTAATTACTTCCGAGGAGATAAAAGTTTGCTACAGTTTGGCATTGCAGAGTTTCTTATCTATTTCCGTCGTCTGAAATTGTAACTAGACTTGTGAATTATACTTAATTAATTGAGAACTTATCTACTACTTACGTAAACAAAGATAAGTAATAAATTGTATTTAATTAAACTATCAAAGTTTTGTAAACCAGTAACAAAGAGATGAGTATTAACTGTGACGCATTCGTTAAGGGTACATTTACAGTCCGATTTGGCAAATTTTTTAATCATAAAATTAAGTTATGTAGTCAATACGGTAACTATAACATTCAACTTATTGTTATTAAATCCTTTATTGCACACAAACCATATATATAGAAATATTTAAGAAAGTTCATCCTACACGATATTCCATACAAACTTTCAAGTCCATATTTTCAAAATACATATAAGCTGGATACATAAATCTAAAGAGTTAGTTAAAAACATTTTCGAAATATCGAATTTAAATTATTATGTTTAATTGCTCGGGGATTTTCTAAATTTTAAATTTATATACAACTAGCTCTCCACCCGCGGTTTCGCCTGCGTGGCATAACTTAATCGCGGATTTGTTTAACTACTCACTTCATGGGTAACAAAAATATTCTATGTTTTAGTCGAGGGTATGTTCTGCTTAAATACCAAATTTCATCCAAATTCGTTCATCCGTTTCACCGTGATTGAGCAACAAACAGTCATCCAAACTTTCACATTTATAATACTTATTAGAAGATTGACTTACGAGTATGAACGAAGTTATGGATAAATATTATTAGTACCTGCAATATTGAAAACATTCAATACTTATAGACGAGTTAGTAACGTAGGAGACAGTAAGCGTTTTTCTTATTCTTTTACGAGACTCACAAACAGTTGTTAAATAAGATAGTACAGTCAGAATTACATACTCGTTACTGTTAATTATTATAGATGGACAACGAAATAAAAGTATACGAGGTATCTATATGAATTAGGCACCATCCTAATTAGACAGAATGAATCGGAGTATATAAATTATTATCACACAATAAAATGTGACCTAGAATTAAGTAGGTATCCAATTTAACCGTGATGACTACAGTAATAGTGGTTTCGATTACTAAAATTCCTGAATTGTATGACCACTAGTGGCATTTTCTATCTGTATTATGTGAGTAATTTACCTTTAAATTCAAAACCTAAAAATACTTTATACCCAAACGTCATTAAACCAAAAATTGTAACATTATTCAATACTTTATTCACTCTAGTTTCCCAAGAATGTCATAAAGAGAGAACACTCATGTTATTTTTGTCGCCGACTATACAAAAGAAATGTCCCACTCTCGGAGACAATAGAAGGTCGTAGTTGTATCATAGCATTAGAATTCGCCTTGGCAGTAGGTCGGACATTACTCGATGGACTTGGCTCATCGACAACTAACAACCAACACTGCACACAGCGAAAGCTAAGCTATACTTGCTATTCACACTGTGTGGACAAAATTAAGAAAATAAGTACACTTCGTTACAACTAATTTTGTAACTGAACTTAACTTTAGCTTTCATAAGATTGTGATAGATCATAGAGCAATAGGGCCTTCGCGGGGCGGTTCCGGGCGTGCCGCGTGGAGGTCCGCGTTTCGCTATGGTGATAGATACATCCATAGGTTAGACGACCTGTTTGGTGTAGTGGTTAGCAACTCTGACCACTATACCAAAAGGTTGCGGGTTCGAATCCCGCTAGGGGTAGATGTTTTTGTGATGAACACGGCAATGTATGCCCGAATTATAGATGTTTTCATTTATAATAAAAATTTATTTACAAAAAATGTTGCCTACCCGAACAAGGTATCACAACGCGATGTACGTTCTCCGATAGCACGAGGTTCGTGCAAACCTAATTCAATGGCGCTGCTAAAGACCGAGAGAGGTGAGACCAAACGAGCACGAAGATGTACGCATGAGCATATTAGGAGAATCTATTGATAAAGAATTTATTCGGTCGAACGATAATGTATACGCTGCGATCGATTGGAATGGTTTCGAACATTCTTTTGTATTTTTTTATTTGAAACTGTGTCTCTAGATATGCTCTTCTGAGATAAAGAAAAGAAACATATCGATTTCGGTTATTTTGTTAAGTGCCGACTAAAATGGTCCTCTAGGTACGGCGAGTCCGTTTTACGATTTCCGAAAAGGAAAAGAAAACAGCTGGCGAAGCCTATTTTGTGTTTCATGAAATTATAAAAATCGCTATAGCGATAGCTTATTCTCCAATATGGTGGAGAATAAGCTTTATGAAAATCTACTAAGAGTGGATTATTTACTATGATGACAAATTTTAAATGCATTTTGCTAAACTACTGGACTATAAATCGGGATAAGTGTTGAGTGCTCGTTAACGTACCTTCGTAAACGAAATTAGGTATTAGTTTATTACTCTAATACCTACCAACCATTAATTTAAGAAAACTCCTTTGCCTCAACGTCATATTAATGTACTATTAGATCTGCAATTTGTTTCAATACTGCCGGTGCAGTCAAGCCCTGAGATTATTTAAACAAGCTATATTTATTGTAAATTAGTAAAGGTTCTAGTGTCGCCGGTACTCACACAAGCTAAATCACGTGTATGTAAAGGGAGATGCGCTTGTGTAGCATCTCGGCACTACGTTTAGTTAGTAGATAATGGAAAATCTTACAGACACACTAAATTATGGGTAACCATTATGTAACAAAAGTCAAATAAATTATTTCTTTATGCAAACTATATAGGGAATGAACTAATTGCGTGTGGCTTTGTTTCGTTTCGTACTAATTTGCAATCTTGCATTCACAATAAAGTTGTGCTACCAAACCACACCTTTTCAGATGTAACATCTTTTGATTATTCAACTAGAAGTAAAAAAATACGCAATATAATCTGTATTAAATATTTTAGTAATATAGTTCAACTTGGCACGATCTAGTTGCCGTGAATGTGTTGAGTGTTGCATGTTTAACGATGTTGTATGCTTTTAGTTTTTGTCCCGACGTATCACAATATTAGTGGTCCGGTTTGTGTGTGGTTTTTTTATATTTAAGACTAAACTAGGAGATATGGCATTTTTCTATTGTGCGTAAATATCATGTATCTTATATTCAAACTAGCTTTCCTCCCGCGACTTCGTCCGCGTGGAAGATTTTATCAAAATACAAACAACAAACTTTCATCCCCTATTTTATCCCCTTGGGGGTAGAATTTATCAAAATCCTTTCTTAGCAGATGCCTACGTCATAACATCTACCTGCATGCCAAATTTCAGCCCGATCCGTCCAGTGGTTTGGGCTGGGCGTTGATAGATCACTATGTCAGTCACCTTTGAGTTATATATATTTAGATGGATACTATTTCTATCTATTACAACAAAATTTGTTTCGCAAAACTTGTTTCCGAAAAACTTGGAGAAAGTTTCTTAACCATAACATACCACTTCCACATAAAATACATGATATTTAATATAATACATTAAATTTACAAAATTTGATGTAAATTGGTTGAGCCGTTTCGATATACTTTTTACTTTTAACACAGTTGCTGTGTATAACTGAATGTATTATATTAAATATCATGTATTTTATGTTGAAGTGGACACTATTTCTATTAAATACAACAAAATTTGTTTCGCAAAACTTGTTTCCGAAAGCTTCTTACCCATATTTGATGTAAATTGATGAAGCAGTTTCTATATTTTTTACTATTAACACAGTTGCTGTGTTTACCTGAATGTATTATTATGGGGTTTCCTTCAATTTATGTTATACTATGATTATTTCGAAGAAATAAAGTATCGTAAATTATTATGCAATAACCTATTTTAGGAATAGGTGAATGTCGTATCTCACCAAAAGGTTAAATCGGGGGTGGAGAAGCAGAGACGTGGTTATTACTCCACCGACAAGAGCATAGCTCTTAAATTAAAGAAGAATTTTTAATTATATCATTCTCGGAAAATAGGCTCCACAACTCTAACTTTTACGGCAAATATCGCATTTAGTAATCGATTTGTGGTCGGATATAGTTCTTCTTTTAATGCTCAGATTAGCATTTGACTTTGTAATAAATTCACCCTTAAATTTTGCTGTAGAGTATATGACTGAATGAAAGTTTTTTTTTTTTTTTTATTTCAATAGATATGGCTTCGGTTACCTCAGGGAATTTCATTTCCAGCATTAGAAAACGCTGTAACCGTGCGGAGTGTGTAATATCTGCATTGATGTTCTCAGTTTCTTTGTCTTTGTATGGAAACGAACACACTAATATCTCAGTACAAATATTTTATTATCATTGTTTTGTAAGTAACGAAATTTGGAATATTGGAATAATAGTAAGTAGTATTATAAAATAGCAGACCGACTCGTTGTGACTACATGTGACTAGCTGGCTCTTATCTCAACCAAAGGACGAGTGCACGAGGTAATTCCACAAACATACTCTCTGTATGGACCAAACTCTAATAGATTAAGCTTTTTATTTACGAATTTAAAGAGATAATATCTTTAATTTGAATTCTAAAACGCGGTAGACCGGTAAAGTTACAAAGAATTTATTATGGTACTCTTTACCGAGATAAAAAATATATCTAAGTATCTTTGGTGTTTATGACTTTTAATTCAGATTACCTACTTACAGTAGTTGCGGAACGCCAACAAGGAAGTGGTGCTAAATATTTGGTTTAAAATGGTTTGCTAAAAATTATAGTGGAATGTTGGAATTTGTATTGTATATTTCGTTTATTTACTCGTACATCAAACTTTATTTCAGGGAATATTGCGTCGGAGTTATTCATTATGTATATTCATTAAATTGAGTAAATGGTTCATACAATATCCTTTGTTCATGTAAGTAATAATAAATGTAGGTAATTTAAAATCACATGTAGTTATCTAAGATTCAAAGTAATTTGGCCCTTGACCGGATAGTGCTCTTATTTTATAAAATTTGTAGTAGTATAGATAATAGATAGGTATTGATTAGATTTATTTTATCTTATAAGGTAATTATTAAGTTCCATGTATATTCAGTTCTGTAAATACATATAAATATACCATTTCATTGTAATATAAAAATTTATAATTATTTATATGTGCGGAAGTGATATTGTTTTGACGACCATCATATTGATGTTGACTTGACAGCAAAGAAATATTAATCTAAAATATTATATTTGTTTTTATTTTTCATTTTATTTTACTTATTTTCACAATGTATATGTGATATCCGTATTGGCTACAATAATTATTTCATCATCAACAGCCTTACACGACCCACTGTAGGGGCACAGCCTCCTCTCACTAGAGAGGGTATGGGCCTAGCCCAGTGCTGATTGGTGGATTTTTGTCAGCCTAGTGGCCACCTGACAGTTAATGTTTTCAAGCTGCCTCTATAAGGCCACTGACTTAGCTTAAAGACTACCTGCAATTGAAAACAACCGGGATCGACACTTTAACTTGTCCTGCGAACTGTATTCAATTGCTACTTGTGATCACCCATCCAAGATCTGAAAGCGCAAGACACTGCTTAACTTCGCTAATTGTAAACGAATAGCGATAGCAACTGCGCCACGAGTGCTTCGACAATAATTATTTAAAAAATAATAAATAAATCGTTTACAAAAACGAGTCACTGAAAACAATTGACATACACGTACAAACTTAATTCTCCTGCATTTTATGAATGTGTAACACAATGTTTGTGTTATACGGATAATAAAATAGAAGGAACTTCAAACATATAAACTTACCTGAGCAATAAAGCACAGAACTTAGTTTCTTCGAGCTCGGGTCGGCGAGACTGCAGTCATCCGGTAGCGCCTCTTGGTTACCAGGGTTTACGTGCCACAACCACACATGAAGGATAATAGAACCTCCAAGTTTTTGTATCAGTACATTTATTCTAGTTTTCACAACCTCGAGGGAAATAACACAGGGAAAGTGAGTTGCGAATAACACTGAACAACCTTTCACATCAACGTTTGTTATGGAAATAGAAACATGAACACCAGAAACAGGTACCTTATTTTAAATATTACGATTTCTGAACCGTATAATAAATATATTATTTGCTTTCTAGCGTTAATCACAACATAGAAGAATTACAACCAGATTTATTATATTGATAAAGTCTTCGCGGGCCGGGTTACGGGACAGAATCGAATGCACTTCGTGGATCTTTTTTACTTTATCACAACCATCGTTGGCTTCATCTAATCTGTCTAAACTTGTCCAGTTTTTTCCGGCATGTCCGGCTACATAGCTCTAACACTAATTTTTATCACTAAAATATTTTAAACTAAGTTTTACTCACAACACTGAAGAGGTAAACATTGACTACATCCAGATTTACATCATGTTAACTCGTATCTCTCGATGATAGTAATAGAAATTCCATTTCAATTCACCGTTACATCGCACATAGAGCCCTAATTGGGCAAATCATAATTTTAAACAAAGTTTTGAGTATTGTTTTTGGCACTTTCGAGTTTGACGGCTCCCATGGTAAGCACGTGAGCACGCGCGGGTGACGAGATTTCCGCGGGCACTGCGAGATATCCACTGAACGCACGCCGCTACAAGTTACATGAGTTTATAAATAGTTATATATCGCGAAACATGTCGCCTGCTCTACTAATTCGCATCAAAACGCGCGGTTCGGAGCGCCGCGGGAACGTCAGGTGGTATCGGGTCGGATCTGTCAGTGAAACTGTGTTTTCAGTTTTCAGATGCGACGTGTGTTCCTCGTACTGTTTGTGCCGTGTTACTAGAGGCACGCTTTCCACACTGCAACCGCTGAAAGGCGAAACCTGTTGAAATAGGATGGGAGGCTGCGCGCGAGAGAGACGCCGATAGGTTTTTTAGTGCCGCCTAGAGTTTCAGAAGCTTATTTTGCTAGGAGCACGTGTGTGCGTGAAAAGTTGCGTGTCCACGATCAGTGGAACGGTGTTGGTGAGTTGTGGAAAACTCTCTTAG
The DNA here is from genome assembly GCA_949316235.1 of Oegoconia quadripuncta. NCBI lineage: Eukaryota > Metazoa > Arthropoda > Insecta > Lepidoptera > Autostichidae > Oegoconia > Oegoconia quadripuncta. The sequence goes on from OX438759.1 coordinate 7,187,696, forward strand.
GGTGCTTACACAACCCCCGGATTTCCTTGCTTTTCAACGGAGTTCCTAATTGATTCCATTAAATATTGCATGCCATCTATGACTGTTGATGCTTTGTTTACAACATAAATACCGTGTAGTGTGCTTTTTAGATTTAACCTAGATCTTGAGATGTTGTTTTTGAAGGACGAGTGTACGAGTGTATATATCTATACAATTTTGATGTAACTGAATACTTACTTAATAACTAAACCTATGATATAGGTACTTATGTTTGAACTTTAAGTTCTATAATTGATTTATTGATTAACAGAACTTTACCATTTTGGTATTCGTACTTTCGTATGCCAAATACAAGACATATACCTAGTATAAAATAGAATTCCAATGTATTAAAAATTAATACTTATTTCCAGTATTTATCTACTTCACATATCTAAAAAATATACAAATCACTTATTAAAAGTAATTTTTTTAATGGGCGTAAGTTCTGTACTTTCAAAACTGAAAAGTCCACATCATCGCTTCCAAGATCCAGAGGTGTCGAAAGTACGAATTAATCAATTTAAAGTGGCATCAGGCCCAATATAAACAACAGTTCACACAGATGCGTGTAATCAAATAGTACGCAACTTTCGTAGGCTGTGTAGAAGAGAGGATGAGGATTGCGGACGCTGAAGTGCGGGTGAGATGACAACACGCACCGTAGTTGCGCACGCAAGAATACCCCCATTACCCCAGACCATCTCTCGCAGCCTCCCTTCCCCCGCTTCACTCGCACCGCCAGAAATCTATACCAAACTGAGACCGCCTCTGACAGTTCGCCAATGTAACTACCCTTCGTTATATCGGGAATCAATTGACAAATGGACTAAGCGTACAGTCGTACAACATCTACACCGGCTTACTAATAACACCCCCCCGCCCCCATGCACTATGTTTGTAGAGCCAAGGACACCTTTGATTGAGGAAAGTTGTTTATCTTTTTTAAAAGGCCCTTAATGGAAAGAACTTCGCCGTAAAGAGCGGCTGTGACGGCTGTTTTCGTGATTAAAGGAATTCCTAATCGGATTTCTCTCTTTTTTATTACATAGATATTGTACACGACCTTTTGATGACAAATGGGTGGGTAATTAATATTGATTGTTGTTTACGCTTCATTGATAAGTGTTGTACGATTAGTAATAATAAGGATGAGTAAGTAATTGACGATTAGCAGGAAAGTGGGTAGAATTAAATTACATGCTATAAACAGTAATTTAAGTATACACTCAAGTATTGTTGTATATAACGTTTATTTCATTATTTATGCTAGTGTTTGGAATACCCAAACACTAATCTTTGAGTTATCTCTGACCACCCCTATTGGGATCAAGGTGGGGATATTATGTGTACTAAAAACTTTTTAACAACAATAACAACCGACTTCACTGAATCAGGAGGACCGGTCGTATCTCTCAATCTGTTATTTTCTGTGTTAACTGTGGCAATTATTTTTATTTGTAGTACATGAAAAAATATCTTTCGTAGTCGTCGCTACTGTTGAAAGTAAATCAATCTACATTATAATTACTACTACACATTGGCGCCGATTTCGAAAGATATTTTTTCATATACTAGAAATAAAAATAATTTCGAACATTAAACTTTTAATGTTTGGAACACCCAAATGCTAATATTTGGGATATCTTTGACCACTCCATTTGAGATAGAGGTCGTGACTTTATGTTATGTATATGTTTCCTAGCCCTTGTAACTCTTTTAACCTCCAGTAGGATTGGATGGAAAAGATTTTAAAGAGAAAAAAACACCTTTGTACATATTTTCTGACTGTATTCTGCTTTTATGTATTGTGCAATAAAGACTTACGTATAATGAAAATAAAATGTAAAGGTTGTATTCTCTCGGACCAAAGATGGTGGTCGACCACTGATTACCATCCTAGCCCTTCGCTTCGTAGATCACCTGCAAGGCTACTACGAGACAACTTAGAGCGATTCGAGTGAGAAAGAATGGCACGCGACATAGTCTCAGTTTCTTGCAGTTGATTGGCTGTCGCTTGACAGCTGTCAACTTGACCGCCAATCGGCATTGAGAGATGTAGGCTATCTCGCACGCGACTCTATGTCACTCGAGTCGCGCTAAGTTGTAGTAGCCCTGCTGGTGCGTAAATTATTACAATTCATACAACTCCCCCTCAAATGAAAAGGCAACAAACATTATGAATATAAATTACCTAAATTGGTACCTGCTCTACTTACCCCCCTCTCGGTGTTCTGTGCTAGCGACATCCACCCACAGCAGGGGTTATGTATACTTGTATCTTTGTAAATCGCAAAACTACCCACGAGATTTGAGAAAATTAGATACAATCTTACCAAATAAACCAAGTCCCTACAAACTTCACTGTAAACGGTTATGGAAGTTTGTTTATAAAAAACCGGCAAAGTGCGTGTCGGACCACGCGCAGTGTAGGGTTCCGCACTGGCCCTCACAATATGCGGACTTAGAATGATTTTTGTTGTTTGACACATAATTTTCAACGGAAAGTATATTTATAGTTTTTCAAATATTAGTCATTAACGTGTAGAACCTACCTTCTTTTTTATGCACAACGGGTTAGTACTTGATCTCAATCACACCTGATGTTAAGTGAAGATGAGGTCGAAGGTGGAAGCGTACTGACCCGGAAACCCCAACATATTTGGGGGACTGGCTATCTTATCTCTGACAACCGGAACACAACAATGATATTAACATTGCATCTTGGCGGCAGATTTAGATAGAATAGTGGTAGCTAGCCAGGTGGATATTTAAAATGGCCTACCTCCAACCAAACCGAGACTTAAAATGTACCCCGCTGGGGATCGAACCCGCGATCTCCGATTCGTAAACTCAATGTTATTTACATTTTTTTTTTTATGCACGACGGGTTCGTACTTGACCTCAATCACACCTGATGTTAAGTGAAGATGAGGTCGAAGGTGGAAGCGTACGAACCCGGAAACCCCAACACATTTGGGGGACTGGCTATCTTATCTCTGACAACCGGAACACAACAATGCTATTAACATTGCTGCTTGGCGGCAGATTTAGATAAGATGGTGGTAGCTAGCCAGGCGGACATTTTAATATGCCCTACCACCAACCAAACCGAGTACTTAAACATGTACCCCGCTGGGGATCGAACCCGCGACCTCCGAATCGTAAACTCAGTGTTGTTTACATTGATCGACGGAGGCGGTTAGTTGCCTATAATTAGTTTACATTTTAACTTCATTATATACAGGGTGAATTTAATTCCATTAACTGGTGACGTCACTCTTGAAAAAACCATTTGGAACCAGGAAATTTCGATTATCCATACAAAGTAAACTATTATGAAACCACCGTTTAATGTTCCTAGTGGAAATTGGTTCGTCGTCAGAAGTGGAGTCACCAGTCGAATTCAAATTCACCTTGTATACTATTGCCGTGAATTTTTTCACGTATCCAAAACCAACCATTTAGCTTTAAGTGGAAGAGGGGAGGGAGAGGCGCACGCAAATCTTACAAAAATTTGCACTTCAAATCTTCATAATTCTTAAACGGATCCCTAAAACGAAACATTGTTTAAGATAACCTCCTTTATTCAAGATTTTATTTTACCACTTTGTCGGCGTGATTAATTAAATATATAGCTTTCTAGTGCTAAGAGCCACTGAGCTAAGCTTCGAACAGACGGACATAAGGACATTGCGACACCATAAAGGAGATCTTTAGAGATATTCATGTTCAACAGCCTTACACGTCCTCACTGTTGGGGCACAGCCTCCTCTCACTGAGAGACCCACAGTCCATAAAACACCACGCGAGCCCAGTGCGGATTGTAAGATTTGTGTCAGACTAGTGCCCACTTGACAGTGCTTTTAAACCGCCCCTGTAGGCCACCGACTTGGCTTAACTACTGCCTTCAATTGAAAACAACCGGCACCGACAATTTAACGTGCCCTCCGAAGCAAGGAAGCACACATATTAAAATACCAACTAGTTGTCACCCATCCAAAGATTGACCACGCCAGACAGTGTTTAACTTATCTAATCAAAAATGAATACGACTGCGCTGCGCCCCGAAAACTTAGAATTCTAGCAGATGAGAATATTTATTTATTTTCATCCCATTAAATACTTAATATAGGCTTAAGATATCTGTAATAAGTATATGGAAGATAGGAGCCTAAAAAACCTATTTGTGCTATGGTCGTTTAGCTACAGCTTTTGGACTAAATGTGATTTTAACTTAACGCAGAATACTATCTTACTTAGATATTAAGATAACTACAAAAAAAATCCTCAATGTACGTATTAATATATACAAATTCAGATAAAACTTTATCATTGTATGACGGCCAGAGGTGTGTTTCTGTAATGTGTGTATCAATGAGACCATCGATTTCGTTCAGACATGTGATTGGTTGGCTCATCGGTCGCTCGGCAATTTGGCGGTTTCTCATTAGTCAACGTAATCGAGGACGATACCGATGAAGTTACAGAAAAGTGATATAAATATAAAGTTCAGAAGTTCTGTTTTTTCGTAGTCAAATTTTAGTAGCCAGTTAGTAATTTTCTTTTGTAAAAAATATTTGAAAAATATCTCTATACAATTCGCTTAGCCCTAAATAATTTATATTTAATTCATAGTTTCAGAACCTTATATTCAATCCATTCACAATATTATGAGCAATGTCAACAAAATTAAAGCTAACAAGTTGCTACTTCATAACAGTGGAAACTGACAAACTATAGCTAATGACAATACAAGAATGGAACGAAGTTTTGACAAACGACTACACTGATAACCTGCTCCAGGAACTAGCAATTTGAATAATTTATCAGAGACAACCAACTATTCGGCGTGGTTGAAAGTTTTCTTTATTGTAAACTAACTTCTGCCTGCGTCTTCGTTCGCGACGAACGACCAGCGTTACCTTTATGTATCGCAATACTGATGAGTTGAGAGAGGTAACTACTAGCCGTCTTGTTGTCAGAGATATCTACCAAACATGTAGATAATTCATAAACAGCAATTTCTTAATTTTTCGTTCCGCACCATTACTTAATTTTGATACTTAAAAATGAATAACGGAACCCCTTTTAAGTATCACATTTTAACTTCATTATATACAGGGTGAATTTGAATACATGTAATTTCCATTAACTGGTGACGTCACTCTTGATTACGAACAACTTTCCCCAAGAAACTATTTGGAACTAGGAAATTTCGATATTTTTCCCGTATCCAACCATTTACCTTTTAAGGGGAAGAGGGGAGGGCACACACTCAAATCTTACAAAAATCAGCACTTCAAAGTTTCATAATTCTTAAACGTACGTTTACGTGCTTCTACCCACCTAACATGTAAATCAGGAACAAACTAAACTAACGAACTTAATTTTTTCTCTAATATATTTAGCATTTAATATAGTAAGTTATTTACATCGAACATAGAAAAAAAAGAAAATATAAAAATAACATAATATTTACATAATTACAAAAAATGTACATTACTGAGATGCATTTGGACAAAGACTGGACATACATACGCATCATCCTCATCATCTGACCTGAGCAAAGTGGGCACCAGCTCTCAGATCGCTGGCAGATCTCAGAGCCTTGGACCTAATAGTTAAAACTTTTGCAATTTTTTTTGTGTCAAAAAACCAAGAGCCTAATTTCTCCACGGCAAGAGTCGTAAACTCGTGGTGACGCTTTTTGCGGCGCTTGTGACTTTGAGAATTATCCGGAATTCATTACAATACATAGCACCAAGAAGAATAACAGTGCGGTCGAATATTTTTGTATGTGTTTCTGTGATATGCAAATAAACGTTTTATCTGTCTATTGTGGGTAGTTAAAAGCGACTCTTCCTATAATAATACCAGTTGCGTTGGCGCGAAAATCGGTCAATGTCGGCGTAGAAACATATAAATATCAACAAACAAAATGTCTCCGTTGGAACCCTTTTCTCTTTTATTATTGGGTTAAGACGCAACATTGCCGGCTCTGTTGTTAAACATCCTACTGGGTAGATTCTTTTAGGGTTCCATAGACAACAAGTAACTCCTATAGTTTTGTCATATCGTCTCTGTCTCTCCGTCTGTTCAAGACGTAGACAGAGAATAGTATTCTCTGTCTACGGTTCAAGACTTAGCTCAGCGGTTCTTAGTACTAGAAAGCTTAGTATGAGTTTATATGTTAATCCCGTCGACAAAGTTTTTCTTTTCGCTTTTGACAGCAGAGATCATTGATCAAAGAAAATTACAAAAAGTGCAAGTTTATGAAAATATTTATTTCGAATAAATTTAAGTTACATAAATTAACAAGACTTTATGTATTTTTTAAATCATATGTAATAATATATTATAACAAATCGTTTATAAACCCATATCATATGGCATCTCATACCATGTGGCAAGCACGGATACGGATACGGATACGAATATGAATATCTTATTTTTGGAATTATAAAAGTGAAAAAAATCTATGGGATCTATTAGTTGGTAAAATGGTTTTCGAAAACATGTTCGGGACTCGGTAATCATGATGGTGTAGTGGTTAGAAATTCTGCTGCTATACCAAAAGGTCGCGGGTTCGATTCCCGCTAGGGGCATATGTTTGTATGATGAATACAGACATGTGTTCCCAAGTTATGGATGTTTTTCATTTATTGTGTATTTATTTACAAAAAAAAAAATATTTGTGTAGTTTATCAACCATGTGGTATCTATAATACAGATAGCGCTGGGTGCTGTGTGTATGTGCAAAGATATTTATTTATAGTATATGATTTTTAGGCGTTAAGTCTGACAGAGTATCTACGTATGGAAGTTTACACGCTCGTAGCAATTAAAAATAACAAATTTCCACATTATGTATAATATCTAAAAAAGATCGTCGAAAGTCGCTGGTTACAGACCGCTTCCAACCTCTCCCTCAGGAAATCAATGGGGGACTTCCTGTGGTTGATATTTTGATGATGAGATAGGTGAACCAGTAGAAAGCAATCAGCACTAAAGTTTTGATTAAACAAATGCAAAACGCCAATAGGCTATAGAGGTGACTGACACGTTAATTCAACATAACATCAGTATAAGCAGGAAGTTTTCTAGTTAGACACTGTCTAGAATTCATTATAATGACGTCACGTCATGATTCACCACTAATTCCGCTAATTTCTGAAGACTGGTTTTTAATCATGACTGTCGGCCTTTAGCATTGCTACGGTGATTTTATCGTCTTTTGCCACTGGAACTAGGGCTAAAAATTTGAATAGAAAAATCTAGGGAAACTGATAGGTACTCGTAGTTTTCCTACATTCTGAATAAAAAATTAAAAATGTTGACATTTTATAATCTCTAAGTTTTCAGGAAAACATCCTAACCAGAGCTCACGTGACAATTTCTCAATAGGTACCTAGATACTTACTCAAGAAAGAATTTAAAGTGTTGTGAATAAAGACTAAAAAAGAGAATTATTTAAGTTATCAATTTAAAAATCACATTTTAACTGGCTGACATCCCAATTATAGTTCCGATAAAAATTTTGGTATATGTTAGCCATGATTAACTCCCATCATAATCCTTATATCCATGCCTTACAAGTTCCGCACTGTTGGGGCACAGCCTCCTCTCTCTGGGAGAAGGTATAGATAGGGACCATAATTCACCATGCGGGCCCAGTGCGGATTGGTGGGTTTGTGTCCGACTTGGCCACCTGACAATACCGGGACCGACTATTTAACATGCCCTCCGAAGCACGAAAATACTCGTATTAAAATGCCACTAGTGACCACTAGTAGTCACCGGATAGCTGACTATGCCAGACATTGCTTAACTGAATCCTACAACCTTGGTCTTCAAGAGCAGAGTGAATAGACATTTACTGGGACCGCATGCTTCATCTTCGACCACATATCCGCCTGGCTAGCTACCACCATCTTATCTAAATCTGCCGCCAAGCAGCAATGTTAATAGCATTGTTGTGTTCCGGTTGGCAGAGATAAGATAGCCAGTCCCCCAAATGTGTTGGGGTTTCCAGGTCAGTACGCTTCCACCTTCGACCTCATCTTCACTTAACATCAGGTGTGATTGAGGTCGAGTACCAACCCGTTATGTATAAAAAAAAAAGAAAACATCGTCACTTTCCATTAGGTGAGATTGTGGTCAAACGCGAATCTAGTCAATCATAACAAATAGCGAATGCGACTGGGCGACGAGTGCTTCTTCTCCTATTATATAAATATCTTCCATGCTATTTTCTCCGCTCCATTTGTGTCAATCTGAACCATCAAACATTCATCCGTCCGGCGAACATTTAACCGGACTGTAAAGGTTTTTATCTGTTTCAGACTGTACAAGTTGTCCCTTTTTACATTTGAAATCCAAAACCCTAAAAAGTACGCTAAATCAAGTTATTTTATTCAATTTGCTAATGTAGTTGTCCCAGTTCTCACAAAGATACATATCATCTTGCTAATTTGCGCAGAGCGAGCCAAACCACGGCAAAAAACTAGTGGTGTGCGCAAATAAACTAGTCAAACGAGTCAGTATTTATACGTTCACTGCCGTATATTTGCTGCCGGGAGTTCACATATATTTTACACAACGTACTTTTGCATATCGCCCTCTGTCCCCTGGCTCCACTGAGTATAATATGGCATTGAAAAAGTTACACAGAACATTCAATTTCCGCTTACCCAGCACACGAGGCGTCACATCAAAGCGAGTTCATATTGTTGATACTGTAACATGTAATGAAGTTTCGAAATATGCGTTTTATTAACTGCGACCTCCTGTGAAATGTACAATCTGTGAATTCATTTGAGTTTGGATATGTCTCGGGGATATTTTTAAAGGCGTGATATTATTACCCCACTAGTGATATTTCTCATGGATTTTTGTTAATCCTCTCAATTTGTTGCAAATCACTGACTTGTTTAAGTGATATTATTATTTCACTGGGTACATTTAGTGATACTGTAGGCCAACAGGTTTTCTACACTAAAGATATAGTTATTTCATGATTTTTTGCCAACTGTCTCCATTTGTCTATCATTTCTATTCTATTGTCAATCACGGACTACTTTCAACGACATAGTTATTTGACTGAATATTCCCAGTGATATTGTAAGTTAATGGATTTTTTATTATAAATAATTACCTGCCTCTTATGCTAACGTAAGTACGTTTAAAAACAGATAATAGTCACACTGAGAGTCTACAAATATCAAATTTATAAAATTATTGAAAGTGCCAATCAATGATCGTTTCACTATTAAATAATAGAGACGCACTATCAGTGAAATTATCTAAAACCAATTATGCTACAATATCATGAGTATGTCCGATAAAATTACTGAAATTAGTTCGTGATTAATCGTGATGTTGTAAGAATCGAGGCTCCTAGGATTGGGACGTATATACAAAAGTACTCTGTGATTGGGACCAATCGCGCTATTTTACAACGGTTTTACCGTTCGAACAGAACGTTTTTGATTTTGGGTTAGCTTTAGTTTAGCTAATGTAAAAAATAAAAAAAAAAATAAGATAGCCAGTCCCCCAAATGTGTTGGGGTTTCTGGGTCAGTACGTCCACCTTCGACCTCATCTTCACTTAACATCAGGTGTGATTGAAGTCAAGTTGTGCATAAAAAAAATGGTGTTGTGCTTTTTTTTATGAACGATTATATCGTTGACCTTACCTAAGTAAAACCATATCCAAAATATTCAGAGCTAACTAATTTCTGTTCAAGTAATTAGCGCGAAACGAAATGTGCTTAACGTAACGTTTTTGGTTATGGTTTAACTTTGGAGTTACCGTAGAAACTTAGCGCGATCGGCCCCCAGATGAAGGTCGCGGGAAGTCGCTGAATGCAAACAGCTTCCAACCGGTCGCTCTAGAAATCTTATGGGCAGGCATTTTTTTGTTTTATATAAATATGTTTTATTATCTATTCAACCCCTTCAATACTATAACGCATTTAAGTATACACCCTATGTATATGAATAGAAACGCGATCGGCTAGAATATTGGTGCCCTAGTCAAGTTTTTCAACCTTGAATGGAGGAAAAGAAATTTATGGGGTAATATGCAATACAGTGTCTTTTAGTGTTCCGTATCAACCACGGGCAACGGGATTATTGGTCATTCACAGCGTAGGTATCATATCCAATAAAGATGTTATTGGTCAGTATTATTAAAAATACGGTCAATAAACAAACAGTCATTTTAATAATATTACAACATGGATTAATACTTAAGAGCATTTTGAACAAGCAGTTGCTTAAAAAATGTAAAATTGACTATTTTAAGTGTACTCTGTGTACCTACAAAATAAAGCATTTTTGACTTTGACTTAGAGGATTTATTCCTTCCAGTAGCATCCCCATTGGATAAATGAAGATTTCTTTTTAAATACAGAAATAAATCAGAAAAATCGCTCTGACCTTCACTATCCTTTGATGGGAGATATTTTCCAGAAATGACAATTATAAAAATAAATGGCTGTTTTATCTATAATTTCCAATTCACGAAAATAACCGTAATTATAACTATTTAGGTATTATTTATAATTAGCTTTTAGGCTTTTCGAGTGCAGTTCAGAACGACATTTATGATTTATTTATTTCATAAGAAATCTTAATTTATCCAATCTAATCTTAAACATACAAGAATATACAGTTTGAGTATCTCGCCATTACAAATAAAACTGCAGCATAATTGAACTGCAGTCAAACCACGTGAAATAAATTTGCGTTCAATCGATAAATTTGGTACCGCGAGCGAATCATGTAGTAAATTATGCTAACTTGATAAACCTCTATCCATTAGACGTCCTTATCTTTACTTCTAGGGCACTTACGTGGTACTACATTTAACAATGGAACGCACATGAGCTAAGCTGCAAATTATTAGCGATCAAAGGCAAATTCTTTTATGTGGTACGATGGGCTGTCATTTACCAACCGTCCACATCATAGTAAACGTACATAAATATATTCACAAGCAGCGGTACACACAATACGTATGTACATAAACCAAGTAAATATATTTGTATGATGAATACAGACATATGTTTCCGAGTTATGGATGTTTTTCATTTATTTATGTATTTATTAAAAAAAAATGTATTTGTGTAGTTTATCAACCATCTGGTATCCATAATACAAGCCTAGTTGCTTAGTGTGGAACTAGATGGCGCTGTGTGTATGTGCAAAGATATTTATTATTATTATAATTTTTTTTTCCAAAAAAAAATATCACAAAGTAGCTAATTTATATTTTCGAATAAACAGTTATCTCATGCGAACATTTTTCAAAATTATAAGTAGCTATTAATTACAAAATAATTTTGATACTATGAAAGCATAATATAAAATATCAGACTATATATAGGTATATAGATGATAATTATCCCTGGACATAACCAGTTCGTTCACATGCCAGGCTATTTCACAATTGTGCCTTTTTGCAAGTATATATAAAAAGAGATTTTTAAAAGAGCAACCCCTCGAATTTTTGCTTGTTCTTCTTAGGAGAAAATTGCCTTTCGTAAGAGGCTTTTAAAAAATGTAAAATTTGACTACTTTAAGTGTAATTTTTAACTTAAACCTCTGAAACTCAGAAGTTCATAGTAATGAACTTAATTTCACATTGTACAAACATTGGTATGTGGCAAAGCAAATCTCCGAATTCTTATAGGGCATCTTTATCGAATCGAACTCGCGACATCTGTTTTGTAAACCTTGTGTTGTTTACATTGACATACTGGAGCTGTGTAACTGTAATGATACTTAAATTCTACTCAAGAATAGTTTACCGGGGTGGAAACTTCGGCACATGTTCGATGCTGAATTAATCAAAATCTAATTTAACTTACAAAATATTTTACTACTATTAAATTAACTTTTCGAAACATTTACACAAATTTAATGTAACTGCCATCGACATAACTGCATCGCACGTTACTGCAAAACCGTTACAGCAATATACGTTACCTAAATAACATTACAACCACGTAGGTACGTTACCAGCGTTTGTTTTCAACAATCTTCAGGGAAACAGAAGCCTCCTTGTCTTACAAACCATAAGGGGCATGTTTTAACATGGATATTGTTAAACGTTAATAACGTTAATAACGACGTGCAAAATCTAATTAAACTTTATTTTGTAAGGTAAATTAGATTTTGCACGTCGTTATAATATTTGCTGTATTACTGTAACGTTTTTGCAGTAACGTGCAATGCAGTTATGTCAATGTCAATTTAACTACTATTAAATTCACTTTTCTAACCATTTACACAAATATGTAACTGCCATCGACGTAACTGCAACATACATTACTGCAAAAACGTTACAGCAATATACGTTACCTAAATAACATTACAACCACGTACGTTACCAGCCTTTGTTTTCAATAATCTTCAGGAAAACAGAAACCTCCTTGTCTTACAAACCCTAAGGGGCATGTTTCAACATGGATATTGTTTCGATTTTCAATCCAAGTCGCTTCTTTACCTTTTCCGCGATTTCCATTAGAAGAAATAAAGTCTTCACCTGTTCGCGGCTTCTTAGTTCCGTCATCGAGGAATAATATTTTCCGATCTCCATTCAAATCAATCGTCATAGTGGCTACAGTAACAGGCTTGTCTTTCATTGAATTCGGTCTCATTATGATGTCCACGATGACTCCTTGGGGCGGTACAGGGTATGATCTCATTGTTCTACTTTGTGACGTCACAATCAGTAACAAACTCAATAGAATTCTCAATATCATTGAAGACATATTGATACTTCGTGATTGTGGGTATAGTACTTGTTATAAAGTTAATTTGTAAAACACACAACTAGTTCTGATCGAGTCGGACAATACAGTGGTCGATGATCTTTTTTTCCTCTGTTTTATACGATTTAACCTTTGAAATAATTTATAAATTGACAACATTTCAAAACGATCGAGGATAATGAACGTTAAGTGTAAATATTACAAATCCACGTTGACCATACTTACCTATTTTTTCCTGTTCAAATTATTATTCTCTCAGTAATTGTAACATAATATTTGAGATTTGGCTTTATTGAAGGAACCTATGATTAGAGCAAAACCCTCTTGGAGTTCGAAGGTTAATGTATGTCGAGCTTGTCAAAGCAATTTGATGCTCTTTTTAGTACTTAATAGAATACCAATCTCTAAATTTTTCATTAATTAGAGATTAGCCAAAAATTTCTAACGGAATATACTTAATGTGTCTTTTAACAAAGAGTAAAAGTATACTAAATTGTCGCTTTTCAGGGGATTTCTAGAAGAGATCACTTTTTTTAGTATTATCCTTGTATGTTTGTTCATGGTGTGTATTCTCATATGCAATAACGTGTTAAATAAATAAATAGATTAATAAAATAAAAGGCCAATTTTTATGTTCGTTATTCCTTCAATGTTATACGGTAGGTAATTGAAACGTGATTGAGGATTATCATCAATATTATCCAAATATTGTACTCGAACTTAAAGAATCACGAAACCTGTATTAATATTTACCTTACAGTCACCTAAGCCCAACGGTAAACACCGGGAAATTGACCAGATTTTCTTGATCCTTCCAGTAGTAACGCAAGGAACACCAAAGCAACGAAATAAAATTGAAATGTTGTCAAGTGTCGTGTCAAATTCCCCCGTTACGCGCATTTACGTTACCGAGGAGACAAATTGGTGCTGAATCATTCGTGTGACGAAGCAGTGTCATTCAGCTCAATGACGTTTTATAGTTCCGCAGTCAAGGTGGGAATCCTTCACAGACTTACAGAAGAGTACCATGTGGTACATTCTTGTGTTGTATGATCTACTGCATACCATCTACTTGAAGTGGCAACATTTGTAAAACGTTGTCTCTAGCTCTTCAAAGCAACTAGAGAAGTATTTCCCAGAAATACAAGAAATCCAAACTGGCCATGACATCATCCAAAAAACTATGCTTTATCAAAAGAAATGTTATTCTACGAGTATGTGTATAAAAATATACATAATTACATAGCAACACATTTAAAGGACTTGCCTTATAAACAATTCGAAAAGTCTGCAAGAATGGTTGATTGTGTGCCCATTTTACTCTGCTCAGGAATTCTTGGATTGCAAATAGTTTTTTTTTGTTTGTTTTGATTGTTGACTGTACATTAGGTATATTATACATTACCGATATTTTCATGTCGTGTAAAACCATAAATATGAGATACTCCTAATCTAAACACTTTCATCTGTAGGTACCATATTTAGTGCAAATAAATATAATTTTATTTTAAAATATCAGACTATTTGGATGACAATCATACTCGTAGCTGTGACCAACTCGCTCGCATATCAGGCTATTTCACAATCTAATGAAGAAATAAATCGTACCTGTTGTAATATTAAAAAGTAGTTTCAAAAGAGCAATCCGTCGAGTTTCCGACGAAAAGTAGCTTTTTGAACGAGCAGTACCTTCAATATAAACTGACTATTGTAAGTGTACCCTGAGTAACTACAAAATAAAGATAGTTTTTTACTTTACTTGTCAATTAAATGTACTCAAACTCAAATCATTTATTGCATTCCATGTTTGTTTTGATGACATTATGGTGTACTGTATCAATAAGGACCTTATGAAGGCACAGCAGCATGAGAGAGTAGCCGGCACTAACTTAAATAATTACTTATGAGTATCTATTCAATTCATTATTCACATTATTTACCAGCTAGATATTTAACCTTATTATATTATCATATGTGTGTTTACCATAGTATTCCAATTATATTATAAATGTTTCTTTTCAATTATTTATTAATGGCATTTATTTAATACTAATGTATTATATTATAAATTATAAATAATATTAATACAAGCCTTTATTTAACTTGCAATGTTCGTGTGTAAGTTTCTCGTTTCAAAATCTGCTAGTAAAATTTGAACTTTTCCTGTTTATTTATTGATTTATTTATTTAGACCTGAAGTTTTGGATACTCGTTCTGATGACAATACATTTATAGGATAGACATGAACTGATGCTATTACAGCCAGGATCGTCTCCTCACGAGGGGAAGAATAGTATGTTTTAATCATGATGGAGTATAACATACATACGCCTGTTTCTAATAAGGTTAGGCAGAGACCACAGTCTTTTACTTGCTACGATTCGAACACACCGCTTTTGCTTCATTCACTCTCATAACAAAAAAAAAGCTTCTTTCTAAAGAATTTTGGTGTTCGTAAAAATTTTTGGATAGTCGCAAGTTAAAACGATTAAAACAAACAAACATCCAAACGTTCGCATTTATAATATTAGTTAGATTCTACATAACAATATTAAATTGAAAATTTATCGCTGAACACTGCCAGTTTTCTAGTCCGCAGTAAAATCAGCTTCAAAAAGTAAAGTCAGAATATATATTAATTTTGATAACTTGGAAGTAAGTTATCAAAATTAATATATATTCTGACTACGGACCCATATTGCGCGTGGTCCAGCTCGTTGACCGGTTTTCTCGGCCCAACGACCATGCCAATTAGATAGGAAAATACCAGAAACCCCTGTTAACTTATTTCGTACATTAACCTTACTTATAAATTAATTATTTTTAACAAACTTCAATCCAATTACTAGGATACCTACTTATAAAACCTAATACTTGACCTCTGATACTCAAACTAGGTCAAACCTGTACCTTGAGAATATTGTATACCCTAACATAACTAGTATAAGCAGTATTAAAAACAGCGAGTTTTGTCACTTTTGAAGAAGATCCTAATTGCCACGCTGGGCAGATGAGTTGGCGATCGCAGATTTTATTCTTTCGGAGCTCTGCACCAACGACTGCTGCTGCTCATCACTGGATCTACACTGTTATACTCTTAAGACACCCAGAAGAAATGGGTTGGTTCTAGTCTATCCCTGGTTCCCCACATGAGATTTGGTGGTCAAATTTTAAATTTTCAGCTACCGCTTATTCAAAATATCCATTTAGAAGAACAAGCAAGTAACATTAATGAAATTAAATTAAATTAATCATTTATTCATGTAGGCAATACAATATGCACTTATTATTTTCAATTAGGCTTAAATCATTAGGCTCGAACAATGTCTTTTATATGTCTATTATAAGTCTATTTTATAACTTAAAACATTTAGGTAATAACTGAGTAATCTGTAGATGTAATTATGTATGGTATGTTGTACAGATGTAAAATATTTGTTTTTCTTAAAGAAATGTAACACCTGATGAAATTTCCTATTTCTTGTAATGCAGAATTGAAAGTACTATAGACTTGTAAGGTGTATTACTTTACTTGTGAATAATAGTGTTGCAAAATTTATGAAAAATTAAAGTTTCGTTAATAAATTCTTTTAAAGTCAATTATGAATTTCAATTTCTCTCAGCCACTTAATTACCACCGTTATTTAAACTTATTATACCTACTTGATGACAGATTTACGGAATTCTTTTTGGAGTCGTACTAAAAATCTATAATTACGTTCGCTGTTAAAATCAAATATAAAAATATTGTATGGCACATTTGGTATGAAGCATTAAGTATGAACCACGTGGGGTCGATGGGGACCCTGGAGTCTCGATAAAGATGAAATACGGCCGAGGCCACTCAGATTATAGTAATAAATACTGCTGAAAATATGCTGGTGCACTGTAATGTGGCTACGACCTGGGTCCCCGGAGATTGCCTTCGTATACAAATCACTATAACATGACTTACCTACATTATTATAGGGTGCTCGTATCTTTGTATAATCTAGAGGACTATCATGTATTGTAACATACTATTTAGCAGAACAAATTTATGTAGTATATCAACTGTAGTAAATTTATGTAGCAATATTTATGTAGTATATCAACCATCTGGTATCCACAACACAAGCCTATAGTTGCTTATTGTGGAACTAGATGGCGCTGTGTGTATGTCTAAGGATATTTATTATTATTATTCCCGCCCTAAAAATTTCGCCCAACATTTAAAAATAAAAAATAAAAAAAATTGGTGCAAGATAAAGAAAAGTTTAGGAAACCTATAAGGAGAAGAGAAGTATAGGTACCTAGTTATTATGCCAGTACATATACCTAGTATAAGACCTCTTATACTTTGACGTACATGGTACGCAGGTAACTCATTTGTTTAAGTTCGCTAAAAACACGTTACGAGCATCAATAAAGAAATATAAAAGGAAATGTCCTTACTGACCCAGAGAAATAGTCCACGTGGACCGATGTTGTCGCAATTTGGCATATTCCTTAGATTACTGTTAAAAGTTGAAAGGAAACCGTTTGACTTGGTATGGACATGTTATGAGAAGGGATGAAACGCATGTTACTAAGAGAGTGATGAATATGGATGTCGATTGTAGGAAAGGACGAGGAAGACCACGGAAAAGATAGATGGTGCAATGGGTGATATGAACGAAAAGGGCGTGAATGATGAGGTAACGTCTGATAGAGGAGATTGGAAGAAAAAGACGTACTACGCCGACTCCAAATAAATTGGGACAAGGCAAGTAGATGATGAGTCCTTAGATTACTTAGATGCGCACTAGGAAGCGAAACTTTTCACTCCAAATTCATATGAATCTCTATGAAAATAAACAAACATGTGTTTCAGCATTTTCCATAGTTCCTTCTAACATCAACGAAGTTATTAAAACATGGCTGGTATAACTTAGGAATAAAAGTTAGTATTCATCATACAAACATTATTAGTTAAATTAGATGTAAGAGAAAGTCTAAAAAGAAATTGTTTAAGTTTAACTGAAACTTATCTATCTCAAGATAGGTGTCAAGGAAAATATAACAAAATCCAACCAAGACCCTCTGAACATTATTATAAAAATTAATTGTATTGTATATTGTACCTTAATTGTATTGACGACTATACCTAACTATTTAAAATATATTTCAAAACACAAAGCAGAAATTGTCCATAAGAAAATATTATTTATTATGTAGGCATTTTTACGACAACGGAATTCTTATGAGGCAATTATTATTTTTAATTGTTATTTATGTATTACTTTCTAAATATTTCCTTACGTTCAATTTTTATTACGAGTAGATACTATATATAGAGATGTTTTATAAGTGTAACGGTTTTAAATAATTGTATATCAAAATGTATCCAACGTCAAAATTACTCCTTATTTTTTGGTAAGTACAAGAAACTAAAGTAAGGCCCGTATTAATGAAGCGATATCAAAATTGACATCGAATTTGAGTTGACACTTGAGACAAAAATAAGAAAGAAAAAAAATAGGGCATATTAGGTTAGTGAAATAGAAGAAACTGGCATAGGTAGTTCATTTATTTTTTACAAAACCATCATCGACGCACGCGCCGGCCGGAGATTGATATGCGACTAGCGGGATTCGTAGGATTCCTATCATGCGAAATCATATTTATTTAATTATTTAATTATGAGTTTAACGCGACCGTTAAATGACACAACGCTTTATTCGATGATGGTTTTGAAAAAATAAACTACCTATGCCAATACCTTCTTTTTCACTTACCTAATATGCCCTATTTTTTTCCTTACTGTAAAAATCCTTACTGTTAATTCCGTATACAGATTTTCATGCAATTGATAATAACTGCAGTTTTTTTGAAGTTGGCTGATTGGCCTATTATATATACTATAACGATATAACCGTCAACCATTTACAGCGTGGGCATTTATGGAAAGAATATAAATCAGCCAGACAGTTCTGAAGGTGACCCACTCAATCTAACCCCTTTAGTAGAAAAGGGAGAAGTAGCTAAAGCTAGAAAGCTGTCTGCTGTAGATCCCACTATATTCGCCGGTGTTCAGAGTTACGCAGCTTTTTTCAATGTCAACAAGACTAATAAATGGAATTTATTCTTCTGGTTCTTCCCTGCTGAGGGAAAGCCATTGGACACAACTCCGTTGATAATATGGTTACAGGGAGGTCCAGGATCATCCTCATTATTTGGACTGTTCCAGGAAATTGGACCTATAGAAATTGTGAATAATAAAGGTACGAACATTTTCTGATTATTATTGGCTAATAACCTGGACAGGTTGATGGTGTACAAGGGAATGATGGTGAGATTGAACAGGACATCACAAATCAATCAACGCGAGTTGGATGAAATGGCGACAGGTCATGGAAACAATATGTAGGTAACTCACGGCTGCCACTTAAGTTAAAGGGAAACATTTATAAATCAGTAATAAGACCTGTTGTAATGTAGGGATCGGAGTGTAGATCCATGAAAAAGACGGATGAAAGGAAATTGCATGCAGCGGATATGATAATTTTGAGATGGATAAGTGGAGTACCTAGGATGGATTAAATAATGAATGAGTATGTAAGAGGTAGTTTAAAAGTGGCACCCGTGACAGAAAATTTGAAAGGAAATCGTGTAGCTTGCTATGGGCATGTTATGATAAGGAATGAAACGCATGTTACTAAGAGAGTCATGAATATGAATGTCGATAGTTGGAAAGGAAGGGGAACACTACAAATGGATTGAACAGATGGATGGATTGTATTAATCATCAGTTCGTAAACATCCCGCTGCACCTTCCCTCATATTGAGCGAGTATGGGCCATAGTCCGCCACGGTGGCCCAGTTCGATTTTTTTTATTTCTCATGCATGTAGGTTTCCTCGCGATGTTTTCCTTCACCGTTTAAGAGCAGTCGGATAAGTGCACATAAGTATTTAAATTAAATTTCAAAAGTCATTGGTACATGGCCTGCCTGAGAATCGAACCTGCATCTCCCAAATTGGGAGACTGTATCTTCTCCATTGAGCCACCGACGCTCTTGGACTGCCTGGTGATCGAACCTGGACCTGTGTGAGGGATGATAGAATGAAAATGATGAGGTATTGGCTAATAGAGGAGATTGGAAGAAAAAGATGAACTGGGCCGACCCCTAACAATTGTGAAAAAGATGATGATGAACCTGGACAAGTAATGAGCCCCCACGTTTAGTATTTCGGACCACGCATTACTGAGACACATCCGGACAAAGACAAGACACACGCGCAATGCCGTCAAATAACACACGTACCGTTTGTCATCGGGGTTTAAAATGGATCAAACTTCACCTTATGTTTTCCTGCCCCGAAGATTCAATACCCTCATTGTTTTGTACTGATGTAAGGGAAGAGAGCTAGGCAAGTTATAAGCTTATGAGGCATTCCTTCTTAATCCGCAGTAGGACGCTATATAGATGTTCATATAACTATCGCGTGATTCTAGGGCTTAAGTCACACTGTCCTTACGTACACGTACATACAACGTTTACAGTACAAAAAAAGCCTATTACTTGGGGCAGCGACTATTCGCTATTATTCATCGACAATCCAGCTGGAGCTGGCTTCAGCTACAGCGAATCGGACCAATATGCCCAAAACGAAGACGATGTGAGTATATTGTTCTTAACAATTCTTGAAGTATGGAATAATTATTAAAGCAAATCCTCTTATAGAATGTGATGAAAATCGCTCCATGGGAGAAGGTTATGTTCACCCATGGGCATGTCCATTCAGTTAATGTATATGTGCAAGCTCATCGTAGGACGTCCACTCACAAGGTGGACAGACGACTTGATAAAGATCGCAGAAAATCGCTGGATGCAGGCTGCTTCCAACCGGTCACTCTGGATTGGAGGACTATGGGGGGGGGGCCTATGTTCAACAGCGTACGTCCTGTGGTTGATATGACTTAACATTAGATATGTTTTGAATATGCTGATTTTCCAGGTTTGATGGTCATAAAAATATAATACTGAGAATGAACCGTCCCGTCAAACTGGAGTCTATTATATTATTCAGTCGGCATTATCTAGTCAAGAGCTATGTTGACGATACCTTGATAATTTAGTCTCCTTTTCGTATAGGTATAATTTAAGGTAGGGTAAGAAAGTGTTTCATAAATTTCATAACCATAGTTTCATTACAATGTATGATCAATTTTGTAAAAGCTTTATTGTACAAGAAAAATAAATAGAGGACAAATTGACCCACTTAAATCTATGCACAACATGAACTTGAAAACACAACTTTTTATTTTTATATGATAAGATAAATGGAAATGACTTAATTATATATGGACAGCGATCACGAGATTGAGATGAACTTGACACGCTATTGTGTATTTGGACAGTATTAAAAAAATGTATTGAGTTGACAGTGAGATCATACAAAATCGTACCAATTTGTTTGTCGTATCAACGCTTCCTGGGTCGTGTAATTCAAATACTAAAAGAAATGGCAGCTGGTATGCACACAGTAAAGTCAGAAATTTTTATGAAAATCTTTTCGTTGTCTTTTTTAAAATTGTAAAGTCGTACTGCATAATATAGCATTACATACAAAACTCGTGCGCAAAAAACGAGTCTATTCATTTTATAGGAGTGGCCCTTTTAACTTTGTGTTTGTGTAAATTATACCATGGTGATATGCCGCTGCCTTTGCTCTAATGCATGCATCATGTTGGCCAATAAGTATTAAAATATTTTCCAGGTGGGTTCCGCACTTCTGAGTTTCATTCAGCAGTTCCTGCAAGTGTATCCTGAGCTCAGGAAGGCACCGCTCTTCATTACTGGCGAGTCCTATGCTGGCAAATACATTCCTGCGTTCGGACATTACATTCACCATAACAAGAACGACTCGATGCCTATTAACTTAAAGGTAATGAAGGAAACTAATATGCTTTATATTTTGCATGTTGGAAAAAATAAATATGCAAGTCATATAGGAAAAAATAAAGTTAATACTATTTCTTTTTTTCTTGGATCGTATTAAAGTATCAGTGGTCCGATGATCTGTAATCATTTGCATCATCGGACTGATTGGACTAAAAAGTATCATCAGTCCGATCATCGGGCTAAATCATCGAACTACTAATACTAGAGGTACGAATCATGGATATCTATATTGACCATCATTTTTGGCAAAGTAATAGACGAATGTATGAAGACTTTGTTGTAGGTAGGGGTATTTTGCACCCTACCTTTTTTTCGATCTACAAATTTCCCATGGGTTATTTTGGAAGATATCGCTTTTAGTGATAGTGTTCTATTATCATCATAAAAATTTATTGTAAATTATTTTGTGTAATAAAGAGTATTTATATTGAAATATATTGTATTGCATTTGCATTGTATTGTATCGTATATTGAGGGCCAATCTTATCGTATATGCGGTGTACCGACACAAAGTACCATAAGTATAATGGAATTACTTGTAGCGATGGAAACATCAACGTGACCACAACTTTCAGATGAAGAATGTGAAACAGTCTAAAGTTATTGTTGACATTATTTGACTACCGGTAGGTGTAGTGGATAGTGACCCTGTCAGCGAAACCAAAGTTTGTTGATTCGAATCCCGCGAGGGGTAAATCTTTGTGTAATGAATACGAACATTTATTTCCGAGTCATGGATGTTTATATAAATATTTATGTATGTTTAGCCGTTATCTAGTATCCATAGTACAAGCTTTGCTTAGTTTGGAACTAGATGATTGGTGTAAGTGTCCGACTTATTTATTTATTTCGACACATTTATATTTTCTAAAAACTAATACATCAATATATTTTAGTTTTAAAAAATACAAGGTACAAAATAATACTTTTGTATTTTAGTGTGTCATTTATTAGATGTTTACTGTCGGAATGGTTTATAACAAGAAAGGTAAAACATTAAAACTGAAGCTAAACTAAAATGAAAATGTCATCCAGCCTCCCGTTTGGGGCATAAACACACTGGTCACGTTGCCTTGCTGAACATCAAGATCATAGACGTTGAGCGAGGTAAGCACAGTAAAACAATAAATAACAGTATATTGTTATTATTACAGGGCTTAGCCATCGGTGACGGATGGACCGACCCACCAACGTTGCTTCACTATTCAGAATTTCTCACTCAAATTGGATTTGCAGACCCAGATGATGTTCAGGAGTTCAAAAATGCTGAAGTTACAGCCAGAGAATATTGGGCTAAAGGTGACATCGAGAATTATAAAAAAGTAAGTTTTTTTCGGCCTTCCCTTTATAATTTTGAAAATCAATAAAAAACCAAAAACCTGTATATTTTGTATGTCGCAAGCGACATGTTTTTTCTATGTTACAAGAGGCCACATAGAAATCTACATACATACATCCCTCCTGGAGCAGATAAATCGATTGTCTACGTCAAGAATGGTAGTAATCGAACTCACTCGCTGTTCCCGCGCGTATTCCTGCGCCGCCATTTACACAACACATTAAAATTGTTAGAACGCAGACGCTGCTCACAATTTCATTTATGTTAATTAAGCTTAACAAGAAAAACAATATTACAATAAACATAATATCAATTGGTGTACTTATTGAAGAAAGAAATTAACTTTACAAAGAAAATCTCAACAAACAGGAGGGGTCTCCTTCGCCGCCTGGCGGCCATCTTAACACATATAAAATTGTTAGAAACAAGACGCTGCTCCTAATTTGATTTTGTTATTTAATTAAGTTTAAAAAATAAACCAATATTATAATAAATACAAAACTGTAATTAATTGGTGTAGTTATTGACAAAAAAAATTACTTAACAACAAAACTCAACACGATTCTTACCTTTGTCTTTGCATTAAGTATTTTTACGTCTTAGTCGTCATAAACAAGATTTTTTTTTATTTTGGCTGAAAGGACCATATTAGTTTTGACTGTAGGACGACTCATCTGATAACGAGACCACAGGCGGTTGAATCGACGCCTAACAATTTGAACCCAGGAGGAAATGTTTTTCGGATTATTATATCTCTTAAGCAAAGCCATTACTGGGAGAAACGAGAACGTCAAGCTGTAGTTGGTTTGCTCAAATTATCCACAACAATTAAAACGGATCATGGTGGTAGGTTATCTGAGCAGCATAAAACTGTTGGGACTATTAGTTGTTCTGTGGCAGTGCTTTAAAAATATCGGAATATAAATCGACTAAAGCTTGACGTTAAGAGATTCATAATTATTTTCTTACTCATCCTCGGAAAGCAGGTCTGAAGTTGCCTAAGGAGCGGATTGAACGTAATACTTTTCAGCCCTAGGAAGAATCGTTTCCAACTGACAGCTGTCAAGTTCTATTTTCAAATTGCTACTGAACCATGTTCCAACTTTCATACCAAAAATAATATAGACTTTGGCAAAATATTTACCATTTTTTCAATCATGAAAATGGAAAATAGTGGCCAGCCACAGAAAAAAAAACAAAATAGGCAGGAAAGCGGCAATCCGAACTTTCGTTTGTTTTTTCGAGTTGTAGAGTTTTGTTTACTTCCGTGTAGCAGAGATTTGTATTAACTCATGTTTATATTTTTACTTTCTTGAAAAGCATAGTGTTTACCTCGGGTTAAATACTTATTTAGTCCATCGATCTATTGAATATATTCGCATCCCGTCTCGGGACTAAATAAGTTACTTTCATCCCTAGGATGACAATGGCGGCTTCGTCGACCGTTATTTCGTGGGGTATCGTCCTAAGGTATAAAGGTGTAAATTTTTATTAGCTTGATACGTACACTATAGGTACTAGTTAAACCGCTATTTTTGAGAATTCGAAAAATATTCACAATAGTACCTAATCATGGGAATGGAAAAGGATAGGTTATAAACCATGTAGATACCACAATTACGTCGTATATTGACGTGGTGTTAGTTGATTCGTCATTTCAACGGTCACAAATTGTGTTACATCGAAAATTTGTAATGAAATAATGAAATAAATAAACAGCTTTTTACATTATCCACCCACCACAGGTTATTCCTATACCTAAGACTATTTTTATCTCGTTTCCAAAGGCAACCGTTTAGCTGGCGGGAGGCACTTGATTCTAACAAAAATTAACAATTTAAAACTTTATATTCGTAAACGAATTCCTGGATCGATAAACTGTAATAATTCAAAATAATCAAATATTTTTGAACGACATCCCCCACACGAGGAAATACAAAATATAAAAAACCTTCTCATTTGCATGGCGGGGAAGTAGATTAAAAACATTTTTTTCGGGATATTATTTTACCACTTTGTCGGCGTAATTAATATGTATTGTTAAGGGTTTCTTGTTGGATACTGAACGAAATTTAAGCCGTTACTTTTGTCTTTTTTTAGAAGACGGCCGAAGCATTTTATGGAGAACTTAATTTGATACCGAATAATATGCAATACAATTACCTAGAAGATTTCTTTCCTGAAAGCACTGATGATTATACGCTTTTTATTAACCGAGAGGACGTGAGAGCCGCACTACACGTGGGCAATGTACCATATGATGACTTTAATGGGAATGCACGAAATGCACTCCTGCCAGAAATGTTTTCAACAGTTAAACCTTGGCTAGAAGATCTATTAGAGCATTATCCAGTTATGGGTTACAGGTACGATTTATTCCTGAAGTTTTGCATGAAGGGAAATCTCGTGAACCCTCAGGGCACGAGTGGTACTCACACTTGACCGTTTTTTTTTTACAGCGGACAACTTGACGTCATAGTAGCATAAGCTTTGTCGGTGAATACTTATAAAAGTCTCAAGTGGTCGGGAGCAGAGAAATATCGACAAGCCACTAGAAATGAAATCAAACTTGGAAATAAGATTATTGGGTACGAATTTTACTGTAGACACAATTGTTTTTATATATATTGTCAAATATTTTTAGTCTAGTTTTACCCCCTACTGTTTGTTTGGGACATACTGTAGGTACCTATATCGGGAATGCACACGGTATTGACAGAAAAATTGCTAGAACAGCCAGTGGTAGGTACTCGATACCGATACGGTACCTTGAGTAGGGTACGGTATATTGAGTGTTGGCGGTGCCCAACCCGACTCTACCCATAGCCAAGGGAAATACGGTAAAAAATTAGCTTAGCTAAACATAATTTAGAATCGACTTATATAGTTGCTATCTTATACAGGTATATTAGAGATGTAATTTTGAATATACGCCTAAAAAAACGATAGCTTAGTCTAGATCTTTTATCTTACTCTTAATAACAATAAATACTAACTGATATTTAATTAGGTAGACTTTTGTTAAACAGTTAACTTATTGATAGATAATAAAATTAAGCGTGTTTTAGCTGAAAATGTCGTCGTGCTGCAATTGCTTAAGAAATAAAAATGTGAACTAAATTTTTTTTAAAGAAACATATTTTTTACTTTAAACTTATTTGGAAAAATATACAGCTATCTACTATACAGATGCATTTCTTACAAATGCTTTTAGCTGCTTTAGACCCGAGTGTTTTTTTACCTTAAGGAAAAAATAGGGCATACAATACAATACAAATACTCTTAATATACTTTTCAATAATTACATATTAAGTAAGTGCAATAGAAGTTATTCGCATAGGTAGTTTTTTTTTTTTTTTCAAAATCTACATCGACACACGCGCCGGCCGGAGCTTGATATATGACTGGCGGGATTCGTAGAGTTCCTATCATGCGAAATTTATTTGGAAAACGTATTTTCTCGAAGTTTTTTTAATATATTTAATTTAATGATGTAATGTAATGTAAATAAAAATTAAACGACATATGGCCAATAGATACTTTCTATTTCACTTACCTAATTTTCCTTACTGTAAAAAACCTCATCCGGTAGAAAGAAATAGGGTGTGAAAGGTTTGGTTGGTGGTATTTTTAAATGTCGCCCCTAGCTACCACCATCTTATATCTAAGTCTGCCGCTAAGAAGCATGATGATAATTTAGTCGTGTTCCGTCTGTTTCAGATAAAGTTACTGAGGGTACTGGTTGAGCACGCTTCCACATTCGGTCTCATTGTCATCATTGACATTGATGTCAATGACATTGATGTCAATGATGTCGATGTCTTTTTTTATTTTTAATCGTCTCCGTGGCTCAATGTAAACAACATTGGGTTAACGATTCGGAGGTCGCGGGTTCGATCCCCAGCGTGGTACAAGTTTAAGTACTCTGTTTGGTTGGTGGTAGGGCATTTTAAATGTCCGCCTGGCTAGCTACCACCATCTTATCTAAATCTGCCGCCAAGCAGCAATGTTAATAGCATTGTTGTGTTCCGGTTGTCAGAGATAAGATAGCCAGTCCCCCAAATGTGTTGGGGTTGCCGGGTCAGTACGTTTCCACCTTCGACCTCATCATCACTTAACATCAGGTGTGATTGAGGTCAAGTACGAACCCGTCGTGCATAAAAAAAAACTTTTTTGAAAATGGAAAAAAAGCATAAACGAATATTATGCTTCATTATGAATTAATTAATTACTTATGAATTGTAGGAAGAAGTATACCTACTCGCTGAAATTTCTTCTCATAGGATGTCTATCACTAGTACTGTTTGGGTTTGTACGTACATACATACATAACGACACGATTTTATCCCAAATGGGGTGGTCAGAGATATCCCAAACCTAAGTGTTTGGGTGTTCCAAACATTAAATGATTAATGATTGAAACAATATTTTGGGATTGTTATAAAATTATAGAAACTAAAATAAAAAAACATACCTTCAGGTACATTAAGGAGGGAGGCAACTTTCTGGAAGTAATGGTGAGGGGTGCTGGTCACATGGTACCTTCGGACCAACCGACAGCTGCCAAGTACATCATAGACATATTTATTAATAAGTATAAATTGTAAAGTATGCTAATCAAGAAATTTATTAATATTCTTCCAATATAGACCAAAACGTGGTTTTTTTTACGATAATCTTTTTAGAGCACAGTTCTATACGATAATCATAACACGTATCTCTTATGTGTGCGGTAACGAATAATTTTAAGCAACCCGCTGCCTGTTGTCATAATTCGCGCAGTCATCTTTGTAATGAAAAATATTTCGTGTGAACTTAGGGGATAAAAACTTGCAAGTCAGGGTAGGCACTGTGACTCAGATTGTAACGTACTAAAGATGCCTGTTCATCTCAATAACACTATATATATGGGTACCTATTATATATCAGTCACAGGACGTCCATTGCTGACCATATACCTCCAGCGACCGGTTAGAAGTGACCAGCATCCAGCGAGTTCCTGCAACCTTCATCAGGTCCGTCCACCTTGTGTCCTACGTGCTATTTATACGTATATTTAGGTTTTCTTCTAAGAGCTGTGCTCTTGTCGGTGGAGTAATGACTACGTCTCTCTCTCATATAGTAAGGTAATCTGCTAAAAATAGTAGGTAAAGATAACTAACGTTAAAAAAAGATAAAATATTATTTGTTATTTATATTTTTCACATACCTCTTGTATTTTTTATTATTTGCATACTTTGAATTATTATTCGCCACTGAAAAATGTAACATATAATTGTGATATAACTCGTAAAAAAAAACAACTATTGTGAGGCAGTATCCCGTCAATAGTATGATAAATATATCTCTAAACTCCTCTAAATTCTGTTTCTTCTCTACTTTGTGGAAATGTTTACTATTTTTTATCTGCGCCCAAAATCTGAGTTTACCAAAATAGTGACTCAAGAGGCCGGCTTCCTGAATTTGTTGGATATGTAGTTCAATGTTCGACATTGCAGTAGAACCACGGCGAAAGTAGATAGTTTGTAATACGGTTCCAACTGATTCTCTCAATTTAAATAAGTGAGTATCACCTTTTGGCACCGTCCAAATTTGATGATCATATGTAATATCTGAGATTATAGTAAACAGATTTTTGTTTTTTATTACATTTAACATACATTGTCTTATAGACATGCACTTTTGTGCTCCATGGTACTGCCTAAAGTCAAAGATGTTAAAATAATTGCGTGTCACTACGGGCTCATATTTACCATAGACATCACTTAGCTCCTTGACTTGAAAACTTCGCATAGGATTCGTTGTTGCACTTAGCAAACACGCCTCAATGGTAATAGAAATGAAAAATACAAATAGTAAGATGTTCATCACTACAAATCTGTGTACAAGTTTTGTTTTCATATTTCTAATATTTATGTTACTAAAATAGTATCCAAATACAATAAGGAAGTCGCGAGGGCCATCTTTCTTATCTTTACTGAATATTGACAACTTGAAAACAACTAGCCAGAATATGACGAAGAATACCACAAGTAGAATTACTGTCACAATAGTAAGTTGACTGTAAACCGCCTGCCACGTTTTGAGTAAGCGTGCTCTGGGTACAATCACTTTAATGTGATCAACCAGGTAAGGGTAAGTACTGTCCAAAGCGGTGTTTCTATTGGCGGTAATGTAATATCCACCTATAGCTCCTTCAGCTTCCTTTGTCTCTAACTTATGGAGCATACCAGTATGTGTAAAATTCCTTAATATTCTGCCGAAATCTTCATCTGTTTCATATTTTAGTAGTTCAACATTTATACCGTGAATTTCATGCAAAATCTGCAATACGTATTGTTCAATACCAACAATACTTGTTGTATTACGAAAAGTAACGAAAGGCCAATAATTATGAGAGACAAGTTTTACATTACAGCCTCTCATTGAATGTTTTTTAAATGTTGGTAGAAGGATATTCGCTTGACTAAATATGGAACAGAAACATAGGAATTCTATATTTCGAGGTCTGTTGCAGGAATCGAGGTCTGAAAAGAATGCGTAAATCTCATAGTCTTCAGCAGCCTTCACGATTACGCTAGCATTAAAGACACTATTGCTCAGTAACAAATCCGATACTTCTTGTAGCGTTCCGTTTATATTTTCTATAGTTATGATGAATTTCGATTTCGGTTCCCAATAAATATCTGTCTGCATTAGTTCAAACACGCTTTCTAATTCCTCGTAATCTTTGCTCATTATTACAAATATATCACTTCGTGTAACACGATTACGCCAAGTTGGCGATCGTGAAACGAATCTAGAGTTTTGTATCGAGTGAAGAGTCGTCGCTGTTACGTCGTCAACATTTATAATAGTAACGTCAGCTACATGATAATGATCAGGCTTCATTTGTTGGAAGATATTTTTAACGCACACCGTAATTTCGGAACTTATTAAATATTCATTGAAATTATCACGCAAATAACCACAGCAAATATTGATTAAAATATTAAAAAAATAGAAATGGACGGATACACTCATGTTTCTCGTATGTCCCGTAAACTCTATAGCAATAGCGTGTCTGAATTGTATTTCCTACCGCCCGGAATTAAATTTATACAGACAATTAATCATGTTATTCATGTCGTTACATACTTTTACCATTGTACAGTTTTGTAAGGTAACAAATGACCCACAGCACAAAGGCAATAGTTCATTTAGTGTTCTAAGTAACTGTAATTAATTATACATAGACACGAATGGAAATAACATAATATTTACATAATTACAAAAAATGTGTTGACACCTTGGCCCCGTCTTACGTGCAGAGCTCTGCCCGCAAGCCTGGTGCTGCTGCCGATCTCGCCCAGATAGTAAAGTGCCGTAAATACGCATTTCTATCTGCTAATTATGAGTTTGCGGCACTTGCCTTCGAGACTCTGGGCCCCTGGTCTTCAGACACCAAAAAATTCGTAAAGGCGGTGTCTGATAAGCTAATTGTGGCATCAGGTGATATAAGGGCGGGCTCTTTTTTCGCTCAAAGATTAAGCCTAGCTATTCAGCGGGGCAATGCAGCCAGTGTGTTGTTTGGGAGAGCTAGACACGAATATATATTTCTTCAGTTAAAACATCTTACAGTTATTGTCAGACCAATTAACGCCCATTTCAGACATTGATGGTGTGCTTCGCTGCACACTGCACAGTCAGTCACAGGCTCACAATGTTATTATCACATCAACAACCTATGAAAATCCACTGCTGGATAGTCTTCCACGTTGCGAGCACCACATTCAAATATTACTATGCGCGTATATTACTGTGCATACAGATGACAGCACGACGTCTGTAACTCGACCAGCGCCCATAACAAGACATCGTTTGTCGCGCGCGACTTACGTGTGAGAGTGGGATAGTTATATATTCCGTGAGTACTGAGCAGGACAAATATTATGTCGCTCATTTTGACAGATGACCGAGTTATAATGTGTGATTAACTATATCTCAAATTGTTATGCTACCACTGCGGGGTAAGCTGGCGCGCGACGCTAGCGGAAATATGAGCGCTGCGAGACCTGCTTATATTGAAAGTGTTACGATCTTCCTGCGGCTGCGTCTACTACGGAGGTACCATCGTGGGGCTCAATATTTTATTTGAACCTCTCTGCGTCACACCTCAGATCACAGACACACCTCGTTCTTGGATGCCTTTTAGGGTTCAACAAGGAACCCTTTTAGTTTCGCCATGTCCATCTGTCTGTCTGTACGAGGCTTCTATTTTCGACCGACAAAGGTTTGTAAAATAAACTACATCTGAAGAAGAAGAGGAATATATTTCCACCAATGCGCACAAGTGCTACGTAATATTTTTACTTAAAAATAAAATAAATAATAAGTAAGTAGGTAGTGCGCAAGTGTGGAAACGGGCTATAACCTAAGCATGTGTCGCAGTGAAACCACGGCGCTGATTTTCAGGCAGAACCCAACATTCAGCCAACGGGCCCCGACAGTAAATTTAATACCCAATACTAGTGAATAATTGAATAAATGACAATTAAATGTAATATAAATACATTTAATATAAAGACTTTTCTATTCTATATTTCTTTTACTATTCATACCCAACTGAACCAGAAACCAGCTCTTGGTAGACTGAAAATTACACTCAGTATAGATACAATAGAGACAAAATTAGGTCACACACTTAAAGCATGCAGCGTCAGATACAGGGCAATTGAAGCAGAAACAAGAAGCATGACCTTCCCGGTCATGGTGTGGCTGAGACTTTTGTATCTCCGGAAGGTAATTTCTTAGTTTCCCTTGAAAGTGCCTATATAACTTTTGGTGGTGGTAAGGTATTCCATTTGGTTGCCAAGTAGGTACCGGAAACTACCGCGGAATGCTGCAGTTTGTGAGCAGGGATAACTAACAAAATGTGAGCTAGCTCTTGTTTTGTAGTGATGAACAGTTACTCCATGTTAATTACTTACTGAGATTTAAAGAAGTCTGTTTGTTGACAACATCAAAAATAAGGCATACGAACTGGTGTTCCCTTCGTGAAGAAATCTTGAAGAGTGGTTACATGGTGGAGCTTTATAATATTAGCGTGCACATGCATTCTGCACTCGATGTAACACACATTATGTCTTTTCAAGTATATACGAGGTCCATACACTGTATATACTACCGGATATTTAGGCCCGTATTTCAGAATTTCAAGCAGAGATCTCAACTTGAGAACAGTTAAAAAGGGACAGCTTTATGTAACTTGTATAGCGGCATCTCTTTCTAACTATCCTGAAGCGCAGATCTACGCTTGAGCAACATTCTGAAATACGGACCTTATTTATTTATTACTACCAGGAACCCTTAAAAAGTTGTTATTATGGCATCAGGGTCGCTAAAATATTCGCACAAATCCTGTGAGGCATGATGGTTAGTTAATAGACGCTTTTTGTAAAGAAAAAATCAGTGAATGACAATAAAGAAAAGAACAAGAGCATGAACAGGACTTTTTACACAAGAATTTATCATATTCTGAGATCTATGCGGTATATACAATTGCCATTGGCTTTCGATCAACCATTTCGGCCGAAAGATATGACACAAGAATTGGCCTTATGGGCACAGTACCCTTTGTCTGTCCGAAAAGACAAAAAAAATCTACTTCAGACGGTCAAGTTGTCAATGATGCCGGCTCCGACTGGGTCATTGTCGTTTCAATGCTCATTTATACAGAATGAATATGATAGACTCCCCTCTATGCAACTATTGTCAAGACGCAACTCAGACCCTGGAACACATTTATTTCGAATGTTCATCATTCACAGGCCAACGTTTGATTTTAGTTGACCGCCTATTATATACATACAAGTCGCCTGAAAATATTCCGCGTCGATTAACTGCGCTTTTATCAAATCCAGAAAACTTCATAGTATTGTTCAATTTCATCAAAAGTACGACTGAGAAGCTATAAGAAATTATATATTGAAGATGAGGCAGTATGGCTTTGTTCCTTAGCCTTTCCTATTACAAGGAAGAAGAAAACTTCTCTCAAGTTGTCAATGTCAAACGTCTGGGTTGCCAGTTTGGGCGATTTGTGGGCATTTAGGCGATCTTAGACTCAAATTTGGACGATTTTAGACTACCTACTTATTGATAGAGAATAAAACAACTTCGTCAAACAAAACTCATCAGCCATAATTATGTCAAATTGACAGATGGGCGGGTGGTGAGGAAATACCACATTCCAAAAATAACTATTCGCTTACTCATCATCATAAACACTTTAATTTGTATATCTTTTTTACAATTATATATTTTTTATTCTTTATAGTGCAAAATAGGCATTTACTCGTTATCGAAATTATTTTTATTTCAAGAAATAATAACTAGTCCAAACAAGTAAGTCGTCGTATACTTGCCGTATACAGAGTTTAGTCATTGTCAAGTCATTCTTCAGTAAAGTGGCAGAATGCTTTACAAAAGATTTTGGCGGCTTTTTGTGGGAATCCGAAAGCTTCGTTACGCACTTAATTTACACTTCCCTTCACTTGTACACCATCACTAACGTTTGCTGCACAATATTAGTTAGAATGCACAAATTTTATGAATTATAAAGAAAAATGCAACTTCACTCGCCGAGATCCCGCCAAAAAGCAGCATTATATTTTCCAGTGAATTTTTGTATTAGTTTACAGATAGGAATCAGACGGTCATAAACTTCGTGAATTCTTCTTCATCCGCCTTTGAATTCGTCCATTTTATCAAACAAACGTTGTGTCAATTTTCATGCGTCACATTTTGTAAACGAGGAAAACCATGCGAGCGAAGCTGCGCGGGTAAAAGCTAGAAAAAATACCCCAAATTATTTGGCGATTTAGATAACCCCGCCAGATAGATGGCAACCCTGTCAAACTATTTGTCAACTTGAACTCTTGCACTCCTCTGAAACAGGTAGCCGAAACGAAAATAAAAAAATAATTCTGGCTATGATCTCAGTAATCAATACTGACTCGCGGTGCAATATAATGTAGTGCAAGTTATCGATTACTTATTGCATTAGCAAAATGCAGCAGTCACCTTTCGAGAATATCTTCAACATCATAGGCGGTTTATCTGAGGGTAACGAAAAACCTATGAAACATGGTTTCTATAACGCTTTTGCCCTATTTATTTTAGCAATATCTTGTGTTGCTGTGTACGTTCTCTTCCTTATACTTGAGCCATTTTTTAAGCCATTATTTTGGGCCCTGCTTGTGGGTTCAATTCTACATCCCTTTAAGTACAAACTTTCCAAGCAACTGAAGTCATGGTTCCAACATTTGCACAAATCCAATACGTCTTTAATAGTCGGCATGTTTGTCCTGCCACTGAATTTGGTCAACTTTGCATCAGATACTGTAGGGCAGCATTTCATTGAACATTACAAGGTAAGTCTGTTTTCATTATTTTCAATCTTGATAAACTTTTAATTAACTGATTTTAATGAAACTTTATACACAAGCCGGATACAACGACCTGACCATAGGGTGAACCAGGGCAATGTTCATGCATTATGTCATCATCATCATATCAGCCACAGGACGTCCACTGCTGAACATAGGTGTCCCCCATAGAATACCAGAATAAAATTATCTGTTGGAAGTGGCCTGCATCCAGCGATTTCCTGCGACCCTTATCAGGTGGAGTTTCACTACCTGATCCAATCAGTAATGAGGAAATACGTAGGCGGATGAAAGTCGCTGACATAGCCCAGTGGATTAGTATGTCGAAGTGGCAATGGGCCGGACACTTAACTCGAACAACTGATGGCCGATGGGGCATTAAAGTTCTCGAGTGGAGGCCATGCCATATAGTATACAGGGTGAAATTTATTTTTTACTGGTGACTCCACTCCTGACTACAAACAACTTTAGCTGAAAATTTGTTCTTTAGCTGATTATTAGCTGATTCGTACTTGACCTCAATCACACCTGATGTTAAGTGAAGATGAGGTCGAAGGTGGAAGTGTACTGACCCGGAAACCCCAACACATTTGGGGGACTGGCTATCTTATCTCTGACAACCGGAACACAACAATGCTATTAACATTGTTGCTTGGCAGCAGATTTAGATAAGATGGTGGTAGCTAGCCAGGCGGACATTTAAAATGCCCTACCACCAACCAAACCGAGTACTTAAACATGTACCCCACTGTAGATCGAACCCGCGACCTCTGAATCGTAAACCCAATGTTGTTTACATTGAACCACGGAGGCGGTTGTGTTACTTGTGTGTCAATTTGAATTGTTGGATACTAAAGGTAGTTTCAGAATTTTTCAAGCAAATTTGACTATGGTTTCTTAAGGAAAGGTGTTCGTAATCAAGAGTGGTATCACCAGTTAATGAGAATTACATGTTAAATTAACCCTGTATATGTTGAGATGTGGTATTAATAATTTTTCAGTCTTTGATCGCACTCCTGTCAGCTATATTCATAATGCCATGGGTGTACAACACAGTACCACGGAGCTTCTCTTGTCTTTTTTGGCAATCCTGCGGTTTCATCAGCTACTCTACAACGACGCTCATTGAGTTCTGCAACTCTTATGTTGTAAGTACCTACTTACCCAAAATTCTATTTTAATTATTTATTTGTTAGGTTTGGTTGCCTTCTTTCAGTTCATTGAGAACTGCTAACCACAAATGTCAGGTAACAGAATGCAATTACTAACACCAGGCACAGTTTTCTGAAGGTGTGAATCTCATATATGCAGTCAGGTTTATAATTGTTACATTCACTGTATAAATTTCCACCAGTAAACACATAAACGAGAAAACTTTTAAAATGTGAAGGTGAAATAATATTTTATGTATACTATAATTTCAAATATAAAATATTTCGAGAGGTGAACTGCGGATATTGTTTAAAGCATTAAACTTGTTAAGCCGAATTCATAGAAGTTACAAATCTCGTGCAATGAACTTAAGTGTAAAATTTTATCTCCATTGTAATCTGATTGCAAGCTGACAATATTTACATGGGTGTTTCGGATTTATAAGTGCTGAATTCATCCCACGTCAAACAAAAACAACCAATGGTCAATAATTGTTTATACCTAGATTACAAATACACTGACTGATTCAACGTAGTATGTACATGCATATTGTGCTCAAAAAATTTGTATATTCTCTCAGAATAATTAATTCTATAATAAACGTAAATAAAATAGCATTAATCAACTATAGGTGCAGATGGTTTCAGTGAGTAATGTGTATATGTAGGATAACAACAAACTTTTATCCTTTAGACCTTTACTATGCAAAATTATCAACAAACAAAATAAATGTCAACAAAAGAGGATTTTTATGAAGTGTCCACATTAGTTACAAAATATAAGTAGGTAGATGCCTACCTAGTTCATAGAAATTATTGTACATATAAAACTAGATTACTATGCGATTGTCTCTTGACTTGTCATGTCGTCACAGAAAATAATAGTTTCCACTCCGGTGGCGGTCAGATGAGGATCGCGGCCGCCGCTGATCTAAAACCTTTGTATACTAACACCAAATCATATTGCTAATGGATCTGACATTATGTAAGTAAGACAATGCACCTGATAACGGTGCACCCTCATGAGGAATGCTAAAATGTCAAAAATTACCTTAATTATATTAAATTAGATGTGCATCAACAACAAATAAAAAAACGTAACTGATCACAGATAACACAATTATAATATTCCTTGCTGATATTTTGGACAATTCAATTTGACTCAATTCGAATGACACATCTCCCTGCAATACAAGGCATGTGGTTAGCAGCCATTGCAATTGGTACGACAACCGAGGAAGTGCAAAGTTGCCATTCTGACTCTTTGTAACAGCATGTTAGTTAAATTAGATATATATGTCTAGGTATAGACCTTAGACCTTAGTATAGATAGCATGTTAGTTAAATTAGATATATATGTCTAGATTCATAGGAATCATGATAAATTACAACGCTCTACTAAACCATAAAGTAGGTTTTAGTAAAAAAGCATTGCAAGCATTTTGTAAATATCTATGAATTTGGCTGTTAATGTTTGGAGCACCCAAATGCTTTATTATTAAGTACTTTAAGAACAATGCCCACAAAACCATTTGCACAGTCTGTGTGTGGTTCAGCTTATGTTTGCAACATCAGTGATCACTCCATTTGAGATAACGGTTAACTAATTAACTTATGATATAAAATAGTGTGGTTTGTGTTACGTTACAATTGAGTATTGTAAACAGACCATAATGGAAGGATTTAGTGGAGGCCTTTACCACCAGACACATTGACATTTTATAATCAAACATTTATATGTAACATTAATCTATTTTCTTCTAACAGGATAAAATTTAATTAGTGTAATTCCTGTTTACTGGTGACTTCACTCCTGATTACGAATAACTTTCCACTAGTGGAAAGTTATTCGTATGGTTCCTAGGAACCATATCCGAATTCTGCCTAAAATTGTTGGGCTTCCCTAGTAAAAGTGGTTTCAGAATGGTTAACTTTGTATGGGTAATTGAAATGTTTTTGATCGAATTGGTTCCTTGGAGAAAATAGTCAGTAATCAAGACTGGCGTCACCAGTTAATGGGAATTACACGAATTAAAATTCACCCTGTTTTGTAAAGGACCGGTAAGAGAAATGCACTAATTGTTTTAGTTTAAGACCTAATCAAGTTTAGGAACTGTTATAGCACTATAATATTGTTCATATAACTTAAAAGACTTCTGTCCTAAGAAATTGATACCTATGTAACTAAAATATTTATTTCTGCAATTAAAATATTTATCATAAATAAACATTTGTATTTTTAGCAAGCTTCATAGTCTCAAAATAACTACAGCTTTGTGTTCACAGACGGTAACTGTAGCCTTGGCTTACTTCATAAGTGTCTACACACTCTGGACCCCTGACAGAGCTGGTTTGTTCAGGATTCCATCACAGCTGCTCTGGTTGGTTGCGTCCAGCTTCTTTGCAAGTTTTTCTGGACCATTTCAAGTGTACACATTTGTATTTCTCCAAGGAGTATGCATCACCGGTTTTGCTCTTGAAATTTTGGATGTGCGCACAAAGTTGTTGTTGAAAGGTTGGTATTATACATAGAATAAAATGACAATTTCTTGGAATTGTGAGGGTTTATTCCGTCCAGTAGCATCCTCATTAGATAAATTAAGATTTCTTTTTAAATACAGAATGAATTAAAGAAATCGCTCTAACCTGCCCTCGAGAAGCCTAATAGCTAATTATAAATACCTATTTAGGTAATATTTATAATTTGCTTTTAGGCTCAAACTTCATAACATCCATTATTGGGTTTATTCGCAAGTATAAATAGCCCAGGGAAAATACGGTAAAAATTTGCTTCATCATATCAGCCGAAAGACGTCCACTGCTGGACAAGGCCTCCCCCAAAGATGTGTACAAAATTAGCTTATTATTATTATTAGGAGCCCATACTGTCCCACTGCTGGGCAAAGGCCTCCCTCCTCTCTCCATGGCTCTCTATCCCAGGCCTCCTCCGACCAGTTGGTTAGGAACTTATCCAACTCATCCCGCCATATCCTTTAAATTAGCTTAGCTAGATATAATTCAGAATCGACTTATAAGTTGCTATCTCATAGAGTATATTAGAGATAACTATGACTAAAAGAAAACGATAGCTTATAGATTTTTTTAGAAAATGGCATAGTTTCACCAAACCAAATACCAAGCATGCAGAAGTCGCTGATAGTCTATAATAATTGTCGCCTTTAATAGTATTATAAAAAAATCTAACAAATATATTTTTTTTAATGAAGACATTTTACAATTTTTTAAATATTTAAATTTTTAAATTGAATTTTTGAATTTTTCGAACTCTTCGAACTTTTGATGTTTTCGAACTTTTCGAGCTTTGTATTTTTGAACAAAAATCTATGGCCAGTGCTAACTAAGAAGTCCACGGCTGGACCATGGCGCAAAGAATTCACGTTACAATACTCAGTATCTTTACCTAAGCCATTCAAAAAAAAATATCGAAATCGGTTTATAAACAAAAAAGTTACAACAATTTCCCCGTATGTTACTTAAACTTGAGATCGATCTTGAGATCGGTTTAAATATATATCGGGTCTATAATAGGTACTATTAATAATAAGCAAATGATACGCATAAAATAATTAGGTACTGTCCTTACTGCACCACACTATGCGTAAGCCGTGCGTGACACAAAGCGACGTGTCTCACCTTGAAGCCTTGCGGCGGATTGAGTTGCGTGAACTACGTGTAGAGCCGTGTTAGTGTTTTCAAGGTATCGCGCCGCCATACTAATTTGTATGAAGATTTCGGGCGCAAAAATTCTGCAAGTTAATAAAATGATTAATAAATCCAGATGTATTTTAGCGTAAAATAAAAAACATAATTAACTTCTATGTTTCTTGTATAATTTCATTATATAGAAAATTCACTGGGTTCTCATTCTTATTTACGCCATACTTATAAAAATGCGACAGCGCGTTTTCCGCGTTTCTAGCGATATTTAATGGTCTTTTTACATAAATCTATAAGTTTTATCCCAAATACGATTATTTTAGTGAAAAGTTAAACTCTTATACTCAGCAGGTCAGCTGTTGATTTTCATTCCTTATGCTTTACGTTTTCTATGTAAAACTATGACATTTCGATAACGCGATTTCCTGGTGATGACCCTTAAGAAAAAAAATGAGTACTAGTATTTTGTAAGGATAATTTCCCTCAATGTTTTGAATTAAAAGAAATACCCATAAATTGAGCATTTTTTTCAAAAGAAACATTTTTCAACTTTAATTTATTTGGAAAAATATATAAGTAGGTACTTGCGTTTCTTACAAATGCTTAATTTTTAACATTTTACTTACAATACTTTTCACAAGTCTAAAAATATATAAGGGACACTGCTCCATTTATGATTTCTATCTACAGATCCAGAGGCGTCGGTGTGGTTGGCTTTAAATAATATCTTTACCAATGATGATGACGAGGATGAAAGTGAAAAAGTAGAGGATAAAGTACTTGATCAACCACCAACTGTAAGCGATCAAGATACCACGCCTGAAAAAGACACTGCTTCTCCAGAGACGCCAGATGATGCCAAAAGGGGAAGTTGGGCAGGAAATGATCCCATACAAAGCTCCCCACGGCACGCGAAAATGCTGTACAAAACCAGAACATTATCCGCTTTGCCATTATCGAATACGAAAACAAAGTCTGCTTTCGAAAATCGTCTCATAGCGGCATTCAGACAGAGATCTTTAGATGAAAATTACATGAGAAATACATCTGACAGTGATGATGAGACAGCGTTGTACTTCAAACTGCTTTTCCTTGCCTGCTTTTGTATGCTAATTTGGAAATACAAATCGCTGTTACCAGTACTGCTGTTCTTCTTATTTAATCATGTACTAAAGAGATTGTTAAATTTCTTTGGAGTCTGGTTATTTTTTGAAAAACAAGCCAATAATGTAACGGATAAATTAAGCGGCTGGTGGAAACACAGGTAATTTTGTTTAAGAATCGGTTAGACCTCTCTTGGCTCAGGATCATCCCCAGTTTTATTATCAATGCATTAATCATTCACCTTGTATTAATTGCGTTATAAAGAACAGGATTTATGCTGGTTATAAATGTGTTTCAAAAACACGATTCCTTAAAGTTTTCTCGATAGATAAAAACATCCAAAGTTACGTCGGAAATTACAAAAAATGGCTGACATTACGTAAATATTTACGGTAGAATCATGAATCTTTGAGTGATAATTAAACCAAATAAGATCTAGTGATTACATGTTTAACAATTTCGAAATAGACATTAGTTTCGAAATAAAAAGGAAATCAGCGTGCCCGAGAAATGGAATGAGCGGTATAAACTTACGGCATTTATGCACACGATGGAGCAGGATGGTGCTCTGACGAACTATCGCCCCATAATATATCAAGATAAGAGAGTTTAAGAGGGAGCCGAGCATTTAGTGGCGCCCTCGTGAAATTTTTATTTATCACATTAATTTTAAATACAAAATGCGAAAAACAAAATGGATTAAGTGCACTATATGCCATCAAAAACATTAATGTAATATTTGTAGGTTTTGACCTTCAAATAGGTATGTGTTAAGTTACTTAAATGATATTAGTTATGTTACTTTCCTAGTAAAGCGTTTGTAATCCGGGCTGCATGTAGGTACCTATAAAACTATTTTGTTAAAGCTGCAAAAGCAGCAGTAAGTTCTTAATGAAAAAAAAAATACTAATAATAAATACTACTAATAAATAAGTGAGAATTTTTTTTTTTTTTTTAATTGGAATGGGATCGCTCTTGACCTTAATCTGGACTAATGTCTACGATGGAACGAGCTCTGGGAAACCAGAAGATGCCTATTTAACCTGACTTTAAAGAGAATAAAGATACGGAAAGTGTGTAAAAGAGACAAATATCTGAAAAAAAAATTACGCGGAAGACTTAGATTATCACAAACAAGGTCAATTCTCAAGGTAGCCGATAAAAAGCGTTTCACTGATATTATTATTTTAATGTATATTTTGACATTTAATAATTACTTCTTTTTTTTTCATTAAAGGCAATCAGCACTTGTACCGGTCCACATACGAAGCGTCAACAAGGTGTTGTCGATTGTCAACGAAACTATGAGAGATTTATCAATCGATACTGTTGACACGGTCTCGTCTTGCATTGTAATAATTGGTTTGATACTTTTTGTTACGGTTGCCACAGTTTTTATTTGCATTCAGGTTAGTATTGCATTTATGACTAATAGAGTCAGGCATTATGTAGCGGAAATCTTTAACTCGTCTTTAAATCAGCCACAGAACTTCCATTGTTGAATATAGACTTCCCCCATAGATTTCCAGAGCGATCGGTAGGAAACAGACTGCATCCAGCGGCTGCCCGCGACCTTTACCATGTCGTCCGTCTACCTTATGAGTGGCTCTTGCTACTGACCTTTATTACATCTGCAGAAAAGCTTCCATCGGGTCACGATCTAGAGTGGCCCGTATGGAAATCACTCAATATACTGCGTGTCGGGGTCGGTAGATGCCTTGAGAACATGTCCAAGTGGGTCTACACGAACGACAACCGGTGCTTGTGCGGTGATACACCACAAACTATGGAGCATCTTCTATGCTGCCCTGCGTGTCCGGACAGTTGTACGGTCCTGTTGGACCTCTACGATGCCACAAACAATGCTGTATGCGTGGCCGCATTCTAATCCTCAAGAATTTAATATGTTTGCCATCGACTCGCTAAGAAGAAGATCGAAGAATACAAATAGTTTGACCCCAGCTTTAACCCACGTCTTAATGCACGAATTTTTCTGCATGTATTAATAACTAGTCTAAGTAGAAGACAATTCTGCAAACAATCCCATGTATATTAACAGCAATGGTAAACTTATAGGTGAACTTGCTTTCGCCATGTCGAGAGTTGAGCCTTAGTCGCGTGTTTTTTTTTGGATCAACACCAACGATTATGGTGTCCTACATGACACTTTATAGGTTTAGTTACGACATCCATAGAACATGGATTGATATGATGCTTGACGGAAGAACAATGGTTATTTAATTTATTATATTTAATGGCCAATGATATCATAAAGAAATGCGTATAGATACATAAAACTGCTCACAAGTTATTAATAAGAGAGCAAAGATTCATGGAAAGAACGAGAGTAAAAGAACCTACCTGAAAACAAATGCGCTTGGAATGTTCCGTCCCAGGACATAATATGATTAAGACTTGTCGAACAGAATGTTACAATTGTAGCATTTTCGCGACTTCACTTTAGGCACATCGTTAACATATCTACCTCTTTTCGTGTAATTATATAATATCATTGTTAATGGCTAATGTTGTTGCGAAGTAAAGATGAGACTGAAACTAAGTTCTAAACGCGCTTTTTCTTAACGAACATAAGAACCTATCAGGAACAGTCTCGAAATAGGTGCTACTGTAGTTTTATATTGTATTCTTCATGTGTATGTATTGAAGGATATTATTTATAGGC
Source organism: Oegoconia quadripuncta (assembly GCA_949316235.1). Lineage (NCBI taxonomy): Eukaryota > Metazoa > Arthropoda > Insecta > Lepidoptera > Autostichidae > Oegoconia > Oegoconia quadripuncta. Next base: position 7,230,804 of record OX438759.1, read on the forward strand.
ATTGTTTTTACTGATAGGCTTTTATATTTTTTCGAGCATTATGTAATGTATTTTATAAAATTACAGATATATTCCGAGGCTATAGTTGTGGTACAGCTCAGCGGCAGTTTACTCAATAGTACATTCGTCCAGAATAGTGAGCTGCATAAATACTTACCGGTGGGATGGGAAGAGAAACTAGATTCGCTTATTGACAACGCTTACACTTACGGCAGGGAAGGAATTTCATCTGGGGTGAGTGTGACACAGTTTGATTAAGTACTAGGATACGATTTTTGAGTCGTTTGCCTTTCAGAAGTTCGCATTTTTGAAAATTCGCATCGAACCCGAATGATCGTAAGTTTGATTTTCATCATTGGTCAGTATATTGAATTACTTTCCGTTTTATCTATAAAACCTAAAGCTTTTTGACTTTAGTCTTGACTAAAGAATAATTTGTTAGTGCACAAAATATTCTGCGTGTAATAGATAACAATTGACATGAATGGTTCAACAATATTTTTCGTCGGGTTTTAAAAAGGATACACTAAATGAACCTATACCTTTTGAGCCAACTGAATCGACACCACTGTCTTTCAATAAGTATGTCGGTATTTCATTACACGATCATCGAAAAAACATAGTACAGAAGTCTAAATATTACTTACCAATAACACATTTTTGTCAAAATTTACGTCCCTTTAATTAGCGAATTAAACGAGTTAAAGTACACCCTACCATGATATTTTATTTCTTATTCTGATGTTTCATTTTGTTTTTTTAATTTTCTCTTAATAATTTTATTTATTTATTTATATTTTGACAAACATTTACAAACAGAAACATCTACATATAAAAAATTGCGTCTAGCGCATCTCCACGAGGCGTCATTTATTGTCTATTAGATATCTAACTAATATATGTGCTATAAATTCGAAAGATTGAATGTTTGTTTGTTTATTTATTGTTTGTTGCTCAATCACAGCGAAACGAATGAACGGATTTGGTATATAGGTAGAATACACCCTGGATTAAAGCAAGATATTTTTTATCCCGATAAAGTGAACAAGTAGTAACCGCGGCATAAAGAAATTAAATATATCTGCGATATAGTTATTCCAGGCAGGCGAAGCTGCGGGCGAAAAGCTAGTTTTGCATAAAATGACATACCAAAAAGATCTCACGTATTTGAGCCCGTTTTGTTGACAATAATTTGTTATAAACTTAATTCAGGTGAAGAGTGCCCTCAAGGAAGGCGATCCCGAAAAGGTAGCTCGCGTGGAACAGCAAATTCTGGAGATCTGGGATCGCGTGTACCAAAGCTGGGTTTCCGGACACTTTGCGTCGCAAATCGGGCCACAAGTGGATAACTCTGCCATACAAGACTCCTGGAACAACTTTCTCAACGATTTAGACAATTCACCTGGTACATTACTACTTGTATAATTATCTCAGCCGATAAACGTCCCACTGCAGAGATATAGGCCTTCCCTCATAATGAGGGAGTACGGGCCACAGTCCACCACGCCAATGCCGGTTGGGGACTGCACATGCCTTACAATTTTTATTTCTCAGGCATGCAGGTTTCCTCACGATGTTTTCCTTCACCGTTTAAGAGCAGTCGGATAAATGCACATAAGTAATTAAATTAAATTTAAAAACTCATTGGTACATGGCCTGCCTGGGAATCGAACCCGACCTCCCAAATTGGGAGACTGTGTCTTTACCGCTGAGCCACCGACGCTCCGCACCGACCAACGACGCTACTTGTATAACTATTACATAATATTGTTCCCTACTCGCATAATAATGAGCAATGTGTGAGATTTATGTAGGTGTAGGCGATCAATTTAAAAGCATCCGTCAGCTTCAGCATTGTATACAGTACAAGATAATGAACAGTTTATTAAATAATATTAAGATGTGTACCAGTGATAAGACACAGTTTCTCATTATGGGGCTCGTAAGAAAGCTCAAGAGTCATGCGATGAGCTTTGTAGAAGATGAAGCTCGGCGTTTGATTAAGTGATCGAATCAAGAAGGAAGAAATCCGTATACGAACGAAAGTCACCGACATAGCTCAGGGGATTAGTAAGTTAAAGTGACAGTGGGTAGGGCACATAGTTTGAAGAACTGATGTCCGATGAGGCATTGAAGTTCTCAAGTTGAGACCACACACCGGCAAGCGGAGCGTAGGACGTTCACTCACAAGGTGGATGGACGCCCGGATTAAAATCTCGGGAAGTCGCTGGATGCAGGCCGCTTCCAACCGGTAGTTCTGAAAATCTATAGGGGAGGCCTATATTCAGCACTGGTCCTATTGATGAATATTCACTATTGATTTTCTATTAGCAAAGTTAAACAATATGTGGCGCGGTGAGTCCTTGGATGGGTGACCTCTAGTGTAATTTTAATACGAGTGTTTCCGTGCTTTCGCCCCCGATTGTTTTCGGTTGTTAGACGAAGTATGTCGCCTACAGAGGCGGCTTAAAAACTCTGACTGTCAGGTGGCCACTAGTCTGACACAAACCCATCAATCCACACTCGGTGGCCCATATGGTGGGGACTAATGCGTAAGAATAAATATTCTATTTCTCATTGTGAGACAAAATTTCTCTTCAATATCACCAGGTTTACTCGACTTCCCGGGCATGATGGCATGGGGTCGAGCAAACTTCGGCTTGTTGTGCGCGGTCGCGAGCAGTATATGGGCGCCGCTCGCGAGCAACATGTCTCTGCTCGCCGGCTCGGTTGGCGCGCTCACCTCGCTCCTCATGGACGGTGGTGGGGCTATCATCAATATGTTTATTAACACGGTGAGTGCTTGTTTACTGTATGGTAGTCAACTCGGAAAATGCTTTTTTTCGCGTTTGACTACAATCTCACCTCCCTCCCCGCGCCTGGTTGTCCGAAGATGGAAAGGGGACGGTTGAATGAGATGTTAATGTCGCCGCTCCAGAGCTAGGCAGCTAGCTAGCCACCAAACTGACAATTTAAATGCACCCATTTAGGAGGCAGGAGGCAGAAGAGACAGCAGTCCAAGTAATCCTAGAATGTCCAGATGTGGCAGCATACATGGCACAAAACCTCTGTGCACCGAGCTCACTCGCAGAAGTTGTCTGCAATGTCAAGGGTCTGCTAGGCTTCTTGGAGGAATTGGGTTGGCAAGAGTAGTACTACTACTGGTGGGTACATTTAGAGCGCGGGCTGATATCGTCGATATTTTACCCGACTGCCCAAGAAAGGAGAAAAGAAAGAAGAAAGAAAGAAAGAAAACATTTATTCAGCTTACAATGGGCACGTACATGAAAATTTTGAGATAATAATACTAAAACATAATAATGCAAGCTGATATAGGTTCCAGCTCAGCATAATGCTGTGGCATGAACCATATAGTACTGAGTATATTAATTCTGTGCCACAGCGCTGATTTTCAGCTGGCATTTTTGTAGGAGGTTAGGCGCTCATAGAATAATTAAAAAAAAAAACAAATAAAATAAAATAATCGACTCCACATATTGTTTCGTAATTAACATATTCCAGAAAACAGACATAAAATAAACTACACATTATAGGTACCCAAAGGAATACATACAGCTATAATTTAACAGGGGGCGGCGCAATACCATCATTAACTAATATTAAATGAGGTACTTGGTTACACCGTGAAGTTGCCGTCTCAAAGCAATCTATTTTATCACTTTTTTGAAACATGATATAGAGGAGGGTAATGTTTTTATGTGTATTTTTCGATTACTTCACTAATACGCATAAAGACTTCACTCTTTCGATTTCATGCTTAGCCGGCTGGTGTGTATGTAATCCAATGGTTACTCATTGTGCTTATACAATAAATCAGCCATCATGTGTTTATGATTGAGTTATTACCAACAGGTGGTGTTCTTTACAACGCTGTTCTACCTATTGGCATCCAGCAACGCTCTCTACAAGCCAGTGGAGGTGATCACTCAGATCCAACCGAACTTCGGACCGCGCCTGGGTATCGCGCTTTCCGTCGCTATTAACCAAGTGAGATTATTAAACGAGCTATTATTTGTTTACCTGTTATATATACTATATTTGTTAAAATTGTGTTTCGTCCATACTTTAGTAAAGTAGCAATTACATAATCCAATATATCTTATTAAGAAAAAATTATCTTATTCTCCTTGCAATATAATTTATTTTTCCTCATTCGATACCGGCTTCAGTATCAAGATAAAAGTAACTTTAATGCAATGTGGCTAAGGTTTATTTTCCTTAGATGTTAAAATTATTTGATCACTTTGGTTGCTAATATTATTATATCATATTTTAGTAATCGACTCACAGCACCTTACATTCTGTTAATAAAATTGTTATAGGTATTTAGAGCTTCCTTCAAAATGGCGCTGTTTTATGGACTGTGGACATGGCTTGTGCACAATCTGTTCGGAGCTAAGGTCGTCTACTTGCCTTCAGGTAAGTAATAAACAATGGAAAAAAAATCAAAATACATGAAAATTACTTCATTCGAGATGTCAGAGTACTCACAAACTTTGCACTGTGAGATCTGACGTCCGAAGTACCCAGATTTTATTTTGCGGAAATCCGTAAATAAGTTACTATAATCTCCTTGTGTAGGAAACATCACCTTCTCCCGTTATTACGACGTCTCTCGTGAAATAACAGACCTGCACTACGAGCAAAACAGGCGTGATAAACGTTTATGGAGCGCGAAATAATATTTATCCTGCTAATTCGTTTGGACGTAATATACAACTATCCTGCTCTCCCATAGCATCGCGCGGGACAAACGCTGTCATGCTACGTAGGCTGGTATATCTTCTAAAGACATTTTTCCCAGCCGTTCTCTGAAGGTCAATATAATTTTTATGTTCTTAAATTATCCTTTAAGTCGATTCGATTAGGAGAAACTTCTAATTGGCTTTCCGTTTTTAAATCTAAGTGATAATAAAACAGCTGTAGGTTTTCCACATTATATTAATTAGTTAAGAATTTCTGCAAAACAACACCTGATTCGATTAGTCAAACCTTTTACTATTATGTATTCTTTGGTATTGTACAATCGAGAAATATACAAGAACCACTTAATTGTGAGGTCATAAGGTGGAGTTAGAACCCTCACCTAACCGTCTATACTCCCAATATTTAATCCACAGTGCTAGCAGCTGTGCTAGGGGCAGCACCGTTCCTTGGACCCTACCTGGCAGGAATTCCCGCAGCGTTGGACGTCTGGCTCCAGGCAAGGCCCATGGCTGCCATAATGCTACTAATAGCCCATGCCGCACCTATTGCCTTCCTCGATGCAGCTGTTTACGCCGAGATTAAAGAGTAAGTTTACTTGTTGTCAACTAAAGGAACTGCGGTAAGGTATTGTATAATTGATTGAAACTGAGGTACAGTCGCGTTTAAAAGTGCAGTCATAATCTCAATTCAAACAAATTAGATTTTTTCCAAAACATTTGTGCAGGTATCGAGTACCATTCTTGTGTAATGCGATCTACTGCACAAGAATTAAAGGTATTTTTTTCTTTAGAATTATTAGGATTGGTATTGAACAATCTTATTGCTCCATCGCCATTCCATCTTCTTGCTAGTTGCTGTGTGAAGAGTTCCACGCGTATCGAACATTCGCCAAAAACGGTGTATCTGTCATTCATAATGAATCTCCGTTATCCAATCAGTTTTCCATAGTCTTTAAAATTAGGGTGAATAGACATTTACTGAAATCGCGAACTTCATCTTCGACCATATAGTCACTTAATCAGGTGTGATTGTGGGCAAACGCGTAACCAGTGTAATCATAAAATTAATTATGGAGGGGCCGAATATTCGTTTTAGATTCGGCATAATCGGCAGGTTTACCGAATGTTCGCCAAAGTGGTACTCAAACTTTTTACTATATTGAGCCATATATGAGTTGAATGTTAAATGTGTTATTTTTATGAGGTACAGTGAGGCTTCATGTTTTTGTGGACACTGGTGTGCAGTGGCCTCCAAAACTTAAATTTGAATTTAGAGGGCTCTACGGTAAAGGAATTCCATATATTAAATCATTGATTAACAAACATTTAAAAAATCTGTTCTGAAGAAAAATATCTGGTTTTGACTATAGCAATACAGTAATCAATTCAATTTAGGCGTCCGTAAGATATGTCAAAACAATTTCTAAATTTATGGATAAGTGTATTTCAGAATAGTATATTTTAGGAAATTCATTTAAAATTAGAGATTTTTAGATTTAGGTTAGTTTAGCGACTGCACGCCAGAATACACCACTGTAGCTTTATCTTCAATAACAGCAGATAAAATAGATGGTTATTAATTAAAAACAAAATATAAGTATGTAGCTGTTTTGAGATTAAGCTACAGTGAATTCTTTATAATAAAATAATATGTTTATATTATAATCAGGCCTTTGTTGTGAGAAATTAAGCACGTTTTTGAGTTAATCACGAGTTGCATGACTGAATTACAACATTTCAACAAAAAATTAATCATATTTCTAGTTTCTACTTGTATTGTTCACTTAAAGGAATCAATTATGCCGAATATTCGGTTCGGTAAAAGTTTTACCGAACATACGGCCGAATATTCGTATTCGGTGAAACCCATGTTCGGTCCATCTCTAAAAATAATACAACAAGCTTTCAATCAGACGAGGTTGGGTGCAGTTTATTTGAATCATATCTGTAAGTTTTTATGAACAGACATTGCACTAGTATTTACGCAAAGGCATATCACAATACCTTAAAACTTGGCAATAGGAAGAAATGAAAACAAAGTTTGCTCACAAAAGATCCTAATGCGGGATTGAAGTAACATTCTGACCTAACTGAGGTCGGGTTTGATTTCCAGCGGGGTACATGTTTAGTGCTTCGGTTTGGGTGGTGGTTTGGCATTTTTAAATGTCCGCCTGGCCAGCTACCACCATCTTGCCTAAGTCTGCCGCCAAGCAGCAATATTGATAGCATTATGGTGTTCCGGCTGTTTGAGATATAATAGCCAGTCCCCCAATTGCATTGGGAGGTCCTGGCGAGCGGTTACCATTTTCAAACCTCATCTTCACTCAACATCAGGTGTGATTGAGGTTAACAAAAAAATCACCAAATTTTAATTCAACGACAACTTCTTTCCAGCGGAGGCCATCCCTACGTAACCGGCCTGGCTATTGCCGGGGGTATCTTCTACCTGGGCCCAGAGGGTGCCATCCTAGGCCCCCTTCTACTTTGCTGCCTCATGGTCGTCCTCAACCTGTCTTCCACCTTCCTAAGAGATACACCTTCAGAAGAGAGAGCTGCACTTCATACGCGCGTCAGGTAAATTGGCCCTTTCTGATGGATCTACAGTTTGACCCTCGCGATCACTACCTAAATATATATGGAACATTGTAATCGATATTAACACATGGGCTTACTAAATAAATATTACAATAGCGGTAAGAATTTGTTACAATGTTTCAATATTGACCCAGTTTGTCTTTTGTGCTGTGTTTGTAATGAGAATTTAAATGAGTTTTTGTTAAATACTGAATTGGGGTGTCTGTTCATTTTTTCACACGAAATTTTAATTTGGAAAAGGTCTACTATTCTCCGTTGAAAATTTAATGTATGATTATGAATATACACCCCAATTTGCAATCTCTAGTCAGCATCGCATTATAATTGGATTGAGGACTGAACCAAAATAAAACAGTGCTGTTCAATTATCCTATTGTAAGTTTATTCTGTTACAATCTCGCGGTTAATACGGGTATTTCCCGTTTGGATACCGGTTAATGTACAGTTCGGTTCAAAATTGCAGTCATATTTTTTTCGAACCCTTTGTATTTTTAAAGAAATTCTGTGGAAACCTTACACTGTTGGGGCACGTCCTCCTCTCACTGGGAGAGATCATATCTAGTATGAATAATTTACTAGGATCCCGTGCTACATCCTCGACCACATTGTCACTTTCCATCAGGTGAGACTGTGGTCAAACTGTGAAGCCCAGTTTGAAAAAATGCATATATTTTGTTCGTTCGGGTTTTGCTTAATCTAGTCAAGCGAGTCTTACAAAGTTTCAACTCGAGTTGAAATGCGTTTTTACCGGGTTTTTTAAAATTTACCTTAATTTTATATGGATCATTATATTTTATATTGTAATAGACCTATGAGTCTGATTTTTACTTAATTAAAAGCCTATTATGTGATAATGTGTTCAGTTTCCCATTTGCTTTTATAATACGTGACTGCACATGACTGTGTTGTTTTCCATTATATAATTTGACCTATCTATTTATTACTTATCCATACTTACAGGAATTATACACTAAATAAGATAAATATTTTGCATAAACCTTTTATCTTTCATATTTAGATTATTGGAATAAACAGGTCAACGGTACTGATTTTGAATTCGTGTAATTCCCATTAACTGGTGACGTCACTCTTGATTACAAACATCTTTGGGATCTTCAAGAGCAGGGTGAATAGGCATCTACTGAGATCGCGTGCTTCATCTTCGGTCACATCGTCACTTCCCATCAGGTGAGATTGTGGTCAATCGCGTATACAGTTAATCATTAAAAAAAAACTTTCCCCAAAGAAACATAGTCGAATTCGATCAAAAAAATTTCGATTACCCTTACAAAGTAAACCATTCTGAAACCAGCTTTGTATGGAAGTATGGAAGCCCAACAAGTTATTTGTGAAAAGTTGTTGGTAATGAAGAGTGACGTCACCGGTAAACAGGAATTACATAAATTAAATTTCACCCTGTATATTTATTTAAAATATTAATCTAAAAGTCTTACTTATTAATTAAAGTGTTTTAAATTCCCGTAGCTGAATAACTAATAAATTGTATAATATTTCAATAATTACAATTATATACGTAATTTTATATAAAACTTGTTGATTTAGGTCATTATTGGGATTTTTGTAAGCATAAGGTGTGTATTTTCTGAGACCTGTCGCTAATATAGTATAGCTATGTTTTGAGTGCACTGTTTTCCTTTACGATTTTTCTGAGGCACTATGTACCCACAAAAAAGCATGTCTTTACGAGAAACGGTAAGTAGAATATAGCTTTTGGTATTTGGTGGTGTTTGCTATACATATTGCATGCTATTCATGTCTTAAGTACTTCACTATAACGCTTTGTGATGCATGACTTTGTTCACTCTCTCTCTGTTGTTTGAAAATATATCTTTTATGGATGGAAAATATATTTTTACTAAGAAACGAATATTTATACTTTGAAATCTTCAATAAACAACCCATCATGTTTCCCCAAGTAAATCCACAGAGGTAACTAAAATAACTCGATTTTTTTTACAGGCTCGGTGCTTTTCTCTGAAGGCTAGCATGGACAACTAACATTACTAATGAGGCAGCGCCGCCTCCTGATAATGTCAACTTTTATTAAAGATCTTACCAACACTCGTGTCCCATCATCATCTCAGTCCATATCCACCATCCACAGCAGTGCTTATAGGCCTCTTCTCTGTTATGCCAATTCTCACGGTCATGCGCCAGCCGTCTCCAATACTAATTTGTAATTCAAATGTTACGTTGTTATAATTTGATAATATCAACATTCATTTTCGCCAAATTATAGTTCATTATAACTATAATGCTTTATAACTTCCAGAATACTCATTTTTATGAGTCAGATGAGCCCAAACTTAATGGTGCTAAAGAAAAATTTCACTATCATCAGACCTTCGTCACGTAAGCGTAATAATTGCCTGCATCCAGCAACTTCCGGGCGACCTGTGGCTGATATGATGATGATGATGATGATATATATCGTAGGGCGATGCCTAAATTACCCATTCAATTGAATGCCTAGGCGGATTGTAATGTATTGCGCACATTTTCTGCATTATGGGAAACTATAGTATCCAGAGGGACCTAACCAACCCTCTCTGAGCAGCACAGTTTTCTGTAAAAGTGGAAATTTCCGCCGTGCATTACGACCCGCCTAGGCATTTAATTGAATGACTAATTTAATCATCTGCCTAAGATATATGTAGGTGAAGTGTTTTGGTGGGGTCTTTTGAGCAATATGCATTTGTTAGCTCAAATTTGGCGAATGAAAGTATAATTTGAATTTGTGCAGCTGCGTACTGCTTATGGCCTCTTTTGAAATGGCTCGGTTCCTCAGGTACAATACAGGTACATACATTACCTCAGTAACAATGTTTGTAATTTAGAACGAGTCATAATGTTGACACTTACTCAATCTAACACTCTCGCACAAGTGAAACCACGTTAATATATCGAATATTCGCACTAAGAAGTTCGACTCTGCATTCATAATCCGAACAGCCGAGGCATGGAACTCCCTTCCGGCTTCAGTATTTCCTGAATCCTATCCTTGGGATCTTGTGCTTCATCTTCGACCACATGGTCACTTTCCATCAGGTGAGATTGTGGTCAAACGCGTATCCAGTTAATCATAAAAAAAGGCGACTGAAAGAACATCATTATTACCAACTAGATTTTCGCCCGCAGCTACACCACGTGTGTAAGCTGTATGAGCTTAGCTCCTTTTGCCTACCCAAAACGACACCTATCTCTTTTGATGCTTCGATAACGGTCACAATCCATCAGTAAAAGAAGTACAGGTACGAAGAGTTCATTCCACTATGACCCAATACCACGAGCACACTAAAATACGCGACAGTTATAATAGTGCCTGATTCAGTCGCATGAGTTCATATTATACCTTTATTCGCCGTAATCACCCTTGTACGTTAGACGCGATAAAAGTATAATTCGTTTTATTACAAGCTTTATTCAACTCCATAACATATTTGTGGTTCGTTCATCTGTAGGGTATGGAAAAAACAGAAGACTTGGCCTTTTTTTATAGAAAAATATTGAAGCTAAATTTCTACAGAAGAGTAGGCTGTATGGGCTCGGATCCTTTGGCCAACATTAAATCCATGATTTTGCAATTCTTAGGACTGCAATAAATTGCAATGTCCAGTTCTGTATCTCTTGCTGGAGTTGATCCTACTACCTGCCGTGTTAGTCTCCTTCGATGACTTTCGCCAGGTTATTGACCGTTCTACCAGGCAGCCGGTTTCCTTCTGGCTTGTTCATAAGACTATTTTAAATGAATCTAACTTATTTCCCCTTATGTGGGAGTGCGAGCAAGAATCATACATCTGCTTAATACTCAAAAGGATATTGTTTCTATTTTTATGATACATATTTTGTACTTCTTTATTACAATGTGATATTTGACCTTTGAAGTAAGAATTGCGACAGTATTATTTTGTTTTAGTCAATCTAAAATGTTATTTATTCAATATTTTATCAAACGCCAAAAACGCACATTTTAATCTCCTGAGTTATTTTTTACTATATTATGATTATTATATAATTAATGGTTATTTATTTTCTTAATATTAACCTATATTAACCATATGGCGGTTGTAAGAAACAGCTGCATGATTGTGCCACAGTTTATACTAAGTAATTTTTGTTGTGATGCCAGATGTGTTTATAGAATATCTAAGTAGTAGTAATATTTTTAAAAATATTTAATAATGTTTGGTTGTAAAGAAAACTATTCGCATTTGTTCGTATTTTGTTTTTATTTAAAAGCATTACGTTTTTATTTATGACATGCATTTGCATATATACGTTGTGTTGGTCTATGCATGCTATGATACGATGTATACGCCTGGTAATCTGTTTGGTGTAAACGGTGTCAGTCAAATTGAAAGAAATATTGGTTTCGCGAACTACATTTAGGTACTTAATGGATTTTCAGATAATTATATATAACTTGATAATTCTGCATTGATAGTGGACGTGTTTCGGCTGATATGATGATGATGATATATAACTTAAAATATATTCGGGGCACGATCGTGACGACGACGTGACTATTTGTCCTAATGATAATGAAGAAGAGATCTATCAAATAAAATTTTATACAGACTAAATTGATTGATTGAATGAATGATACGTCGATTGCTAATATTAATATATTAGCAATCAACGTATCATTAATTCACTAACGTTCACATGTACGTACGTACTAATGTACACATCTACAGACTTACGTACCTAGTACTGGGGCACAACCACCTCTTACCAGGAGGTATAGGTAATTTTTCACCACACGGCCCCAGTGCAGATTATATAACTTATTTGATATTATTGACGAAATTGTGTATTATTATTTTCGATGATCCTACTGATAATAAATAATCAGTTTACGAATATCATTTCATTCAATTTCGCTGAAACAAATGTCATCACGACAATTTCAGTTGTAATACTAAAAAATAATGAACGAAAAACGAATTTAGAAATCCTTTTGCTTGCTAGTCTCTCTACTAATTTAAGTATGAGTATAGTAGTTTATAGGAGCGGGTGTGCTTATTATAACTTAGAAGACTGGTTATATTATACATCTAATTGACTACTTATTATCTACCACTGATTTACTACTAATGAGGTTGAGATAAGCCTTACGGTCTATGCCTCGAATTCGTCAGGGCAAGGCCACACGGTGCGGCGCCCCCGCTGTATCATTGATATATTGGATATGATAAACGTAGTTCTTTGATTTACCGCCCAAAAAAAAAGCCGCGTACGCGGAGTTACCTATTAGTAGGTACGTACATTATAGTACATACACGTAGTCTCCACAATCATACAGGGCTAATTTATATGACTAATAGTAGCATGACGGCTATTTATACATATCATCCCCAGTTCTGCAAAATGATACTCTAGATAAGAAAATCATTATAGAGACCTGCGATTGGCACAACTTGAATAGCAATCACGATTCCATTAATCCATGCAAAACAGTCTTGTATGAATAACTGTGACGTCGAGTCTACGTACCGACCTATAGTTATTGTCGTGACTGCATCATCGTCGGTTATCACCAATTAATACACTACGTATATCAATGATGAAATATAGATCCAATGACAGAAAGCCGTAATAGTAAACGCGGAATATTCATTTGCAATTTTATGACAAGACTTTAAAACCTCTCCGACCTAGGGCACTCGGGTAAAAAATCGATTCTCTTTTGTGATAGCATCGCGGTGAGCCACCGGCGATAGCGATAGCGATTTCGCCAAGACAGACGTAAGTAAATGTGAAAGTGTAATAGATAGAACGACACATAAGTATTACTTACTACTACTATCGTGAGTCGGGACAAGTACTGTTTTTTCGTATCTGATCGACCACCTTGTAAGTATACAATTAGATGTATAATACATTAGATAAAACTTTGGATAACGTGAAACGTGACGCAGGCGAATTGGTGCTCCTCTAGAAAGTATAGTTATGTAGTTATTTTACGCATTTGTTGAACTGTTTTTTAGCTATTATATAAATCGCAAATGAATCTTTAAGTAATTCTCTTGCTATGTTTTGGGAAGCCTATGATGCAAGCCTTTCGTTATAACTTCTGTCTGACCTAATATAAGCCTAATAATCATATTTTTTTAAATATTTATACCTTTTATTGTCCAAATGTAAACGTATGTTATTGGATATTCCATATCAACTACGTAAATAGATGAGTCTTAGCTTAGTACTGATTTACTCATTGTATTTCTTATGGATGTCGGTAACTTTATACATTTACAGTAGCATAGGTGTGGTAAATAACTTTCGACTATTTATAACCCCGAAATAAACTTAAGAATATAGCCCTAAATAGGTGAAATGTAGTTTGGAAACGATAATTTATGTTTGCTCTAGTTTAACCGCGGAAACTAGATGCGCTTGAAGGAAAGCTAGCATGTGGCGAGGTGTTGAACCTCGACCTCTTTTTGTCTTTTCGATACTCTTTCGAATTTGATTCAAAATTCCGAATTCTAAATTGTTTTCTAAAACAGAGGGAAGTCGTTTTTCGGAACTGCTACGACGAGGTCATGTTTACCGATTCTTTTTCCACCATATAACTAACTGTATTTATAGTATATCTCAAATAATATATTGTACATGTAATAGTCTCCTGTAGGTACTGTGTAATCCATAAATTCACTAGCTTCCGCGGTCAACCTATAATTGCATTAAAACAGTAATTTTTATCGTCTATTACTATTCTAGTGAAATTAGGCAGTAGTATGTAGATACGTACAGTAATCATGAATAATAACCGCATATAAACTATTCATTTTATAACACTGCAGCTAATTTTACGCTAATATTGTCATCATGTTTAAATTTTGTGAATCTTACATTTCTTTGCATAATTGAAAACATTTGATTCTTAAATATAGGATTGTTTTTAATAAATACAGTCAAAGACAGAAATAAGTTTGCAGAGCTTTATTTGTCAAATCGTGTAGAACTGGAAGTAAATTGTCAACTTTTTGGATATTCTCTATACTAATGTGATGTTTTATTACAACATTATATTCCATTACAAAATTTCTTTCTGTGTCAGGTAAAATTATAATTTAACTGGGTACTCTCTACAATACCTTTCCAAGTTAACAACAATGTTAGCTAAAAAAGGTAATGTATTGAAACGTAAATTCAACCAAGCCCTTACCAGTTCAAGTAAAATCGTCCAAAGATTAATTTTAAATGCTTTATTGTGCGATATTACCTTACATATGTCTACAATCAGTTTGTAAACCACAATGCATTATTAACAGAAATAAATGTTTCCTTGCTTATTACCAGTTGTTTCATTTTATGAATCCTATAATTTACTAGTTTACTTATACATATTCATAACAGCATAAAGTCGCATTTATTCGAGTTTCTTTCTAAATAATCTCGATGTTTTTACAGCCTGTGAAGTGCAGACGTTCCAATTTTTTTTTCGGTTTCTAATTATTTATATAATATTTGTAAAAAATTGACTTATGTAGTGTGTCTGTGGATACATTCATTGAGCTTTTATACTGTACTCTCAAATACGGTTGTGCCAGTATAAAACCATTGTCTTCGAATTTTCCAGGAATTGATGACTCCAGCCACAAAAATAGGACCACGGTGTCTATTTTAAGGTCTACCCAATATAAGAATGACTCGTCCATTTCATCCCTAGTTACCACTGTAACTTTTATCTGAAATTGGTAATAAAATAAATTATTAAGCATTCCGAGTACTATTAAGTATTCTAAGCCGTGATTGTCTAAAACGACAAATGAAAAGGGCGCCTGCACATCTGTTAATTTAATAGTGTCGTTGGAATCTCAACTCATTAGCATTGTGATAAATTGGCTCTGCCGTGCTAACTATAAACAACGCATCTGCATGGCGGCAAATTTCGAGATAAACGCGGCAAAAAAAAAATTTCTTCTTTCTGCTGTCATGTGTAAACTAATCAAGATATTCATATTATTGTAACTTTATATAGTGATAAGATGTAAGTATTTTATATAGCATATTTCGTTTCTGTATTTTAAATTGTTTTATTAGTAAATTTTACTTAAAAAATATTAATCACTAGTAAAAAGTAAACTAACTTCGTTTTGTCTACTAGACATTCACATCGCATGTGCTGCAGTTGCGTTGCTTGTGTCTAGGAAAATGAGCAATTGCGTTGTTTATGACTAGAAAAGTGTTCTTATGATGTTTATATCTAGTATTATATTGCATCTAACACATTCCTGCACATTATAATTTTAACTAACAACATACGGTGGTTATGACTAGTACCTACCTTTACCAATATGACTGAATGCATTATGAATTTAAATTTATAATTATTCTAGATACTGAATTTAGGGTTTAAATAATAAAATAAAATACAAATAAATATGACATGCTCAATTTTATTATTAAAAATACACTTTGTGTACAAAACATAATAAATCTATCATTTATTTAATCTGTCTTCCCTTCATCAAAAGACATTTTTTCTTAATCACATTTTAACTAAATGTAGGTATTTCTTTTACTTAGATAAACTACTTTGAAGAAATTACTCCTTAGATAAACCTTGTTCTCAATCTTAATATTAAATAGTCTTTGACTATTCATAATTATTAATAGGAACTTGTTGTTAAAATCTAATTTTGAGATCGCTGTATGAGTTTTTCTTTAATATTATTATGAAATAAATTGTGTCTTTATAAAAATAAAACATATACAAGTAGAAAGCGAACTTTTTTTACATTAACAATAATTTTAACTAAATAAAAATGGGCCTATTCAACATTTAACAACTACTTGTAGAGACAAAGCGTGATATTATAAACCCGCAGAAAACTTAACAATAGCATTTGGCATTATTGGTTACAAATGTAGGAAAACAAATAATAAATTCTAATAAAGGCACATACAATTTATAAATTTCTTCAGATCCTCACAAGTCAAGTGCAGACAAATTTGAAACAGGCAAGTTACACTAGTAATCTCTCCTGTTTAAAGGCATGAGTGGCACGAGCTTCCCAACTATTGCCGCCTTCCGCTCCCTCTGGGCTGGGTTTTTGCTATTGCTTGTGGATATTCCCACTCTGCGAGACTCATTCTCGCAGGAAGTCGCTGTTATTTCGAGGTATGTCTGAGCAGGATGGTGAAGAGGTACAACAGAGGATCCGAGGGATGTTAAGCGACAAATTGAAGATGTCTGTCGCTGTCATCAATGATATTGAGGCTTACCATCGTTTGGGGAACAAGGCGGACAAAGCGCGACCTGTTTTGGTTCGCTTTGCTAATTATACCTCCCGTCTAGCTGTATGGCAGGCCAAGAAGCTTCTTAAAGGTTCCAATACTTCGGTGGCGGAATTTTTGACAAAAATACCTCAAGAAATCTTCGTTGCTGCCCGTAAACATTTTGGAGTCAAACGTTGCTGGAGTGTAGATGGTACTGTTACGATTCTGCTGCCTGATGGGACGCGTAAGAAGGTATTTACTATGGGTGAACTCACGCCGCTCATCACTGAACACCCTGGCGTGACATCTGCTACGGACAAGAAACACTCTGCTAAGTAAAAGGAACTACAGTGCTTTTTCATTTATCCGGCTATTAGAAGTGTTTACTTTCTTACTTGCAGGTAATTTGTAAAATGCGAATTTTAAAAACGTTTATAGATACTCTTCTACTGGGTGTATTTGTAATCTGTGAAAAGCAATAGCTACGGGAATATATTATCTATGGATATAATGAATGAACACTACTAAGTACAGCTATAATACAAAAAATCAGAAAAATGTTACGAGTTGTAATATGTAGGTATCCCTATATCCACGATATAGGTAATTGGTATATTTACGGAAAGTACAGATTTATTTCATGTTTTTCTTAAGAAACGGGTAATTCAATAAATTGTTATGAGAATTGGAAGCATAGAGAGCAGGTTTCTAACCCCGTTCTAATAAAAAACAGTAGTTCGAAATCTATGCCTATACTCCCACCCAAAGAGAAAAAAATTATTTTCGCAAATACAGACTAAATATCATAGCTAACATAACATGGCGCACATTATTGGATGCGGAATTTAATAGAGAACAAGTTCAAACACAGTCCAAAGGAATTGGAACTCTATAATCATTACAATTGAGAGTTGAAAGTCGGGTGTCCGTTGGCACCGATCGGTGTCCGCGAGTGTTGACGGTATAAAAGTTTTTTTGGCACCAATCGGCTAAAGGCTAAATAAAGTAATAATAACTCAAACACTAATTAAATCGATTACGATCAGCGTTAGGTATGTTCCGCATTTACCAAAACATTTACTTATTAGATCAGAACTTACTAACCTATTTAATCTTCGCATGCTGCTATGGTGTGTATTTTTGTTGTATTAAATTTAACTAGTGTGTTATAAAAGTAGACTTACCATAGTTTTGTTTCGCGCCAAAAATCACACGTGAAGGAACGTATGTCCTCCTGTAACTCTGAACGCGTATAAGAACATTTTGGTTGACACTCAATGCAGTCCCTCCCGACCCCTGCACCTGCCTACCGGACGCTCTTCACCCCGCTGTCTCTACTAGACATAAACATCACAAGTGTGATACTTGCGTTGCATAAGCTTAGGGCGAGTCATTGAAATAAAGCTTCCATTATGTATGACAAACAAATACAGTAGGAGACATTCCGTTTTTATATCTAGTATTCTTGAAATAAATGTGTTACAAAATACCTACCATTAACATCGCAGGTGGCTAATAGTATGCTTAAGCTTAGTGTGCTTTTCGTGCTCAATCTAATATTCCTAACGATTACCAACGCATCTGCTCTTACGATACTTGTGGCTAGGAGTTATGGCAGAACCTTAGCAAGTAATGGACAATACGTTGCTTATCCTTAGAAAGAATAACAAAATACTGCAGTTACGCTGTATATACTTATAGTTATTTTCTCTACCATGGAACATAGGAAAAAATGGATAATTGATTCAGATAGATCTCATTGCGTAGATTCCGAATATATAATTAACTCAATTTCACAAAAAATGTCACATGCGTTGTTTATAGTTAGCACGGCAGAAGTGTACCAACTTCAGTCTATTCACAGACGTAATAAAAAAAAGAACATAAAGTGTGCCTGTATCTTTATTTATTACGTCTGTAAGAATATCAGTTTCATTTAATTATAAGTATGTTGAAAAATATTCATGTTGACAACATGAAGAAAAAGTTATAAGTCATCTATTTTAGCTTCGTGGTTCGCAGATAATTTCTAAGGTTAATATACTATTGAAACTTAGTTTAAAAGTAGTTCGATGGAAAGAAAGCCGCATACCGTCTTTAAGCAAATAAGCAACTGCTTCTTTACTTACCCCAGAAATATGTTGTGATTCAAATAATGAAATTTACTAGATAAATAATGTCGATAATTGATGCACGCATGCACTTTTTGTACTCCGTGTGTGTTATTGCATAGAATACCATATATTCCATCCTCGCGGACTAAATTCGAGTCCGATTTGGATTCTTTTGTTCGGCTTACAAAAAAATCTTCTGGGTTGTCCCTTTTCACAAGGACATCTAAATAACTTCGTTGTTTTTCAAGAACTATTTATGGGACTTGAATATTTCGGTGGGACTGTTTTTTTTTTTGGGAAATAGGTAAATTATAGTCATGGGGAAAAAATTGGGAATGAGGACTCAGTAACGCGTAACGCCATAATGCTCTCTTAAACTACAGTGGCACTGTTGTTTTCCTTTGGGCACCATTCCAGCACAGTTTTTTGACATTGTCAAAATAGCCGAATTCCACTGTGAATTCTAGCATCATGCACGTGAACTGACACGTGTTAGTTGATAAAGCATGTCCATTGTGACCAGTTGCTTGCTCGGTTGTCATAAGCAAACACTTAGATACCAGTATTATATCTGCCAAATAGTGCCCCTATTTGGCACTATTTCAGCACAGTTTTTGACATTGTCTAAATAGCTCAATTCCACTTTGTCTAATCTAGCATCACTTACGTCTTCTCCGGATACCAGGATACCTCTCTGCCTAATTTCAATATCATCAGTCAGCAGTTTAGGCGTGTTTGCGTGAAACCCGACTAACAGACAGAGTTTGGCACTTATAGTATTCGTATGGATAACTTAACTAGCAGTACAATAAACCAATAACATAACTCACCTCAATATTGGGTATCTTCAACCCTCGCACATTTTTAAAAGGTGCCGGAAACACATAGTTGTTCGGAGACGACCTCACCCCATCCGCTATTAAGGAAAACTTTAAAAATGTGTCTTCGTGTGCACCCCTAATGGACAACATTATGTCCTGCTTCTTAGTACTCAGAGCCTCAGCAGAGGCCGGATAGACCGTTGACTTAATGGGCCTTATACTACTCCAATTAAAAACTTCAACCTTAATTTGGGCGTCGACAATGGGAACAAGTCTGTCATTGATAAGGTACACATCCACATCGTCTGATGTATGGAGTCTGGGAGATACTAAGACAGGCGCGAAAAAATTTTTGGCATGGTAATGCAGCATTTTCCAGGTGCCGCCATATTCTGGAAACAGTGTTCGAAACAGTTTTGAGTAAACGGTACCCACATCATTTTGAAAAAATTAAACCCTTGTAGGACATGTGTCAAGGCTCTTTTTCTCAGAAACGACTGGAGATATCAAATTGAAATTAATGTCGAATACAGTCTCATACGGCTATAAAACAATTCAAATTTCCATTGTATTCAATAAAAAGATTTCAAAGCTCTAAAATGAACTGATACTGAATGTCCTCACTGACAGGTCGGGAGATTTGAAATTAACGATTTTAGGATTTATCATAATATATTTGTCATAATATATTTATCATAATCATAATAACATCAGGTTTATACCACCAACACGAACAACACTCTTTACAGCAGTATGGGGCCTGCATGCTTATTATCTAACTGCAATGGCAATGGACTGTAACGCCAACCGGCAAATTCGATCAATAGTACCTAAGGCTTACAACAATATATTGTTCGAACGATAATAATAAATATCCTTAGACATATACACAGCGCCATCTAGTTCCACAGTAAGCAAATAGGCTTGTGTTGTGGATACCAGATGGTTGATCTACTACATAAATTCATTTTTTTTGTAAATAAATACTTAATATAAATGAAAACATGCATAACTCGGGTACACATGTCCGTATTCATCACACAACATATGCCCCTAGCGGGATTCGAACCCGTAAGCTTTTGTCATAGTGGTCAGAGTTGCAAATCATTACACCAATCAGGTCGTCATCAGTTCACATAATATAATAATACCCTTCTAAAGCTTCATCTACTTTTGCAATAGTAATTATTTATACCAAAATACTAACCGATTCCGGACCATGAGGGCGCTTGCCATACGTCATTCAGTTGCCAATATAGGGCGCCCATCGTGTACCAGTCTGCTTGACTTTGCCTATAGAATTCTGTTTCAGCCTTCATTGACATTGCTTGTGATATCTGAAAGAATCAAACAAAAAATAGTATTTGTAGTACTGAGAACGTCATAATCGTTGCAAAGAATCTTGTATTTTTCTTGTGCCTACTGTTTTTATTCTATAAGCTACTAATATTTTCTTTGACAGGCCTAAATTGTCATGTGGTCCTCCTTGTGCACTCATAGTTAAAAAAAGATAGACCATAACCAGTCTCACTTTAGCATTAACTTTAAGCATATCTATGCTAACCAAATCGAATAATGCTTAGCACACAAACTGCTTCGGAATTAACTTTTCCTTTCTACACCAACTCTAATGCTCCATATCTATCCCCATGAGGTGAGCATGAAACAGGCTATATGTAAGAGAATCTACGCTAACTTATTCAACATTTTATACCTTCGTACCTGGCTGTAGTACACAAACTCATAGAAGTAATAATCTTCATTTTTATCGAGCTCGAAATGCCTAGCCATTTGACTTTCAATAAACGCATAGCCATTAGGGCTGTGTTGTCTGTGTTTAGAATACTCGCTGTCGATATTAAAATCTTCTATCTCTTTTGTAGCTTTCCTCATTGTAGCTATAGACGGTAACGATTGAAAACCATATTCTGAGGCGAACCTCGTCTTCGGATAAATATTCATATTCCAATTATCAGATAAATAGTTGTAGTAATGAGTGTCTCCATAGTGAGAATCGTATGGGTTCAAAGCTACGTAACCTTCCTGCTCAGATTCTCGGCCATTGGACGGACTTGACACCAAGTAACGCCTCCCTGGATCGATAGATTCGACGATGGGTTTTATAGTGTCGACATACAGCGTTATATAATCCTGCTTGTATTTGTTGAATTGAGGATTAGTGTCGTACCAGTTGCCTCGTAGTGCGACTTCGTTTTCGTTGTTACCAGCCCATAAAGCAATTGAAGAGTGATGCTGAAGCCGTTTAACGTTCTGCTCTACTTCTGTACTAACGGTACTGAAATGTGCAAGTTAGTTGTGAGATGCGGGATCATTTGCTACACCGATTAAGACAGGTCTAGTACCACCTATTCCTGCGGGTACAGCATAGTAAAGCTTAAGGGCGTTCCTTCTTAGTTCTCAGTTTTTTTTCTAAGGATGAGGTCTTGCGAGATTAGCAAGTTCATGAAGTTATAAATATAAATTGAAAATTAGAAAACAATACAAAACCGGCCAACTGTGTTAAAGAAATATCATTAAGACGTCTTTACCGATTTTTATCAAAAAAGAATGACTTTATTCATTTCGAAAAATTTGGACTTGAAAGTATAAACCCCCTTACAGAAGGCGGAGTGTAAGTTTTGTTTCGACTTAACTTTACTACCGCGTTCACATTTACGTGACGATTTGTATGGACAAATGTGCAGCGCCTCTAACGGATAGTTTGCAAAACGATTTTTTTCATAGGGACTTTTTTCGTAAACGCGAACGCGATAGTAAAGTTAAAAACGAGACAAAACTTACACTTCTCACACTTGTAGAAGTTGGGGTCACATTCCTATATTACCGTACATACATTAAAAAGAGCTAAGATTTAAAGAGAAAATGTGTTCTATACCCAAGAAAGTCAGGATCAACGGGATACATGGAACATGCGAATAGCAAGTCCTGCCAAATCAGTATGCCGAGCTGATCGCATCGTTCGTAGAAGTAGTCTGATTCAAACACGCCACCACCCCACACTCGGAGCATTGACATGTGTGCTACTTTAGCAGCCTTTAGTAGGTCGTCAACTGAAAAAACATGTAAATTATTTATTATTTGGATTAATATTTTTTTTTGCCTAAATCTAGACAAAAACTAAAATAAAGAGAATAAACATTTTACAAGTCGATATATCGAAGGATACTTTTGAATAAGTCTATTCCGCTTTTTGCATATATTCTAAAACGCATAAAAACTTGAAATATAATTGGTTTAGTTAATACTTAAAATTTCGTGATTCTACATAAATGTCTGCCGTTTAAGTAATTGTACTCCAGTTTTTTTCAGGGTCGTTATAAAGACCCCCTAATTATTTTCATAATATGTATAGTACATTAATGCCGCGGCCGGCTAATTTTTCAAATGATCAACATAATTATTAAATTCCAAACAAAATCAATGACGAACAACAATCATTTTTCACGCGCCAAAATGTTCATATGTTTTTTATCAAACAGCTTTCTATTCGCAAGCCAGTTCGAAATTTAAATAAAACCTTCGCTAGCTACCTCTGTGGTTGCCATGTGTCAGTTAAAGAATAGTTCCATTTTTTTAATAACACGGCAGAAGAAATAATTTGTTCGGCCGCTAAATACGATATATAAGGATTTCGAATTTCCAAGCATATTTGAGAAAAATCTATAACATTTGTCTGCAACTCCAGAAGATCTCCGATAACCGTAATTTCAATGACAAATGACAAAGATGAGTAATGAATTTAGTCGCATCACAAGAGAATACTTAGAGATTGGCGAAATTGCATTCGGTAGTAACTTACCAACTTTTTTATTATCACCAAATTCAGGAAGTATGTGAGCCGGGATCCAATTTGAGCCTTTCATGAAAATGGGATATCCATTGACCTTGAAATAAAACGTGAGCCCAGTGCCACCAGTGGTGTTACCTGTAATCGGGAGAACATCTGTAACAACTTTCCATAATCGCCGAGGGCTTCTACTTGTGCTGATAAAACAAACATGTTGAGCAGACTGATACAAGTGTTTAGCTGACAGGTTGAGATTAGTCTATAGTCGTTGTGTTTGTTATTCGTATTTTTTTTATCTATACAAAGTACTAAGATTATATGCTTTATTACAAGACCAGCATTTCGCCATCGGCCTCGTGAAATAACTTCATCGCGGATTTGTTTAATTTGTTTATGAACTAGGTAGGTACTCAGTTTCTCGGGATAAAAAATAGTTTAAAAAACATCGTAGTTATTTAGATATCCCTCTGAAAAGGGGCAGCGCAGACAACTGGCTTTTTGTCAGCCGCACTGTTTTGATCTTCGTGTGCGTTATTGTATAGCATACTACGTAGGTGCATTCCATCCTCCCTGAGAAAATTGTCCGATTTGGATCTTTTGTCTGGCTTACAAAAAATCCGTCATTTGCCCTGCCCCTTTTCACAAAGACATCTAAATAACTTCGTTGTTTTTGAAACACTATTTATGCACAATTTTTTGGGAAATAAATATATTCATAGGTAAAGCGTGTACATTTCGAAATATACAGAAATGCACACGTGAAGGGTGAGCCCATCATCGTTCGACGCCGACGTTCAAATCTATAATGTTTTTTGGTGTAGTCCCAACGCTTAGTACGATGTACGTAATGTAGTCGCCTTTTACGTCACCCACGAGAAAAGATGGATTGGTTATATTCTTTTTACGTGTCGAAACCACACGAGACAAGAAGTAGCTAAAACTAAGCTAGCTAGAAATGTTCTATCACAGTATAGGATGAACTTTGCAGGAACTGGAAGTTATACGTAGATACGATTCATCATAGAAATTGTCATCTGTCTCACCGAGTATCTTAGATGCGTCTTCTTCTACAAGCTCCAGAGTTCGAAACCCGATTTGAACAGTTTTATTATTGGCTTCCGTATCTTCACCTTCAGAAAAAACTGAGAGACGTAAGTCATACAAAGGCTGCTCACCGTATCCGTTAGGCCACCATAGGCTGACCACGTTCTAGAAATATTATAACATAGACATTTTAAGTAAGTATAAGTAAAACAAATACGTATTTCGCCGACCGCACGTAAATTGGGATTAGGGAAGAAGATAATGTTAGCACATTACAAATTATTAGTGACACCCATAGTTTAATGTCTAAAGGTGTCTAGACTGACTTGCACAAAACTCCCAACTTTAAAAACCATCTGCGATTATGAGCCAGGAACGTTTATCGAGTCTAGCGATCCTAGCAATTGAAACGCTTAGTGCACATCCAATTACTGTTATGACAAGGCCATAGACTGCTTGCAGATTAAAACGCTGTAAACCTTACTGGTGGATGAGATGATACCCATAATTTTATTACTATTTACGACAATTTTTGGTAATCCATAATCGTATGCTTGCCATTTAAATTTGTAATTTAGTGGTAATTTTGAAATTTTATACTATCGGAATAATGTTAATGAATCATGTTTTTGGATTGGGTATCACATAGTTGATATCCTTTTTTTACTGTATATTTATTTCAAAATGAATGACACAGTATTGTTAACACAGCACAATATTACCCAATTATGCCAATTGAGGTACTATGGAGCCTGTGTATATTTTTTTTTATGATCGACTGGATTCGCGTTTGAAAGTGACGATGTGGTCGGAGATGAAGCACGCGATCTCTTAGTGCGAATGTTCGGTATATTAACTACATACGGGTGGAATCCCTCCCCACGCCTAGTGGTCCGAAGATGTAAGGGTGACGGTGGAATAAGATTATTTATAATTCCAACGCACACTCCCCGAAATGTATCCTGAAAAAAACTGAGAGACAGGCGACTTTGCGACGGTGTTCAAGGCTCTGCAATTTAGCAGTGATCGAACTATCACCTATAAGTCTCATGGCACGTCGTGGTATATATAACAAAAATTAGATTTCGATGCGGCAGTTTTATGGGTAATTAGCCAGACTCGAAAAAATTCAAGACCCGGGGGCTGCTGTAGTATAGATATTGATAACCTTACCTTATTTCGATGTTTAATGCTTTAATGCAACATAAACGCATATCGCTTAGTCAGCGCCAATACCGATGTATTATATACGCTTGTTCATTATTAAGGGGTCATGTTCGTGCAACATCACAATAGACAACTAGTCTTATTTACGGAACCCCCCGTCCTCGACCAACCACCATCTTTAATACCACATGGCGACCAAACTACATTATCACACTGCTATACGAGCTCTTATATAATGTAGGTAAATGCAATACAATTTCATGAGATTAATATACGTGCATGTATCCACGGTTTTTTTTACCAAGTTCAGAGGATACATCTTTGATTCTATACCATAGTACTTACCTCACTAATGCTCATATTGAATGCAACTTCGTAAACTCCTTTAGAAAATTCTTTAGAAACTGTGATGGATTGATTGGCATCAACTTTTAATTCAGCATCTATGCGCCCGCTCTGTAATATGTAACCCAGCTCTAGATAGGCCGTTATCTTCAAGTGCCAATATTGATCTATCTTTACTGACTGTGTTGTTATAGATCTTATTTTAGCGCTCTTGTAATACTCAACATAAACTTCTTTCCTAAAACATCACAAATAAGTACGATTAGTCCCCAATTGCATCGACGACCGGTTGGTGTAGTGTACCTAACATTTATTCCCGAATCATGGATGTTTATATAAATATTTATGTATGTTTATCCGTTATCTAGTATCCATAGTATAAGCTTTGCTACTTGGGACTAGATGATTGGTGTAACTGTCCGAAATATTTATTTAAGAAGGCCCCTGCCGCCAACAAGAGAAGGCGGTAAATTGAAATGTGTCAGCAAAGCTACACGTGTTACAACGACACAACAGTATTCTCAATAGCTATGAAATCTTGAATAATTGATGACAACCGATTGGTGTAGCGGATAGTGACACTATCAGCGAAACCAACGGTTGCAGATTCGAATCCCGCGAGGGGTAAATGTTTGTGTGATGAATACAAACATTTATTCCCGAGTCATGGATGTTTATACAAATATTTGTGTATGTTTATCCATTGTCTAGTGTCCATAGCACAAGCTTTGCTTAGTTTGCGACTAGATGGTTGGTGTAAGTGTCCGAAATATTTATTTATTTAAAGCTATCATATTGATTTCCATAGCTGGAGAGATTTTCATCTGTGGGAGTCTAGATTAGTTTCGTGATACTAACTAGACGGCACTTTAGTAATGAGCTAGCTAAACGTATGATAAGCAGAAAGTCCTGTAAATTCCTACTATACGAGTAGAAAGAAACAATTATCTTTAATATCATAGAACTAGAAATCATATTTAAGTGTAAGTTATTTGTTAGTAAAAGTCAACGTACCTACTAAAATAGTACTACACTTACCACAGTCCGACTGATGGAAAAGCAGGTCCCCAATCCCAACCGAAAGAGGCTTGCATCTTCCTCAGCTGGTTAGCGTGGCATTCACCATTATACTCCTTCGGAACACAATCTGGTGCGGTGAAGTACATGTCTGAACGGATTTTGGCTGCTGCGATGGGCGACATGATTTCAATACGCAATTCGTTGACATACGAATGCTGAAAAAAGCTTTAGTTGATACTAGCTTTCCGCCAGCAACTTCGTCCGCGTGGAAGATTTAATCAAAATTGGTTCAGCAAAAAAATTAGCCTATAGATATGTTAATCCAGGTCTTAAACTGTCTACCAACCAAATTTCATCCAAATCCGTCCAGCCTTTTAGACGTGAAGAGGTAACAAACATACATACATACACAAAACTTTCCCATTTGTAATATTAGTTAGGATTTACCAAACTGGCAAAAGTTGGCAATTCTACTTGTAAAATTTATCTGTTCGCAAAAGTAAAACAGTTGAGTATTTTATATTTTAAGGGCGCCCTCGATGGATTTTTACCATAAAATATATCCTATGACACTCTGGGGACCAAGAATAATCTAACATACCTTATACGGCCATAATCTAATATAAATATCTAGGGCACATCGTTACTGACAGTCTTAAGGATGATGATGATATTGAAAGAGAACGTAGGGCATTGTCGGCAAGGGCAAATATGTTGGTGCATAGATTTGGTTGCTACACGGACGCAGTCAAAATCATGCTTTTTAAAGCATATTGTACATCCTTATTCTTGCAGCCTATGCACCAACAACACCAAAAAAGCCTGCAATGCCCTACGTATTCAATATAATAATGCGTTTAGCGCATCAGCAATGTTTGCGCTAGCAGACGTCGATAGCTTCGAAGCTATCATGCGCAAGAAGACCGCGTCACCGCTGCACAGAGTACGAGGCAGCAGCAAAAGTCAAGCTCAAGGCGATGGTCGAGAGTGGGGATTGCCCACTAATCGGCCACCATATGATTAGTAGGAATAAGAGTCTACTAGAAATAAATTACTAACATAATTTTTAAGTTTTTGTACTAACCCATGTGAATCTTTGTTGTCCGGAATAAATATTTTTTTTTAATAATCGGTCAAGCCGTTTAGGCTACAGGAGGTAACATAGAAATCTACATACATAACCTACACCCGAAAAACAGTGCTTTCTTGTTTCTTGCGGAATTACATAGGGTTCTATACAATTAATATGTATATTGATTAAAGACCCTGTAGGGTGTAAAAGTGCGAAAGAAATTTTGGGAAATGATTAGGTACCTACCGATTATAGATTACAGGAAAAATAAAAAAAAAACGGGCGGGCGGCGCGGCGTGCTTTACCGCAGTGCCTATACCATATCGTATGCAATACAAACCAATACGGACATAAAAAGTTATCTAACTCATTGTTTTGGCATATCGTCGACTGAAGATACGCGAGATAACTGATGGTATACACTGTATGTTGGTTTATTAATAAGGAACCTCTTAAGATCGCAAGATGACCTGTTTGGTATAGAGGTTAGAAACCCTGACAGCAGTCGTAATGCGCTGATGAATCAGGGCCGACAAGTTGAGTTCAACTATATGGTTCAATACAAATACCAACCTCATATAACGTATTCTGGAAGAGATTGAAGACATATCGCACGAACATGTTATTCGTTCTCCCAAGAAGTAAGCCGTTTAGTTTTACACTCGCCACTGTGTCAACGCCGTGGAGAACTAAGGTCTTTTTATAATCGTTGCCCTTATTCTTCAATGCTAAAATATAACGAGTACATCAATAATTATTTATGCCAAAAGCGCTCGTTACGCAGTCGTATTCGTTTTCGATTTGCGATATCTGCTCAGCCCTTGGATGGGTAATAAATGGCATATTAATACGAGTGTTTCCGTGCTTCGGAGGGTATGTATGCGTATGGTGCAACTTTGCTTATTAGGGTCAGACTTTGTTTATTCTGGCCTATCACACTTTTGATGTCGGTCACCTACAGTGGTGCAATGAACCTTGGACTTTTACAATTAGCGAGTTCGAAGGTCGCATTCAACGGAGCCTTGTTGGTCCACCAGAAATATGCTAGAAAGATGAGCGATGCAAGCTGTGAAAAGGTGTTTAGTACCCTCGGCTACCAAAGTTGTGCGAGATTGCTAGCTCGCTGCACTGTACAATACGTTCCTCGTAGTTACATCCCACTTATCCCTAGCACACATCCTTTGCAAACTTCTCTCGCTCCGTTGTATGCAAAAAGAATTCGCTCCGCTCAACCCCCGTGCACAAGAGCTGGTTAGTCTTGGAAAATGGAGCCATCTAATTGGTAATTCTTTTTTATCGCAACATCTTCACACTTTTCTGGTGGACAGTCAGCCTTGTCAGTACAAGAGGAACTATATTTTATTGTTCTTGTGCTTGTATTTTATTTTTGAATTTATAAAGAAAATTAAGATTGGCTGGATCACGGCTGTGCTTTCTTAGTTTTTATAAGTGAAGTCCCACAGACTCCGCGTCATTTTACACTTGCTTGAATTACAAAATTTCCCGCGTCTGACTGGTTTAGTAGGTGTGAAGGAGATTACCGCAATGAGTGATACTTGAGTATCTAAACGTAAATATATCTCCATTAGTTACTTATCATACCAAATAATTTACTCTATAGTAATTTGTTTTTGTTCATTTCAAATTTTCTTGTACCAATGGCAGAATTGGAGCAGTTTTTACAGAAAGCGACTATATCAAAATTCATTCCCAAACAGTCCTTGGATCAGATTCGACGAATTTGTAAGAGGAAATTTTTAAAAGATCATTATTATCAGCCACAAGACGCTCTCTGCTGAACATAGACCTCCCCCATAGATTTTCTGAGCAATCGGTTGGAAGGGGCTTGTGTCCAGCCAGCGACTTCCCGTGACTTTCATTAGGCCGTCCGTTCACCTTGTGTGAAGCATTTGCCGGCGTGTGGTCTCCTAAAGCCCCACATATAGCTGATTACCCTCTATTTGTTTATTATTAGAATAAAAACTATATTCAGAGAAATTATGATTTAATATGAATATGGTTCTTTAACTATTCGGAATCATTGTTCCATTAAAAATCGACTGAGATTATGTAGGAGTCTGTGACACTCCATGTCCATGAAAATGTCAAAAATTAGTTACAGAACGCGCGTCGCAAGTCAAAAAACACTCCTTCGCGGCGTAAACATACTTTTTTTTTCACTTACCTACTTATTTTGGAAACAGGTATATCTACAACGCTTATTGAACATTTATGAGTGTCTACAATTAGATAAAGTACCTACGTGGCATTATGTAACTGCCTATACGTGAACATAATGTTGGTAGTGTAGGGTTTTTCCATATTTTAGTAGTAGGTAGGTATACAAAATTCGAACGGGCAGCTATGGTTTAGACATCATCAACAACATAAATAGATGTGAACTTGTATTAACATATTTTTTTTTATAAAAGGTTAGTGTGAGCGAAACCAACAGTACTTACAATAGAAACGCCCTACGTAAGTCCAATTATCGTGTGCCACCCATCGCGTCGACACATCGTTGTAGCGATACAGGATGTCGTCAATAATGCCCGCATGATGCAGATCGGAATATACTCCGCCAGGCACTCGCGCGGGAATGACAATTGCTACAAAGGATAATTGCAACATTATTGCACTTAATATGTTGTGGTTACATGCATTTTGTTTCTGGGTTGCATCGTTGAGAAATAATATAAAAGAGACAGAAGCGTTTTTGTTGAGAAAACTCAACCATAAAAGGGTCAGTTTTGAGACATCAGTAGGTATATGACATATCCCCACTGATGGTCTGCCAGCTCTCAGTTCCCTCATTTCAGAGCAATGACCCTCGCAAGTCGCAGTGAAGTGTTGAAGTTCAAGGTATCGTTCAATTCGTTTTGATCCCTAGAGTGTCGTAGGATACATTTTATGGTAAAAAATCCAACATGGCGTCTTCAAAATACAAAAAAAAATTTGGTCGGGTTTTTTGGTTTAATAATTAATGATAAACGAAACAAATTGTTGCGATTATATGTGAGGCCTACCGAAGAATGTCCAACAGTATGTATACTGCGGCGGAGTATTTATTTTCATTCTTACTGTAGTAAATAAGCAGCACTCTTGTCAACCGTTGCGTGGAGTGCTATACCTACGCGGAATCCGAATTATTCTCGCCTCGACTGAACGATGAGGCTGAAGCTGTGTTAGTAGAAGGTTTTGAAACACCTTCAAAAAGATACCCAGGAGAGTGATATACCGGTCACTCACCGGTTATTTCTCGACCTTCCCGGGCTTGGACAGCATGACCCTGGTAGTTTTCGGGTTGATGGCAAATGACACGTACGCAAAATTCCATTGAATATAATATATTTAGGTGTTACCGTGGCGATCGTGGGAAGAGGTAATTGACAAAAGGGCATATTTGTAATTTGGTCTGCTTCCAGGGCTTTCTTCGGCTTTCATTCCCCTAAGGCTCATTGGTTCCAAAGGCGTAGAGAAGTACCTAGTGATGTTCTTCGACTGCGTTTATTTTGTGTGGTGAACTGTGTCTTAATAATAAAGTAACTTGCGAGCATCCTAACACTGAAATGCTACCACTGAATATCGGCAGACCGACTTCTTTCAACTGATGAGATGTCATACCTAACTTTTAATATCTGCCAAACTATATTTCCCTTAACGTTTTTGTTTATCAACAATGAACCCTCTTTCATGGGTTATTTCTCGAAGATGCAACAACTGAGAGCAAGCAGATCAACATTAATCACATCAAGGGACCACTCTTCAAACCCGTACAATTCCTGATACTTTTAAGGCTATCCTGTTCGCTCACTTCGCTTGTTTATATTGTTAAACTATTTATATTGATTACTATAAAATATGTACCTACATGTATTTCATAACCAACTCCTTCAAAAGACCATTGTAATTTTTTCTAACTCCTGACCCAAAAAAGGGGTGTTATAATTTTCAAGTCTAATTAGGTATGTCCGTCTATGATGTTGTAACGCCAAAACGGCTGAACCTATTCCAAAACGTTTTTAATTTTCGAAATCTGCTGTTTGCAAGGTTTCACGTTTCATGCAAATGGTTATGCCGGAACTACGCTTATTTATCTTGTCTCTGGGGGGTTTCCGAAATTCTCAATATGTAGTTATATATTATCATTTCAATTAATCATTAACTTTAATTAGATAATGAATGGATAATGTTATACCGGATGAGTTTTTTTACCGTAAGGAAAAAAGTAGGACATATTAGCTAAGTGAAATAGAAGGTATTGGCATAGGTAATTTTTTTTTTCAAATCCATCATCGTGTCATTTGACGGTCGCGTTTGTAGCCTATTCCACATATATAACTCGGAGAAAATATGAGTTCCAAATAAATATCACATGATAGGAACCCTACGAATCCCGCCAATCGCATATCAATCACCTGCGGGAGCGGGATTTTTGGAAAAAATTAAACTACCTAAGCTACTACCTAAAACTACCTAAAAAATTAAACTAAGCTAATAACTTCTATTTCACTTACCTAATATGTCTTACTTTTTCCTTAGGGTAAGAAAACTCATCCGGTATATAAGAAAGTATTTTTATTTATTTGTCTTGCATTCACCTTCAGAACCACTTAAATAATTACCTAATAGGTAAGATTCAATAATTTTTTGTGCATATTTTAAACATAAATTCGCGCGCAGGGTGTAACAACATCCATATGGATGGAATTAAGCTTTGTAATGGAACTAGTGAGTTTTCCATGTGAAACTAGCTACATGGAACTAATGGGAATAAAGGGCGCAGTTTGTTAATACTCCCACTAGTTCCATACACGGAACCAGTGAGTTGAAGTAGTTCCATGTGGAACTAGCTACATGGAACTATTAGGAATAAAGGGCGCAGTTTGTTAATACTCCCACTAGTTCCATACACGGAACTAGTGAGTGGAAGTAGTTCCATGTGGAACTAGCTACATGGAACTATTAGGAATAAAGGGCGCAATTTGTTAATACTCCCACTAGATCCATACACGGAACTAGTGAGTTGAAGTAGTTCCATGTGGAACTAGCTACATGGAACTATTAGGAATAAAGGGCGCAGTTTGTTAATACTCACACTAGTTCCATACACGGAACTAGTGAGTTGAAGTAGTTCCATGTGGAACTAGCTACATGGAACTATTAGGAATAAAGGGCGCAGTTTGTTAATACTCACACTAGTTCCATACACGGAACTAGTGAGTTGAAGTAGTTCCATGTGGAACTAGCTCCATAGAACTACTGGGCGATGAAACTACTAGCTACATGGAACTACTACAAAGGGCGCAGTTTGTTAATACTCACACTAGTTCCATACACGGAACTAGTGAGTTGAAGTAGTTCCATGTGGAACTAGCTCCATAGAACTACTGGGCGATGAAACTACTAGCTACATGGAACTACTACAAAGGGCGCAGTTTGTTAATACTCCCACTAGATCCATACACGGAACTAGTGAGTTGAAGTAGTTCCATGTGGAACTAGCTACATGGAACTATTAGGAATAAAGGGCGCAGTTTGTTAATACTCACACTAGTTCCATACACGGAACTAGTGAGTTGAAGTAGTTCCATGTGGAACTAGCTACATGGAACTATTAGGAATAAAGGGCGCAGTTTGTTAATACTCACACTAGTTCCATACACGGAACTAGTGAGTTGAAGTAGTTCCATGTGGAACTAGCTCCATAGAACTACTGGGCGATGAAACTACTAGCTACATGGAACTACTACAAAGGGCGCAGTTTGTTAATACTCCCACTAGTTCCATACACGGAACTAGTGAGTTGAAGTAGTTCCATATGGAACTAGCTACATGGGACTATTAGGAATAAAGGGCGCAGTTTGTTAATACTCCCACTAGTTCCATACACGGAACTAGTGAGTTGAAGTAGTTCCATGTGGAACTAGCTACATGGAACTACTGGGAATAAAGGGCGCAGTTTGTTAATACTCCCACTAGTTCCATACACGGAACTAGTGAGTTGAAGTAGTTCCATGTGGAACTAGCTACATGGAACTACTGGGAATAAAGGGCGCAGTTTGATAATACTCCCACTAGTTCCATACACGAAACTTCACACTATAGTAATAATTTTATATTGTAAATGCTTTTACTCAGGAATGCATTATTTAATTTCTAAATCTACATATCTGAAAAGTATTGTTTATTATATTATTAAAGTAACGCAATGTTAGGTTAGTCATCAACTGGACATGCAGTGTTGGACTCACGTGTGTCAAGTTAATGAAACCCGATACAATAAAAAACTCTTATTTTTAAATGAAATGGTCATCGATAGAACACCTTTTTAACATTAATTATTATCTATCACAATTAACAGTAAGATGATAACTAAGGAAAATAATGTCAATAAATAAAAGGCGTTTTATTAATTGAATTTTGCACTCCTCGGGTCTACAATAAAAAAACAATTGAGAAGTACCAACAAAGAAATAGAAAGAAAAAGAAAGAATATAAAGAAAAGTAAACTTACATCCATTCGAATTCTGTAAAGTCCAGTTTATATTCCGTAATTTATAGGAGTACGACTCTGTTTTTATGGCTAAAAGAATAAATAAGAATATTGATGCGAACATCCTCTCTATATGATACACCACATTTGACTGATGCAGCCACATGGTTAATCTCACAACAAAAAGATAACACCTCCACTCACTCAACTCTCGTTCTGCTATACTGACATGGCAATACTGACGTACCAAGGGTTTATCGATAAATTCTTTTCGCCTAGTGTTTAATCGCTTCTAACCACAGAATTTAAGAATATTTGTTGGGCCATTGTAGACATTCTACTGATTTCTTAAACCGCCAGAAAATGACAAAATAACGACTTCATGATATTTTCAAACAATAACAATATAAAAAAAAGCAATTGCATATAAAAAAAGAAAGTAATATGACTACCAAATACATAAGAGCGTTTATTCTATCCAATAGCGCCCTCATTAAATTAATTAAGATTTCTTTTTGAATAGGTAATTTAATAGCTTTAATTACGGTTATTTTCGGGAATTTCAAATTGCCAATTCATAGGTAATAAACCTTCTTAAAAATCCGTCAAACGATTCGCTTGATGGCTTGGAAGCCGAGGCCACATTGTATTTTGCGGGGGCCACATAGAATTTTTCAACATAATATGTCTCCTGAGACACTCTGAATAAGACGTAAGGTCATCTTGCCATGGACATCACCACCAACTCGAAATCTGACGTTTATTTTTTTTATGCACAATGAGTTAACACTTGACCTCGATCACATCTGTTAAGTGAAGATGTTACAGAAAATTAAATCAGAGTGATGAGCGCTCATCATATCATGGCCACGTCGTACCTATTTTCAATACCGCAGCACCTAGCAAAAATCTGATAACGCTAATAACTTGTCGAACAAAGTCACAAAAAGAGCAGAATTGGACCCTACGTTAAATAATACATAATGACGTATTATAGATAAGTGCCTACTATATATTCATCTTTAGCCACAGGGCGTCCGCCTATATATATATATATATTAATCATTAATAAATTATTAAATTTCCGAAGCAATCCTACGTACAGTCAGCTACAGGGAAATATGACCCCCTATTCGCATATGACTGTATGTACGGGGGGGTCATGTTGTACATTGTACATATGTATAAATTTATGATAGACCGTAAACAAATTTGCAAAATAGACCCGAAACGATCTATTCTTAACGTCGCCATCATTACAATCCGTTGTATTGTTTGACTGGAGATATCGATTATAATAAAAATTGTAACAGTCGTAGTATATGGCAACAAACATGATCGATATCTCAAGTCACCACATCACTAGCCTTTGGAACAATATCTGCATTGAATTACGAACATTAGACTAATTTAGTGCTCGTTTGATAATCTCAAATTTCCTTGCGGTATTGAATGGGCAAAAATGTAATATAGTAATAGCCATGATGCGGACACATGTATGTAGTAGTAGAATATAACCAATGAACCCACGTGCGTGATGCTATATAGAATTCACATTCAGCTATTTTGACAATGTCAAAAAACTATGCTGAAATACCTAGTAGGTACCCAAAGGGAAAAAATTTGTGCCACTGTAGTTTAAGAGTTATTCAATATTTTAAGTGAACTTTCTGGCGTCACGTGTTGCTGGAATCCACATTCTCATACGCAGAGACTGCTTTACCTATGATTATAATTTATATCCCAAGAAATGGTGCAATAGTGGGACCAAAATATACAAGACCCATAAATAGTGCTTCAAAATCAACGAAGTTATTTAGAAGGCTTTGTGAAAAGGGACAGCGCAAATGACGGACTTTTTGCAGGCCAGACAATTTGTAGAAATCTAAATCGGACAATTTTGTCCTTGAGGATGGAATATAACTCTAGTATTCTATGCAATAACACAAATGTGCGGCCGAACATACTTATAATAATTAAATTGCGCAATATGAGGGGTGTAAGCCGAACAGTGTACCTACCTTGATATGTATCTATACCTAATAATAGGATGTTGATGTCAATATTAAGTCTTTATTTTATAAGTAGGTACTCAGGGCAAAGTACTTAGAGCGCGCGGCCCCGATTTAATATACTTTGCTCAGGGTACATTTAAAATTGTGACATTATAATTTTTTTAAGCTACTACCTACTTGTTCAAAAGGAAATTTTACCCTGAAAAGAACAAGTAAGATCCTTGAAGGGTTGCTCTTTATAAAAGCTTTTTATGTTACAAAAGGCACATTATATTTCATTATTAATTGTAAAATAGTCTGGCATGCGAACAAGCTGGTTATATCCATGGATTTTTATTTATTCGGCAGACCAACAGCTACAATAACACTTAAGTATTATACAAACTATTATATGAGACGGAGAGCCAATTACAGGTCCTCCGAATAGAAATACATTATAAAATTAAAATACGGGTATTATTATACTTATACATTTTTAGCCCTCGCGGTTCAAATACCAGATGCAATAATTGCCAAAAAAAATCATTATTTTATACATACATAATGTCACGCCTGTTTCCCGTAGGGGTAGGCAGAGCCCACAGACGTCCACTTGGTACGATCCTGACTACTCTTGACTTGGCCTTCCTTTAAGATGTCCCCGATTTGATCATGGTACGTTCGCCGTGGTCGTCCCCTATCAACACTACCATCCACATTCGCTTCGTATATCTCTTTCGTAAGTCTTCTTTCATTCATCCTCTCCACATGTCCCAACCATTTCAGCATGCCTTTTTCAATCTTTGTCACTACATCTTAATTCGTGTGAATTAAAAGTTAACTGCCTAATTACACTATTCCCGATTCTATCTATCAAAATCAGCCCACTCATACTTCTCAATGATCTCATTTCCACTGCATTAATTTTACTTTCATTCTTATTCTGCCATACCCAGCAGTCATCGTAAATCAGTGTTGGAACCAGCACCCGCCATGAACAGCCAGACGTGCTTTTTTGGACACATTCCGGCTCCTCATTAAGGCATGCAGTGCTCCATTCACCTGATTTCCGGCGTTCACTCTTCTTTCGAAGTCCTTCTCACATTTTCCATTCCTTGTAAACAGCGAACCCAAATACACAAACTCACACACTTGCTCCACTTTTTGTCCATCTATCAAAATACTGCTATCCGTCATACATACATGTCTCTCAAATATCATAACTTTCGTTTTACTCACATTGACTTTCATTTCTTTTTCTTTCAAAGCTGTATTTATAAGTGTTATATGCCATCTCTTGGAACTCCTCTTGTGACGACGCACGAATTACTTGATCATCGGATTAGAGGAGATATTTGACGAGTAACCCATTCATTCTCCATCCACATTCATACTGTTTCAATACTTGCAGACCACTGTCCATGAATAAGTTAAACAGCCAAGCCAGCTGATAGGTTAAACACAACGTTCGTTGCAATAAATATTTTGACACTAGCACCTTCTGCTGGAGCATAGAAGTGTCCTATCGTCTGCAATCGCTTGTTAAAACCACTGGCAAGATTTTGTTACACCTACAGCATCGCTTGCTTGCTTTTCCTTTTGGCTCTAGCCTCCAAAACATTTGAAACGTTCATTTCAATTCATGAATCCCCTCTCCCAGAAAGGCCCACCCGCCAAAGCTGAAAAAGGCTAAATACTAAGTACTATCACAAAGTTCACTATTTTCAGTGCAGTATGTATAGGTATAGGCTGAAGCCGTTCTTCGGTTAAGGTAGAGACAAAGACGTTTTCAAAACATGTTTTCGGTCGAACGGTAGTTATATGTATATACCTACTTACTACAAATCTTCTTACCGTAGTAGGTAGGTACAGCTCCTCGAATAATGGTAAATCTGACATAAAAACTCTTTGGTAGAAATAACTATAATGAATTTCTTACTTCTTGGTATTGGCAGCAGTGACAACACGATGGAGCCAAAAAACCGTATAAAAAAATTAAAATTGGACCCTCAAAAAATGAGGTGAAGCGGATTTCAGGTTTTGGTTATGATTTTTTGCCAAAAACCAAAGTAATTGAATTGATTCTGATTTTAGGTTTTAATCTGTAGGTACATATTTTCAATAAATTAAGGAACTAAGCTACCTAATGGATAAAGTCACACTATTTGAGCAATATAGACTGGTTGAAAGAAATGAAAACGAGGTGAATGGAGCTTGGAGAGGTAAGCTATAACTGTATTGTAAACAAATTAAACTACCTACTTATACACCAAAATTCAATGTAACAAACCTAGAA
Source organism: Oegoconia quadripuncta (assembly GCA_949316235.1). Classification (NCBI taxonomy): domain Eukaryota; kingdom Metazoa; phylum Arthropoda; class Insecta; order Lepidoptera; family Autostichidae; genus Oegoconia; species Oegoconia quadripuncta. The sequence continues at coordinate 7,269,552 of OX438759.1, forward strand.
AAATTTAAGAAAACCAATCAACACAACGTGGCCTGCATGAAACCGTAGCAGCATTGCCGCGGCGGACCGCTCCGAAGGCAATATGGTCACGCGACTCACTGTATACCGCACACAAAATCACACATGGACGCTACCTTGAGAGTTCACGCCGCCAGTCCGTGAAGCTACTCCAATTCTCAGCCACATGCGCGACTGCCAAAGCTTGCCGAGTGATTTAGTATAGGTACCTGACTGAAATATCCAGAAATTAAGTCACGATAGCTTGGGATTTATTGGGACTAGCCATGGTCTACCAGCCAGCAATTTTTAAACTGTTCTTCAACCTAGACAAGGTCATAGGGCCATTAACACCCGAAGTATACGACTATACGAGTAGGTATACGTACTTTAGGTACAAAGTTGTGTCCAAGTAGCAGTCCAAGTAGTTGGTAAACAAACCGTGGTCGATCAAAACCAGACAACTTTACATCCACTCTGTGTACATCATCATCATGATCGACCCATAAACATCCCACTGCAGGGATATATTCCTTCCTTCGTAAAATGCTCTACGCTCGCCCAATGCGGGTTGGGGACTTCCCATGCCTTTGAATTTTATTTCTCAGACATGCAGGTTTCCTCACGATATTTTCCTTCACCGTTCAAGAGCAGTCGGATAAATGCGCATAAGTAATTAAATTAAATTTAAAAACTCATTGGTACATGGCCTGCCTGGGAATCGAACCCGGACCTCCCAAATTGGGAGACCGCGTCTTAACCGCTGAACCACCGAAGCTCTGTGTATACACCTTTTTTTTGACCTATCGGGAGGGATAGTTACTAAAACCCCGCGGCGGCCTTCCTCGGCAGTAGAGAGTACCTGGGAACGCATTAGCGGCTCCACGTCCCCCCCGCCTTGAAAAGGGGAGGCCCGTTCCCGGAGGGTAACTAGCGCGCCCTCCACGGGGGGCGCTGTCACGCCTCACACCGCAATCAGCGAGCGGTATGAGGCGCGACAGGGCCCGATGCGACGACACCCCCCCGGTCACACACCTACTCCTAAAAGTTCTAATACCAAGGGCAAGGGGCACCACTAGTTCTAGATAAGTCCTAGTTAGGTACACCTTTTAAGTCCTTTTATTTTTGCCAGGTGCTCACCTTCTATTGTTCTTTCTCGCCTTCGTATTTGGATCGTTCTGCACATTCTGCTTCCACATGCTAATGTACTTGTTTGATGAGAAGTGTGTACTGTATCCCAAATTAGTGTCTCTGTCAGGCATTCGTCATAGCATCCTCTACGACTTCGTGACCAATAAGGAAGATGCTGACGGTAATTATTATTTTTTTTATTTGTAACAGTGCTGTGTGGTTCCGGCACTCAAATAAAAGCAGCCCGTCTCCACCCGTGGTTATCGTAAAAGGTAACTAGGGGAAGGGTTGGAAGAGATCTGAACCGAAAGAGGACTGCATCTTCCTCAGCTGATTATAGCGTGGCATTCACCATTATACTCCTTCAGAACACAATCTGGTGCTGTGAAATACATGTCTTAACGGATTTTGGCTGCTGCGATGGGCAACATGATTTTATTCCGCAATTCGTTGACATACTAATGCTGAAAAAAGCTTTAGTTGATATTACTATTCTACTAGAACTAATAAATAAGTTAAAATAACAAGTTAATTATTTAATAACCCGTCAGCATATTTTGTATTTAGCGGGCGCCCTCGACGGATTTTCACCATAAAATAATATAATAACAGATAAGCCCACCTTTGAACATGACCTATTGTTTGAAGCTACTCTGTTATATGTAATTTTTTGGTGCAATAAAGAATATACTTAAGGAACATTTCACCTAAAAACGTCTATAGATTTGTAAGTTCCGACGGCGATGGGCTCACTCTATCACGCGTGCATTTCTGTATATTCGTGTATAACTGTAGATGTTGTTTCAACATTAAACTCAAAAGTTTGGAATACTCAAACACTATTGTTTGGGATATTTCTGACCACATGCCTTGTGGCTTCCGGCGTGTAGAACCATTTCCCATCAGTGTTGTAAGGCGAATCTAATGAGCTAAATAAATAAACTTGGACATATACACAGCGCCATCTATTTCCACACTAAGCAATTGTGCTTATATATGTATAAACTACACGAATAGGTACCTATTTTTTTTATTATTATATACATATATACACGCTCACACATCAACTGCTACACACATTCACTCGCTTACTCTTGCAATTTGGAAACTTATTTATGTTAGTTTGCCTTTCTTTTTATTGTTGTTGTTAAATAAATGCTCCCACACCCACATGCTCCCACACCCACATACTCACACACACACATACGCACGCGCAATCTATAAAATTCTAAAGTGCTAGTTCATCTAAGGCTAGTTCTATCACCTTTATGCTCTGCATGCATGTCTATTTCCCTAAGTCTTATTTAACAGATGTTACTTGTAAAATGTAATGACCAGTAAAATTGTTTCTCTATTATGGAAATTTTTGCATCCACGATACAGGCCTCGCCTAGTGTGGATGTTACAGTAAATGTAAAATGATGTATGATCCTTTTTGGTACATAAACATCTTATCTTATATTATAAATGTAAACATCGATGTGTGCATCGAACAAACCATGTGACATGGCCGTATTCTTCATATATGTTCATCCTGTAGTAATCTTGTAGTGGACAGTGTGGGGCTGGTCACAATAAACGTCCAAGCATGGTATTTCTTTAAGTCCTTTATTTTCCACTTTAAAGTTAGTTAAATAACGGAGAGCGTGTTCATTCCTGGGAGAGCCTAGAGAGCCCTCCTTGTTGCCATATAAAATAACATGTATTTTAAATTGAATGTTGCCAGCAACACATTCAACGGGGTTCGTACCGCGACCTCTAGACATAGTGGTCAGGGTATCTTACTTACCACCACCTTAGTCACCAATCAGATCTTCTATCTTGCATTTGCATCTTTCAACGGGGCTATGGGGTATCGCCAGTTACGTGTGCATTTCTGTAGGTATGAAGACAGACAGGTACTTAAACTAGACCAAAGGGGTCCCAATTTTATATCTTTATGTTAAGGAACCCTAATAAATAAAAGCTTTGCAATATGAAGTGGTATTCCATAGATTGTTAAAGGATTACCAAAGTAAGTAATGCATACACGCCAACACATTTAGAGGACTACTGTTTCGCATTTTGAGGCTGCTTGCCTTATCTTCTGTGCTTATACCAGGCCACTCAGAAAATTTTGCGAAAAAAAGTTTTTATGAATGAGAGACTGGCCAGTTAAAATCAATTTTAAAAATATGATTATTTATAAGTAAAAATATGCACATTCCAATTTCAAATTTTCCCTCCACATTTTTTGCAAGCTAATTTAAATTATCGTGTCTCAGTGAAAAATGGATCTGCACCGGGAACATTATCGCGCTATGATTTTATACGATTTCAAGTGCCGCCTGAAACCGGAAGAATCGTACGAAAGACTTCAAATGGCATTCATGGATGAAGGCCCTTCTAAGGCAACCGTGTATCGTTGGTATAATGAATTTAGGCGCGGTCGACTAACTTTGGGGGATGAAGAAAGAAGTGGTCGCCCTTCGACGGCTGTTACGGAAGAAAACGTGTTAGCAGTGAAAAATTTAATCCAAGACAATAGGCGAGTAACATACCAAGAGATTCAGCACATTGTGCAGATTGGATCGGGAAGCCTTCACAAGATTCTGCACGTGCATCTTCGCGTGAGGAGGATAGTTTTACGCTGGGTGCCGCACAACCTCACCGATGCTCAGAAACAGGCCCGGGTGGAATGGTGCCGTGATATGCTTAACAAATTTGAAGCAGGTTCGTCTCGGCGTGTTTATGACATCATTACAGGTGACGAGTCCTGGATATATCAATACGATCCAGAAACGAAGCGCCAGTCGACAGTTTGGGTGTTTCAAAACGAAGCAACGCCCACCAAAGTGAAGCGATCTAGAAGCGGGGGGAAAATTTTGATCGCGAGCTTTTTCAATTTGATTGGCTACTTGGTGTCAATTCCTTTACAAAACCAAAGAAGCATCAACGCCGAATGGTATATTAATAAATGCTTGCCAGAAGTTTTCTCTGTTGTGAGCAACAAGCGACCAAACACAGGGCTCCGTGGGCTACTGCTGCACCATGACAACGCGCCCGCGCACACCGCGCTCAAAACGAGGGACTTCCTGGACAGCACGCCGGTCAAACTCCTAGGTCACCCTCCTTACAGCCCGGACCTAGCACCGTGTGACTTCTTTTTATTCCCAAAAATAAAAAATCAGCTCAAAGGGATACAATTTTCATCGCCGGAAGATGCGCTGTCAGCGTTCGAGCAGGCCGTAAACGAGGTGTCTGCGGCGGACTGGAAAAAGTGTTTCGAAAATTGGTTCAGACGCATGAAACTTTGTATAGATGCTAGTGGAGAGTACTTTGAAAAGATTTAATAAAAATATATTTGCCCATAGAACAAAAGTTTTTCTGTTTCGCAAAATTTTCTGTGTGTCCCACGTACACATCAACGAGCTCAACACTGTGTTACTTGCTTTCAAAGGCAAGGGCAGACCAAAGGTGAAATCTAAAAGTACTACCCATAACTTTTTATATTACCACTTATTTTTATTAAAAATACAGTAGATCTATCCAAATTTACTAATTCTTAAAGGGAAGCCGATAGAAATCGTGTTATATCTAGGTACTCTTTGCCACTGCTACTATCCAATGAGCCGTAATCCTACTTTTAAATAGCAGAAGCATACAACAGAAGCAGCAGTGGATCCACGGGAACGATCAATGGGTTTATGACCACCCTTTGAAGGCAACTTGATTATTTCGACTGTTGTCGCATTAGTTCCTCAGTTTTTGCGTTTCCCAATGAACCACCAATAAATAATATATAAATATCCTTGGACATATAAATAATGCCATCTAGTTCCACGTAAACAACTATAGGCTTTTGTTGTGGATATCAGATGGTTAACATCTAACTAATATTATAAATTGCGAAAGTTTGGATGTTTGTTTCTTGCTCAATCACGGCGAAACGGATGAACGGATTTGGATGAAATTTGGTGTATAGGTAGAATATATCCTAGATTAAAACAGAGGATACTTTTTATCCCGCAAAAGTGAGTAGTTCCCGCGGGATAAACAAATTATTCCACGCAGGCAAAGCCGCGGGCGGAAATACATTTAATTTGTAAATAAATACTTTTTATAAATGAAAACATCCATAACTCTGGAACACATGTCCGTATTCATCATACGAACTTATGCCCCTAGCGGGATTCGAACCCGCGACGTTTTGGTATAGTGGTCAGAGTTTCAAACCACTACACCAAACAGGTCGTCAAATACCTAAAGAAGCGAAAACTTAAAGACCCGGGCATTCCCCTATTCTGAAGGTTAACAGAGTCCCTCTTTAGTAAATTAAATGCGCCTATTGTAAACTTTCCAGCATTGCCAGTGGATTTTGTAACTACTCAATGGGTTGAGAAGAGTACGTGCTACTTACCAACGTACGTGCCACTCCTATCAGGTATATTTGGCCTCGTGTGGACCACGATGTTCCTTATGTGTTCGTCGGGTAGCCCCGCATTGACGGGGTGAGTATATGCAATTATATCGACTCATGAATAGGGCCTCGACAAATTTCATTTAAAAATTTGGCTGTGTGATTCCTAACAGAATAGAATATGACCAATCTATCATTTTACCCGTTTTCCCCAGAAAGAAGGGAAATGTTTTTCTGGTGTATTAATGGTAATATTGTTTAAATAATGAAGGTAAACTGATCATAAAAACATTAAAATAAAGGACAACAATGAAACCTGGATAATTCGATAGGGAGTACATAGACAGACATATGATGTCATATAACATTACTTCCTAACGTGTCACGTTAGCGCGATAAATGGTAGTAAGGTGCAAATCTTTACCCCCATTTATCTCTCGGTATCGTGACACGTTTTATGTTTGTTTAAGTATCTATCGATTTATTGAGGTTTCGTTGCTGGCCTTTATTTTCATTTTTTTTTTCAAAATGACCGCCGTCACTGTGCTAGCTTCCATACTAAAATATTCGAACCCCTTTGGGGTTTATCAGTAAATTGTGTGCAAAAGAAAACAATACCACGACGAATAATAAAACAAAATAAACAATGATAATATAATCAAATAGGTAATAAACTTACATTAAATACATTAAGCATTTTTTTTAATGATTGACTGGATTCGCGTTTCACTCCAATCTCACCTGATGGAAAGTGACCATGTGATCGAAGATGAAGCACGCGATCCCAGTAAATGCCTATTCACTCTGCTCTTGAAGATTCCATGGTTGTAGGATTCAGAAAAGACTGACGCCGGAAGGGAGTTCCATGCCTTAAGTATATAACATAAAACATATAGTAAAGCTTTACCATTCTGGATATCTTTGTAACTAGCATCTTCAGTATCCGTGATCCGATGTAAGGAGGTACTAAATTTGCTTAATTATTACATTTAAATACGTTTTATTACAGTTTGCAACGCTCATGGCGCTGCCTCCCGAGTATATTTATTTTTTCTATAGCTATGGGCAGTCTGTGCGTCTACACATCAGTAATCACGTACGCCGGACTAATGGAACTCTGCGTTAAGCTTGGCGAGATCACCGGTAATACTATGTACGTACTCGTAACATTCAAGTACAAAAATCCAGGGAAAATTCGAACAAGCTCCGTGAACGTTCGATGCAACGTCTTATCAAACTATTACATAAACGTAATTTCTAATAAAGTAATATATATATATATATATATATATATGTGCACTAGGCTACACACGCGACCGTCAAATGGCACAACGCAATCATCATCATCATCTCAGCCCGTAAACATCACACTGCGGGGATATGGGCCTTTCCTCGTATAATGAGGGAGTATGGGCCATATGCAAAGCAATATTCGATGATAATTTTGAAAAAAAAAAATTAAACTACCTATGCCAATACCTTCTATTTCACTTACCTAATATGCCTTATTTTTTCCTTGCGGTAAAAAAACTCACCGGTATATCTTCGAAACGGCTCAACCGATTTTCATCAAACACGTCTAAGCACCTGTCCCCGCGTTTAGTCTTTAATATAAAAAAACCGCACGGCTGTGCACACAACGCCGTTAAACACTTACCACCCGTGTTTTTCGGGGGTTAAAATTAATGCAAAAATAACATTGTGCTAAATTTTACTTCACTTTGTAAATTAATATCATCATCATCAGCCCGTAAACATTTTACTGCAAGGATATAGGCCTTCCCTCGTATATGAGGGAGTAAAAACCATATAGTACGCCACGCTGGCCCAATGCGGGTTGAGGACTTCACATTGCCTTTAAATTTTTATTACTCAGGCATGCAAGTTTCCTCAAGATGTTTTCCTTCGCCGTTTAGGAGTAGTCAGATAAATGCGCGTAATAAAATTAAAAATACTCATTTGTACTGGCCTGTCTGGGTTTCGAACCCGTAGGTAAATTGATATACTTGATCGTTTTCTTATATTTTTTTGAACACGACTGAAGCAAAGGTCTTCAAAAAAGGTATTAAATACGAAAATACTTAATGGTGTCAACTCGGATGTACACCAACTAAACGAAAACCAATTTTAAAGTAGTACATCTCTTTCTCCCTGGAACAGTATGATGCGACGGCACCACTCCAAAACTGGTTTTAGTTTAGTTGGTGTACATCCGAATCGACACCATTGTTATGTTATTTTAACTCAGGTGTAGTTACACTATAAATGTGGCAACCCTGGCGTACCAGCGGCGCATACGCGGCGTGTACCAGGCGGTTCGTCTGACCATTATTACGGCATGGCTTCACACCGCCTGCTGGATGCTGGCTGCAATCCTAGCTATACTGAGGATCATATTGGTCGTCGACTTTCGACTTGTGCGTATTCGCGCGGAACTCCAAGGCGACATAGATAGAATGCTGGTAAGTGTTTATGACAACCGAGCAAGCAACTTCACAGTGGACATGCTTTATCCGTCCTAACACGTGTCAGTTCGCGTGCGTGATGCTTTTTTTTTTTTAAGCGGCTCCAGGTCCCCCCTCGCCCTGCCCCCCCCCCCCTCACTAGGGGGGGGCCGTTCCCGGAGGGCGGTTGGCGCGCCCTCCTGGGGGGCGCTGTCGTGCCTCACACCGCAATCAGCGAGCGGTATAGCGCGACAGGGCCCGATGCGACGACACCCCCCCGGTCGCACCGGGGGGTGTCATCCTCTCCCGGGTCGCGTCCGACGACTACATCGCCCCGAGATGTAGCCACCCGCGACCCTCGGGCGACGTGCAGGGGAGCTAGCGAGCGTTGCCGCCCCCCCTACGTCGCCTCCTGCGAGCGGGATCGGCCCTCTCCCGATCCTCCCGGCCTCCTTCTGGAGCATGACTGCTTCGCAGAAGGAGGCCGCTGCCCTTCAACCCTCCTCGCTCGCCAGCATAGCCGCGACTAATGCTGGCGGGGACAGATCTCGTCCGATCCGGTCGACCAGGTCTCGACGCTCGGACTGCCACGCCGGGCAGTCCTCCAGCGTGTGCTGGGCGGAGTCCTGGTCGGACGCGCAGTGGTGGCACCGTGCCGTCTCCTCCCGTCCGATTCGACACAGATACTCACCGAAGCACCCGTGCCCCGGTGAGTATCCGAGTCAACCTGTAGGTGACGCAGCCTTTCCTCCCCATCCATGCTTCGAAGTTCGGCAGAACGGCTCCGACGGCGCGTTGGCGGGCGCAGCCCTGTATCACTAGCATCACGCACGTATCAGTTCGATACTTTTGTCGTCAACGTCAAATACTATTTTAGTGAAAATGCACAACTAGTAATATGACATTGTATCTATAATTTTTAGTACAATATCTAGTTTTTTTTCTAAAATGAAAAAGGACAAGAAAAAACAGTTTTTTTTTCTGGTGCAGATTTTTTAGAAGATCGAAAATAATGGTATATTTTTTTTATCAGCCTATCTTGTCATATCGCTGGGTAAAGGCCTGCCTATTAGTAGAACATATTTTAATTTTTAAACGACCACCATTTCGTTCCCTAAATATAAATAAATAAAATACAATACCGACCATGATGCTAAAAAGATTTTACATGCCCGTCCTACACCAAAAAATACTTAATGATTGTGACAGTGACAGGACGAGTGTAAGAAAAATCAGGTAAATGAAGTAATATTATTAGTGTTCATATTGGTGGATTACTTATATACTTAAAACCTTAAGTAAATCTTAATTACCTGCTTTTACTTTTGGAGTGCGTCATTGAATGTGTTTCTGCATTGTTTTCTGGAAATATAAACAAATTGAGAAAAATAAGCACGGTACTTAGATTTTTTTTTTTAATTTGCACTAACAGTACCAAGTGTGCTATACTGGTTTCATTCTGCCTGAAGGCCCGACTGTAGAACCACCAGACATCAATTTCAGTATTGTTTTTTATCAATATCAAGAATAAGAGGAAATATCTACATGTGAGGTATTCAATCCGATTTCTCAGAATGACAAAGCACCTTCAGTAAGTTAATTTATGCACAGAATGACCAAATCGCAAAATGCCAAATGCCACACGACGTAAGTTCATAAAATACACTAAGTTTCAATTTGACACAAAAATATGTAGCGATACTGCACTTTCTGTAAACCGCGTATTTGCTATCGCAAGTGGCAACCTTTGCCGTAAATAGGATATGTCCTATTTACGGATAAGGTGTAGGTAACTCCAGAGGCAGAACTGTATAAGATTAGGAACATTATGTGCACACCTGAATGCTATTCACTGATTATATTCTTGCTTCCTAGTATTGTTTTTTTTTATTAGGAACGCCATGAAAAACATATTCGCACTGTATCTCCCGACGCATGGGCCAAAGATGACTACACCGACACGGAAAACGTCCAAGCTCAAAAATCATCAAGTTCTATCAAGATACATTTTAAAAGTGAAACTTTCGGAGTTCAAGATGGCCATTCGTTAAAACAATCAACCTCGGAACTCTCATTAGTCCCTGATGAGTACCACAAAGTGAAGAGGCTAACATTATATCGCTCGGTACCCGATGAAGCCAAGTTCATTGTGAAATTATTATATGATCACTTAGATAATATTATATTGCCAGAAAATGCTATGGTGACGCCGACATTATCCCCTGACAGCTTTTCTGATTCCAGTATCACAATACTTCCTCGACAAATTGGTAAGCAAGTTATAACATCAAGCAGCGAATTTTCCGACATTATGGTACTGTATGCATCTCCGTCGAAAGAAGGGGAGATAATAGTGAAGTACATAGTGGATGATATATTTTCTAAAGTAACACATCGATTGACATTCAATCTTTATACGAACACGTCTTCAGCGCGCGAGATTTCTCATTACGAATCAAGAATGAATATTACTCAAGATTTAGTAAAAACTTTAGAAAAAAGAAATGAAAATACTATAAAAAATACTGCTATGAAACTAAAATCCAAATTAAAGAAATCCAATTTAAAGAATAGAGACACTCAAACAAATATCGAAAATTTAATAACAACCCCTTCACCGACCTTACGAATGATGCCTTCCAAGACTGATTCTGTTATAACGCTTAAACCAGATGACGTCCAATCTGAACCAGAACGATACCAAGTAAAACCAGAAACCATAGAGAAAGAAACGCAAGCGGAGGAAATTTTAGATAAGAAATCGTCACATACAGAGGTGACTAATGAGAAATCTCCGAAAAAAGAAAATAAAGACAAAGAAACTCAAACTGATCCAAAAGAAAAACAAGATTAATGTTATTTCCTATTCGATACAATCAACACTATGTCATTCGTGTTTGTCCTTTCATCGACATCAGCCTGCCTTCATCCACAAGTTGGTAAAGGTATATTTTATCTAATGTACGCCATTACATACGATCTTCCGCTTTTCTAGTTCAGCAGCTACTTCCAGCCAGCTTCTGCGCCTGGTTGGTGACTTCTTGCACGTGTGCTCAAAATTCTCCGATAAATGTCACTTTAATTATTTGGAAACCTATGTTGCAAATTCGTTTTCCTACGAGAGTTCTAATTTAAAAATACCACGCAGATTCCAGTATGTAAACATGCCAAAAAGTTTAAAAAACCAAAACCCGACTACAAAAAATAAATAATAGAAAATGAAATGGGAGAATTGCAAAAACGCTTATCTTTACATATCTCATTAGAATAGCAATAAAAAAGCATCATAGGTCTAGGTATCTGCTGAACCCAGAAACATAAAATCCTGTTATGTGTCAAATATCCTATTTATCGCTTAGAATAGTAATAAATAAAAAAAATAATAAAAAAAGTGTTTGTTTTCTCAAACAGTATTGTACCATATAAATTGATTTTCCTGCTGTTGGAGGTCTTTACAATTTAGCGTCTTCATTGCATCGGTATTGACCTCGCCATGACTCGCAGAGTTCTCGCCAAAAAAAACGACCTAACCTGGTGGTTAACTCCTCTTCTTGCCGCCAGCGATTGGTTAAAGAACGACATCTATATACATAAATTAGGTATGAGAAATAAATTATCCTCGGAAATAACAATACCAAACAAATCTTGGTCTGAGCAAACAACAAATTAACAAAAATCTGAGATATACTCGAGAAAAACGACATTCAAAAGAAATTCGACGTTGACTGACTGACATATACAAAGTACTCTGTGTGACTGACCGATCGACATGACACCACCACCGGCAAGATGGCGGCTGCGGCCACAGAACACTAATATCAGTGAGCTCAACGACCACAGTTCAGATGTCGCTTTTATATACTATTTTTATATTGGCGAAATTGTTAGGTACAGCACACGCACGACACTTTAGGTTGTGGGTGTAAAATTAGTTACGAAAATATTGAAAGTCCTATACAGAGAGATAGCTTACACTAAACTAATTGAAAATCTATTGGCAATCACACATTCGTTTTGGTTTAACTGGATTGATATAAAACTTATTTGTTCCATTCTAATTGTATGCATCTGATAAAATCGCATGGAAATCTTTACGATGAAATGACACTTGACATGACACGTGTAAACAACCACTAGCCGTACTCGCCACTGTACTAAACACCGTCCGCGTGTAAATCTGGCATTAGTGTTGTAAGACCAATTTGATAAATATGGATGGGTTACATAATTATAGTTATTTTTAGACATGGATTTTTTAGATGCGAAACAGTCACTTTGAAATGTAGGTAATCTTGTTTTTTTTTATGTATAACGGGTTAACACTTTACTAATGGAAAGTGAAAATAAGGTCGAAGTTAGTAAGCGTACTCACCCGGAAACCCCAACTATTTGGGGGACTAACTATATCATCTCTGACAACCGGAACACAATAATGCTATTAACATTGCTGTTTTGGCAGCAGAATTAGATAAGATGATGGTAGCTAGCCAGGCGGACATTTAAAATGGCCTACCACCAACCAAACGAACAATTAGCGATATTAGCTAGCAAGGGTCTTATTACAACTGGATTGAGCCGACTGACTAGAGAGACATACCTATGTAGGAACGACGTGTATTGTATAGAATTAATTCTCGGTATGAAAGAACATACAATACATGAAAGAATGGAGAGCGATAGTGACTTGTTAGATAGCAATGCTTTTGGTAGAGGCTTTATCTCGTTGCACCGAGTACTGAACGAACTGAACTGGGGATTGACCCCGCGACCCCCGATTCATAAAGCCTATGTTGTCTACATTGAGCCACGGAGGCGGTAAAAAATAAGATGAAAAGAGGGAAATAGGGGACCTATGTACCTTAATGAGCTCTACTTTTTATTTGTTATACACCGTGGGAACGAGATATACGTATTTCTGATGTTATTACTAGTAAATAATGTTAATAAACATTGATCCAATTTTGTCATTTTAACTTAATTAATTTGTGATACAAAATTAATCAATTAACTACAGTGCTTCAATGTACATTATTCCTTGGGCGAGAGAGTGAATACGAAAACTTGATACTTCACGAACCACTCAAGAAGATACGACAGAAACAAAACTGAAGTCAAAAAAGTACTGGCCAGTAACTTTACATTTCTCACTTCTGCGTGGCTAAGTCATGTGACCTCTCACAATTATTAGAGCGTGTTATCCTTGAGATTTTATAACTTGAAAATTATTAAAAACGACGAAAATCTCAAAAGTAAGCAATTTACGACTATGTGTTTTACTCCAATTAAGTTGTAGAATCGATAGTTGAAGTCTGTCGCATATCTCGTTCCCACGGTGTATATAAGGCATCTCTAAATAAAAATTATAGCCTCATTCCAAGGGTAAAATGTAGGTAAACCTACTTTTATATATTATTTAGGTATCCACGAGTACATTAATTTATTTGCTATAGATATGGTTGCGCGAAAAAATCTTTCACGCTTATCTTACTAGATAGAACAGCGCCCTCTCTTAAAAACCTCGAGAACTAATAGGACTACAAAAAAATGAATAAACCAAAAATGCAAGGAAAAATACAATAGATATTGATTAAAAATATGAGTTTTATGACAAATAAATTATGTTTATTACACTCGCATGATTGTGGTCACTTTTCTGTGTTGGGAAAGTGTTTAATTTTTTTACAACATAAATCAGCATTTGATACGACAGTTCGCAAACGAAGTCGGTGTGTGACTGAGTTCCCATTGGCACCAAACTCCCGTGTTAGCACCAGTGAAGTGTTGCCATTTTGGTTGTTTCAATGACCCGGTTCATTCGCAGTATATGAGTATCTAAGAAAAAATATGGATTGTCTTCTACGTTTTCGTATTTAGATATTTATATCGTGGGTCTAATATGGGTTCCTAATGCTATAATTAGTAATAAGGCCATATGTCTATTGAATCAACACCACAGAATAAATAATAGTACCTACTTACCGACGTAAACTTACAACGCTGAGACAGAGGTTAAACACATTTACTCTATTACGAAAATTAAATCAAACTGGTTGGGTCAATGTCGCTCACGATACTCTCTACTTTCCACCTAGTGAGAGGCCGTATGACGTCACTTTAGCTTAATCTGTATAAAGTGATAGGTAAATATTATATACTAGTATGTCCATGCATAAATACTGTTACAATTCATTTGGAACCTGTCATAAATATAAATTTTTCGGACACTTACATACACCAATCATCTAGTCCCAAACTAAGCATAGCTTATACTATGGATACTAGACAACGGATAAACATACATAAATATTAGCACTGATAAAGCATATTTATGTGTGGTTTTTGGTAGTAAAATGAACAAAAACAGTTCAGCAGTGACGTCCTGTGGCTGATATCATGAACCATCTATGTATGATACTAGCTAACGACTTTTGGTGACAATAACCAAAAGCGTCGATGTAGCCCATACTCCCTCACACGGAACAGTAAACTGTTCCATGCTCCCTCATTATACGAGGGAAGGCCTATATCCTTGCAGTGGGAAGTTAACGGGTTGATGTACTTTTGAATGTTTTCTATAGGTCTAAATCATTCATTACTCCAAATCCAACTTACCTACTATTATAAATAAATTAACATAGAAAGTTCGGTTGTTTGTTGCTCAATCACGAAATTTAATTATTACTTTCTAAATAATGTTAATAGTAGTAAAAATATTTATCTTGGTACTACCATTCCAGTAGATCCAGTACCAATACAATTTCATATTTTTATAATGATGATCCGATTGATAGGACACAGGCAAAAACAATTGCCCATGGATGGACCAGTACAACTCGGCGATAGGACCACGCGCAATAAACGACATAAGCGCTAGGTCGACCTTACTAGCCTCTAACAAAATTGTCGCAAGATTGGTTGAAAACTGCAGGTTTACATAATACTTAGATAATAATAATATTGATTAAAACCCCACAACAATTATTTATTTTATTCAATTATTTGTCCAACTAATAAATAATCATCTCCAACCAAAACTTTATTGCCAATATATGTATATTCTATGGTATATTTGTACAAAGTTTTCAATAACTTAATTGCGCGAGTGAGCACTATAACATACACACATTAAAGACAAACAGATATACAACATTTTGTTCTCAAAATGTTACAGCCTATTTTAAATGCACCTAAATAATAAATACCTCCTACTCATACCTAACAAGTCAATTGATTGACATATTATAACTGTGTTAAAAGCTAAATATATTTGAAACGACTTAACCGATTTCCATTGAACATGGCTGAGACCCATTTCGCAAATAGCTGCTTTCGAAAGTAAAAAAAAAAATTGAAATTTGTTCAGCCGTTTTGTCGATACTGTGCCACAGACAGACATATAGTCTTGGAACTTACATTACACATCTCTTTGCACAGTTAATTAACGACTTACTATTTGACCTCAATCACATGATTTTGCTAATCATAGTCGTAACTGGAAAACGATTATATTTTCAAATTGCTTTATCCAAAAAATTAATTATACTTGGGTATCATCAACACTTCAAAATCGACTACTAAAATATGGGTATTGCTCAAGACAATTTGCTCCGCTTTCTATGACAGGCTATGACTGCCCATATGGGCAGACGGCTGCACGGCTGATTTTTGAGAGCTCCGTGCCAAGAATCCAGTACTACGGATATTTCGTTGAAAACTGTGTGACAAAGGATCTGGGTGATTTCGTATACACACAGTGTTCTGTTATTCTATACGGAGATATTATTATTTGCAAGTAAATGACATCTATGGTTACAGAGTCCTACATAGAAGTCTATGACCGCAGCTCTCTAAGTCTTATCCATACTGCGCCGTCCGCTGCGCAGGCTATCGACGTGGCCTTGATCCTCATAGGAACCGGTGTTCGCTCGTCCAATAACAGCTCGTATTTGTGCAACACCTTTACTAATGCCAACTTCGACTGGATGTACCCTTGGCGGAGACCTAAAAACAAATAATATTGGTGCATATTATTCGAAGTCAACCAACATTTCAGTGGATATCTGTTTCTCTGATAAACAGTGAACATTTTCCTAGCAAAGGAATTATCTACGCGTTTGGTCGATATCGCCGGTGGCAAGAAGGCTGGCAGCTATCTCTCTCAACGCATTAGTATAGCGATACAGAGAGCTAACTCTGCCAGCTTCCTATAGAGATTAAACTTTTTATTTATCGGTACTTTAAAGTTTGAAAATTTAGTATTTTTTGTAATGTTGTTACATATTTTTATGTCGTTAGTTACTTGGATCCTATTTCTTTATTATTTAGTTAAATAATAAAGAAGTACATAGTTATGTATTTTACTTTTTATATATCAGTATCGAGACAGGTGAACTGAACGTCAAAATATAATCTAATTAGTCTAACTAATATTATAAATGCAAATGTTTGGATGCTCGTTTGTTGCGCAATCACGGCGAAACGGATAAACGGATTTAGATGAAATTTAATATGTAGGTAGAATTATACCCTGGATTGAGACATAGGCTATTTTTTATCCCGATAAAGTTATTCCACGCAGGCGAAGGAATATGCGAACATTTTCCTTATATTATTGCGGTATATCACGGATTTACTATACCTACAGCACGGTACCGCGATGACCTACTTTTTTTTTTTTTTTATGCATAACGGGTTGGTATTTGACCTCAATCACACCTGATGTTAAGTGAAGATGAGGTCGAAGATGGAAGCGTACTGACCCGGAAACCCCAACACATTTGGGGGACTGGCTATCTTATCTCTGACAACCGGAACACGACAATGCTATTAACATTGCTGCTTGGCGGCAGGTTGAGATAAGATGGTGGTAGCTAGCCAGGCGGACATTTAAACTGCGCCGTTCTTCGAAGAAACCACACCCAATAATTTGCATTACCTAATAATCGACTGTGACGCCAGAGACCAGGTAGTTTTAGTACCTACGGAACCCTAAAAATGAGGTTGCACGCACTTTTTTTATGTATTACATAGTACAAACAGGTATTGCGGTTGGATAGATTTTTTTGTTGACGGGGGAGGAAATCTTTTAAAGATACCCATACTCCTGAGGGAGAGCCTGGGTTATGTGAGACTTCCACCTACTAAAACCCCCCGCGGTGGTCCTCCTCAGCGCTTGTCGGAGAACACCGGACACTCAGTCGACCACTACCGGTGCTCTGAAGCCCTCTGGTTGACCAAATAGCCAAATTTCTATCACTTATACATGTTTATCTCCCTCATATGAGAGCCTTCTGTTCTTTGAGCCACAGCCACTTCAAGTTACCAATCCGCTAGACTATGTCGGTGACTGTATTTTCATTCCTGATTCGTACTGGCCGAGTAGCGCCCTCCCCGTTGCTCGTTGAGTGATCTTAAGCTTTCTTATAAGGCCCATAGAGACCAGGTTTCAGTGCCGTAAGTCATTATTGGGAAAACATAATTATTAAAGACTCTATTTTAGAGGAGAAGACGTTGCGCAGTTTACCGAACTCTGCATCCGAGTTGGATTCAACGATTGAACTCTTTCTCGAAGTTGGCCTTATCTAATTGTATCCTTTTATAGGTAGAGATATTCGTCCAAAATTGAAATAACTGAGTATTTCATTTATTATACTACTCCTCAAACTAGTAAATATTGACATTTTTTAAAGCGAAATGATCGAGTGACGGCTCAAATATTGCACACTCTTGTCATGGCACTTGTGATGAACTGTGACCTCCAACCCTCGCGCCTCGTCACCTCACGACAAACAAAACCTCTATAGTCCAGCTAAATTATTGTATCGACAATCATTCATCGTCATCAATCATTGGTATCAACCGAGAGATATTTTAAAATACACAAACAGATAAAAGAGACAGAAGGCAAAACGTAAAGACACAGAGAACAACGTAGTCGATGTTAGCTGTTTCTTGCTTGTTATTGATTTGTTTACTTATAATGCGAATAAGTACGAATTGGTTTTGTTTTTTTTATTGGGGAATTTAATTTAATTGTCCGTTTAAATACCTACTTCTGTCACTGAAACATATTTATCTCCCTCGTCTAAAAGAGACTGTACATCACATTATTTATATTATTATAAGTATAATTATATTAATAATCATATTATTACATTATATTATAATACACATTATAATAAGTATTTATTTACAAAAAAAATGTATTTATGTAGTATTTTATGTAGTATCTAAAAAGTAATTTATGTAGTACCATCTAGTATTCACAACACAAGCCTATAGTTGCTTACTCTGGAAGTAGATGGCGGTGTGTGTATGTCTAAGGATAATTATTTATTTATTTATTATTATGGAGAAAAGTCGCATCAAAATTATCAATAGAATTTATAAAGGGCCTCGAGCGTCAGTGGGCCTGTCAGACATTTCGATTAACGGATTATTTATTTATTTTTATGCCCAACGGGTTAACACTTGACCTCAATCACACCTGATGTGAAACTTTAACCATCCCGTCTCTTTCCGTGAGTGTCGTTAGCCTTAACGACAACTCTAGTTTAGAACAAAAAAACATCTATAGACATTCACGTTTCAATGCTGATGGTCTCATCCCCTGTCACGTCTGCATTTCTGTATATTTCGAGAGGCGAACCGTGATGATGTATAAACTTTTAATTTACAAACTACATTTAGAGACTCGATTCCCGTGATGGACGAACTATCTACGTATGAGTTTGTACGAAACCCTCGGTGCACCGACGACTCGCTCTTGTCTGGTTTTACAATACCTTTTTCACAATTATTATCTAATAGGTGTCATCATCATCAGCCCGTAAACATCCCACTGTAGGCCTATATCCCTATATATATGTGTGGGCATTAGTTCACCACGCTGGCCCAATGCGAGTTGGGAACTTCACATGCCTTATAATTTTTATTTCTCAGGCATGCCGGTTTCCTCACGATATTTTCGTGCACCGTCTAAGAGCAGTCGGATAAATGCACATAAGTGATTAAATTTAAAAACTCATTCGTACATGACCTGCCTGGGAATCGAACCTGGACCTCCTACATTGGCTTAAGCCACCGACGCTCTATCCGAGGGCGGAGTGTGAGTTTTGTTTCGACTTAACTTTACTACCGCGTTCACGTTTACGTGACGATTTGTATGAAGAAATGTGCAGAGCCTTTAGCGGATAGTTTGCAAGACTATTTTTTTTTCATAGATACTTTTTGCGTTAACGCGAACGCGATAGTAAAGTTAAAAACGAGACAAAACTCGCACTTCGCACACCGACCGACCGAGGATCTAATACGGATGAGAGTCACTAATACCTAGTAAGCCACGTAAACCTACTTTGTATTCGTACCTCAATGCAAGTCTCTACTAAAATATTATCGACGGCGAGTAATCTATTATATTTGACAGTTATACCTCTCCACATATATCCACCTATTGATAGTTTATAATTAAGCATCATTAAACTGCGTGTGAATAGGTTTATGTGCACTTCGTACATAAAGGTCAATAGTCAATACTACGTTTAATTGTAGAATATTGTGTAGGATTTATGAGTGTTTCAAATTAAATACATTACCAGCCACCTTGTAAAGGTTAACGAAGGTCTCTCAGGAAAAGGTTCAAGGTAGGCTCAACATTACCGAACAAATGGAAGTTATGATTGATAGATAACTAAGCTGGTTACCACTAGGAAGTGCAATTAGTAAGTCGGTTACGTTGCTAATGTAAAATCACCTATGAAATGACAATCAACGATGGTGTCACTCAAGTAAATAATTTACGTACCTAATATTATCGGTTTTCAATGCTAAGAAAACAA
Source organism: Oegoconia quadripuncta (assembly GCA_949316235.1). Classification (NCBI taxonomy): domain Eukaryota; kingdom Metazoa; phylum Arthropoda; class Insecta; order Lepidoptera; family Autostichidae; genus Oegoconia; species Oegoconia quadripuncta. The sequence continues at coordinate 7,289,360 of OX438759.1, forward strand.
AATGCATAAATTTCCGCCTTCCACGTGTAAGAAAAACTGATAGTAATATTGTAATTGATCAAGATAAAGTGGAATTTGTAGATGCAACAGTCTTTTTAGGAATTACGCTTGACTCCAAGCTTCAGTGCGGACCACATTTAGAATCTGCGAAAGTTTGGATGTTTGTTTGTTTATTGCTTAATCACGGCGAAAAGGATTTGGATGAAATTTAGTATATTCCCTGGATTATGACATAGGTAGGATACTTTTTATCCCGATAAAGTAAATAGTTCCCGCGGAATTAACATTAATTCCGCGACAAAGTTAATCCAAGCAGGCGAAGCCGCGGGCGAAAAGCTAATATCTCATAAACAGACCTATAACTGGGAAAACAAGAACGTCGAGCTGTAGTTTGGTTTGGATTCTGATGTTTTAAAGTACTGCAAATAGTTTTGTATTGCTCAGATTATCCACCATCATTAAACGATCACGGTGCCCACAATTTAACGATTGTAGTTTATTTGAACAGCACAAAACTGGATGCAGTACCTTCTCTAAAAAATCTAAATAACTACAGTCTTGTTTTGCTTGTTAGGGCTTTGTTTATGATAAATTAATATTTACTAGAGTGGCAGCACATTACGTAAATTCTTTTCACCCGACTGGTCCCAGGAGGGTAATGTTTTTCTGGTGTATTTATGTATAGGTATGTAGATTTTATGTTACCTCCTGTAGCTTAAACGGCTTGATCGATTTTGTAGGGTATCATTCGATTCGTCTTGATCCCTAGAATGTCAATTCTTAGGACCTCGGAAATTACAAAATAATATGCGTTTTAAAATATTTATATTGTTATATTTTTTTCTCCCGTGTGCAATACAGAATTTAATATCTAATATATGTACTTTACATGTTATTACCCGTCAGCCCAAATAGAGGGAGGTTTTTCGAGTGTATGTATGTAGATTTCTATGTTACCTAAACGGCTTGACCGATTTCGAAATCCATGGTCTCGATAGATTCGTCTCGATTCCTGCAGGACACTCCAGGAATCCTATGACAATAGGATACATTTTATGGTAAAAACTCCGACATGGCGCCCGCGAAATACAAAATATGCTGTCGGGTTTTTTTTTTAGATTAACAGCTTTTGCTATGCAAGTCCTTAACTGGATATAAAAGATCTCCCACACGTGCGATGTACTCAACCCTATTCACTAAGTCCATCGCTGGTCCATACTATGTACATTTTGTATCAGGCAGCTCGCCCACCCGCCCAGTGACGCTGTGAAAAGCCTATAGGCTTGGCAGCAAACCTTCCTGCTCAAAAAAAAAGCAGGTAGAACGCATGCAGCTGTCTTTATTTCACTATAATAATAGTATAACGCATTCCGATTATGCCTCAGCGTCTATTACGTAATTGAGATTGTGCCAAAATACATGCGAAGTTAGGTAAATTATCCTTCAAATTTAGTCGATGACTGTGTTAAAACTTTTCAAATAAGTTACTATATTAATTCTGTAATAAGGTATTAGTTCTTCCCAGTGTTCCCAACGTTAAAAACGTAGTAACACGTGTTTCCATTTGTAAGAGAAATAGTGGCAAAATACAGTGTTTTAAAAACATAAAACAACAATAAAGAATATTATTTTGGCCAAGAATTCCAATTAATCAGTATTGTACAACGGAGCAATATCTGCTTCATTTTTGTACATGGATGTGTTCAATGTATCCAACCTATTTTGCATACCATAGAGCAAAAATTAAGACGCTGTGAACAATTTCTCAGAATAGAACTTTGAAATTACGAGATACCACTTAAATTTACATTCCGAAGATTCGTACTGTTTTGGCTCTTCAATCATAATGCGACAGGCCAAAGTACAGAAACCTATCACACACACATCACATCAACAGCCTATCCACTATAGGACACAAACCTCCCCCATAAGCGTGTGGTCAACTGTTTATTGCAGCAGCAATAACAACTGTTAATTTTTAGCTACAGCCTCCAGGCTGTTGCTAAAGGTTGCTGGTACCCAGCGACCTAATGCTGAGCTACAAACTTTTTTGTCATACAAGATCATTTTATATTATACTTTTTTCTTGGCACATAAATATTTTTATTATTTGCATCATATTCTATGGACGAATTTTTCCCTAACTGCACCGTCAGTTAGTCCACTATAATAGTAACAATATACTCACCTAAACATTTTCTGGGACCCTCCCCGAAAGGCATCCAATGGCAGGGATGTAATTTTGCCTTGTTCTCTGCCGAAAATCTCCCTGGATCAAATTTTTCCGGGTTCGGAAATATGTCTGGGTCCATTTGTATGGCTTGAATTGGCACGAAGACCAGTGTGCCTTTGTCGACCACCAGGTTATTTGGTAATGTGTATTCTTTGGTGCAACTTCGGAATAACGCTCGCAGTGGTGGGTATTTCCTCATCGTTTCTATACATGTAAGAAAAAATATATTATGTAACCATCGTAAATGTTATACTTATTTTTAAGAGATCAGAAATCACCTATCGATAACGATACTGTCTGAACAATCGAACTTCTATGTGCATATCCAATCCCATCTCAAACAATGTAGATTGTATGTAATACTTTGTTGGGTTATTTATCTCGTGTAACAGGAATTGAAAATATTCCCAATTAGAAATTTCAAAGTATTCTTAAAAATCTTAATCGTTCAAATTCGGACTGGACATGCATTTATGAACCCTACTATAAAATTATATAAAAATATAATAGCAAATTTTCTCATTCTGCCTACCCTATGAAAAACGCTGTGCACGCCACTGATATCAGAAAAATAGAAGACATGCTTGACCTCAACCACGCCTGAGGGTCAACCACGCTAAGTTTGAGCGATAATAACTAAACAAATCCGAAATTAGCCTAGTAGTAGTAGTAGTTAGGTTTTACTTTGGTAAACTTAACGATTTAATCGTTCAGAAAAATAGCGCGAGACTTACATTAGCTAAATCAAAACCAAAAACGTTCCGTTCGCACGGTAAAACCGTTGTAAATAGCGTGATTGGTCACTTGATTTTAAGTGAAGATGACGTCCCCCGCCCCCCGGATCCCTGGAACTGGCAATCTTATCTCAAATAGCCTGAGAATTCCTCTACCATTACAAATAAGTAAAAAATACATAACTTACCATCCAGCACCGCATTTAAATAAACCATCTCATTCTGAGCCTCGTACGTGCATTCTCCATCGTACTTCGTGAGGACCCTGACTACTTCCTCCCGGGCTTTGTCCTGAATGTGAGGGTTGAGGGCTAGCTCATAGGCGGCGAACTGACCAGTCGTCGCTGACGTCTCGTAGCCAGCGAACATGTAGAGCATGGTATTCGCCGCCACATCCTTCATAGTGAATGGGAGCCCGTACACACATTTTGTACCTCCTAAGCATTAAGTATACACGTTGAAATAGTATGGTATAAAACAAATTATTTAATCAATCATAGCATTAAAGTGTTAATGGAGATAGAGCCGCATGTGCCAGTACCATAGAGTCTGTTGAATAGGTGAGAGATTTTCCGTGCAAAAACTAGATGTCAACTTCGGTGACATTTCGCTATACAAAAATATTAATTCAATCAATCTGAACCCATATCTCCACTGCTGGGTATAAGCCTCTTCTCCATTATGCCAAATCTCACGGTCCTGTGCCAGGTCCCGCCAACTGTACATGTCATGCCGGCCGGTCTGGCCATACTGGCCTTGTCGCTTTGTCTACTCTGTGATTGCCTTGGTCCACCGTCCGTCATCCCGTCTAGCCAAGTGTCCCACCTTAATATTAAATAAATTTGTATTTTCGTCAATGTTAAAGTCAGTATAGTCTAGTTTAGGGTTGATGAGGATGTGGTTGTCAGAAAGAGGATGTTATGAAGATATAAGGGTGAGGAAATCATAAACCTTATATGATTGCTTGTATAATATATCTGACATTTAGAGTGGAAATTGATTAAATTATTAACATGGATATTGATTATTTTTTGCATGACGTAGGTAGGTAATAATGTTTCATAGAATATTTAATTATTATGCTAAGTTTCTGTACTTAGCATAATAATTAAAGTATTCTATGAATAAAATATGTTGCATGATAGCTAATTTCTTGATGATAGAGTAATTAATTATATATTTGTAATTAATAATATATTGTATGCATGATATGGTAAAACTGTGAGCCAACTTTATTATATCTATTGTACCAGTTTCTTGACAATAAATTATTCTGATTCTGATTCTGGGATTCCAAAATTTCAATTAAAGAAAGATTTCCAGTGGCCTCTTTAATTAAGAAAAAAGTAATAGCCAAAGTCATCCAATTACTTAGGTAATTACAAGGTAGGTATACTTAAATCTCTGTGATAATAGTTAAAATTAACAACTGGGACATTGCGATTTCTCTCGGTCGGTAACGTGAACTAATATGATGACACTTCCTCAGATTATCCCCGATATTTGGAGAAGTGAAAGCGGATGCAGAATCTCAAAAAAATTAATCCTCTTCATTACTAGGTACAGGAAGACGACTCCTCAACAACTCAAGTCTATTTACCCTAAACGAAATTATACATGAAATAAGATACTCGGCAATAATATCTATATCAGAATTCGCGTCAAAAATTTGATGTTGAATTTGAACATGTTGTTGAAGTTTATCATGGTCTTCACCTATCCCTGTCCACTGCTGATCTCGATACAAAACTCGAACGCCCTTAATCTGATCTCTTGAGAAAGTATTTGGAACATCTAATTTTTTTTTGGGAGAGTGTTTCCAAGATAGCCTTTTCATTTCATGAGTAGTGTCGCTTATTTATAGCACAGTTTATCTAAAAGTACTAACGTTAAACTTTAATTATACAAATTGTTAAACTTTCTGTATCTTCTATAAAATCGTAAATGCAACGTATCAAATAATTTGAGACATTCTTTAAAGGGGTAAACTAGAGCTCATTGCCAATAGGTAAATTAAGTCATACCCTGTCCGAAAACAACTTATTAGAATTGGGTTTTTATTTCTCTAAAATAACTACTTTACTCTGTAACGAAAGGCACTACTTGTGCTTAATAATAGATTTTCTTTTCAACGTCTATAGGTAATTTTAGTAAACGTTAATATAGTGTTAAACAGCAACACAAGAAAGTCTTTTCGCCAATTTTTTCAGTACATTCCATAGAAAACTGCACTAGAAATTATTTATTTTTATCAGTACATGTGTGTATTATACTCAGATAGCCATTTTAACAGGATTTTTGTGATTATTTACAAAGCAGCAAATGTTTAGTACTTTTTTATACAGCGTGAATTTGAATTCGTGTAAACCCCATTAATTGGTGACGGTGGTGGTAATTAAATTGGTGACGCCACCCTTGATAACGTACAACTTTCCCCAAGGAACCATAGTCGAATTCGATCAAAAAATTTTCGATTACCCATACATAACCATTTAACCGCCTCCGTGGCTCAATGTTGTTTACATTGGGTTTACGATTCGGAGGTCGCGGGTTCGATCCCCAGCGGGGTACATGTTTAAGTACTCGGTTTGGTTGGTGGTAGGGTATTTTAAAATGTCCGCCTGGCTAGCTACCACCATCTTATCTAAATCTGCCGCCAAGCAGCAATGTTAATAGCATTGTTGTGTTCCGGTTGTCAGAGATAAGATAGCCAGTCCGGGTCAGTACGCTTCCACCTTCGACCTCATCTTCACTCAACATCAGGTGTGCATGCCGTGCATAAAAAAAAACATAGTAAAACATTCTGAAATCATCTTTAGTATGGAAGTTCAACAATTTTCGGCTGAATTCGGCTATGGTTTCTAGTGGAAAGTTGTTCGTAATCAGGAGTAGAGGCACCAGTGAACAGGAATTACACGAATTAAATTTCACCCCGTATATTTAATCCTTTGATAGAAAATTGGACATTTTCTAAAATAATATTAAAAAATTAATACTGGAATCAACAAATTTTCAGACAGGGTACTGGGTATTTAACGTTGCTACTTTCTGGGCCAAACTACTTTAGGTCATTATAATTTTACCCATTGACTCGGAAAGAAGAAGAAGTAGACAAAGGGATAATAAATAAATATTTTTTGAGACACTTAGTAAAGCTTGTGCTATGGATCCTAAACAACGGATAAACATACATAAATATTTATATATACCTCCATGACTCGGAAATAAATGTTCGTATGTTGTAATATAAAAACCTTTTTTTTTTAAGAGCTACCTCTCGAGTTTCTAGCTTGTTCTTCTCAGGGAAAAATTGCCTTTTGAACAAGCAGTAGCTTTAAAAATGTAAAATCTGACTATTTTAAGTGTACTCTGTGTACCGACAAAATAAAGCATTTTTGATTTGATTTGTATTCATCAATCTTTACTCCTAATGGGATTCGAACGTGCGACCGTTTGTTTCGCAGGCAGACTCACTACCCACTACATCAATCGGCCGTCGATTTTAATAAAGATGTACCGGCAGCAATTAGATATAGGTACTTAATATAAGGTGGAATATTATCCTTCGCAAATTCATGAACTATGAAATCACGAATCGAATCAGCAAACGCATACTGCAGACCTACACTAACGATCTAATATCAAATTACCAGTCACCAGTATACAACTGGAGCCCGTTACTAAAACAGAAACATATAAATAAAGTAATTTAATTATTAGAGCGTTGCATCTTCTAGCATTCCACAAGCACAAAGTTTTAATACGTGGAGTTAAGTATAATTATTAATTCGAGTAGAAGGTTGTGTTTAATTGCCATGCACCTTTGGCATTTTGATTTAGTTTGGTGTTTTTAGTATATCGTGCAAAAATCTTATTTCTAAATATATGTGCATTAATTAAAATACTTTATTGTTACAAGTGTTTTGTAACACACAAATGAATCGAGAACGATATGGCTAAAAATGTTTGAATGTGTTTTGCATGTGTGTGCCAGATTTCAATATCTGCAGTTATTTACAAATACGTCGTAAGTGATAATTTGGATGTCGGAGATTTCGAAAACGCAGTGCGTGTGCGTAAAGGGAGAGGGGTGCCGGCCGGCGGGAAAGTGGCGCCCTCGTTAGTTTTTTAAATTATTTTGTGAACTACCGAAACCGAAACTTAATAATTATGCTCTTCTCGAAGATTTGCCAAATTGAATTTACATTATCTTTTTGACAGTGATAGTGTTGCATAAATACCTCATACTTAAAAAAAACATGAATATACGGTGTACTATCAGATATAATTTCTATTAATCTATCAACAAATAAACAAATCGAAAGAAATTGCCGAGCTATCTTGTATATTTGAAATAAAACCCAATATTATTTTACCAAATTACGAAACTTTAGGATAAAATTCTTTTTTTTTCTTAGCGTGCCTCTCCACTAATATTTGTCCAATGCAAGTATAACTAGTTCTTCAACAGACTTGATTTCTATCCTCTGCCGTAAATTACGCAGCCAGGACTTTCTTATCCTTCCAGGGGGTTTCTTTGTCCCTATTTCCATAGAGCAAAGGACTTGTGACGTGCTTTGTGGCATGATATATGTCATATATAATATGAATCCTTACGCTGTATATAACTGTGCACACAAATTCAACCATTTTAGATACGAAACGTATGAATAATAATCTTATTCACTTTTTATGTTTAACTGGATTTTTATATTCGAAACTAAAACATGGCCGAACCTAGATTTTTGGCCACAACTGGCCGATAGTGACACCACGGTCTAGTACATAAACTTAAAATTAAAAATACAATAATAACCGCCAAAAATTGGCAAAACAGCCAACTTTAGTAAGGTTCCTTTCTCGATATTCATAAAATTTATATGGAGCCACCCTAGCAGTATATATCATTCAATGAAAAAAAAAGAATTATTGGGATCACTTTACACCTGATGGAGATATCTCACAAAGTAACCTTCTCCTTTTTAGAAGTCGGTAAAAATAATAGGCACATCAAATACAACTACATGTTTTATATTCTTTATAACAATTATTTCAAACGAAGTATGGTGGCTTCTGTTTTTCGTTTTAAAGATAACTTTATTCAGAGTACCTATAAATACCTATTACAAAATTAAAATAAATAAAAATAATAAATAAATAAGTAAGCTCACTAAGCAACTAAGCTTGTACTTATTGTGGATCCCAGATGGTTGATATACTACACAAATACATTTTTTTGGTAATAAATACCAACATATATAAACGAAAATGTTTTCATATTATGGATGTCCTTAACTCGAGTAGGTACTACTTATCTGTATTTATCATACAAACGTATGCGCTAGCGGGGTTCGAACCCGGACTTTTTGATATAGCACTCACGATTTATAATCATCTACTGATGTAGATGATACCAAGTTTTTTTGATAACAGGTCGTCAAAATCAAGGATGGTTTTAGGCAGTTTCATTTAAAATATAAGAGATAATCAAAAATTAATGGATCGTCAGTTAGAAGCCGCCGTAGCCCTGTTAATGACTTTACACAATCAGGAATGAAATTCTTCAAAAAACTGGGACAAAATCATACGAAACAATTGCCGCTCAAGTTTTATCAAAGAATCCTATGCACGTAGGTAACTGTCGGGTGGTGTCATGCATGATCATGTGCAATTTCGCCATGCGTTTAAATTCTCTCATGCAAAATGTGAAGTCTTACGTCATTAACGGGCCAGTCAGAGCACTATTACATTATTTAACTACTGGTTAGGGTCATGGCAAGTATTGTAACTGTTCCGACATACTTGTGTAGTCTCCTATCCTGTATACAAAATAAGATACGCCTTTCACATTAAAATTTACCTTTCTCTCCATCCGTTTCACTATTCTTTAGCTCGATAAGAGTTTGCAAGAAGTCATTCCTTTTGTAGGAATTATTCTGTCGATACTCGACTGTCTCTCTGACTAAACTGTAGAAGAAGTCCACAATTTCACCACTGATCCGTCTGATCTTCAATTGGTTAAATAAACTCGGTACGAAAAATGCTAAGGCTCGGATCATTGTCCTGCAAAAGCATAAGTTCAATTCATCAACAATAGTCGTTTATCTATTAAATATGACAAAAAGATACAAACATAAGATAAAAACGGGAAGGATAAAAACATACCAATATAAAGTTTTAGGCTCAAAGTATTCTTTCCCCCGAATGTAGAACTCCGAGTCCTGATTTCTAAAACCATTGCATTCCACTCCAAAACCAACGCTTGCAATTATCTCCATAGAGTATCTTGCGTAAAATTCGGTAAAGTTAATAGGTTCCTCGTTATAATGCAGCTGATCAGCATAAATTAGAGCATCCTCCGCTATCTTTTTCACTAGAGGATACATCGTCTTTAATTTAGCCGCAGTAAAAGTTGGGGACATTTTGATTCTCAAACTTTTCCATGCATTCCCGTGTATGTTGAACAAGTGTCCTGCCAAAGGATCGCCAACTCCGCCAGAAAATATGCCATGCGATTGAAAATGATCAAAATCAGTGATCAAAATAAGCTTGGCAATTTCTGGATCATTGATACACAACACCGGCCGGTGGAAGGAATACATTCCAACGTAAGGCAAATGCTTGTATTTAAAATAACTGTCACAATACGGCTGGAACAACTGAGCCTTTCGTCTGATCACATCCTGTATATTGCCGAAAGGAAACACCGGGGTTGGTCCGGCCACTCCTTTATTAGTCCAATATGAAAATTTATATCTAAACCATAATATAGTGAATATAAGTAGAGATAACGCGAAATTGTAGAGAAATATTGGTACGACAATAACTGCCATATTTATGTCTGTTAGTACTATGGTTGAGACATCTTTTCCTTTTCGTTTCTAAGTAGATTTAGGTACCGACGCAACTTAAAATGCACTTTTGAAGACTCGTATGATACGGTGAATAAATTCCCTGTATTGGTGGCACACACTACGAGAACTGTCGACAGGCAATAACTGAATTGACGAAGGCTCTGCACGGACCGACGCTGCCTCTAGGTCTTACTATTTCAAAATGCATACATGCAAATAGAGGTCACTAAAATAAAGTGTAGAACGGCCGGCAATGAACTTCATGTGTAGGAATAGCTTGAATCGATGATAATGACCTTCAAGTCCAGGCCCAAATGGTACGTTAGATAATGTTATTTCTTACATCTGAGATGTATTACTTATCTCTCATGTATGCGTCTGGACATCCTTGGTATAGCGGCACAATTGCAAAGCTAACATTTTGTGAAATAAATATAAATGGTTTAAATCATTTGTTACATTATTTTGTTAGGTATCTTCTATATTACACCAATATGCAGGCTGGCATCATAAAAACAAGTTTGTTTTTAATTAGCTATCTATGAATTTCTTTTTTCAGATGACTTAGCCTTTCGATCGTCGTGATTTGTATGTTCACAATTAATCAGATCAATATGATATATTGGCGCTAATACAATTTCAATTAAAAGAAATGCGTTCAAACTAGGGTTGTCTGTCACCTCTTTTAAAGGAAATATTCCACAAATTATTAAATAATAATACCTATAGGACTTCTAAAATGTTTACCTTTATCTTTAGTAGGTACAGAATCGGTCACTTGCCTATGGGTGCGTATATATGTATGTATGTTTATCCGAAAGTAGCACATTACAAGTAATATACTCGTAGTTCCTACGTGTATTTCGGACCCTTCAAAATAAACATCTTTAAATCTGTTTTTACCGACTTCAAAAAGGAACCGACTCGGTAGCTTGTATGTTCTTTTATAGTTTAGGATTTCCTCATTCTTACACATTTAGGTTTCATATAATTTAGAACTATCAGTAACTGTTTTAGAGAATCAAATAAAATTAGATAACGCATAACCTAATCAATATTTTTTGCTAAATTTGTTCTCGACACCGTAATTTCATATCAATCTATCACTCAAATCATTAGCACAGTCATTAGTTTTTCTTTTAACCGGTCACGTGTTGCAACTGAAATAATTTTAAATTTATAAAGAAAGCTTCATGAAAGTCATGTACTAGCCCTTCTGTAATATGTCCATTTCAAATAAACAATATGCAATTGTTGTTCCCCTGTATGTGCTAAAATTACAAAACATAAAAAATATTTGTGCATTTTATGCATTGCACATTTTATAAATTCCTCTAAGACCACAACCAAATTCATTTTTGATGACTATAAATTGAAAATCCCCGAGGGAAGAATTTTTTCTTTTTAATTTTTAAATATTTCAGACACTTACACCACTCGTCTAGTCCCAAACTAAGTAAAGTTTGTGCTATGGATACTAGGTAGATAACGGATAACATTCATAAATGCAATGCAATACAATGCATTGCAATGTAATACAATGCAATACAATACAATACAAATACATTTTATTGCACATCAGAAAAGAAAATACAGTTTCAGAAAAGTGGTATTTTATCATCTAGATAGATCAAACAAATTGTGTTAAAAGTTAAATATCTTCGAAACGGCTATGGCTAAGAACCTATCACCTACTTAGAAAATACTCGCAAACACTATGATAACATCCAAATACACCAAGAAACGCTACTTATAAGCTAAATGTCAACGAAATGGCTTAACCGATTATCATCAAACATGACTGTGACCTGTCCCCTCGTTTATTGAAATAAACACACACATACACAACGCCGTCAAACACATAAAACAGGTCGTTTTACATTGGGGGTTAAAAAAGAATACCACTGCTTTGCTTTTACGATACCTGATAATAATTTATAAGCATACTGATCGCGTCTCCGTATTATATCTAAATCTAACATATTATTTTGTACTCGTAGATAGACTGTATTTTATGGCATTTTGACCGGTTCGATTTCAAGTAAGATTACGCATGCAATCATTTCATTTGTATGCTTCTTGCATAATAAATCGAAACCCGTCCACAACGAGTTCAATTACATTGAGTAATGAATTGAGAACTGTTAATTGTGATAAATCTTTATTATTGAAATAAACAAATCAACTTACCGTGTGTAATTCTAAACGGCACAGAGTTCAAAGTGAAAAACCTTTCAAACGAATTGATCGCACAGGATACAATTTATTTGCATTAATTGAAAATTTATAGAAAACATTTGCAAATTATTGACAAAATTATTTTCAAATATATTAAATTTCAAACCAAAATTTCGTTTTAGATTATCTATCTACCTATCTTCATTGTTAACGAGGGTCACCTGAACAGTTTCTGGCCTAACATAGAAAGAAATATTAGGAATAACTCATTGAGAGCAATGAATATCGTTTCACGGATTAATTAAAAATCCATGTGCAGTTAATATTATTGTATATCCTACACATACGATATATTTGACGACCTGTTTGGTATAGTGGTTAGCAACTCTGACCACTATACCAAAAGGTTGCGGATTCGAATTCCGCCAAGGGCATAATGTTTGTGTGATGAATACGGACATGTGTACCCGAGTTATGGATGTTTTCATTTATAATAAGTATCTATTTACAAAAAAAATGTATTTATGTAGTATATCAACCCTCTGGTATCCACAACACAAGCATATAGTTGCTTACTGTGAAACTAGATGGCGCTGTGTGTATGTCTAAGGATATTTATTATTATTATATTGTTCATGTGTACAAAACCGCATTAAAATCCTTTTATTGATTTAAAGATTTTTAACTTTGATGTTTTTCTAAGATACCTTATTGGATAGATAGATAACGCATTTATATGTTTCTCCAGTCACACACGTACCTACATTTAACTTAAGTTTGAATTTCAGTACACAATAATAAGAAAAACTACTAAAATGTAGAAACCGCTAACCAGGTCCTCTCCTTCTTCGAGAGGATGCCCAGCAGCACCATGCTGACAGCATTTCTTCGTTGGATATCCAGCCAGGCTTACGCTTTGTCCGAGTTGTGTGTCACCCCTCTGGTCATCTGTGGTTTCGCTGAGGTGAGGCCTCTGGCCCTCAGGACCCATGGTCTCAACGAAAAAACAACACAAAATTTGCGGTTTTTGGTGTCTTCTGTCTTCGATGCTTGGAGCTCACTTCCCCGAGGTTGACAATAGATGGATTCATAGCAACAGTCTTATAACAATGACGTCTCATGCCAACGGCTGTCACACAATATTGTTATTCTGCAAATTTTATTTATCAAAATTATTTTCGATATTCCCCTAGTGAACAGTCTGTGCTATCACAATCTGCTTTAACTACTTCCCTTCTTAATTGTACCAAATGCTGCAAATACTCTGTAGGTGTTCTTACACGAGTATCATTAGCAATATACTTTCCACGATTATTATAATAATTTGTTAAATAACGTTCATAACTATTAACAGTCGTATCCAAACTGTTACATGAATCTAATATTTTTTTTTCGAGAGTATCAAATGTGTCTTCTTTCTTAACATTGCGATTGCGTTTGAATTTTTCCTCGAAAAACTGTCTTTTTTGTCTAAATTGGTGCTGTGCCTGCTCATTTTCCATGCTGTTGCTAGAACTGATATTGTTTATACTTTCAGGCGACGACCTTTGTAAGCGGTGATTCCAGGTACCTTCAGACATGTGTAGATTACATGAATCTAATCCTAAAAATTCTCTATAAATGCGTGACTTAGCTGACCTATATCTTGAATTACTTTTATACACCGTCGCAGAACGTGTAGCAGAATTTCCAATTGTTTTTCTAGGCTTGCTCAACCTTTCACCTTCGTTCCAAATAAAAGATTTTGATTCCATTTTACTGGAATCTGTGGAGTCGGAGTAAATGCTAGAGTCTTGGTAAGCATCACACCCATTTTCTGAGTTTGTTACATCTGAACTCAGGTAAAATTTTTCACAACTATTGTCCCATTCCCAGTTAGTTTGTGATGCCGCAGATATCACTGGTACAATCTCGGCTTCCTTAAATTTAACTATTCTTTTTAGGTTTTCTCTTGCCTTAGGGGGAGAGAGCACAATGTTATATGGATACATATTTTTGTTACGTCCTAATATCATATCCTTAAAGTTATCCTGGTTTCTTGATGAGTCAACCGTCACACGTGGTAGTAAATACTCTTCTGAATCTGGGAACTCTTCATAGTTATTATTTTCAGATTCTGAAGGTTTCGTCTGACACTGTACTTTATCTTCTCTTAACTCTTGAGGGACACTTTCTACGTCACTTATTATATCTGATTCATCTTCTTCGTGTAAACTTGTATCAGCAGTATTGTGATTTGTTAATAAATCAGGAGGCATAGTTGCATTAGTTGGCTTACTGTATACATTGTTACATCCTACATTATCGTCCGAGCTTTGTGATTCTGAATCCAAGGGATACTGTTGAGATATATTAATACTTATCATTGGAGCTACGCTATTGTCTTCTTTGGTATTATCATGATTTTTAATGAATTTAGACAAAGTTGCACGTTTTCGTCTTCTCGGTGGTGGTAAGATCGGAGTTTGTGTGCAGCTATCATATTTTGCAATGATATCAGTCATCACGTATGAGCTCTTTCGCATTACTTGTTTAGTGTCTGTTATCGTTGAATTATCACGAACGTCCAGAGAGCCACATTTCGGTCCAACAGATATTTCCTTACAACGAGGTGTCAGTTCCATGGTTTCCGTACCAACATCACGTTGTAACGTATAAGAATGTTCTTTTTTTATTGCATACATTTCGAGATCTGTCTGTACATCAATTGCTTGATCTCTTACGCGAGTAACAGTAATTCGTGTTTGTGTATGAGCGGGTATACCAATTCTTCTTTTATTCCTCATCGCTTTCTGGCTCAACTCCATTAAACGCTGACGTGCATTTGTGCAAATCCTCAATTCACTTAGTGGCTCCATTATTTTTCTGTCCACCATTGATTCCATCTTAGAAACCGCCACTTCTTCTTTCTTTTTCAATTTAGAATAAAGCCTCTCTGTAACAGATGCAACAATCTCTGCTCTTTGATTATCATAAAGAATTGGAATTTGTGGTGATGGTCTTGTTTTGTGGACACCCGTTTCATTTATCTGTTCTTGGCTTTGACTAGATGTCGCCTTCAGTGTATTAGAATTATGGCCATCTAGAACTTCTTGTGACTTATACTGTCTTCGTTTGTTTCGAAGTGGAGCTACAACTTCAAAGTCACTACCACTTCTGGTCCTCTCTAAAGTTGGTCCAAATAATTTATCCACTTCCTCGCTAATTGCCTCTTTAATATTAGTATTGTCAATGTTAATCACTTCTGAGCTGCCACTGGCAGCAGATGAGGCAGTCGATTCAGAGTTGTTGGTATCAGTCTTTGTGTTAAACATATTCATTAAGTTACCTATTTTTGCTTCTTTATCCAATATTTCTCCTGGTTGTATAGAGTTGTCTGTCTGCATCATCCAATGACTGTCACCATATGCAATTTTTCCAGTTTCAGGAACCTGTAAATAGCAAACTGTTTTACTGACACAGACAGCAGTATCATTAGCCAAACAACATAACTAAATGTCTAAGTTGTTTGGAACTTAAAAGTACATGGTAGCTAAGACACAGACAGATAGTTACGCTAAAATTTACTGAAAGCTATAAAGAGGTTAAGTACTCACATATCGAATGTGATGTCTGGCTAGTTCAGCGAGGAGCTTATTGTACTGGGCCTGCAGGGCCGCTCGGGTGACGGCGGGGGTGTGGCTGGTACGGGGGGTGGGGAGCTGCCGTGCGCGTGCGGCCCACCGAAGAGTCGATGCTGATTCCCCGTAGCAGGCAGCACTTGGGGAGACGGCTTTGAACATTCAACAGTCATACAAGAATTATTTTTATATCGAGGAACCTATGATGAACGGTCTTAGCTGGTGGAATATAATCTATCCTTCATACCGAAGCACAATCCAAGCACTTAATGCTTGACAGCAGGAATAAATGAGAAGGTTGTATCCCAGTCGACCTCCTGGCAAAGTGAAGAAGGCCTACCATCTGGTTGGAACATATTACACTTCAGCGTTATATTGTCTTTCCATTATGTTAAAATATGTCGCAAGATGCACATCCGCAAGTAAGTTTACAATAGTAATACGCCGACCATAGAAAATTATAAACCTGATCCGCAACAGAATAATATGAGAAACTGAATATTTGTTGTCGTTCAATGGGTCAGTCGCTTGGTTGAATTAAGGCGCCTTGACTCTCCCAAAATATTAACTTTTGGAAACTGACATCTTGCTGGTGTGGCAGACTTACTACCCTCTTACATATTTTCAATGTTTTATATTTTCAATAGGTAGGTAGGTAAATAAATATAGTTCGGAATAAATATTACGTAGGTACTTTATAACGTAATGAGAATAAGGTCGTTTTTAAATCTCTTGACACACTTTTAAAGCTTTGACCTAGTGAATTTATTTACAAAATAGTTAGGAAAATTGCAAAGTGCTCACTGGCTACGATGAACGTGCTGGCGCCTCCCGTGAAGCAGTCCCTCAGGAGCCACGTCAGAGCAGAATCTCGGTATGGCACGAACCTCCCTTTACTGCCTCCGCTCACTACCATTGAAAACGTAACAAATCAAACTAAAACTGTAGGTAGAAGCGTGATTATTAATAATTGACTGTCAAATGTTCAATAAATTATTGAATCTATATTTATCATCATCATTCTAAACCATCTGCGAGATACAGGCCTCTTCTGTTTTACGCCAATTCTCACGGCCTGTCCTCCAATCTTTCGTTACTTTAGCTTTAGCACATATTAATATAACTTTAATAGTCTTAAAAGTGAAACCAACCATTGAAGTCTGGTATTTTAATTGCCATTTTAATATATTATGTTGGCTACTAAAATGATTTCCATGGGCATAACAGTCAATTCAAAGAACTGTTTGTGAGTTTAATCGTTAATATGGTTTTGATTACTAATGACGTCCGATTGGTGTAGTAGATAGTGACCCTGTCAGCGAAACCAACGGTTGCGGGTTCGAATCCCGCGACGGGTAAGTGTCTGTGTGATGAATACGAACATTTATTCGTTTAGATATTTATATAATATTTATGTATATCCGTTATCTAGTATCCATAGCACAAGCTTTTCTTAGTTGGGACTAGATGAAATGTCGGTGAAAGCATCTGAAATATTTATTTATAACTTAGCTACTATTTACCTAGCGCCGATATGACGTTGCTGAGTGCTACCAGAGACTTGTTAATGTTGGCGCCCTCCTTCTGCCGCCCGTCGCCGCAGCCTTCCCAATTCGCTTTCTCACTACACGCACAGAAAATATTCCTGTTAGGTTACTTTATAATAAAACTAGTTTTTAGCTCGCGACTTGTTCGCGTGGATTTTTTTTTATGCACAACGGGTGGGTACTTGACCTCAATCACACCTGATGTTAAGTGAAGATGAGGTCGAAGGTGGAAGCGTAATGACCCGGAAACCCCAACACATTTGGAGGACTGGCTATCTTATCTCTGACAACCGGAACACAAACAATGCTATTAACATTGCTGCTTGGCGGCAGATTTAGATAAGATGGTGGTAGCAAGCTAGGCGGACATTTAAATGTACCCCGCTGGGGATCGAACCCGCGACCTCCGAATCCTAAACCCAATGTTGTTTACATTGAGCCACGGAGGCGATTAGATCTCTATTTATATCAATAAGACAATCGATTTATCACTCCAGCCGAGTATAGCTTTCGTTAGAGACTTTTCAGACAGATCAGATTAACTCCTAAACAACTTTATAGTTGGAAGTAGGTGAGTACTATATTATATTCTGTGGTTTAAGTCTATGCTTGTCTGATTCTGACATAGGTACAAAATAAATACTAGATTATTTTGACCTCGGCATACATACATCCTACATAACGTCACGACCTTTATACCAAACTGAATGGTTAGAGATATCCCAAGCAATAGTGTTTGGGTGTTCCAACCATTAAGAGTTTAATGAATGATGTGGGGGTATGTGTGTGTGCTTGTGCGAGAGCGATGTATGTGTTTATCTTATTTTTTTTACACACACCGGACACTATTTAACTGTGATTATTAGTTTTTCCGTCTCCTCATATGTTAGCCCTAACAGCCAGTTTT
Source organism: Oegoconia quadripuncta (assembly GCA_949316235.1). Taxonomy (NCBI): domain Eukaryota; kingdom Metazoa; phylum Arthropoda; class Insecta; order Lepidoptera; family Autostichidae; genus Oegoconia; species Oegoconia quadripuncta. Next base: position 7,307,433 of record OX438759.1, read on the forward strand.
TAAGAGCTATTTTACATGCATATTGAGCCGCCTAAAGTTGGCAAGTCCCCGAGTTCGACAGGTTTCTGTTCTCTATTTCCGGAGTGCGTTATAAGATTTTCACCAAATTTATATGTAGTGCCGTGACAATATATAACCTATCAAATAAAAAAGTTATCAAAATCGGTTCACAATTATCGAAAATATTTACTCAATTAAACACGAAATGATTACAAAATGACTACAGTTTCAATGTAGAGACAGAGAGATCTACACCTATGTCACAGGATTAATATAGTAGTCTATGTTACACATACAAATTCGGTTCGTATCGGCAAGTTTTATCTAAATAGGTAAGTTGATAATTTTGAGTAAATTTGTGTGGTCAAATTGTCTATTTGAGAAATTGACAGATATTATTAATATAATATAAATGGAAAACATGGGAATCTGTACACATGGGAATCTGTAATATTGGAAATATATAGATATGGGAATCTGTAGAAATAGGATACTGTAGGTATGGGAACCTGTACATATGGGAATCTGTACACACGGGAATCTGTAGTATTGACAATCTGTAGACAAGGGTTTCTGTAATATTGGAAATCTGTAGAATTGGGAATCTGTAGACGTGGGTAATAAATAGTTGTTTAATATTATGAACAATTTTAGATAAATTAAAATATGTCACTTTTTTTTTATGCACAACGGGTTAGCACTTTACGTCAGTCACCCTTAATATTAAGTGAAGATGAGGCCGAAGGTGGTATTCTGTGTATAAAGGGTTATTACAGGATACATAATTTCAATAGACTTTCAATGCCTGATATTTTTGTATTATACTAAAATATTTAATAACTATTGTCGTGCAACCACATAAAGCCTCTACCAATAGCATAGTTACCTAACAAGTCACTATAGCTCTTCCGTTCTTTCATGTATTGTATTTTCTTTCATAACGAGAACTAATTCTACAATACACGTCGTTCCTACATACATAGGTATCTCTCTCTAGTCAGTCGGCACAATCCAGTTGTAATAAGACCCTTGCTAGCTAATATCGCTAATTGCTCGGTTTGGTTGGTGGTAGGGCATTTTAAATGTCCGCCTGGCTAGCTACCACCGTCTTATCTAAATCTGCGGCCAAACAGCAATGTTAATAGCATTGTTGTGTTCCGGTTGTCAGAGATAAGATAGCCAGTCCTCCAAATGTGTTAGGGTTTCCGGGTCAGTACGCTTCCACCATCGACCTTCACTTAACATAAGGTGTGAATGAGGTCAAGTACCAACCCGTTGTGCATAAAAAAATCGAAATGATAAAATACCCTAGCCTTCAAAATAAGAATCTAGGCGACGTAGCATTATAAATAGGTGTACTAAGTACTTATTACTTTTTTTTTACAATATTTACAATCTTTCAACAAAAAAAAACAATTGATCACAGAAATCTTTTTAAACAGCCACCACAAAGTAAAAAATGTTTTTATTGAAACGCTCGTACCTACTACGTACCAATCAGTTATTTATGTGTTCAGTGCGAATTCTTCTTCAGTTCTTGCGAATGGGTTGCAAACTATTTTTGTTGAATTTTTGTATGTGTATGACTGGAGTCACAATCTGTCTACCTACATACATAAAGCTATAAAAAAAATAAACTAAAAAATTAAACTACCTATGTTAATAACTTTTCTTCTTACCTAGTATGCCCTATTTTTTTCCTTACGGTAAAAAAATTCAACCAGTATATTTCCCATTTGCTAATAAAAAATTACACACCTGCCAGCAAGATCAGCGAGATGCAGTGTAGCTTGCGGGGTGGCAAGCTCCAAGAGCGCATGCGAGCGTGACGAGGTAGAATTCCGTCGTGTAGCCGCAGTCCGTCTTCTGTTTACCCCTTCGCAGACCAGGGACAGGAGGGTCGCTATATCGCACACAGCCACGCGGCGTAGATCTGACGAACAATCGAGTGTTAAATCACATTGGCCTCTTGGCTGAAGAGCCGGTTAAGCTTGATGTCGAGAGAGTGAAATCTCACGACGTTTCCTCTCTAAATTGACATGGTTGGAGACTCCGCGGTCTCTAGAAAGAGTCGACAGAGATAGGTCATGCTTAACCTGCAGGCGAGGAGAGCTGATACTCGTGCACAACCGTTCGACAACGTGTCGACGGTCAAGTAGGTACCTAACTAAAACACGTTTTCTCCACTGCTAGCCTTCAATTCAAATGAATTTTTCTTTTGCTCAGGGCTGTCGAATATGGATGTTCTTTGGAAACCATTTAAACACTGATAAACCCGTAAATATAATTCTGTATGTATAAATGACAGAAATCCTGTATGTCGGTCTGTTTGTTCACATTCTAAAAGATATTCTCTTTTACGACTGAACCGCATTGAGATTTGGTAAGTTTCCTGCAAAAGTTTGCGATAATGTGATCCCACTTAGACAAATCCGCTAGCGCAAAGTAACCATATTACAAGAAACAATACCAGATTAATTTATCAAATTATGTTTCTGTTTGATTTCTTGGGTAAAATGACTAGAAATTTGTTTATTTCTTTTACAAAACCCTTGGAAATCGAACTTGTTCTATACCGATTTCTGTTACTTATCTGCAAGTCCCAAATTGGGTACCAATTTACGCAAATTCCGTTCCTTCATCAAACATTTTTTTGTTTCACTAACGGGGCAAAAATGCCATATTTGCGTATTTTGCATGTGAAGTTTTATAGAAAAGGTAGTTGAACAGTTGGCGATGGGACATATGTAAAATGTTCGCCTTGAATGCTTCCACCTTCACCTCACCTTCACTTCATGTGTACCTAATTGATCAAGCGCAAACTCTTTGTTTAAACGAAAAATAGAAGAAGGTAGGTATATAGGTGCGGCTTATGGTGTTTTAATGCGTGATAATAATAATTACCGTTTCTAAAAAGTAAGTAAATATAAGTAAGTTTGTTATATGAAATCCAACTTCTTTCGGCGCCCCTGTGCAGATTGCTCGTATTAGCATACTAAATAGGCACTATTTGCGATTCAAATGCTAATTTGTCGATCGTTTCTAATCGAGTCACCGACGTGACCCAAAACTTTCTCGCAAATATTTATGTCTCAAGGTTACACTGATTTTGGCATCGCTGAACGCTATCTTTTTATGACCTCACCTAATGGAGTTTCGATACGTATGGTCGAAGATGAAACACGCAATCTTAATGGGTAAATCCTTCTTCACCTGGCTCTTCCCAAGATTTCCTAATATATGTAGATACCTATGTACATTCTTTGTGTATTATAATGATCTGGGTTTGCCTTGAGCAGTTGGGAAAATAGGAAAAAAAAACCACAACCCACTAGTGGGGAGGGTCAGTGAGATATTCAGTGGATCTATTATTAGTTCACGCAAACCGCTTTCATAATGAACTATAGGTCTGTCACTGTTTCAAATTATTATTTATTTCAGAGACAAACAGTTGCTACATAAATTGCATTAAGTAGGCAACTATTGGGACTCTAAAACTTATTAACCTATAGGCTCCTATATTACATAATCTGAGGTGCATTTGTAAATTAAAAAAAAAATATCCTTAGACATACACACAGCGCCATGTAGTTCCACAGTAAACAAATATATATATTTTTTTGTAAATGAATACTTATTATAAATGAAAACGTCCATAACTCGGGTACATATGTCCGTATTCATCACACAAACATATGCCCCTAGCGGGTTCGAACCCGCAACCTTTTGGTATAGTGGTCAGAGTTGCTAACCACTACACCAAACAGGTCGTCAAAACGTCGTATATAGCATAACATAAGAAACCAAATGCCAGTTGCAGAACTACTCTGGTTCAGCTTTTGAAAATAGTACTTTACCTACTGGAAAATTGACAAATTACTGCCGTAAGTTAATCTTTTGTAATTATTTATGACGTGTGAAATCTAATATTAGACATAATAAATTATCTTCGAGACTCTCCAGGAATTGAGGACCATATAAACTAAACTTACTCTGCACATATGGTCCTCTGGAAGGATGCTCACGCACTCGGAGGTCTTTGCGGGAGTTGCCTCTTCGACGCGGGAGTGAGTGACAGGACACAGGTGCCTCTCCAACCAACAAGTCGTGCACTCTCTCGTTGTATATCTCTAGGAAACTGAACAATAATTATTATTTTAAAAATCTTGTACTACCTACGGGAGGCTATGTGATACATCCTCTAATGAATCAACAGGATGGACCAAACTAATGCCTCCGTAAATATTAAAGAAAAATAAAAGACAGGAAAAACTTTACTAAAACCTATACTTTAACTTAAAATACAAGATAAATGGAATAAATAGTTAATTTTATTTCTTTATATCAAGATATAATTTAAAGCGAAATTATGTTAAATTTAATTTACACATGAGACTCTAGTTTCGTCAGTTTGCTTATTATGAATGATATATATAATAAGTACTTTTATTTCGCCCCAACAGCATCAGATATGTCCCCACTGCTGGGGCATAGCCTCCTCTCACTGCGAGTGGGTACGAACCACAATTCAACGTGTGGATCCGGTATAGTTTGGTGAATTTGTGTCAGATTAGTCATCTGACGGAGTGTATTTAGCAGCCTCCATAGGCCATAGCCTTGGTATTACTACCATGAGTGGTCACCCTTCCAAAGACTGACCGCGCCAGACGTTGCTTAAAACTTCGCTAATCGATAACGACTGCGCCACTAGAGCTTTATTAATTGACTAGCGACTTCGTCCGCGTGTAAGATTTAATCAAAATCGTTTCAGCAAAAAAATTAGGCATATGTTAATCCAGGTCCTAATCTGTCTACCAACCATATTTCATCCAAATCCGTTCAGCGGTATGGGCGTGAAGAGGTAACAAACATACTTACAGACATACACACAAACTTTCGCATTTATAATATTAGTTTTTGAGTTGCTAGCGAAATACGTGAATGTAGAAACATCATTGATAGAAACACAAAAATCGATGACCAATCTATCTAACAGATATTATTAATGCGAAAGTTTTGATGTTTGTTTATTGCTCAATCACGGCGAAACGGATGAACGGACTTGGATGAAATTTAGTATATGGCTTAAATATACTCTGAATTAAGATATAGGCTACTTTTTATCCCGATAAAGTGAGTAAATCCAGTGGGATAAAGAAATTAAACAAATAAACATATCCACGATAAAGCTATTCCACGCAGACGAAGCTGCGGACGGAAAACTAGTCCTTAATATTATCTCTCTGACCGATGAGACGAAACTAGGCGCTATTCTGCCGTCTCACAACAGATGCGCAGGTGGAGGTCAAGCCAACCCACATGTAGGTTTAAAAATTTTAGCTTCGCCTGGGTTCCACCTAAGACCCTGAACTCAATAAAAGCACAAGCGGATGTTCACATAATGAGTAACTCTTCTCGTGTCCGTGTATCCATTATGCAGGCCTGTTTACGCTTACTACCTACTAGATTTAATAGCTAAGCAAATTTATATTATCAAACAAATTGCTTCAATGACGGATAAGTTTTGATGTATGTGGGTACCACCTATTAATTTTCGGGTTGCTTCATTTTGTTCTTTCCTCGATGGATTTTGTTATGATTTCATAATTGCCTATATGGCTGCGTGTGTCTTTTTTTATTTACTGATCAAAATAATAAAAAAAAAAAAATTACAAATCTTTCACATTTCCATCTTACGGAAACCTCATCGATTTATGTAAATGGTGAATTCTACTAGTACCTACTTATAACATTACTTCTTAATCTTTTATGACAATCATGCTTTTTATATGCACAACGGATTAGCACTTGATCTCAAACACACCTGACGGTAAGTGAAGATGCAGCCGAAGGTGGAAACGTACTGATCCGGAAAAGCCATCTTATTTGGGAGACTGGCTAGGTATCTTATTTGTGACAACCGAAACGGACATTTAAAATGTACTAAGCATGTACCCCGCTAGAGATCAAACCCGCGACCTCCGATTTGTAAACCCTATGTTGTTTGCAAGGAGCCACGGAGGCGGTTATGTTTCTTAATCTAATCTAACTAATATTATAAATGCAAAATTTTGGAGGTTTGTTTGCTGTTTAATCACAGCGAACAGCGGATTTGTATGAAATTTGGTACATATAGCAATATCCGCGATAAAGTTATTTCATGCAGGCGAATTTGACGCAAGCTAGTTTGACAATATTTCTTTCATGATTCGCCTTACACGTCATGGCTGGTCTGTGATTGTAAATCTGTGGGATTTTCCCTCTCAATGTTTTTTTATAGGCATACTGTTCAAATTGAGAATAGTCAGAAGAAATAGAATAATTTCAAGTATCAGCCCAAGTTTCTCTCAGTCTTGGGATAATTTTATTAGTAGGTACAAGCCCTCTTTAGTGTGTCGTGTTGGAATAACTGTATCTAATAGTGTGTGGAAAACCTCAATCACGCTGAACGGATTTGGATGAAATTTGGTACAGAGATGAATCACGTTAAGTTTAAGTTAATTCTATGAAACGATAAATTGGATCCACGTTGGCGGAAGGTTAGTCCGATATAATTTACGCGTATTTAACTAGCAGAACTAACTGCCCTTTGTCACGAGTAGGTAGAAATAACTAAATAATTATAGCGCGAACATTTTACCTTAATTTAACTTTAACTATCTGCTAACAACATCAACTCATTAGACATCGTTTACCGTAAAATTGCCTGCCTTTTAGCGTACGTAATTGGTTTGGCAGCAAGAAGCTCGAATATTTGATTCTGTTTAATTTCTTCCTATGAATACATTTCTATCAGAATTGTTTTATTTTGCCTGTTTGAGATATTTTATATTTTTAATAATACAGAATCAACAGCATCATTATAAAAACTATTACACAAAATCTATAAGCCAAAGTTATTCTCATTTCATATTACAAAATAATTCGGTGGAAAGTCACTATTAAAAAATGGGTAATCACTAGCAATCTGTAGATATAAATCCAGAGGATACGACCCTAAACAATAATTAATTTACACAATAAATAATATTATACCTAAATAAATAAATTGGTTCATCATCATCATCAGCCCGTAAACATCCCACTGCAAGGATATAGGCCTTCCCTCGTATATGAGGGATTATGGGTCATAGTGCACCACGCTGGCCAATGAGGCCCAACTTCACGTCTTTAATTTTTTTTTTCTCAAGCGTGTTGGTTTCCTCACGATGTTTTCCTTCACCGTTTTAAGAACAGGCGGATAAATGCACATAAGTAATTAAATTTAAAAACTCATTGATCCATGTCCTGCCTGGGAATCGAACCCGGACCCACATTGGCAGCCGCTGAACCACCGACGCTCTGGTTAATTCAATCAATTTCAAATGATTCAACCAATCCCGGCCAGAAGATGTAGGTAGAGTCGGCTCCATAATTAACCATACAAGTAAATTTTACATGATGGTAGTATGCTGGCTACAAATAGCCAAAAAAGATGTAGGTACCATACGAAGTTCTGTAAAATGATTCTAGACAAGAGCAGTCTGGCTTGGTATAGCTTGTATATAATATAATGTATGAGTAAGTATGACGCCGACTGTAGATCAGTGACTTAATTAAAAACGAAACAAAACTTGTTCAGTCCTTTGTGCCTTTCAAGTGCGTACAATTTTTTTTTTTTTTATTTGTAGGTTTTTATTTATTTGCGAGTGTGTAAATATGCGGCATAAACGACTTAGAAGCTTGATTTTTTGATAGCTCCAAGGAACCGTAGACCATAGTTCACGGACACTGAACCAGATACAATAGATGTTTATTGTTATTACGTCTATAGGCGTTCAGTGTCCGCGAAAGTGTTAATTTCAACTGATACATTCACACGTTCCTGTGAAATAGGGTCTTAACAGACAGACGGTCACAGAAGTGATACTATTACGGTTAAAACCTTAAAACGAAAGTGATATGTAGTTGATGGAAAACATTTTATATCATCTATTTCCAGGGACAAATATTTATCTTAATATTTTTATTGTACACACAACTGTTACAGAAATATGCTTTGTGAAAATGTACAAAGGCGAGCCTAACTCCGATAGAGTTTCTTACCAGCATACCTTAGAGATACATTGTGTTTATTTGGTTAGGCAGAAAATAGTAAATTTCAAACTTCAAACTTCAAGCATTTATTTCATCGTAAGATACATGATATCATTTGTTGAATGTCAATTTAAATATATTGGAAATAAAATTATTGCTTAAGCATGTTTCGGTCAGTCAGTATGTCCAAGTTACCACTGCTTCAGAAAGGGAAATCATCTGTGGGAAAAGAAGCGGCACAAGAAACCCACAGGAATAATTTTTCTTTTCTTTTAATTTATATATATATAAAAGTATGCAACTAATGCAATTTTATAATTTTTGGGAGCTGGGCGAAGTATATCAAGCGTTTTTGTCATTATAGTCACTAATTTTGTAATAACCTTTTTTTGTTAATGTTGTTTTTAAATATTTATAAATATAGTACTGGTATATTTATTCATTTGTGCTCCTTATTTTGGATTAATGAGCTTCTTTTATTGCAGACGTTGTTAATAGAAAAGCATATTACCTACGCACCTCATGTCTCCTACATGACTAATATTTACGCTCGCTCTTCTCTTTCTCGATTACGCCAATTCTCGCGGTCCTTTATGCCACTCGCATCCAGTCAAATCCCGTCAACTACCGTGCCACCACGCTTGTGTTTCTCGCTTCTCTCGGCCACCACTATGAGAATGCCTTGGTCCACCATCCATCACCCTAACCTAGTGTAGCCCAATGCACCTTCGTCTCGTTATTCGCCAATGATTTATTGCAACAACTGAAATCTATCCACAAACTGCCATTTATCTAATTGATGGATGTGATCATGATAAAATCATTTTCAATACCAATTACTGAATTTATTTACCTACTCGTGCTATTAGGTATATCCGTTAGTTTCAGCGTCAGTAATTCCAAACGAATTACTGACGCTGACTTGACCTCAATCACACCTGATCTTAAGTAAAGATGAGGCCGAAGGTGGTAGTGTACTGACCCGGAAACCCCATCTTATTTGGGGGACTGGCTATCTTGTCAGAGCAACCGGAACACAACAATGCTATTGCATTGCTGTTTGGCGGCAGAGTTAGATAAGATGGTGGTAGCTAGCCAGGCGGACATTTAATATGCCCTACCACCAACCAAACCAAGTACTAAATATATACCCCGCTGGGGATCGAACTCGCGACCTCCGAATCGTAAACTCTATGTTGTTTACATTCTGCCACGGAGGCGATTAAATTACAAAAGTAATTTCGAAAAAGCTATTGCTCGAAGGCTGCGGCAAAGTTCAATTGGGAACAAAGCCGATAAAGCTGAACATTATTGAGGAAGAGATAGAGCTCCTTGTTTGTACTCTAAGTGAATTCACAAAGATAGCTCTTGTTATTATTTGTTACAAATTGTAATTTTTAATTTGTTTGTCTTTGTCTAGCAATGTAGGTAAAGTCTTCACAGCGCTATCGCATTAGGGTAATCCTTAAAGATAATTGTAAGAAGGAAATAAAGAAATATTTTCCTTTTTCTTATTTAAAAAAATACATAGACTTTTATTGTTGACCGTACGACAAATATTAGCACCCCTACCCCTCACCGTAATGGCCATAATAAAACTATTCGCCACCTGTCGGCGAAGTGAGATATGGTGCCATGCCACTAACAATACTTTCTAACTCTGGAAATGTTTTAGTATCTATGTGATAGACACAACTATGTTCTAGATCTATAGTTTGTGTTTGATTGCATTATAACACACTATCGCTGAAATGTATTTAGGCAATATAAACAGAAATGGGAGATCATCACAAAATCTACTAAAATCGTGGAGCACTCGAATTGTTATTACAATTCGAGTGCTTTATTAACTTTATTAAGTTCTCTCTCATCACACTAAACATCTTTGGTTTGGTGTAGAGGTTAGCAACTCTGACCACTATACCAAAAAGGTTGCGGGTTCGTATCCCGCTAGGGGCATATGTTTGTGTGATGAATACGGACATGTGTACCCGAGTTATGGATGTTTTCATTTATAATAAGTATTTATTCACAAAAAAATATATATTTATGTAGTATATCAACCATCTGGTATCCACAACACAAGGCTATAGTTTCTATTTGTGGAACTACATGGCGCTGTGTATGTCTAAGGATATTTATTTATTATTATTATTTATCTTTAGACCATCATTAGTAAACACATACATACACACACACGCAATTAATAACATAATTATGGAAGAGTGTGGTCTTCTGACACAGGTACCTATTGCTATTCGTAGAAGGAGATCTCAACAACTCATTTGTAAAAACTGATCGATTACCGAAAATGAAATTTAAAAAAAAAGAAATGAATGATCCTCCTTATTATATATATTCTTTATTGCACCAAAATATTACAATAACAGAGTACAAACAATAGGTCACGTACAAAGGTGGACTTATCTCTTTAAGAGATCTCTTCCAGTCAACCTGAGCATTGCACCTTATTTTGCAGATACATAAGATATTTTAACGCCTGGACACCCCTTCCCCTTAATAAAATTTGGTACTTACTACTTACCGACCGGTTGGTGTAGTAGATAGTGATCTTGTCAGCGATACCAACGGTTGCGGGTACGGATCCCGGTAGGGGTAAATGGTTGTATGATGAATACGACCATTTATTTCCGAGTCATGGATGTTTATATAAATAATTATGTATGTTGTATATACGTTACCTACAGTACGCGCTTTGCTTAATTTGGGACTAGATGATTAGTGTGTCCGAAATATTTATTTATTTATTATTATTACTTAGCAAAAATTATACGCACTGGTAATTGGTGACATATAGTAGAGCGCAGAGCTACATATACAAAGTATATCCAATTTACTACTAAATTTAAGTGTCCATTACTTCTGAAGTTCATTGTTACTACAATTTACAACCAATCATATTGAGAGAGTTATTTATAAATACCCCAGAGATAACAAGTAACTCAACCACAGTTGGACCGACCAAGTTTGGGTCAAAAATGCTCATGTAAAAAAAATATGAAAATTAGAATCCTTTTGCAGTGTTTATCAACTTAACTGTATAATGGCGCTGATCTTAGTTATAGCTGATGTTAAGTAAAATTAACCGCAACAAGAATCGAACCCGCAACCCGGTTTTATGTAACCCGATGTTAAACTATTAATAAGTACTTACGCCGTACATTATAATGCAATTAGCATTCTCCCCGTGACTTTATACGCTTATTCTTATTATATACCTATATAAAACTATCGAAATTAATTCTCTAAGTGATGGTGAAAATCATTTTAAAATCCGTTACGTATTGTCATAAATAAGCACAGAAACAGATAGACACAGATAGCGACTTTGTCTTATACAATTTAGAAAAGAAATCCGAAAACTTCAAATAGAAACTTCGAGAAATTAACTATTTTCTCGTGTATTTTTGTTTGTATAGCACTATATTAATAATGTTCATTAAATTTACATACCGCGCGGTGACTACGGTTAGGTCGGTAACCGAGTAGGGCGGGCGGCGCGCCCAACCAACCCCCGTAATCTGCACTATTGCGACTCGCGAAGCCATACTAATACTTCGCGGCCTCGATTCCCACTAGGGTATTGTCGAGTTTTAGTTATATTGGAGGTTCTTGATTGTGAATAGAAAACAGCTTGAAACCATGTTGGCTGACACCTCAAACGGTCCGAGCTCTTTATATAAAATTAAAAAATACGTTTATTTAATAGATAACATTTTTACAATATACAATATCCAATAGTATATTGGGGCTAATAGTAAGTAAAGTTAACATCAGGTGTGATTGAGGTCAAGTACCAACCCGTTATGCATTTTTATCAGTAAATAAAAATAAAAGTATATAAATCAAAAGTGTAAGACGTATATGTGCGAATGGATGAGTGTGTGTGGGTAGGTATGTTTGTGTATGTGAGTGTGTGATCTTTGTATTTTTATATAATAATTATAGTAGTGTTGCTTATCTATAAACATATATATTATTTAAAACAATTCTAAATAAGTATAAAAATGCATCTGCAAAATTCAAAATCACAGAACGCCTACCGTTTTGCGAGCAAGTGTATTGAAAATATCTGTAATTATAACTTAAAACTCAAATTTAATTAGCCTTTAACCATAACTTATTAGTAATCTGTGCTTTCACTATGTGTCCAATACAGGAAGACTCCTATCACAAGTAAATTCTATTACTTATAAGGAGCTCCTTAACTGAAATTTTAGGCGACGAAATAAATATGTTCCTATTTTTGTAATTATTTATTTAATTAGGCGGTTGTTTCGATCTACAAATTTCCCATAACAGAAGAGATCGATTTTAGTGATGAGGCGGCCAACTGTTTTCCATTGTTATCATCAAATATTATTGGAAATTATTTCTTGCAACAACGAGTAGTTGTATTGTATTAGTTTTTATTTTCAGTTTTGTTTTCAGGTCATCATTCAGCTTAGTTGGGGGATGTCGAACACTTACTAATTACCAAGCTTACATAAGTGGTCACCATTCAAGAACCCTTCTACCGCAACGGTTATCAGTTCCAGCTAAGTGGCCTGCACACTGCCACTTCAGTTTCTAATCCTGTATGCTCTGTCAGCGCCCTAGCGAATGTCATAGTTACAAACATATCCCGTAAAACTGTGAGCCTATGATAGGAGGTGGTATGCTCTGTCTGTAGTCCGTTGATTGGTGGCAAATATCCAGAGTGGAGAGACAAGGCGTTAGATCGAGGAAAAGTACATTGTATATTAAAAAATAACTTTAATTAAGAACTCCATGTAAACGACACGGTTTCCGAACAGTAAAACTAAGTTTGTTTATTAAAAAAATTATCAGACTTTTTAAAATCTGTGTTAAATGGGGGTATTTATTTTTCCTGAAATATTATCATCAATTTCTACCAGCACTTTAACATAATTAATGAAACGTACATTCTAACAAAATTAATATATCAATTCTAACGAAATTCCCGAACGAGTACGACATTGGAACCTCCAAGAAACGAGCTTACACCTTCCTCAAGGCCGGCAACGCATCTGTGACCCTTTTGGTGTTGCGGGTGGGTGTCCATGGGCGGCGGTGATTGCTTTCCATCAGGTGACCAGCATGCTCGTTTGCCGCCCTCTTATATAAAAAAAAAAGAGAACTGAGAATAAGACGCCTCTAATACACGCATACGAATCTCTTTTGCACAAATACGTCATTGTTCTGCGGTGCTAATTACCTACGATAGTTGAATAATATGTGTTACTTTGTCATCGCTTAACTTTACGGGTAGGTAGGTGGAGAGATATTAGTTGGAGATAAAGCCAATCGCAACAAAGGGTGGTAAAGGCTCGCGTGTTGTAACGCCCTTGGGGCAGGAAGTCGCGGCGCCCGGTGTTTATTGCCATTCAAACTTAATCGTGAAACAACAATAAACAATACGGAGTGTTGGAAAAAAAATCAGCAAAACTATCAGATAGACACGGCATTAGACGAGACTTAACAACTGTAAGTAAATTAGATCTTTTAATTTGTCGAAAACGAAGGTTCCGTGCTCCGAACAAACAAAGTGGATACGATTATTATGAAATTTTTGTACTTTAATATAAAGTACAATCGGAGAGCGTCGGTGGCTCAGCGGTTAAGACGCGGTCTCCCAATTTGGGAGGTCCTGGTTCGATTCCCAGGCAGGCCATGTACCAATGAATTTTTTAATTTCTCTCTCTCTCATGTGCATTTATCCGACTGCTCTTAAACGGTGAAGGAAAACGTCGTGAGGAAACCTGCAGGCCTGAGAAATAAAAATTCTAAGGCATGTGAAGTCCCCAACCCGCATTGCGAGATCGAGGTGGACTATGGCCCATACTCCCTCATTATACCAGGGAAGGCCTATATCCCTGCAGTGGGATGTTTACGGGATGAGATGACTACGTACAATGCAGCAGCAAACCACACACAATAGAAGCTTTATTTAGTATGTGACGTCATGCATTGATTACTGAACGTCACTTCCTTATAATTGATACCTTATTTTAATTTCATTATAACTGCTAATTGAAAATGTGACACCCCCGGTGGAATCTCTAAACGACAACTCCAACAGTCAACTCTGTTAAAGGCTAAATATCATCGAAACGGCCAAACCGATTTCCAGTAAACCATCTTTGATCGGTTCTGGGGTTTACTCTCTAACGAAAATAGCTTTGGACGGCCGTAACTTCGGACTTTTTCTTCTGCTAAGAATCCTTTATTTGTATAACTTCAGACGTTCCTTGCTTAACAAGGTACGCAAGAAAACACAACTAAATTAATGACGATTGGTTTATAATTGACACAGCAAACTGCAAAAGAAAAGGTCCGAAGTTACAGCTGTCCGAAGCTATTTTCGTTACAGCGTAGACCCCCAGGCGTTTTGGCGCTACAAAACCACAGATAGACATTTTCAACCTTAAATTAAAATTGAAAATGAATCAAAGCTGTCGGGTTCCACTGTGGAATAACTAACTAATACTTAGTAAGAGTTATAATGTAGGTACTGTTACTGTTAGCGACAAGTCCACCTTTTGTACGATATATTTATATAGTATCTTTGTATTGTGCTATAAAGAGTACCTATTTGATTACAACAGAAATTGAAAATCGTAAAAACGCCCAAGGAAGTAAACATAACAATTATCATTCATAAATACAGAGTAACTGTGTAAATCCTACTAATATTATAAATGTGAAAGTTTGGATGTTTGTTGGTTTGTTTGTTGCTCAATCACGGCGAAACGGTTGAACGGATTTGGATGAAATTTGGTATATAGGTAGAATATACCCTAGATTACATAGGATATTTATTATCCCGATAAAGTTAATAGTTCGCGCGGGATGAACAAATATCCGCGATGAAGTTATTTCACGCAGGCGAAGCCGCGGGCGGAAAGCTAGTTTAATATTCATATCAAACATAGCAAATAAGTTTCCCGTAGATGTTAAATATTTAAAAAAAACCGCCCATGTTACGGACCACATATTACTGCGGTATGTATCTCAGTAATATGCGTACCTACACAGATACAAGTCTCACGCACTCACAACGCTGTCAAACACAACACCCGTCGTTTTCCGTCGGGAGTTACAAATAGATAGTGCCGTCATGGCATGACATTTTGTAACACTTCGTAATTAGTTATTCTGTGCTAATACTACGGCTGATACTGTACAGACATTATATTTTTATGCTGTTTTTTCTTGATTATGCACAATTTATAGATTATTGAATTAAAACAGTACCGTCATAGCAAACAAAGTTAAGAGGAATCAGTGATGTTAACAGCATTATTGTGTTTCGATTGTTAGATTTAGGTATATCAATATGATGAGCGCTCACACACCTACATATCTTCTTATTCTTCTGATATAATTTTCTGTAACATCTTCACTTAACATCAAGTGTGATTGAGATTAAGTGTTAACCGGTTGTGCATAAAAAAGATATATTTTTACTGTAATTAAGTATTATATACCATACCAATGAGTACGTACACATCTTTTCATATGACGAAAGAAAGCATCGCGTGCCACCACACCATCCATAGCTTCTTCACACGAAATGCATAAAGCAATGGAAAGAAAATGAAACAATTTATTTCGAGACTTGCCAAATTTCAATTTACGAATAGATATTAGTATAGTTAGGTACCTACTGAAAACAGTTTCAGAGTGGGAAATTAGTAACTTGGTAAATGTAGCATATAACATAGCAGTAGTCTGCATTTCCGATTTATTTTCTTGGGTAGGTCTGCAGTGTGCGTTTGCTGATTCGTTCCATAAAGGTATACTTTCATGTATGAATTTGCTAAGAGTAATATTTTCTACCTAATTAAAGTTGCTGTCGTTACTGTTTTATAAGTTCGATGACCGATTGGTGTAAGGTGTAGTGACGCTGCCTGCGAAACCAACGATTGCGGGTTCGAATGTTTGAGTGATGGTTAAATACAAGGAGATATTCCCTAGTTATCGGTACTTACACAGGATATAAAAAAGTACGAATTAATTTTGGAACATGATCAGGTATCGATTATAGATTAGAGGAAAAATATTTTGAAAAATCCCAGGCAATATTTATGGCGCAAAATAAATAATAAAAAATTTGTAAACACAAAATGGAACACGTGTTAGCTACTTTATATGAAAGTAGAAAATAAACAAATAAAATTAAAACATATATTTTATTTTATTTATTTAAGTATTACATCAAACTAAGCATTCAGTTAAATTAGGCAGTTAAAGAAGTTTTAATCTGCGTGTAACATATACTAGACAAAAACTGGATGTGTAGCCATCTTGTTTACCTGACAGTGACTTCAAACGGCTGTACTTCAGCCAGCGCCCTGCAGACCCTGGGCACTAGACCAGGGTCCGTATTAGACCCCATCATGGTGTGGGTCTTGCCGGTAGCGCTCTGCCCGTATGCCAGCACGCAAGCCGGCATGCCGCGCATCACATTTGCAACTACCTCGCGTCCAATGGTTTCGAATACCTGCAATACAAATATTCTAAAAAATTGAAAACTAAAAATTTGTTACTTATGGATTTGATGGATTATATCTCAAAAATGGATCAGAGTATGGATCGGTATATTGTATGCCCGTTACATCCATAATTCGATTATCTTATTATATAATAGTTACTAGCTTTCTGCCCGCGGCTCCGCCTGCGTGGAATAACAATACAATACAATACAATACAAATACTCTTTATTGCGCAAAATAATTTTCAATAATTTTGATGATAACAATAGAACACAATTAGGCGGTCTTATCACTAAAAGCGATCTCTTCCAGACAACCCACAGGTACGGGACATTTGTAGGTAGAAAAACAGGTAGGGTGCATGCATAAATATAATAATAATATCATATTAATTGACTTAATTATATAAATATATATATATACATAAATAAATAAATAAATATATATAAATATATATAAAAATAAATATGTAGAAATACTTAATATATAGTATAAAACACAATCACTAGAAGCACTTATAGATAGTCAACTAATGTTCACGAGGCGGGAGTTAACGAAAAGAAAAAAGTCAGAGACCTAAGTAGTGGCTTTTGACTTGACTGAATAACTTTATTGAGGTAAATTGTTTATCCCGCGAGAACTACTCACTTTATCGGGATACAAAGATTATATATCTTAATCCAGGTTATATTCTACCTATGTACCAAATTTCATCCAAACCCGTTCTTCCGTTTTTTTTTTATATAAGAGTGCGGCAAACGACCGTTACACCGGGATTGAGAAACAAACAATTTTTTGATCGAATTCGGTTATGGTTCCTTGGGGAAAGTTTATTTATTTTATTTATTTAACACTTTATTGCATATATAAGTATACAAACATACATTGGACAACCATAGGACAGAAATTACAATACACAAAAGAGATTTCTTCCAGCAAACCCTCGGAAGGAAAAACGAAGTTAAAGTTTTTTATTGCAGACAAAGAGCGATACTTAAAATATAGAACAATAGATTAAAAAAAAACATCACTGTTATAGGAACATAATTGACAAAAGACAAAACATTAAAATTTATAGCAATAATGGTTTGATTATAGGACTATTTTATAAAGAAAGTTGTCTGTAATAAGGAGTGGAGTCACAGTAAACATGATTCCACGAATTAAATTTCACCCTGTATACTACAATTCGGAAACGTTAGATAATGCAAACTTACTCGAAGGATATTGCCTGCAGAATATCCACCTAATTTGTAACAGAAGAACCTACTTTCCATGTAAATATAAATAGTATTAAATATACTTGGGCAAACACACAACGCTATCTAGATCCATACTAAGGAACTAGGTTTGTATTATGGACACCAGATGTATACATTTATAAGCATGTAATACATTTTTATTTTGAAGGCCAAACACAGTTGCAATATCTATAGCATTAGAACTGACCATCTCCTGAGAAGCGTATACAGAATCCGTCGATGCGCAGGAGCTGTCAAAAGTATGATCCGCGAAGTAGCGCCGCACGCGCTCGCGGCTGTCGCCTGCGCCTGACGTGCTTACCTGCGCAACAGTACAAGATCAGCATTATATGATACGACCGTCGTCGTGTATTTCACGGCAGGGTAGAATAAAGCTAATATTACATGGGTCGAGCAAATTTGTTTATAGACACAGAAGTTGCTATTGAATATTGACATTGAACGATTCACTTTTCTGTTGACATGTTTCAATTTAGTTACTAAGTCATTTAAGGGGCATGTATCCGCTTTTATAACAAGGGTCCAGTGGACATTCAAAATTTACCTTTAAATAAATTCAAAACCATCCTATAACAGACATTATTTACCAAAGGCTATTATAAAATTTCTGACTATCTGGATGTTAAGCAAGCATGCACATAGACCGCTCGGCGATATTCAGTCTAATTATACAATATAATTATAATTGTAAGCCGAGCCGAGAAGCCGTTCGCGCAATTTATGAATTGAGACCTGCAGTGTCACTTAGAGATAGGTTTAAAGTGTATAACATTCTAACCTTTTCGTCACAGTACATTTTTGAAAATCTAATGTATGTCAAAAAAATATAGCATCATTTAGGAAAAATAGTGATAAACATGATGTCAATACAAGAAATAAAGATAAACTTGCAGGTCACATAAGTCGCCTCCGCAAAGTCAGTACCTAATTCATTCAAAGGGTTAATGACAAAAAAAAACTAAATTGTGTTAAAATTGTATTGTCAGGGCTATGTTTAGTTATTTCCATAGCAGGGCAGCCTACATCTTAACGGTTTCCTGCTATAAAGAAATGCTGCAGATATGAATACAATTTTTGTTTTGCAGAAAACGTAACCGTTGCTTTAAAAGACAGGGCTCTCACTACCTACTAAACACTGTAGTAGGTAGTAACTATATGTCGTAGATCAATTAAATGCCTAGACGGATCGTTATGTATATCGTATATTTCCTGTGTTATAAGAAACTGCGCTGCCCATCCAAACGCACCGTACACAACTTAGCCAATCCGCTCCAAACAGCACAGTTTTCTGTTAGATATTAAATTAGACAATTAAATGACTAATTTAGCCATCTACCAGTAGCTAAATTGATGTAGTAGTAGTAACTAGCGAGTAGTTTTCAGCGAGTAGTTCACCATCATCATATTAGACACAGGACGTCCAGGGCTGAACATAGACCTCCATAGATTTCCAGAGCGACTGGTTGGACACCGCCGGCATCCAGCGACTTCCCGTCACCTTCATCAAGTCATCCGTCCACCTTGTGTGTGGAGGACCTATATACCCGCCCTGCCCAATGCCACTAGTACTATTAATTATTCTGTGCTTTAGCTTACTAATCCGCTGGGCTATGTTGCCGACTTTCTTCGTCAAGGGATTTCTTCATTCCTGATGGGATGACATAGTGAAACGTCAGCGAGTAGTTATTTTCCTGTAAATATAACTTACTTTTATGTTCGTAATCGTAACTGTATTTCCATCTAAAACATTTATAACTGGTATGCGGTCCTTCTCCGATCTTAGTTCTCTGTAAATAACAATTTTGAGTATTTAATATCATTTTAAGGATTTATTTAAATACCAAAAAATCGACAGCATATTTAGTATTTTGCGCGTGCCATGTTGGATTTTTTACCATAAAATGTATCTATCCTATGACACTTTGGGATCAAGACGAATCGTACGATACCTTGCGTTTAAAAATCGGTCAAGCCTTTCAGGCTACATGAGGTAACATAGAAATCTACATACATACATACCTACACCTGAAAAACATTACCCTTAAAAATCAAAAAAACCCGACAGCATATTTTGCGAACGATGTATTGGATTTTTTATCATGAAGTATATATATCCTATGTCACTCTGAGGAAGACGAATCGAACAACACCTTGTATTTCAAAATCGGTCAAACGCTTTAAGCTACAAGAGCTAACGTATATTTATACGTACATACATACATACACCTGAAAAAAGTATACCTACTCGTATATTTATATATATTTTATGGGGTTCCTTAGCCAAATGGCAAAAAACGTAACACGTAATAATTTCGACATTCCATCTGTCCATTGTGTCAATTTATGTCACAACAGGTTAATAATCTGCGTGTATAGGTACAAGTCCGAAAATCATTATTTTCAAATCCTTCCTGGAAATTAATACGCGACAAGCTTATATTAGCGGTTAATTTCATAAATCGTCTATGTAACTAACTACATATTTAACCGTTAAGTTTGTCACTTCAAAAGGTTGTCAATAGTGACATTATTAGGTACTAAACCCACAGTATACTGAGTTGCTGGTGGTGGTACCTACAAGTATAAATTATGACCGGTAGTGTAACAGGGCATTGCACCTAGAAGTCTTGGTCTTCTTCATACAATTAATTTCTTTCTTTCGGAGCTCTAAAGTTGACAAGTGGCCAAGCATGTGGACAGTTTTATAACTAAAAAATAAGATCTTTAATAAGGGTTGATAAAATTAAACAAATGCCTCTCAAAATTCACAAACATCGTTAAAATTGACAGCACAAATACTATTTTTTTTATGCACAACGGGTGACCTCAATCACACCTGATGGTAAGTGAAGATGAGACCGAAAGTCAACATATTTGGGGGACTAGCTATTTTATCTCTGACAACCGGAACACAACAATTCAAATTCAAATTATACAAGAAAGAAATTGTTACACAGTTGACATCACTGATGATGTCGCTGAAAAATAGACTGTAGCTATACACACTAAATAGTGTATCCTACTAACCTTTCAGAAAACGGTCTCACTCTTACAGCCAACTTAACGTTAGACATTATGAACAGAGAACACACAAAACCAGCAAACTTAGAAGTGAATTTCACAAAAACTTATACAGTTCTGTTTATATATACTTAATTGTGCGCTAGCGCAGGGCAAGAGCCACGCAAATGCACTACGAGGTGCATTTTGGTCAAACAAAGTTATTTTGAGCTTCGCGCTGGCTTCCTGCAAGGAAGGAAATCTAAAATAAAAATAGAACTCTGAACTCTATTAAATAGACAATCATTACGATTGGTGACTGAAGGATGATGTTATACTAACTGTCGAGGCTGACTCGCGCAATAAAGTAAAATAATATAATGCAAATAAATACATACCTATTTGCAACGACTACTACTTATATCAACGTACCGTAATGGTCTCCAACATAGTAGTGGTTGGGACCATAGGAACGTAGCTTAATTCATACATACATACATAAAGTCACGACCTTTATCCCAAATGGAATTGTCAGAGATATCCAAAACAATAGTGTTTGGCTGTTCCAAACATAAAGACTTTAATAAATGAAGCAACATCCACGGTTCACCTTATGAAATATACAGAAATGCACACGTGACGTGAGCTCATCGCCGTTGAAACGTGCAAATCTATAGATGTTTTTGGTGGAAAGTCCTTTAGTCGCCTTTAACGACACCCACGGGAAGAGACGGGTTGGTTCTATTCTATTATTATTATTCTATATGAGTGCCGAAACCACACAGCACCTATGAAATGAACAAATAAACATTTTTCTAATAATTCAATATATCTTTATTAATAGATTCCAAAGGGAAGAGATTATATGTTGTCTGTATATAATTTTTTTATGTATATCCACTCATATTTTCGTCAATTGTTAACCGATTTTGATGATTGTTGTTTGTTTGATATCAACAAGTTGTTTAGCCAATATTATTATATAAGTTTGAGTATTCTTTCATTCTGAATAACTCTATATTATTATTTCCTCCTTGACAGACTACATCTACTTAGATTTTCTCTCTTTTAAATTTTAAAATATAAAACTCATGTCCATCAATCATAAATCCAAAAAAATAAATTAAAATTAAACTTTAAAAACTAAAACCACACGAAGATTTCGTTGTCATTGATGACAACCTGATAACTTAGCTACTACTTATCGCCGGTGGTTCAGCGGCTAAGACGCTGTGTCCCAATTTAGGTGGTCCGGCTTCGACTCCCAGATAGACCAATGTACCAATGAGTTTTTAAATTTAATTTAATTACTTATGTGCATTTATCCGACTGCTCTCTAACGGTGAAGGAAAACATCGTGTGGAAACCTGACAAATAAAAATTCAAAGGCAGTGAAGTCCCCAACCCGCCAGTTGACGACCAACACTCCCTCATATAATACAAGGGAAGGCCTATATCCCTGTAGTGGGATGTTTACGGGATGATGATATTGAATAGTTACGTAGGTACCTAGTTTGCAAAAAAAAAATATTGATTTATTATATATTGTCGCGATAAAAATATCCTATGTCTTAATCCAGGGTATTTTCTACCTATATATCAAATTTCATCTAAATCCGTCTAGCCGTTTCGCCGTGATTGAGCAACAAACAAACAAACATCCAAACTCTCGCATTTATAATATTAGTTAGTTGTACAAAATTTTTAGATTTGAAAAGACCCACATCATTTTCATCGTTATCTAATCTTAACACACATTACTGGAGATTAGGACATTACTGGAGATCGTAACACAGGTTCAAATAAAGTTTAAATAAATAACCATCAAAAAATTGAGTCAATACACAAGGATTTTCGTCATACAATAATCGTTGTTTCAGAAAAGATCTTTCTTGATTAGTTCTCAAAGTGCATTATATAATCACCGATATCGGTGACTTGAGAATCCGCTGGAAATAGCCCAGAGAAAATACGATAAAAAATTTGCCTAGCTAGACATAATTCAGAACCGACTTATTAATTGCTATCTTATAGAGATGAATTAGAGATGTAATTTTGAAAAATGTAAAATATAGGGTGAAAATATGAAAGGAAAGGATGCAGCAAAGAGTGCACCGTTTCCATTCAATCTACAATAAATTATAAGTCCCAGGGTAAAGAATGATTTTGAATTTGGAATCAATAAAACCCCAGTCAATATGAAATGCATATTGATTTTTTAAAATTCCTTGAGAATTCCATTAGAGTATCTTTAGGTAGCCTAAAAAAACCAGCGCTTAGTCTAGATTTAGACTTTTGGTAAACACAGTTAACTTATTGATGGATAAAAAACTAAGCATGCTATAGTTAGGCATGCATGTGTTTTAACTGAAAATGTCGTCGAGCTGCATTGCTTAAATAAAAATGAGAACTAATATTTATGTAACGATAATTTCCCTAAATGTTTTGAATTTAAAGAAATACCTACCCATAAATTGAGCATTTCTTTTTTAAAGAAACTCATTTTTCAACTTTAGCTTATTTAGTTACTTAGTACTTGCGTTTCTTCCAAATTCTTAATTTTTAGTAATTGTTACTACATTTACAACACTTTAATAAATGTTTCAAGAATTAATCGTTTTTCCGAGGTCAAACCGTATTTTCCCTGGGCTAAAAATGGATTTGGGGAGAATATTGCAATAGTTGGGTACATGAGTAATTTAATTACGATTATATTATTATGATATTTAGTAGAAAAGACAATATTGTTTTGACTTAGCGACTAATAATATTATTATGGTTGTGTTTGTGTGATAGAGAATAAATAAATATATAAATAAATATTTCGGGCACTTACACCAAATGAATGCATGGGTTCTGTCAGTAGCAGTATCTTCCTAAAGCCCAAAAGCCCAATTTGTTTTACTAAAATAGGTATTCGATCAATTATATCAACTGAAAACTTTATCAACCTTTATAAACAATGTGGGTAAGATCTTTTGTTTGAAAGGTTAACTTCATTAACTGTGTAAAAACCACAAAATTGTATGTCAGGCTTGTCGTATTCTGAAACCCTAGGCACGCCACTGGGTTCTGTCTGTATTTAATTGCGTGCACACGTGTATATACGTATGTATGTAATAAATACATTATTTTGGTAAATAAATAACTAGTATAAGAAACATCTATGGTCCTGAGCTTTGCTGTGGGGTCCCCAAAAGCTAATTCGTTTACATCGTAAAAATGGGCCGTTGCTGACAAAGCAATTTGATTAGAATCAGCGAAAACTGTATTGATTTGAAATGGATTTTATTTTTATTTACTGAAGAATGACGTGACAGTGCCTAGATTCCGTATCCGCCCAGTATACGACGAGAATAAGTCCATGACGACGAGTGACTTGTTTCGACTGAGACTGACTTCACCTAACTGAAGATTTCAGGCAAAGGGGCAAAGCCCATACAGCCATGTCTTATTTAAGACATGGCTGTATGGGCTTTGCCCCTTTGCCTTCCCGAGAGGAGTGAATTATAAAAGAAGAAGAAGAGGCTTTTTGGCGGGAACTCGGCGAGTGAAGTTGCATTTTTCTTTATAATTCTTGTAATTTGTGCATTCTAACTTTTGAAGCTTAAACGTTAGTGATGGTGTACAAGTGAAGGGAAGTGTAAACTAAAGTGCGTAACGGAGCTTCCGGGTTCCCACAAGAAGCCGCCAAAATCTTTTGTAAAGTATTCTGCCACTTTACTGAAGAATGACTTGACCGTGACTAGACTCTGTATACGCCAAGTAGGTATACGACGAATTACTTGTTTTGACTGAGACTGACTTACAAACTGAAGAAATAAGATACATAAGACATGGCTGTTATGGCCTAGATCCCTTTGCCTTCTCCTAGAGGAGAAAATAAAACTAAAAAAAAAACTAAAAAAAAAAGAAGAAGAAGAAATTTTTTTGACATTTTTATTTTGGCTCGATTGCTGTAACTGCACGTACGATGCGATCTCAAAACAAAAACACATAAAATTATATTGAGGTGTGCTTACAATCAGAACTTTTAATTAAGAACTTCCTACGTCTATGTGACGGTTAAAAGTTTAAATTATAAGCGTAGCGGTTTTTTGGAATCTTAACGAAGGTACGTTTCACAAACCCTTCCTTCGATTTGTAAATATAATTTCTTAATCTCTCTAATCTTTATCACCGTAGCTGTGTTATTAACACAGCATATTGTACAACAATGAACAATAGACAAAAAATATATTTCTGTCACTAATGAATTCGGCGAATGGGTGAAAGTTTACATGTAATTTGGATGTAAACAGACCTTCAAACACATCTGTTAACTGTAGGTTATGTCTTTGGTCTCATCTTACTCAAACTGTGACACTTATTGGTCGTGCAAGATTAATTTGTTATTGTGGAATTTTTTGCGCCTCCTTATCGACTCTGACCAAAGTTCCTATATTAGGTAGGCTGACAGATGCCTGACTTTGACTAATACTAAATTACTCAACATTAAAACCCGCCCCGAAAGGTACACTGTAAACAAAATATTAAACTGACTGCTAATGTTAGGAGGACGAGCCCATCAGTGGTAATGTAAGATGTTGATGAGTGTTGGTGATGTCAAAGTCAGAAATGCTTTATTTGTAGATACACTGGCTATACCTAAAATGGTCAAATTTTTTTTTTAAGCTACTGCCTTTTCGAAAGGCAGTTGTATTTAAGTAATGTCATTTGCTTATCAAATTACACCTAAACCTCAGCACTTCACATTCACTCTATCTAACCATCAGTACTTATGTGCATTTATCCAACTGCTCTTAAACGGTGAAGGAAAACATTGTGAGGGAACCTGCATGCCTGAGAAACAAAAATTCAAGGGCAGGTGAAGTCCCCACCCCGCATTGGGCCAGTGTGGTGGACTATAGCCCATACTTCCTCATTATACGAGGGCAGGCCTATATCCCTGCAGTGGGATGTTTACGGGCTGAGATGATGATGAACCATCAGTAATGCTGGATACAGAGGTTCTACCACATTAAGACTATGTAAAAAACAAGCTTTTATTGTATATTGTATAAAAGCAAGCAACTCTAACATGGATATTATAATATTAAAATTGTGTAGTGTGCTCCTTTATTATCAAGGAATACAAAAATCCATGGATATCTACAATTGGAGACTGTCAGAGAGAAATATCAAATCACTGCAACAATTACAGAAAACATTTTGTTATAATGTGAATCCCCTTGGTGCTTCACTGTGCAAACCATACTCTCTACTCAACACCAAAGTGAAAGGCAATTAAAAAAAAATAAAAAGGCTTTCTTGGCTGAAAATAAAATTTATTATTATAAAAATCAACAACCTGAACCGCTCACCAAAGAGGAAAGAAACACTGGACTCCGCACATCACACATAATTACAAAAAAGAAAACTACACTCAGGATCAACTGTATGGCAGCAAAGTGTTAACCATTCCACCATAGAGGCTGTCAATATACTCAACATGAGACTGATTGTTGTCTTGTGACCTATTCAAATTCTTGTTATCATGACAATACAGGTCACGTCTTTATTCTTATTTGTAGGAAATAAATATAAAGCATTGTGTAAATACCATTCTTTCTGTTCATTCAAGATGCTCGTGCGAAACGTAAGTAGGAAATTATGGAATACACTGCGGGTCCAGACAAGATATCTAGCTTCAGAACCAGTCAAACCACAAACTGATGTAGAAACTATTGATCCAGTCCAGGTAATTCGCTTATGATTTACTTTGAGGATTTAATCTAAGCTCCATCCAAAATCTTATTTTGTCCTTTGAACCCTATACTCACTCCAGGTAATAAGTGAGAAAATACTTTTGTTTGAATGACTTAAAGCATTAGTAGTTTTAAAAAATAACATGTTGACTTTCAATAAGTGATATTTTGTATCCTACATTGAATAAAATATTTTTGATTTTGCATCATTCATCAAGTAACAGCTATATCTACCAGCATGAAAGCGCAGACCTTATATAATTTAATATAGGTGTGCTGATATCTGCAAAAAAATGCAATTGAAACGTTGATAGTCTCACTGTGTGACTCTCTTGTATATGACTTTAATACAACAAAAATGCATGCATTTAATTTGCAACCATCACCAGTTGAGCTGTGCTTTAAGCCCAACGTTTTTACAAATAATTATACTACGTACTTAACCCATTTCTATGCCATTCTCACGTCGTGAAACTTACAATTTGGAGAGGTTTATTGTTCTTCTTTACATGTTTCAGATTTTCATAAATTAAAAAAAAACTTCAATATTTTTCATAAATGTAACTTTACAATTTATTAATCCACTTCCTTCCACACTCCAAAATCAATCATATAGAAATTTGGCAGAGAGGTAACCTGGACCTTGGAAAAGGACATAAACTACTTGAAGATAAATAAAAATAAAATAATTGCGTAATTTATTTCTTAGGAGTTTATGACTAGGTTAATATTAAACAGAACATGCATTTTTTTTATTATATTCTTTTTGTTTAGTATTTCTGACCCTTCCCCATGAAGGCGTCCTCCAAGCTCATCCAACTATCCTTTTAAATTGTCCTACATGCTAAAGGTTTACCCTGTCGTCGCATCGTTTTCTGGGTGATAATTTCCATGTTATTACCTTACCTGTATAATATGTTTACCTTTTCACAATTTAACCTCTGAACCGATTGTGCAGGACATGACACAAGTGACAACTTCTCATCTGCAATAAAGTAAATTTTTCCACATGGACAGTACATTAGTGTATAATAAATATAAGTAATAAGTTGCACACCACACAAATTAATTGTAACCTCCACAGTTTAATTACATGTTTATATTTGTTTTTATTAGGCAGAAGCTCTAGACAGAGATATATGCTTGTTAGTGGATGAGAAAGACAACTTCCTTGGCACGGCCACCAAGAGGGATTGTCACAAAGTGTCTCCAGATGGCAGCGTGCTTCTTCACAGAGCTTTCAGTGTTTTTCTCTTCAACAAGAGAGGAGACATGCTTCTACAAAGAAGATCAAGCCAAAAAGTAATTTTTTCACCTCAAAAATTAGTTACATAGAATCGCATGTTATTTTATTATGGTAGATAAATAACAATATGGAATGCCATTTGTAGTGGTTCATTTATGAAGTAGATAACAGCCAATGATCTTGACCATTGTGTGACTCTTGAATTGTATATAAATAAAAGAGATGCACAGATTGCACAGAGCTAGTGAACGCTCATGTTTTGATAAAAATATTTGGTTGAATTAAGAACAACTTATGAGAAAAAATTCTGTTGATTGTTGACTAGGTAACTTTTGGAACAGCTAATTTCGTTGGTCCCATAATAAAAACTGTTCAGTTTTATGGCCTGATCCACCAGTATCTTTGCCAGACATCCCGATTTGCGTGTGACTTCCCTATTTACTAGGATCCATGGACACAGCCCGATTTAAAAATATATTTTTTTAAATCTTTCATCCCTGAACTTGGCCTGGTAAAGTTAATGTTATGCATTGCATATGCCTCAGATATATTTAAAATCTGGTACTGGTTGAAACCATAAACATGCATTGAAAATGCTTTAGGTGACGTATCCTGAGTACTACACGAATGCATGTTGCAGTCACCCACTGTACATAGACGACAAACCCGAGGATGTAATTACCGCAGCACGGCGCAGGCTCAACCACGAACTAGGCATACTGCCTGAGCAGGTACATATTTTTGTCTTCCTCAATATAGTCTACAGATAGTATAAGATCCGGCCATAGAAATATATACCCTCATCTGTTATTCGACTATAACAAAATTATTATGTTAGTTAATGAATATATTAATACATTGAAAATGGGTTGCCTAGCTAAATCGCGGGCCAAACGGTTAATTAATGTAAATCCAAATTAATTGTTTTTCAATTAACTTCCCCGATTTGTTATTTATAAAAATCGACCATTATCTGAAAGAACATAACATAAGGAACTGGAAAAATATAGGTTGCCTACTTTCCCTTCAGCCTAACTATGGAGTTGTCATGTATAAACATGCGAGCAAGCGTTATTAATATACCCTCATCAGTTATTTAATTGATTTTTTTTTAAATTAAACGTTATTTTATTCTCTTTCTAACAGTATAAGGTTGCCTAAGTAAAAGTTTGTCACATGCACGGTTGCTGTGATTTTAGATGCGTCGTACAAGCGAGCTACATTGAATAAATACTGGATTTAAGTCAGATTAAATATTAAAAATGGTATCAAATACTTTTCACTCACATATTTATTTAATAACAATACATAATTATAATTACATAAAAATTAGAAAATTTTTTTGTTTACATATTTTGATTCATGAATAGCAAAAATATTTTTTAATATCTATTAAAAAATTATATAAAAATTTTTCTTTCTCCAAGTCGCTACAGGTTTAGTGTAATAAAATATTATGACCAAATTATTTCTTTTAACATTTAGTAACAATATTGGTTCACTATATGCATTTGTTTAGTCACTCTCGTCCTTTACTCATGTCAGATGACCTGAATATTTTCTCTAAAAAGGCAGCAGGAAGATGTAATGCACTCTCTTGATGCCTCCGATTCACCTTTCAACATAGTGAAGCTCAAACTGATAGGGTCATCTTATCTCTATTTGCACGAAGGTGGGTTTGAGTTGATTCAATTCATTTCGTTACGAAAGTTTGAGAGATTATTTAATTCGAGGTAGAATAAACCACGCATTGGTGTCGATTCGGATGTACACCGACTAAACTAAAACTAGTTTTAAAGTAGTACTGTCTCTTTCTCCCTGGAATAGTACGATGCGACGGCACCACGCCAAAACTGGTTTTAGTTTCGTTGGTGTACATCCGAATCGACACCATTGTTGCTTGTAATACAACACTACAGAACTAAATAGTCATGAGTTGGCCACGAAAGGTTTTAAATCGATACAAGAAATTAAATGGAAAAAAAAGAATGAATTGTTTAGTGCACGTCAATTCAATGTGGCTTCATGCAACAAATGCACGTTGTGTCAATCTAAGTCCTGAAGATTGTGGTTGGTTTTTGGATGGCTACTTGAAGCCAACGTGGTTTGAAGGGGACCCAACGCCCTTACAAGTGGAGGATATAGTCACCGAATCAAAAGAAGATAACGATGAAGAATTCGATTTTGATATCAGTACTTCTGACGAATCAGAAGCAGAATAAGTTTTTAAAAAAATATTTTATAGGAAAATTTTTATATAATTTTTTAATAGATATTAAAAAATATTTTTGCTATTCATGAATCAAAATATGTAAACAAAAAAATTTTCTAATTTTTATGTAATTATAATTATGTATTGTTATTAAATAAATATGTGAGTGAAAAGTATTTGATACCATTTTTAATATTTAATCTGACTTAAATCCAATATTTATTCAATGTAGCTCGCTTGTACGACGCATCTAAAATCACAGCAACCGTGCATGTGACAAACTTTTACTGAGGCAACCTTATACTGTTAGAAAGAGAATAAAATAACGTTTAATTTAAAAAAAAAAACAATTAAATAACTGATGAGGGTATATTAATAACGCTTGCTCGCATGTTTATACATGACAACTCCATAGTTAGGCTGAAGGGAAAGTAGGCAACCTATATTTTTCCAGTTCCTTATGTTATGTTCTTTCAGATAATGGTCGATTTTTATAAATAACAAATCGGGGAAGTTAATTGAAAAACAATTAATTTGGATTTACATTAATTAACCGTTTGGCCCGCGATTTAGCTAGGCAACCCATTTTCAATGTATTAATATATTCATTAACTAACATAATAATTTTGTTATAGTCGAATAACAGATGAGGGTATATATTTCTATGGCCGGATCTTATACTAAGAAGTCCATTGATTAACATTGCTCTCTATGGGATATCACGATCAGTAGGTCGCGTTTTTGATACCCAAGGTGATAAACTGAGGGGTGACAGCGGATACCCTCTCGTAATCGCTAACGCATTCACGCCGATATATAAATTATCTAGCGAACTAGTAAAGGATACGAAAGAAACGTGCTATTTATTCCACTCGTTCTTTTTAGCTATTATTAGATTCACTTCATTTGCATCTGAGATTTCAATGTCGATAGACAGCAGTATTTCTATCACTTTCGTACTTGCAAGCAAATGCAAAAGTGACCAACCTATAGATAGATGCCTATCGATATGAAATCTCGAGTAAACTCGAATCGGGGTCCAATTTGTTGTAAATTTTTGAAGTTGCTATTATCACTATCGTATTCCAACGCGAAAGCTATTGCGAATATGATCGTCGTTCGCGGTCGCACTACAGGTTGGTTCTACTCAGCGGGATATGCGCGCACTGACAACGCGCATAGGGCATGTCATTAGGTAGATAACTATCAAAGTTTTTTTATTGTATCTCTTTTTTGAGGCTTTTGTATACCCTGGGAGACTATGCCAGCCTCATTAATACCTTCTCATAAAAATTTAAATTAACTCTAACGCATCGCAACTTATTTTTAGTCTTTTTTATTTTGTTGTCATTTTTAACCCCCGACGAATAACGACGGGTATTGATGCATTATGTGTGGGTGCATGTCCATGGTGGTAATCCGATTTGAGTAGGTACATTTTATATTCAAGATTAAACTAGGGGAAAGGTTAGCCATGTTTGATGAAAATCTGTTCAGCTATTTCAAAGATATTTAGCTTTTAACACAGTTGCTTTGTACACCTACATGATAGTATTATGTTTCGGTCCTCAGAGTTTTCTAAATTTTTAATTTATTTCAATAAAACACAGATGACTCCAGAGCAGTTCGTTTTCCTAACGAGAATACACTACCACGACCCCGGTGACGGCGTGTGGGGCGAGCACGAGCTGGATCACATCCTCGTCCTGCAGGCCGATGTGAAGATCAAACCCAACTCGGACGAGATCTCCGAATATTGCTTCGTACCCAAGAATGAATTTAATGCGTGAGTATTTCTTCCTGATTTCAAAGAATTTACCTATGAAGAAACAGAACATCCCATATATCGCACTGCAAAATTGTACACATATTACTATATGCACATTGTAACCTTGTTTTGTTCCTAAGCAAGTAGTGGCATAGTTTAAAACGGCATCAACTTTACGTACAGGTCACAATTTCTGTCATTTACAACCTTTTTTATGTTCAATAGGTTAACGCTTGAACTCAATGACATCTGATATTTAGTGAAGATGAGGCCGAGGTAGTAAATTGTGGAACTGGCTATTTCTGATCAAACAGCTGGCACACAACAATAATGCTGTCAACATTGGTAGGAGGCGGTAGACTTTAATGAGGTGGGGGTAGCTAGCTAGTCAGGCGGATGTTTAAAACTGCCCTACCACCAACCAAACCTGGCACTAAGCATTTACTCCACTGAGAATCAAACCAGTAATCCATATTGTTTAGTTGAGCTATGGAGGCCGTTGAAACCTTTTTCGAAAATCCTACATGAATTCTACGAGAAATACAACTGGCATGATAAAACTGTTACGAAAAATTTTTTCACTGTCCCATTTTTTTTAAATAATGAAACTGTCGAACATTTAAAAGTAGTGACAGGAATCAAATATTATCTTAGTACCTATATTTACAGGTACTACAGATTCTCTGTAACTATTTTTCAATTTTCATTTCTGTATTTTGTAAAAGGTAGATATTTCTGTCGGAAACGACAAGTTACGACCTGGCCAGCCCATAGAGTAGATTCCGTCTTAATAATTATTGGTACAGCTAACTTGATTCGATTGTAATTTTAATATTTCATAGATTTTTCACTGGGTCTGTCTGTGTGGACAATAAGATAAGATAAGATGTAAGATAAGATAAGATGTTTATTTACCAAAAAGAACCATACATAATTATACATTTGCTGTAGCGTCCACACTAGGCTAGGCCTGTATCGTGGATGCCAAAATTTCCATATTAGAGAAACAATTTCACTGGTCATTACATTTTATAAGTAACATCATCTGTTAAATTAGAATTAGGGAGATAGACATGCATGCAGAACTAGCCTTAGATGTAACTAGCACGTTAGAATTATACAAGTTGCGCGTGCGCATGTATGCGTGTGTGAGATCATTTAATTAAAATTTATATGCTTCTGCCTATTAACAAAAGGAAAGGCAAACTAACTAACATAAATATGTTTCCATAATATGTTGTATCAAGAGTAAGCGAGTAAATGTGTGTAGCAGAGGATGTGTGAGGGTGCATGTATGGTTTGTGTGAGGGGGGTGTGCTTGTGTGTATACGCGTGTGTGAGGCAAATATATAGATAGGCACCATACTAGAACAATTCTTGATATTATCTAAATTTTTTTTTTTTTTTTTTTTGGGTAATATCTGCTATCAGTATTCGTACTATAAGCAGATGTTTTGAGAGAGCTATGATAGGTCGAGTGTTCCCTCCATTAAGGGCATCTACTCATATTGTCAAGATGTCCAATTTAGAGGGACCGTATATCTTTCCTTTTGAGGCGCTTTTCGTAGCTTCTTGTTATCAACTTAGTCGCCAGTTCATTAGGATGTCTGTCCAGTCTTCTTTGATAACTCTCAGTGCAATTGTGGATCTCCTCCTTCACAGTGTTCATAATAAGTTTATGATGGATTTCCTCATTTGTTACGAACCAGGGTACGTTGCATATTGATCGCAAGATAATATTTTGCATTCTCTGTATGATGGAGATATTCGAGTTGCATGCGCTTCCCCATAGTTGGACACCATACAGCCAGATTGGCTTTAGTATCACCTTGTAGATTAGAAGTTTGTTATCTGTTGATAGCTTGCTATTGCGTCCCATTATCCAGTGAAGGTTTTTGTAGCGGATGTTTAGTTCCTCTCTTTTGGTCTTCAAATGTTGTTTCCAGGTCATATTATCTAAATAGACATATATATATGTACGTAATTATATAAGGGTATAGCTAAGCAAGAATTCTCAAGGAGTCTTCGGCATCTGTATACGACCAACCAAGCAAGACATATAGAATTTTAAACTTCACTTCAAGTACGTTTAACTCTTTGAAGTCGAGTTCCCTCATAAATTTATTATAGAGGTAGGGATAAAGAAATTTTTTAAACCTGTGGGCAAAAGAGCTGCGCACAGTTGGCACTGGTACCCTAAAAATTCGTCTTTTTAAAATCGTTTCTTGCTTCTTACATCTGTCTGTCGTGAGGTGCTCCAGTGCCCGTTTTCCTCCCTAATTCAACCGTGTCATCCTCTCAATGCATTGGCACAAACTGCCTTCTTTTTTGCCACCACCTACCCTTTGATGATAGATAGCACACAGAATGAGTATTGAATTATTAGTTAATTTGATAGTTTCCATACTGTCGTCAGTTAACTTCATCAATACAATCGATATTATAAATAATAAAAATAAATAAATATTTCGGACACTTACACCATCCCAAATTAAGGAAAGATTACACCAATCGGTTGTCTATACTATTGATAGTTTTGCAATTCATCAATAATATAGGCCTCTTAGTCGGTTTCACCATACACCATACTGGGCTATTTACATAACTAAAAGTAGCAAGCTAGCTACTTCAACTGTACCATCCGTAGTTCCCTAGACTGGTAACCTAGACAAGAAGGTCGTTTGTTTTTATCATGTAAAACAGCACTGTATGAATAACTGTGATGCCGACTATATCCTATATTATATAGTTGGTATGCCATGTCCTTGTTGTGTCGACTTTGATCTTTCATTAATATTTTTTTATCTGTATGTTATCTATTACAATCTATTAATAATAGTATAAGCATCACAACATAATTGGTTGCCGTACAGTTATGTAAACAGTAAATTTGACCGAAAAATATTCCACATCTGCATCACATGTGTAGCCCTGCGTGTGAGTCACTTACTCATTGCAGAATGTATAATTTTATATTGCTTATAATCTTAACAGTTCTTTTTATAAATATTAGTTTTTGTTATGTATGTCAGAAAATATAACCAAAATGAAGTAGATTGTGAAGCACCCATGGCGCTATGGCATTCAGCTATGTCTGGTCCGGTCAGTCCTTGGATGGATTCAGTAGTGGCATTTTAATATGATGTGTTTTATGCTTCAGAGGGCACATGAAATAGTTGGTTGAAAACAGTCGTTTTTTTATAGCAGAAGCAGTAGCGTGTAATGTACAGTAAAGTCTAAAACACAATATTATGTTGGTGATTGTTTAGAAGTATTTTAACTAAGTATGAAATGAAAAACACCTGAGAAGTTAATAACCTGTCTTCGTTTATTATTAGTCGAGTAATAGTTTTTAAATTAAATAACTTGTGTTAATAAAGATATAACATACAGGGTTAATCTACATCAGCGATACAGGAATTTAATTTCACTCTGTATTTATCTGTTATCTAGTATCCATTGCAAGTACAGTTTGCCTAGTTCGGAAGTAGATAGTGTATTTGAATATTTCAGAATTATATTAAATCCCATCCACAGGTTCATACCGACCTTGGAAGGGCCTTTAACGCCTTGGTTCAATATGATCCGCCGTCACCGCCTCAAGCTTTGGTGGAACAACCTTCACCGACTCCATGAGATCGCAGAGCCACAGAAAATACACAAGTTCTCCAGTGAAGGTGACAAATAATCCTCTAGGTAGATTATGTCATCACATCATAATAATAAGATTAATAAGAATGCATTATTATATTAGTTAATTCTTGTATTATTTATTTATATAACATTTTTCCATTGCATCGGTTTTAATTTATAAATTATAATAACAATGTCATTTTCATATGTAGTGTTATGTTAATTTATTAGGTGTTTATTTACTCAATCTCCTAATCGAGGACTATTTAATTTGTGAAACTTTAGAGCCCGGCCAACACATTTGTCATAAAGCCATAAGTGCAAAACTTAGTTGTTATTGAAACATTTTTTGCAGGGGCGAACAATTTGCGCAGGGAGCTAATAACGTCATCTAATTGTCTAAATCTTATTTCAAAAATGATACTCCTATGATACAGGCTGTCATTTACAAAACATTAAGCGCTATAGTGGTAATTTTAAATAATTCTAAAAATTTAATTGGCGCTGGTTCACCACAGTAAAAACTGATTCAATAAAAACAAAATTTGTACTTCAATGTATGCGTTTTTAGGTTGGAGACGTAATGTTCCTGGGCTCTGTGATTGGATATTATGGGATAGTTGATGGGATTAAATATTTTCACTTATATCAGATAAGATATATCAGATTCCAAATAAAGTATATAATTGTACATTAATAAAACGGGTGCTTAAAAACGTAATTATAACGTATTCTTTAATATGAGTGAATTGCTACAAAATACATTAAAACTGTTATTATTGAAGGGTTTCATGATGACATTTTTCCGGTACTTTGCGGCGACATTAATCGTGTAAATATACCACGCTGCCAACAAGTACACTTTGATAAGTACCCCTAAGTCCGTCCGTTTATATCCTCTTTGGTCTGTGATGGTTTTAATGAACTTCACTGCCATCTCCTTCGCCATTCAACGAATTTGATATTTGAAGCCCATTGATCTAATGTTTCTGTTTGGGATGAAGTTCATTACTATTGAATTTAGATATTAAGGTGCTAATATGTCGGGGCAAAGGTGTGGCCGTGAAAGGAAATATAAGAATGCAGTAAAATAATAAAATGTACTTTATTCCATCGCAATAAGTTTCATTTTGCTAATTGGTCATGTATGTATGTACGTTGCAGTAGGTACGTCTACCTCGGACATACCTTACAGCTAGGTAAGTTCGAGAGGAAGATCAAGACCAACAGGTTCTCAGCGGGCCGGGCAGCCTTTAGAAATATATGTCATATCACAAAGAATGCCCTCTCCCGATCCCGCTCTGCGGCCTCCTTCTCGAGTATGACTGCTTCGCAGCATAGCCGCGACTAATGCTGGTGGAGACAGATCTCGTGCGATCCGGGCAACCAGGTATCGACGCACAGACTGCCACGCCGGGCAGTCCACCAGCGTGTGCTGGGCGGAGTCCTGGTCGGAGTGGAAGTTCGGCAGAACGGCTCCGACGGTGCGTTGGCGGGTGCAATTTTATATCACACGGCGCTCCCGCCAGAGCGTTAGCGCCCGTCGGTGTGCGTTCTGCCGTAGCATTTCGAGCGCTCGGTCCGGCGCGACCGCCTCTGCATCCCGTTCGACAGAGCAGATGCGGTCGTAGACCGCCGCGTCCATGTCGGCCAGGATGTCGTAGGGTGGAGTCCGGGCCAGGACCGTCACCGCCTCGAACGAAATGGTCCGGTAGCCTCGTACGATCTGGATGGCCATCAGCCGCTGTAGACTCCCGAGGAGAGCTCTGCAGCGTGACGACCCCGCCAGGTCGTTGGACCAGATGAAGGCTGGAGGATGGTAATGTATTCAGACTTGAAATGTGTCACAAATTACTCGCAGACAATTCGCCAAACCTATTGCCTCGATGCTATTCATCGATTGGCTTCAACAATTCGTCAGAGCTGTTGATGTCCGACGCAGAAGAAGTGGTGTATCGCCTCCGACCGCACC
The DNA here is from genome assembly GCA_949316235.1 of Oegoconia quadripuncta. Lineage (NCBI taxonomy): Eukaryota > Metazoa > Arthropoda > Insecta > Lepidoptera > Autostichidae > Oegoconia > Oegoconia quadripuncta. The sequence continues at coordinate 7,344,868 of OX438759.1, forward strand.
TATACCCGCCCGTAACCCACTGCAAGGTGCGTGTTTGTCGCAACTTGCTCTTTGAGAACAATTTCTTTTTAGCCAGCCCTGCGTTGACTTCCGTGTCAGATACAGATCGGAGTAAATACGCATTGGAAATGATCTGGTTACCGATGTGGAGACCATTTCGGTAAGCTGTGTGGAGGTAGCGCACCGCTATCACTTGAAGAATCTGAAAGTGTATGTTACGTTTTGAAGCCTTGTCTGTCGTGGTAATGTAGTGCTCAAACTGCTGAAACTTGTAAGAAATACAAGCGATGTGTTTAATTTTGTTACACAGAATTATTTATGTTCGAGATGCTTCATATGAGACAAAGAAGCACTCGTGATGCATTACTTTGCTATTCGTTTTCCATTATACCAAAGGTAAACAACGTCTAGCGCGATCAGTCTTTGATGGATGACCATCATTGCGTGCTTCGGAAGGCATGTATCAGTTGGCCCTAGTTGTTTCCAATTGAAACAAGTCGGTGGCCTATACAGGGGCGACTTGAAAACACTGACAGTCTGGTGGCCAATACGCTGACAGATCCACCAAACCGCACTCCGCCTGGTAATAATGTTCCCTAAGTATGTCGTAATTAGTGAGTACAGGCTGGGCCCCAGATTAACCAGATCCTTGCGAGATATTTACAATGGAATACCTACCACAGCTGCTAATACTTACTCATAGGTCCACGGCGCATTTGCCTTGTGATTATAGGATCTTTTAGATTTCCTTGTAAGTAGTTGTAAAAGTACCTTAGCTCAATGTTACAGTTGAATAGTAAGATCTTTGATATTCATCCGACATCACGAGTCGACTTAAAATACAATACCTATGATTTTCGCGTGTATTGCATTCGTATATAATTTAAAGAGCGTAAATGTTCTTCAACGATTCAAAAATTGGTTTTAAAAGAATAATTGAATATACCATAGCTAATATAATTAAAGCCATCACAGCATTAAATCGCCAGGAAACTGACATCATTTCATTGATCAACTTCTCTTCGCACCCCGCGTTCCATATTGTCATTTCTAGCTGAAATCCAATAACAACCGATTGCGTAAAATTCCGTTCTTTGGGGCCGTCCATAAATTACGTCATCGATTTTTTCAGATTTTAGACCCCCCCCCCCCCTATAATCATCCTATCGTCATTTCTTAATGACCCCCCCCCCCCCCTTCTCCCAAAATTGACGTCATTACTAGTTTGACAAAATAAAACATTGCAGATTTGAGAAAAATAGGGTATTATATGATTAAAACACTTGGTTATAGAATCACCTTTTATTATTTTTACTTTGGCAATAATCATTGATATAATATAATATAAATACAGCTAGTATTTTACTAGGTGTGCTGGAAGAAATGTCTTTTTAGAAATAATCTTTTTGTATGTGAAAAATAAACTATAAATAAATAAATAAGAATGACGTCAAAACACCCCCCCCCCCCCCCCATCTATCATTTACCGTCATCCGCAGACCAACCCCCCTAATTTAGAATGACGTAACAAAAGAATGATTGAAATCGGTTCCTCAATTTCGGAGATCTTGCGGTACCTACATACATAAACAAATTCAGCCGTATCTTATAAAAGTCGGTTAAATACAAGGTGAAATTTAATTCATTTAATTACTCCACTCGTTACGAACAGCTTTCTTCAAGGAACCAAAACCGAATTCGATCAAAAAATTTTCGATTATCCATACGAAGTAAAGCATTCTGAAACCACTTTAATACTAAAGGGATTATGGGAGTCCAACAATTTTCGGCCGAAATCGGCTATGGCTCCTAGTGAAAAGTTGTTCGTAATCAGGAGTGGAGTCACCAGTTAATGGGAATTACAGGAATTCAAATTCACTCTGTATAATATAGTATCGTACGTAGATAATGCCGAATCCGTCCGTACAGAATAAGTGTGCCCGCCCACGACCAACTTTTTGTAGGACCGATTTTTCGTCAATACTTTTATCACCGATATTATGACCGACTTTTTGTAGGACCGATAATCGGGCCGATTTCTTCGTCAATACTTTTATCACCGTTGTTGAAAAAAATCGGTCACCGTTTGTCGGCTGTGGGCGGGCAGCCTAAACGTGTATATGTACCAAGTGTACTCATGGCGCAGTCGCATTCGCTATTCGTTTTAGATTAGCGCACCGATGACGTCACACTGTTTACCCATTGCGCTCAGTGAAACCTGTGAGCAATTAATAAACCGATCGATCGTCAGACCATGATTCGAACTACAATAAGACCTTTGTTACTTAGTACTATGGTACCACATGAGTAAATACTCCATGCGTGAGGTTCTAATAGGTTATTATTTGTTATTAGTACTTGATTACACTTACTTTAGGATTATACTTATAAATAGTGCCCATTTTCGTGACCCCATGGTGAATGCAGGGCCAAAGCGCGTCCATGGAGCAACAACTATAAGGTACATTATCTCCCACAAACTTGCGATTTGAACTGTAAGGAAACACTAGATCCAGTGCACAAATTAATGGTAATATTACACTATATGGTTTGGGGCTTATAAATATAAAATAATAAGTATGTATATGAAACCGTCGTGGCACAGTCGTATTCGCTATTCGTTTACGATTAGCTAAGTTAAGCAATGTCTGGTGCGGTCAGTCCTTGGATGGGTGACCACTAGTGGTATAGGTGTGTTTTCGTGCTTCGGAGGTACGTTAAATAGTCAGTCCCGGTAGTTTTCAATTGAAGGCAGTCGTTATGGCAAATCGGTGGCGTACGTTACAAAGGCGGTTAAAAATACTAAGACCCGTCTTACAAAATGTTAGTGAAGCAGAGATCTCCGCTAGAGACAGCTTTATGTAACTTGTATAGCGGCATCTCTTTGTAACTATGCTCAAGTGCTGATCTACGCTTGAGCAAAATTCCGACATACGGGCCTCACTGTTATGTGGCCACCATAGTCTGACACAAATCCTGCAATCCGCATAGGGCCCGCCTGGTAGATTACGGCCCATACTCTCTCCTGGCTATGCCCCAACAGTAGGGACGTATTTAAGGCTGATGATAACGATGTATAGTACCTACCTATTTTCGTAACCTTCAACGGCTTGACTATTTAAGAATACCTAGCTAATTACTAGAACATTTAATTCATCTTACAGCGAGTTCGAATCGACCTTCTCTCCAGGAGTATACCAAGGAATGAAGAACCATTCTTGATAGCTGATACGCCCACAGCAATGGAACCTTGTCTGAAGTCTGTCTATCGCCACTTTGGAAGGCAGGTGGCTGCCGTACCGGAGCATTGCTTTCGTTATACCACCTTTTATTTTTGCTAGAATTTGATTTTAAGATTGACAGTGAGGTATAGATAATTAGAAAGTTAGGTACCAACCAACTTTTTTATTGTATCCATGCGTGGTGGATTCGGGCGGGAGGAGGTCTCCGTCGTGTAGTGTTTGGTACAGCCAGGTATCTCACCTAACCCAGGTAAGGTTACATACGTAGCAGTGCCACGACATACCAACTTAGTCCCGCTTTTCAGAGCATCATTCGACGACGGTACTAGGGTACCTAAACCACACAGTTGGGTACATATGGTTATTAGTATAGTAAGTAGCCTATTTCATAAAAAAAAGTGCAATGTGTCGTTCGATTCGTCTTTAACCCCAAAGTGTTATAGGTATTGTGGTTAAAATCCAAAATGGCACCCGCAAAATACTAAATAATTGCTGACGGATTTTTTTTAAAATAATTTTTTACATACATAATACACAAATAGTAATGTTTCAAACTCCTTGTAATAACGTACAAATTTAAAATTAAAATTACCTCGTATTATCGTTGACTGTAATCCATTGTAAAACATGACAGCCAAAAACACTATTATCATTATAATCAGTGCCCAGATATAGTAAAAGAGACCGTTTGTAACATTGTACTCTTTCTTCGGTAAACCTGATTTGAATAACTGATATAATCCGTAGAGCTATAGGTATAACAAAAATCATAATCACAATGAGATAAACGTAGGCATTTAAATCTTGAGCAGTGGGCGTCCTGTGACTGAGATATTATGACGACGCACATGTAGGACATGTGGACCTAAAAATAATAACTATATGGGTACAAGAACACTGAAGTATTTGTTATTCATACATACATACCTACCTAATGTCACGACCTTTATTTGATATTCATAATATTATGATATGTATTTGGGCTCATGCATTAGGAGTGCAATAAGGCATTAGGCATTGAAAATAATAAAGTACGATGAAGCTCCTCGTGAGCAAAGTCAAGGGTGGGCGAACCATTATTTTTTTTGCATGATATTCTGTGGGACGAATACGACGCGATGTCATGAAACATGACGTCGTTCGAGAGTGCAGAAACACTGGGTTATGAATGGAATTCGAGAAATTAGGAAAATATGTTGGAATTGAAGCATCTAAACAACGTAGAGGGTTCTCTGCCTTCGATTAGAGTTAGTGTTGCTGTAGTCATGCCGGTATGGAGCTGCAAAAGCGCCAGGAGTTTTCATCGACGGGAAGAATCGACCGACGTCACCCACCGAGCCTTTACCACTGCTAAGTCCTCACCATCCCGGAACCTAATATACTGGCGAGGAGGAAAAGGCCCGATAAAACTGGAACTGTCTTTGGTATATGGAAGAAAATCTGCGTCGTCAAATCTGCCTACTAACAAGTATTAAAACTGATTCTGTTGCCATCTGGCAGAAAGCGTCAAGCGGCTCAAATATGCCGATAAGTAGAGATCACCTATTTGCGCCGCTTGGCGTAGAAACGCTTGGGCAGTGCGGACCGTGCACGCTCTGTTTGGAGATAGGTATATCTGAACGCCTGGTCAATGCATTACACGATATGTAGGTACCTACGTATACACCGTGGGAACGAGATATGCGACAGACTTAAACTACGTATTTCTGATGTTATAGCCAATTATATCTTAATAAATATAGGTCCACTTTTAACTTAATTAATTTGTGATACGAAATCAATCAATTAACTATGTACAGTCTTCATTTTATATTATTCCTTAGCCGAGAGAGTGAACAGAAAAAAAACTGAAGTCAAAAAAGTACTGGCCAGTGCCTTTACATTTCTCGCTTCTGCGTACATAGTGGCTAAATCATGTGACCTCTCACAATTATTAGGGCGCGTGTTATCATTGATTAACTTGAAAATTATTAAAAACAATGAATATCTCAAAAAGTAAGCATTTTACCACTATGCGTTATACCACTTTTTTCCTACAATTAAGTTGTAGAATCGATAGTTGAAGTCTGTCGCATATACCCGACATCAAGCTAAGATAGCCTACTGAAACTTCAGCCCCCGTATTCTAACTGGTACGACAATAGATAATAAGTAGGTAGGTACATGCAAAATATGCATATTCTTAAAAAATATGCATTCGATTCGATACCGAATCGAATTACGGCCCCTGGCAGCAGTCATTACCCTTATTATAATATGGCTTCGCACCACGCCCACATGAATGTCCCGGGTTCGATTCCCGACCGGAACAATTATAAAAGGTAGGTATAATGTTCTCGAGTTTGAATGTCAAGTGATGCCCTCAGAAGCATTGTCGTTGTAGTATAAAGATGTACTGCTGAATTAGACCAATTTAGTTGGCATTCATGCGACACTAAAGATATCCTGTTACTCAAGTTTCAAAAATAAATTCATACTAACCGCAAAGAGAATACAAGTGCATACAATTTCTACAAATGTTGCCAACCCCTTCAATATGTTTCCCCTTAAAAACCCCTGAAACCAGATGTTTATAATATTGATATATTTTTTTAAATATCTGTAATCTATCAATATTAAATTAAGTCCTCCGAGGAGAGAATCCCTAAGTTGTCACCACTAGGCCTCGTAGACGAAGATTCTGGCTTACGCCCTTCGTCTGGACCCGATATATTTGAGCTCACTCGTGCTGCATAATATGCAATCGGTACGTCTTGGATTACCTACTCATTTCATTAGACATAATTCTGATAGTCTTGATAATATTAAACACAATTTACATTCGAAGCGAGCTGACCGAGGTGTCACGTACTGTAGGGTGGTTGATAGATGATGGAATAACCGTACCACAGGACCATACCGCACTTGAACAGATCGAGTCGTCTTTTATCCATTAACCAACCTGCTCTACTTACTTCAATAACAACGGCGATGATAGAGCCGCATGCGATAATTACAGGTATGGCATTTCCGTCTGGCCAACAAACAAGATCCAAAAGCGTGCCTTCTTCACTTCGTATGCCTTCCGAGGTGTTGACTAACCAAATCAAATAGAATATTACTACCGGCATACATGCCATTAAAAGCATCCGTATGTTATTAAAGGAAGCCCATGTCAAATACATTTTTGTACTATTTTAATTCGTTATTTTACCCTGATGCGTTATTATTTGTCATAGAAACTTAATAAAATCATAAGGAGTGATTCTACTTCCACTTTTTTATTTTATGGCAATCGGTCGATTTATTGCCTGCTAGATACTCTCTCTATTTACGTTGATTTGACAGTAAAGCATAGAAAAAGTAAAACGTCACATTTTGGAACAACTACTTGTGATTGATTTAGCCAAGTAATTGTAGTTCAGGCAAATAAGCTTGATAACTAGGTACTATAACCTCTGTGATTGGTTGAAATGTATACAAAACCAAAAGTGCTAGGTGTACAAAGCCAGTTCCCTTCGCCTTCTCAGAAGGACACAATTGCGAAGAAAAAAAAATGTTTTTGTTATTGTGTTATGTTTGACTTTGAACTATGCCATGGCCGCAATAAATTTAAAAAAAAAAATGTTTGCCTTTGACATTTGACCATGGACTTATTATTTAAACAGGACTGAGTACTCGCCGCTGAAAAACGAGCCGAGCAGGATGTGTAACGTAGAGGCCGTTTGTCTCTGTCTAACAGGGTGACCACAATATATTTGTTACTTGGGACAAATGTTGTAATAAAATATTTGTCAAAAAACTTTGGCGTTTTGACATTAGCCGGCGTGAGCCATTTATTTCGCATTTCTTCATTTTTTGGGAAACTGCAATAATAGTACAACAGTCAGGACCCTAATCAATCACACATATTTCACATATTTCGACTCATTTCAAGAATACATGGGCATCCTACTTCTTTGATTTACAAAAATATTATTTTTAGCTTACCTGTGGAAAGATATGTTGCAACCACCATAGGATTCACTTGGGCAAGTATAAACGCAACACTTTTTCACCATTTTACTCCTTTTACTTGTTATAATATAACAAATACTTTAAAAAACTTTTAATGCAAAGAAAATTCAAAATCACACCGAACCGCCATGACATGACATGCTTTTCAGGGTTACCATAAAAATAACAAAATCGAAATAAAAATGTATGTTTTCTGTTTGATTTAAGAATATATGAAAAGAAATTAATGCGAATGTTATTTGTTTATTTATAATTGTTAAAATAACATAAAAATATAAGTGTTTCAATGGAATTTTTGAGTAGCCAAAACTGTTGATCATAATCATTTTTTTTGCTGGCAAGATGTAAGAACGAGACACACGGCCTCCGTTATTTCTATCTCTCTCGGCTCGGATTTGCCTTTGTGTATGGTGCATCCAATTTAATACCTTATTGCGTTGACATAGTGATCATTTTCCTAAATGATTCTTTTGATAGTTATCAGTCCTGTTTAAATAATAAGTCCATGCATTTGACTGACTGCATAATAGGGACACGCCATGGAATCCAGAGTATCGATATCCGAAAAGTATCGATGCCTCGAGATATGATTTTTACACATTTTTTAAAAGTATCCCATCGACCTAGAATCAGGCTAGAATATGAGTGCGGAGCACACGGGCGCCGCTGTAGAGCAACGCAGATACTACTATGGCCTCGTGGCGCCCTCGCGCCTTTTGACACACCAAAATAAACATGGCGACACCAGCCCAGAACTTTTTCAATTAACTTTCAATTACCGCTCACACGCCTTTCAAAAGCTCATATTTAAAAACCTGTATAGATTTTTGTAACTTCGCGGGTTACAGACATAATTTTATTAAATTTTTGAACGAAACATTATGGCACAGTTTCAGATATGCTATCATTGGCTGTAACAATTGACAGAAGTCATTTTTGAGAAAATAGACGGCGGTATGGCTGGCTCACGAAGTTGTGGTAAGTAAATCGTATTTTTCAATGATATTCTGTCTGTTGAGTATGTGCTTATGCACAAAGTTGCTAATTAATGGGTACCACTTACATGGAATCAATTATTTCGCATTTTTAGAGCTAAAATTCTGCAAAATCTTGGGTTTAAATAATTATGACCTTTATGAAGTCCATTGTGTTACATATCAGAGTTACAAACAATAACCCAGTGTGTTTCTATGGTTTAGTTGTCTGTCAATGTCAGGCTGTTAAATGATTTTACTTGAAAACGTAACAACGTTGTTTTAATTATTTAGTTATTTCAGTGGCGACGATGATTAATTATGGACCATGAACAATTCAAGGAATTTTTAATTAACCAGCAAACCCAACAACAACAAATAAATGAAGTTCTAAAATTATTAGTGCAACAACAGGCACCTCTCACGGAGATTCCCACACCAACTGTAACAAACGTTGGTACGGAGTCATACAACGCTTCACACAGCCATAACAACCCGTCAAGTAAGCGCGCATTTATCAACAATTTTAAATGCGATAAATTCTTGCCAACCACCACAACGGTAGATAATTTCATAGATTATTTCGAGGCAAAGTGCAACATATGGGGAGATGAGTGCAAAAGCATCCAAAAAGACCTGTTTGTCACCTGCTTGTCCCCAGAGATATACCACGAACTAAAAGTGGCACTAACTCCAACATTTGATCAAAGTTCGTACATTGATATTAAACATAAACTTATGGATTTATACCGAACAAAGAAAACGAGATACAAAGCTCTCACTGACTTTTGGAATTGCATACGAGATCAAAATGAATCCATGGAACATTATGCTAACAGGCTTAAAGAACTTAGTAAACAGTGTGGTTACAGTGATACACTGTTGGAACGTCAACTACGCGATCGTTTTGCTACAGGCATTAACCATCAACAACTACAAATTGATCTAAAGCAAAAGTGGCCAGACCTCCAAGAGCAACATGAAGAAAAGACAGTAGAAGTAACTTTTGCACAAATTTTCGCCGTGGCTCAATCACGAGAGTTAGCAGAGGGCGACGACACCATGGAACAGAGCATTAACAGGATCAAAGGGAATCCAGCCAATAATAATGCAACGAATACTCAGCAAAAAGGAACACGTAAACTACGTACTACTCAATGCCGGCGATGTGGAAAACATGAAAGACACAGTTAGGTAAACTGCACAGCGAAACATCACATCTGCGAGGAGTGTGGCATCGAAGGACATTATGAAGCTTTCTGTATTAAATCAGGCAGAGCATACTTAAGTACTGACAGGTATGAGAGGAAAATACCTAAAGGAAGACACAGATTACATAAAATAAATAACAGGTCACAAAACGACAGCAGTCCCTCATCCGAATCCTCAACATTAGAGAGTGAAGAAGACGATTGTCCAGTTCATAGAATAGACAACAAGACCATCAACAAGGACAGCAAGAGAATAGACGCAACCTTCAATGGTATCAAATGTACAATGGATTGGGACCCGGGTTCTTTATACTCAATCATAAGCACCAAATTGTGGAAGAAAATCGGAGCACCACCATTAATGAATGCACTTTTGGTGCTTTACGGGCTTATGGCAATCAAAAGCTTAAACCAAATGGATTAGCTGACGTCAAAGTAAACATCGAAGGGAAAGAAAAAATACTCCCCGTGGTTGTTATGAAAAAGGCAGACCCAATGTTGTTTGCCCTACAATGGAGTGAGATGTTTAACATGGAATTTCCGAAACCAGTTTATTCAATTAAAAGCAAGACTGCTTGCACACTCAAGCAGGTACTAGACTTTCATCCTACCCTGTTCGACAATAAGCTAGGGAAAGCTAAGGATTACGAAGTCAACATTCACATCAACCCTAATACTCAAGCCAAACACCTCCAGCTCGTCCAATTGAATTTGCTATTAAAAAGAACATAGAAGTCGAATTAGAACGCCTGGTTCAAGAAGGTATCATAAGACCAGTTGATCCTAATATAACGCCAGTCGAATGGGCAACGCCCACTGTGAATGTTGTTAAGCATAACGGTCAAATTCGAATATGTGATTACCGCACGACAATAAATCCAGTTTTAATAAAGCATACTCACCCAGTACCGCTGTTCGACCAACTAAGACAAAATTTATCTAACGGTGAGAAATATTCAAAGATCGATTTGAAGGACGCCTATTTACAGTTCGAAGTAGCTCCAGATTCAAAAAATTACCTGACAATATCCACTCACAAGGGTTACTATCAATATAATAGAATGCCTTTCGGCATTGCAACAGCGCCTTCCATTTTTCAACATTTCCTAGAAGTTTTGTTGGAAGGAGTGCCCAACGTGGCAGTTTACTTTGATGATATCGCCATAACAGGTAAAAATGACACTGAGCATTTAAGATCGCTTTCCACAGTCTTTAATAAATTAGAACAAGCGGGTCTCAAGGTCAATTTAAAGAAATGCTCGTCCCTGCAACCAGAGATCGAATACCTTGGTCACACAATTGACAAGAAGGGAGTGCCACCAACAAAAGCAAAAATTGATGCAATATTCAATGCCTCACCGCCTACAAATGTCAAATAATTACGCTCATTCCTGGGATTAGTAAACTTTTACGAACGATTTATTCCGCACCTCCACAGCATGTGTGCGGATCTCCACGAGTTAATAGGAAGCCGTCAAAAATGGAAGTAGACAGATCACGAAGAAGAAATATTTGAAAAAACTAAAGCCTGTATCGCGAATTCCAAATCGTTAGTGGCATTCGATGAAAACCTCTCACTATATCTTGCCTATGATGCCTCTGAAAAGGAAGTCGGTGCCGTTTTATTCCACACGAATAGAGGTATTGAGCAACCAATCGCGTACGCATCGAGGAAACTAAGACCTGCGTAAAGCAAATACTCAGTAATAGACCGCGAGGCCTTAGCTATTTTCTTCGGTGTCAGGAACTTTGACCAAAATCTGCGAGGCACTAAATTCATCTTGGTAACTGACCATAAGCCGTTAATTCATCTGTTAGGCACTAATCGCAGTTTGCCAAAACTGGTCAATAACCGATTGGTAAGATGGGCACTCTTGATAGGCAGTTATGATTATGAAATTGCATATACGAAGGGGGAGAACAATATACTAGCGGACTGTCTATCTCGAATGCCTTACCCACAGGAACAGCCTTGTAAAGATGAAATGTCCATTCACAAGATTGACGCTCGTTTGTACAACGATAAAGTAGCAGATCTAGCACTCACACAGGATGTCATATATGAGTTAACAAAAAAAGATCATGTGTTAAAGGATGTTTCTAGACATATCAAGACTAATTGGCGTGAACATCAATATTCTAACGATCTGAAACCGTACTATAGGAAACGCAGTGAACTGTCTTTAGAGGAGAACATTGTCATGTGGCAAGGTAGGATTGTAATGCCTGATGATTTGAGATATAAGATGTTGAAGTACCTTCACATGGGACACCCAGGCACATCTGCCATGAGAGCTCTTGCTCGTTTCTACGTATGGTGGCCGTCAATGGAAGACGATATTGAGTCTTATGTAAAACGCTGTCGTAAATGTCAAGAAAACAGACCAAATAACCCGGACTTACCAGTTTTCTCGTGGTCAGTGCCAGACAAAGTCTGGGAGAGACTCCACGTAGATTTTGCAGGGCCATTTATGGGAAAATTTTGGCTCGTACTTTCTGATGCCTTTTCCAAATGGATTGAAGTTAAACCTATGAATAAAACCACGACAACTAAGCTTTGTGAGAACCTTGATGATATTTTTACAACATTTGGACTTCCACAGTTAATAGTTTCTGATAATGGGCCCCAGTTTACTTCACAAGAATTTAAAACTTACTGCAAAAACAAAGGCATTCAACATATCACATCTTCACCGTATCACCCTCGAACCAACGGACTTGCTGAGCGCCTGGTACGTACATTTAAGACAAGGATGTACTCGAATGAGGATGATGGAGTCAATTTAAACAAGCGTCTGCAGCGCTTCCTATTCACCTATCGCAACACACCACACAATAGTACCGGTAAGCCTCCGTCCGAGATGATGTTTGGGCGTAGGTTGACATGCATCCTTGATAATGCTCGTCCTAATATGAAAAGGACGCTACAGTATAAGCAAATTAAGGCTAATATAAATTCTGAAGATCTAACTCCGAATTACAATGCCGGAGATGGAGTCTATATTCGTACTAGAAATGAATCACAGTGGAAACCAGCCGTAATATCTAGGCGAACACATAGATATTCATATGTTGTAAGTACACCGAGTGGATTGTACAAGCGTCGGCACGCCGATCTAATTCGTCCCAGATCGGTTGATATCGCACAAGAATCTGCTGTGGAATATCCTCGATGTCCACCTAAAGTTACAGACACGTGTACAACGAGGCCAACCCTCTTGCTGGAACAAGTTCATTGTTCACCAGAGCTTACAGCCACACCACGAGCAAGTCAAACGTTGGAACATGATGATGTTAACAATGTAGTTCCAGGGCCAAGTCAACAGCAATCGGAACCGGCTGTTGCAATGCGGCGAAGCAAGCGTACTATACACCCGCCGAGCCCTCATCGATGAGATGTCTTAAAGGAAGAGGGTCGGAAGGAATGTTACATATCAGAGTAACAAACAATAACCCAGTGTGTTTCTATGGTTTAGTTGTCTGTGAATGTTAGGCTGTTAAATGATTTTACTTGAAAACGTAACAACGTTGTTTTAATTATTTAATTATTTCACATTGGGTCGAAGTTAGTATGAAAAAATCTCAATGGTTTTCTTTATTCTTTATTGCACATAAAAAACATGTTGACAATCAGTCGTAAATATTGTACAAAGGTGAGCTTATCTCTAATAGAGATCTCTTCCAGTCAACCTCAGTGGTGGTTAGAGCATTGTGCGGGACGGTAAACAAAAAGTGCAGGTTTTCTTTATGTTATGTTGTTTTGTCAAATATTTGAATTATTACTAACACATTTAGCGCTACGTACCTTTCACTAGGGTCAGTTATTTATCTCTCTACATACACCTACAGAGAGGTACACTTATCTAACACTGTTCTAACCCAGACTCACAGTCTGGTTCAAGATGCTTATAGCATAAATATCTATACACACGAATGGTGTTTTGTTCACAGGTATGCGAGATAAAGAAATGCGGAAATAGTAACACTCATAGAAAAATAGGTTATTAAAATCAAAGCTGACAATTCGGCATACAATGGGATGACAAACAGTATCATTAGCCGTTGTAGGGGTAACCACCACAGATTACACCCACACTCCCCCTCACGAGGCCGGCGCTGAATCTCAAGCTCGTGCAGGTTGGTTCATGAAGGGCCTTTGTAAACATGTCCGCAACCATCTCATCTATGTGGATGTATACAATTTCATGAGACCGCATTGCAGAACCTCTTAAACATATTTTTGCCTGATATCTATAGGCTAAGTATTTTGGCTCACAAAGGGATTCCTAAGTGCGCTCTAAGCTGCTTGGTTGTCATTGTATATTATCATGACGCTCTCTGGAATGCGCAAATCGTTCATAAACACAGATGCTACGATTCTTTGAATGCTTCAGTAACGGCCATGGAGCTCTGCTTCACATGTGAATAGAGCCTTGTAGGGCGTCCATACAGACAGCCCATGTCCCTGATGGTGTATTGCCACTGATATACACCTTCTCAACTCGGTTACTCAAATAAGAATTCAGAATCTCTAGAGCCAGAAAGAATTGTTACAAAATTATCAAGCCAATCCTTTTTGGTCTAATGTCTTCCTCGATTATTTATTTCTCTTCTTCTATTTCTGACCTTATGTTCTCTTTGGAAGATTCATAATTTATATTTGGAAACTCCTGCTCTTCAATTATTCTATTATTTGTTGCTTCACCTTTTTCAACGAATGTTATTTCTATACATTTTTTCTCATCTTTAGGTTTCATTTCTTTTGACTCGTCCATAAACTTTATATATAGTATCCGTGTATCTCTCCCTCTAATAGTGTCCGTGTCCCTTTGTGAGATCCAAAATGTTTAGGCTTCTGAAGTGTTCGAGTAGCCCATGAGTATTCCTTGGTCAGCTTTTATGCCAAATTTGCCGCTATTCTTGCCTTTGTGCAATACAAATGCTCTCAAAAATGTGAAGATGATTAACAGAAGGTATGTGAGCCATCCACATTTCAAATGGGATCTTCACCTTAATCTATTCTCTGCTAAGAATCTGACAAATTTGTTTCAGTATTCGCCTCTTCCATTGTCTGTCATTATCAAATTAATTTTGGAAAAGAACTAATTGATTCAGTACATCGTTCTTATTTTTCAGGAAATACATTTGACAATATCTGGAAAAATTGACAATGAAGATTACGAAATACATTGACCCTCCCAAAAATTCAGCTCGCTTCCCTCCCTGCCATTTATGAAAGGCAATCCGGATATGCAATATGCACAACAGGTTGATACTTGACCTCAATCACACCTGTTATTGATATACATCTAGCGTTTTATGGAAATTTCAGAGACTCCAACTCTTTCATTGTCATCAAAATTTAAACCCTTCAGACAGCTGCTATTCTTCAACGCTGTTTTCAAATATCTATCATTTAAGTGGCCCAATTTCCTGTGCCAATTCATGATAGAGTATTTAGTTGCATATTTTCCGTTACTTGTGTTTTGTTTTGAAGTTTACTTCACCCCGACTTTTATTATCCCGTGAGTTTTCTTCCTGTTCAACCATGGAATACAAACCGTTTTACCATTGCTTTTAATTCAACGTAACCCTTCTTGTTCCTGATAGTTGTAACATTCTTTTTAAATGGAGCTGGCTTACTTCTTTCGATTATTTTCGCAACTGACAATATATTTGTTGATAGCGTTAGAACAAAACAGTTATTTTCAAGTTGAATATTTATTTTTATCAGTTTGAATTTTTTTATTACCCCTGCCGCCGTTAAATAAAGGCTTAAAAAGACAAGTAATTGGGGGGAGATGTAGGTGTTGATAATTCCTCACCAACATCTTACCTTTCGCCGACGTCTCGAGACAAGAGCTCTCAATGCCTGTGTTATTCTTGAACAATTTCAAAATAAAGGACTTTCTGTGTTCGTCTGTATGTTTATTTTATGTATGTTCACCCATATTTTTGTCAATTGTTAACTGATTTTGATGATCATTTTTTCTTTGATAGGCTATACCGCCACAGTGGTTCCATTGGTTAAGATATGATGATGTACTTTGGAAATAGGAATGGAACTGAATGGAAATGAAATGAAAGGAATTTTTGTCTAGAGTGGGCTAAGTATTGCTATACAGCCAAGTCTTCATGATTCAATACGAGACACCGGCCAAATCTTATCATACAAATAAATAAATAAATAAATAAAATAAATAAATATTTCGGACACTTACACCAATCATCTAGTCCCAAACTAAGCAAAGCTTGTACTATGGATACTAGATAACGGATAAACATACATAAATATTTATATAAACATCCATGACTCACGAATAAATGTTCATATTCATCACACAAACATTTACCCGTCGCGGGATTCGAACCCGCAACCGTTGGTTTCGCTGACAGGGTCACTATCCACTACACCAATCGGTCGTCAATGCAAGTATCATATGCGAACTATCGAGTACAAAGGTATCGGGTATCGGATATATTTATCGATATCAGAAAGCGTCGATACTTGTTTCGTGTCCCTATACTTGACATTGACACTTGACACTGACCGAAAGTTTCGACTTTGTCCATATTGGCTTGAAAACTTTGTTTAAATTTCTTTGTTTACGTGTGCTGTGTTTTCATTTCCAAATCATTATTATACAGTAGTTAGTACTCTGTGCGTGTTTCGTTTACACTTAGTGTTAATTTTTATGATTATGAATGAACATACCAGTTCAAAGCTATGGGTGATAAAATATTGTTTGAAGGTTATATACCCAAAGTACAACCACTACACATTCCTCGTTTTCCTTACGATTAAGTACAGAAACCACCTGAAGAAGTTGTTATCGCAGAAGGCGATGGACACATTCTCAGTAAAAACCGTTCCACAGCATGTAATGCAGACAATTGTGAAAAAACATCTTGAAGACAACTTACCTGTGCTTCTTCATAAATGTATCATAATTTCAAGAGAACAATTCATACAGCTGAGTGCTGAGAACTTGTTCTACTTGGACAATGGCATCCTTTGGGTAGCTATGAAATTAGCTCCAGATATCAAAGTAAAACATAAAGAAAAAAATAGTACTAAAGATAACTATCTCTTAAAATACAAACTTGAGTTTATGACATCCGAATTACACAAGAAATTGTGGGCTGACAACAGCAAGACAGACAAACTCGTAAATGTTAGAATAGTTCCTGTGGTTGGGACAACACTTGCACAAGAAAATATTGCCTTCACAACTGAAAATGAATTCTATAATATTGTCTCGTCATATGGCTTAAATGAATGTAAAAATATTGAAGTGACCTTTCACCCTGTACCATCTTTTGATAGATCACCAAAAATAGCAGCTTTAGCTGAAGTGAGTGTTATTGTCAATGACTATGACATATCTAATGATTTTGTAAAAGAGGTACTGAGCAATCATTTCGAAGTACCAAAACTAGTGAGTGTTGGTGATGTATTTAGTATAGATCTCACTCCAACAGTCACATCCAAATATCATTATAAGTATTTAGACCTTGTGGAGGGATTTGGCAGACTTTATTTCAAATGTGGAAAAGTTACAGACAATACAGAAACTGTAAAGGATTCAACACAAAATCATGACAGTGTAATACAACCATATTATATAGTACGAGGTATAACACAGTTAACTCTAGGAGAAAGTGTTCATATGCAGAAACCAAAAGATGAATATTTCAAACTAGTGGACAGTGAAGAAAAGAATTTGAGTATTTTACATTTATGCCCAACAGGATTGAAGCAGCAGTTTGATCAAATCCAAGAGACCATTAGTCCTTTCTTGACTGGGGAATTAAGTAAATAATTTTTATACCTGAATTATAGAGCATGTAATTTGAAATTTTAGCATTGTTTTATCTAACTACAATGATAATTTTCTTTAAAAAAAATTATATATAGTGCACAACTCTCACTGACTGAAAATTTATTCAATTGTTATTTTTAATGGTATAATCAGGGCTGATGTAGCTCACTAACTTCCAAATACTCAAACACTACTTAACTTTAAAAGCCTCTTAAATATCATGCTGACACTTTCATGTCGTTGACATTCAAAGTGACATAATAATGTTTAAATGCTCTTGAAAATTACATTCAGACATGAAGTTATCAATTTCATTAATATTATATCAGAAGGTTGTCTACTACTAAAGTTGTCATATTGAGTATTCATAATCAAATTTCTTTGCAGAAGAGCTGTCCTCTAGCTTGTCAACCCCTATTATCCCAATGTTCCTACTTACGGGATCAACAGGATCTGGCAAACACTTAATTGTGAAGACATTAGCAAAGTACAATGGTAATCAATTAAAAAAACATTGTATTTAGAATATTATAGACTAAGGAACTTGAAACCTAATAAAAGAAACTGAATGATTTTAGGGATGAACTGTCTGCAAATAGATTGTAATGCTCTTCAAAGCTCAACAGCGAAACAGACTGAGAGTAAAATTAACTCTACTATACAAAAGGCTAAGGCTGCCGCTCCTGTTGTTATTTTGCTGGACAATTTTGAGGTATAAGATTATTATTTTATGTTACCTAGATTTCATAACTCTTGACATATGCAACTGAACTGTGGTCGCTCACTATGGGCCCCATAAGAAGGTTGAAGGTCACTCAAAGGGCAATGGAGAAAGCTATGCTTATACGGGATTGAATCAGAGATGAGGAGAACCAAGGTGACCAATATAGCTCGAAGAATTGCCAAACTTAAGTGGCAGAGGGCAGGGCACATTGCTCGTAGGACCGACGGCCGTTGGGGCGGAAAGGTTCTCGAGTGGCCCCCACGAGGTGGACTGACGATTTGGTAAAGATCGCGGGAAGCCGCTGGATGCGGGCAGCGTAGGATCTTTCTGGAGATCTTTGGGGCAGGCCTTTATCCAGCACTGGACGTTTTTCGACTCATATGATGATGATGACCTAGATTTCCCATGTTTACAACAGGAATTTTAAAATTCTATTTCACAGGTGTTTGCTGTAGACCCCGAAAATAATGAAGACTGCCGTGTAATGGAATACTTCATGAACACGATTACAGATCTATATCAACACTACACAAAACATCCAATCATATTTATTGCAGTTACAGAACGAGTCGACTTGAAACCAAATATTTTAAGAATTTTTCTTGAAAAGTTCCACATTCCCAGACTGAATGTACAGCAAAGGTTTGAAATGCTACAATGGTTTATTGCTGTTATGCAACTAAATGTAGATGCCCAAGATAAATTAGCACAAAATAATTTAATAGATAATACAGAGGACAATAGCTTGAGCAAGTCAACCAAAGATGTGTTGCAAAGAGTTGCAGCAAAAACGGAAACATTTTTATATGGACATTTAGACACACTTGTACATTTTGCTATGAGAGAGTCTTACTTAAAACAACACAACGGTTTCAATCAGCTGCCAACAGATCCTAATCTCCCGCTTGTTAAGGAGGAGGATTTTAATTCAGCTTTAGGTATGGCAAATGACTAATTTATCGTGCTAAAATGCTAATTATTTGTCAGTAGCAAAGATTTTTAAAATCATGCCTCAATACTTTCTTTAAAATAGAATATAAAATTGCCACTCTTCCAGAATCCATCAGAAGCTTACAGAGTCAACATTTGGATGCACCTAAAATACCAAAAGTATATTGGGAAGATATTGGTGGGCTGGAAAAACTGAAAAAGGAGCTATTAAAAACTATAGAATTTCCTATCAAGTATCCACATTTGTTTAAAAACTCTTCACTCAAAAGATCAGGTAAGATCACATCAATGAGAAATCCTGTTTATGTGGTGAAGGTATTTGCTTGAATTGCACACCTGTTGTTTATTTTTTTAAATTTAGTCACGCAGGCATGTGCAGTTTAATTAACAGGGGTTTCATAACAGGTCTGTGAAAGGTCATATTCAATTTTCTGCATGTGACATTGTAGTGCAGCATCAATATAATGAAAATTATAAGCAATGCTTGATGCCTAAAACTAGAATAATGTACTAGATTAATAACCATATAAATTTTTTCATGTTCTTTCTTTTAGGTATACTCTTGTATGGCCCTCCAGGTTGCGGCAAAACTCTAGTAGCGAAAGCAGTAAGCACTGAGCTCAATGTCAGCTTTCTTAGTGTGAAAGGGCCCGAACTACTCAACATGTATATTGGACAATCTGAAGAAAATGTGAGGAAAGGTATGTTTTAAATTTAGATTTTAGTCAAAAGTAGGTACCTACCTAGTCCAGTTTAAAATTTAAAAACAAAACAATGTATAATAATTTAAATATTTTACTTAAAATACTTGTTGACACTAGGGATTTCCTATTACTAACATGTTGATACTTAATTCGAGTTATAAAAAGGAGTACACTATATGAATATGAGGCTGTCGAGTTTGTGCGGAAACAGAACCATTGTTATGGCATAGAAAGGAATTTAGAGTTTAATACATGCAGCCATGACCCAGACACTACTGAGACATCTATGAAATGTCAAAACTTTTTTATGTTACAGCCTCAGTACGAATTTTATTAGAGGACTAGATTGTGTTAATGCACGCAACCCTTCAAATCATATGATGCACTTTTCGCACATACTTGTAAAATAGGCTTTCGTTAATGCCATTCTAGTGAAATAAATCTCGAACCATGTGTATTGCAGTTTTCGAGTCTGCTCGCGCGTCATCTCCGTGCATTGTGTTTTTGGATGAGCTGGATGCGCTGGCACCGCGACGAGGCGCGGCGGGAGATTCAGGCGGCGCCAGCGACCGCGTCGTTAGCCAGTTGCTAGCAGAGGTCGACGGCGTCGCCAGTGGGGAAGGTAGGCAGTTAGCTAGTATGGAAAGAATATAACTAGGAAAGTCATGTCGTGAAACAAGCCACTGTGTATTCGATTGTACCTGGATATTGTAAGCGGCGCCACAGTGTCATCATCCAACAGCTAGCAGTTGACGGTATCTCCAGTGGAGACAGCGCACCAGTCAGGTAAGGATAAGCTGTTAGCTGGCATATCACAACAGCTTAGCACAACAGATACAATAAACAGTAACGTAGCCATGCTATGCTTCTGGCCATCATGTTTTTGGAATAGCTGGAAGCGGCGAAACAGCGTTGTCAGCCGGACAAGTCCGTGATAAATTAGTAATAAGGTAGTCTCTTTCATTGCTAGACATATAACTTAATATAGTTCCATATTTAAGGATTTTCTTTACTACTTAATGTATGGTTTCCAAATGCAATATTTATCTATCACATTATTCAAGAAATTAAACATCTATTTTATCATTGATTATTGTCATATTCAACCTCAACGATACACTAATAATGTTTGGAATAAAATTAGATAGATAAAGCGTTTATTTGTTAGTAGAATTATTTAGAATTAGTCCCATCTTCATCTTGTGTTAATCCATGGTAAGATGTATATCTTACACGTTTCTTCAATATGTCTTCAGAAACGAGTTGTCACCAGAAAGAACAACTCGTTTCTGTCGTGCCAAGTTTTTTTTTTTTTTTTTTTATGAGAGGGCTGCAAACGAGCATGCGGGTCACCTGATGGAAAGCAATCACCGCCGCCCATGGACACCCAAAGGGTCACAGATGCGTTGCCGGCCTTTATTTATTTTTATTTATTTATTTATTTTATTGCCTTCTATTTCAGATGTCTACACGTCCAGTTTCGTATTCATAATGGGTGCGACCAATAGACCGGACCTGCTTGAGCAGTCGCTACTGCGCCCGGGTAGACTGGACAAGCTCATCTATGTAGGCCCGTACAGTGGGCAGTCAGAGAAGACGAGCGTGCTCACAGCATTGTGTCGCAGGTAAGTCACATATCGCCGCTGGGACCGTCCTTATATTGGGTGAACTATTGGGTGAAAACATTGGCTACCCTCTGAATTACTTCAGACCCTCATAGGGCGTTTTTGTAAGTGTTTACCCTAAAGAAGATCTACTAATTTCATATGAAATCTTTTATGAATTAAATGTATTGGATCCCTACAGTTGAGGCACAGTCTTTAATAATTCACCATGCATGCCCAGAGCGATTTGGTGCATTTGTGTCAGACTAATGACCGCCTGACAGATAATAGCTCGAGAACGAGTTCAGAAAAAGTCTGGTGTAACAATCGGGCGTGTATCGAGTAAATACGATGAGATAGTCCTGTTCAGACAATCGGAAACCAAATCTGACGTCTATGCCCGTCCTTAACTTCTTTTTTCCGTGGGGTAGCTACATGTTGCGGCCCGAGGTGGACCTGCAGCAGGTGTCGGCGGCGCTGCCGGAGCGCTGCACGGGCGCCGACTTGCTGCGAGTGGTGTCCACCGCTCGCGCTGCCGCCGTGCGCGCACTCGTCACCAAACTGCGCAACGGTATACCTGATGATCCTATACGATACGCTACAGTAACACGTGTAGTTATTTTAGTACAGGGTGAATTTGAATTCGTGTAATTCCCATTAACTGATGACGCCACTCTTGAATACGAACACCTTTTCCGAACAAACCATTTATTGCATATAAGCATACATATTAAACAAAACAAAAACCGGGACAATATTAAAAAATATACAAAAGGCGAGCTTATCTCTATAAGAGATTTCTTCCATCTAACCTCAGTAAAGAGGTCCATAGTCGAATTCGATCAAAAAAATTTCAATTACCCATACAAAGTAAACCATTCTGAAACTACCTTTAGTATGGGAGTCCAACAATTTTCTGCAGAATTCAGGTATGGTTCTTAGTGAAAAGTTGTTCGTAATCAGGAGTGGAGTCACCAGTAAACTGGAATTACACAATTAAATTTCACCCTGTAATAAATATTATTATAGCATTTAATATATTAAACACTCAAATATACACAAGCGTACACACATACATGAACCAATGCGTCCTCTCTCACTTACTCATCAATTAGTCAATTTAAGTTAGTGAATAATCATTTAATTTCTAATATACTGCCCTCTAATGTTTGCTATCTTTATAAGGTAAGGAAGAATGAATCTTCCTGGTACAGGCATTTTTATCCTCAGGAGGATCCCATAACATATCATTATCATAACATATATATATGATACATATTCTAACAAAATTTAACAATAAAATATATAGAAAAAATAAGGTAACAATAAAAATATATATATAGGATCCTATAATATGTACACATCATGATATGATATTCTTCTTCTTTTCGAGTTGAGGCAAGTTTCAAATTTTATTAGACCAAAACTTAGCTACTCTAACTGCACTCTCTATGGCGTTAAGGTGGTCAAAGGTGCAGCTGTAAGGACACACGAATGATATGTATGACTCGGAAATAAATGTTGGTATTTATCACATAGCCATTTACCCCGGGCGGGATTCAAACATGCAACTGCTGATTTCGAATGTGGGACCTCTACCCACTACTATTTCTATTTGCGTTCTATTGACGACTGATTCGTGTAGTGGATACTAATCCTGTCAGCGAAACTAACAGTTGCGGGTTCGAATTCCCGAGTCATATTACGTAAGGGAAATGGGAGTTATTTGACAGATAGTTTTGTTTTTTTTTTCAAAATCGAGATTGATATGCGACTGCTGGGATTCGTAGTATTCCTATCGTGTGAAAATTTGAATGTCATATTTTCACCAATGTTTTTTATTCAATTTAATGATGTAATTATGTGGAATAAGCTATAAATGCGACTGTCAAATGACACAACGCTTTGTACGATGTTGGTTTTGAAAAAAAATGAAATATCTGTGCCAATACCTTCTATTTCACTTACATAATATGCTCTATTTTTTTACGTACGGTAAAAAACTCATCCGGTAAAAATATTTATGTATGTATATTTATCCGTAATCTGGTTCCATAGTACAAGCTTTGCTTAGTTTGGGACTAGATGATTGGTGTAAGTGTCCGAAATATTTGTTATATATTTTATTCCACTGATAATTAATTTTAAGCTTTTCTTTATTTTTAAGTTATACATATTTCGAAACTTTGGAGCCGTTTTTTTACATGTTTCTAGGTGCAGTAAAGGAAAGTGAACTCGGTCCAGATTCAGTGATCCTAGGCATTTCGGAGCTATGGCAAGGCGTTGAATCCTTCAGGCCTTCTGTCACGGACGAAGAATTAGCCTATTATGAATCGCTACAGTCTCAAATGTAGCAGAATGTCGAAGATGCTACTCCTTGTCATATCACAACATTACGCCAACAGCAAATCCACTTTTGAACGCTCTCCATGGGAGGATATGTCGTTATTGCCACGATTTTTAAATATCCACCCATTCTGCTGTCCATTGATGGCCTCATTATTAAAATGAATAGTTATTTATCAGTGGTTTATTAACATGAGTTATCTAGTCGTATACCTATTAATTAAATCGGTAACTGGTTTTTAGATGTTTGTTTCATTTCATAGGTTATCCCTGTGTTCTGATTACTCCATTACTCAAAAATGGTATTCAGGTAATTTTTGTGATATAAAAAACTAATTTCCGTTCAAATGATTGGCGCGATACGAAACATTCCGTTATACGTTACGTTATACGAAACGTTATATTAGGCACATGCCTAATATAACGTTTCTGGTTATGGTTTACATTTGGTAATACCGTTCATTCATACTTGCAAGATCGACCCCCTTTCGCTTTATTCACTCCTCTCGGAGAAGGCAAAGGGAGCTAATCCCATACAGCCATGTCTTATTTCTTCAGTTTATAAGTCAGTCAGTCAAAACAAGTAATTCGTCGTATACTTGGCGTATACAGAGTCTAGTCACGGTCAAGTCATTCTTCAGTAAACTGGCAGAATGCTTTACAAAAGATTTTGGCGGCTTCATGTGGGAACCCGAAAACTTCGTTACGCACTTTAATTTTTGTTTCTCTTCTTTCCTTTATGCGACCATAGATAATGAGAAAATGATATGACATTGACGTTTATTTGACAATCCGCCATCTTTCTTTCCGGTTTCAAAATGGTGAGTGTTGTGTGGCACTAAATTTTATTATGAAAAATAAATGTTACAATGGAGATTTCCCTTACATTTGCAATGTTCATTAATCTAAATCTAACCAACTATTCGATTTTTATATAAATTCTTTTATATAATTCGACCTTGCGAGTACATTGGAAACCTCGTGGTAAAACCTTGTTGTCAACAATGGTAATGATGATTTTTATTATTTTAGCCACCCAAGAAGGACGCGAAGGCCTCGGCCAA
Source organism: Oegoconia quadripuncta (assembly GCA_949316235.1). Taxonomy (NCBI): domain Eukaryota; kingdom Metazoa; phylum Arthropoda; class Insecta; order Lepidoptera; family Autostichidae; genus Oegoconia; species Oegoconia quadripuncta. The sequence goes on from OX438759.1 coordinate 7,369,507, forward strand.
GCAGCCACAAAAGACACAGAAAAAGAAAGAGGGATCTGGTGGCGGCAAAGCCAAGAAGAAGGTAAGGAAGTTTCTGAATAAAGTGAGGTTATGTTAGGGTTATATGACTGACTCGGACCTTGTGTGTAAGAGTGGTCCTTGGGCGCTGATAAAAACGCTTTATTTTTGTTATAATTCATATCGCAAAATATAAGAAAAATTTCCAAGTCTATCCCCAGGGTTCCATCTATTGGTATTGTAATTCAAAAATTCCGAAGACTGAAGAACAGTATTCGGTCCCAGTGTAGCCTTCGACGCGACGTTCTAAAATACGTCTAATCAGTTTATTTTTGCCAGATGATTATACCTTATAAACTTGATTTCTGTGAGAGTAGAAATAATCTGATATATTGAGACTGATGGCAACAACCGCCAGCTAAAACTCAGCTGTATATTTTCTACCATTTATTAACTTGTTTCTATGCTTGTTTGTAGAAGTGGTCTAAAGGCAAAGTCCGCGACAAGTTGAACAACCAGGTCCTGTTTGATAAGCCTACTTATGAAAAACTATACAAGGAAGTGCCACAGTATAAACTCATCACTCCTGCAGTAGTTTCTGAGAGACTGAAGGTCAGAGGATCCCTTGCGAGGCGAGCCCTTGTTGAGCTCAGAGAAAAAGGTTTGTTACATCTAGTAATTAAAGTCCGTTTTCTTATTATTTTATTTGGGGCAGATTATTCTGATTTAGGTACATATTTTGATGAAGTATCTGCAAATTGATTTCTTCCAGTCACCCACTGGAAAAAAATCCATTTGCAGACATGCATTTTCACTCATTTACCTGTTGTAATTGGTTATTATGATAACGATATTAATTATTCACTCAATTTATTGGCTTTTGGCAACTCTGAATTTTGCCAGTTTCAAGTGGCTTCGCTGGCGTTTAGTAACTTTATAGCAGAAATGTTTAATTTGTTTACTTGGGAACTACTTACTTAATCGAGATAAAAAATATCCTATGTTTTAATCCAAGGTATGTTCTACTTATATACCAAATTTCATCCATATCCGTTCATCCGCGATTGAGCAACAAATAAACAAACATCCAAACTTTCGCACTTATAATATTAACGAGCTATATATTAAATTAAATTAGTCCACATTTATTCATCATTATCATTGTATTACATAAATTATATAATTATAACTATTGACATTTTAGCAAATTGTTTAATGAGCTTGTAATTTTAGATGATTGGATGTAACTAACAGTATGTCCACGACTTAAATTTTTGTATTTGAGATAATAAATATATTCAAATAAAGAATAAATACACACAGCACCATATAGTTCTATAATAAGCAACTAGGCCTGTATTATGGATACCAGATGGTTGGTATACTACACAAATACATTTTTTATTGTAAATAAATACAGGTATATAAATGACAAACATCCATAACTTCAGTACACATGTTTGTATTCATCCTACAAACATATGCCCCTAGCAGGCTTTGAAACCATAATCTATACCATGGGTTTGGCTTTGGTGTACTGGTAAACCCTGATTGACATCAATCCTCACTACACCTAACAGGTTGTCATTTAATTTTCATAGCATTCGAAGCCTAATGAGGGATGGATCTTCGTGAGTTTATTATTTTACGCTAGAAACCAAATACAAACCTAAATATACAATCTAATGAGATTGTCTATACATGCATAGAAATTGTTGAAATTGAAACCATGTTTTCCCCACATTATGTTATTATGAATAACGCTTTGTTAGTAAAATGTCTACTCACAAGAAAATGTTATGATGATCATTTACTCTGTATTTACTGTGACAGTTATAAACTGATATATTGAGTCTGACGATCAGCCATTTACGCTATAATTTATTCCTCAATGTTTCAATTACTGAGATCTTCTCATTTTGTTGCAGGTTTAATAAAACAGGTTGTCCAGCATCATGGACAAGTGATCTACACGCGGGCGACGAAAGGAGACGACCCAGTAGCCTAGACTATGAATAAGTTTTAAAAAATAAAAAAATATATAAAAGTATGTTATTTTATTAACTTGTATTGCAAGTTTACTCTCAAATACACAAAAAATATTTCAAATTATAGTAGGTAATTACAAACTGCACATAATGGTGTGTTGACACTATATAACATTTGTTTATTGGATCCCTCACATACCTATGGGGTTTGACAAAATATTCTATACACATAGGTAAACATTTTTTCTCATATAAATAAAACAGAAATTTTGAAACGAAAGTAAAAATAAGTATCATACAATAGTCTTTGGTTAAAAAATAAAATAAATGGCACTTCAGAACAAATCTAAAGCTAAAACTAGTAGAGAACAGAACAGGGACTGAATGCGGTTACGGTATAAGGTTAAGGTACTTTAAAATCATAACGATACCCTTGTTTTATAAAGGTAGGGCCATACCGTTATTTAACCTTTTCGCGATTTCGGTACCGAAATATGGAGAAACGCGGGTGGGTTCGGGGCGGGGGTATGCGCGCGAGGCCCGCGGAGAGGCGCGCGGGCGCGGGGCGGGGCGCGGCCGCAGCGCAGAGACACGTACAAAGTTTAGAAATTAATTTTCTATTTTCTGATATGTAATATTATTTTGTTTTTTCTTTTGTGCTCTAAAGTTAAATGAACTAAAGTACCTAGCTTATTAGTACAGGTACTTTTATGAAAACAAGGTCAGATAAGTTGTATAATATATGCATATAATAAGTTTTCATTTCACTGAGGATTTGAAGTGAATTCTTACAGAATAGCACAGCTGTTCCCGTGGGAATTACGGAAAAAAGTATCCTTGAAATAAGTCCAGAAGTTTTATATTATAATTTTCATTCAGATTGTAATTGTTTAAATTTATATAATCCTAACCTTAATCATCTCCGAAAATGATTATAATATATTCAGCGGTTTTTGCGAGATTGAGTTACAAAATACAGATGTACACTTTCATATTTTATAATAATACATAGTATTGTAATAAATTGGATAGGTATTCTCACTCATTATCTCTTGTTTTGCCAAAATATGACTTACGATAGTAGACAACTCCCTCGCTCGACACGTGCAAACACGAAAATAATAAATAAAACTAGAAAATCACCGTGTGGGTCAGAATGGCGGGTGTATTGTTTCAGAAATGATTATGTTATATACGACAGAAAAGTACCTACAATGTACTAGTATGTACCTTTAATGAAGGTAATGTACCTCAATGAAACGGGAGCAATTATAATAATAAAGTGAGCCGCGGTCCTGACGGTCAGAATCGCGGGTGTATGTTGAAAATGAATGTAATAGAATAGCCATGGGTATGTACTATTTACCAAACGAATGTACCTTCAATGTACCTCACGAAAATAATCTAAATCAAATTGAATGAGTAATTAATGAGGAAATCAAGAAAACAAACTTTTGACGCCTACAATTTTTTTATAGCAATATGAATAGAGTTCTATTTTGCTCGTATTAAGAATGTAAAGCCAGTCATAAGAGAAATATTTATGGGTTTGTATACCGGGCGTCCCAAAGTTATGGGACATGAAGGGGAAGTACCTTAAATATCGTAGATAGTGAATTTTGCTCAAAGAAGACTTTATGTTATTTTTAAAAGTTAGTAATTCTGCATTCATAGATTTTCTAAAAATTATTTGCTTCGGCTGGGAATCGAACCGACTCAAATGTGAAAAAAAAAACACCCTACTTTTATGATGCCAATCGAAAGAATAGCTAAAAAATAATAACTCTGCCTAAGTAACATAGTATTTTAAAAGAAAGGAACAACGTGAAATTAATCATTTTAATCAAATAAAAAACATACATGAAACTGCCGTAGTCAATTAAGTAGGTATTTTTTTGTAAAATCAAAAATTTATGTATTTTTTTTATCAATATCCGAAAAACAAACGCTCGCACATACTGTTCCATTTTCAAATTTAAGAACAACATTTAAAAATATCACTTCTTTTTAAAATATCTTAAAAAGTATGCATTCAAACAAACGCTGTCATAAACTGTTCCATTTTCAAATTATAAATTATTTATTTTTGTTTTTAATTTGCCTTCTGTCTAGCTTACAGAGGACGTATTGAAATACAAGTTTTATCATTTCATCTACACGTGCACTTATAATAAGGAAAACTATGTTAGTACCTATTTTATGAAGTGGGTACTTATTTACGAATAATCAATGCTATCTTTGGAATGATAATATCGCTACTTTTCGAACGTCGTCGGCAATAAATAACTTTCTTGAAATTTGACTCAATCATTTTATGTTGTTCCTTTCTTTTAAAATACTATGTTACTTAGGCAGAGTTATTATTTTTTAGCTATTCTTTCGATTGGCATCATAAAAGTAGGGTGTTTTTTTTTTCACATTTAAGTCGGTTCGATTCCCAGCCGAAGCAAGTAATTTTTAGAAAATCTATGAATGCAGAATTACTAACTTTTAAAAATAACATAAAGTCTTCTTTGAGCAAAATTCACTATCTACAATATTTAAGGTACTTCCCCTTCATGTCCCATAACTTTGGGACGCCCTGTATATGCTTCGATAAAGTAAAGAAACATGGATAAGACATAATCATTTACTCAACGTTTATCAAAAGTTACAAAGAAAAAACAAAAAGCGTGATTACTTTTGTCCATATAATATACAATGCACAATTATGTTTTTACGGCTTCTTGTAGTTCGATTACATAGGTCATCATAACACACCCACTTATTTTGTCTGTAGCAATGGGCCTTGTAATGACCGATTTTGTCAAAGTATTTGATATCGGCGGTAAGAATTCAATAATCCCTACGATCGTGTATGTTTTTGATTCTAGATTAATTTCCAGTGGCACTTCATCTATGCACACCAAGTCACTTTGACTTATCTCAAAATTTATAACATTTTGCAAGACATATGTAAATGTTCGTATTCCATTGCAGTTATTACGACGACACAATACTACGTTATCGCTTACCAGCATAGATGCTGCGACATCATTTAATTCTGAAACTTCCTTTTTGTTCATATCAATTAGCAGAAAAACAATCTTTCTGGTTACATTATTGAAAACACAAGACTCGTTTGTACAATTTTCTTTAATATCAGCGCTATAAATTGCATCAATCAAGAATTCATCAAATATTTTTGTCACGCTACATTCACAGTGTATTTCGGTGATTCCTTTTGAAAAATTCGTTTTAAAATATTGTTCTGCAATTTGAGCACGAATTCTGTACAAGTCTTGTTTTGTTTTCTCGTCATCAAGGAAGGTTTTTTAAACATACAAAAATTATTGCCAGTGTTAGTTAATAGTTGTAGTCACGGCAAAACCATCAAGCACAAGCCGCTGCAATTACTTGAGCCGCAGCATCAAATGCGCATGTGTTCTTTAGTACCACCTTTTCCACACCAGATCTAGTTTTGAGACCGTTTAATAGAAGAGGAACGTCCCTAATAGGTCTTTTCTTTTTAGGCAATTCCTTGCTTCAGAGGCCTCTCCAATTTTCTATTAGCGTAGGGTTTTCTGCGAAAATCGAGTCATCTAAATATATTTCTTTTCTTTTTCTTGTGTTTACAGATTGTTACACACACTACTTCATCTTTATAATAAAAGTTTCCTACGGAACCCTCAAATTATTATTTTATTTAAAAAGGGTCTCACCACGGTATTGCGGTACGCTAATTTGTCCGGTTGCGATGACGTCGTTAAGACGATTTCTAATTAGAGTGGGGGAACCCGAATCGTCCTCTGTTTGACCGCGACCTTGCTACCGGGAGAACACTGCTTCGGTTGCCACCTGAACCCTCTTAAGTAAACTACGGAAGATCCCTCTAGGCTGAGTTTCCATAATAGTCTGGCTATTTTTAATGTAAGCTGTTTCTGATTTTGTGTCTGTCAACTGCGTAGTGTTCGTTATGGTTGCTGAGCCGTGAATACCAGCAGTGGACGAGGATATATGTGGGCACTAACTAATGCCTGCCTGTGCTCTTCAGGATCAAGGTCCGAAGTGACTAATTGTCGGCGTCGACATCCAGGTCTGCACCTGGGAGACCTTCGGGGTTGATCTACCCTCCCCCAAAAACCGCTCATCCAGCATCCACCTCGTCGTCATCTACGAGAGGACTCAAAGGCTACGTCCACTGCAGCTCCAAGACCTTCAGGCCAGTGACCGTACGGGGAGATTTGCCGAGGGGTGCAGGGGAGTGAACTGAATGTACAATAAACCCACTAAATCCAAATCAAATTGGTATTCTTTTCTTCTATACCTACCTGCTGGCGGCTAAACGGGCGCTAAACGTCCTAAGACAACCCCTAACCGCCGCACGAACATTTACATATGTCTTGCAAAATGTTATAAATTTTGAGATAAGTCAAAGTGACTTGGTGTGCGTGCATAGATGAAGTGCCACTGAAATAAATCTAGAATCAAAAACGTACGAGATCATAGGGATTATTGAATTCTTACCGCCGATATCAAATACTTTTGACAAAATCGGTCATTACAAGGCCCATTGCTACAGACAGAATAAGTGGGTGTGTTATGATAACCTATGTAATCGAACTACATGAAGACGTAAAAACATAATTGCACATTGTATATTATATGGACAAAAGTAATCACGCTTTTTGTTTTTTCTTTGTAACTTTTGATAAACGATGAGTAAATGATTATGTCTTATCCATGTTTCTTTACTTTATCGAAGCACATATACAAACCCATAAATATTTCTCTTATGACTGGCTTTACATTCTTAATACGAACAAAATAGAACTCTATTCATATTGCTATTAAAAAATTGTAGGCGTCAAAAGTTTGTTTTCTTGATTTCCTCATTAATTACTCATTCAATTTGATTTAGATTATATTTTCGTGAGGTACATTGAAGGTACATTCGTTTGGTAAATAGTACATACCCATAGCTATTCTATTACATTCATTTTCAACATACACCCGCGATTCTGACCGTCAGGACCGCGGCTCACTTTATTATTTTAATTGCTCCCGTTTCATTGAGGTACATTGACCTTCATTAAAGGTACATACTAGTACATTGTAGGTACTTTTCTGTCGTATATAACATAATCATTTCTGAAACAATACACCCGCCATTCTGACCCACACAAATCACCGACAAGGACGCACGGCGCGCTGCAGCGGCGATTCATCAAAGGAACCGTTTTCATAAAGGTTTCGGTACCGTTATTTCATTTCGGTATCGTTTTTTATCGATATGGAAATATTCCAATAGCCGAATTTTACGGTATGACGTCATACCGTTAACCTTTATTACCTTTACTTTTCGGTTATTCAGTCCCTGGAACAGAATTATCGTACTGATACTTTGAGTTTGTCATCGAAGTCTAGGAGTGCAAATCTCGCCGTTGGGTAGTGTTCCCGAAGGCGCTCTTTGCAGTTGCTTGCGTGGTCTTCGTTGGCAGTCTCCACTACCACATTGGCCTTAATAACCAGGGGAAAAAGATTAAGTCATTTAGTTAATTTACGAGTGACCGATTCTATAAACGACTACACAAAAGAGACTATCTCATCAATATACGACATATTGAAAAACTTATATGTCTGGAGCAGTCTGGAGATCAAAATTTCTATCAAAAACGTAATACGAGCAGAATTTTTACTTTTGATACTCCTATCCTTCTATGGCAGTCATTATTATGCTAAGACAAATTAATTGTGGGCATATTGATTTTGTTAAGAATTAATGGCACTTTGTTCACTAGGCAACGTAGTTTCAATATGCGTTAGTTTTTCAATATGTCTTAAAGAAAATCGCGGTCACAGTTCGTTAACTGTGTCCGCGATTTTTTTAAGACATTGAAAAACTAACCAACCTGTGAAATGACTGAAAGTATCGTCCTTAGCTTGGGAGCGTTACAGGAATAACTGTATCAATGGTCGATAAGTTGCACAATTTTTACAGTTTAATAGGAGAAATAAGTTATTTAGTGCCGTGCCACTGCACTTAGGTACCTACCGACGTACCTACCTACAACGAGTCACAAAATTAGCGGGGATGGATGCGGCATTATGTGGTCTTGACACCGACTCTCCTTGACTTCATGTATACAATATGAGCTTTACAAAACGAATACCCAGGTTTATTACTATGGTGATACTTAAAGCATTCCTGGAGTCGTGGCGCAGTCGTATTCACTGTTCATTTTCTTTTCTATAAACGAAGTTAAGTCACATTTAACTCGGTCTTGATCCAAACAGTGATATACGAATGTGAAGACAAGTCCGTGGCTTATACAGAGGCGGTTTCAAAACACCGACTGTCAGGTGGCCACTGGCTATTGGTACCGCGTATAGTGAATAATTGAGTGAGCCCGTAAGTCCCTCCTTAGTGAGAAGATGGTTGTGTGCCAGCAAGTTGTTGAAGTGGTGATTCCATATTTAATCCGCCTGGTTAGCGACCACCATTTTGTCTATAGATGCCGCCAAGCATAAATTTTAATTCGGATTCGTTTTTGTTCAGTTGGTGTACATCCGAATCGACACCAATGTGTTCTGGCTGTTTGTGATAGATAGCCGGTCCCCCAATAAGCCGGGGGTTTCAGTGTTGCGAGAGTGCGTTTCGCCCATGTTATGCATAAAAAAATCATCACTCGCAGTTCCTTTTTGTGTGACCTGTAATTAGTATCCCTCACTCACAACTTATTCGGTTGTCGCTGACCTATGTGACAAGTTACAAATCTACCAACCCAAGTGGTCCCTATATCGCTGTGCAGCCACATCTGCTCGGTGACGAGGCTCTTGAGTACCGCGTTCTCATCGGCGATCAGCTTAGCGAGTTGCTCAAGGCCGGCGCGCTGGTCTGGCACTGGCACCGCGAACCTCACGAGGCGCCCAGTCGCGCCCAAACCGCGCTGGATAGTGCGCGCCAGCCGCCCCGATTCGATATTGCCGCCGCTTATCACGCATACCGCGCTGGAAGCAGCAATGTGATTATGATGCTCATGAGGTTATGTGTATGTCATAGGCAGATGAAGCCATTGAATTGAGCGGGCTGGTTGTCAGGTTCCTTTTTTGGATGCTAAGTACTGCGTGGGGCTTCCCATACATTACGATCTGCCTATAGGCATTCAATTGAATGAATAATTCAACGATCTACCTACGACATTACAACACAAGTAAATCTAGTTACGTTAAGTGGCGGTTAGCGACGAAAATAAAAATTAGGCAAACTTATGATCTCGTAAGTATCAAAATATTATATATACAGGGCGTCCCAAAGTTATGGGACATGAAGGGGAAGTACCTTAAATATTGTAGATAGTGAATTTTGCTCAAAGAAGACTTTATGTTATTTTTAAAAGTTAGTAATTCTGCATTCATAGATTTTCTAAAAATTACTTGCTTCGGCTGGGAATCGAACCGACTTAAATGTGAAAAAAAAAACACCCTACTTTTATGATGCCAATCGAAAGAATAGCTAAAAAATAATAACTCTGCCTAAGTAACATAGTATTTTAAAAGAAAGGAACAACATAAAATGATTGAGTCAAATTTCAAGAAAGTTATTTATTGCTAAAGTGATTTCTTCTTTTGGGGATACGTGAAAGATATGCTATACAAAAAGCGATACGAGAACGTAGGCGAGTTGCAAACAGAATTGTGCCATATCACATCGAGTGTTCACCATAAAATGATTAGAAAATCAACAGGCAGCGGGCTCATTAAAAGATTGGCGATTTGCGTAAGACAAGAGGGATCACATTTTGAGCATTTAATTAATTAATTTACAAAAAAATACCTACTTAATTGACTACGGCAGTTTCATGTATGTTTTTTATTTGATTAAAATGATTAATTTCACGTTGTTCCTTTCTTTTAAAATACTATGTTACTTAGGCAGAGTTATTATTTTTTAGCTATTCTTTCGATTGGCATCATAAAAGTAGGGTGTTTTTTTTTTCACATTTGAGTCGGTTCGATTCCCAGCCGAAGCAAATAATTTTTAGAAAATCTATGAATGCAGAATTACTAACTTTTAAAAATAACATAAAGTCTTCTTTGAGCAAAATTCACTATCTACGATATTTAAGGTACTTCCCCTTCATGTCCCATAACTTTGGGACGCCCTGTATACCTACATAACCCGCGCAGCTTACCCGTTGTTTAATCTTTATAAGTCACTTGCTTTCGCCTGCGTAGATCTTTATTTATTGCCCCAGAGAGTAGCAGTAGCAAACATGTCCTTCTACCGTTCAAATATGCTTGTGCTAAAAAATTAAGTCATTCTGATGATACAATGTTCCTTATGATGATTCCTTAAATGTTTATCAGATTTGATCCTTAGGTACCTACCTAGTATTGACTCTATCGATTGGTGCCTTAATACAGATGACCTTTTCTAGTTTTTGTCGATTTAATATTTCATAACTGCAGTTTTGTTTAATTTCGCCGTCATGGCTCCTTAGATCACAAATTTTTCTACCTTTCGTTATTTCAGATTTCTCTATAACTGACCAACCTCAATGGATTACCCTGTGTTTGTATACCTTTTGCCATATTTGTGCTCTACAAACACATTTGTCACTAGATAGTCGCCATGAACTGCAACCGTGATGTGTGAAAGAAAAGGTACACGTCCATAGGAAGTATGTACTTATACATACTTACCGTTTTCCCCTCAGCTCGGGCACGAGGCCCTGCATGACGGCCGCGACTGCGCACACGCCAGCCCCGTCCGCCACTAGCCGCTCGCGTTCCAGCACACTTATGATCGCACGAGCTATGTACGTCTCTTCCACCACCAACTAAATAAAATAAATATTCATCATCCCCCCGGACCTCTGAGGAGTACAGACGTGTTTGTTGTTGAAATATATTAAAATAATATTATAAAATCGAAACTAACAAATCAGTTAAAATAATAGGAGTACATAAGCTATAGGAGGTGGAGGCGGCAGCGTGCACTGTGTCAAACTCACAAAGTGTGTAAAGGTGCCATCATAATAGTGCTCCAGCAAATACCTATGTACGCGTCCACCTAGCAAGTTTATCGACCACTCTGTCATCTTATAGGCACGTGAGTGAGACAAAATCATTACTATATTCTGCGCATACTGGCGATCTATCCATCAATGACTGACATCTCAGCCACTTGCACACTACTATAAAGTCAGTATGAGAAGAGCTCATCATATGGTGGCCGGACAGTAAAATCGTATGTAAGTGTCGATCGCCACCAGTTTTTGTTGACCTACGCTATTGAATGTCGAAACTGTTGAAAACATATGGGTTCCTGGTACCTTTTTTATTGTGACAGAGTTGGATTGTGATGTTGTCAGTGGTGTTGTAGGGATGTGTATGTAGTGACTCGATAAGTTGAAACCTTGCTGTGCCTTCTTACTTACTTATGCTACCCTGGTGTTAGAGAAACGCAGTAAGCTAAACTAAAATTCCGATTTCGTTTCGTTCTTCGATTGCGCAACATCTACTCCACACAACGCTATGCCTTTAAAGCGAACACCACCAAAGAGCAACCAGTTGGCGGGAATTTCAAACACAGCTACGCCACTTACCAACCGCGTAGACGATGAAGTCTTCCAATCTCCGGGTACTCCCACCTATTATGACTCTGAGCCTGATGTCCGTACATCGAGATACGGGAATTTACAATTATCAAGTGGTACGGGAAATATAACCCAAAGAATGAATAAGAGACGAGCTATTGAGGATCTACCACATACGACCGGCTCTAGTGAAATAATGGAAGAGATGCGGAATTTGTTTAAAACGTTTACTGTGGCACAAGAAAGACGATTCGAAAAGTTGCAGGCTTCTATTGAGAACCAAAACATGGAAATATTGAAGAGCTTGGACTTCTTGACAGCTAAATATGACGACGCCATTATGCAGATACGTAGTCTGGAAAACGATAGGAGGGAAGACAACAAGCGTATAATTGCACTTGAAGAAAAAATAGACTCCTTGGAAAAGAAATTACGCTCCACTGGTATCGAAATTCGCAATGTACCGCTGGTGACTATCGACAATAAGACAGAAAGTAAGGAAGATTTAAGTACAGTTGTGAAGGAGCTTGGCAGACAAATGAGCGTTGATATACTCGACTCCGATATAAAAGATATATATAGGACACGATCTAGTACTGGAGCACCTAAGTCTATTATCCTCGAGTTATCGACGGTACCAAAAAAGGAGAAGCTGTTAGATGCGATTAAAAAGTTTAATCTAGGGAAAGATAAGGAAAGAAAACTAACTAAATACAGGACACTTTGGTCTTAAGGATATGCACAGCCCTGTCTATGTCTCGGAGACCCTGTCGAATAAAACAGCGAAGTTATTTTTTCGTGTACGTGAGTTTTCAAAAAGTAATGGTTATTCTTGTTGGACCTCTCGTGGTTTTGTGTATTTGCGAGTCTCTGAGAAGATACGCGTGCAAATTAATTCGGAGTCGGACTTGGTTAAATATCAAAAAAACGTATAATTATTTACTGTTACATTACAATCTTATTGTGGACTATTTTGGAATTGAAATGCATGCTTACCTTTTCTTAAATATATTCCCTAAAATTGTGTTAACCTACATGAAATTTAAACCCTTTGTTATTAATAATTACAACGATTGCTCCGCCAACCAATCAAATCTAGAAAACCAATTCTACTACCTCCAACTGTCTTATTCAATTCTTACATCAACCAACACCGAAGCTCATTTTCACTTTAAATGTTGCAACCAATACTCACTTTTTTTACACTATGAATCTACCGCAGATAAATGTCCCTGTTTTTGTGTCCTCTTATCCTACAGCAAAATTCTCTGACATAAATAATAGTTTCCTCGCATCCGAGTTAGACAACTCTGATAGTGGGGTTTGTACTAAAGTCTCTGATCCATTGTGTTGCATGCAGTTTTTAAGTGGCAGTGCTGGTAATGGAAGGGCCCTGGGTATTTTAACACTAAACATAAGAAGTATTAACCGTAATATAGACCTCCTTCTATCGTTTATCACTAAATTAGATATAGCTCTTGACATTTTGGTGTTAACGGAATGTTGGACGAGCGATCTATCCATTCCGCCGGCTATAAACGACTATAATATGTTCTATACCAGAAATAGTTTGAATCAAAACGATGGGGTGGTCACGTATGTCAAAGAAAGCATAAAGGTCGAGGTGAACGAACCAACTTTTCAGGATGGTAACTGTCTAGTAATCAAAATAGAAAATAGCTATACAGTTCTCTGTACTTATCGTCCGCCCTGCTTCCATAATCCTACGAATTATTTGAATTCATTAGACAATATTCTCTGCCAAATCAAAACTAAAAATGTAATTTTAACAGGTGATATCAATTTGGATACGCTAAGTAGTAACAATTTATCTAGTGAATACTTGATTCTAATGGCCACCCATGGATTGAGACAAGGTGTGACTCTTCCTACTCGACTGGACAGCTGTCTGGACCACTTCATGATCAAGACTCAAGAAAGATGGAAAACTTTGGTCTTCGACCCCATAACAGATCACTCTCCTATATTACTATATATTGATAATGTGGGGCTAAGGCACCAAAGAGCTGCTGTTACTAAACGGACGTTTGATTATGATGGGGCATCCGAAACATTATCTAGTATAACATGGGATGATTACTATGCAATCATAGATGCTAACTTAGCAGCAGAGTTGTTTCTTTGTAAGATTGTCTCGATAGTTGATTTGCATACCGTTACTTCTAAAGTTCCAAAAAAAAGTCAACCACTCAAACCTTGGCTAACGGTGGGTGTGATCAGATCGATCCGTAAAAGAGATAAACTTCACAAGAAACTTAAACGCGCACCTAATGATGAGGAGCTTCTCTCTCGTTACAAGGACTACCGAAATGTATGTCGAAGAGTAATTAAGTTCCTTAAAAAACAATATTACCAGGAACAATTTGCTGCAAATAGTGGTAGTATGAGAGGCACCTGGAAAGTGATTCGTGAGGTGTGTAACCTTAAGCAGAATAGAGAAATCGCAGGAGACCTGTTACAGATCGGTGATTCCCCTGTAAACTCCTTGAATGAGGTAAACAAGTTCTTTACATCTATAGGAAGAAATCTTGCTAATACTACACTAAACAAACTTGATACCAGTGAATCTGCACTTGCGTCGAAAGATTGCTTGCAGTGTGACCATGGACCATTAAATTCGATGCTATTGCTGCCAACGGATCCGAATGAAGTTATTAGCATGATACTCTCATTGAAATCGCGAAGCGCTCCAGGTCAGGACAACATTACATCGACCTTCCTTAAGACCTTTAGCGCAGAGTTAGCTGAACCAATATCCCATTTGTGTAATCTTAGTTTTCAGACGGGGTCCTTTCCTGGGGTATTTAAAAGGGCACTCGTTTCTCCTATCTACAAATCAGGCGACAAGCATCTACCTACTAATTATCGGCCAATTTCACTATTAAGCGCGTTATCAAAAATCCTTGAAAAACTAATGAATAAACGCCTTAAAAAGTTTCTTGAATCTAATGGTATTTTGGCCGATAACCAATTCGGGTTTCGCTCTGAGAGATCTACTGAGGATGCTGTTCTGAAGCTCTGTCATCTTATAACCTCTTATTTGGATAACGGAGAGAGATGTGTCGGAGTTTTTCTCGACCTCCAGAAAGCTTTCGACACAGTTTCAATTCCAATTTTACTGGCTCGACTGGATGCGCTGGGTATCAGAGGGAATGCCCTTGAGTGGTTTCGTGACTACCTGACCGACAGAACTCAATGCGTACGTATTGGAGATCATATTAGTGACCGAGCTGTCTGCGAATATGGAGTACCGCAGGGTAGCACGCTAGGGCCCACCCTGTTTCTTATATATATAAACAGGTTGTGCAAAACTGCAATTGCCGGTGCTGAGTTGCTCATGTTTGCCGATGACACTGTTATACTCTTTCATGGTCGTACGTGGGAAGATGTGCGCAGTATAGCAGAGATAGGTCTACGTGTAGTAACGGCTTGGTTGGAGAGCAGTTTGCTGACACTCAACACGACGAAAACGAAATACTTATGTTTTAGCAAAACTAAAGCATTAGATCCTGGTAGTAACTTCAGTTTGACATTACACGTTCATCCCTGTAATCACACCAATATAACGAATCGCACCGTATGTTCTTGTCCCAAACTTTCTCGTGCTACAAATATCAAGTATTTGGGTGTGATTGTGGATGACAAATTGAACTGGGCATCACATATATCTACACTGGCAATCCGCATTCGAAAATTGATCTATGTCTTTAAAGAGCTCCGCGCTGTAGCAGACATAGACTTGATAATGAGAACCTACAAAGCACTGTGCGAGTGTCTTATAAATTATTGCATAACAGCCTGGGGTGGTGCAGCAAAAACGTCTCTAATTGAGGCTGAACGAGCGCAAAGAGCGGTGTTGAAGGTATCGATGTCTTTAAGGTATCGCTCAAGCACTACACATGTGTATGAGAAAGCGAATGTACTGAGTGTACGTAAATTATTTATATTTCAGTGCATACGTCGTTTTCATCGTGTTGAGGTGCCAAGGTTACATAAATCCTTATTCAAAAAAAGGATAATACGTTGTCCAGTTCCCCACGTGAGGAGTACGTTTGCGCAGCGACAATACACTTTCCTAGCTCCTCATTTATATAATATAATAAATTTTAAACATAATATTATTCATGTAAGTAACTATAAAGTCAAACGTGTGATGTTTGATATTTTAAAAGAATATGATTATGACAGTGCTGGGGGTCTTCTTTGTACGACTGCTTGATTTCTGTAGTCCTAGTAGTGGTAGCAATGCTTAATCGCATTTGTATACATCAAGTATGTGGTATGAACCGTGCGCGCTCGCTCAAATCTTTCATACACACCAAAGACAAGAAAACACTACTCACACACCCACACATGCACATTTTATTCTGATGTTCAAGACTTTTATAGTGATAGCACAAAGTTATGTGCAATTACCCGCAATGAAAGATGATCAATATAATAACACATCTTTAGATAACAATATTATTTAGATAATAATATTAACTTTTGTTAATTGTGCAATAAAGAGTATTTGATTGAATGATTGATTATATTTCTCATTACATAACAATAGAATACTTTCTTTGGTTGTTTAAAATAATAATTAATAAGTATCTTTCGCTTTGGTTATTCTTCTTTTTATTTATGACTGAGCAATCGTTGGTTATAGAAATTGTTAAACTTATAAGCTAGTTTAAGTTTTGGTGTCTTTTTCTTTTAGGGTTAACTTAAAGTTAAAAATTTGAAATTTTCTCTTTGATCAATTATGTCAACTATATCATTGTTTTGTTTAAATAAAAACTAAGACTATTTTTGGGAAGAAACTGCCTACTGTAACACAGTGAAAACTAGTACAGTTGGCAGAACTTCATTGTTAAAGTGCTGATATATACATGAAATAAAGAGATTTATTATTTATTATTATTATTATCATCATCATACAGCTAGGTACAGGACATCCACTGTTGAACGTACATAGATTTCCAGAGCGACCGGTTCGAAAGTCCCACATTGCGCTTACCGTTGGTTATTGTTCTCCACTCTAGAAGTTTTATGCACAAACTGACCCGAACACCCCAACATATTTGGGAGACTGGCTATCTTATCTCTGACAATCGGAACATAACGGTGTGATTGAGGTCAAGTGCTAATGCTAATGAATGGAACATGGCGCCATTTAAATTTACACACTCTTTAGGATAAACAATCACGCTTGCTTCATGCCACAGCAGTCTGTACAATCTGAACTACCTTTTTTCGCGGGGAACGATTTACTTCCTACCATTCTGTCCAGTCTGCCCTTAAGGGTAGCGAAGGCGTTGTTGCCCACGACAGAGGCGCTGAGCCCATCCGCTAGGCTGGGTACTATCGGCACCGACATAGGCCGACCCGCCTGTAACGCCTTCATCATCTTCGGCACCTTCGCACATTCCGCACCCTGAGGCGCGACAAAACTGCAGGTCAGCAATGTATATAAATTCATAAGTAGGTACCTACCTAGTGTGGGTGCCTACACCCACACTAGGTACCTACCTATCCTCCTACCTACCTATCGATCCTACCTATAGGATCTATGTGAAATGGTAAATTATGTTGGATCAAACCAAGCTTAATAATGAAGAGGCACATTAAACTCGGTCACGGTCACGAGGTATAGAGGAGACTTGAAAACGCTTACTGTCTGTCGGATGACCCTAGTCACACAAATCCAACAATCCGAACTGAGTCCGTGATTAGTGTATTATGGCTATTTAATATTGTGGTTAATATAGTCTCTAGTATTAGAAATAGGTTAATATGTAATTTCACTAAAATCAATACAAAGCTGACGAAGTGACACCTGGAAAGTTGGAGGTTGAAATAAGCACGCGATATAGATAGTTTAGATTTCTACTCGGTTACTAAATTGACGTTTAAGATACAAAATAAATTGTCGACATAATACGAAATATATTAAAGTAATCATACGAATGACGTCATGACACGACGAACGAACAAAATAACGTATCTATATTGAAGCAATGAATTCGCGCGCATCATCCTCGGCCACATCGTCATTTTCCATCAGGTGAGATTGGGGTCAAACGCGTATTCAGTTATTAAAAAAAAATATATTGTAATTAAATTCTTTTCAGAATCCTAATTTACGGGAAAGTCACGAAAATCTAGATCCTACGCTTGTACGAGAATGGTCGAGACGCGGACAATAGCACACCAAATTCTAATCTCAGACGCGTATGAAACGAGTCCAAAAGGAGTCGATGCGAGGACGAAGGGCCTAACTCCGTGTTTTATAGATGGAATCTCACATAAACCAGACACGAGCACTTGAGCTTCTTACAAGCGACGAGTACGGAGGCCAGCAGTCCGCCCGACGCGACGGGCACGATCACCGCATCGGCTTCGGGTAGCTGCGTGATAATCTCCAGCCCAACCGTGCCTAAGCCCGCCATCACTTGTGGATCATCCGAACTATAAGTATATAAAATATTTAGTCAATCTATAAACATTATATGTATTGCAAATCATCATTGTTATACCGTCGTCCCATTTGTCTGGTGGTTACCTAATACAATTTTTTCTTTTCTGTCGAAACGGTGGCTGAAGTGCTTGAGAGCCGCCACTGAACTGTGAATCAATTGGGCACTAGCTCCCTGTGTGCTCTGACAGCTCGATAGCGTGTTCTAGACGCGAGTGAACCCACCCGTGCTATATTATGTGAGACCTCTAGTACCTACTTTATGGCTGAATGCCGCTACCAGTCAACATAAATAAATTAATATTTCGGACACTTACACCAATCATCTAGTCTCAAACTAAGCAAATCTTGTACTATGGATTGGTGTAGTGGATAGTCACCCTATCAGCGAAACCAACGGTTGCGGGTTCGAATCCCGTATTAATGTTCGTATTCATTACAGAAACATTTACCTCTCGCGGGATTTGAACCCGCAACCGTTAGTTTCGCTGAAAGGGTCACTGTCCACTACACCAATTAGTCGTAAACGTAAACTTTATCTAAGATTTATTTAATTGAAAGATGAGGACATACGACTATTATCCAAATTATTTCAAACCTAAGCAACAACTGCTTGCTGTCCCGATAGACCTTCTTGGCGTAATTGATGGCGTCAGCAACGGTGTCGCCGCAGAGTACCACATCGGCGCCGAGCTCCGAGCACCGCTGCGCCTGCGCAGGTGGCGTGCGGTCCGGTAGGACTACTGTCACCTATGCAAATTACAGGCTGGAACTAAGGAACTAAGCACAAAGTTAGTATAGAATCCAATCAGATAATACATATATACATATGTTGAATACCTTACACATTACTCTCATTCTGGCTTCGCCGCAGTCGGACGAAACCAGACGAAATAACTCAATTATATTAGGCCGGAATCTGAGGTCGCCAAAAATGAGGAACCACATATAGAAGCCTCATACTCCGGCCTAAACCAATTGAAATAACTCGTCTGATTTTTATAGGTATATTATTGTTGCTGTATAGTGTTTTATTTTTTTATTAAAGTTTTTATTAAAGTTTTTGATTTTTAAATGTATTTTAACCGTAGTTAGGATTTTTAATATTCTCTTGGAGTTTTTATTAAGATATTATTTAAAAAAACATTGATACCTATTTTTGAATTTCATTTGACATCCATCTCTTTGTGGTGCCGGAATTACCTATTTGTTATCAAGTGTGACAAAATGGCTGCTAGCGTCCGTCATATTGATTTTTTCATGACGTCATATATCCTATTTGCGTCAAATCAATTGAACGAATGAACCTTAGACAAAATGGCGGTGACCACCGGCAGTTCAACCGTTTCATCATCTTCAAACATAAAATATAAACCTACCGGCACCCCAACAGCCGCGCCATGATAAGCAGCTCCTAACGCCATATTTCCGCTGGAAGGCACGATCACTCCTCTATCGCAGATGTCGTCGCCAGCTGCTATAAATGCATTACGAACGCCACGTTCAGCGCAGCTATACCGAAAAATTATTAAACGTTAATTGATTACCTATATCTACCAAACTAACGGACAACCGACATGTAATCGACGAAGTTAACTACAGTTGTCGTATGTCGTATCGGTAATATAGGTGCGCGTGCGCTACCTCAGCAGATTGATTTTGGACTGAGGACAAATTTGCTGCGAGAGGAGTCCTTGCTGCTCTGTGGATGCAGGCGTTGACAATAGTGGATTCACTGTAGTCGACTGTAGTTCCATTGTAGTCGACAGCAAGACGTAAAAGAAACAGGACACGAAATACTTTCACACTAATTAGGTTACCTACTTCTAACTTTGCTGGATCTCATTCTACACAGTCGCCGTCAGCAGAAATCGAAGATGCCGCCGAACAGCAAACGACGACCGTCAACGATTGCACCTCATTTTATCGATGACACAAAATATCGTTCGTTTGGTAGCGCCCTAAACTAAGTACCTATGCCATGAGTGATGGGCATGCGTAATAGGGTAGCGTGCGTACAGTCAAAGGTCTATAGGTAGGTACAGATGATGCAGCGAGCAATTAGTGTCTTGGCTCTTGACGCTTTTGCCCTTAAGTTTAAAGGTGCTAACTTGCTGATTTGTTCATAGGTAGGTACCTACAGCCTTACCTGCCAGTATATTGCAAATTTTCACATTTCAGGTAAATATCGTAGTCCATATATTTACTGAGTTTAGCTTCCTGAAATTATTCATTAATGTAAAATTATTTCCATGAGTGAGAACCTAAGTTTTAAAAATAATATTAACAACGTACACAGAGGGGAGTGTGTATTGTAGCGCCTTCAATACGTTCCGCGGCTTGCTTTATCTCATTATATGATAAAATATGAGGTTCACAAAACTCTGGGTCATCCTCCTAATTAAAAAAAAAAAACATTAAATTATAAACAATACCTGCCCAATAATATAACAAGAGGTAAGCTTTTGCTCAAATCAATTTCAGTGTGAATCGACCCCCACTGCTGGTTCTATCTACTTAGTCACAGTCATCCTTCTCACGCCATTCTGTGAATTTTTATTATTGGCTACAATTGGACATATTTACCATTGGAATAATTTAATCTTTTCACTTTACTTTTTTGCAGTGGGTATATGTATAAGTAGGTAGGTACAAAATAATTTAGTTGATAAAATAAGAAAGTCCAAGAGTATTGAGAGTAAAATGACACTTGAAGGAATTACCACTTATTTAGTCTGTACTAGTGATCTGTCTGTCTTGACAAGTATAACAATATTCTCTATGGTTATGTATTATGCGTAGACAAGGTAGACAGATGTCGATTCGGATGTACACCTACTAAAATTGGTTCTTTCTCCCTGGAACAGTACGATGCGACGCCACCACTCTAAAACTGGTTTTAGTTTAGTTTTTTAGTTGATGTACATCCGAATCGACACCAATTACTATGTTCTGTCAAGGTCAACAAACTATAATAAACGAAAGGAGGAGCAAGACAAGAACAAAACCCACACGACCAGCCATTCTGAAGAAACTTCAGAACAATAGGTACAACCGCCGGCACCTGACCTTATTCGGGAAGCCGTTCCCATGAGACATTCCTGCCACTCGAGAGGGTACGGAATACGGGCAATAATTCACACACGGGATTGATGCGGGTTGGTGGATTTGTGTAATAGTGCTCGGTCACCTGAGTCTATTTTTTAAGACGCTACACTATTCGACTTTACTTAAAGATTGCCTTCAATTGAAAACATCCGGAACCAATAACTACTCATCGTTAACTTCGCTATAAATAATAAATATCCTTGGATATGCACACAATCCCATCTAGTTCCACTTAAGCAACTATAGGCTTGTGTCGTGGATACCAGATGGTTGATACTACTTTTTTTTTATTTATTATAAATGAAAACATCCATAACTCGGGTACACAAGTCCATATTCATCATACAAACATATGCCCCTAGCGGGATTCGAACCCGCGACCTTTTGGTATAGTGGTCAGAGTTTCTAACTACTATACCATACGCTAATTGAAAACGAATAGTGAATGCGACTACGCCATCATGAGTGCTTCTGCGTCACGAGTGTTTCGAACTCTCTATATTATTTATTAGCAGCGAAATATGACATCAATTTTGGTCTACGACTATTCGTAGACCAAATATCAAGTTCAGCCAATAATATATTAATATGACAAGTTGTAGAGGTAGGGATAGAAGTCGATAGATGAACAATATCTATATCTTAGACCAACAAATAGACCGGATTCTTCATCTATCTTCATTCTTCCCTGCTGCGGTTTTCATCGCTTTCCGGTCGGTATATTTTTCCGAGCGTTAGCGCTTGCCTTCTTATCTCAAAGAAACGAAGAATCCAGCTAAGGCAAAAACTTTCCACAATAATGAAACTAAATAGGTACCTTGTAAAATTATATATATTAACGTCAAAATACTGAATAAATAACTTTGTTATAAAATTACCTACTTGTTCAGAGAAAACGCATTTGAATTACTAATTTGGAAAACTAATATCACACTATAATAAAATGAGATTGAGGGTAGTCTTTTAGCAACTTCTTCTCCAGTTCCTTGGCGTGATTTAAATCGCATGTTTCGATTAGCATATTTACCTGAAAATAAAAAAAAAACGCAATAGTAACTGTAAATTTTTCGACCTTGGTTTTCAACCTATACCTGTCGTACCCTTTTCTGACGGATTACTTCATTTTTACGCAAGTGATACGAGTACGTATCACCTATATAGAACTCAAAATTTGTCTTACCGTTATACAACACTTGAAAAACCGTTTGTACAACACCTGGCTGGTCCAGCTATACTCAAACTAGGCTCTTAGGCGCGACCTGCATGTTTTTCGCTACATAGCGGGAAACGCTGCTACGCGCTACGTCATAGCGTAGTCAACAGTTAAGTGTTAAGTATGTTATGTATATGTCGTAGGCAAATGGATAAACTAGTCATTCAATGGAATGTCGAAGCGGAGCGTTATCTAATTTATCCATCTGTCTACGACATATGAATGATTTGAATGAACGAAGAGTCCAGCAAGGTATGGAAAGTAGAAACAGTTCAAGAGGCAAGCCGTATTTATAATTCCTTACACACATCAAGCGCTAACTGCATTAAATAAATACGCTTATAGAAAGCTAAGGCGATCGTCGCGAACTTGTCTCGTTCTAGCGGATAATACAAGTGTGAATAACAAAGTGAAATTTATCCGCCTCCGTGGCTCAATGTAAACAACACAGGGTTTACAAATCGAAGGTCGCGGGGTCGATCCCCAGCGGAGTACATATTTAGTACTCGATTTGGTTGATGGTTGGGCATTTTAAATGTCCGCCTGGCTTGCTACCGCCATCTTATCTAAATCTGCCGCCAAAACAGCAATTTTAATAGCATTGTTGTGTTCCGAGTGTTAGAGATATGATGAGGTTTCCTCCACTCCCTCAAATAAGATGAGGTTTCCGGATCAGTACGCTTCCACCTTCGGCGTCGTCTTCACTTAACATCATTTGTGATTGAGGTTAAGTGCTAACCCGTTGTGCATAAAAAAAGACATCGTGCTTTAACCAAATGCGTTCGGGCACGAAGCTGGGCACGTCAGCACCTATAACAGAAGACAGGGCGTAACTAACAGAGGTGGTGAATACATCGCGCTTCATCCAGGCCCGCTCGGGCACGAAGCTGCGCACGTCGGCGCCCATGTCGTGCACGCGGCCCAGCAGGCGCGCCATGGCGCCGGGCACGTCGGGCAGGGTGGCCGCGAACTTGACCAAGCGTCCCTCCGCCGCCATGCCGCGGTCGATCACGCGTGATATGCGAGCGCTGTTTATGTTTCCGCCGGTGAGGACGCACACCACGCTAAAGGCACGAATGATATCCATGGTTTAAACCATCTTCAGAGCACAAACTTACGATACTTACATAACATACATAAAGGTTTTAGGCAATAAGCTGATGGTAGCAGTAGTAGATAAGAATAGTAATGTCGAGTCGTCAATTAGTTAGGGGTTCCAGGTGAACGTGCTTCCAACAAGCCAAAGCTTGTGGATAAATTCAGTTATCTCATAGAGAGAGACCCATTATTATTATGTTGGTAAGAGTGGTGATTGACCTGAAACGTGATTAGGCAGGTAAACTCTTTTACTTTAATAATTAGTCTCACTTTTTCCCGCTAAGTTCTGGCACTTTGTTGGCTAAGATAGCGGCCACGGAACAGGCGGCGGCTCCTTCCACGACCATCTTCTCGCGCTCCATGAGGGTGATCATAGCACGCGCGATTGACGTCTCGTCCACTGTTAGCTGGAGACAAAGCCAATAATGTCAGTTAGTATGATTAATATATTAGATATGAATCATAATAACTGGGTGTGTCAAATGCTGCACCCAGTGGAGGCCGAGGATTTGTCGCATAAAGTACATTGACCTATACGTGAGACAACAGACGGTATATTGGCAGAGCAATAGCTTAGAATGTGGCGTCTTTTGTGAGCATCCGATTACCGGCCAGGAGTCAGGGATATAAGCTATAAGTATGAATGGATGGATGGAGTAATAGTGGATTGTATTAATAATAAACTAATAAATAAGCACGCGATCTCAGTGAACGATTTTTCATAATTTTCGGGAAAAATAAATTACCTATATTTTAGCAAGTTGTTCATAAGTTAAATATGACGCGATCTCATGTCAATACATCCAAAAAGCGTCCCAGAGGCCAAAATCACATTTTGAGGTATTTATTACAATGAAAACTGATCTCCACAAAAGGTTTATGCTTACACCTATTAGCCCAGGGAAAATACGGTTGGACCTTGCAAAAACAATTAACCGTGATTTTCTTGAAACATTTAATAAAGTGTTGTAAATGTAGTAATAATTGCTAAAAATAAAGCATTTGTAAGAAATGCATGTAAATAAATAAGTTAAAGTTGAAAAATGTGTTTATTTAAAAAAAATGCTCAATTGATGGGTATTGCTTTAAATTCCAAACATTTAGGGAAATTATCGTTACAAAATATTAGTTCTCATTTTTATTTCTGCAGCTCGACGACATTTTCAGCTAAAACACATGCATGCCTAACTATAACATGCTTAGTTTTTTATCCATCAATAAGTTTAACAAAAGTGTTTAACAAAAGTCTGTCTAATTAAATATCAGTTAGTATTTATTGTTATTAAGATACAAATTAAAAATAGGGGTTTCTGAAAAAATCTAGACTGAGCGCTCGTTTTTATAGATTTAATTATTCAAAATTACAGCTCTAAATACCTCTATAAGATAGTAATTATATAAATTGGTTCTGAATTATGTCTAGCCAAGCTAATTTTTCACCGTATTTTCCCTGGGCTATATTAATTCTTTAGCTAATTCTGAAATCTTAACCATTTTGTCCAGATATCCCCTGATGATGTTATATGCATTGTAACTGGCGATGACCTGGGCCAAACTGTCTGCGATTGTTGGGTTCACCTTCACCATAGTGGGCTTCTTCTCCTGCAGTGCTCTCGTTACAGCCGGCGCTGCGGCGCACTCCACGCCCTGTAAAGTGAATGTAGGAAAGAATTATTTTTATCAGAATTTAAGTAGTAAAAACAGAGAGATCGTTCCAATGGGGAAGTACCTAGATTATTAGAGCTCGGATAGAAAGGTAGCGGTTATAGGCAAAAATATACCAACTTACATACGAATAATGTATGAGAGAGATTTTCTTTAACACGTTAACTGCCGCGACGCAGACACAATTGAAAATCAATTGTTTTCCGGTCACCGGTGACCGGCGTGGCGCTCAAAGTCTTAACTGACTCAATCGCATACTTTATCACTTAAAATATTACTGGTAATTAAGTTCTCATAAATATAAAATAAGAACATAAATAATATTTAATTAATTTATCGGTGTCAGTAGACGCATATTGCGTTTGTAATTACTATCCAATTGTCTCAGTGAATAAATATTGTATATGTCTATGTTCAAAGTTCTTTATTGTGTACATAGCTATCTATGTCCAATAAACGCAACCTATCTCAAATTTATTTTAATAAAAAATAAAATAATGTTTTGCGGATCACTAAGTGGGAAAGTGTTCACAGAGAAGCAAAGGAACAGACGTAGAACTAAAAAGCAATAACCACTTTTTTTCGGTTCGCCTACTGACCGTCGAATTTGGAAAAACAGATTAGCGTATAAATCAAACGTGGTCCTCTCCATAGGAAATTTAATCCGAGATTCGCCCCAGGAAGCTTTCACACCGCAATGAAATGATTAGAAAATAGAAAATGTAACTTAAAGCGAAACTTAATGGTGGCAATGACGGCAACTACTCTTACCATAAGGGATGCCAAAGAACCGGTTGCTTAAATTTTAGAAGCTGTTGATCGATGCAAGGCGGACCTGATGAAGGTGGCAGGCAGTCGCTGAATGCATGCCGCTTCCAACCAGTCGCAGTTCCAAGCTATGGGGGAGGCCTATGTTCAGCAGTGGACATCCTGTGGCTGATATGATGATGAATACGTCGTAAGGAGTCGATGAGAAAACACGATTTATAAAATTGTATAATCCTCATTGCAGAAGAGAAATAACGTTGAATAGGTTCACCGAACATTACACGCACCTCTACAATTCTTACGTATGATTAGGTCAAGCTTTTAGTATATAGCGATTGTATGTACATACGAGTATCATTTACGAGACCATTAGGTATACGCCCGTCAATCGAACCTTGCGGTTCCTTTAACGTTACCTTTAGAGCATGGCGAGCCTTGCCAGTGCTGACTTGTGCTATTGTTATCTAAAATATAAATTCAGTTTCGAAGGGAAAATGTAAAAAAGGACCTATGCAGTTGTCTGAACAACGATCCAGGGAAATTTATTTTAATTATGGAAGATTAGCATGGCGCTTATGATGGTGACCGAAGTAGATGCAGCAGATGATACTGCTGCTAAGCGCGAGTACCCTGATATTCAGTTGTGTAGGTACCCATTTGCTCCATTTCTACTCAGTAAAACAGTAGATGAGGATACAGAACTATACTACCCCTTTCTGAACGCGATGCGCTATTGGGCGCCGTCGTCGTTGTCTGTCGGCGCTAGACGCCAACATGAGATGGGGCTTAAGTCTAATTCAGACGCTCAGTCGTCGTTCGATTAATGGCTGGAAGTATGCCACACTATGTTGGTTCATACGTATATTAAGCAGTTGGGCTTCAGACTCTTGACGGCGAGCACGAGGCTGGCTACGAGGCCGCCGCTGCCAACAGGGCAGATGATGGCATCCATCTGGTCCAGTTGCGTGAGTAGCTCCAGACCCACAGTGCCGTAGCCCGCGATGAGATCCAGCCGATCCGATCTACAGCAGCAACACACAGCAATACTAATTAACTATATAGCACTAACAGCATATTAATGAGACATCAGTAGAGATATTGTAACAAACTATCAAAAAATTTCACTTCTCAGTCTCAAAATAATTGCACTACTTTAACACGATATCTGTTCCGATCTTTTGCCAATGTTTAAAATATCGGAATCGATTACAACTTTTTGAGGTGAGTGACAGTAGCGTGCTCAAGAATGTACAGAGCTTCCGTCTTCACAAAAATGCTTAAAATTTTTGACAAACCGTTAGTATCATAAATATTTCTGGCAACACTGCCATTGCATTTTTAACATACATACATAAATTAGCGATCTTTATCCCAAATGAGGAGGTCAGATATAAACGAAACTAAAGCGTTTCAAATCATAGAGTGGCATTAAAAATGACGACAATATGACGACCTTGTGCTAGCTAGGTGGTCAGAGATATCCCAAACATAAGCGTGTGGGCGTCCCAGACATTAAAAGTTTAATGCTTAAAACAATATCCACAGCTCACCTTTCGAAATATACAGAAATGCATACATAACAGGAGGTGAGCTCATCCTACCTTTAAAGCGTACAAGTCTATAGATATTTTTTGTTTGCTGGAAAGTCCCTTAGTCGCCTTTTACAACACCCACGGGAAGAGTTAGTTTCTTTTGACGTGCCGAAAACACATTTCATTTTTAACACAGGTTTACCTATAATGTTTTAAGGATATTTCAATATGACCCGAAACGAAATAAGTTTATTTGAAAACTAACGACTAATTACTAAATTTCTATTAACAAAAAAGATAATCACCCATGCACATATTTAGAGCCAATCTCATCGCAGTAGCTCAGAGCGTGTAGACCTGCTTCGTTTGAACAGTTACCAAATATTTTCACAATAGCGAAGTTCTCCTTGTATCGCTGCCTGTCGGCGAGTGGACAGTCCTTGGACACCACCACGTTCATGGGAACAGAGTGTTTATGGCCGTAGTACGTCATGGCAGAGATAAAGTTTCTTCCGCCCGAAATTGTGCATCCTTTGCTCTTCTCTGAAGGGGACATACATTGCACCACGTTGCACGCTCCTCGAGCCTTAAAACTGTTCAGAACAGACGATATTTTGATGTCAATAAATTTTTATGCACGGACTCAAAAGCACCATCATGAAAGTTACACTAATATAAGGTCCTAATTTATTAATCCCACCATTGAACATGTGTCCTTGTAAGTCTAAAGAATTCCAAATTAATTAGGACCCATGTGCTAGATCATATTTCTGTAACCGAGTTAACAGTGTAACAATCAATAAAGTGTTTCTAAATAACACTTACGTGGAAACATTTGAAAACGCTCAATCTCAAACCTTCGAAACTCTTACAACTTCGAAAACGGCAAACAATCAAACGAATTCAGTTGGTCTGAGTAGATTTGGGAAATGGCAGCAGGTCCTGAAGTTGTCTGGGACCATTCATAAAATCAGGGATTTTAACTGTTACCATAATGAATGTTTTTAATACTGTTTTGGATTTGTACTCGAAACATGACTTATGTGTAGATCGCGCGATGGCCGCGGGCCCAGTGCGGATGTGTGTCAGACTATATCAGGCGACCAATCAGTGAAGCCGCCCCTGTTAGCCACCGACTTTAATTAAAATAGACACTTTATTGAAAATTCAAATCGGGCAATTGTTTTAGTAACTTAAGTCATATAATTGTACTTAATTTGAACAACATTTTTTCAAGCATAACTGAGAAAAACAGGAATTTAAGTATTTTTAGACTACTTTGCAATTATTTTCTATCGGGTGAAGTTTATGTATTCATGTTTTGGAAACAGCCATTAGGTCAGAAATACGATCAATAATGATAACTAATTTTTCAGTAATTATATGAGCTTATAGGTTTTACACAACGGACCTCATTCGGTTCAATTTAGATGATTCAGCCTCTTAACGACTGCCTTCAACTGAAAACAACCGGGACCGGCCGGGAAGCATGGAAACACTCGTATTAAAATGTCACTAATGGTCACTAGTCGTCAGTGGTGTCGATTCGGATGTACACCAACTAAACTAAATTAAAACCAGTTTTGGAGTGGTGCCGTCGCATCGTTCTGTTCCAGGGAAAAACATGTGTACATCTGAATCGACACCATTGTCGTGGGTGGGTGGGTACATGAAGACAGACAGTGAACTCAACACAATAGCTTTTTATTATTATGACTATGACTGCAGCACTGTGTCCATTAGTGTGCCAAGTTACGTTTGGACATAGAAAGAAGTTCTTATACGAATACTCGTATAAGAACTTCTTTCTATGTCCAAATAATCAATCGGATGCTACTCTATAGAATCACTGTAACTGTTCTATTTATATATTTACACCTTACAACCAATAATACAACTCTTGGATTTGCTGCAAGGAGAGGCAGTTTTTTTATATGAGAGGGCGGCAAACGAGCATGCGGGTCACCTGATGGAAAGCAATCACCGCCGCCCATGGACACCCGCAACACCAAAAGGGTCACAGATGCGTTGCCGGCCTTTGAGGAAGGTGTAGGCTCGTTATTGGAATATAGTAGTTGGAAATGGTTATCAAATCCTATGGAAGGATAAGAGATTTTTCTTGACTGAAGTTTGAAATTTGGGCCATGTACGCGTGATAGTGCGAATTTAAATTAAAAACCATTCAGCAATAGAAACTAAAGTTAATTAACAAATCATGTCCATTCTTACCTTCCTGTGTGTTGGAAATTCTCACATTTCAAAAATACGTTACAAAACTTTTGCCCAATGTGTTTTGCTTCCTAAAAGATTATCAAAAGAAATTGAATCATGTGGCAAAGTACTTATTAAACAATATGTAGGTAACTAACTAAACTAGCAACATTTTAAATACATATATACATTACCGACTAGAGCATAGCTCTTAGGCCTATATTTCAGAATGTTGCTCAATGTAGATCTGCGCTTGAGCATAGTTAGAAAGATATGCCGCTATACAATTTACATAAAGCTATCCCTTTGCGGAAATCTCTGCTTGAGTAACATTCAGTAATACAAGACTTAAGTTGAAGAGAGATATAAAGTCACGACCTTTATCCTAAATTTGACCGCCTCCGTGGCTCAATGTAAACAGCATTGGGTTTACGATTCGGAGATCGCGGGTTCGATCCCCAGCGGGGTACATGTTTAAGTACTCGTTTTGGTTGGTGGTAGGGCATTGTAAATGTCCGCCTGGCTAGCTACCACCATCTTATCTAAATCTGTCGCCAAGCAGCAATGTTAATAGTATTGTTGTGTTCCGGTTGTCAGATATAAGATAGCCAGTCCCCTGGATGTGTTGGGGTTTCCCGGTCAGTACGCTTCCACCTTCGACCTCATCTTCACTTAACATCAGGTGTGATTGAGGTCAAGTACCCATCCGTTGTGCATAAAAATACACAAAGCTATCCCTTTGCGGAAATCTCTGTTTGAGTAATATTCTGTAATACGGGACTTAAGTTGAAGAGAGAGATATAAGTCAAATAGGGTGGTCTGAGATATCCCAAACATTAAAAGATTAATAACTTGAAACAATATCCACGGTGAACCCATCGCCGTTAAACCGTGCAAGTCTATAGATGTTTTATGGTGGAAAGTCCCATAGTCGCATTTTACGACATCCACGCGAACCACTTTTAAAGTAAAATTATGTTGCAGCCGTATATCGTTAAAGACATGTGAACTGCGGGTTGATTAGATTTTCTTGTGAAACTAACGGCTGTATTAATAAACCAATCTCAATACAAGTCTTCAGGCTGTATCAACCGAGATGCGGCTTAAGCAGTTGACGCTATCTCAAGCTCCGTGCTAATTTATAAACCAATCTTGAGGTCTACTCAGCTGAGATCACTTTTCAAGTATTCGCCTCAGCGGCGAATGAATGATAGTCTTGAGTTTCATATATAAATATGCGCACCTCTCAAGTGAGTGCTTTTCAGGTCTCAAGTTCGGTTTATTATTCAACACGTATACTTGAGACCGGTCACAAGACTGTTCTATCTTGAGAATGATTTATTAAGACGGGCCTTACGAGCCCAAGTAATCACTTATTTTAATGACTATAATGACATACTGACAAAACCATAACCATATAATGAAATACATACAAAACCATATGTTCGCGTTTGACCTCACTATATTAGATAATAATATGAAGGACTAAGTTAAGACTATGTAAACCTTGCACGTATCTACTAATTCGCTTTGGATTTAAAAATACTACAATTATAAGTTTTCGGGAAGACCGATATAGAAGTGTTTCCACTCTTTTATCCTACGGATGAGCTCTATAACCATAGATAATATCCCATTTTCGCTGGGTAGTCTAGTATAGATAACCAATCCAACTAATATAATAAATGCGGACGGATTTGGATGAATTTTGGTTAGTAGACAGTCTAGGACCTGGATTAACATTTATATGTTAAATTATTGGCTGAACCGATTTTGATGAAATGTTCCATGTATACGAAGTTGCAGGCAACAGCTAGTGGTGGAATAATATCGAGTAATAGTCTCTTTGTGAGTAGGTGATTGCGAGTAACTATGCTATGACTTAAAACAGTGGTAAATTCACATTCTTCATGCACATAAAATATTGTTATAACTGAGAACTTACAACAATGGGGGTGAATACAACGTCTTTTTTTATCCTATTGTGAGCATCTTGAATGTCCTGTAGTTTTAATTTTATTTTGCTTACAGAGTCTGATGCGTCTTCAGTTTCCTAGGAAATAATTGTACAAGTTATTAAACTTACTTAGCAAAAACATACCAATCAATATTTCACTTGCGCAATTTCTCAAATGTCCATCTCTTCCGCTATTTAAAAAAAATTTGGGCAACTTAAATAACATCTAACATCACAACAAACCAATCGAACAATATATTGACGATTCATAACAATGAGGATTCACTTGCCCAGTGTGGCAAATCACCAAGGAAAACAAATGTAAATTACTCAATCACTATACAGTAAAGACTTAGAATATGGGCTTGTATTGTATACAGAATATCTCGAAAGTTGACGATAATCCTTTAGGATCCACTTAAAGACATCAAAAAATCAGATGTTTAAAACTATTGCATTTTTTTGGTATTTGAGGGAAATCCCACCTTCGATCAGTTTTTAATTTGCCATTCCTGATTTTTTTTTTAATTTTTGCTAAATATTACTAAATAGTGCTGTTAACGATTGCACATCAAATTAAATGAGAAAATTGCTTACCCTAATCTACTTATGTTTTGTAGGTAACTTAATTTCAGTAGGTAGGTACCTAGATACCTACTTAGTTTGACTTCTTCTTGGCGTAAAAAAATGTCATAATCATATCATTTATTGCTCATCTGGTAAATATAGGATATTAAAAACACATTTTAAATAGTGAGGGCACTGCAATGTCTTAGGTATTTATTATTACTTATTACATAAATACATAAATCTTGATTATAACCAAAATTATTATTAGGCATATAAAGTAATATTAAAATTGGAATAAAATAAAAATTATTATAATATAGGTATCTATTCAAAAATCTCAATAATTTATATAGGTAATTTAAGTAACGTTAATCTCTATTGTGTGAAAGAAAAAATTATATTCTTTATTCTCAAAAATCTCTTGCAATTTAAAAATCAGCAGTTTGAAATTAAAAATTCTTTTAGCCTATGACGAAATAAGGTTTCTTTATCAATTCTTTGGATGCGTAATGGTATTTTATTGTATATTTTAATAGACATATGGTATGTACCTGAGCTCACAATATGATATTTTGTGAAGGGAACAGTCAACCCATCTCCATAGCGCAGGTTATAGCGTGAACAGTGATCCTTAACTTGTGAGGACTGCCTTATTTCTCTTAACAAAAACGCTAATTTCAAAAATATATCTTTAGTTTAATAAAGTGAGATCTGCATCTCTCCATTTGGGTTATGTTAACTAAAATTCTAATACATTTTTCTGAAGAATGATGGGTAATATCTACCCCACAGGATAATTCTATTTTTCAACCATGCGTGCGCATAATAGGCACAAATTGCGGTTTTTAAGTCAAATGTACTACCCCAGAGCTGCCCATGAATTTAAAAAATACGTTATAAAAAAAATTGTATAAATAGTTAATATAGTTGTTATCAAATAGTTATTATATAGACAATCTAAAGTAGTGGTTAGAAACTCTAACTGCTGTACAAGATCTAGGGTTCGAATCCCGGTAGAGGCATATGTTTGTATGATGAATACGGATGTTATGGATGTTTTATTTATAACAGGTATAGGTATATTTCCAAAAAAAGTGCTTAGTGTGGAACTAGATAACATATATTATTTATTATTATTTTTATGGACGAAAAAAAGTTATTACTATTTGAATTGTAAAAGGCCCATTTTCTATATTTTTTTGTGACTATTCTTACCTACTAGTACTTTTTATTAATATAAGAAAATATCAAAATTATTAAAATAATAACTTACAATTTTGTTCTAGTAAAGTGGCTCATTATGGTAGATCGTAAGTTCACCTACACCCCCTTACAGGATATCGTCAAATTACGATACACCTAAATCTACTTTGTCGATGAATATATTACCTTGAAAATATGAGCGGATTCATTAAGGTACTCGTGTCGCCGACGCATAGCTCTTCGTATTCTAATAGCAAAGTTAAGGCGCGGTCAGCCCTTGACTTTGGGTGACTAATATATTTTAGTAGCTTTGACCTAAGAATGTTTGCGTATTTGGGAGGGCACGTCCCGGTTGTTTTCAACTAAATCGATGGTCTACAGGAACGACTGGAAATACTGATTGCTCTAGAACCCCGTAGTGTAGGTATCTACATGGCTAGTGCGAGGACGCTGAGCTCCAGCAGTGGGAAAATAAGGTTATTGATAAGTGATCTAAAATGAAGTAAGGTACCTCTTGCTTACCTCTTCCTTATCAACTGGAAAGCTGTCTCCTATGACGTGCCAATATACAGGTTCTATGGGTTTGTTAATTTTCTTAGACATGTTTTTCTTGTGTTTCTTCAGCATTAAAAATTATTGTAAAAGTTAAAACAATTCAGATAATTTTATATTATTAATTTTGATGCAATTAATTCTTATTTTTTATAATTCATTACAGTAATAATATGTTACCCACCGACAATTTGTAATTTTAACATTTTTTATTGAGATTTTGAGACAAGTAATTGAAAGACCTTGATTTGATGTGAGAAGTGACAGGTGTCGGGATCGTTTTTACGTATATGACAGGGCGTAAGTCGGATTCTTCTTTCTAAACTTTTTAACTATTCTGGTTCATAAATGTTTGCATTAGACATATCACAGCCTCCTTTAAGTATCTGTCTACCCTAAGCCTCAGATAACTAAATGTTAGGAAATCTTTAGCCGAGATTTATAAAATAAAACAATTTAATAGCGAATTTGTTAATTTAGTGTACAAAAAAAAACCATAAGAACCTTAAAATTTTATAGTTAGGTATACCTACCCTGTTGACTAATCCATTATCGGAGCTATTAGCCTAAGAGGACTAGGTGGCCAGTTGATGTGTCGCCGGCGACGAATGAATGACTGTTTCATGGAATAAATTTGTGAAGAGCATCTAAGGAGTCGTTTGTGACATAGGGATCCGCTTCATCTTGCTGAAAATATGTGTTTCAGATTCTGGTTTTGCATTTCTGTCACGGATACTTTCTGATTCTGGATTAATAATGCTGATACGGATTCGTTAGATTGTTGTATCCTGTTGGGTTTTTTGATTGTTACATAGATAGGTTACCTACCTAAATATTTAAAGTTTAGTTAAATTGTTATTAGAAGATAGTCTTGGTTGTGTCCAGACCGTTCATTCAGATTGATATTGCGATATGATCCGTACTTTTCTGGCTCCAATGGCTCCAAATGCAAAACCAGAATCTGTAATAGATTTTATCAGCAAGATAAAGCCACTTCCCCATGTCAGAAACGACTACTTAGATGCTCTTCACAATTTATTCCTTGAAAGAATCATTCATTAGTTGCCGAGGAGACATAGGTACATTAACTGACTACCGAGTAGGTTTGGGCTAATAACTCCGCTAACGGAATGATCACGTATGTAAACCGTAACGTCAGTTAATTACTAGGTACACTGCTGTACTTGAAACACGAGCATCAACTGGCAGAGCAATCCGTTCCATCACTTTCGGTGTGAACCCAGTTCATTTAGCTCGCTTGGCTACGCTTAGCTCTGATACTTGGGCGATGATTCGCTTCGTTCCCGGTGTGGCTTGCGCTTTATACGGTAACAATTTTGTAAGGGGTGAAAATATACCAAATTGCTAAGAGTCCTTCCCTTTTTTATTTAAATAAATATATGATTGCCAGCTTTTATTAACTACTACGTTTCCGTCCGCGACTCCGACCGCGTGGAAGATTTCATCATCGTCATCAAAATCGGTTCAGCAAAAAAATTTGCCTATATGTTAATCCAGATCCTAATCTGTCTACCCACCAAATTTCATCCAAATCCGTCCAGCAGTATGGTACTTCACTGATGCACGGTGGTACAGTATTTTTAAATATCCGCCTGACCAGGTAGCACCATCTTATCTATGTCCGCCATGCAGTAATATTGAGTTTTGTTTGAGATAAGATAGTCAGTCCCCCAATTAACTTAGGACTGGGTGAGCATGCTTCATCATCTTCCTCATCTTTACTTAACATCAGTACAAAAATTAGTAAACAAGGAATACATGCCAGATGACTTAATCCGTCAGCCCCCAAACCAGGGTGTCACGCCACTGCGTTAAAGCGCTAATGATAATAAAAGCCTTGGTCGGTTTTTGATATTTGATTATCAGATACCCATCAACATAGGATTCCGTGACATGTCTACCTTCCTTAAGACTTTAAAGGTGTATTTCTCAAACTACAAAATAAATTTCTTTGTAACTAAAAATTGCAGATATTTAAAAAGCTTGTAGGTGGAACATATCTTGTTCAAAACAATTTAGGGGGAGTAAGGGGAGAACGGACTTAACATCTTTTCCGGCCCTATTGTCAACCTCGCCTGCACGCGCCGACTGGCGGCAGCGGCCAACTGGCTTCTGTGGTGCTCCCTGCTGGATAACTAACGAGGCACTGGCGACCGAGCAGTGGCGGTATAACCACACCCCTGTCCGGGTAACCGGTCGGAAGAGGCTACAGCGAGCCTTGGGATTTAAATAATCCCAAAAAACGGCTGGTGCAGCTGGCTTGGGTAACCTCTGCGCTACTTGACCCACGCCACAAATATGGAACAAGCAGGATCTAAAGAGAAATTACCCCAGGAGGGTACCGGATCTTCCGGAGAATCCCTCCCTGAGCAAAGCTCAGGCTGCCCCTCGTATTCTGGGGGGGGCAAAGACTTGCTTAATAGAGTGGAAAAAAATTCACGCAACAAATCTTTCATCCATCACTTTTCTTCAGACCACGTTCATCATCGGACGGGGATATAACAAGAAATGGACAGGAACCTGAGAATTTGCTCTCAACAACAAGAGCGACAACAATAACATGGCAAGAAGACAGAGTGCCAGAAAACAAAAGAAAAAAAAGAAAAGGCACGAGTCCACTAAAAAACAATGAGAAACGAGTTAGAGACACTTATGGTTATGCTGTGCCTATACAAAACAGATTTGGAGACTTGGACACCGACGTTGCTGAAGACGAGACCACACACGAAAATAAGACAATATATACACCAAAACCTGAACCTATCTTCATTACCGGTGTTACAAATGTATCTGAATTACGAAAGAGCTTACAAAATATTGTAAAAGATCAAGAGAAATATCAAATCACCACTTTAAGAAATGGGCACACCGTTAAAATCCTACCTGGAGATGTGGATTGTTACAAGTTAATTAGAGAATCTCTTATTAAACTTCAGATAAGCCACTATACTTATAAATTAAAACACGAGAAAGCATTCAGAGTAGTGTTAAGAGGACTGCATGCTACTGAGGACACTGAAATAATCAAAGAAGAATTGACAAAACAGGGACATGAAGTCAGGAATATAACAAACATTATTCACAAGAAAAACAAAGAAAAACTCCCACTATACTTTGTAGAATTGGAACCAAAAGGGAACAACAAAGACATCTATTCAATTAAAGTCCTCAATCATACAATTGTTAGATTTGAAGCCCCATATAAGACTAAAGAAATAGCACAATGCAAGAGATGTCAAAGATTTGGACATACTAAAAACATGTGCTTCCGCCCGCATCGTTGCGTTAAGTGTGGAGATGATCATGCAACGACACAATGTAAAAAACAAAGAGACACACCTGCCACCTGCGCTAACTGCTTAGGTTCACATCCCGCAAACTATAAAGGTTGTAGCAAATATAAACAATACAAAACGGCTATTTATGAAAAGAAAAACACACCTAAACAAATAGATAAAAGAACTGAAGAACCTCCCCAACATAACAAACAGTTTGAGAATCAGAAATACAAGAACCTTAGCAAAACATACGCTGAAGCTGCGGCACGAGCCCCGACAAAAACAATATCAAATAATGATAATGACAATACCAATTTAGTAATAATTGTCCAAAACATGTTCGAGAAATTCGAAAAAATGATAGAAAATATGATGGACAAAATGATGGATAGATTTATCGATCTCACTATGAGGCTAGTCAAATAAATGGCTACCTTTCGTATTTGCACATGGAATGCCAACGGCTTGTCTGAAAGGAGACAAGAATTAATCTCGTACATCAACAACAATTCTATAGATATAATGCTAATTTCGGAAACAAGATACACGAGTAAAAATTACTTAAAAATACCTGGCTATAAAGTGTATTTGACTAATCACCCATCTGAGAGAACACATGGTGGTACAGCTGTAATAATCAAAAGTACTGTTAAACATTATGAAATGGAGAAATACAGAAAAGATTATTTGCAGGCTACAATAATAATAACAGAAACCCATAATGGACCGCTCTCGATTGCAGCTGTCTATTGCCCTCCTAGACACACTATAAAAACTGAGGAATTTACTTCATTCTTCAACACACTAGGACCTAGATTCATAGCAGGAGGGGACTGGAACTCCAAACACACTTTGTGGGGATCTCGCCTTATTAGTACCAGAGGAAGGCAACTGCACGCAGCAGTGATTGTAAATTGCCTACAGCATCATGCAGCGTCACATCCCACATACTGGCCTACAGACCTGAACAAAATACCTGACTTACTTGATTTCTTCTTATCGAAGGGCTTATCTGACAATTATACAATGGTCGAAAATGATACCGATCTATCTTCTGATCATACCCCTGTCATACTAACAATGAGTAACCACGTTATTTTAAAAGAAGAACCTCTAGCATTATCAAATAAAAACACAGATTGGGAAAAGTTTAGAGAAATTATAAACAAAAATACCAACCTAAATTTCTCATTGCAAACAGAGGAGGATATAGAATACGCAGTTGAGAATCTAAACCGAAGCATACAGACTGCTGCTTGGAGCTCAACTCCAATAAGAAGAGTGTCAAGTCGAAAAAACCAGTACCCATTAATAATCCGGGAAAAAATCAGAGAAAGGAGGAAACTCAGAAAAATTTGGCAAACCACGCGTGACCCTGAGGATAAAAGAAAATTTAATCGCAGTTCCAGAGAATTAAGCTCTATTATTAATGAAATGGAAAATGAAACACTTCAAAGGTACCTGGCAAGCCTTTCTCCATCAGCAAGTACAGACTATTCACTATGGAAAGCAACTCGAGCCTTCAAAAGACCTTGCCAGCATGTTCCTCCTCTGAGGAACGAAAGAGGCGAATGGGCAAGAAGCGATCAGGATAAAGCAGACCTGTTTGCGGAACATTTGTCCCGTGTTTTTCAACCAAACCCCAGAGAAACTAACTCAAAGGATGAAAACGAAATCGAAGAGTTCCTAGACTCTTGTAATCAATTGTCGCCACCAATCAAGAGTGCTTCACCAAGAGAGGTTCGTCACCTTATACGAAACTTAAAGAACAACAAGGCTCCAGGGTATGATCTAATAACTGGAAGGATATTAAAAGAACTACCCCATAAGCCGGTAATGGTAATTGTCGCTATATTTAATGCCATATTGAGAACAGGATACTATCCTGCACAGTGGAAAATAGCCCAAATAATAATGATAGCAAAGCCTGGAAAATCCCCCAATGAGGCGTCGTCTTACAGACCAATAAGTCTACTGCCCATCCTGTCTAAGGTTTTTGAAAAGATCTTACTAAAAAGACTAAAACCGAACCTATCAGCTGTCATACCAGACCACCAATTTGGTTTTCGCGAAGGTCACGCGACTGTAGAACAAGTCCATAGAACGGTCAATACTATTTCCCAGGCACTGGAGGCAAAGAAATTCTGCACAGGCGCATTTTTGGACATCAGCCAGGCCTTTGACAAGGTATGGCACAAGGGGCTTCTATATAAACTCAAATCAAGCATCCCACACAACTTATATACGATTATGAAATCATACTTGTCAAACCGATGCTTTGAGGTTACGTTTCAGAATGCAAATTCGGCACTATGTACCATCCAATCGGGAGTTCCGCAGGGATCTGTTCTCGGTCCAGTACTCTACCTAATGTTCACAGCGGACTTACCTACTACTACGAATACAGTGACCGGAACATTTGCAGATGATACTGTTATTCTGGCTACACACAATAATGAGTTCGAAGCTTCTAAACATCTACAGGACAACCTTGATCAGATGACTTTGTGGTATCAAACATGGAGAATAAAGGTAAATGCCGAAAAATCGACTCAAGTGACATTCACACTGAGGAAACCAACATGCCCTCCAGTCAAACTCAATGGACGAGAAATACCTCAAGCAGAAGTAGTAAGATACTTAGGTTTACATCTGGACAGAAGACTAACGTGGCAAAAACACATATGGTCGAAGAGAAAGCATCTGGACACCAAGGTCAGAAATATGAGCTGGTTACTGGGTAAGCAATCAAGGTTGTCACAGGAAAGTAAGCTTGCTATATATAAGATCATACTAAAACCAGTATGGACATATGGTATTCAGCTCTGGGGTACTGCTGCCAACTCAAACATTAATGTGATCGAACGTTTTCAAACAAAAATGCTGAGAATGATTTTCAAGATACCATGGTACATAAGCAATCAATGCATATACCAAGACCTGCAAATACCTACTGTCCGAGAAGAAATAACTAATTATTTAAAGCGATACATCAACCGGCTCTCTAATCACCCCAACATAATGGCTTATGCTCTAGCGTCAAGTGAGGACATAAGATTTACGAGACTGAGAAGGCACAGTGTAACCAGTCTGCTGACCAGATTTCAGTGACACACACACATGGGTGGAGGAACGCGGTCGCTGGATCTCTCTCCATATCCGAACACATAACCAGCGCAAGCGGTCACCAGTGTTGATTATTGTAGCTATGACTACAGATGGCAACAAGCAAGACATAGAAGAAAAAAAAAAAAAAAAAAAAAAAAAAAAAAAAAAAAAAAAACAATTTACCTACTTAGTTGGCCATCCACGCCCATTTGAGAAAGTTCACCATTATGATTAGACTATTTGAAAGGATTTTTCTATTAATACCTCACCAATTATAAAAAGGTGTATTTTTTTTTATTTGGATGTTTTGCATACAAACAATATATATATCAGAAGAAACATGCCTCCTTCTGCTGTTGAATGCTACTAGTATATACTTATAGTAAGTTATAGCGCTCGGAGAGGGACATATTATCATCACCGTCACAACTACACTCCCACACAAAAAGAGGGGGTAAGACATGGAATTTGAATTCATTATCAAAAAAGAATACAATATTTAGTTTTGGGTCAGTGTCAACTTTCTAATTTCAAAGCTAGTCTCTGTCAGACAGATAAATATATGAATTATGTTGCTTCAAATAGGGCTCGTTTGGGCACGTTTGTTGAATAAAAAATCAACTTTATTACATTGATTTAATTGTTTGCATATTTATTAAACATAGTCTTATTAATTAATTAATAGCTAAAGCATCATTCTGTGCCTCCTGTGCTAACTGGACTTGAAGATTCAGTAATTTATTTTTCAACACAATAATACCCATTAAGACTATATTCTCAGGCTTCAGAGCACCAGAAGACTCTACATTATAAAAAAATTTATTTGGTTTAGCTTCCCAGTTGAATTCAGCTTCATACTGGTCCTCGTCAAGTTCTGTGTGCTCACTCTTTGGCCACTCATCCGGTTTAGGATACAATGTGTGCCTCATTATGTTATCTGGGTCATATTCAAACGAAACACCGGCCGTTGGATTCCATTTGGCATGTTCTTTACCAAACCCTTTCTTAGCATAGGCACGCAGTTTCAGCTCTTGCCCTTTACGAAGTTTGATAATCAAAATTTCGTCAGCCTCTCCATAGTCAGCTTGATCCTCGTCTCTGTGGCGCGAGGTTACAGGCACTACTCGAGGATCACTCGATTTGAGGTCGGCGGTGGTCACGTGTCTCGTCTGGTCGTCGGTACATTTTACATCAAGGGTAAATTCTACACTGCACTCTGAACAGAAATCGGCGCACATACAATCTCTAGAGTACCGGATTTTGTCTACGACATCATCTGAAATCAAGGGTATAAGTCCGATTCGGTGGGCCAGAAACTCATCACTTAGAACCGTGGAGTTGGCTTCTAGTTGCACCCAATCTATAGCCATTGTTGGCGTTTCAGCAATGAACACTCGCCGCATACTATTCGCGACGCTCAACTCGGTGTCTTCGACAACAAATTTCACGTTATCATCGGTGAGCTCTGTGATATGC
Source organism: Oegoconia quadripuncta (assembly GCA_949316235.1). Lineage (NCBI taxonomy): Eukaryota > Metazoa > Arthropoda > Insecta > Lepidoptera > Autostichidae > Oegoconia > Oegoconia quadripuncta. The sequence continues at coordinate 7,411,314 of OX438759.1, forward strand.
ACAGAAGGTTGATTGGCGTACGGCATTTTGGAAGTTGCTTTGCGAGTAGGTAAAGTTTAGACGGTCTTTCTGTAATTCTATGCTATCACGAAAATTGTGTGTGATTTTTTAATAACTCCTAATACCCCTAAACAAAGGATGTAAACAGAAATAAAAAAAAAAGAAAACAAAAAGCATTGACAGTATCACTATAAGAAGAAACATGCCAACAAAGAGTATACAAAACCTACGGAGCCAATCAAAGAAACCACAAAATCCAAACAATAATTTTGAGAGATAATTTTTTTTTTTCGTTTTATTCTCTCCTCTAGGAGAAGGCAAAGGGATCTAGCCCATAACAGCCATGTCTTATTTGTCTTATTTCTTCAGTTTATAAGTCAGTCTCAGTCAAAATACTACTACTACTAATACTAATACTAATTCATCGTATACTTGGCGTATACACTTGAACAACTAGCCCTCCTTTTTCCGTGCTGTCGGGTAAAAATACATCTTCTTCCGCTTTTGAGAGGTTATGGGAAGTAAAACAGTGTGGCAGTAATTTTTGACAACATATTTTGAGAAGGTTTGAAATGTAGCAGAACAAATTTTTTCTTATATTATTTATTTTTGAGAATTTTCTCTCACAATCAGCATCTGAAATAAGAACGGACAAAGCTATGAGCGCAAAGCAGTTTTCCAATTTCGTCTTTGTACTGACCAATCTGTTAACCATTATTTCCTCAACAGTCTGTTGACGAACTAAAGGTTGTTGTAACAGATTCGAAAAAAGATGAACATTGGGTTGTGTGGCCCTAGCATATTTGTAATTTCTATAATATTTCTGTAACATGAATGAATATATTCAAAGCCACACGAGTCTGTGTGAATATAAACTGAAAAAATAGGAGAAATAAGACATGGCTGTATAGGCTTAGATCCCTTTGCCTTCTCCGAGAGGAGAGAATAAATAGAAAACAAAAATGAACTAATGATGGATGTCACAATATAATAAAATTATCGATATCGATGTAATTTTTTTAATAAAACAGAATCAGCAGCATCATTATAAAAACAAAAAATCTACAAGCCAAAGTTATGTGAATTACAGATTCTCATTTTTTATAAGAATTCTTATAAAGTATTTCGGTGGAAAGTCTCTATTAAATAATAACAATTAAATAATCTATAGGTAAAAATCTAAAGCCAAACTAAAGAATAAATTATTTAAATAATAAGTACATATGTAATACGTATTACAAAAAATTAAAAATTGGTTAGTTCAATAAATGTCAAATAATTATTATTGTGATATGGGATAGTGAAATGTAATAAATATTAGTAGGTGGTTATATCAGTGCGATGACAGTTGTTTGCCAGTATTGATTATGTAAATACTAATGATTACTAAATGCAATACAAGTAATTATATATTATATTATTTATGATGGGTTCGGGCTGGCGTTGCAAGCGACCGGGACGGTGCCAGACGCGTGGTAAAGGGTGGCTCGGGAAATGGCGATATCATTGCAAGATACTATAGGCGAATAGATATCGTATACACATTCGATTATGATCATGAAACCTGAGATGTTTACTGGTGAATAGTAAACATATGCACGGCCCTCATGCCATACAACTTGGCCCCCGCGTGCAGTCTGTGGAATCCAACCGGACCTGGTATTCAATTCGTCCTTGCTCAAATCCCATGATCAACTTCTTATTAGCTAACGACTCACCGGATTCTTCCAAGCGTCAGTGATAATGGTAATCAAATCACTCACAGTCGTAGATGTGTTCAGTGGCGCTCTGTGGTAGCAAAGTCCCTGTCATTTTCGTAGTGCCGACTTTATATTAACATCGTCACCGCGCCATTTCCGGCGATACCAGCGCCACCAGGTTTACTTCCCATTAGCCGCGTATTATGATAGTCAGTTGACCGTATGAATAATGAATTCTATCGCTAATTTATCTGCGACATATATATATATATAGATAAACAAACAGCCAAAACCTACAAAAAACGATAACTGTAAAAATTTATCAATACACTGACCTGCAGAATGAAGTCACCAGGATCTGGAGGCAGGATAAATTATACGTCGTTCCAATTGTTCTTCTTCTTCTTATTTTTGAGGATGGCAACCAGTCAACCTCATTGTCGAGGGACATTACTACCAGTTTCGAGTGAAAATTTTTATTTATCTTATTTCTTCAGTTTATAGGTCAGTCTCAATCAAAACAAGTAATTCGTCGTATACAGAGTCTAGTCACGGTCAAGTCATTCTTCAGTAAAGTGGCAGAATGCTTTACAAAAGATTTTGGCGGCTTCTTGTGGGAACCCGAAAGCTCCGTTATCCGTTACGCACTTTAATTTACACTTCCCTTCACCTGTACACCAACACTAACGTTTGCTGCACAATATTCTGCCATTATTAAGCTTCAAAAGTTAGAATGCACAAATTTTAAGACTTATAAAGAAAAATGCTACTTCACTCGCCGAGTTCCCGCCAAAAAGCCGTTCCAATTGTTATTTCGACTATTGGAATCATCCCTAGACATTTACACCACAGCCTTAAACTTATTGACCTGAAACCATCTCCATATATACCTATGCAAAAAGCCGCCATTTTAAATACTTGTGCTGTTAGAAAATTCCTCCAAGTTGACGACAACGGTCAAACTGACTTAGGACTTTAAAATAAATACTAATATGCCTGTAAAATGGTATGATAATACCAGTTCATGCTGCGAAAAAGAAATACGAAAAAAAAAATAAGTAATTTGACTTGAGCGAAAACTTTTGCGCACCGCTCTAGTCATTTTTAAAGTTATGTATACCTTAGATGAAAGCTAGGCTTTTTGGCGGGAACTCGGCGAGTGAAGTAGCATTTTTCTTTATAGGTCTTAAAATTTGTGCATTCTAACTTTTGAAGCTTAATAATGGCAGAATATTGTGCAGCAAACGTTAGTGTTGGTGTACAGGTGAAGGGAAGTGTAAATTAAAGTGCGTAATGGAGCTTTCGGGTTCCCACAAGAAGCCGCCAAAATCTTTTGTAAAGCATTCTGCCACTTTACTGAAGAATGACTTGACCGTGACTAGACTCTGTATACGACGAATTACTTGTTTTGATTGAGACTGACCTATAAACTGAAGAAATAAGATAAATAAAAATTTTGACTCGAAACTGGCAGTAATGTCCCTCGACAATGAGGTTGACTGGTTGCCATCCTCAAAAATAAGAAGAAGAAGAAATGAAAGCTAAGTAAACGCGGAAGTTTTTTTGATAATTTGTATATAATTAAAAAAAAACATTTCGAGTTATTTAGGATTATTCAGATGAAATAATTTCTTCTAGTGGCTTTTTGACGGGAACAAAGCGAGTGATGTTGCATTTTCGTTTTTATTCCTGCAAATATTCTGAGTTTTGGCGGGAAGTAACGGGAAAATATCGTACGGAAGAAGTCAATGACGGTATACGGTATGGTACGGTAGTAAAATGCTGCCAAAATGTTTCCTGTTCAGGCTGATTGATGGCTTTACTGCCAAGCACAGACCAATATTGGTCAAATTGGAGAAATAGTTTTTATTCCACAATACGAGTACCTTTGATTCCATTAGACTATCGGTTCATCCTGTGCGATTATGGAACCAACTTCCACTTCATGTAAAAAAGTCCACAACTTTCATGGTTTTTAAACAAAATATAAAAAAATTGAGCTATGATTCGCGTTGACTGTATGTATTTATTTATATTATCATAATAGTTTTCGGCCCGCGGCTTCGCCTGCGTGGAATAGCTTTATCGCGGATAAGATTAATTTCTTTATCCGCTGAACCTACTCACTTTATCGGGATAAAAAGTATTGTCGCGTCAACCGCCCTTCATTAATTTGAGGGTGATTAGGCTTTAGCTGAATCTTAAGGGCATGTCGCGATATTATTTATAATGAGAGTATACAGCGGGCAAGTTATTATATATATTGTGACTCATACCTTACATTGTTACATGGACTCTGCTCTCGTCCAGCATCTGTATCCAGCACCGGGGGGCTATCCGGTTGCTTCCCTTTGTCTGTGCCTTCATCATGGTTGCTACCTGTTGAGTTAAATAGAATATGACTCCTGTGAGCCCCAAGTGTCTTAGATTTACCTATTTTACTTTAATGCATATTTACACATATTATTCTGACCTAGACTTTTCGTTGGCGTTTATTTCTTGGCCTAGGTGTTCACGGTAATGTCGTGACGCCACCCTACGTTGAGGCCCACCTGGACCCCACCGCGGCTCTACACGAGCCGGCCACGCCGCAAACCCCGGGGGATCCATGCCTATAGCTTGGATATACTTTGAAACTGGCAGCCCTAATCTTTAAGGCTCGACTGTGCCAGACGGTTCGGTACTCTCTGCCCGGTCCCACCACGGAGACCAGACCACCGACAAGGGTTCTCGTAACGGACCGCATCCGGAACCCACATTGCTAGGTCACTAAGTCTCAACGAGACACACTCATTCATCATGATCTGAAAAGGTACGTATAAGAACGATTTGCAATTAATATTATGCTGAGTAAACCTAAGGCACTTAGCTTTGTTACAGGGTCGCTCGTCCCACGGCGACGTGATCTTAATTCAATGATTGCACTACTTTAACTGTATGAAAATGATTAATCGCCAATAAAGTTACAACGCGCGCGGCCATTACTTTTAAACTATGCGAGCAGTCATTATAGTCTATGCGTTGAAGCTACTCACCAAGTAGTTTCAGTGTTGCTATGTACAATATTTACAAATCGTGTTGTAAGAACACGACAAGTATCCCATGTCTTAATACAGGGTAGGTATATTCCATCTATATACCAACTTTCATCCAAATCCGTTAATTCGTTTCGCCGTGATTGAGCAATAAACAAACATTCAAACTTTCGCATTTATAATATTACTAGCGTTCCGCCCGCGGCTTCGCCTGCGTCGAATAACTTCTTGTTATTCTTTGCTTAACCCGCGGGAACTACTCGCTTTATCGCGATAAAAAAAATATTCTATGTCTTACGAACATTTATTCTTGAGTCTTGGATGTTTATATAAATATTTATGTATGTTTATCCGTTATCTAGTATCCATAGCACAAGCTTTGCTGAGTTTGGGACTAGATGATTGGTGTAAGTGTCCGAAATATTTATTTATTTATTTATTTATTCAGGGTACTACTCTACCTGTATTCCAAATTTGAATTTTATTGCCGTGATTGAGCAACAAACAAACAAACAGCCAAACTTTCGCATTTATAATATTAGTTACCTACCTAGATCTTAATATCTTTATTGTACACAAAATTGTTACAATATGCATTGTATATAAAATGTACAAAGGCGAGCTTATTTATTAGTTAGATGGACAATATGGGGGAGGCCATTGTCCAGCAGTGGACGTCTTTCGGCTGATATTATGATGATGTACATCATGTGTACCTAGTTTATATATTTATTCTATTTATGTATTGCTATATGTATCAACGGATTCGATTCCTGGCTAGGAATATTAATTTTTCAAAAATCCAATGATGCAGTTTTAGTTTTCATCAAAATCGGGCCCGAGGCTCCATTGAGTACTTTTCGCTATTCCTCATAGTTTAATATTTGGCCATCCAGGCCCACTTAAAACTTTTTTTTATGCATAACGGGTTGGTACTTGACCTCAATCACACCTGATGTTAGGTAAGTGAAGATGAGGTCGAAGATGGAAGCGTACTGACCCGGAAACCCCAACACATTTGGGGGACTGGCTATCTTATCTCTGACAACCGGAACACAACAATGCTATTAACATTGCTGCTTGGCGGCAGATTTAGATAAGATGGTGGTAGCTAGCCAGGCGGACATTTAAAATGCCCTACCACCAACCAAACCGAGTACTTAAACATGTACCCCGCTGGGGATCGAACCCGCGACCTCCGAATCGTAAACCCAATGTTGTTTACATTGTTTATTGCCTATACCTACCGTTTGCTATGCAGCTACGAGTAGGTTAGCTAAGTTTGAACGCCCAATCTACTGTTCCTTAACGACGATCACAGACCAACTACCCCACGATAATGGTTGACTGGAAGAAATCCCGCTGTGGGATTAGTCCGCCTTTGTGCATAGTTTTAAGTAAAGTTTTGTATTTATTTTCTTTTGTCTATTAAAGCATTTACAAACAAACAAGACTATCCCTTAGAGTTTAAAAGAATACAGTTTCCTCAATCCCATGGGCCGGCAGTCGATGAAAATGGCATGCAGTGACTTGAGAGAAAATGTATCTCTCATGGTTAGATTTTAACGCCCGGCGCAAAAAGAGCGGTATTAATTTGGTTTGGATTTGGATTTGGATGCGGTTTCTTTATTTGAATGCAGTTTTCCGGCTGCTTTTCCATTGACGTATTTCGTAGGTATATATAAATCGTTTCAACCGTTTTATTTCAATCGCTGGTTTTCTAAATTTTAAGCTTATATTTATATGTAGCATGTTCTAGCGGGAGCTCTGCCAGTGGTCTGCCCATCGTGATGCAACGTAGTTCACAAAAAGGTGTTAGGCTAATATAACCAGCTCACATATTGAAATAGAATAAAAATACATTTATTCATCACAAAATAAATAAAGTAAAAAGAAAATAGTGAAATAAAGAAAGATGAAAAAGTAAGGACCAACAACTCAGCAGTCCCAATCTCAGAGAATAAGGCTTTAGATATATAATCAAAAATTACTAACTTTCGAGACCAATATTGAATAACAATCGCAAGAGACCAAATTATATATAAAAAATAAAAAAGATTTTACAATGTGAGTTGATGTCGGACCAGATGGATAAAATGTGTGCGACTGTGTTCTGTATGATTCATACGTAAGTAAACTCAATACACTGAGTACACTGACAGAGAGAAATAAATAGTAATACCATTTATTTAGGTATTACTATAGGTATATAGGTACCTACCCATCCTAGGAATTCTGAGGATGATCATCGTAAGATCATATAGGATTTTATAGTCTTTGGTATAGGTACCTTTGTATTAGATTCTCTTTGTTGAAATTCATCAATCAAAATTGAAACAAAGGATTAGACTATGAACTGAATCTGTTGTATTTATTTTATTTACTTAACTATTTAAGTATTTTTTTTATAATAACTCTACAAAACATCGATTAAGTACTTTATACGAGTGGGTTCCGATCTACTAATTAGATGGTGAAAAAATAAACTCGTGGATACCTATCTCATAATGAGTGGTCACCATGATGTAAGTATCGTATACAATATTAGTTTCGCTACTTTCACCTCTGGACATAGGCCTCTCCAAACCCAAGACGTGGGTGGCTGACGTACCTACATGGCTCCGCCTCTCAAAAAAACTTTCTGTAATCTCGTGAGGCTCGGGCTGTGATTATTGAGATATTAGTGAGATTACAGGTTTTCAGATGCTTTGCGCGACCCATGTCATTTAATAGTTCTTTGAATTTTACTTTTACCAGTGCATTAGGTAGTCCGTAACTCGGTCGATAATACCTATATATACCTACTAATACCGCCAATACAGATGTGAAACAAGAAAACAAGCAATTGAAACGACCACGTCTCTCGGAAGTGTACACTACTCGGTCATTGAGGACAGTAGAGAAATCTAAAGCCTCCCTCGGTCGTTGTAAATAAGCCACGACTCTGTTCCCACTGGTACCCTGAGCAGTGCTATATAAAACAATATCAAAAATCTGAGTCTCCTTGTGAAGCTCCTAGCTCGACTTATATTGCTGCGTAGACAGCATACCTTTAAGATACCGCTATCGGTATAAGACGCGTTAGTAGGGTAGGCACAGGTACACGAAAAAACTATCCGCAAATTGCTATCCAATCAAACGAAGCATTCACGACTTTCTTCTCATATAAATAAGATGCATACGTTGATGACAGATCATATTTCCAGAAATTGTCAATTAGAATGAAAAGCATATATTGATATATTAACGAATGTCGCGAATACCTACACTGAAAAAATCAATTTCATCGAACTTATTTCGTTAAGAATGACTTTGTCCATGAACAAAGGAATTTTGCATAAGAAAGAAATTATTACGGTTCCCTAAGAGTTCGGATGTCACCTTTATGTGTTGTAGGTCGCCAACCTAAGGTAGGTACACATTTTTTGCAATATTCTCATAATATTTTTCAGTCTTGACTTCATCGCAAGTTCAGATCCCGCTCGGCCCGGCTACCATGCCCCATATACTTTCTACAAAGACACGAGATAAATGGTGTGCATCTATCTTATTCGCATAAAGCATGAACGTGACAGCAGGAATCTGTCTCGTGTCGTTAGAGACTACGGATTACGATAGCCCCGCAAACTAGCCAAGTTAATAATTCGTATCTAGATCAGACACCTCTATGGTCTTCTGCAGGGCAGACCTCGTCCACTAATCACGCAGGTTTAGTGTGGATTGCTAGCGGACTTTAGGTACAGGTTAGCCTCAGAATTTCTTCTCTGAAACAAAAAAATAGCCTAAGTAAAAGTTTTAAACTCACCTTTCTCAAACTGTAAAGGTGGTAGTTACAGGCAAGGATTACCATTACTAAGTAGTATGATAAAGACATTTCACAATAGTAATGGCGCCGGCAGTTTGGACGTCTAATGCTCTGGTTAGGTTTCTACATTATGTTCTGCTAATCTTGAATAAAGTGCTAACTATGAAAGAACTTTTGTCATTTTCGTAGCTTTCTCAGAGAGAAATGAGGAAATGCACTCGCTACGACCCTGCCGGCGCCCAGGCTCACTCTAGTAAGCCATCCAAGCCCATATCAGTAGTTACACCGAAAGATCATTCGCCGAGCTTTCGTCACACCAAGGTATATCAAGCTGGATCATCAACTATGACAGAGGTACTTATTGGTCAATTACGATATTTTTTTGTTAGACAGATAAGACGTGTAGTTATATTTCGGCATTCCGCTTTTAATTTTCTTTTACACGCAACAACTGTATCAAACACAATGTACCGAACGTCTAGGAAATAAACAAACAAAATAACAAAAAAGCATAACACAACGATAAATAAAAAGAACAGTAGTACAATTTGTAAATAGGAAATGTCATTCCTTATTAAACCAACACCGAGCTCTTACTCATAAAGGTTTCCACTTATTTTTTTATCATTTAAAAAAAACTGAGCTATGCCTATTTGAACTATTATCGTTATTATATTTTCTTTTTAGGATGATTTTGATCCTATGTGCGACCCAAATAATCCCCGAACAATATCATTTGAAGATGTTACAGCAGCAGCTTTTAGAATAAAAAGCGGGATAAATAAAACTCCATGTTTGGTGCGTTTTTAATTTTATACATATTTTAAACATAGAGGTATACTTCATTCGCGATAAGTGTATCAACAGCTACAGGCACTGTAAATTGTTCAATTCAAATACCAGTTTACTTTTTACCCCATAACCCCAAAAAGGAGGGTTATATTTTTCGAGTATAAGAATGTATGGATGTATGTAGATTTCGATGTTACATCCTATAGCCTAAACGGCTCGACAAATTTTGAAATGCAAGATGTCGTTCGATTCGTTTTGATCCCTAGAGTGTGATAGGATACATTTTATGGTAAAAAAATCAACATGGCGCCCGCAAAATATAAAATATACTTAAATAGTTATACTTGTTTTTCAGGTTATCAATTTAACTGTATTTTTATTCACGTTTTTTAAGCACTAGGGTTGATCTCAACCACATCAGATATTATGTGAAAATGAGGCCGATGGTGGAAGCAGACTCACCTGGAACCCCCAATTTATTTGGGGGACTGGCTATCTTATCGATGATGTGGAGCACAATAATGTTATCAACATTCCGCGATATCTGCGACACATGTGAACCGTTTTCAATAATTATTTTTTACTGTATGCCAAGGTGGTCCCATAGATATTTGGTGATCTACGTAATCTCACTAAAGCCGGTTGCGAACGACACGAACTAGCAATTTCAAGTACTTAGTACTAAAAATAATGAAGATTATTAGGTTCTATAGTTCTGTCTCTCCTCTTTCCTGGCCATTCTTATAGCATATAGTATTATTTTAATTATTTTTTTTAGCCCTCACACCTGTCTACAACATACAACATGAACATATATCTCAAATGCGAATTTCAGCAGTACACAGGAAGGTATAGATATTCCATAAAATTTTACTAATCAATTAAGTAGGTACCGCTTCCGCTTCGGATCAATGCAAGGAAGCTCGCTGCTGCCCAACGACGGTCTACGTAATTACTATGCCATTGCTTACGTTGGATGTATTCACCCTTTAACAGGGGAAACGAAGGATTAGTCTAATCCTATTATTATTATTGTTTTACATTTTATGTTTGTGTGATACCTGGAGCATTCGTGTGTAATGACTAATGGGCATTCAAGCGGAGTCAACGTGGAGCCAAGCACATCGTCGGGCTTCAAGAGCAAATTACCCAGATCTATTTTATGCTACAGACTTAATTTTTTAAAATTGTTAATTTTGATTATATTGCACAAGAGCGCCGGTGGCTCAGCGGTTTAGACGCGGTTAATTTGGGAGGTCCGGGTTCGATTCCCACGCAGGCCATGTACCAATCAGTTAATTTAATTTAATTACTTATGTGCAATTTTATTCTATTGCTCTTAAACGGTGAAGGAAAACATCGTGAGGAAACCTGTTTGCCTGAGAAATGTTCAAGGGCATGTGAAGTCCCCAACACGCATTGGGCCAGCGTGGTGGACTATGACCCATACTCCCTCAATATACGAAGGAAGGCCTATATCCTTGTAGTGGGATGTTTACGGGTTGATGATGATGAACCAAAACTTGTAGGTATCTTTTGAACGGCTTCTATAGGTCTAAATCATTTATTACTCCAAATCCAACTTACCTACTATTATAAATAAATTAACATAGAAAGTTCGGTTGTTTGTTGCTCAATCACGGAATTTAAATTATTTTTTCTTTCTAAATGATGATGATTGAACATCCAGATAAGAGGAAGACATAATTAGAACAAATTTTCGCTATCGAATTTTTTAGCAAATTTTTACCGAGGTACATATTTAGTACTAGGTTTGGTTGGTGGTAGGGCATTTTAAATGTCCGACTGGCTAACTACCACTATCTTATCTAAGTATGCCGCCAAACAGCAATGTTAATAGCATTGTTGTGTTCCGGTTGTCCGAGATAAGATAGCCAGTCCCTCATTTAAGATGGAGTTTCCGGGTCAGTACGTCTCCGCTTTCAGCCTCATCTTCCCTTAACATCAGGTGTGATTAGGATCAAGTGCTAACCTTGGTAGCTAGCCAGGCGGACATTTAAAAATGCCCCAGCACCAGTATCACAACCAAACCGAGTACTAAGCATGTACCCCACTGTAGTTGAATCAAACCCGCGGCGTCCGTTTTGTAAATCTTATGTTTTCTCATTCTCATTGAAAAATGTATCCATTAATCCCATACGATTACGAAACTTCACAAAAGTTATGCAACCAAACGAAGTTTTGCTTGGTTACAAGCGGAAGTTATCCCAACTAATAATTATGAATGCGTTTGTGTGTGTGTATATGTATGTATTGTTACCTCTTCACGCCTATACGGCTGGACGGATTTGGGTGAAATTTGGTGGGTAGACAGATTAGGACCTGGATTAACATATAGGCAAATTTTTTTGCTGAACCGATTTTGATGAAATCTTCCACGCGGACGATGTAGTAAGAAATAAAAGATATTCTGAGTGAAAGTTATGTTTTCCCCATATTGAGCTATGCTCCTTATATAATTTTTAACCCCCGACGAAAAACGACAGGTGTTATGTGTTTGACGGCGTTATGTGGGTGTGTCCAATCTTTTTAAACGACTTCAAAAAACGAGGAGGTTCTGTATTCGGGGCGTATTTTTTTATATTAAAGACTAAACGTCCCAGGTTATTAGCCATCTTTGGTGAAAATCAATCCAGCTTTTTCGAAGATATTTAACTTTTAACACAATTGATTTGTTTTATCTGGATTTGTCTTTTCGGGTGTTTTCAAAATTTTCCATTTATGATTATTATTTTGTAATTCTATTTACTTGGTGAAATTCAAACAAATTATTTGAGGAAGATATATCTATATCGATGTATCGATATATCTATATAGGCACATTATGACATCTTCAACAGTTTCAAAGAACGTGGCGCCCGCAACAGTTTGCTGTTATTGGACGACAAATCGAAGCAGCAGGGTGTCATTGCCGCTTCACTTGGCAACCACTCACAAGGCATGAGCTACCACGGTTCCCAGCTCAAAATACCAACGACTGTTGTCATGCCCGTCGTCGCTCCAATCATGAAGATTGAAAAATGTCAATCGTACGGCGCCGAAGTTGTAGTTTACGGCGATAACATGAAGGAAGCCAAGAAACACGCTCTGATGATCGCAAAACAGAAAAATCTTACTTACATCAACGGGTAAATTCGCATAAACTTACCTGTCAGAAACAGATCAACCTTTAGCCTCTCCGCACACACACACTGCCAACCATATGTGTGCGTGTGAACTCTATAAAATGATATTGTGGTGCGAGTGGTTCATGTGAAGCGAAGCTTACATTCCTCATCATATCAGCCATAGGACATGCACTGTTGATCATATAGGCCTCCCCCATAGAATACCAAAGCGACCGGTTGGTAGCCGCTTGCTCATAGCGATTTTCCGCGATTTATCAGGTTGTCTGTCCACCATGTGAGTGGACGTTCTCCACTCGAGAACTTTAATACGCCCCCGGCCATCAGTTCTTCAAGCTATGTGCCCTGCTCACTGCCACTTCAACTTGCTATCTCAGTGACTTCGTTCGCCTCGGATTTCCTCATTCCTGATTCGATCACGTGGTAAGACGCCGAGCATCGCCCTCTCCATAGCTCTTAGACTTTAAGCTTTCTTGTGAGGCTCATAGTGAGAGACCACGTATCAGTGCCATAAATAATCACTGATAATAGGGCGTACAGTTCTGCACAAACAAATTAATAATAGCATTTAGCAAATTGTTAATAGCGTTGTTGTGTTCCGGTTGTCAGAGATAAGATAGCCAGTTCCCCAAATATTTGGGTTTCCGAGTCAATACGCTTTCACCTTCACTTAACATCAGGTGTGATTGAGGTCAAGTGCTAACCCGTGTGTATAAAAAAATTAAGTATCCTCAGGAAATCATGTTATTGGATCATTTTTTCGTTTAACTACAGCAATTACTGAGTTTAACAATGTCATAAAGTACTATCGAAAAAAAAAATGATTTCCTGAGAAAACTTAATTTGTATTATGCAGGACTGTAAAAGTTCATCTGTTTCAGACTGTACTATGACTAATTGAGCTTTTTAATGGTTTTAACTAACTTACTACATTAAGTAATTAAGGTGTTAACGAAAGATAGAGCCAAGTGCCATTTTTAAAACTCCAATGCCAAGGCATTGCCTAATGTTTCTGTAGACTATTGATAGATACGTCGGAGCAGTTAATAATTTTGCTCATTTGACACCTTTCCAGCATAGTATTTGACATTGTCAAAATACCACTATGAATTTTAGCATCACGCACGTAAATAAATCTCGTTTAGTAATTTGTCAGGGGATGCCGGTAATAGTGTTGAGAACAGGGGAATAAATAAATTTAATATTAAATATGGACAATTCAAATGAATCTTACAACATTTTTCATACAAAAATGAAATATTTAAGCTTCTCATTTACAAATGACAGCAAAACATGTGTGTGTGTATGTGTGTGTGAAAACTCGAGCTCACTGGATTCCGAAAAAATTGGTTTGGTCACGTTATGAAAAAAAATGATATAACCGCCTTTTAAAATATATAAGCTACAATGATTTTCGAAGGCTCTACAAATATAATGGCATGGTTATCACAGTCGACCATAGATAAAAATTTTCTTTTCTGTTGTGCAATAAACTGAATTTGTATTGTATAAAAAGCGATACCTATAGCAGGTGTATAGTAGTACCTAGTCTGATAGGTAGGCTAATTTTAGTGTTACCAAGGATCAATTTGTGAATTTGAGGAGTAGTACCTGAGAATATGAGCCTATTGTGCCTATGACCCTAACAGGATTATAACGATATAAGATACTGTTTCTTATTTATACAATCGGTGAATTCTGGATCCACAGGACAAACTGAGACGGAAATATTGAACTATTAAGACTGCTATATATTTACGCCCAAACAGACCATGTTTTAAATTATGAAAGAGTGGTATTATTCCGTTTTTTTGACTTCTAAGTAACCAGGGTGGTGCGTTGCTTTGTTCAGTCTTACATTTTAGATATTTTTATTTTATTGATTGATAGTTACGATCACCCTGCCATAATCGCTGGACAAGGCACTGTTGGCTTGGAGATCTTAGAGCAGATTCCTGATGTAGAGGCGGTGCTGGTGCCATGCGGTGGTGGAGGACTTCTGGCCGGAGTGGCCATATCCATAAAGCATCTTAAACCACATGTCCTTGTTTATGTAAGTACTGCAAGCTCATAGTATACAGATGATCACCATCGGCCATATGACACTTTATAAACACAAGTTACAGATGCCTAGTCCCCATAAACGTACATAAGATTAGTCATCACGTTTTGTGACGCATTTTAGGTCCAAATTCCTTTCGGAAAATTATATTTTACCCCTCCACTACTTAAAACTAGTGTCTACAATTATTCGGTCATGTTCATTCTTCATCAATAATGTTTGCTATTCAGGGCGTAGAGACGGATAAATGCGCCAGTATGGCCGAGGCCCTAAAGCACGGCAAGCCAGTCCATGTAGACATCTCCCGGACGCTGGCCGACGGACTCGCTGTCGCCGTGGTCGGAGTCAACTCCTTCGTAAACGTCAAAAACACCGTCGACAAGATGGTATTCATCTACTAACTTATCTAATGTTGATACTTTAAGTTTGAGCTGCAAAACCGTCGAACATTAACTTGCACCTGGTTGTTTGTAATGAATCAGTTTGTATAGTGACAAACAAAATTGATATTAATATTCAAAGGTTTGTCGCGTGCAAGCGCTACTGCTGATCTTATTGATTCAGCAAATTTCATTGACCTGGGCATCGTGATGTCTCCCAGCAAAGAAGAAGGATATAGGACCAATGTGTTTGACGACGTTTTGTGTTGTGTAATGGATTACACTGGAGTCTTGAGCGACGGTGGCTCAGAGGTTAAGACGTGGTCTCCCAATTTGAGAGGTCCGGGTTCGATTCCCAGGCAGGTCATGTACCTATGAGTTTTTAAATTTAATTTAATTACTTATGTGCATTTATCCGACTGCTCTTAAACGGTGAAGGAAAACATCGTGAGGAAACCTACAAGCCTCAGAAATAAAAATTCAAAGGCATGGTGAAGTCCCCAACCCGCACTGGGCCAGTGTGGTGTATACTATGACCCATACTCCCTCATTATACGAGGGAAGGTCTATCCATGCAGTGGGATGCTTACGGGCTGATGATGATGATGATGAATTCAGTCTTTGTCCGGACTTTTTTTGTAATGCGTGGTCCGATTTGACTGCAGTTTCTTTTATACATAAAAAAAAAAATACGCCCCGAATACAGAACCTCCTCCTTTTTTGAAGTCGTTTAAAAAGACAAACGAGCGGGCATGTGCTTAGCCATGGTTGATGAAAATCAGTTAAGCCGTTTCGAAGATACTTAGCTTTTAACAAAAATTTTTGTGTATTTCGATGATATTATAGTTTTTGACGACCGATTGGTGTAGTGGATAGTGATCCTGTCTCCGAAACCAACGGTTGCTGGTTCGAATACCACGAGGGGTAACTGTTTGTGAAATGAGTACTTACAAACATTTATTCCCGAATAATGGATGTTTATATAACTATTTATGTATGTTTATCCGTTATAGTATAGTTTCGCTTAGTTTGGGACTAAATGATTGGTGTAAGTGTGCGAAATATTTATTTCTTTTCGAGGGTTTTCTAAATTTCAAATTCTCTTTTATTTAAGATTAAACTCGAGGATAGGTTCTTAGATTTTTCATTCTTTTATTCTCAAGATAGAGATCGATGAGTTGTATTATAATACTTGATTTCATTAGTATTAAGATGAGTAGTATTATAATAGTATTTTCATCCCTTTCTCGTTGCAAAAGTAAGAACTTTGCACAAACGTTGGTCGCACAAGCGTGCAGTCGCTCTAGCGTTATTCGCACTTTCGTTTATATTCCATTTCAGTAGCAGACTCAGAATTTATATAGTGATTGTTTTACATTTTAAAATTATAAGGTGACGGTAACTGAAGACTGGACCGCCCGCTCTATCTTGCGAATGGTTGAATTGGAGAAGTTTGTGGTAGAGGGCGGAGGCGCTGTCGCAACGGCAGCCATCATGGCCGAACTGGTGCCGGAGTTGACTGGCAAAACGTGAGTACCTAAACCATGAGCTCACCATCAAGAGTCATACTATTCGTTTCTTTTAAAGTTTTAATGGGAAAATATGAGGATTTCATAAGCATAGATATTAGGGGTGTATGGATTCAGCAGCGTCCTTTATGTGGACGTGGAACGATGAGGTTGCCATTAATAATCTGTACTATACCTACAATTATACCTACTTTATATACACAGATTATATGATGGAAGCGGATGACGGATTTCTTGTATTTCCCATAACCTAACTCGTACATTATATACCTACTTATACTTATAGGAGGAGTGCTGGCATAAGTACATGAATAGCTGTGTGTGTGATAGTCTGTTAGGTCGAATCCCAAACATTTTTGGCGGTACATAAAATCACTGCGTAAGGATACTGGTGTTCCTGTGCGAGCCTCGTATGATTCGCATGATGCGTGCGGTGGCGAGGATGTTTGTGAAGCATTTTTGAAATACTTTCAATCTGTGTACACTAACTCAGCAGCATCTCGCCATCATCTGTGAGAGTAGGCTTTTTCAAATCTAACTTCGCTAGGGTTCCTCAGGTGTGCCTCAAGGATCCTTGTTGGGCCCTCTCCTCGTCAACATCTATGTGCATCACATCTTGCTTCACGAACTCTAACGTTCTCATGTATGCCGATGACAAAAAATCTTCTTGGCGATCCGTGACGACGGGGACTGTAAACTAATTCAATATGACCTTGACAAGCTTTCTGAGTACTGTAATCGCAATTGTTTAAACCTAAACGTCAATAAATGTCAAATTATCACTTTTTCACGTAAACAAAGAATTATTTGGAGGGTAGACGCACTATAGTGGCTTTGAGGCTTCTCTACGGCATTGTACATGACTTCTTGGCCTGCCCAGAACTTGTTCGACAAGGTGGGGCTCCGAGACAACACCACGCGCACGAGATATAGATACAAGGTCGCTCCACTCTGGCGCCCTGCATACCAACTACGCCCAAAACGCAGACAGTCGCTAAGATCGTGATAATGTGTATCCTAATATGCTGCAACACTTTAATATACCACTTCCTCGCTGCACCTAGTCCAGTAGTTGGCAGCTGGGCAGCGACTACACATGCAAGGTGGACTTCAGCTGTCCCCGAAACCAACCAACACTGACATATCCAATCGCTTGCAGCGTGGTGTGTATCCTATCGGGGGGTAACATCGACACGACCCTGCTGAGCCGGTGCCTAGATCTTGGGATGGCTGCCGAGCACCGTCTGATTAGGTTTAAGGTGGACATCATTGACCGCCCTGGCAGCATCGCCGATCTCTGCAAGCATATAGCTTCTATTGGAATCTCAATAAAGGACCTCGCACAGGAGCGAGCCTGGTTCAAAGGGAACACTTACACTGTCAGGGTAAGTGTGACCTTTTATATTCATACCTGTAGGTAAAGTCGTCATACACGTCTATTTTACACGAATATATATTAAAAAAAATATCTTTGCACATACACACAACGCCATCTAGTTCCACACTAAGTAACTAGGCTTGTATTATAGATACCAGATGGTTGATAAAATGCTAAAGTAAATCCAAAATTCAATTGTATCTAATGTACCTGATTTCTAGAAAGTATTAATTTCTTTTTGGCTTTTATTTAATTTTTTAACATATTGCATATAATATATATGGTCATAAAAACATGCAAAGATATATTGTGTTTTGTACTCTATTGTTGTTTCTTATTGTTCTTTTTGTGTTGCTGTAATTCACGTATTTTATCAACTTAAATCCAAAATTCAATTGTATCTATTTCTTTTTGACTTTTGTTTAATTTTTTTACATATTCCATATAATATTGTTAAATGTTTACAGCTAGAAATATTTGCATCTCGTGGTTACTTATAATTAAGGTGACTATTATACAACTGCGTTTTGGCCACATTGAATTGAAATGCGTCAATCTTACTCTAATACATATTACTCTATACATTTTCTCTCTTCCTTACACCCACAAACACAACAACTTGATGTCTCGATAGATAAGGTAACAAAATAAGCTATGTATAAACTTACTGAGATCTATTTTGGCTTCTAAATGCATAACTTATATTTTAAATTTGTAATTATGGCTGTGATTTCAAATAAATCATTAAATAAATAAATAAATCTTGTTGGTAATTCTAAATAAATAAATAAAGCCTAGTAACCCAATGATGATCCAACGGGCTTTTGTCACTTATACGCGGCCGCACGATGACTGTAAAACATCCAGTATAAGCTGGTCGCCAGGGCGTTCACATTGCTATCGGCGTCTCACGGCCGGCTTACACCGGTAGTGCTACGGTCTTAGTGCTATCGACTGTACTTATAGCTAACTAGTTCTTTTCAAAATTATCGTAAATTAGCTTTCGGCACGCGGCCGGCGTGGAATTACTTCATCACGGACACAACCTCCTCCTTCTCGAAAGTTAGTTAAAAACTAGATAGGTTCGCATTTATAATATTGGTATTGATACTTGATGATGATGCTTCCGACCGATTTCTGCCATGGCGACCACTTCGATTCTTAGTCGGTTTGGCGCTGGTGCGCTCGAAGATGGCTAATATGTTAGCTATGGCCGATCTTTGAAGTGAATTACCGTACGCAATGTGGGCACATAATCACACCTTCCTGACTAGCAGCAGCTGGACGGGTTTTCAGCTCCTCGTGTTTAGTCAACCTTATACTATACTATTCTTTATTGCACAAGAAATACAAACAGATTACAGTTAGAAAATGTGTACTAAGGTGAGATTATCTTTAAAGAAATCTCTTCCATCCAACCCCACTGGATGTTAGAAACGTTACATGGGAGGGGGACAAATAAAAATGTGGAACTAAGAAATTATATACGCAATTAATAATAGATACTTATGAAACAAATACATTTAATAATACACTACATACCTACTTAAAAAACAAATAAGTAAATAGATATAAATAAATATCAAACCAATAAGTAGATACCTAAACTATAGAAATTTTTTGTGGTTCTATTTCTCATTTCTATTTTTTTTATTTTTTGTACAGGTAAAAATGTTATGCGAGGCGCGAGGCCCTGAGCACATGGCCGAGCTACAAAACTTGATAGCTGAGCAATACTCCGATTGTTACTTCCCACGCAAGAGCTTCCAGGCGGAGACGGGCAAGGCACTGATACGAGGTTCAGTTACAGATTCCCTCACAAACATTCGGCACTTGAGGAAATAATGTTTCATTATTTATTTATTGTAATTAAAATTATATCCTATTTTCTATTATTTCATTATAACAACATATTCAGTACAATATTCTCCCACCTATCGTCAATGTCACAGCTTCAAATTATGTGCCTATCCGGAGCGATTTTGAAGCCCAAGGTGCGGTTCGGTTCGTCTAGACCTTGAAAAATCCACCATGGCGCCCGCAAAATACAAAATAATATTGTTGGGTTTTTTGATTTAAAAACCTAAAAATTAAAGTTAAAATACAAAAATAGTTGTTTTAACTTTAATCATTCATTTCTCAGATTTACAATTGATCAGTCCCATCCACTATACTATTTTAAGCTTTTTAAAATAATATCACTTTTATTTACTTTTTCCTTTACTTGTACCATGTACTTCTTATTTATCAAGAACATCATTGAAGGAAAAGTGGAGAGGAAGAGAGAAAGGCCTAGAAGAACATACTGCTATCTCTAAGGTACATGGTTAAATTGGAAAAGTTGGTTTACATCACATAATCAAATTAATAAAAAAAAAATAGCCAAAAACGAACAGTTGGAACTTGTGGACTATCCTCTCCTAGGATATGTTCCTAGGTGTCATGTTAAATAAAGGACTACACTGGGGTATATACGAGTATCGATAAGTTGTCGAAATGGGTAGTTTAGTATTCGTTTTCGTATTAATTCTTAATAAGGAGTAATACTTACTTTTTGAACCTGCTTAGTATGCTGTGTTTACTTGTAGGTAATTAATATCAATATTTTCACAACAGTTTGGGAACCAATAAGTAAAAAATATATATACGAGTAACTGTGGAAGAAGATAATAAAGTTGACACGATAACGTTATTGTGCACGAGTTCAAGTTCAAATTCTTTCGAGTGGGTATGTTTTTTTATTTGTTATACAATATACCGATCGAACAAACATCCGCGTTATAGTGGAGATAATTGTAAATCTTCAACAAATCAAGCCGCTTCGCACAGTTATAGGTACCTATGGGTGTTCTGAGCTGGTTTAGCACGGGTACCCACCCTGCAGGTGGGAAGGGAATTGCTTCGCCGCGCATCACGGTGATCATATCATAGTACTTATATTAATTTTATAGATTATATAGTTTCTGGATTATATAGATGTATAATTAGATCGAGTTTGTTGTCTATTTGTAATTTGTCATTTTTAGAATTAAATTTCCACTCGTTCATAAAAAAAAGTAAGAATTTCTTTTTTGCCAAGTCTTTTCCCACTTTCCCCAACTATGAGGTAATGTTAAAAAAATATATATTAATAGCCCTGCTCTCCGAAATTATTTAAATATAAACTTATATAACTTTGATGTTATCATATTATGTAAACCTAAAAATATTAATGTTAAAAAAATATGTATTAATAGCCCTGTTCTCCGAAATTATTTAAATATAAACTTATATAACTTTGATGTTATCATATTATGTAAACCTAAAACAATTAATGTTAAAAAAATATGTATTAATAGCCCTGTTCTCCGAAATTATTTAAATATAAACTTATTTCTCTTTGATGTTATCATACTATGTAAACCTAAAAATATTTTGAGCCGCTCTCCGGAGCTGCTAGAGATATTATATTCACTTGCACCAATCCTGACATACCTACTACTTTTGCTTCGTCCACTCTCATCATTTGCTTCATACAGGCGCACCTCCCTTTCAATCCTGTTATTTCTCTGTTCTGTTGTAGGCATTCTTTTTAGGGTTCCATAACAACTGAAATTTGAGAGAATAATTTGTCAATGTTACAAACTACAAACTGCACGCAGACGAAGTCGCAGGAAACAGTTAGTTATGTAATATATCGAGCTTACAACTTTTGTTTCTATTTTAAACTTCTAGGAAAACTATTGACTACCATTATTCTATACAAGACTATTTTATTCTATTGAGGAAAAAAATAGGGCATATTAGGTAAGTGAATTAGAAGGTATTGGCATAGGTAGTTTAATATTTTTTTTTTTCAAAATCATCTTCGAATAACGCTTTAATTGTGTCATTTGACGTTCGCGTTTGTAGCCTATAGTCCACATAATTACATCACTAAATGAGAAAATATGTGTTCCAAATAAATTTCGTATGATAGGAACCCATACGAATCCCGCCAGTCCCATATATCTCCTGGCGGCGCGTGCGTAGATGATGGTTTAAAAAAAAAAACTACCTATGTCAATAACTTCTATTTCACTTACCTCAATTATGGCCTATTTTTTCCTTAGGGTGAAAAAACTCATCCGGTACCTATATATCATATTCATCTGATGATGAGAGGTGGATGAAAGCGACAATTTTTCTTTCCAATAATGACATTCGTAGATACGTGTTTGGCTTGTATTATTTTTGGTTAATTTTTTAACGATGTCACAATATTAACTATTGTATCGTAAAATTACGCATTAGATATCCGCCTCGTTCAAGGCCTCAGTTGATTCACAATCTTGTACTGGAGCAGTGTGTGTTCGTGATTGGATTTTGCGAGTTTTAAATTGCCTATTTTATGGAGCAGCGGTACAGACATGACACCGAGGTAAGTCGTCCTATTAAAGAATAACGAAAAAACATTGCCATAAATTTTTCCTACAGACTTGTTGATTACCCTTTAACCCTTATCAATTAGATAACGTTTCTACCATTGCTCATTAACGTATTCGCCGTGGTGGCGGTGTGTGGTGAAGCCGAAGTAGTAATAAAAAATCAATATAATGGTGTTCCAGACAGCAGACTACGATCCGATGTGTGACAAAGAAAATCCTCAAAAAATATCTTTTGAGGATGTATCCGCAGCCGCTTTTCGGATCCAAAGTGGAATCGTTAAAACACCGTGTGTGGTGAGTTATCATTAATGAAGCACATCAAGGTCAATTTATTTTTCTGAATATTTTGGACGACTGGTAACCGTGTGGCACCTTGGATGTCCCATTGTCGATTGACCCAATTCGGAAAAAATAAACAATAGCTAGCGTTCCCATAGCCCCTGGATACAAAACAATTTGTGTTCTAATGCCCCTTTGTTTTGTTTTGAATATCCTTCGAATCTGTTATGTCTTTAATCTCTTCCAAGCGATAGTAACCAGTGTATGCATCCAGAGAGAAATTGCTGCAATGTTAGAGGTATGCATTCCTGCTTGACTGCTAGTATAATCAGCAAAAGCAGAATTTGTTTTTATGATTCAAACCGACCCCTACCGTAAGTGTACCTACCTATAGAACAGCCACTTCAATAGACAACATCTAGATACTCGTACTTGGCAGTAAAAAACTACTTTACCTTCATTCAAACTCAAAGAAACAATAAAAATTATAGGTACAATAATACAAATATAAGTACGTCATTAATAAAATATTTACAAGTACATTACCTAATAATTTTGCATTAGGTACATTCACCTAAATACCTATATTAATAAGGTGGTGTGGTGGACTATTTATTAGTAGGTAACAATTAAATGTCTGCCGATGTTGATGAAATGACGTTGCTATATCTCTGTTGTGGAACTTAGGGCTGCTACATATTTCTTTCACGAAATCCGGTTCTGGCGATCAGTTTATAATCGATCTTATTGTTTTATATAACATTTAAGAAAATTAAAAATATTTTTTTGAAGGGACAATCTTCTATTTTTATTTTATTACAATTTGTAGTAACTATTTGTCTTTAGAATAGAAAGGGCACGAATATTTCAAAAATCTATCTCTGAGCCTTCTCATTGGAGTTGATTCCACAATAAACCTGCAATCTTTATCTTCTTCGCCAGACGTAAAAGTTCCCCCAGGCCGCCGCCTTCTTTCCAGTTTCCATTTCAAGATCACCTTGGCTGAATAAGAGTAGGATATCGTATATATTTAATGAATATAGAGAGTTTTGAGATGTTTTGCATCCGAAAATTGTGTATTGTTCTCAAAAATGTATTGAATAACACCTGCATGCAACTAATGATTATTTTTATTTACCTTACAGAAATCCCACATGTCAGCAATATTTGGAATGGATATATATCTCAAGAATGATTTCTTGCAGCATACTGGAAGGTACAAATTTTATAATATTATTTTTGCCTTTACAGAGGTTTGGAGGTTCGATCGTTGCAGATAGATTCTTAATCACATAAATTTTCTTAATAGATTAATAAACCTCAGCCTTACTTGTATATAAAACTGGTTCTAATTAAGTAATGTAATTGTAATACGTAATAATGTTCACGCACGTTCAACAGTTTTAAAGAGCGCGGTGCCCGGAACGCATTGCTTCTACTTTCCCCGGAAGCGAAGCAACGCGGCGTAATCTCTGCTTCACTCGGAAATCACTCTCAGGGCCTTAGCTACCACGCCAATTTACTAAACATTCCCGCAACCGTGGTAATGCCAAACGTGGCCCCAATCATGAAGATAGAAAAATGCCGCTCTTACGGCGCGAACGTGGTCATCCATGGCGACGACATGAAAGAGGCTAAATACCAAGCAATGGTGCTGGCTCAGGAGAGGAATCTCACTTACATCAATGGGTAAGTTTGGGGATGTTTTCAACTTGAATAAAGTTGCACTGAAATCCATAATGGTAAGGGTATGCAAGACGGTCAGACGGTAAATAGACGACAGACAGAAGTCCTCAAAACTCTTCCTTGACTTAATGTTAAAACATTTAGTTATGGATATATAGTATAGGTTTAGCACTATATTAATTCTATGGTATAGGTATGGTTGAATATTTGATCCTGTGGAGAAGGTTTGGTTGGTGGTAAAGCACATTCTTAAATATCTGCTGGTGAATCGGCCACCATGAATCAGTGCATTGTTTTTTTTTTTAATCTAATTTTAAAGAGCTTGGTCGTATTAAACAACCATGTCGCTCCAGTGCATTGTTGTGTTTCGTCTGTTTGAGTTTGCTCAAGTCTTGGGTTCATCTTTCTGTAACATCAGGTGGCCGATCGCGCTAAGTTTGAACCATAATACCAAAGTAAAAACGTTACGTTAAGCACATTTCGTATCGCGCTCCATTTGAACGGAAATTAAACTAGTTTTTTTTTAATACTCGTGGTTAGCTCTAAATATTTTGGGTTTGGTTTTACTTTGGTAGCGTCATCGTATAATCGTTCACAAAAAATAGCGTGATACCATTTTTTACTTAGCTAAACTAAAGCTAAACCAAAATCAAAAACGTTCCGTTCGAATGGTAAAACCGTTTAGCGCGATTGGTCCCCTGGTATTTGAGACGACGTGTATAAACACTATAACATGACTACGTCAGTATCCTAATCTAGGTAAGTATTCAAATATTTGTAAGCACCTAATAATCAATCATCTTCACAACCTCTATCTATATGATCATAACTAAATGTAGGGACATAATATACACATATACATATAATATTCGCTTGGTGTAGTGGATAGTGACCCTATCAGCGAAACCAACGGTTGCGGGTTCGAATCCCGCGAGGGGTAAATGTTTGTGTGATGAATACGAACATTTATCCCCGAATCTTGGATGTTTATATAAATATTTATGTATGTTTATCCGTTATCTAGTATCCATAGCACAAGCTTTGCTTAGTTTTATTATTATTATTTATTCCTCCTTTATAATTTATAAACCACTGTGTATTTAGTATATAGTACAGTCAAAACAACACGCACGCGACACACCGAATTCGCACCGTACTTGTCATCCGCCAGCATTCAGTGTGTGTTTCATTCTCGAAGTTTTTATTTTTGACAGATACGATCATCCGCACATAATGGCCGGCCAAGGTACAGTGGGCCTGGAGATACTGGAACAAGTTCCTGATGTGGACGCCGTAATCGTGCCAGTGGGTGGTGGGGGTCTGCTGGCTGGAGTAGCGACCGCTATAAAACACCTCAAGCCACAAGTTCTGATTTACGTAAGTACTTGCTTAGAATAATAGAAACTCAGCTGTATGTGCATCCGACAAATATCAGAGTGTGACAAACGAGCTATCGCTCACCTGGGCGAAAATTATTGATTACTACCGCCCATGATAAATATAAATAATAAATTTCCTTAGACATACACACAGCACCATCTAGTTCCACAGTAAGCAACTATAGGCTTGTGTTGTGGATACCAGATGGTTGATATACTACATAAATAATTTTTTTTTCGTAAATAAATACTTATTATAAATGAAAGCATCCATAAGTCGGGTACACATGTCCGTATTCATCACACAAACATATGCCGTTAGCGGGATTCGAACCCGCGACCATTTGGTATAGTGGTCAGAGTTTCTAACCACTACACCAAACAGGTCGCCAAAACCAAATGATAGAACCACACAAAGATAAACGTTGACATTTTCAACCTTAAATACAGATCACAGATACGCTGCACTGTCATTCTGAAGTCAAAAGGAATGCCTCATAAGCCACTACCTAATACTAAATCCCTTATTCTTTAATATCGGACGAAGCACGAAAATGCGGGTATTGATACTTGGCGATTGCCAAGAGAAATAGATAAACTCTAGACCTAATTACGCGTTAGAGGTCCTCCATTTATGGACATGTCACACGACTTATCTATATCGCATCGTTAAAATCGTATCACAAAAAGATGGACAAAAATAATAAAACAAAAGTTCAAAAGTCTCACGTGCGTTCCGGCAGATAAACGATGTCAAAGGTCTCAGAGATAAGAATGGCCAAAAGTATTTTATCGTACCCTAGGGCTGAAACATTAACTTTATTCACCATAAAATTTCAATTTCCTCTATAATCGCAGTAAATATGTATGTCGTCTGCCTAGCCACCACCATCTTATCTAAATCTGCCGCCAAGCAACAATGTTGACAATTCTTGTATTCCGGCTGTTTGAGAGGATTGCTTCAAAAGAAAAAATGTTATTTATATGTGTTCTTTGCATACACATATAAATGTATATGCAAAGTATGTACATTTATAATTAATTTCGCAGGTTTTTTGACTTCATAAAAAGAAAAATTAAAGCGATACTTAGCTAGTACAGAATAAGATATATAAAAGGCGAGTGTAAGAGATATCTTCCATCAAACCCGTCATAGAGCAATGACAATAGAAAAGAAGAGCATGGAGTGTACCTATAAAAATAAAATAATACAGTATATCTAATAATAAGTACATAAATAAACCTGTGAATAAAATAAATCTCTCGATAATGACACGAGCTAGAAGATTTGCGTCTCTTCTGCGGGCGAGAAGAGAGTTCCACAGACTGACCGCAAGAACAGAGAATTAGTAGCTATAGAAATCAGTGCTATCTGGAGGAAAGCGTAAAAGACTGAACAGTGTGAGATGTGACATGACTTCTCGTATCTTTCTTTTCCTCTCCGCTCAATGTGTAACACAAATTTGTATACTAAATAAATATTCTAATATTTGTCATGTCCCATATTGTAGAGCCGGGAAGAAGTAATAGAGGTAGGTAGGAGAAATGTAGCTCATACAGCGATTAAATTAGCAATTTTAGTCACTGTATAAGCTATATTTCATCTTCTAAGTAAGTACAATAATTATACATGTAGATAGATAGTTACTTATATTGCCGGTAGAAAGTAAGCATGATCTTAGTTTGTCCTTGGGCTACAGTATCAGTAATATTATCCTAGTTTGTGTTTGGTGGTATAGTTCAAGAGATTGTCTGTATGTATATATGTTATCAAAAGGATGTTTTGGCTCCATAGATAAACACCCCATTTTAAATATTTAACCAAATTAAAAAAGTAGAAATTAAATTTTAAAAATACCGCGAAGTCACGCTATCTCTTCCCTGCACTGTGGAATACCACAGTAGGCCAATAGGCCTAAGCAGCACGCCACTATTTATTCGCGAAGCTCATCGTTTGATGAAACTACCTACTTTTGTTTAACAACAAGTCAATTTAGTAACATCACCCACAATTTAAGTTAGGCATAATGGTAATTTTAATACTTAGAACTTTGTATTTTCTCTGTAAATGAATTCCTCTGGGAATTGAGTATTGCTAAGAACTCTCGATACATCTGTCACATAAAATTATATTTCAGCTACGAATTTCGGTATTCTGAGTGTGAAAAATACGACTAGGCTGTACCTAAACAGTGGGGACGTGTAAAACTGTTGATAATAATGATAAAAAATACCGCCAACTATATTCATATAGAAAACATTAAAGTTTTTGTTTTCATTCCATTTCTAAAATTTGCGAGACTTTTCTTAGCAATGATAAACTCTGCGTATCGCGAAAGACTTTGTACTTTAGATGCTGTTGTGTTCATTATCTGTGAACACAGGTTCAGTAGTCCAACTGGAACTTTGGACTGTAAATCTCAAATGTGAAATATATATAACGTTGTGATGACTTGCCTGTCCACCTTATACATTTATCTGTTTTTATGTTATGATATGTCAAACAGTTCACTTGATGGAAATTGATTACCTACTACAGCCCATGCCATTTATCAACTGGAACGCCAAATTCGTGAAAGCCAGCGGTGCTAGGGTTGCGTTTCCACACCAGCGAAACAGAGTACTAGCGAAGAGGAATCAGCCAATAACAATGTCTACATTTTGCTCTCCGCATCACAGATGCTCTTATTGGCTCATTTTCCTCCGCGCCGCCGCGCTGCACTTGTTTCCATCTAAAACTCCAAAACATGGTCCCTGTGACCATTTAACTGACATTTTAAGTTTAGAGTCCTGATAACTTTGTACACATATCAATTAGAAATATACTAAAAAGAAAAGCTATAGTTTTTATTAATTTATTTAAAACTAGCTTTCCGCCCGGAATTCCGTCCGCGTGGATGTCCAAATTAAATATAAACATCAATTGTATTATAAATTCTCTATGTGACAACTGCATAAAAATCCGTTGCGTATTTTAGAAAAACTAAGCGTGCAAACAGACAGACGCGGATAGCGACTTTGTTTTATACTATGTTTAGAAGAGAGATTCAAATCTTCAAATCAAATCAAAAATATTTTATTTCGTAAGTTATAAGAATAACATTTGAAATCGTCATGACATACAGTTATCGCTCATTCAGTAGGCAATCTGCCCAGAGAAGAACGAGCAAGAAACTCAGGGGTTGCTCTTTTTAAATAAGTCAATACAAATACAATTTGAAATAATTGTTAAATTTATGATTCGACAAAGAAAAATTGCCGAGCGGTTCATGTCCACGTATTCTTATCATCCAGATAGTCAGAAATGTTATAATAATAGCCTTTTGCACATAGTTTCCGTTTAATGGTAGTTTTAAATTTATTTAAAGGCAAAGGACTTGTCCCAGATTGGGCCTTTAATATTTATTAATTCCGACAGGGTTAAGTTATATATATCTGGATAGGTATTTGAATATCCAGCTGTTATGTACAAATTGTAGAATTTTAGAAACCTCCGTTTTCGAGAAAATGTATTTTCTAGTTTCATAACAATTTACTTTAAAACGAACACTCCTGCCTATAGAAAGAATGAAGCCTCTTGCAATTCATTCCTTGAAACGAACATTCCGTCGTTAATTAAAACAATATCCACCCACTGTCAAACAAATGTCATTGTCAAACTTGTAACTTCGGTCAATGTTGGTGTACAAATCTTTCTTAGAATTTGATGGAATTTAAGTTCTTGGAGTATTTTTCTGTGTATTCTACCGAAGCTCATCTAATGATGATGATGCTTCCGACCGATTTCGGCCCTGGCGAACACTTCAACTCCTAATCGGTTTGGCGCTGGATATAAAGCTTTTATTTATAATTCTGGTCGCAGTATAGCCTTTCTATTGCTTTCTGTACATACATTTTAAAAATATGTCGTGATACCGCGGCAATAAATATAACTATGTATGGTATGACATCTCGATTGAAGTCATTTATTTTTAACATGTAGTAGCATTTTCTGTCTACGTTTTAAAAATACAAGAAATGGTTCTCTCGACATATTTTACGTGTGAGATACATCCGAAAAGCGCCCCACTGATGGTTGTTGATTGTGACGCATTGATGAGGAGTAGATAGATGTGATCACTAAGCCCTATAGTATATAAGTATAGGTATAGCTAACAATATAATCACTTCGTATGTGTGAAGGATTACACAGTTTAGTAAGGGTATATGTAAACTCCTCCTTTTTTCGAAGTTGGTTAAAAAGTGCGCCCTGAACGATATATCCAATTATTAACCTCGGTGGTGTTACATACATTTGTAATCTTACTTTTCTCCTCCCAAACTGACAAACAGATACTAGAGACAGAGTGAATGAATGTTCAGTCTGCTAGAGACTCAAACAATAAGTGCAAGACTACTAAACCTACAAACATCCACTTTATTGGATCTAGTACATTTTTACTAAATTCGCAACAGCTCAACATCTTTATGAACTTACTGCTTCAAGAATGAAGAATTGAATTAGAGAAGTTATTGAGCTGGAATGTGCATAATTTAAATTGCATAAAATAATAATAAATAAAGTAGTATAATAAATAAAACACATTTTTGCCTAAAATATATTATTAATTTTCCTCATTTTCTATGTCTTCTCTTGCTAGTACATAGTCCAACTGAGTAGTCAATATCATTTCTGAGCCCATCCAAGGTACCAGGTAATTGTCATCACATGAGCACAGTTCCCTTGCCAATATACAACTACAATAATAGCCACAAATTCGGTGTTACCACAAGTTTACTTTTAACAAGATGTCCTTAACTGTAATAAATCTTGTTGCTTTTGTGACGCAACCTAATTCTTCCTCTAATTAAAGCTGTGTCTTGTGATGTGTTTAACCTGGTAAATGCCTTCTTCTTCAATGTAAGAGCTATGTTCTTGTCGGTGGAGTGACATAAACTGAACAACTATTCTTTTTTATTCTTGTTTTGTTTCTATTGTTGTTTTCTTGATTTTGTATGTCAGAACTGGAAACAGTACGTTCGGCTACGGAGGTAGAGCCACTTGCTAAGGATTGGTCTTGGATTGCGACATCTTCATAAGGTAAAGCACGAGATTGTCTGCCTGTCCTACTAGACATTGACAAGCCACAACAGACACAAACTCATTGATGACCCAGTTGCTGTTCACCTGTTGTGCCCTCAGTCCTATTATTTATTTCTCTTAATAAAAGATTGAAGCATTCCCGGCAAACATGGTCTTCGTTTGTCACCTAAAAGCAAAAGATTTTTTAAATACCAACAAAAAGTCACATAATAAATATAGTTTCACCATATTGGCACTGTGGACAATGATTGAGGCTTGGTTACATGGAGCATGTGCAGAGTCCAACACTGATTCTCCAGGCTGTCAGATTTTATTTATAGGTTTAGGGAAATCCACATACAGCGCAATTCCACAAACATACAATTTATTATTACAGATGTTATAATCCCAGAAAAAATTGATACCGAGTCCATACCTCGGCTAAGCCTAAACAGAAAAGATGATATAATAAACGGATTGGCCCACTTTGTAAGGCTGCCACTACAATATTACCTGCATATCTTTTTCTTACAATGTTGTACAAACCTTTACTTGTACATCATACATATATTCACGACCTTGGTTGGACCTCATCTTCACTTAACATCAGGTGTGATTGAGGTCAAGTACCAACCCGTTATGCATAAAAAAAGGTAGCTCTTTGCAAATCTAATCTTCGACCTCATCTTCACTTAACATCAGGTGTGATTGAGGTCAAGTAACAACCCGTCGTGCATAACAAAAAAAAATTATACTAACCTTCTTTGTTTAGTGTTTGATTACTTATGAGGCAAATGTACTTATATATAAATATATTAATACTTACATTCAAGAGTGGGTATAGATCCAGCCGCCGATGTCCAAATCCCGTGCAACATGAAATAACCGTTGTAGAAATTCAGAAATCCGTATATCACCGGTCCAAATCAAGTGCAATCAAAAAATTCTTGTAATAAAGTCAAGTCATCAGTTGTTATAAAGGCAATTCAATTCTTTAGTTTTTGGCAAACAAATTATAAAACCAAAAGAATCCGAGAAAGTCTCTGAGTACTGAAACATATGGAGATGGTCTATTATTCTATATGAACAATCAGTTATACAAATATGATGGAAATCGACATTGTAATCATGAACATATAGCCATCTCATTTTCACTAACCTACAATAGTCCACGTAAAAAGAGACAACAATATATTTGTATGAACTATTTTCGGCAATACCAAAAAGTCACGTCATAGAAATACCTAACTGCGGCCGGTTTGACATTTTTGTTTCTCAGTGTGACAGGTACGTAGGCTGTCAACGAGAGTTGTTTTGCAGTGTTTTGTGCCAGAATTGTTTTAATTTGTGACTTTATCGTGTTCCAAAGTTCATTATAAAGTGAAAGAAAATACAGGGAACATGTCTAATAGCAGTGTTTTTGGTTACGGCATCAAAAAAAGCGAAAATCGACCAAACATATAATTACACCGGTTCGTATTAGTATTTAGCAAAAATACCAAATAATACATCAAAAGCCATATGTTTTTGCTTTCTTATAAATAGTTTACGAATAATTCATAACGAATTTAGCCTAAACTACGTATTTTTGTGGGTTTTGATAGTTATTTTAGGAAGTCTAAAACAGTTGCTTTTTGTCGATAGAGTTGCCCTTCAAGCCATTTTTCATATCGATGTTTTCCAGTGTGAATTGTTGTGTAATGTTTCTATACCGCTTTTTTTCGTTCTAGGTTGCCTAAAAATTATCGAAAAAGAAAAATGTGGCTGGATGCAATAGGAATGGAAGATTTAAAGATACATGTGAGGTCAATTTTCATTCGATTGCTCTTCACGGCCTTCCGGGATGTTGCCCTACCGTCACGAATCTTTATAGTGAGTATTTAATTTTTAGTTATTACTAGCAAACAGCCTCGTAGCTTTGCTCGCTTAGATTTACAAACTTTGCCACCCTCTTTTTCTTACCAAATTTCAGCTTTCTAAATACAGTATTTTTGTCTGGGCGTTGGTAATCATAATCAGTCAGGACAATCAATTTTATAAGTATCAGTTTTATCTGAAATCATGTTCTGTATTTATAGAACATGAAAATAAAATTCATCATCATATCATAATCAGCCGAAAGACGTCCACTACAAATACATTAATGAATTAATTTGTTTAAGTGTCATTTTGATTTCCAGGTTCAGGACCCAACACTGAAAACAATTAAAAAATTAAATATGAAATGTGAAAAATACAAGAAGAAAATTAAAATTTTACATGACGAAAATAGAAGACAGAAAAAATACCCCATATATTATACGTCCATAATTGAGGGTGGATGATACTCGTCCATGGAAAACCGTCAGTGCCACTTCTTGCAATGTTATACTACTTTATCTACATAAACCAACTACACATTTGTCCAGTCTTTCACATATATTTTCAATATGGCAGATAACAGAATGCAAATTGCAGAATTTGTCACTATGTAGTCCCAGATATTTCGTTGACTCTACTTCTTTAATTTGCTCTTTATTATACATTATATTAAGATGAATGTCAGTACCTCTAATTGTTCTAAATAATATAAGTTTTATTAATGTGATGAAGATTATAAATGATGACGACCTGTTTGGTATAGTGGTCAGAAACTCTCCTACTATACCAAAAGATCGCGGGTTCGAATCCCGCTAGGGGCATATGTTTGTATGATGAATACAGACATGTGTTCCCGAGTTATGGATGTTTTTCATTTATGTATGTATTTATTTACAAAAAAAATGTATTTTTGTAGTTTATCAACCATCTGGTATCCACAACACAAGCCTATAGTTGCTTAAAGTGGAACTAGATGGCGCTGTGTGTATGTTTAAGGATATTTATTTATTTATTATTATCATTATTATAATGTTAATTTTAAAATTGATTTTATGCAGCCAGTCACCCACAGTAATTATTCGTATTGCATTCCGTGATGGTATGTTGCCTGGAAGAGATCGCCGAGATAAGGCTGCCTAATTTATAGTATCTATAAGATCATTAAATGTACCTTCCTTATTTAAACAATAAAGCGTAATTGATTGATTGATAACATTTTCTGTATCTTTGTTGATTGGATTGTTTGTAAAATTGTAGGTATTTTATTTATGGAATTCTAAAACGTTCAATATTATCTTTGATATCCCTTGCTGTATAAATAAATATATATTTGCAAATTACTCTTTGTTTTAACACCCTTTTACATAGTGACAAAATATAGAAATAGGTACAATACCATTTTGTAGTTGAGATCATGTTAGAGTCTGAGCGGAATTTGTCGATAATTGTGACAAGATTTCAGAACTTGTCGGTCAGCCGTTTATAAGATACAGGGGTGTATTGCTGGCCGTGCCAAGATGAGAGCTCATCCTGCCAGGCCACTTTAATATTTCCAAAACTCCAGAGGTTCTAGCGAAAATTGGATTAGACCAGCAATTTGTCGATATTTTTCACAAAACACTCGTTACTTAGATAGATTCAAATTATTAATGTGAAGAGTGAAGTGTAATGAAGAGAAATATAGAGTTCCTTTTTCGATGTACAGTCGCGAACTATGAAACTGAGAATATCTACAGAACTTGGCATCCATTTAGATCTCAATTCTTTTGTCAGTGAAATAGACAATCACATATTATATGCTAACAAGTCCCATTTTAACAATTACGTTTTCGATGAGACACAAATTATGTATCTAAAAAGATATCGATGTACCGTGGGGCACCACTACAAAAAGGTGCCATTTTTGTTTCTCAGTAAATTTAGGTATACACGCTTTTTTCGTAGGTAGGGCATCTCCATATGTTTCAGTACTCAGAGGAGAAAGTACAAATTGAACACCATACAACACGGACGCTTAAAAAAACCAATAACCAACAACAAGAGCAATAGGGTTGTTCGATCTGAGATTGGCTAATCGATCGAGTATCGATTTCTGACTGATCGGTACTCGATCCTGTCACTCAATCCGAAAATACCTATAACCAAATCGCATTAACAGGCTGGTCACTCAACAACAGACTTTACGGTGTATAACAGCAAACAATGCTGGTTCTTGTTTGTGCATTATAATATAATTATGCATATTTGTGATTTTTTATCATATTTATGGATTTTTGTGCCAATCATAGTACCTAATTGTAATTTCAAGTAATTTTTGTTTCCTTGTTTTTTACTGTATTTTCTTTTACGCCAAAATGATCTCAAATCTTTCAAAAATATTTCAAAATCTTGTTCACTGTGTTTGGGATATTTCTGACCAACCCATTTGGGATAAAGATCGTGACTTTATCAAACACATAAAATACAAAAATAAATAACTTAAGTCTTTTATATTTTTCACTATAATTGGTGTGATCATAATCTATTTACGTATATATCCTTGTGTATGATTTCATACAAATCTATCAAATGTAATTATAAAGATATAGACAAAAATTATTTTATATATAGGTGTTAAGACGTTTAAAACAATTTTTGCTAGAAACCCAGGTCATAATAAAAAAAAAATATTTCGGTAACTTATAATTCGATCCTTCAGTGCTCGATTTGATGTAGAATTTATACTTCAGTCCTACATTAAAATGCGTTATAATATTTTCCTTAATAATCGTTTTAATTTCTTTTGTTTTAATAATCGATTTGCTTTATTGATCGTCGTGATCGATTTTTTGTGGAGTAAATAATCGCCAGTGTTGCCAATGGCATCGCAAAATAATTTCACCATAGTTATTTCATTAATTTATTTTATAAAAACGGAGGTGTGCAAAATTCATATTAAAGCGGTTTTACGATCTACATTTATGTACCTTTAATATCAGTGTAGTACCAACCCGGTCGGAATTTACTCGGAATAAAAAACCACCCTCCATATAAAACGCGGACATGTCCTTTGGAATGTCTGCCGGAACCTTATTATAAAAGCCTATACATTGTCCCTTGAATGACTTAGTGACTTTGTGTTAGCGACTGCTATGGACAGCAAGTTTATTTTTATATCTTGTATTTACATTGTGTATTTCACAATTTTTCCTAAACAAATGCAGATTATTTCTTACGCACATTAACCTCTCTGTCCTCTCTTTCCTTTTTTCTTTTCCGCGGGTCAAGTATCTCGACGCGCCTGTCAAATTTTCGAAAATACCTGCGGTGTTGAAAACGTTTATAGATACTCTTCTACTGGGTGTATTTGTAATCTGTGAAAAGCAATAGCTACGGGAATATATTATCTATGGATATAATGAATGAACACTACTTCAGCTATAATACAAAAAATCAGAAAAATGTTACGAGTTGTAATATGTAGGTATACCTATATCCACGATATAATTGGTATTTTTACGGAAAGTACAGATTTATTTCATGTTTTTCTTAAAAAAACGGGTAATTCAATAAATTGTTATGAGAATTGAAAGCTCTATGGCCAGGTTCCTAAGCCTGTTCTAATAAAAAACAGTAGTTGGAATTCTATGCCTCATGGACTTATTATATAAACAGGACTGAGTACTCGCCGCTGAAAAACGAGCCGAGCAGGATGTGTAACGTAGAGGCCGTTTGTCTCTGTCTAACAGGGTGACCACAATATATTTGTTACTTGGGACAAATGTTGTAATAAAATATTTGTCAAAAAACTTTGGCGTTTTGACATTAGCCGGCGTGAGCCATTTATTTCGCATTTCTTCATTTTTTGGGAAACTGCAACAATAGTACAACAGTCAGGACCCTAATCAATCACACATATTTCACATATTTCGACTCATTTCAAGAATTCATGGGCATCCTACTTCTTTGATTTACAAAAATATTATTTTTAGCTTACCTGTGGAAAGATATGTTGCAACCACCATAGGATTCACTTGGGCAAGTATAAACGCAACACTTTTTCACCATTTTACTCCTTTTACTTGTTATGATATAACAAATACTTTAAAAAACTTTTGATGCAAAGAAAATTCAAAATCACACCGAACCGCCATGACATGACATGCTTTTCAGGGTTACCATAAAAATAACAAAATCGAAATAAAAATGTATGTTTTCTGTTTGATTTAAGAATATATGAAAAGAAATTAATGCGAATGTTATTTGTTTATTTATAATTGTTAAAATAACATAAAAATATAAGTGTTTCAATGGAATTTTTGAGTAGCCAAAACTGTTGATCATAATCATTTTTTTTGCTGGCAAGATGTAAGAACGAGACACACGGCCTCCGTTATTTCTATCTCTCTCGGCTCGGATTTGCCTTTGTGTATGGTGCATCCAATTTAATACCTTATTGCGTTGACATAGTGATCATTTTCCTAAATGATTCTTTTGATAGTTATCAGTCCTGTTTAAATAATAAGTCCATGCTATGCCTATACTCCCACCCACAGAGAAAAAAAATATTTTCGCAAATACAGACTAAATATCATAGCTAACATGACATGGCGCCATGGACTTATTAATTAAACAGGACTGAGTACTCGCCGCTGAAAAACGAGCCGAGCAGGATGTGTAACGTAGAGGCCGTTTGTCTCTGTCTAACAGGGTGACCACAATATATTTGTTACTTGGGACAAATGTTGTAATAAAATATTTGTCAAAAAACTTTGGCGTTTTGACATTAGCCGGCGTGAGCCATTTATTTCGCATTTCTTCATTTTTTGGGAAACTGCAATAATAGTACAACAGTCAGGACCCTAATCAATCACACATATTTCACATATTTCGACTCATTTCAAGAATTCATGGGCATCCTACTTCTTTGATTTACAAAAATATTATTTTTAGCTTACCTGTGGAAAGATATGTTGCAACCACCATAGGATTCACTTGGGCAAGTATAAACGCAACACTTTTTCACCATTTTACTCCTTTTACTTGTTATAATATAACAAATACTTTAAAAAACTTTTAATGCAAAGAAAATTCAAAATCACACCGAGCCGCCATGACATGACATGCTTTTCAGGGTTACCATAAAAATAACAAAATCGAAATAAAAATTTATGTTTTCTGTTTGATTTAAGAATATATGAAAAGAAATTAATGCGAATGTTATTTGTTTATTTATAATTGTTAAAATAACATAAAAATATAAGTGTTTCAATGGAATTTTTGAGTAGCCAAAACTGTTGATCATAATCATTTTTTTTGCTGGCAAGATGTAAGAACGAGACACACGGCCTCCGTTATTATTATCTCTCTCGGCTCGGATTTGCCTTTGTGTATGGTGCATCCAATTTAATACCTTATTGCGTTGACATAGTGATCATTTTCCTAAATGATTCTTTTGATAGTTATCAGTCCTGTTTAAATAATAAGTCCATGCATGGCGCACATTATTGGATGCGGAATTTAATAGAGAACAAGTTCAAACACAGTCCAAAGGAATTGGAACTCTATAACCATTACAATTGAGAGTTGAAAGTCGAGTGTACCGCCGACACCGATCGGTGTTCGCGTCTGTTGAAGGTATAAAAGTATTTTGGACACCGATCGGTGTTCGCGTCCGCCTAAAGGTTAAGTTTTCGTAAATATATTGTGATGCCATAATATATTAATTTCCTGAAATTTATTCCGCAGAGATACTCGGGAGCCTAATTTGTAGATCGCACGAACCGCTCGCCTTCTGCAAAACAAAAATACAATTTATGTCCACGGCATTTACCTATAACAGCATGCCATAAGCCATTATGGTATGGAAATAGCTGAAGTATACCAGCCTCACGGTGTCCACGTCGGTTAAATAGCGGATTTTTTTAATAGCAAACACTGCAGAACTGAGACGTTTCGACAACCTTTCGATATTTGGACTCCATTGTAGTCCTTTATCTATAACATCCTTTATATAAGGCGAACTGTATTTGCATTGAACTATCGGCCCCCTTAATTCAGTTAATTAGATAATTTAGACATCGGTCGGCTGCTAACTCCATTCAAGAGACTTTTCACTTGCACATTCCAATGGCGATTGGCTTTACCTGTCACGTGTGCATTTCTGTATATTTTAAAAAGCGAACCGTGGATGTTGTTTCAAATGTTAAACTTACAATGTTTAGAACACCTTAACGTTTAGGATAACGCTGAACACTATTATGTAATGGGTAATAAATGGGACGGATGGGATCTATTTGGTGTAGTGGTTAGAAACTCTGACTGCTCTCCTATAAGGTCGCGAATTCGAATCCCGCGGTTTGTAATACATTGCCTACTTAATTATTTTGAATGGGAAAAAATGTGACAGTTGTTAACAATAGAATATGCATATACACATTGTTCATTTCGTTCGAAACTACACTCTGTTATAATATGTGCCATTATTACTTTTACACGCTGTATATTTTTAAACGGACAGGGCGCGGAGTCGGAGAAATGTCCAAGTATGAAACGTGCGTTGAAGAATGACGAGCCAGTCAGCGTGGAAATCCTGTCTACGCTCGCAGATGGCTTGGCAGTGCCAATGGTCGGCTACAACGCTTTCCGCACCGTCAAACCGCTCATGGATAAAATGGTAAGTGTTTACAAATTAAGCATTCAGGGAATCGAATATGCAGAAGAGCAGTTTTTAGATAAAGGTAATTTTATGTTACTTCGGACTAAAAATAAAGGAGTCACTCTTTTATTGCTGTCGACTGCAATACTCTTTAATTGTATAACAGTGTGTTAGATTCTGTACCTACTCTAGCGTACATTGTTTGTTTTTGAAATCATTGCTTTGAAATTGTCAAATCAATGAATTCAAATTGACAGGTGAGACCAGTAATGGAAAACCTACTTTAATCTAATTGTGGGTTCGACGAGGGAACTCACATATTTTTCAATAATTGTTCCAGACTCACTGTCCCTTTTTAAGACATCCTCCATCCCAAATGCCCTCGCCCCTAACATCAACTTTCTTCTCGTATTGATAGGACGTAGTTATTATTTCAACCTCTTCCTTTGCTTATTCCATCTTTCTGTGCTTGTTTATGTCTATCTGTACTATATAGCAAACTTATTTATTTAATATATTATCAGTAATTATAGTACTCTCAACTTCCTTTAAGTTTTCTCTTTCTGTATATTTTGTTCTGCCCACCGGTATTCTAAACCCTATTTTCTGTCATCGCCAAACCCGATGTAGCCATAAGAACCCCAAAAAGTGAATGTGAATCTGATTGGAGTTGTACGGATTCTCTTTCTTTGACTGTATAAAAATACAGAATTCTTACCCTTTGGACTAGGCTCCACGGTAGAGTAGTTAGGAACAGTAGTGAAAATATGCAAATCATACCTAATTTTATTGTATTCAAGATTTCATATAGGTATGTTTTGGTGTCCTTCGCCCAGCTCCCAAGAGTATTAAGTTGTATGCTTTTATTTTAAAAAAAGGACAAGAATGATCCTGTTAGTTCTTGCGCCGCTTCTTTTCCCACAGATGAATCACTTTCCGAAGCGGTAGTAGCTTAGACATATTGGCTGATTGAGAAATTCTTAGCCCTAATATTATTTCCAATAGATTTAAATTGACATTCAACAAATGATTTCAATTGATATCATGTACCTTACGTTGAAATAAATTCTTGAACTTTGAAAGAAGTTTTATTGTAAAATATCAAGTAGTTAGTTACCAAGTGTAACTTATTTGGAAAACTGCTTAAACAACTAACAGCGTTATGTAATTTAATATGTAGATATATAAATATTAAGAATTTTATAGCGTAAACTTACACAAAATTATCAGAGAGAGATTTATAAAACGAAGAATAGGCCTTCAAAGGCCAAACATATTATTATTATATAAGAATTAGATTACAACATTGAGATAAATTCAAAATTATAATTCGGGGAAGGACCGCAATAAAACAATTCGAAACTTTAATAACAAAAGATAACCCGAACATCAAGAGTTAACTGATATTAAAAACAATGAGAATTATTTTTTTTGTAAAGCATGGTTACTTTCCGGATTTTATGCTACTATAGGTACTGGCAAATA
This sequence comes from Oegoconia quadripuncta, assembly GCA_949316235.1. NCBI lineage: Eukaryota > Metazoa > Arthropoda > Insecta > Lepidoptera > Autostichidae > Oegoconia > Oegoconia quadripuncta. The sequence continues at coordinate 7,451,935 of OX438759.1, forward strand.
AACATGATTGTAATAAAGCAAAAGAAATTTGTTTCAATTTATTTTGTCGATAGATTTTCGCCAACGATTACTCCATTCGTCGAAAACGTCATAAAAGCACTTTCAGGAACGGCTTTTAGTTTCTTTCTTCTACCATGCGGCCATATCATCGACTTGGTTGGTACGATGATTGAGGTGTGCTAAGTATAACAATACATTTGTTGGTACGCTGTCGCTTTGGAGATGGGCGTGTATAGCTACACTACAGTTTAAGAATTTAAGAAAAAATTTAAAAACTAATTTAAGAATAAGAATAATTTTATTGGATAGAGAAATAAAATACACGTACAAAATAGCGATGATAGCTACTGCTGTTGGAAACTGTTTCCAACAGCAGTAGCTATCTTAAATTATTCTAATTCCTTTTGAAATGACACAACTGGAGAAATAACTTAATTTTTATATTCTTTATTCTTGTGACTGACAAGAATAATATTTATACTTATAATTATTCTTGTGACCCCAATGCGCGTGGCATGCCCATAGCTGGTTTTTTCTTTAAAAGAGGTTCAACAAATATTTTCTGTAATAAGTTAATGTATCATAGTCAAATAAAATAAATACGGTGGCGGTAATTAACTGTCTGTAAAATAAGGGTAGTTTAACCACCTCCTTGTTAACAGTGTTTACAATTGCAGGGGTTCGGCTCCCAGAGGGATACGTGTTTCGTACTCGGTTTGGCTAGTGATAGAGCATTTCAAATGTCTGCCTGGCCAGCTAGGTCTGCCGTATATTGTTGTGTTCCAGAGGTTTGGGATAGCCAGTTAATTTATATTGCACTATTTCGTAAGTGGATCCTTGTATCAAAAAAATGAATAACACAGCCCCCAATATTTTGAAAGACCTATTCACTGACGACACAACAGAAACAATAAATTACCCCCATTACATTAGGGGTGTTACTATTAAATAAATTTCAGAATCAATGCCAGGTACACTGTTTATTACCATGCCACGGAACTAACAAATATTGTGGTAGATAACCTCGTAATACGTAAAACGGGGAAGACAAATACCATTATTTATCAATCACAGATCACAGTGAACGAAGACTGGATCGCGCGAGCTATCTTGCGGCTGGTCGAGCAGGAGAAGTACGTGGTAGAAGGCGGAGGCGCAGCCGGCGTCGCGGCTATCATGGCTGGCCTGGTGCCAGAGTTAGCAGGAAAGAGGTGTGTAGCTACATTACTTATTGAATATCTCATAAACCTTCCAGCAAAGCACTTAGGTAAAGAACTATCCGATGTTGCTGTACGAGCATTACGTCAGCCCCCCCGGCACTCTGTATGAAGTACTTGCGCGTAGACTACAGCAACGTACATCAAAGTGCCATCAACCAAGGAAAGCGTACAGCTGGCTAGTTCGTTTGAAAAAACAGTAAACGTACTGTAGCTATCTACGTTACCTATATGTATGATGTCGCATTGTTGTATGATGGGTTAGTGTTTGACCTCCATCACACCTGTCTTCAACAACGATGCCCAAAAAGAATACGTTAAATTGCCGAGGGAACTATGAGCCAGCCAATCATACACCAACTTAATCGATGACGATATCGACGAAGTTACACAACAGAGGCCCAGATGTTAAGTGAAGATGAGGCCGAAGGTGGAAGTGCGGTCACCTGAAACCCCCTACTGATGTGAGAACTGGCTACCTTATCTCATACAACAGGAACATAATAATGCTTTCAACAATGTTGTTTGGCCGTAGACATGGATAAGATGGTCGCAGCGCTAGGCATGTACCCCGCTGGATTATCAAACCCGCAACCTCTGTTTAGTAAGCCTTACTGCTGTACGTGCAGTGCACCACTTACACAACTTCTATCTGTTAATTGATGTCCGTCCGGGCGGGGAATAAGTAACAAACCATATCTACAAATGTCAACGCTTCTTCTCTCTCAGCGGGTCACTATATAAGCTGACAGATTTGAAGTCAAAAGTAAAACCTTCCCTTTCTGAACATGCAAATTTTAATATTCCTTTAATTCACCTCACATGTTGGCTACATTTCTCTAACTGCATACAAAATTAACTGGTCACTTTGGAATTCTACGGGGGAGGCCCATATTGAGCAGTGGACGTCATGTGGCTAATATGATGATAAAGATTCAAGATTAATCAGTAGTTACTGCTAACGTTATGATTTTTAATTTTACAGAATAGTATGCATATTGTCTGGTGGTAATATTGACACAACCATCTTGGGCCGATGCCTCGAGCGAGGCTTAGCTTCCGAACAACGCCTGGTGAAGTTCCATGTGACAGTCAGCGACCGGCCCGGTGGTATAGCGGAGCTCTGCAAGATGATTTCGTCTATCGGAGTCTCCATCAAGGATATCATACACGAGCGCGCTTGGGTGCATGGTGATATCTTCAGTGTTCGCGTGCGTATTGACATTATAGTTATTAGCGTCAACCGCTCTCCCTCTGTCCTTTACAGAACATAATGACCCCCCTACACATACAATCTCTCACACTCATTCCAATTAGTGGAAGCTTCAGGCAAAATTATGCACATGTATGAAAGAAACATTGTACGTCTGATCCCAAGTTTTTGTCGTAGGGCTATCAATTAATCAACCAACCACACACACACTCACCCCCTCACTCACACATACACACACACCCCCACATACGCACACACGAGTTTTTATTATATTCAATGTTTCATATTTAACCCAATTTTTTTTTATAGTCTGTCCGAGAGCTGAGTAACTGGTGATCTGTAACACAGGTTTATCCTTTTACTTACACCAGATTCTCACAAATAAGGATTTAACAAAATTTCTGCTTCTCCTTATATTCTGCACTGTATTGCTGTAAGCTTATTATGAGAATGAACTAAACACATTGAGCATATAGAATGGCTTCCACAATTTACCCTTTGTTTTCCAAGATCGAAGGGCCCAGCAATCAGTCAATCGTTTTCCTGCAGCCGTAGGTACCAAGTAAAAAAATTTGCGTTCTATCGCTAAAAATGTAGCTCGTTCGTGTTCTATCGGTAAGCGACCCTGTTCCAAACGCTTCTATCATTTTGAGACTGTCTACTTGTTTTCTACAATTCTAACAAGTAGATAATAAACTAAATTGCTCGTTTCTTCTATGTACATTGTCCTAAAATCTTCCAGGAAACTGAAACTTATTTTACCTATTGCAAATGAAGTCTTCATCTTTGACAGGTTAAAGTGGTGTGCGAGACAAGAGGCCCGGAGCATATGAACCAATTGCGAGCGCTGATAGCCAAGTCCTACAAGGAGTGGTATTTCGACACGGAGAGTGGTATTCAGCCTCGTCGCGCTAATACAGTGGAGCAAGACGAAGATGACTCAAATTGATTCCCGAAAGTCGCTATTTACGTCATCTTAAAGCTTAGGTATTACTAAGGTTATTTGTATACGCCCAATCTAGTGTTTTGCAACTAACCCTATGGTGACTGGAAGAAATCCCTCTGTGGGATAAGTCCGCCGTTGTAGTCAAACGTGTAAAAATATGTATCTATGTAAAATTAATGAATTGCCTTTTTATAAAGCGTTTACAAATGAACTAAGAAAAGAGAGCGCCACGAAATTGTTTAGTCTCGTAATCAAATCAAATAATCAAAGGCCCGTATTAAAAAACCGTTCCCAAGTTTGAGATGACTTTAATTTGACGCTTAAGAATTTGTTGCATATTAAAACAGTATCAAAAAAAATTGTATTGATACAGAAACGCGATCTCAAAATTCTTACGAGGTAGCTACCTATTAGATGTTTAAGTATCTGTTAATAAATTCGTTAATCTGATATGGATCACATACATACTTTGTTTCGATCGTTAAATTAAACATACCTATGTTTCCAGATAAAGTATACCCCAAACTTATGTATTTATTTATTATAATATATGTATATTATACGTCATAATACCTGATGAGTTTTTTTACCGCAACGAAAAAAAAAGGTATATAGTAAGTGAAATAGAAGGTATTGGCAAAGGTAGTTTAATTATTTTTTACCTTGGACATGACATATTGCTTGTACACATATGTAATTTTTGGTGCAATAAAGAATGTATATGTAACAATGTATTTCATATTTCTGGAATTCATTATGCAGAACTTTCTTATATGTACTTACTAATTATGAAATAATTTGTGCTAACCCACTTAACTCCTTTTGAATCCCATTATGATAGGTTGTTAGCGATAAACCTAATGTGTAGTTTCTATACAAGTTCCTTATTTAAACAATAAAGCGTATGTAATCGATTTATTGATAAAGTAAATTTATACATCTATGCGAATAAAACGTATTTAAAATAACAGCAATTATACGATTGAGCCAAAGGATTTAGGTGATAAAAAATTTAGGTACATTATTAATTTTTTAAATATTTACAGGCCCTGATACCTACTAATGAACTCGCGACTGACTTGCACTTTGCGCCGTGTTTAGTTCACCGTGCCACGTGTTTCACTGGCGTACCAACACCTCGAATTTATTATGAAAACAAAGCATTGTTTAAAAGTTCATAAGTTAAATAGTTAATTTATGCTCACCTTTATGCTAAATATCACTTATATATGTGATGAATGATTGATTGAAAGGATGGAATGATTGAAAACTATATTAAAATTTAATTTATAATCAAATAACAGTCGAATGCATTTTATTTTATAATCTATACGACATCAACGGTCTGCTTGAACCCGGAATCCCTGGTTATGCAGACGACACCACTATTACAGGGAGATACGTCGGGTGCATAGCCCAGGGGTGACGATAACTTGGCATTAAAGGCGGTATCCGATTGGGGCGACGCCAACCTAGTCAAATTCAATGCCACCAAAACACAGGACTGTCTGTAGAGATCTCAATCTTTTGGGTATGGAGTATACATAATATAACCTCCAATCTAAATTTTGGGCGCTCCATAGAATCGAGCGCTAAAACAGCGGCTAAGAAGCTTGGCATTCTCTTCAAGGTCAGGCGATATTTCACACCCAAACAACTTTTGGTGTTTTACCAGGCTCAGGTCCGCTCGTGCATGGAATACTGCTGTCATCTCTGGGCTGGTTTAACCAAGTACCAACTAGCTGCACTCGATTCTGTGGAACGACGTGCCATGAGATTCATAGGTGATAATGCGATGACTGCTAAATTGCAGATCTTTGAACACCGTCGCAAAGTCGCCTGTCTCTCAGTTCTTTACAGGATGCATTTCGGGGAGTATGCGTTGGAATTACATAATCTTATTCCACCGTCCCCCTTCCATCTTCGGACCACTAAGCGTGGGGAGGGATTCCACCCGCATATAGTTAATATACCGACATTTGCACTAAGAAGTTCGATTCTTCATTCATCATCCGAACAGCCAAGGCATGGAACTCCCTTCCTGCGTCAGTCTTTCCTGAATCTGTAGGACCTTGGAATCTTCAAGAGCAGAGTGAATAGGCATTTACTAAGATCGCGTGCTTCATCTCCGACCAAAGGTTGTAATTGTAACAATGAATATAAATAGACATAAAGAAGAAGAAAGAAAGAAGAAAGAAAAACATTTATTGTTTAGCATTTGGAAATCTTTGGTTGTAACAGTAATGGGGACGGTTTTTACTTAATCAAATAACACACAATATAGGTATTTTGGTCAATAAAGCACAGTAGATCCTCTGCATGCAAGCTGATTTATCAAAGCCATTTTGTCCGCAAATGCAACTGAATAGTTTTCTTCTTATTGTACCGTGGATAGTTTCGCGAATATTCGAGTTGCTAAACCACCAACTAGTCTATTAACTCAGATATACCTACATAATATTGATTTTTTTAAATGATTGATTTGTCGAATTTTTTTCTGAGCGAAACAAGGGGCACATTCACTCTTACATACAATTCAGAATTATTCCCCCTATTCCTATTGTCTGCCTTCCCGCTTCTCCTTAACCTCCCTGCTGATCCTCCTAGGCGAACCTGCATAGATTCCAGAGCGACCGGTTAGAATCGCCCTGCATCTATGATGTGGATTAAACTACCAAGACCAATTCAGGACAACCCTCTATCGCAGTATTTAAGAAAAGGTTCATCAGCATATCAGCCACTGGCCGCCCGTTGCTGAACATAGGGGTATATTGTTTATTGCACAAAAAATAAACAACAGATTACAGTCAGACAAAAAAAATTTAGGTACATTGAGAAAATATAAAATAAAATATAAATATAAAGGTGAGGTGAAACTTCAGCCATAGATTCGACAAGGATCAGATTTGGGGGACTGGCTATCTTATATCGATATATTATAGAGATAAGTTCACCTTTGTGCTTGCTCTGTTAAATGTAATAAAGAATAAAATAAGGAATATTACAGTGTAGAAATAAAAATCGATCATCGAACTTGATAGAGTCTCTTCGGGTATCATTTATATATACTCATTGTATGTTCGGTTTTATGAAACAATTTAAAATCAAGTTTGTCACATCAATATGACATTGCATAGCATGTTTTGATAATTTTTCGTACATTATACACCTATTTTTTGGGTAAAGAGTGATAAATTATTTGTGAAATATAACAACTGAAGTGTAGTTAATCGACAATGAATCCTACTGTAAGATCTCTTTATTGTATGTGTTATTGTAATACTTTCAATTTCCACAAATATAACCTTATACAAAGCTGATGTTATTTCCTTAGGATATAGAGTTCGATGAATTTTGTGACCCCAATAATCCACGAAAAGTTAAATATGACGACATCCTGGCTGCTGCGAGGCGAATTGCGGGCACTGTAGTACGAACACCTTGCTCGGTATAACTTTCACTTATTTTTATAACAATTTCTAACCTACTTCAAAAAAGGATCAGGTTCTTAACTTTACTTTCGCTTCGCAATATCTCCTATCTTATTCCAAATTATCATTATATGTAACACACATTTTAACAATCCACTGCTCGACATAAAACCCCAATCAATGTGCATTGCTTTCCATGGGAGAATTAGCCCTAATATCCGTGTCAAGTGGGCAGGTTAGCGATCGCATATTTTTGTAAGCTCCGCACCTATTACTCAGCTGCCTATCATTGGTATATGCTGTTATATAGGTATAAGTAGGCTTACTCATCATCGTCATATCAGCCACAAGAAGTCAACTGCTGAACATTCCCCCATAGACTTGTCCACGATCCCTTAACCGTTTTTGCTGACACCTATGGAAATAGACGGGTTAGTCCTTCTACTTGGCGGGAACCACACAGTCAACAAAAAATGGCAAAGAGATTTAAAATAAAACAGTGTAAGCAAGCCAAAACAACGTACAATACCTTACCTACACCTATCTGCTACCGGTTCCCGCTACCTACATATAATATCGCTTTCGCCAGAATTTGGACGATCACAGAATATAAAGAAATCCTCAGATTATATTACATTTTCTTTTCTGTTGTGCAATAAAGTGTATTTGTATTGTATAAATGTAATGTTTTATATTATTTATAATTATGTTTTTGTCTCAGAAAGGACATATGTCGGAGAAACTTGGCATGGAAGTATACTTGAAACAGGAATTTTTGCAATTTACAGGATGGTAATTTATTTTTTAACAGTAGTATGGCCGATATAGAAAACAGATACCTAATAACGTTTGTACCAAATATCACATTTTAAGAAAATGAAACCTCAATTTGAAAACTGGCCGAAGGTTTCCACCTTGCACACCAGCGTGTGCTCACCTAAAACTGCTAGCTTTTTGGGTGGACTAGCTATCATATCATCAACAGTTGGAATTCAACGATGATATTTTAACATTGCTAGTTGAAACATGCGGACTTAAACTATATTCTTTTTTTAACTGTTTATATCTAAAAACACCCTAATACCAACCAATCCCGGTGTAGGAATTAGTCGGAGTCTGTCTGCTTCCTCGTAGTCCACCCCGGGCAACGGATTCAACAGCTGTAATAAAACGGGCGAAGACGGCGAAACGACCGCTAGATCTAGGCGCGACGCTGGATCTTTTCAGAGCCATGTGACAGGAGTGTTGAACCTTCAATCCTGACAGCAGGATGAAATACTTACCTAATACCTATTTATCTAGCATAAATAAATACCATTTGCCAATTTTCCCTGGGTTAGAGCGACCACAGATAAAGGCTAGCTTTGTCCCGGCATGGGCATTAATTTCCATTGCTTCTCGTGGGAACGCTATGGATATGAAAAAAGTAAAGAATCCTAATGACGGAGACGTGGTTCGCCACCCGTCACGCCTAGTTTCTTACGGGGGCGAAAAGTGGGCCACGGAGAGCCGCTTTGCTACGTTGAATGTTAGAGGAGGAATGAATGGCAAAATAGATGAAGTTTGTCAGATCATGGATGATAGACGTATTGATATTTTATGTGTGAATGAGACAAAGCGGAAAGGATGTGACACCACCAAACATGGTCCCTATACGGCTTATTGGTCGGGTGTTCCCATAACCAACCGAGGCAGTCAGGGCGTTGGTGTACTACTTTCTGCTAGAATGGCTATATATAAACTCCCAATTATTATGTTCTAGCTATAATATATATTATAGCTAGTCCCAGTGCACATTGGTGGATTTCTGTCAGGCTAGTGGCAACCTGCAAGTTAATATTTTCACCGCCGTTGCTTGAAACAACCGGTAAAAATAGTAAGTACTATTTGACATGCCCTCCAAGGCACAGAAACACTTATAATTGCAATGCAAGAAGATAGCTTATTTAGCTTATTATTATTACTACTGATCAATGTTTACCATAACAATAGCTTCAAGGAACGCGGAGTACGCAACGCGTTAATGCTCTTAACCGACGAGCAAAAGAAATACGGCGTTATCGCAGCATCTTCAGGCAACCATGGCATCGCAATGAGCTACCACTCAATGCAACTCAGCATTCCCTGTGTAATAGTGCTGCCCGTTTGCTCAGCCATGAGTAAGATCAACAAGTGCGAGAAACTTGGAGCCAAAGTAATACTACATGGCAGCGACATACGAGAGGCACGTACACATGCTATGGGCATAGGCAAGGACAAAAGGATGACTTTCATCAATGGGTATGTTTGTATTAGTCAGACTAAGCCTAAACCTAGACGGAACTGCTTCACCTACTTACTATTCCTATATTCCTATATGTATATAACCTATTCTTGAAATCGATAGCAGGGTTGTGTTGGTTTTCAAAATTACACAGTGACGTCAGCGGCTTTAAGCGGAGTGATGCGTGTATAAATTTTAACTTTCACCTCAATAATTATAAAAAAAGTTGTCTATTCCAAGAAGAAAAAGTCTCAGCATTTAAACTGTTTTGATTGTTTGAATTCTAATTCATAACATTCAAAAAGAAATACCTGTATTTTCGTAGATAGTTATTTATTATACATATTTACTTTCGATTTCTTGTGGAGCTTCTCTCCTATATACTTGTCCACTTTTCAACTCAAATGCATTTTATTTACGTTATTCATTAAACGTGTGTCTCATTTTTGTATCCAATAACATATAGATACGATCATCCAAATATAATAGAAGGCCAAGGTTCCATAGGCATAGAAATATTAGAGCAGGTGCCGGGTGTAGACGCAGTTCTGGTACCAGTTGGTGGTGGAAGCCTTCTTTGTGGCGTCGCTATATCTATCAAGCATCTGAAACCTGATACTGAGGTCTACGTAAGTGATGTTTCTGTTAATTTGTGTACGAATAAGTCTTAATATGAACGAGAAGTGAACGTAGGTACAGTCAGGTTCAAAATTGCAGTCGTAGTTTTTAGTGGTGTACGATCAACTGCAGAAAAACAAAGTATTTCACTTTTTTAGAAATTCAAATTTAATCGTTAAAACTTGGACTATGACTGTAATTTTGATCCCGACTGTACTTCAATCAAATCCAAGGATGTGTTGAAAAAAGGTCAATAAGGCAGCCCGCCCACGAGCGATAATCGGTGACCGATTTTTTGTAGGAGAAAAGTGGAACGTCCTGATTGCAATATTTGAACGCCCACGTCCTACAAAAAATACAATAATGGTGATAAATGTATTGATCAAAAAATCGGCCCGATTATCGGTCCTACAAAGTTAATCGCTAAGCTTTTGTTTCCGAGATACATTTACAAAATACCTAAGTATATGAGATATTTTGTACTGTTCCCCTTTTTTTGTTTATCTTTGTGCTATGTTTCTTATTGTTGTGCAATAAAGAATATTTTGTTTTGTTTCTTTGTTTGTTAGTATTTACATAACTTAAATGTACACTAAAAGGTGCACAGTTTACTTTATCTATGGCAATACCTCAATTCAGTCATGTTGGTAACTCGATTTTTATATTGTGTGTGTGGCACTACCTTTTGTTAACGACTCTCATGCCACACTTCACTCAGTTTGTTTCTCCTTCTTACTTTGGCTCTCAGACGAGGCGGTCGAGCCCTTTTACCCTTGCGCTCCTACACGCGCACCGGCAAGAAGCCGGAGATATGTTTTTATTAGTCGGATGCTTCTTAATTGTAATAAGTTTTCTTTGTCTTAGCCAGATGGCATAAGTTTATATCAGTAAACGAGTGTCAGAGACAATCCATCAGTTCTGCATTTTATTTAAACTACGGATACCTATTCAACCACGGCCTACAAGAATACTCATCAGAGTCAGCGCTTCATAATCAGGTCTGCAGGCGGAGTTCCAGAGGGGAGGAACCTCCGTCCGCCTTTATATCATCAGCCCATGAACCCGCACTAGCCTTCCGCTCAGGAAGTTGGAATCCCCAACATTAAAACTCTTAAATAACAATCATGTTAATTTTTCCAGGGGATTGAAACGGATAAAACTTGCAGTATGGTAGAATCGTTAAGAAAGAACGACCGAGTTTATCTTGAAATAGATTCAACTATTGCCGATGGTCTTGCGGTCAACCAGGTTGGAGTCAATACATTCCACAACGTAAAAGGTCTTGTTGATAAAATGGTAATGGATGATTCTTTAAAGCATTATGGCCCGTATTAGTAAATCAATCTCAATACAAGTCTTGAGGCTCTATCAACCGAGATGCGTCTTAAGCAGTTGACGCTATTTCAAGCTCCGTGCTAATTTATAACCCAATCTTGAGGTCTACTCAGCTGAGATCACTTCTCAAGTATTCGCCTCAGCGGCGAATGAATGATGGTCTTGAGTTTCGTTTATTAATACGCGCACCTCTCAAGTGAGTACTGCTTGAGTATTCACGTGATTTTCAGGTCTCAAGTTAGGTTATTAATCAACACGTTAACTTGAGACCGGTCACAAGGCTATTCTCAATCTTGAGAATGGTTTATTAATACGGGCCTGAGCAATGTTTCTGTAAATTTTTTTTTACTAATACTAAAATTATATCTCAAATAGATTGTAGTTAAAGAGGACTGGGTTCCTCGGGCTATTATGCATATTGTGGAAGAAGAAAGGTTTGTAGTGGAAGGCGCTGGAGCTGTTACGATTGCGTCAGTGATGGCTGGTTTGTTTCCGCAACTAAAAGGGAAAAAGTGAGTATTTCAATAAATCCAGATAGTATCTAAACTCCTTTAGTAAATATAAACCAGTTTTTGAGAGCACGTGCCTACAACACAGGTTGACCTAATGTAGGGCGTGGAAATCTACGGAGTTACTCAGGTTTCTCCTTTTTATCTGAACTCTTTGATTTGATGTTAGTAAATTTATCTTTATCTTCACTTAACATCAGGTGTAATTGAGCTGAAGTGCTAACCTGAAGTTCATAAAAAAATAGGAATTTTTAATAGGTTGTTTCCTTGAGAAATTTGCTTGGAATCATGAGTGCATGCAAATCTTTTGGTATCAAGAACTAATTACACTCATTCTGTATAGTAAATAAATTATTTCTGGAGTTCTTGCTCTATGTTGATCATTTTTATAGCATACATCGTATTTTTGTTCTTCTCATATCTCACGCAGTCATAATTTACTAGAAGTTTTTTGTCTATTATTCAAAAATTCATTTTACCTATATTATGTAGAGTGGTCTGCATCATGAGTGGTGGTAATATCGACACGACGGTTCTGGCGCGTGCCCTCGAGCGTGGCATGGCTGCCGAAGGTCGGCTGCTCAAGTTTAAGGTCTCTGTGAACGACCGCCCTGGCGGAATGGCCGAGCTGTGCGCCCTGCTGGCCGGCATCGGCGTCACCATGCGCGACTGCATACCTGAGCGAGCATGGGTTAAGGGCGATGTCTTCAGTGTTCAGGTACCTACGACAGAAGGAACTTTATCATCTCTGCTGCATGATTCTTAAGCCACCTATATAGATGGCTTCCTTCCAGAAGTTCCTAGTTTGCAATTTGCATGGTAAATGAATAAATGCAGTTGCAATGTCTACTATGTTAAAAAAGATTATATTTTGTCTACCAAAAATCCGATACACCTCAATTAGATCATATTATATTTTGTAATCGATATCAATATGGCTAAAAAAAGGATTGTTGCGAGTTCAATTACTGTTATGTTTCCGCTTGTAGGGTGTTATCATTCCTTAATTAGATAAATAAAGCCGGAATCGATTCTTCTTCACCTGAGGTGTCCCTGAGGTTTCAGATATCAATATCAATCAAGTGTCACTGTCTGTCACATTCTACCAGAAGTAATCTAAGACTATTTTGATAACGAATTGGCCGATCAATTAGAAATGAGACATGAGCATAGTACACGCCACTAAGTCCGCCGGCCTCGTGTTGTTTCCAGCTCGTTTTAAAAAGAATTGGAATAAACCATCTCTTGCCATGGGTTTCGTAAAAGGCGACTAAGGAACTTTAAACCATAAAACTCCATACTTGCACATTTCAACGCCGATTCTGTATATATCGAAAGGTGAAATGTCAATGTTGTTTGAAACTTGATGACCGATTGGCGTAGTAGTGGATAGTGATCTTGTCTGCGAAACCAACGGTAGCTGGTTCGAATCTCGTGATGGGTAAATGTTATACGAATATTTATTCCCGAGTCATGGATGTTTGTATAAATATTTATTCGTTATCTAGTATCCATAGTAAGCTTTTCTTAGTTCGGAACTAGATGATGGGTGTAACTATACTATATAACTCAGCTACAGGGGTATATGTTAGCTTTTAGGGTAGCACACCAGACCTATTACATTATGTAGTGCAAGACTACTCAAATTTACACGTATATGAAACCAAAATTAACTTGAAGAATGGCCAAAATTTAAAAAAACTTTGATTTAATTAAGAAAAAAAAAACAATTCTATCCAGTTTCGACTATGCCAATCTAAAGAAATCCGAAGAAGTCCATTATATGCTAGGATATATCCTCCACAACTATATGCATTATATTTCTAGGTGTGATTGTGGACTCGAATAAGGCAAAATAAGCCATGGATATTTCATGTTCTGAAGACAACACTATCCACTGTAATTAATGCAATAGATATATCATATTACTTTTATCAAACTGCCTGCCCAGCGTGTCAATTTTTCTCATTGGGAGAACCTATCCAGCAATGGACTGGGACAGGCTGTTCATAACGTATTTTGAATATTTCAGTTAAAAATAATAGCGGAGACCAGGGGATGGGACCATACAAAGGAGCTGATCGAGCAAATAAAGAAACATTACAAGGAGTACTTCTTCCAAGACATGACAGAGCGTAGCGACAAGACGGCGGGTACTCGGCGTGGGCCCTGCTTAGCACCTAACCCCGTCTGCATGCAGAAGTAAACAGAAGTCAAGCAATCGGAGGTTTAAGAGAAATTCAGCCAGTGTTTTGTATTCAGACTAATTATTACGTTAAACCGTTGAATATATTTTTAAATTAAAATTTATTTATTTGCAGTACCTACTTAGTTATAATTTTTTTTTGGTGTATTTTCCTCCTCTTTTAAACATTTTATTATTTAGAAAAGTACCTATACGCTTATGTTTAAAACAGTTTAAACAAAAATTAATATTTCAAAAATATTTTTTGTTTTACTAATAATAATAATAATAATAATAATAAATATCCTTAGACATACACACAACGCCATCTAGTTCCACAGTAAGCAACTATAGGCTTGTGTTGTGGATACCTGATGGTTGATATACTACATAAATACTTTTTTTTTTGTAAATAAATACTTATTATAAATGAAAACATCCATAACTCGGGTACACATGTCCGTATTCATCACACAAACAATATGCCCCTAGCGGGATTCGAACCCGCAACCTTTTGGTATAGTGGGCAGAGTTGCTGACCATTACACCAAACAGGTCGTCAAAACTAATACGAGGTTCAATCCAGATGATGGCCGGCAACGTGAACAATGTTTGTAAATACACAACTAATGTTCGTCAAGTAGGTTCTCACGGCGGCACAACCTATTGTCCAACACTCCAACATGCCTCTAATATGTCTCAACTCACGATCAATCAAGACGCACAGTTGGACGAACAATTGGTAGTAGCTTGGACATACCGACTGACAGACAAATGCAATAAACTCTTTTTTATTTCCAGTAGATTTAAATTGACATTCAACAAATGATATCATGTATCTTACGGTGAAATAAATGCTTGAAGTTTGAAGTTTGAATTGGACTGTTGGACGATAGTTCGGAGCCGGCATCACATTTGCTATCAATACAGAGTACAATATTTTGCACCCTATATAGGTCTCTTCTTCAATTTATGAGCTATGCTCTTGTCGGTGGAGTAATGACCACGTCTCTCTACTTTCCGCCCTCGTTTTAACATCTCGGTACGACACGACATTCACCTTTTCTTTCACTTGGTCGAAGTAATTACGCCTAGGTCTTCCCCTTCCTCTCTTTCCTTCAATCTTTCCCTCAATTATGTTCTTCAAAAAAATCGGTCTCAGTTGTTTAAATTTAGATCTCTATATAGGCTATCTCTAAGCAGTGCCATTGCAACTGTCAAAAAAGTTCATAGATAAAATATACCTATCACAAAGTTCTACGTACTATTTTTATTTTTATAAATGATTTTATAAATATCAACCCCTTGTGCATAAAAAAAAACTCTGGCAGGGCAGGTCCATAAACATCTTTAGTAGGAAGATGTAATGATATCTGACATGTGATTGATATGTTGACACCAAATTTTAAAGCGATGATAAATAGGATGTGAAGAACTATAGTTTTACCTAAAGCCCACACAAAAGTTACCACAAAATGTAATTCTTAACCATATTAATCCAATAAAATCCGAGATTTACTAAACACTTCAAAATGCCAAAAAAAGTCGGAAATAATGCTAAAAAAGACGAAACTCCACCAACCGATCCGCCGGAGCCGATGGGACTTGCCCCAAACGTGCTCGCAAAACGTTTCACAAAGCAAAAGACTTGGTGTCCCGTAAGTTTAAACACCTCTACAATCTTAGATTTTCAAAGGTTTTTCTCGGTGAAGAAAAGGTAAAAAAATACCCGATCCCTCCCAGTGTGTTCCGTAAATGACCCCGCTATCACTAACCACGATTATGAAAAATTTTTTGCATGCAAATATCTTATATGAAAAGCGTCGTAAACCACTTTTTACAAGGCATATGCAAGGAACTCAATAGGCTACTGTTGTGTTCCTGTATAAACAATGCATATATTTTTTTTTTGGAAAAAAGCTTATTTAAATAGTATAAACACTAAATTATTCATCTAGGAATACTTAGATATGGATTTCGGGCATTTGGGATTTTGGGAATTCCAAAACAATGAATCGACTGACCTGACTAAATCAGCTATGGGGGTAGAATTCTTGCATGTTTATTACCTACACAATTAAGAGCAGGTAAGCGAAGAGTATACAAAATGGGGTAGAGCGCAAGTGAAATTAGCGGTTTAGGCATTCTTCCGAGTAGTGGTGCAGGTGATATAACATCAACTTTGCGTTTTCAACTTAAATGAGCTTATTTCATGGACCACAAAATTAAGCCTCAAATAAAGAGTAGCTTCTGTCGTAATATTTACCTTAAATCTTTCGGGGATACTGAACGCCTATAAATGTTATAACACTAAAACTTCTGTAGTGTCTGGTTCACTGTCCGTGAAAGTCGAGGTTATTCGATTTTTAGAAAATAGTTTTAGTAGTTCTTAGTATCATCTGCGACGTAGTGAAGTTCTCATTCATTATTTTGATAAAATTATTATTGTAGGTTTCATAACTAATCTACACTACGTAGTTACCTAAAGCAAGATTCCGGTTTGTTACAAAACATACTTTTACTGTCGCTGACAGGTAACTCTATCCAAGTGCACAAAATTAATGCTGATAATCTTTAAATACTTAAGAATAAGTTATGTTTTTATACTGAATTTACTTAGTAATTTTATTACAGAATTATGTCTGATTCCAGGTGCCAAACATAGAATATGACGCAATGTGTGATGCTGATAATCCTAAAACAGTGGCATGTAAAGACATTGTCAAAGCAGCGGCTATAATCAAAGAAGATATTCCTAGGACTCCACTTAGGGTAATAAATGCCAAAATACATATACATCTTATTCTGTCAATAAACTTATCATTTATCAATAATAATACATTTCTGTCGAGTTCCAACGTAACATCTATCACCAGGGCGTTAATTCTGTAACCTGTCTGTGCTGCTCGCGTCCGAATCGCTATCCAGTACGACATACAGTTACGACGATAAGTTTTGTGCGTTTGCGAAATAAGATATAGCATATAACAGCAGCTCTAGAAAAAAAAGAGAACAAGTAATTGTAGTATTTTCTGATGCGACGACCTCATTCATCACTTCTTCAAATCTGAAACATCAGAGGAACTGAATTGATGAGCTCTCACTTTTAGGCTTGCTTTATCCAACTGCTCTAGGTTGGAGGTGTAGTCAGTTGACTCACCTGCGATGCTCCCTTGCTGCCATCGAACAGCGTTCTATCCAGTGAACGACAAATACCTGCAGATTTTTTAAGTCAGAGACTATGATCCAGGCAGGTGTCCAGAATTTGTGCAGTAGGCAAGTGTTACCGATCTTCTATAACACCCTAAGAAAAGCCCAACCTTTTTTTATTTACCTTTTCTCTGAAGAGTAATTCTGAGTATTCGATGTGACCTGTCTGACAGTGACAGCACACTCTGGTTGTGCATTCAAAGAGAGGTTCCGGCGGTTGCTCTTTTTATATTTACCTACAGTAAATTCTTGATGGCCCTGTATCATGCACGTACTACAAAGAACCGGATCTTTACCCGTGTAATCCTAAACAACAAAAAGATTACAAATGGTTGCGAGAGTCTAATCATTAATATCTACTGTACTTTCTTATAGAGATCCCGATGTTGTGCCACATTTGGAATGAATCTACATTATAAGATAGAGACCCTTCATCGAACGGGAAGGTACCTACTTATCAATAGTAAAATGACTATCAACTAGTTTTCGTGTAAATCGTATCTTGTGATATATCGTTTTCTTTCAGTTTCATGGAGCGTGCAGCACTGACCACTTTGAAATTGTTAAATACGGAGCAACGTTGCAAAGGCATCATCACTGCGTCTCTGGGAAATTGGGCTATGGTATCTATTTCAAATTTTCTCCCTATTACTTAATAGTAATAATTAGACTCTTAGTATTTTTATTTATTTTATTTATTTAGTATAATTAGAATTAGTAATAGGTCTTAATAGACCTATGTTAGGTTTTCAATAACCTTACTGAAACCATACTATTACCTATTCTGTGCTGAAACTGAGGTTACCTAACCTACTATAACCGATAGTCAGACCTCACTAAAGCCCGTATCACAGAATGTTACTCTACTTGAGGACAGTTAAAAAGGGACAGTTTTATGTAACTTGTATAGCGGCATCTCTTTCTAACTATGCCCAAGCGGAGATCTCTGCTTGAGCAACGTTCTGAAATACGGGCCTAAATTGGAGTTTGGGGGACCCCGAGATCATCCTTATTAAATCAGCCACAGGACGTCCACTGCTGAATATAGGTCTCACCCATAGATTTCCAGAGCGACCGGTTGGAAGCGGCATGAATCCAGCGACCGCGAGGTAAAAGTAATTAATACATATTTTGTTTGAAAATAGAGAATTATCTTATTCAACTAGAAATAATGACATTTTTAGGTTAGACGTGCAATAACAAATATTTAATCACATCTTAATATGAATATATGTATTGTTGTTTTCTTTTTGGTCACAAAGTACATTATACAAGATAAAGTAACTTTGTGTATACCCTACACGTTAATGCGAATTTATTGTTATTAGTAAGGACCTGTAATTGGCTTACTGTTGTTACATATACTTTTAAGTTATTGTAAATGTGTTGGTCTTTCAAATATATAAAAATAACAAAATAAATACTAATTCTTTGACTCGACCATTGTAAGTAGATTAGACAAAGTTTAATTGTCTTAGATCACACTTAAACTAACCACGAAAGATCAAAATTAATCTATCATAGTATCGCACCTCAGTTACTTGTTTGTAGTTGTTTGTAGTACTTGTTGTTAGTTGTTTGTAGACAACTACCAAAGGAACGTCATTCAAATTGACAAAATATACGGCTCTACAACATCCGCTACAATCACCATTAGTGATTTAATCACAGACAATTGACGCGAAAGTTTGTGTGTGTGTGTGTGTGTGTGTGTGTGTGTGTGTGTGTGTGTGTATGTATGTTAGTTACCTCTTCACGCCTAAACGGCTGGATAGATTTGGATGAAATTTGGTTGGTAGACAGACAGGACCTGGATTAACAAATAGGCAAAAATTTTTTTGCTGAACCGATTTCGTAAAAATGCTCCACGCGAACGAAGTCGATTGCGACAGCTAGTTTGTGTATAAGTAACAGCTGCCAAAGCACAGTAGCTATGTATTCAACAATATAATCTTTTGTACAGGCTCTAGCGTATTACGGCCGTAAACTGGACATACGAATAACAGTTGTGCTCCCTACGAATACCTTAGTGGGTATAGTGGACAAGTGTCGAGAGTACGGTGCCATCGTGATACTGCATGGAGAGAACTTGGCCGAGGCCAAGCATGAGGCGTTTCTATTAGTGAAGGAGGATCAAGGAATCACTTATATAAATGGGTAACCAATAACTTGATTTAAAAGTAGCAAGCAATAAAAGCTAAACTAGGTTGAAAAAGGTTAGTTATTCATATTAGTTTTGCATAATGTCTACAAACAACTCGAAAAGATGTTTGGACATTGCGGTCACTTTTATAGCTTTACCATATAATATGACCTTGTCATCGTGGTTGCGTCGTTTCTCCCGCTCGAAGAGTCTCTTCCTCCTGGACACGATTTGCCATAGCCAACATGGAAATCCTTAGATCGGTTTCGGACTCGTCGGCCGTAGCAAAGATAATCTGTGCAGGTGGGGCTTCTCCGATGGCGGTAGTGATCGGTGAGAGTGCGGAGTCTCCCCGCAGACAATGGATCACCGCGTGTTCTAACAGCTGCACTTTTGACGACCTCCTTAACGCCACAGAGAGTGCTGTTAGAGTGGCTAAGTTTTGGTCCAACAAAATTTGAAACTTTCCTCGACTCGAAAAGAAGAGGACCAAACAATATACAGCTTTTAAATAAAAATAAAAATAAATATGCTTGGACATATACGCAGCGTCATTTAGTTCCACACTAAGCAACTATGCTTGTATAATGGATACCAATTGGTTGATATTCTAGACAAATACCTATATATATTTTTTTGTGTAAATAAATACATTACATTTCGACTGAATTCAGCTATGGTTCCTCATGGAAAGTTGTTCGTAATCTGGAGTGAAATCACCACCCGAAAATTGTTAGACTTCCATACTAATGGTGGTGTCAGGATGGTTGACTTTGTATGGGTAATCGAACATTCTTTGATCGAATTCGACTATGGTTCCTCGGAGAAAGTGGTTCGTAATCAAGAGTGGCGTCAGCAGTTAATGGGAATTATATGAATTCAAGTTCACCCTGTATCGATATCTATCTCTCTATTATTTTACCAATCACCCTGTATTATTATCAGGTATGACCATCCATCCGTGATAGCTGGAGACGGAACCATAGGCCTGGAGATACTGGAGCAGTTGCCGCAAACTGAGGTCATTTTGGTACCAATTGGTGGTGGAGGATTGATCGCGGGCATAGCTGCAGCCGTCAAGCATATAAAACCCGAAATTCTCATTTACGTATGTAATTTATATAAATGATTTTTCTATACGGCAAGACATGGTAAGTAACTAACCATCTAAAAGAAAACAGCAACAGAAATAATACACTACAAAATTAAAAAACCTTTCTTACAAGCGTTATCCTCTTCGGCTGTCTATGAAACACATTAGGTGGCATAATAGTTGCGTGGCGTAGTAGTTACCAGCAGCACATTCACATTACTGCCAGAGTTACTGCGTTGGCAGCGATGCTTGGTCACAAAATTGTTGCTAGTACCATATTCGGCGTTATTATCTGCCGTTGCTGTCGGATTGAAGCCGCGTTATCTAATGGCTTCCCCCAGAGATGCACAAACAGCACTATGCTGCCTACTATACAGGGCGTCCCAAAGTTATGGGACATGAAGGGGAAGTACCTTAAATATCGTAGATAGTGAATTTTGCTCAAAGAAGACTTTATGTTATTTTTAAAAGTTAGTAATTCTGCATTCATAGATTTTCTAAAAATTATTTGCTTCGGCTGGGAATCGAACCGACTCAAATGTGAAAAAAAAAACACCCTACTTTTATGATGCCAATCGAAAGAATAGCTAAAAAATAATAACTCTGCCTAAGTAACATAGTATTTTAAAAGAAAGGAACAACGTGAAATTAATCATTTTAATCAAATAAAAAACATACATGAAACTGCCGTAGTCAATTAAGTAGGTATTTTTTTGTAAATTAATTAATTAAATGCTCAAAATGTGATCCCTCTTAAAAATACAAAGTAAATACAAGTTTTATCATTTCATCTACACGTGCACTTATAATAAGGAAAACTATGTTAGTACCTATTTTATGAAGTGGGTACTTATTTACGAATAATCAATGCTATCTTTGGAATGATAATATCGCTACTTTTCGAACGTCGTCGGCAATAAATAACTTTCTTGAAATTTGACTCAATCATTTTATGTTGTTCCTTTCTTTTAAAATACTATGTTACTTAGGCAGAGTTATTATTTTTTAGCTATTCTTTCGATTGGCATCATAAAAGTAGGGTGTTTTTTTTTTCACATTTAAGTCGGTTCGATTCCCAGCCGAAGCAAGTAATTTTTAGAAAATCTATGAAAGCAGAATTACTAACTTTTAAAAATAACATAAAGTCTTCTTTGAGCAAAATTCACTATCTACAATATTTAAGGTACTTCCCCTTCATGTCCCATAACTTTGGGACGCCCTGTATAATATATTTTTTTTTATGAAAAACTGGATACGCGTTTGACCACAATCTCACCTGATGGAAAGTGACAATGTGGTCGAACATAAAACACGCGATCCCAGTAAATGCCTATTCACTCTGCTTTTGAAGATCCCAAGTCAAATCAAATCAAATCAAATCAAAATATTTTTATTTCATAGGATAAAATTATCACTTGAAAACGTCACTATTAATATTAATATTACATTATAGTTTAAATTTACTGCTCATTCACAAAGCTGACTCCCCAGAGAAGAACGAGCAAGAAACTCTAGGGTTGCTCTTTTAAACAGATTATAGGTTGCGATTTGATAATTATATGATTAGACAGCTATGTCCATGCTTGCTTATCATTCAAATAGTCAGTGATTTTATAATAGCCTTTTGTTAATAATTTCTGTTTTATGATTGCTTTAAATTTATTTAAAGGCATATTTTGAAAGTCTACTGGAACCTTATTATAAAAGCGTATACATTGCCCTTTGAAGGATTTACTAACTTTGTGAAGTCGGCTAACATAAATAGATAACTGGTTCTTATTCCTTGTATTAACATTGTGCCTATCACTATTTTTAGCGAATAAGGTTATATTTTTTTTTGCATATAACAAATTCTCATAAATGTATTGAGATGCCATTGTTAAGATATTAATTTCCTTAAACTTATCTCTAAGAGACTCTCTAGGTCCTAATTTATAAATGGCACGAATAGCACGCTTCTGCAGAACAAAAATCATATGTATGTCAGCAGCGTTTCCCCACAACAATATGCCATATGACATCAAACTGTGGAAATAGCTAAAGTAAACCAGTCTTGCGGTATGAACGTCTGTTAAATTTCTGATTTTTTTGACTGCATACGCAGCAGAAGCAAGCTTTTTCGCTAGTTTCTCAATATGAGGCCCCCACTGAAGCTTAGCATCCAATGTCAGACCTAAAAAGACAGTAGTGTCTACAAGGTCCAATTTTTCGCCTCGTACAAATATGTCAATAGGCATTTGTTTAACATTAGGTAAAGTAAATTTTAAGCATTTAGTTTTTTTTTCATTCAAAAGAAGATTATTTACTGTAAACCAGTTAACAAGTTCAAAAATAGCAGTGTTTACATCGTCACAAGATGATTGATATCTCTTAACTTTAAATAGCACAGAGGTGTCATCTGCAAACAATACTATTTCACATCTATTCCGGGCAAGATGAGGCAAGTCATTAATGTACACAAGAAACAAAAATGGTCCTAGAATTGAACCTTGTGGCACGCCCATATGGACCTCAGACCCAGAGGACTTAGTGCCATTAACATCTACCCTCTGAATTCTATTATACAAGTATGATTTTAAAAGATTCAAAGCCTGACCTTGTATGCCGTAATGGTGTAATTTCCTGATTAATATATCATAATGAACACAATCAAAAGCCTTTGACAAATCGCAGAAGACGCCAATTGCATCCCGCGAATTCTCCCAGGCATCAAAAATATGTTGAACTAGCTCAACACCTGCATCGGTTGTTGAGCGACCCCGTGTGAATCCAAATTGTTTGGGATGCATGATATTGTTTTGATAAAAATGAGACATTAACTGGTTTAAAATCAATTTCTCAAAAATTTTACTAAATGTGGGTAGTACTGATATAGGTCTAAAGTTAGTGGGATCTGATGTACTACCTGCTTTAAATAATGGAATGACTTTACTTAGTTTCATTAAATCAGGAAACACTCCACGATCAACACATTTGTTAAATATAGTAGCCAAGTGGGGTGCAATACAATCAATTATGGAATTAATAATTTTAACTGATAGGCCGTGAACGTCAGCAGTCTTTTTCATTTGCAATGATTTAAAGGCTTTCAGTACACTATTACTATTTACATGAGTAAATTTAAAGTTTATCTCACATGGTTCTACATTTTGTAAGATAAGTGATTCGGCCAGAGCGGGAGATGAATTAAGAGATTTAGTGGTCGAGATTGGAATGTTGGTAAAGAACTTTTCAAATGATTCGGCAACCTGTAAGTCATTACTAATAATTTTATCGTTTAATTTCAAATTGAATTCTAAATTCCGATCTTCGACTTTTTTTGTCTCATTATTTATGACTTTCCAAGTGGATTTAATGATGTTAGAACTGTTTTTAATTTTACTAATGGTAAACATAGATTTAGCCTCAGAACAAACGCGTTTAAAAATTTTTGAATAATTCCTAACATAGCTAACAAAGGTATCATTTTTATTATATGATTTTTCGGCATAAAGTTCATATAATCTATTTCTGCTTTTGTGAATTCCTGCTGTCGCCCAATCACTGAACATTAACGACTCGCTGACTTTTATTGTTTTTGACTTAAAAACTTTTTCATATTGATCTTTAGTTAAATCAAATACAGTGTTATACAATTTATTGGGATCATCATTATAAGTCAAATAAGGCACTTTTGTTATTATATTATTTCGAAATAATTTTAGCCGACTTTCGTTAACAGGCACACACTTAATTATTTTTTTCAACCTTCTTTCAGCAATCTCAAAAATAGTTAATTGACCGGAGTGGTCTGATTGTAATTTGTTAACAATAGATTTATAAACAGGTTTAATGTTCGCAAAAATATTATCAAGACAGGTTGCACAAGTTGCTGTTGTCCTGGTTGGTTCAAGAAAAACATTAACTAAGTTGTGACAAAGAAAAAATGATTGGAATCTTCTAGTCAAAGGAGTGTCTTGCAGTATATTGATATTAAAATCGCCACAAATTAAAATGTACTTATTGGTATTACCAATTTTATACAGCGCTTCATCTAAACATATTTCAAACTGGTCATATGAGGAAGCTGGGGGTCTGTATACGCTCATTACAATAAGTCGCTCAAGTTCTATACAAGATATTTCAATAGTACGTTCAACAGATAGACTCACAATATCATTACGTTCTTTAAATTTCAAATCTTTTCTAATAAGTATTAAGGAGCCTCCGCGTATGGCGTTTTTTCTGCTGAACGAACTTGCGACCTGGTGACCACTAAAATTAAATAAGAGTTCATAGGTCTTTAACCAGTGTTCAGTAAGACACATAATATCAATTTTAAAATTATTCATAAATAATTCGATTGTTAGATCTTTGCCCAAAATGCCCTGAATATTCTGATGAAATACTTTTAGATTATATTTATTGTTCAATTTACATATTTTTGTGGGCTGGCTATTAGTAGTTTTATAATTCTTAATTAATTTTAATAAGGTGCCAGAGTTACTCTCCGTTGTCTTAAATTCTAATTTAAATTATTTAAAATTGGAATAAATTCCAAAGATTTGTTTATGTAAGCTTGTAGAATACTGGAAAGACTGACGCAGGGAGGGAGTTCCATATATAATAGTACTTAATACGATTTGTACTAATGCCATGAATCCGGCCTATATCTGTCTGTAAATCACACTTTTTACATATAATATTACTATTTTATTCGATACTTCTCAAGTTCGGTCTCAATTACCATCTCAGTCGAATAATTCCATTATCATAATACCATCGTCGCATATTGTTTTAACCGTCACTCTATTATCTATATCAGGGTGTAGAATCAGACAAGTGCTGCAGCTTCTTCAAAGCCATGGATAACGATCAACCGTATAAAACAGCAGTAAGTCCAAGCGTTGCTGACTCGCTGGCAGTACCGACTGCTGGCTGCAACGCATTTCACACGGCGAAGTCTTTGATTAACAAAATGGTTAGTAATTATGAAGAACAAGTGAATGAGAAGTTATTGTAGAATAAAATGAACATTTAATCATTAAAGCCTAATAGCGAGTTCTGGTAGTTACCTACTAACAGAAAAATATCCAAAAGACAAGCGCCTCCAGTTAATAATACAAAAACCTCCCAGAAAATAAGACAATGTTAAAGAATTAAAGGCGCTGAATGAGAGTAATAAAGATTTACCTAATTGCAGTGTGTAACTTTTACGATAATTTTGAGATGAAACTCTGTACCTTTACAGATATTGGTAGATGATGATTGGATAACTCGTGCTGTTCTACATTTCGAGGAAGAAGAGAAATTAATAGTTGAAGGTGCTGGTGCAACTGCTTTGAGTGCTTTGTTAGCCGTCCCTGACATATTGCCAGAAATAAAAGAAAAAACGTGAGTTGAAAACGGTCTAATTAGTACCTACGTTACGATACTACTAATGGTAGTTCATCATCTTCTTGCCCTAGTTCCAATTTATTTGGGGTCGGCGCTTGGTCGGCGCAGTACGTCTCTTTCTTCCAATCTTCTCTATCCGTTACCTTATCATTCACGCCCTTTTCGTTCATATCACCGCTCACACAATCCATCCATCTTTTCCGTGGTCTTCCTTTCCAACCATCGACATCCATATTCATCACTCTCTTAGAAACATGCGTTTCATCCCTCCTCATAACATGTCCATACCAAGCCAAACGATTTCCTTTCAACTTTTCGGACACGGGTGCCGCTTTTGAACTTTTTTAAAAAGAGTTGACTTATTTAAAAAGAGCAATCCCTGAGTTTCTTGCTCGTTCTTCTCTGGGGAAACTGCCTACTGAATGAGCGATAACTGTATGTCATCACGATTTCAAATGTTATTCTTATAACTTACGAAATAAAACATTTTTGATTTTGATTTTCGATTTTTGAACTCTCCTCTTACTCACTCACTCCACTCATCCATCTCAACATTCTCATCTCCGCTGCATGCAATTTGCTTTTATCCGTCTTCTTCATGGCCTAACACTTCGATCCATACATTACAGGTCTTATTACGGATTTATAAATGTTGCTCTTTAACCTAAGTGGCATCCGTGAGTCACATATTGTTTCGGTGACCTATCACCATATCATTCAACTTGCGTTGATCCGATTTGTGACATCCTGGTCGATCTCACCATCCTCTTGTACGAGTGACCCAAGGTACCGGAAATTAGCGCAGCTTGTTAAGGATTTCCGGCAAGAGTTATGGACGCAGGACTGGAGGTACCGTCGAAGTCGGTATTATGTTATTATGATACAATATACACAATGATACGTCATTTTTCAAATCTAGCCACGTCAACAAAATTACCGCACCAAAGATCGACGACGTGATTGGCAGCCTGCCATCCTGCCAAATGCCCATCAATGAACTCTCTGCTCTGTAATGTAATGAATGCTCTGTAGGTATATTCCTTTTTAGACGCCTTGTTTAACGACACCTGCAATGGGTTCATGTCTGTCTAAATTGATTATAAGCTTTAGGTGCAAAACACACAGAAATGTCAACTGGTGTAATGCCTGGCGGGGCGCGGGCTTCACTAATGACGCTAGCGCCAGACGCCGTTACCGTTGACTCTCGAGCTCTGAAGATTTTTTTGGTTGGGTCGTATTTTACCTGTATTAATCAGTACCGTCTATTTAAAAAATAAAATTGTAGGTTTTCCGTAACCGAAAAGAACTTTAATTATTACATTATATTATTAGTTATAACATTACTCTCAGCGAAATGGCTTTAATCGATGTCGCAGCTTTAAATATTGCTCTAATTATTATTATACATATGTATACATGCAAATAAAATAAATGGTAATGTGAAAATATCTTTAATAATCATAATTTTTATATCAACAGCGTTGTTTGTGTAATCACTGGCGGCAACATTGACAATGTAGCATTACCTCGGTGCCTCGAGCGAGCGAAAGTAGTGGAAGGTCGATTCATCAAATTAACAGTAAGATCTACTTGCAGACTTAATACTTAATACTCTACAAGGTGTCAACGGATTTGGATGAAATTTGATACAGAAATGGACATTAAACTTGGATGTTCCTTATTGAAACAAATATTAAAGTGTACTTTATTGATTGGTTGATTGAAATTTCGCCGCTGGGGCGATCAACTGATTCCACCACGGGCGGAGCGAGCGGAAAAGTAAAAATTCGTTCGGATTGTTATAACCCTTTTTAGCGTTTTATGTACATTATCCGTAGGTATACATTTGTCTACTTTGGCATTAGATAATTGGTGTACCTATCTAATTGTTTTAATTAGGTGATGTTATCTGATGAAGGCACAAGGGACCAGCTAAGTGTTTTCAGTATGATAGCCAACGTTGGATGCAATGTGGTACAGTGCTACACGGAACATCCCGGATTGGAATTTAATGATTACAGCAAAACTTATGTGAGTTAACAAACTTACATATCATAGAGTTATCTACTATATTTCCTAGAAATTCAGTATACCTGCCACGATAGCAATATCTTTGCCATAATAAATAAACCGCACAGGCGAAGATTGTGTGTCATATTTTGGATAAAGTTACGATTCCACAAGACCGCTAGAGGCTAAAATGCGTCATCGCTCATTCAGAGTGTAGTCGATCATATAAATAATTTAAAAAAACTAGTTTGATTTTCAATTGTGTCTGCGTCGATAATACTATGTTACTATTTTTAACCGACTCCAAAAAGGTGGAGGTACAATGTTCCTCCGCATGTATTTCTTTTTTAAGTTTACACATATTTTCGTAAATTATTTTTATATTTAACGTAGCCTAAGCGTCACTTGCACGAATGTATACTATTATTTGGTCTGCTATTATTTATTATAAGTTTGGGAGTTAGCGGCGACATCAACAACATTACATGCGGACTGCGGACCCTCTACATACCCTCCTTCCACTATGAGAGGGTAAACAACTTACTGTTTTTTTTTTCAAACTTATGTAACTCTGAAATCTGTGATACTATGCCTGATTTCGTCATTGTCATATTTCTTTATTTCAGCTTCATATAGTATGCGAAACTAAGAACCTCGAGCACGGCTGTTCCCTGAAACGTGTGATGGAGCGCCTGTTCCCAGACATTTGTGATTTCGTAGAGGAGCCCTTCAGCCCATTGCCGATCTGTGTTTGTTACCCTAAGCGGCGCCAATTTTAAATTATTCCAATTTCCCGCAAATAAATAATGTAATATAATAAAGAATATTAATAATGTTTTTATAGTGAAATTAATTATTTAGCTTGAAATAAAATAATTACTGTTTAAACATTTTGGCCTGTTTGTTTGGTTTGGTTTGGTGTAGTGGTTAGAAACTCTGCTGCTATACCAAAAGGTCACGGGTTCGAATCCCGCTAGGGGCATATGTTTGTATGATGAATACAGACATGTGTTCCCGAGTTATGGATGTTTTTCATTTATATATTTTTTTTTATGCACGACGGATTCGTACTTGACCTCAATCACACCTGATGTTAAGTGAAGATGAGGTCGAAGGTGGAAGGGTACTGACCCGGAAACCCCGACACATTTGGGGGACTGGCTATCTTATCTCTGGCAACCGGAACACAACAATGCTAATATGTATTTATTTACAAAAAAAAGGTATTTGTGTAGTTCATCAACCATCTGGTATCTATAATACAAGCCTAGTTGCTTAGTGTGGAACTAGATGGCGCTGTGTGTATGTGCAAAGATATTTATTTATTTATTTACAAACCTCACTCTCCACAACCCTATAGATGTGCAGTGAGCCTCAAAATTATACCTATTTGTAGGCAAGGTACACAAATATGTCACAACAAGAAAAATAGAAACGTCGACCGCAGCCTTCATTGTCGTGGCGGTTTTGGAGATGTATGTGCCGATATGTGTATCGTAAATTAAAGTACGCCCCAGATTCCATGTCAACAAAATCGCCTCACAAGATGCAGTCTTGCTATCGTCTGCAAAATCCGCAAGGCTCGAATGCCTGCAGTAGCAAACGCTCATAGATAATACGACCTACACCATACGCCTAATAGGTTTTTTAGACGTATGCCGGTACAAACAGTTTGCGCTCTTGCTGCGGGAAAGTCCGTGATTACCCCAGGGAAAATACGGTAAAAAATTAGCTTAGCTAGACATCATTCAGAACCGACATAAATAATTGCTATCTTATAGAATTGAATAATTAAGCCAAAAAAAACTTAGCGCTTATTTTAGATATTTTTAGAAAATTTGTATCTTACGAACAATAAACACTAACTGATATTTAATTAGGTAGACTTGTTAAACACAGTTAACTTATTGATGGATAAAAACTAAGCATGTTATAGTTAGGCATGTATGTGTTTTAGTTGAAAATGTCGTCGAGCTGCATTGCTTAAGAAATAAAAAATGAGAACTAATATTTTGTAACGATAATTTCCCTAAATGTTTTGAATTTGAAGAAATACCCATCAATTGAGTATTTTTTTAAAGAAACACTTTTTTTTTCTTTTAATTTATATGAGAGGGCGGCAAGCGAGCATGCGGGTCACCTGATGGAAAGCAATCACCGCCGCCCATGGACACCCGCAACACCAAAAGGGTCACAGATGCGTTGCCGGCCTTTGAGGAAGGTGTAGGCTCGTTTCTTGAAGGTTCCAATGTCGTACTCGTTCGGGAATACCGCTGCCGAAAGTCCGTTCCACAGGGTGGTCGTACGTGGTATGAAGTTGAAGACTTCCGCTCATCCAGGTGATGTGGATGGAAATTTAATTTTCGGCGAGAAGTGTATCGGTTAAATTGAGCAGCGGGTATTAGCTCGAACAGTTCTTCAGAACACTCCCCATGGAATATGCGATAGAGAATGCAGAGGGACGCGACGTCTCTTCGCAACGCCAGGGGATCCAGTCGGTCAGTGAGACTCTCTTGGCCGATAATTCGGACTGCGCGACTTGAACGCGGTCAAAAGGAAGAAGCTGGTACTGAGGGCCCCAGCCCATAGGTGAGAACAATACTCCACGTGCGGCCGAACTTGCGCCTTATAAAGTTGAAGGCGGTGAGCCGGCGTGAAGTAACGAGCCGCTCTACTGAGGACACCTAACTTTTTGGAGGCCAACTTGGCCTTATCCTCCAGATGACCGCGGAATTGAACGTTACTAGAGATGTTCACTCCGAGAATCCCAATACTCAGCTTAACGTCAAGAGGAGTGCTCTGAAATTGAAGAGACAGGGGAAATGGAATCTTTTTTGCGGTAAATGCGCAAACTTGTGTCTTTTTAGGGTTAAACTTAACCAGGTTGAGAATGCCCCAATTAGAGACTTGGTCTAGTGAGGTCTCGATTTCAGACACAAGCTTGTCCCGACACTCATCAACGTGCGCCCGAGAAAGATTAGCACGGCCGGCATATAAGGCATCACCCGTACTGTCATCCGCATAACAATGGAAGTCACTGGTTTGTAACATATCATTGATATGCAGAAGAAACAGGGTGGGGGATAGTACGCAGCCTTGCGGGACTCCAGCGTTCACGGGTTTTAAATCAGAGCAAGAACCGTCGAACATTTTTCAACTTTGGCTTAGGTATTTAGTTACTTAATATTTGCGTTTCTTACAAATGTTTAATTTTTAGCAAGTGTTACTGCATTTACAACACTTTATTAAATATTTCAAGAAAATCGCGGTTATTCGTTTTCCCGAGGTCAAACCGTATTTTCCCTATATATTTTCCTTCGTGTCCGAATTTGTTCATGTGACCAATGATGCGATACGATTCGAACAGTCTGCAATTTTTTGATTTTTAGAAGTTTTTGATTTTGTCATTTTTTATTTTTACGAAGTGATGTGGTTCGAATTTACTACTATAAATTATAACAGTAAACTCAAATCACGTATTGCAAACTCGACAACAGGATGCTAACGATTTGTCGAAATACCTAAAAAAATAGTACATTCAGACAGTACGCAGATTTTATATGACGATCATCCCCCAAGCCAAATATGAATCGCTAGAAAAATGGATTCTGCACAGGTCTATAATTCAGGAACTGAATTGCAGTTCTGTGGTAAGCTGTCATATCTAGAAATGTTATTCTATTTTCTGATAGTAATAATGTAAATATAACTATAAAAAGCTATATATATTTAAAAAATGTAAATAACATTTAATTAAATACTTAAAAAATTTAGGCATATAAGAAATACAATACAACAATGTCTGGGAAAGTAAGCATGTCCTTCCAATTTACTCCGTTGTTTGCATTTATCACTGGTCAGATAAATAGTAGAGAATGATGCCAACCAACCATATTTTTAAGCGCCCACCAGAAATAACGTAAATAGATAGATAAAAACTAGGAAAAATTATACAATCACTAAAAGTTGTTGTTGATACCACTTTAGCAAACACTAAACAGAGACAATGATTTCAATATTGACCTGAAACATGTGTTCTACGATCATAATGTTCCAGGGCCTTTCCTATTCCTATATAGAATATTATATATAGAATATTTGCTAGTAATTTATGGATCTATAGGAGATGAAATTATGCACAAAAAGCAGAGAGTTAACTTGACTGTAGTACCTATCTGTAGGGTGGAAACGGTTAAATAGTAATAATAATAAAAAAAGAATGTGTGTCGTTAATCCAGCGTTATTCCGCCAATATACCAGATTGTTTTTCTAACAATCATGCCTTTTGCTGCTCCCATACTCTTACAATGGCAGTGTAAATAATTTTCTAATACATATTCTTAGTTCCTAATTGCGTATTACCTATTTTCAAATGTTTGAGAAAAGAACTACGTAATAACGAAATCTTAAAATGCGGAAAAACTTGCATGATATTTTTTATTAGAAGTCGGTAGTATCAGTATTATAGATAGTGGAAAATGTATGGGAATTTAAACGTATTTTGTACATATCGCGTTTCTTTTTTGCATATAATAATAATATATCTAACTAATATTATAAATGCGAAGGTTTGTATGTTTGTTTATTTGTTTGTTTGTTGCTCAATCGCGGCGTAACGGATTAACGGATTTCGATGAAATTTGGTATATTGGTAGAATATCTGGATTGAGACATAGGATATATTTTATCCCGATAACGTGAGTAGTTCCCAAGAGATAAACAAATTTCTGCGATTAAGTTATTCCACGCATGCGAAGCCGCGGGCGGAAAGCTAGTTTGTTGAAATAATTTTACCGAAACACTTACCTACTTTACTACTGTCTCGACAAAAGCAACTAAACTCACTACTCAAAAAAAAATATTTTGAACAGGAAGATGTCGATGAGTTTTGTGACCCAAAAAATCCAAGGAAAATAAAATTTGAAGATGTTTTGAATGCGGTGGAACAATTACGACTGCGTATAAATTATACACCATGCAGGGTGAGTATGAAAGAGCCGTGGGACGCAATGGTAGAGGTACGAGTACGCTATAAATAAGGTTCTATTACATTTTAGGAATCAATTTATGACGATGAGTTCGGAATGAAATTATATTTCAAACAGGAAATACAACAAAGGACTGGAAGGTAAAGATTTTCCCCGAAATACGTTATTTTAAAACTCCGACGTTAAACGAAGGGTGTTATGTGTGTGACGGCGTTGTGTGTGTGTGTGTGTGTGTGTGTGTGTGTGTGTGTGTGTGTGTCCAACCTTTGTATCTCAATAATGCGTGTTCCGATTTGAATTGGGTTTTTTATAAAGGTTCTTAGGGATGTTTGATGAAAATCGGTTCAGCCGTTTCAGAAATATTTAACTTTTAACATAACTTTGTAAGTACATCTTAATGATCCTCGAGGATTTCTCAATTTTCAATTTATTTTACATTGTATATAATATTCAGATCTATGTTATAAATAACATTACTATTAAATATAATTTCAAAATAGCTTCAAGGAAAGAGGAATTTTGTATGCTCTGATGCGCCTATCTGAAGACAAGAGGAAACGCGGCGTAATCATAGCTTCTCTCGGTAACGCAGCGCTGGCGCTGTGTTACCATGGAGAGTTTCTTAGGATCCCGTTCACAATAGTGATGCCATCCTGCGTGCCTATGTCCAAGTTACAGAAGTGCCGCGACCATGGCGGCAAGGTCCTTGTATACGGAACCAACTTAATGGAGGCTGACAAATATGCGCGGTTCTTCGGGAAGAGCAGAAAACTAACGTATATTAACAGGTTTGGCTGCTTTTCTATTTATGTATATATAGGTAGGTACACCTTCTGCCACCTTCTTGCATAGTACTAATTTGTTACGTAAACTGCTGATATAAGATAAGATGCTTTCAGGATAAGAGCCAATGATATTGCTTACATGGTAGGTGATCTGTACTTAAACATTTGAGGCATTTAAATCCTCAAGTTTGACAATATTGCCATTTCAACAGTGTTCTTAGGTGTCGTCTACATTCTAATGTGTACATACGAAAGTAGATTGGTTATTTATTTTATTACCTACGTTATTACGAGGATATCCTGTTTGTTCGTCGTTCTTGTCGTGATCCAAATAAAACAAAAAATGCTATGTCCCGCATGAAACAAGCACGTGTAAGTACTGTGAGTGTGATGAATTTATCCTGCCCGTAACTTAAATATGAGATTTGTGAGCACTGGACTGGTTTCACTCAATCGGTAAACAGCGAGGCGTCAGCGATGACATCATGTTTAAATGTCGTTTTGTGGATGTATTTAGACTGATTAATCCAATTGCTTGACCGATTTGCGTAATTCTATTTTTATTGAAAAAATACTGATAATAATGAAGTACATCTATGCGTGTATACTTAATTGGGTTACTATCTTAGACGAATAATGTTCGCTACCTACTAGCTATAATATTTGTGCATATTTGCATATCAGATAACTTTGTATAGGTATTATGAGTGTGAGAGCTGATGCCACAGTGCAATGAGGTATTTGATGAAATCGTATCAATGGAATCGCGTGGAAATCCATTGTTTTGCCACTTTTTGGCCATTCGATTATTAATCGAATGACCATTATACATACAAATGTATAATGACGTAAGCAATAGATTTGCGTAATTATTATCTAGATTACTTTATGCCTCGCCTCGCCAGTGTGTCCGCTTTTTCACAGCCGTGACTACCCGGACATCCTCGCCGGCTACGGCACCATTGCCCTGGAAATATTGGA
Source organism: Oegoconia quadripuncta (assembly GCA_949316235.1). NCBI lineage: Eukaryota > Metazoa > Arthropoda > Insecta > Lepidoptera > Autostichidae > Oegoconia > Oegoconia quadripuncta. The sequence continues at coordinate 7,486,238 of OX438759.1, forward strand.
GCAAGTGCCCCTGGTGAAGGCGGTCCTCGTGCCGGTCGGCTGCGGCGGACTGGCTGCCGCCGTCGCCACTGTCATCAAACACGTCAAGCCGAAGTGCCTCGTTTACGTTAGTGATTCTACTCGACCGAAATATTAATAGAACTCACTCAGTAAATTAAATGGATTAAATGTCTTGGACGGTAGTAATCACATTCCACTATGCTTGCTACTTTCGAATCGACCTGTACTGAAAGGCCGCAGATGCCAATCCCGGTTTGTATGATAAATACGGACACTTGTGTCCGAGTTATGGATGTTTTCATTTATACATACATACATATGCTCACGTCACGCCTATTTCCCGTTGGGGTAGGTAGAGACTTGATTTCTACAGGGCCGGTTCTATCATAGGGCCAAAAGAGCGGCCGCTCCTGGCGCCATGTACCAAGTAAGATTTCCACTTGCAACGATCCTGACATACAACATTTGCTTCATTTATACATATATATTATAAAGGCCTTTATCCCAAAACAGAGATATCCCAAACGTTTGCGTTTGATTGTTCCAAACATTAAAAGTTTAATGCGTGAAACAACGCCCACAGTTCACCTTTCGCAATATAAAGAAATGCACATATAAAAGGTTATGCACAAACCCGTCGAACATAAAAAAAAAAAAGTATCAGCTTTTTCCCTCCAAAGTCACTTTACAAAATGTCATAAATTAGGTCCTGTTGCTCTACCTGTTTCAAACGACTTTGGATATAATTTCAATGCATGGCATCTTTTTGACTAGTTTTTCTTCATTTACAGGGTATCCAAACAGAATCCATGCCAGTATTTTTCAAGTCTCTAGATAGTGGAGAGCCGAAGGTTATATCTATGCAACCGACTATCGCAGACGGTATTGCCGTACCCCATGTCGGAGTGAACTCATTGTCAAATGCTCAACAATGCATCGACAAAATGGTAAGTCTGTGCTTCATACATGCCGTTAGTGATTTTTAATAAATTAAATATAAAAGTATTTAAAAAGGTTTTGTCCCACGTCTACAGATTCCCAATTCTACAGATTGTCAATATTACAGGAACCCTTGTCTACAGATTGTCAATACTACAGATTCTCATGTCTACAGATTCCCATGTGTTCAGATTCCCATGTTATATTTATAATTTTTGTCGTCTAATGACATGTTGTTCCAGCTTTATCACCCAATATCCTCATTGTCTCCCTTTGCGTCTTCTACCGCCTATACAAACCGGGAGTGTTCCAAGAATTATTTGACCTGATGCCCATGACTGAATTCTACCATAGCACCGCTCGTCATCGACGAGGAGTTATCCCGACTGTAATAAGAAAAGAGAAAAACAATCTCTAGTATTTCCTTCTCGGTCACGTAAAAATTAAACCCATTTTCACCCGTGACACAACACCCTGGCACTACTGGCTGTGCTGTGGTTAAAGTAACGTGGACGTACTAGGTACTCCTAGTGGTGTTACGGTTGAAATAAATCTCCTCTAGACTAACGTTCTATCTAACTTATAAGTAATATTATAAATGTTTGGATGTTTGTTTATTTCTTTGTTGCTCAATCACGGCGAAACGAATGAACGGCTTTTTTATGTACTTACAACGAGGTAGCATTTGACCTCAATCACACCTGATGTTAAGTGAAGATGTGGCCGAAGTTGGACTTACAGCTTGTAGAAATTTATGGGGAGCCCTATGTTTAGCAGTGGATGAGTCCTGTGACTGATTAGAGGGTGATGAAATTCATTTTTATATAAGTATACTTTTTAATGCACAACGGGTTAGCACTTGACCTCAATCACACCTGATGTTAAGTGAAGATGTGGCCGAAGGTGGAAGCGTACTGACCCGCATGTCCCATTTTATTTGGGGGAATGGCTATCTTACCTCTGACAATCGGAACACAACAATGCTATTAATATTGCTGTTTGGCGGCAGACTTAGATAAGATGGTGGTAGCTAGCCAGGTGGATATTTAAAATGCCCTACCACCAACGAAACCGAGTACTAATCATACACCCCGCCGGAGATTGAACCCGCGACCTCGATTCGTAAACCCTAAGTTCACATTGAGCCACGGAGGCGGTAACCGGATTTGGATGCAATTTGGTATATGGTAGAACATACCCTGCATTAAGACATAGGATATATTTTATTCAAATAAAGTGAGTAGTTCCCGCGGGATAAACAAATTTCCGCGATAAAGCTATTCCACGCAGGCGAAGCCGCGGGCAGAAGGGCTAGTTTCTAATAATTTTATTGCTTGACACACGCACAAACTAACATACCGAACACTAATGATCCGAACGCACACCGAGCTTGCATTTCAATGCAAGATTAAGTTCAAACTTGAGCTAATGCTGAATACACCATTTGATATAAGTACCTACCTACCTAGTAAGTATACAAAGAAACTTAAAACCGTATCTACATATAAAACAATAAAATCCAAAGTTAACATCGTTTCCAATAGTAGTGTAGCTCTATTTACTCGCTGCTATGTATGTATATGGGAATAGTAATCAAAGTTATTTTTCATAAGTTACTAGTAAACGAAGACTGGATAGCTCGCGCTGTCCTCCATTTAGCAGAAAAGGAGCATTTGGTTGTTGAAGGGGCTGGAGCATGCCCGCTCGCCGCTGTCATAGGACATCTAGTGCCGGAGCTGAAATCGAAAAGGTAAGCAGCAATTCATGGAACTTACGAGAAAAGTGATCACGAACGGCAGCTACATAAAAACCTACAAACGAAATTATTTATTTTTTGGTTCTGGGAAATAAGCAGTAGGTATTATAACAATGTGTTTGTAACAAAATATCGGTGTACATACATTAAAAAAAAAAAAATACGCCCCGAATACAGAACCTCCTCCTTTTTTGAAGTCGTTTAACAAAGGCAGCACATAAGCCAAAACAGTTTCCACCAATAATTGCGAAACAATATAATGGCACGATTGCACACAACTGGTTATATTGCCTATGCAACTTGTTTACTCAATTATTAACCGACTTCAAAAAGAAGGAGGTTCCCAATTCGGCCGTTTGTATGTTTTTTTATATAAAATGAACTAATAGTTTTAGAGCGTTACCTATACAATGTTAAATTATACAATACCAAATAAGTCCTATTTTAAATAAATGGCCGTATGGTGTCTGCGTGTAAAAAGAATAGAACCAACCCCTCTCTTCCCGTGCGTCGTAAATGGCGACTAAGGGACTTTCCACCAAAAACATCTATAGACTTTCACGTTTCAAGGGCTGACGCTGTCACGTGTGAATTTCTATATATATTTCGAAAGGTGAAAAGTATAAAGTATTAAACTTTTAATTTTTGAAACAGCCAAACGCCTGTTTGGGACATCTCTGACCACAATATTTGGGATACAAATACAAATAATTTATTCGCAGGCTAACACGGTACAATCATGGATGAACATTCATTTTAGAACAAGGGTGTTGCGTCATCTAATGGCATGCAAATAGTTAAAAGTTAATTAAACATTATTCAAATTAATCATTAAAATGTTATCACAATAAATTGCAAAATACAAATGCCAAAATAATTACACTAAGTCACAATGTCAAGATCTAATTATTATTGCCCTTATTAAAATGTAATTACAACAAAAGTGAATTACAAATGTCAAGATAATCAAATTATATCACAGTCAAAAAATACAATTAAACAGGTACAGCAAGGAACACCAGTCAGAAAGCAACACGTAATCTAAACCAAAACAGCCGAAAATAATCATATTATGTTATTGCATAGTTGTTAACACTATAAAAACAGTTTATCAACCAAAATTTTGTATAGCTCCTTTTTAGATTTTGGCAAGGGCAAATTCTGGGGCACCCCTGGCAGCAGGTTAAATAGTTTTCTGGCCATGTTGTAACTATTTTTAGAAAAACACGTTGTAGTGTGCGGGACAAAAGCCAAGCGCAGGGTACATAGTAGCCCAGGGAAAATACGGTAAAAAATTAGCTTAGCTAGACATAATTCAGAACCGACTTATATAATTATATAATTATAGTATTTAGTTTTGTGCGAATTAACACAGCGATCATTACTCTCGGGCCAACTAACAATTATCGTGTCATTTATTTTTTATTTCTTTTTCATAGTCAATATTAGGTGTCTTGGGAACCGCGATTGAAATGTCATCCGCAACAGTGCGCAGGGATATTTGATGACTTCTGGGAGGATATCTAAGGGTCGTGAATTTATGCATGTATGTAAATTTCGAATAAGAGTAGGTACAACTCAATGACTGCGAGCCAGGTAACTTTAAATATACCTGTTAAAAGAACCAAGTGCGACAATTAAAATAGGAAACATGCAAGAAAATTTCATTGTTGATAATTTTTCATAAAAAAAACTTGATCACGATTACTCCTTCGAGCGAGAGTAGGTTATTTGTTTATTTATTTAGGTACACTAACAGCTTATACACTAAAACATTATTTTGGTAGTTCACATATTGGTCACATTATAAATGGATCAGCCTATTATAAGTATTACCTAGCTATATACTCGTTATAGCATTATAAGTAATATCCCTATCCCACGTTTTTGTTCATCCACAGCGTGGTGTGCGTGCTAAGCGGAGGTAATGTCGACAACATTCTCTTTTCTCGCTACTTGAATATTGGCCTAGCTGGTGAAGGTCGATTGGTAAAATTTTGGGTAGGTAAATGAAGGAAGTAAGTACTTACTCTTGTAGTAAAAATATGTATTGGCTGTAACACACTAAAAGCTCTATTTAATAAATGTGTGGTGGACTGTATTAAAACACAGGAAAGTTTTCTTCAACAAAATGTGTGTTACCAGTGGTTACTCGTAACTTAGGGCAATGAAACGTGATCTCTCGCTATGAGCCTCGTAAGAAAGCGCAAGGTCACGCCACGAGCTATAGAGATAGCGATGCTCGCTGTTTCACTACGAGACCGAATCAGGAATGAGGAAATCCGTAGCACAACGAAAGTCACTGACATAGCCCAGCGGATTAGTAAGGTGAAGTGGCAGTACAGGGGCAGGGCACATAGCTCGTAAAACAAATGGCCGGTTAGGCATTGAGATCTTGGGGGACACTACGCACAGGCAAGCGCAGTGTTAGCGACTTGTGAGTGGCCGGACAATCAGCATGGGTAGCATGACATGACCCACGATATAGTTTATAACACGTTATATCGCGCGCATCTGTCAAAATGCTACGGTGTGACTATTATGTCACTCAATTTATGTCGCGATAAAATGTATGATAAACTATATCGCAAGTTGTCAAGCTGATGAAAGTCGCGGAAAGTCGCTGCATGCAGGCCGCTTTCAACCCGTCGCTTTAGAAAACAATGTCGGTGGAGTAACGACCACGCCTCTCTACTTTCCGCCCTCGTTTTAACCTCTTGCTACGACACGACATTCACCTTTTCTTTCACTTGGTCAAAGTAATTACGCCTAGGTCTTCCCCTTCCTCTCTTTCCATCAATCTTTCCCTCAATTATCTTCTTTAAAAAAATATCGTGTCGTATCAAGTGACCTATCATCTTTCCTCTTCGGTTCTCAACTGTGGCTAACAGGCATATCTTCTCCTTTACCATCATCATTTCCTCTACCTTGCCTTCCGCCAACATCGTTCTCATATTCCACGTCCCAATATGGCAAGGATTTCGCATGATGACGACCGGTTCAGCCTTGCGTCTGCCCCTGAAAACTATTGAAGAGCCCATATTAGTATATATGGGGGACGTCCTGTAGCTGATATGATGATGCTGATACAATACAGGGCATGTGGAATGTCATGCATATCATTGCCTGATGCCATTCCTTGTGTGACAAATTGAAAGAACTTTTCTTGGTATTGGGTATAGTGACGCCGGTTTTGATTCCCTGCGTAATGGGCAGGGGGTGAGATTTTTTTTCATAGCGATAATTTTTAAACTTATTCATACATTGATTCAGTAAAAAAGCTTCTTTAACGGAGGTTGTATGGAAGAAATCGCTATCCGCGATGAGGCCGCCTTTGTACACTTCATAATCTATGTTAAATGTTCTTTGTATTTTATTTTTATGTGCAATAAAGAATTTATTATTAATAATAATAATAACATTTATTTCTACAAGAAAAAGTGAAATAATAATTCCATTTCTTAAAATTTATGAAGGTTAAAATAAAGGATAGTACTACTGCGCAAGTGGAACTGTTCAAGCGTCTCGTTGAGCTTGGTCACGACCTGGTGACTCACCTACCGGACCACCGCTGGGTTGATGATGAAGACACGCACAGGCTACAGGTCAGACAAACTAAAACGAACCGAATTACTAAATCTATTTAGATGACCGATTACTAAAGACTCTGCCTATGAAACCAAATCCGCTTAGGAGTAAATGTTTGTGTGAGGAATACGAGACACGAGCATTTACTCCAGAATCGTGGACGGTTATATTGAGGTAAATATATAAGTATATTTAAAATTTACCTCTATATAAACATATAATTTGGTAGTAACCTAGGCCCGTATTAATAAACGGTTCTCAAGATTGAGATGACCTTAAGTTGACACTTGATAATCTGTTGCATACTACAGTATCAAAAAAAAATACTATTGAGACTGAGACGCGATCTCAATCACAAGATCGATTTATTAATACGGCCTATTAGTTTCCGTTCTATTTTTGTGGACAAAAATAAAAAAGTTTGTTGTTTTTTATTGTTATAAATATCTAATTATAATTTGCTCATTTCAGATTACAATAGTCTGCACAGCTAAAGACCTGGAACACGCTCTGGAGCTAAAGAGAATCATAGAAATAAAGTACCCGCTCGCATCATGCTTTGAAACAGATCCTTTTAAAGACAGAACATCGTGTGCATGTTATGTGAGAGAGTTAGATCCACAAAACTTACCAAAATTACCAAAACCTTTTGGTAGAGTGATATAACACCATGCTATGAGATTAAGTGCTTACTTGCCATGTTATTACGTAATACCTAGTTAAATGACTTTTGTTTACGTGGTAAATGACTCGTACAATTGTTTCTTATTAAAATGACATTATACATCATTTAAAAAGTGATAATTATTATTTGGGAAGACACGGTATAATATTGGTAGTGTCACAAAGCGACATCGTTCAATTGAACTGCCTAATTAGATCTTACGTCGCACGGCATTCCATTTAAACTTTTAAGTCAAAATTTTTCTAAATGAATGGTCGATTGTAATGAAACTTTAATATAAGCAGATTACATAGATCTTAAAAGTTAGTAGAGAAACTATTATTATCTAATTTCGAAGAACTTTTTTGTCATCTCAAATTTGACGAATAGCGAAGGAAAAGGCAATTTAATAATTTCAGACCTGCCCAATCATTGTCTAACATTTATGGTAATCAGCTGCATCGCCTACTGCCAAATACGACCAACACTGCTTAAATTTTAACAATTACAAATTCGACCAATGACGATAAGACGACATGGAAGGTCATTACCATTAATGTCAGACATTCCGCAGATCGTCTACGGTGCTAATATTATGTGGCCTGACACACCAGTACTAAGACCCACCATCTGATTGTTGTGATGGACTTTGATGCCAGAGGAGGAGGACAGGAAAATTTAACTAATTGGGTGCAGAAGGCTCGTATTAGACTTGATCTCTACCTAAACCAGTTAGATTTACTTATCTATCAAGTCATATAACCTCTTTCCGTGGAGCAATGTATTGTAAATAAACAAAACGACTAAGGTTCACAGCAGGGCTTGTTTGTCGGTTTATTTTTTAAACCTAAATCATCTTCTGACTGGTACTGACCAAGGACTGTTTTATTTAGGTTTGGCTCTATCTTAACCTTGTTAAGGAACGAAACAAAATGGGTTTTGAATTAATTAAACGGTTTTTAGTGATATACATTTACCGATGACGCCGTCGGTCTCTATCACTTCAAATTTCAAAATACGCCGACGAGTGCACTGTCTGTCTGGATTAAACCGGTTAATAAAGGTGTTAATGGAGCGTCGGTGGCTCAGCGATTAAGACGCGGTATCCCAATTTAGGAGGTCCGGGTTCCATTCCCAGGCAGGGCATACCAATGAGTTTTTAACTTTTATTTAAGGGCATTTATCCAACTGCTCTTAAACGGTGAAGGAAAACATCGTGAGGAAACCTGCATGCCTGAGAAATAAAAATCAAAGGCATGTGAAGTTCCCAACCCGCATTGGACCAGCGGACTATGGCCCATACTCCCGTCATATACGAGGGAAGGCCTATATCCCTGCAGTGGGATGTTTACGGGCTGATAATGATGATTAAGGTTTTAGGTAGCGCTCCGAACGAAACCTTTTCTAAAATCCGGTATAAACCTTTATTTACCGGTATTTTCGAAACCGGTTACAAGCCCCGGTTTATAGGAAGGTCGCTTGTTCGAAATGACAGTGTTTAGTACCTGCTCTGTTTAGTTTGTAGTAGAGCATTTTTAAATGTATACGCCTGGCTAGCACTACCATCTCAACTAAATCTGCTGTCAAACTAGCAATATTGATAGCATGATGTGTTCCGGCTATTTGAGGTAAAACACTCGTATGAAAATACTACGCCACAACTGATACCAAATAATAAATATCATTGGACATACAGAGCAATCTAGTTCCACACTAAGCAACTGGACTTGTATTATAGTTACCATATGGTTGATATACTACACAAATATTTTTTTTTGTAAATGCATACATACTATGAATGAAAACATCCATAACTCTGGTACCTACATATGTCCGTATTTATCACACAAGCATATGACCCTAGCGGGATTCGAACCCGCGACCGTTTGGTATAGCTATAAAGGTTTCTAAGGGAAATAACAAAATACTTAATCCTAGTTGCTTAGTGTGGAACTAGATGGCGATAGATAGGTAATCACAGAATACATAGTAGTTCTACGTCTATATAATATGCCCAACGTAGCACGCAACAACTCGTATGAAAATTCCACGATTGTTTCCTTCGGAATCCTAGAATACTTTTTTCTTTAAACGTCATTTTGTCCAACTTGGACATTACTGCCAGTATCGTGTCAATTTCATGAAATAATCAAATAATAAGCTTATACTGAAATGCGCCGTCGGCGCAGTGACAACCGGATTTTCAAAAAAATTGTTGTAAACAATATATACTGACCTATCAAGAAGCATAGATGCCAACGAAAGCGAGACCTGGTATTTTCTTAAAAGTTTGCATATGGCAATATACCCGCCCGCCAGTAGTTAAGATTATCTGTGTAAAAATCCGCAGGTAAAATTCTCAGAACAATTATTCCAAAATATTTCCACAACAAACGTTACCAGTGTACACGGGGCGATTTGAAATGGAAGAAGAAGAAGGAAAGAATAAAACTTTATTTGTCACCACAGCCGTGTTGACATAATAACATGTAAAAACTGTAAAATTATTGGTGTTTTAACAAAATTCTCCGAAAATAATTACATACTTGTAGTTTTATTAAATTAACAAATAAAAATGTCTCGACGTAATGTAAGCACATAGGTTGATTTAATTTAATGATTTCATTATGGTTAATACGTACAAAGATATCGTTTATATTTACAGGAAGATTTTGATGAAAATTGTGATCCGGAAAATCCCAAACCTCTTTTACTTGAAGATGTAACGGATGCAGCAGAACAACTAAAATCTCACATAGTTTATACACCATGTATGGTAGGTAACCAACTCGGAGTAGAGCACGCATTTTTCCTTAAACTTATAGATTATAGTGTGAATGGTCTCTACGGCTGGATTATAAGCACGTTTACTTTATTGGACACAAATGCTTAAATATATTAACAGTCTGTGAGCCATATCTGAATAGAAAACAGTTTCTAGAAAACTATACGGCAAGTAATTTAATAACCCTACTATATATTCTTTGTCTGATTTTGACACCCAAATCCTTTTTAGAGCGCTCTTACTTTACCACTTAGTTTACCAGATACCTAACTCAAGGTAGCACCTTGGTAATATAATCGATGACCTGTTATCCCCTGTAAGGATCAATCGACATTAAATTTTGTATAGACAATGTTATGGTAAATATCCGGGTTTGTAAATTGTATTCCATTGAAGCACTCGTGGTATAGTTGCATTCGCTATTCACTTTCGATTAGCGAAGTTAAACAATGTCCAGTGCGGTCAGTCCTTGAATGGGTGATCACTAGTGACATTTTAATTAATACGCTAAGCGAATGTCATGTGGCCACTTCTTCTTCTTTTCGTGTCGAGGTAAGTTTCAAATTTTATTGGACCAAAAGTTAGCCACTGTAACAGCACTGTCTGTGGCGTTAAGGAGGTCGTCAAAGGTGCAGCTGTCAGGACACGCGGGGCAGACAATACGTGATCCATTGTCTGTGGGGAGACTCCGCACTTGCATCGATCATCATGACACAAATACATCAATCAGCTCTGAGCCCGCATGGTGGATTGTGGCAAATACCCTCTCTCAATAAAAGGTTGATACTCCCCCGAAGAGTGGGGACATGTAAGTAAGGCTGTTAATGTTGAACCTGATTCAAATTAATAATGAATAAGCCAACCGACGAATCCAACTTGGATGGTCAGCGTACGGGAAACTGCGCAACGTTTTCTCGTCCAAAATACCTGAGTGCTTGAAGACTTTAATCAATGTGTTACCAGCGATGACTTAAGGCACCGAAACGTGGTCTCTCACTATGGGCCTCATAAGAAAGCTCAAGTCACGGAAGAGTTATGGAGAGGGCGATGCTCGGGAATGAAGAAACCCGTAGGCGAACGAAGATTACTGACATAGCCCAGCGGATTAGCAAGGTGAAGTGGCAGTGGGCAGGGCACGTAGCTCGAAGAACTGATGACCGGTGGGGCGTTAAAGTTCTCAAGTACAGAAGGTCGCGGGAAATCGCTTGATGCAGGCCGCTTCCAACCGGCCACTCTGGAATTCAATGGGGGAGGCCTACGATCAGTAGTGGACGTGCTTTGGCTGATATCATGATGATGATGAAACACTAACAAAATTACACCCATTTGAAGTTTTTAATATGGTCGATTACTTCTAATTTTGTTTTTATTTATTAGAAACAATTTACAAACAAAAATATTAATTGCCATAAGGGTATACTTACGTACATAAGATTTATTGGTTACTCTCAAACGAATTGAGATTCATCTTTGATGCGTTTGATTTAGAGTCGACTATAGTCCAGTAAAAATACGTAATTTATGTGGTGTAACTTCTTATAATCTTAAAGTTCGATTTTGTTTTTGTAGAAGGATAGAGTATCCATCAGTGATAGGATAAAATATATTCTAACCACTCTGTAGCTTGCTTTAGGTATAGTATTAAATAACAATTACAATATTAAATTAAAGTTGCCATTGTGAACGTCATTGCGCTGTACAACAAGCAAAGATCTCTTAAAACAATTTTCTAAAAAAAATATCTATATAATCTAATAGTTTATTGCGTCGTGATATTTTCCCTCGGTGAAATTTTTGATTGATTGATCGACTTTTTTGAAAATAGTTACAATAGCTCTAAGTATGTTCGCTGACGCAATGTAATTCACAGTGATAATTTTAATCTAATAGTGTATGTTTTATTACTAAATACCTATATTATATCCCCCAACCCGCATTGGGTCAGCGTGGTGGACTATGGCCCATACTCACTCATATACGAGGGAAGGCTTATATCCCTGCAGTGGAATGTTTACGGGCTGATGGTGATGACCTATATTATATCTAAAGAACTACCGATTTGTTAGGAAGCATTGTAAACAGGTACTCTAAGGAAGTTAAGGTATCCTTACCGGACTACTACATGACAGGTAGGTAGGTATCACTTACCATCTTGAATAGTCTACTATTGGACAAAGGTTACCTTAACGTAATGCATAACATAAAGAAAGCTTGCAAGCGTTGCTCAGACGTCCTCCACTGTATCTAATTTAATTATCCAAGTTATGTTAATATACTAAACAATTCTAATTAAGAAGACATTTACACTTTCAGCCATCACATTATCAGCGTGATTTTGCAATTCCTTTGTATTACAAGCTAGAAATACAACAGAAAACTGGATGGTAAATATAATTTTCCTTAAACTTAACAATTTGTCGTTGTTCTTAATTAATTGGTTCTTAGTATATTACATAGCATACATACATGACTATTAATTATTATAAACCAGTATGTGCACTCGGTTGCATAATAAACCATACAGGGCAATTGTATATGAACAATGATAGCTTGCTATTTAAGCTGTACCATGCAGTCGAAGTTCGCTGAAATGATAGTCTACACAAGTGAGTACAGCAACATAGAGCAGGAGGGACAGCAGAGTTCCTGTGAGTACAACAACATAGCGCCAGGACGGACAGCAGCGTTTCTGTAAGTACAACAACATAAATCAGTGATAGACAGCAGAGTCATTGTGAGTACAACAACATAGAGCAGGAAGGACAGCAGGGTTTCTGTGAGTACAACAACATAGATCAGTGATGGACAGCAGCGTCATTGTGAGTACAACAACATAGAGCAGGAGGGACACCAGCGTTTCTGTGAGTACAACAACATAAAGCAGCGAAGGACGGCAGCGTCATTGTGAGTAAAACAACATAAAGCAGGAGGAACAGCAGCGTCATTGTGAGTACAACAATGTACAGTTGAAGTGACAGCACCGTCATTGTGAGTACAACAACATAGAGTAGGAGAGATAGCAGCGTTTCTGTGAGTACAACAGCATAGAGCAGGAGGGACATCAGCGTTACTATGACGTAGTTCAGTTATGGTCAGCAGCGTCATCATGTGTGAGTACCTACAACAACATCGACTAGTGGTGGGTAGTAGCGTCATTGTTCAATCAGCTCCCACAATTCTGCACTTTCAATGTTCATTCTGATTAGATGTAAGTTAATTATAATTATAGATGTCGTAGTTCATTTATTTCATCTCTATATCACGACAAGATTTTTCTGCTGTCTTTGCTATCGAAAATTTCAAAGCCATATATTTGTCAACAGTTTTAAAGAGCGAGGCGTGTTATACGCACTACAACGATTGCCATTAGATAAGAAAAAGTTGGGCATAGTTGTAGCCTCACTCGGAAATGCGGCGATGGCGTTATGCAATCACGCCTCGAAGCTGTTCATCCCTGTCATAGTGGTAATGCCAACGAGCACACCAATATCCAAGTTGCAGAAATGTCACAGCCTCGGTGCCAAAGTCTTTGTGCAGGGAAGCAACTTAATGGAATCGCAAAAATATGCACGAGCCATAGCAAGAGATAAAGGACTCAGTTATATTAACTGGTTTGTATTTTCATCTTATTAATATCATTAACTATTAACTAACCGTATACACAATTGCTTGTTTTTGTAATTACAGACATACGTCTTAACAGCAGGGCTGTATTTTTTTTTTCTTTTTTACGGATCAGCACTTAGCCTCAATCACATCGGTGGTGGGTGAATATGAGGTCGAAGGTGGAAACTGGCTAACTTTTTTCAAACAGATGGAACACAACAATGTCATGAACATCACATGGCGGCAGACTAAGATATGCAGAACTGACCAGACGGATATTTAAACAAGCACTACCTAAACATGTACCCCGCTGAAAATCGAACCGCTCCGTTTTATTTATTTATTTAAAACTTTATTGCATATAATCTTTATTGTATGCACATTAAAACAAAGAAAAAACAGGACAATATTAAAAATATACAAAAGGCGAGCTTATCTCTATAAGAGATCTCTTCCAGCAGCAGCAACTTAAAGTAGACAGAGAGTATAGGTACTCTCAAAAACAGAATCTAACGAAGTTATAAACAAACATACAACTGATGAATAAAGGAAAATAACAAAAATGTCGATTATAAATGTCGAAATAACAGAAATGTTTACGTTTAGCCACGGAGGCGGTGGTGTTATAAACCCTTCCACGTGCAGTGAACCAGACACAATAGAAGTTTTATTGTTATAACATCTAGAGGCTATGAAACATCACTTCATACACGTCAAATATTCGCTATGCTTTTCATTGGCCCTCAACGTATTTCGAAAAATAGTATTAAATTCTTTTAAAAGCAGTGGGTACCTACTTAAATAACGTCCGAGCCTTTCAATATAGGTATGACCCCAAGACGTTCACGAAATCACGAGTACCTATACCTAGCACCCAACCTTCAACCAAGCAAGCAATTTTCAACTCATAGAGACTCTAGAGCAAATAAAATACTACACTTACCTACACTACATACTACCACAAATTTCCAATTTTCGATCTATTTAAAAAAAAAATAAACAAGCCAACAATTTTTGTGAAGTTACACTCTAGCTCGAAAAAATCTCTAGCTGCGAAACTGAAAAATCGATACCCAGGTTCCCAAAAAACAGACTGGTTCGCACAGCTAGGAAGAGTTCCTCATAGATCGCAAGGCTAAGAACGTAGCGGGCGTCACGTCACACTATTAATGTGCGCTTCACAATAAATTATGTAAGAAATGAAGGCAGTGGGTACGCCGCCCCTTTATATTTTGACTCCATTAATTACTCAAATATTTTTGACAATTGTCTTACTGTTTCAACCAGCCGTGATCACCCGGACCTCTTATCTGGATATGGCACATTAGCTCTGGAGATACTAGAACAAGTACCATTTGTGGATGCCGTGATAGTGCCGGTTGGCTGTGGAGGATTGGCTGCAGCTGTTTCCTTCGTCGTGAAACATCTCAAACCTAGCTGCCTTGTTTATGTTAGTAAATGAGAACCTACCAGATGGAAAACTCTGAATAAGTATTTTCATACCCCTCCTGGGGTGCCAAATAATGTAAAAGACTGGGGACACACACACCACGTTACCTGTTTTGTCCCATTAAAAATAATATATTACAGATGCTTTTGTCATTTTTGATTCCCACGTAGTGGAAGAGTCCCGGACTGATATGAATGAGATTGATCGCCGTAGCCGTAATCGGTCGGGAGGGCATTATTATAGTGGAAAGGTTCTGTAGTCGAAACAGTCACAAACGAAATGTTATGTCGGCGAACCAGACAAAGTGGAATAGTCCTCTCGGGGAAAGAGAGTCGTGTACGACCTGTTCTATCGGCGAATCATAGGTGAAAGATTCCAACGGCAAAGCGGTCATAAACGAAATGTCTTGTCGACTAACCGTCCATCGGATTAGCGGCTATCGGAGAACGGTTGCGAAATCGTACCCCCAGGGGACTGACTTGGTAGGTCATCGCAAAAATCAAAAAATTTGTAAAATAAAGCGTGATTTGTTGTTCGAGCTCTCTTGTGTGATAAATTGTTACTATTGTAACTGATATTTTAAACATGGAAAATTAACTGATTTCAAATTTTGGCGGCGAGATAAAGAAGTGGCTCCCAGCAGTTGTTTGATACAGGATCGATATGATAAAGGTGTAAAAATTAGATTTCGTTAAGCCTATACAATGGGAACTAGGTAACTTCTGTTACGGGAGCTGGACAAACACATGGACTCCGCGACAAAAATTCTGTGTATCAATAAAACTAGTAGGAATATAAAGAAGGCATAATAGTCTAATTCGTTAACTTCTATCTCGAACAAGATCAATCAGAATAACTAAAAAACTGACACAGAAATCGCCATCGAAATTGCAGGGAGTGGTACTTCATTCGCATGAGAAAATACATCATTTTTTGTACTATGGATATTACTCATAAACTCATAGGTACAGAGTATTTATTCTATGCATAACTTATGCTTGTATCGGGTGGCGAAGTTCGTACAAAATAATTGTTAGTCTAATACATTTTATGCTTTAAGGGAGTACAAACTGAAGCCGTGCCAACATTTTTCAAGTCTCTGGAGAACGGAGAACCCTTGACATTGACGATGCAGCCGACTTTGGCAGATGGTATCGCAGTTACTTCTGTAGGCGTCAACTCCTACAGCAACGCTCAACCGTTCCTGGATAAAGTGGTAAGGTCTTCTGGTCCCGGTGTTCTATAATATTAATTAATTTATTACCTAATTAGTATTTTACCTTTCAAAAAGAGAGAAATTATAAATTAAAGCCATGTAGGTATGTATAATGTTTTTGTGTGTATACCATAAGTAGGACCAGAATGGATGACCGAGACTGCGGTTTTTTTCGTTGGAAATCCATGTTTGCCAAGTACTAATATTTGGGATATCTCTGACCACCCCATTTGGGATAAAGGTCGTGACGTTATGTATGTATGTAATCCTCACCTACTCACTACACTTGTCTATTTTGTAATTTAATGTTATTTTGTAAACAAAATTTATAAATTAGGTAATAATTTAATAGATTAATAGCTATTCTTGTAACTGTCATTATGGAAGAGCGGGGACTCCTTGTATGTACAGGTATTTATTTACTTAATAGGGGTCCTCAGCAATGAAATACTGTATTGTAAACTAAGGTTACACAATAAATCATTTTCATTTCTTTTCTATCCTTAGACATGTTGGATGGCAGTGGGATTCCAAAGAAGAATAGGACGAACTTTTCTCTTCCCGTGGGCGTCGTAAAAGAAGCCCAAGGGGTCGTAATCAAAAACAGCATGCAAGGCGATTAGTGCTAGCTCTCCAATGGGAGAGCTATAATGGGAGGGATATCTATCGCTTTCAATGGAAAGCGATAGATATCGCTCCATAGGAAAGACCTATGTCCAGCATTAAACTTCTTTAGGCTTTTGATAGCAATGTTTAATCGAATTGTATAACCGTTTTTAAGACCGGGAGTTAATTTTGTGTCACAATTTTGTTTAATTATTTACCGTTTATATTATTTAATTTCAAAGGTGCTTGTAAACGAAGATTGTATTGCTCGCGCTATGCTGCACTTGGTAGAAAAAGAGCGATTAATTGTAGAAGGAGCTGGAGCTTGCCCACTAGCAGCCATAATGGGGAACCATGTGCCGGAGTTAAAATTAAAACAGTAAGTGAGCATCATGTCGGCGTAGACGTACCTACCTATAAGTTAGACACGCTCATTGCCTGTTTGGTGTAGTGGTTAGAAACTCTATCCACCCACTACACCAACCGGCCGTCGGATAATGAATTTACTTATTTGTCAAATACTCATTTACCCTTTCACTTCAGCGTGGTGTGTGTTTTGAGCGGCGGGAATGTCGACACTATTTTGGTGAGCCGTTGTATGGAAAGAGGACTAGCCGCCGAAGGCCGTTTAGTTAAATTCAAGGTAACGTAAATTATTATTTCCAAACCAAATTCGTTGAACATATTGTAGGGTAGTAGATAGGGTACATATTGTATTGTAAATTATTTTGCGCAATAAGGAGTATTTGTATTGTATTGTATTGTATTGTATTGTACATACATACAGTGACACCTAAGGGATAGATGAAACCAGCAAAGCGTTTGGTGTCAAAGTTTTTGAAGATTGACGATCCTTCCCCTGTCATGTGAACGAATACCTGCTTATAGAAATAAGCATACCTACCTAAAAGCAAATCCACAATGGAAATGATCTGATGAATCGCGTCCGTGGCTATCCAAATCTATCTAAACAACTTTGGGTTTACGAATCGGAGGTCGCAGGTTCGGTCCCCAGCGGGGTAGGTACATGTTTAAGTACTCGGTTTGGTTGGTGGTAGGGCATTTTAAATGTCCGCCTGGCTAGCTACCACCATTAAGAAGGTGGTAGCTAGCTACCTAAGCGGCAGATTTGCCGCCAAGCAACAATGTTAATAGCATTGTCGTGTTCCGGTTGTCAGAGGCAAGACAGCCAGCCCCCCAAATATGTTGGCGTTTCCGGGTCAATACGCTTCCACCTTCGACCTCATCTTCACTTAACATCAGGTGTAATTGAGGTCAAGTACCAACCCGTTGTGCATAAAAAAAAAGAATGTTGCTAGAACTCTATATGTTCAAATGAAAGGTATATTATTTGCGGGTGCTCGATTTCAATGAGACGTTAATCTTTGAAGACAGCAAATTTTATTTAAAAACACCTTTTCGTTTTCAAATATGACGATTGCATTTAGCATACATAGAAAAAGAAAACTAGATTACCTGAGTCTGGATTTCGACAAAAATATCGAAACAATTCACCTGTAGGTATTCTTATGCCTAATCTATAGGGTCAGTAAAAATAAAATAAGATTTCCTTTAGGTTAAATTTGTTATTCTCAATATGGCAAAAGCAACCTAAGGAGTAGGTGTAAATAATTAGATAGGTTTTCCATTCAGATAGGAGTTTAATTGTGAAATAATGTTACTAAAGCATATTTCCCAAATTCAAGGTCGAAATAAAAGATAACACAAGTGCGCAAGCGCAGCTCCTGAAGCTGCTTGCGAATGGCGGCTACAATTTGGTTCGGCAAGTCCAGGAGCATCGCTGGTTGGATGACGAAACTTATAAAATGGAGGTGAGAAATTGATATAAGAGTTTTCCTCATCTCACATAGACATTACAGCTCATCTTCACTTAGCATCGGGTGTGATTGAGGCCAAGTGCAAAAGTAATACATATAAAACCATTTTTAGTATAGAAAACCATCGTGTGGAAACCTGCATACGTCTTAATAACCTCGGCATCATGTGTGTAAGTCACTAGAATGTGTTTGGTGTACCTAGGTATTTCCGTCAATCCGGACTGGGACTACCCACCTATTAGGGAGACATGTGCCCTGCTCTAGGACGTTTATAGGTGAGGGCAAAAAAACAGAACGCAACTATTACACGGACAACACTCGTAACCAGCTTCCGGCATCAAATAGTTAAAAAAAATGTGGGCGGCCGGCGCAAAGGAGTCCAGCAATGAGAATCCATAACAAGTCGAAATACAATATACTTACATGTAGTCAATGAGTATAGAAATAGGTACGAAAGTTCTGGGTACATTGTGAATCATCAAAGGGGTCGCTCCACACTAGGGTCCCATGGATCCCGAAGGAATCGAAAATCTCGATATGTACCTAAATAGTTAAAGAAAATCTTTTTCAAAAATGTTTGACTAGGTAGGTACTTTAAAAATTCTGCGATAAAGTTTTTCGAAATTATCTTTGTTTATTAAACTAACGCTATCTACGATAGTCATTTTTACCGTCGGGGTCCAGGGGTTGAGTGAGAATATTTTTTTTGTGGTAGGTATTAACTAATATCTTCCTAATTCGTCCGGCAGACAAAGACATTCTTAGTGCCTGAATGACTCGCCGGATTGTATAACTGTGTACGCACAACCCAGGGATGTGTGTGGTGTATTTTGAAATTTCGAATCAATTATCTGAAGCGAATTTAGAAATTTCGTGATAGCTTTAGAACTAAATGTGTGGTCACTGTACGTTATTGATTGGAAAATAATGGCAAAGATCACCCTGCCCGAGCTATTATTGTCTATCTCCTTCCAGTATAGTCTATTCTGACGACCGATTGGTGTAGTCGATAGTGAGCCTGTCAGCGAAACCAACGGTTGCGGGTTGGAATCCCGCGAGGGGTAAATGGTTGTGCGATGAATACTAACGTTTCTTCCCGAGCCATGGATGTTTATATAAATATGTATGTTTATGCGTTATTAACCGACTTCAAAAATGAGGTGGTTCTCAATTCAGCCGTTTTTTTTCTAATATCCATTGATGTAAGTTTCCGAAATATTTATTTATTTATTATCAGTTCGCGCAAACCGCTCTCTTATAGTAAACCATAGCTCGTATAGATAGTGTTACGCATTACTATATTAATTCTGTGCCATGGCATAAAATATATTTAATACATAGCTTAATATTTCCAGATACGAATGGTTTGCGAAGCCAGAAGCCTTGAACATGCATTAGAGCTGAAAAGAATTGTAGACCGAGCATATCCTTGTATGGTTATTTTTGAAACGGAACCTTTTAACGACAAGCGGACGTGCCCCTGTTACGTCAGGAAGTTGACACCCTGAATTGATTTGAAATAAGTGTGCAATCGATATTACCTAATGATACCCACCTCCACACTCCTCCCACTATAACACAAGTGTGCAGTTGACAATATGTCACGCGTAACGTCCATGCCTATAATAGTATACAGTAGAACAAACTATGTGAACCTATCGCGAAAATTTTACCCACTGAATAACGAAAACCAATGTGTCCTTACTTAGTGAATATGTACCGACCACTCGACGATTAAAATGCAAAATGGACGTGACTAAGGATACCCACCCACTGCGTTCAGCGGGACACCGATGGCTGATGACAGCCTTGTAGATACTGTAACAGAGTCACGAGTAATTTCCACTCTCCTCCGTCGCTGAACTCTCGCGACGAATGCCGATAAAAATTGAAAATTGAGTCATGACATTATACAGAGGCTCACGAACAAGCGCACGTAGAGGGACACGCGCAGCGGACACCCTAAACTCACCGCTCACGTTTAGTGCCGATGCCTATACGAAATAAAACGTTAACAGCAGGTGGTCTGTGAACTGTTTAACTCGCGTTCTGTAAAACTACATCTAACTGTTCTAAATAGACATGGTATTTTAAGGGTAAAACGTAATTGTTAATTCTTCTTTATACTGATGCATACTACAACTTTTAGAATTAATAGAAACATTATAGGTGCTAAAATTAATTAATTTTGTGTTTTTGAATGTAAAAATGTTATTAAGAATAAATTAATTTCTGAAAATGCCACTCTTGATTCAATCGAAACCAAGTTCATGAAAATATGGCATGATTTTTGAGATTGTGTATTCTATAAAAACTATCTCAAAATTATTGTGTATGTAAAAAGGACACCAATGTTGCATAGGTACATTGGTGTAGTGGGTAGTGACCCTGCTTGTGAAACAACGATTGCGGGTTCGAATTTCCCTAGGAGTAAATGTTTATGATGAATACAAACATTTATTGGACGTTTATATAAATATCTATGTATGTTTATCCGTTATCTAGAATCCATAGTACAAGCTTTTAGTTTGGGGCTAGTGAACTGGTGTAAGTGTCCAAAATAATAATTAAGGAAGTAAATAAGGAAGTAAATTCTGGACAATTAATTAGACAATAAAATAACATATTGGCACAAAATAGAAAGTTTCCGCTACATAGTTTGTGATATAGGGCTTTAAATCTGTAACCATCATCAAGAAAAAAACAATCTCTTTTACTTAACACAGATACAGATCTTAAATTGGCACATGAAAAGTAAATAATAATGCAAGTGTATATAACATCAATAACTTTTAGCATTTAATTTAATAAATAAATAAATTGTCCTTTTTGTACAACATCAAGTTACAATATTGTCTCATTTTTTCTTCACATTCAGTTGAAGGCCTTATCCATAAATGTAGCCATTCTGATATCTCTTTTACTGAGGCCATTGACGTCATGGGATGATAAAGTTACCTGCAACAAACAATAAATATTACAAATAAGTTTCAATTTATGAATAATTCAATGTCTGGTTAAATACAGTTTTAATTTTAAATAAATCTAAATTTGAAAATTCAAAACTAAGAAACACAGGGATTGATTTTCACAAAATAGGTATGATTTTGTTAATTTAGAAGGAAGAAATTGTAATATTTATTTCATACCACAATTGGGATTCACACAATAGCTTTAGTAACATTACTTATTAGTTATATTAACATATACACAAAATGAGAACAAGAACATGTGTGTAATAAGCCATACATGAAAAATAATTTCTGGCACATACTTATAGAAGAATCCTGAGTATAGGTAATCTACATCTATAATATTACTATAAATTACCCATGGGTAACTGTAGATTTACCTGCAGTTTGTTATAAACGTTAAACCATTCAGGATGGTGGTCCATCTTCTCGGCCAATAATGCCACTCTGGTCATAAACCCAAATGCTTCATTGAAATCCTTGAATTTGAACTCCTTTTCAATGGCATCTCTATTGTTCTGCACCTTCCAGCCAGACTGCAATAGTGGCTGTAGATGGCTGTCGCGCTCCTCTTGAGTAAGTTTGTCTGCCTGACAACCAGAACTGATTTTTAGAACAAAATTTCATCAGCTCACTTAAATTTATCCATAATTACATGACTAGGACACGTTCAATTTTCTCAATAAACATGTAGTGAACAAACCAACCGATTAAAGTATATCACCTGTTGCATGAATTTATAAGAGTTGGTAAATAACGAGTAAACTTACCATTTTCCTTCTAGTTGACGAAGACGACACGGCACTAGCGAACCCGGCCACTCGACTAATGGCATTGATCGAGCCTCCAGTGCGTTGAGCCGACACCGCGGGGTGAAAGTGTATCGCTATCAAACAACCCGCCCGATACAAACTTCTGTGTAGTAACACGTCTAAAGGCATTATAACAATTGATAATATTTCTGCGACGCTATAATTATCAGTCTAGCAAGTTAAAATTACACTCATATTTGGAAATATTTTGGTTTTTCGAATTAACCAATTTCTGTTTTTTTTTTTTTTTTTTTTTTTTGTTTCATTCTCTCCTTTAGGAGAAGGCAAAGGGATCTAGCCCATAACAGCCATGTCTTATTTCTTTTATTTCTTCAGTTTGTAAGTCAGTCTCAGTCAAAACAAGTAATTCGTCGTATACTTGGCGTATACAGAGTCTAGTCACGGTCAAGTCATTCTTCAGTAAAGTGGCAGAATGCTTTACAAAAGATTTTGGCGGCTTCTTGTGGGAACCCGAAAGCTCCGTTACGCACTTTAATTTACACTTCCCTTCACTTGTACACCATCACTAACGTTTGCTGCACAATATTCTGCCATTATTAAGCTTCAAAAGTCAGAATCCACAAATTATAAGAATTATAAAGAAAAATGCTACTTCACTCGCCGAGTTCCCGCCAAAAAGCCCTGTTTTTTTTTTTGGTTTTTTTGGTTTCTCTCTAAGAGAAGGCAAAGGGATCTAAGCCCATAACAGCCATGTCTTATTTTTCTTATTTCTTCAATTTATAAGTCAGCTCAGTCAAAATAAGTAAATCGTCGTATGCTTGACGTATACAGAGTCTAGTCACGGTCAAGTCATTCTTTAGTAAAGGGGCAGAATGCTTTACAAAAGATTTTGGCGGCTTCTTGTGACCAATTTCCGAGTATATTTATTTGCTGCTTTTTTTTTTTTTCATTTTAATTCACGCCTCTGGTAGAACGCAAAGGGATCTAAGTCCATACAGCCCATGTCTTATTTCTCTTACACAAAAGATACATTTGTTAGACAAAAAGATACAAAGGTGAGCTAATCTCTAAGAGAGATCTCTTCCAGGCAACTCTATAAGCGGTTAGAGAGTATATACCGGGGAATAAAAAAGGGCGTACAACGCAATGGTGATTAAGTAAAAAGGTCTATAATACATAAATACTTGTAAATAACTAAATATAACTACATGAATATAATACTAAATAAACCTAAATAAAACATTTAATTAGATATATAATTAATATGTTATATAAATATCAATATATAACATTACTTCTTATGCCAATTGCGACAGGTTAATTTATAAGTTAGTCTTAGTCAAAACAGGTCATTCGTCGTATAACTTGGCGTATACAGGGTCTAGTCACGGTCAAGTCATTCTTCAGTAAAGTGGCAGAATGCATTACTTCTTGTGGGAACCCAAAAGCTTTATGCACTTTAGTTTACACATCCTTTCACTAGTACACAATCACTGACTTTTGCTGTTTAAACATCTTGAAAGACAAAGTAAACTTATGCAAGGGTGCATACAGTCCGGTAACTCATGTTGCCAATTTTAGTATGATCCCCATCGCGGAAAGTTCACAAGACAAGACGGCATTCGTGACCCCTGACGGCCAATATCAGTTTAACAAAAAACCGCATGCATATGGTCCTTTCGAAAAGCTTCACACCTGGCCACGTAACAGGTGGTAGGTGTGCATTTTACCTTACATAAATAGTTTCTTGGACGGGTGTTTCGCTGCGAATATGATTCGGTTAAATTAGTAATAATAGTTTGAGAACAATTAAATTCACTCGCACATTCACACGTAAGTATTGAAATACCAAATACCTACCGATATGATACCTTCTCGTGTCTAGCTTTTTATGTTTTATCACTTTCAGTTGTTTTTGAGTTGATTTTCGATTTAGATTTTTTTTGTTTACTTTTAGTTAATTTACATAATCTAAGGGCAGATACCACGAATCTCTCGATGATGGGTTCAATTTCAGGAATACAACTGCGAAATTGAATATACGCCGGGCACACTTAAGACGCATGTAGATGCACTCAGTCGTGGCCCTGTGAGCGAGCTCACCGAAGAGGATACAGTGCATGTTATTGACGTTCTACATTTAGATACCCAAGACTGGGTTGCTACAGTGCAAGGCGATGACGACGAGATAAAGCGTTTATAGGAGATTTTACAAAATGAAGTATATTTGTGATGTTCGTAAGCTTAAGGGTAATCATAATCATATATTTAGAATTGTAGACGATGGCATACGGTGGGTGGTTCCGAGGGGCTGCAGGTGGCAGGTACTACGTATAAACCAAGATGACCCTGGACATTTTGGATACGACTTGTCGCTTGTGTACGAAGTCGCTTGAGAGGCACATTTTGGTTCCCGTAGATGGGCCGGTTTACCAAAAAATATGTCTTAGCTTGTCTTGAGTGGCATGAATGACGTCAGGCATGTACTTATGTGCATTTTTACTTTTCTTGGCTTAATTAACCGTTTTAAAGACGTCAAATAAACTGTAATTTCAAAACAAAAATACCAATTATATCGTGGATATAGAGCGAAACCTACCTACATATTACATCTTGTAACATTTTTCTTATTTTTAGTATTTTTAGTAGAGCTGTAGCAGTATTCATTTATTATATCCATAGATAATATATTCCCGTAACTAGTACTTTCACCGATTACAAATACACCCAGCAGACGAGAAAAAACGTCTGTAGAGGATAGAATACAGTCTGACTAGTGGAGAGTGAGTAGGTCATAGAATGGAAGTAAAACGAGATATATTGATATTAATTTGTGGGCGCGATGGAATGTATGCGAGCCTGTCCGCGGTGTTGTGGCGATTGGATAACTTTTAACTAGCAAGTTAGTTTTAGCACACATAGACAGGTGAGTACGTACATCCCTTCACACATACAAGCTTATTTATTGGGTAGGTACTCCATATACGGTAGATACAACACTGTAAATAGGTAAGTACATTTTTAAATACAATTTTTCTTTAGGTAGGTATAGGTAAGTTTGTATATAATTATTAGTTAGTTTTTAAGCTTTTTTGCAGAATACGTCGTCTACAACGTCTTTAACACCGCATGTATTTTCGCAAAAATGACCGGCACGCTGCCGCGATAGTTGGCGGTTATATTTGTGCGTGCAAACGGGGGACAGAATAAAAAAGTCGCAGTGTTTGGGAATTTATTACATACTATGGCAGAATTTGGCAGGTTTGTAACCAAAGTAAGGCAGGATCTGTAGTTTAAAGATGGTCACACTCTACGTCAAACGTCAGTCAGTAAAGCCAAAGGCGCGAAGTTGTGAACGTTGAAGCAAAATAATAATATTGAGTTATTTTTTGTGTGCAGTTCGACTTTAAGCCAACATCACCGTAAAGCAGATATTTATGGCTTCCATAAAGGATTTGGTACCTTCCAAAATATTCGAAGTTATAGACAGAGCTGGCATTTCTACATCAAAACAAATTATTTTGCTCTCTGTGTGGGACATCAAAAAGCTTACAAATCTGCACATTAATGATATCATTTTACTAAAAAATGTTGTGGCTGAATGTTCCTGTCCAACAAGTGTTACGTGTGACGAACTACATCTCGGAGAAAATCAGAACGTAAAAATAACCACGGGTTGTGTTTCAATAAACAAATTTTTAAATGGTGGTTTTCGTAGAGCCACCCTAACAGAAATTTATGGCGAAAGTGGTTCAGGTAAAACTCAAATAGCACTTCAAGCAACAGCACACAACTGGCATATGGGATGTGTTTACATTTGTACTGAAGATTTATTTCCTGTTAAAAGATTTGAACAACTTAAACGATCCATTCCTGCATACAATTTTGGCACAGACTATGGGAAAAACATATTAGTGGAACACATTACGGAAGCACATGAATTGCTATCTTGTGTGAGGGTGCGTTTGCCAAAGTTATTAGAGACTATTAACTTGTCAATCATTATTATAGATTCAGTGGCTGCACCCTTTAGATCTGAATATACCAACTATATACAGCGAGCAGAAGATTTGCGAGAATTAGCTGTATCTTTGTTAAAAGTAGCGCAAAGTCATAATTTAGCAGTTCTTTGTTTAAACCAGGTTACAGCTTCTTTCTCTAGTTCAGATAATGTACTGCCGTCTCTAGGTCTAGCCTGGTCTAACATGGTTTCTACACGACTGTGGTTAAAAAAAACTGGTGATATAATGAGGATTAGCAATCAGCCAGAAGCAGATCAAAACATTGTGTATGTTAGAGAGTTGCAAATCAGTTTTGCACCAGATTTGCCCAATGTTGTGACCAAATTCCTTATAACCCCAACTGGCATTCAAGGTTTAAAGTAAAAATTAAAAAATATCCAAGGCAAAACAATCAGACTCCAAAGCATAAAATAGAATTTTACAATAAAAAACAATTACAGACCCAACTAGATGCAAGTAATTTAAACCTTATTGCTAGTTGTGAAAGAGTTTATTTCATTTTGTTATCATTTGACACAAAAACATTGTTGGGATTGATGGCTCATGTTTGCTTATAGTAAAATGTGTAGAAAATCTTTCTATATGATTCATGTGACATTGCAAAAGAAACAACATCCAATGAAGTTATATTCTTTCATTCTGAATTGAATCATCAAAGAAGGAAACAACAGAGACTTATCTATTCTAAAAATGGCCTGCAATTCTTGTGCAAAACCATATTCAATATTACGAAAAGAGGTTGGTAATTTTTATATTGTATGTAATTGGTTTATTGTGTTAAATATTATTCAATTTTTAATTACCTTTCAGAAAGGATGCCCTGGCTGTGGCTTCAGTTATTGTTCCAAATGCTTAAATGAAAAAGTTTTTTTACCTAAACTGAATGCAGAAGTTAAGGTAAGGCTAACCTATAATTTTCTTATTTTGATATTGTATGGCTCGTCTGTGGTGAATGTACACTACATATAAAATGTGTCACTTTCTTATCAGTTGAGAGCTTTGTGGGTTGAACAGGAAGAGTGTTGGATTTCCACAACTGCAGGCTGCATGTCTGGCTGACAATGATCCTATGTGACTCAACCCATTATTCTAGTTTAGTTACTTTATGTAGTGCAGTTTAAATTAATTTAAGCTCTTTCCTTCCAACTTAAATTTCCAATTTATTGTACATAATATAGAGTATCAGAAATAGAATAAAACTGTTTTCTAAGAAATTGGTGACTTGTTTTAAGTATGGTTTAGATATTTAGTTCTAAAACCTACAATAGACAAAGCAAAAACCTGCCCCGAAGGCTACACTGCTACCACATACTGTTTGATAGAGGATGGATGGGAAATGGATAGAGCCATGTGCAACAAATTAGAAAGAAGATTGTAGGAAGTTTTTTTTTAATCTGAAGCTTGATTGTAGCAAGTTGTAACTTCCTACAATCTTCGGGGGTGCACCCCGAAATTTACGTATACTTACTGAGATATTCACCAAAATCAGATTCAGCTTTTGTAACAAATAATAGATGTATGAACCTTCATATACTTAATGGTTATACTTTATAGGTATGTGCAAAATGTAAACGAGCAACTGAGTCAAACAAACCGAAGAAAATTGAACCCCCTGATGTCTATTACAAGTAAGTAAATGAAATGGCTTGGATAAGCAATACGTAAAAAAACACAAGAGTGTTGTAGAGAAATGCTGTGGACATAAATTGTATTTTTGTTCTGCAAAAACGAGCTTCGTCTCGGGGTAGCCTTTGCCCTAGAGACCGCGTCCCCAGGTGGCGGATAGGGGAAAGGGAAAGCTCGTCAGGTGGTTGCACTTTTAGTAAGTGCATCAATTTGGAGGGTAGGAGGGAAATAAAATACCTCCCGTGGACCGCAAGGCCGGAGAAGGAAAACTTCGACAAAAAACCTACTGCGAGCTTCTAGGCCTTATTCAGAGTAGAAGTCGTAGGGGAGGCTGAAGAGCTTAACACTTCTGTGAGTAGTATGTGCGCAGTGCTTACAGTACTGGGATGGGGACGATGAGGACGACGTGGATCCAAAAGGGCCCATCACCAGATAACGGCTGGCGATTATTTAGTGTACTGAACACTAATAACACGGTAGGCGTAACTGCAAACTAGATGATGAGTGGAGCTAACATGGACGCAAATTATAAAGAGAATCTACCCCAGGAAGGTACCGGTATCGGAGAATCCTTCCCTGAGCTAAGCTCAGGCTGCCCCTCGTATTCTGGGGGGGGCAATACTTTGCAAACGCATGGAAAAAGACAAATTGAAAATATTAATAATAAAAGACTTGACGCTAGCCAAAACAGGGTAGAATTATTGACAAATGCTGCAACGGGCAAAAAACTTGTGCAACAGGCTTTCCATCCAAGCCTCTTCTTTACAAGAACTAGAAGCACATGACTGTCACTGGTAGGATGGTTACCTAGTGAGGTTACCTAGTGAGGTAACCATCCTACCAGTGACAGTCATGAAAACGACAACCAATCTAGATTTGGAGATACCTCTAGAACAGTAGAGATATGTAACATCACTGGACCACCCAATTGGCAAAGAGTACCTGAGACAAGGTCAATAAAAAGAAAAAAGCCTTCTGAATCACCACCACCCGAGAAACTGGAAACTTCTAACAGATTTCTTGACCTTGCGCTTGATCCACCTGAACAAGAAGTACCTCAACGGCATCAAAGAGCACCTGCCAAACCACCACCGATTATTCTCTATGGTATAGAGGAAGTCAATAAGCTGACAGATCTAATAGTCACAACTGTTGACAAATCCCAATTTTCATATAAAATAATTAATAAAAATCAATTAAGAATCAACAGTTCCGATATAGAGGCTTATAAGAAAATTATTGGAGTAATCCGAGAGAACGCATTAATTGGGCACACTTTCAACAGAAAAGACCAAAGACACTTCAGGATAGTAATTAGGAACCTACATCATACCACACCTATTGATGCAATAAAAGAAACAGTAGAGAGCACCGGAAACATAGTAGCAGGTGAAATAATTAATGCTAAATATGGTCCAGAGAAGAAACCTACATCTACATTCTTCGTGAATTTTCTTCCAGGGCCCAACAACAAAGCAATTAAAGATATAAAATTCATATACCATCAGGCTGTTACTATTGAAGACCCGAAAAAGAGAAAAACAATAGTCCAGTGCCAGCGCTGTCAACAATATGGACACTCTAAAAATTATTGCATGAGAACCTACCGCTGTGTCAAATGTGGTCAATCTCACAAAACATCCGACTGCTCAAAAACTGACAGGAATACGCCAGCCCAGTGCGCATTGTGCCTTGGTCCACATCCAGCCAACTATAAGGGGTGCGAAGTGTATAAAGAGATATTGACAAGAAGATCAGCTAAACAACGATTACTCATAAATAAAGATGGACAAAAACAACAATACTTAGACAGACCAATAACAAATAAAGCAACGAATATACAAACAGACACCTATGCTAATGTCTTGAAATCCAACATCAACCACCCAAAGATTAGCCAGGACAGTAATATAAACAATAATACTATAGAGAATATTCTAAAAACACAAGCCGAAAAATTTGAATTAATCCTACAACAGATGAGTACATTAATAAGTCTCATGACCACCCTAGTCACTAAGCTATCAAAATGACTTCTTTAAAAATAGCCACCTGGAACATAGACGGGCTAAGCCCCAATAAGGAAGAAGTGGATTACTACATCTACACAACATCGACATATTACTAATATCAGAGACCCATTTTACAAGTAAAAGCCAAGTACGAATTAAAAATTACCAATTATACCAGACAAATCACCCGGATGGCACTGGTCATGCAGGCGCTGCTGTTATCATAAAATCGACAATGAAACACGTCGAACTACCACAATATAAAACCGACCACATTCAAGCGGCGACTATTGCTGTGGAAGATAGAAACGGAGAGTTCAATGTGTCATCAGTATATTGTCCTCCAAGACACAAGATAACAGAACATCAGTTCTCCGAATATTTTGCCACACTTGGAACGCGCTTTATATCCGGTGGAGACTGGAATTCCAAGCACGTCCACTGGGGGTCCCGGTTAACATCGACTAGGGGCAGGGAGTTGAAAAAAAGCGTTGATAAAAACAACCTGACTACCATCGCCACAGCTGAACCCACAAATTGGCCTTGGATTTCTTTATAGTAAAGGGACTCTCGCGCCTATTTTTTCTAGTGGAGTCATGTCTGGATGCCTCTTCTAGCCACATTCCTGTAATACTAACGGCTAGCGCAACAGTTATCCAAATAGAAAAACGGCCCACACTATACAACAGGTATACAGATTGGGATTGCTTTCGAGAGATTCTGGATAACTCTTTGGATTTAAAAATTGCCTTAAAGTCAGAAAACGACATAGAGGATGCTGCGAAATGTTTTACACATCTGGTACAAAATGCATGTTGGCGTAGTACACCCGAAATACCAAGTCCTCGGAAGAGACAAAATGTGGTACCCTGGGAAATTCGACAAAAAATTTTGGAAAAAAGAAGGTTACGCAGGATTTGGCACAATAGTCGACATCCAAGTGACAAGACAGCCCTTAATAGATCCATAACTGAACTCAAGAAAATAATCTCGAATGCAAACAATGCGACCATGGAGAACTACCTGGAATCACTGTCAGCAACCAGTGCAACGAATTATTCACTGTGGAGAGCTTGCAAGTCGATAAATCAACCGACAGGACACAAACCTCCCATACGGTTAAGCAATAATTTCTGGGCGCGATCCAAACAAGAGAAGGCGGAACAATTGGCAGAGCATCTTAGCAGTGTGTTCCAGTTTATTTTGATTTCTAACTTTTTTTAATTTCTAATTAATTTTTCTAACTAATTTAAGTACTGAAACTTCAGTTGGTCCCATGGAACTTTTTGATCAGCATACGAAACAGGATCGATTAGCATCAAAAAAATTTTTTGTGAGAAATGGTAATTTTCTTGCTAACCGTACATTTTTTTGAAAATCTGTGAATGGGAATGAAATTTTTTTGAAAATTATGGATAGTCTCCTAAGACCAATTTCTTGTAGCTGCAACGATATACTTATCAACCATAAAAAAGAAGAAATAAACTCTCCGGGATGAGGTCCCTAGGAGTGTGCCGTACTCGAGGTGGGGCCAAAGAATTTAGTTGTGAATATTTGTTTTATGATATGTATATAATAAAGATTTAGTTATTTATGGTACCTCCCTTGGCTACCCCATTGAAACTTTCCACCCTGTATACTTATTGCATTTTTTCTGCTACTATAGGAAACTTAAAAACTCTAATTTAGTTTCAATACTCTCTTTCGAAAATATTTTCTACTAACTTTTTAGATCTATGTACAGTCTGAAACAGAGTAATCTATACAGGCCTGCATAATACAAATGAAATTTTGGATAATTTTATAAATTACTTGCAGTAATTTAATATACCAAACGTACAACAATACTATTGAAAAATATTCATCATTTCTTGAGATAGATTGTATTATGCCGGGCTGTATATGTTTATCTGTTTCAGACTTTACATGCTTTACACGTATAGAGTTTAATTAGAATCGGTTTATGGAATACCGTACGGGATAAACCCTCTTTTACAGAAAAATGTAATCACTTTTATATTATGGTTTAGACATTGAAAATCTGCCTTCGAATTTTTTTTTATGCACTACGGGTTAGCACTTGACCTCAATCACACCTGATGTTAAGTGAAGATAAGGTCGAAGGTGGAAGCGTACTGACCCAGAAACCCCAACACATTTGGAGAACTGGCTATCTTATCTCTGACAACCGGAACACAACAATGCTATTAACATTGCTGTTGGCGGCAGATTTAGATAAGATTGTGGTAGCTAGGCAGGCGGACATTTAAAATGCCATACCACCAACCAAACCGAGTACTTAAACATGTACCCCGCTGGGGATCGAACCCGCGACCTCCGAATCGTAAACCCAATGTTGTTTACATTGAGCCACGGAGGCGGTTAATACAGGAAATACAAGGTAAAATTTAATTTGTCTAATTCCTGTTTACTGATGTTAATCTGGCCTATTCTTTTTCAGGAGACTGGATCTCACAAAGAATGTTTCTGTAGAGGATAAATTAAGACAATCTAATGCTGTGGGACCTGGTAATAGTACGGATCAAGAAATTCTAAACCGATTGCACAAGTTAAAAGAAGACAGCAAACATGCTACACCAGGAACTTCCGAAGATGAAATCTCTAAACGTTTACAGAAAATTAAAGGAGAAATACCTTCGACATCAGATGCCGAATTGCGAGATCGTTTAGCAAAACTAAGAGGAGTTTCTTCTAATACCTTGCAAACAAAGGTACCGTAGTTATTGATTAGATAGAACGTATAGGCTATAGCTTTTCGCAGGTTGGTTTTGAATAAGTGGAGTGAATATTTGTTTAAGTCAGACCAGTTCTAGCTCCAGTGAACAGTCGGAGTTGGGGCCTCTTCAGCTGTTATAGCTTCCATTACAAACTGGGGTTGATGGTTAGGTTAGGAATTTGGGTAGGAATTTCGATATTTGCCTGTTTTAATACCTACGTTAGCGACGAATAAATCCGTCTACCATCGCCTATTATGTGCCTATTATTGGGTCAATAACTAACTGGCGACGAATGAAATAGGTTTTTGGCGATTCTAATTACTTATGGAAAATCAGGGCCCTCACCGCGTACACTCGCGGTGCAATTTTTTTTAGTTGATTTATCCATAAATACCATATTTGAACAATCTTCACTATGAGACATCTACGAAAACCTGTAAAGGTTTGTGTGTAGTGCGAATGAGGTCACTGACCGGCCGCATTTTGCATTTGCTATTCGCTTTCGATTATTTCGATCCTTGAATGGGTGATCACAAGTGGCATTAATTAATACGTTAAGCCAATGTCAGGTGGCTACTAGTTTGACACAAATCCATCAACCAGCACTAAGCCCGCCTGGTGGATTATGGCCTCTCAAAGGAATGTAAGGCTGTTGTTGATTATTCTATTTCAAATATTAAACACGAACATGCCAATCGCCGAATCTAACTCGATGGACAGCATTCAGGAAACTGCGCAGTCTTCTCTTCCAAAATACCTCAGTATTTGAAGACTTCAATTAATGTGTTGCCAGTGATGACTTAAGGAACTGAAACGTGGTCGCTCACTGTGGGCCTCATAAGGCTCACCCAAAGGGCAATAGTTAAACCGGAGAACCAAGGGCGAAGAATTGCCAAACTTAAGTGTCCAGTGGGCGGGGCGCATTGCTCGTAGGACCCACGGCAGTTGCGGCGGAAAGGTGCTCAAACGCAGCGTGGTTAAGGCCCTCCCACGAGGTGGACCGACGATTTGGTAAAGATCGCGGGCTTCCCGGATGCGACCAGTGCAGGAGTGATTGTTGTGGAGATGTTTGTGCAGTTCGGTGTGCCTACCCAATTAGTACCACAAGTAGTTCATCAAGCGAATTTAAAATTTATTTAAATAAAAATCGTATTATCCAAGATAGCCTCGTATAGCCTTAACCAGCCCCTATAGACCGAAACGAAAACGAGCCGCCGAAAATGCAGATAATACTGGTAAAAAATTATCAAAAAGGCTTCGAGGAACGCCATCAAGCTTTAAACAAAATGTTTTTACACTAGAAATCGCTAGAAATAGAAAACAAGCCACCACAGGCGTAGCGTCGGGGCGCACGGTCCTATAGCTAGGAAGGAGTTTGCGCGAACGGGTAGACACGCGCTTCGGCGCTCGGACACGGCTGAGCGTGTGTTTACTCGGCAAGTGGAGACTTAAATTCTCCGATCAGTCTTGTCTTTTCCATCATAAGTATAAGCGACCAGAATACTTTTCCTCTCACCTGATGTATATCTACGTAGTGATCTTTATTACAATACAATATTTCTTTATTTTCTCTCTCCACATAGTTTATAATTATATTATTAAAGATAATGGATGCGTAGTTTAAAATTCTCGTGGAGACTGGTGCCTGAGATAGGCGTGAGCCTGTGTTTCAGGATCACCTGCGCCCCAGGTGTAATACCCGGTGTCTACAAGGATAAATACATTCGCATTTGTTAGGTACACCTAAATTGTTAGGTTTCAGTATTGTGTGCCTTTCAGATTGTACTGCCATCACCAGATCTTCGAACAGAGCAACAACAAGCAGATGACTTATTGAAGCAGTACCTAGCACAAACTACAATTGACAGCAAGTATAAAGATGAGTTTGATGGACTGGTTAATGATATAGAATCAAGGTTAAACAAACTAAAGGGATCAGCAGGTCCTTCTACTGCTAAATCAGAAGATGAAGAAGAGATTGTCAGAAATATTGTTGAAAAGGTCTATCTACATTATAATAATGGCTTTAATCTTACAATTAAAAATCGTTTCAGAAATAAATTAGAACTTACGTTTTATATGTGGTTTTATTTTTACAGATGAAAGCTGAATCTTCTCTAAAAGATGAAATATCGACATCAACAAATGATGAGTTACCGTTTTGTGAAATATGTAATGAAGATGCAAAAATGCGTTGCTTAGGATGCAAATATCTATTCTGTAAGCGCTGCTTCATGGAGCACAAGGATGATGACGATGGATGTAATAGATATGAACCTTTTACAACACCAAAGGGCTATAATTGAGGATACATTAAGTTATGGCATTAATTAAGTTATTGCGTTATAAAATAATACAACGTTCATATTAATGCTTCCCTTTTATTTTTTTATGTTCTTCAATAATACTTGGTATAATCTTTACTAACTCATCAGCAGTTTGCTTATATTCATTTTCTATCCAAATGTCTTTCAATCTGTTGATGATAGGGCCATACATTTTGCCAGGTGGGACACCATTGTCTTTGAGGATCTTTCCACCCACTGGGAATCGAGGTATTTCCCAATTATTAAACTGTTTCAAAAGCTCTTCATCCCCTCTATACTTCAATACTTCCCGTACATATTCTACAGTATCTTTCTGTTTTATTTTTGTGTATAACACTAATTTTTCATAAGGCCTAAAACAAACAAATCAATAATATATTTTAAGCTTAGTTGATTTAGTTTCATCATTATCTTCCACGTCCACTGCTGAATATAGGTCTCTCCCATAGATTTCCAGAGCGACCGGTTGGAAGCGGTCTGCATCCAGCGACTTTCCGCGACCTTCATTAGGTCGTCTGTCCACCTTTTGCGTGGTCTTCACTCAAGAACTTTAATGACCCACCGGTCGTCATTTCTTCGAGCTGTGCCCTACTCACTGCCACTTCAAAGTACTAATCCGCGGGGTTATATCGGTGACTTTCGATCCTCTACGGATTTGTTAATTCCTGATTCGATTTCGTAATGAAACGCCCAGGATCGCTCATGGAGATTTAGTTTAAAGTTATACAATTAATGTACAACTAACCGCAATGGTTTAGGAGATATTTTGTCTTCTCTGTGCTCTACTAAAAAATAAGCCAAATCTCTGTCATATCCAGAGAATTTAAGTCTACTGTGCAGCATTGTTACTTCGTCCATATCCCTCAATAAAGCTGCTAAGTAGCTCATGACATGCAAATTTAAATGCTGTCCTCTTTTTAGGACTTTATCCAATTCATCAATGTTTGGTTTAGAAGGCAGACCTGAAATAAAAAATCAAGTCAACTAGTATACATACCTACAAGTCGAGATAAAATTTAATAACTTTAATCTCACTGGAGATTGAAAAAAAAGGACGTACTGCGCCGACCCCCAATAAATTGGGACCAGGGCAAGAAGATAACTGTTCTTGAAAATTACCTATGTACTGTCCTGTGCCTATATTTATCATATTTTTCAACAAGCTACCAGCAAAATTCCCTTGTAACGTCTTTTTTAATTCCATCCAAATTCTTTCTCCTGAAACTTGTTGCAAACCATTCACATTATCTTTTATGACATTGAGAGTAGCTTCTTCATGATTGTTTGGAGCATCTGCTATTCTCCCATAAAAACGAAAATAGCGCAGTATTCGCAGATAATCTTCCTTTATTCTGATATTTGGATCACCAACAAAAGCAATTCTCCTTTTCTGTATATCTTCATACCCAAAGAAGTAATCATATACAGAGCCATCAAATCCTGTAATGATGATGTAAGATATAATATTACCATTTTCAGCAATATACATAAAGTACAGTACCAGTCAAAATGTCCTATCACCTTATTAATGTTTTTTTTATGCAATAACTTGTTAATAAATTATACCGAATTAAAAAAAAATATTATTAAAACATTCTCCACAGAGTATTAATAATAATTAGCCGTACTTTTTAAATTCAATATTTTCCTTCATGTGATCACATTTTTTTATCATGTTCATGTAGGTAAATGTAAATTTTAGCCGGAAGTCAACAACGAACTCAAAGACTAAGACGAGACTTTTGACGAGCGCAGATCAAGAATAACCAAAAGGACCACTAGCAGACCTAGAAGTGAAACTACCATATTCTATCGTTCTGTTTCTACATTGCCAGTCTCCCAAGTATGATCCACTTAGATGGCAGCAGACCTTACTTAGGAAATCTCTTTAAATAAAATCTTTTTTTGCACTTTTCTGCTAAAAGCAGGGTGGTAGGTGGTGTAAAGTCCCTATTTCTCAACAAAGATCTAATATTTTCTGGAGCGACGAGAACAATTTCCTACTTGGAACCAATGGTAAATTTGATATCCTTTGCTCATCAAATTATAGACTGTCATGTCTACCTACATGCTGCTCCATTTGAAGTAACAATTTAGGCGATATAGTAATTTTCCAGCAAAGTGCTCTCCTAATGGAATGTATGGGAGAAGATTCCGCGAGACATTTACAAATTAATAGAATAATTAATCGCTGTATGTCAAGTCAAAGTGAAGAATTTCGCTATGAAATACTGAAATTTTATTAATCCAAAAGTCTTAAGTTCTATATCACTATCATAATAGGTATATCTCTCCAAGGCCTTTGATACTGTTTCGGTTCCTATTCTATTAGGTAAA
Organism: Oegoconia quadripuncta; assembly: GCA_949316235.1. Taxonomy (NCBI): domain Eukaryota; kingdom Metazoa; phylum Arthropoda; class Insecta; order Lepidoptera; family Autostichidae; genus Oegoconia; species Oegoconia quadripuncta. The sequence goes on from OX438759.1 coordinate 7,523,493, forward strand.
CTTAAAAATCTTGGTGTTAGAGGAAACGAGTTATTTGAGTGTTTTGTTACTAACTGAACTAAACTGGTCAAAATCCGTGACTTTACTAGTGAGAAACTGTTGTTGAATTATGGGGTTCCACAAGGAAGTGTGCTGGGGCCGATTATAACGAACTACGCACCATCTCTATACTTTTGCCATGAGGAGTTCCACTCAACCACCTAACTCTTTTAACATTAAAGCACACACTTGCCTGACTGCCTCTGCACAATGTAGTTGCCTGGGTCTATGTAATACAGACTACATAAGTATCTAGCAGCTAACTAATATTATAAATGCGAAAGTTTGGATGTTTGATTGTTTGTTTGTTGCTCAATCACGACAAACGGATGAACGAATTTCGATGAAATTTGACATATAGGTAGAGCATATCCCCGATAAAGTGGGTAGTTCCCGCAAGATTAACAAATTTCCGCGATAAACTTTTTTCACGCAGGCGTGGCCGCGGGCGGAAAGTTAGTAAGCAAATAAACAGTATCTGCGTTAGAGTTCGAAAACTCATCTTCGTAATGAAGAAGCTCCGCTGAACTGCTTATAATAAAACATTGTATATGGTGTGTATGGCGCCCTGATGCAAGTCTGTTACAATCTACCGATATGGGTTGGGGCACACAAGACTGCAATGATTAAGCTGGAAAGGGCTTATGCCGTTAAGAGCCGTCTTAAAAGTAAGCATTTCAGACCACGATCCAGCTAGACAGCAGAGTTCTAAATGTCGGGAAACTCTTTTTGCTCCACACCGTAGGTACTATGTCGACATCGAACTAATATTATAAATGCGAAAGATTGGCTGTTTGTGTTTGTTTGTTGCTCAATCACGGCGTGTAGAATATACCCTGGATTGGATACTTTTTATCCCGATAAAGAGAGTCCCGTGAGATAAACAAATTAAACATATCCGCGATAAATTTATTCTAACGCAGGCGAAGCCGCGGGCGAGAAGCTAGTACTACATATCACTTTTCGTCCTTACTCATCAGACTACATAGTCACGGGAACCTGGCCTGTCGTAACGTAGACACTAGAACAGTGTTCGCGAGTAGACATCCGTTCGATGCCTAAACACATTTGTAATATAAGGTCGACCCCAAAATAAACATACTGGGACTAAGTAAATAAATTTGACATAAAAAGAAAGTCATAATATGGCTTTTAGAATTAGATAATGCAGGGACGGACGGATTACTAAATAGAGGATAATCTAAATGCCTACCACATACAACTGGCAGTGCGATTCAGACACGCACATACACACTTAAGTTAGTTGTCTACATTAGATTATCTTTCATAACCAAAGCTGTGGAATAACGGAACCACGGAGCGAGGAAGACCACCATAACTTAAATTGTATCTATTTTGGAGGTCAGAAGATTCACATTGTGCAAACACTCAGCCTTAGGTAGGTATCTATTATATAAATAAATATTTCGGACACTTACACCCACAGCTTACACCACTTGTACTATGGATACTAGATAACGGATAAACACACATAAATATTTATATAAACATCCATGACTCGGGATAAAATGTAGTTTTTTTTTTGCACGTACCAACCGTACTTGACCTCAATCACACCTGATGTTAAGTGAAGATGAGGTCGAAGGTGGAAGCGTACTGACCCGGAAACCCCAACACATTTGGGGGACTGGCTACCAGAACACAACAATGCTATTAACATTGCTGCTTGGTGGCAGATTTAGATAAGATGGACATTTTAAAATGCCCTACCACCAACCAAACAGAGTACTTAAACATGACCCCGCTGCTGGGGATCGAACCCGCGACCTCCGAATCGTAAACCCAATGTTGTTTACATTGAGCCACGGAGGCGGTTGGAATGTTTTTAGTGAGAATTCTGGCTTCACGCGATGTTGGAATCCTAATTTCTCATACGCAGATACTGTTGTACCTATTATCAAAGTATCCCAAAAAACTCTGAAAATATGGGCCTTGTTTCAATAAATAGTACCGTCAAACAAAAACGTTTTAAGGCCCCGTGTAGACGACGGAGTTTTTTGTCCATTTTGACATTCTTATCCTTTATAATCCTCTGTGTTCATTATGGCATAGGATTCCATATGTTTATTTATAAACGCATTATTGTACAAAAAGAAAATAAATATGTTCTATCCTCGCGTACAAAATTAATCGGTCCGGATGTCAATGGCGTGGCGGCTTACAACTTCGTTATTTTTGTACTTCGAAGGCATTATTTGGGCAGTTTTTTGGAATACAAATTGCAATCATAGGTTTTCCACCTAGGAGATACTGTTTTCAGTTCTAGAATACCAGCATCGCATCCTCACTAAGAATATTAAATAAGTGTTAAACTACAGTAGTGCGACAAATTTTTTCTGTTGGGCATTATTTCAGCACAACTTTTTCACATTATGTGTGAAAGAGTGTGTGTACATATAATGTGGACTGGTACTGTAAACGATCCAAAATTTACCATAAAAATACCTAAAAACATGGAATTTATAGTTAGATCTCTACGATTTGCATCTAATTTCCAGTCTGTAGTAAATTCCACTTCAGCATGGCGACCATCAGTGACCACGTCTATTCTTAGTGTGGTAACCTCGAAGTTTTCTTTGTCGTTTATTCTAGGGGTGATTGTGCCATGTTTTTCTCCACTCATGTTGATCATCCTGACATTCTCGGCTATAAACATGTCTTTCATTTGTTGTGGTGTTGCTATTGTAGCAAAATCAAGGTCTTTTGGCTGCTGACCCATTAGCAAATCCCTGCAAATATTTAGCATAGTAAAAACTAATGCATTTATGCAATATATTACATCATTTGGTATTGTTTAGTTATTATTTATTAAACTGTAATTATAAACTTATAGAATCATCATCAAAGAATATAGATAAGTACTATCAAGTTGATTTTAAAATTAGTGGACTTAAATATTGTGAACTATCCACACACATCACAAGCTTCTTCACTGCAGCGGCACAGCCTCTCACTATCAGACGCGAGCCACAATTCACCAGACAAGTCTTACCACCATATTCTAAATGGTACATCAGACCCTCCATTCCATTTCGAAATTTGAAGCTCTCCAATACCGAATCGAATAGAATCTCAAACCAATGACAGCTACCGCAAACACAGCACCCAACCCGATGAAGCTTCGTGCAGCTCGCTCAAGACTTTATTAATTAATAGAAAAAGGTAAAATTCATGTGAAGGATGCTTTGTTGTAGTTTGGTGGTGCGTGATGTATGATGTTGTGTTGTTCGTGTAGCAGTGTATGGGGTCCTTGTGTGTGGCCTTCAACTACCTATTAAGAGCTTTCTGTTAACTGCTTCTGTTCAGTCTTTAACTGAGGTTTTCTGGAAGAAGTTGCTATCAGCGATAATACTGCCTTTGTACACTTTTATCATTTATGTTAAATGTTCTTTGTATTTCGTATGCAATAAAGGATTTAATAACAATACATTTATAATAATAATAAATATCTTTCCACATACGCACAGCGCCATCTAGTGCCACACTAAGCAACTAGGCTGTATGGTTGATAAACTACACAAACACATATTTTTTTTGTAAATAAATAATACATATTTAAATGAAAAACATAACTTAACTCGGGAACACATGTATGTATTCATCATACAAACATATGTCCCTAGCGGGATTCGAATCCGCGACCTGTTTGGTATAGCAGCAGGTTTCTAACCGCTACATGCTACGGTAGTTAAATTGTTTCTAAGCGTCTATCTTACACTTATTCTTTGACCTCTAACATATGAACATGAATCTTGTAAACTCCAAGAATATGAAATAGTGTCATGGTAACATATTCTCTAGTTTGCACAATAATTCCTCAAGCCAAATTTTATCAAAAGCTTGGGGTATTTTGAGGAACACAACATTGGATTTAGTCAGCAAACTTATTTTATAGTGAATCATAAACTATGAATCTAGGTATAATACCTTACTGCACCTCCAGCTATTCTAATTTCAAATTGATATTTGTCAAACAGTCGCTTTAATTCCATAACCTCTTGAGTAAACATGTTTTTAAACTCTGATGAATCCAATTTCATTACAATGGGATCCTCCCGGCATTTTAACTCCATGTTCTCATGTATTTTGTGGTGTTTTTGAATTTTAGCACTACAATATCCCTGAAATTGTAATTGTAATACATGAGTACTGCAACAATAGCCGTAAACTTTAAGTGTATAATTAGTTCCTGGCGACAAGGGGGCACTGAAAAGAGTTATTAAACCCAACATTATGGAGTTCCATTTCGAACGTAGGTACATACATTTTAGATATTTCGTGCAGATTGTAATATACTTAATTTAGTAGTATCTTACTCACCCTCCCGTAGAAATACCGACTCCACCTAAAACTCCCCAGTAACGCAATGGACATAACGTTTGTCAACCATCCAGGGTCATAAAGTTCACTTTTTCTTAGCTGAAATTTTTAGCCAGAAAAAAACTTCGTGTAATTCATGGAACACAATCTCGAACACAATAATTACCTTTTTTTTTTTTTGTTTCATTCTCTCCTTTAGGAGAAGGCAAAGGGATCTAGCCCATAACAGCCATGTCTTATTTCTCATATTTCATCAGTTTGTAAGTCAGTCTCAGTCAAAACAAGTAATTCGTCATATACTTGGCGTATACAGAGTCTAGTCACGGTCAAGTCATTCTTCAGTAAAGTGGCAGAATGCTTTACAAAAGATTTTGGCGGCTTCTTGTGGGAACCCGAAAGCTCCGTTACGCACTTTAATTTACACTTCCCTTCACTTGTACACCATCACTAATGTTTGCTGCACAATATTCTGCCATTATTAAGCTTCAAAAGTCAGAATGCACAAATTATACGAATTATAAAGAAAAATGCTACTTCACTCGCCGAGTTCCCGCCAAAAAGCCCTATGCGAATTCATATTTCATATTTTCTATACACTCTTATTTTTTTTTCTAGTTTTATTCTCTCCTCTCGGAGAAGACAAAGGGATCTGAGCCCATACAGCCATGTGTTATTTCACTTTTTCTTCAGTTGATATGTCAGTCGCATCTCAGTCAAAACAAGTAATTCGTCGTTTACTTGGCGTATACAAAACAAAAATGCAATTTCACTCGCCGAGATCCCGTCACTTATAACTTCTTATTTATGCACAACGGGTTATTACTTGATTTCAATCACACATGATGACGAATCAAATCACGACACGACAGATAATATGGGAGAGGCCTATATTCAGAAGTGGATGTCCTGTGGCTGATATGATGAGGCGTCAAAATAGAGTTATTTTTTGTAAACTGTAATTAAAATATTATATTTATTAGCGCTCTACCTCAATCACACATGATGTTAAGAGAAGAGAGGCCGAAGAAACCCATCTACCGCGCTACACTCTTACGTCAATATCTCCATAAAGAAGAATTTTATATATTTAGCTTAGCTATATGGAAGATATAGGTGTCGATTCGGATGTACAACGAACTAACTAAATTTAAATTATATGTATCTTTTTCTAACCACTAATACATGAAAAGGACGACATATAATTAAGTCCTGTCAAATTAAGTTAAAGGATCAAAACAAGCACTTCTTTATCAATATATATCCTAGCGACGTCACGATTAAAATACTATGGAGCGACTTGTTTTGACAGCTCTTAACTTAATTTGACAGGCCTTAATTTATAGTCGTCCCTTTCATGTTAATAGTGTTAGAAAAGGATGTATCTGCTTTAAATTTAGTTAGTTCGTTGTACATCCGAATCGACACCATAATCTCTTCTTCTTTAGGGGGTTCCCTAAATTCTTCTTCTTATTATTTTTGAGGATGGCAACTAGTCAACCTCACTGTCGATGGACATTACTGCCAGTTTCGAGTGAAAATTTTATTTCTCTTATTTCTTCAGTTTATAAGTCAGTCTCAGTCAAAACAAGTAATTCGTCGTATAACTGGCGTATACAGAGTCTAGTCATGGTCGTCATTCTTCAGTAAAGTGGCAGAATGCTTTACAAAAGATTTTGGCGGCTTCTTGTGGGAACCCGAAAGCTCCGTTACGCACTTTAACCTTTTGGATCTAGCAACGCAAACTACCGCTATGAGGCAGATTTTTTGTAGTCTTACTATTTTTATAGGAAGGAATAATTCCATTGCTGATGACCCAAAACCATCGAAATAATAAGTACTACCATAGAGGAATAACACGTACTACGTACTACTTATTATTTTGGTTACAGGCGTAACCAAGGACCCTTGAGTGGTTATGGCGATATTGAATAAAATAACCGGTAAAGTAGGATAAGCTTACTCATTTATTTATTGAGGTGTCCTTAGTGACCAATAAATAAATTAGTACATCCAATTTTTTTTTATTGTAATGGTCTTGTAAAAAAATCGGACAGCTATGCGTTTTTAGTGCGTATCAATTAATTTACACTTCCTTTCAGCTGTACACCAACAGTAACGTTGCTGCACAATATTCTGCCATTATTAAACTTCAAAAGTTAGAATGCACAAATTATAAGAATTATAAAGAAAAATGCAACTTCACTCGCCGAGATACCGCCAAAAAACCTCCCTAAATTCAATTTATAGTTATTGATTAATTGATTTATTATTAATTTTGGTTTTCAATTAGGCTATAATTTTTAACCTTTAGAATAAAAGTCGTGACGTTATATCAGTGTGTGCAGTAAATTCATACAAAAATTCGAAATCCACATCCAATTCTTTATTGATTATTGCGGTATAGTTATTACAAATTATTATGTGGTGGCTTAATATATAAAATCTATTGTCATTTTCCACCCATTAAGCTATTCATTCCACTGGAACCTTGTTGCAGCTGTCTCATCATGTTATGCAAACCAGACATACCACCCATTTGCTGGAGAATGCGGGGATCCATCATTTTAGCCATCTGTTGATTAAGCTTTGCCATTTGGGTTTGATTTACGTTTTTCGCCATGTCGCCGCCTTTGAAGAGCCCCTTGATTCCGCCCATTTTCTTGACAACCGCAGCAAACTTGGTATACTGAGCGATTAGATCTTTCACATCTCTTTCCGTGACGCCGGCGCCTTGTGCGACCCTTGTGATGCGGGTGGGTTGTTTGGAGAACAGCTTAGCGCCATCGCGGTGGTCAAGTTCACCCTCGTTCATAGAGTCCATGATAGTCATAAGACGTTTCAGTTTCGCCATTGATTCCTGTTCACTGCCTTTGGACATGAGGTCTTGAGAAAAGCCTGGGATCATGCCCTGCAATACAGTAAAAGAGTCAAGCTTAAGTAAAGAAATTAATTCTATATTATGTAATACTTTAGGAAATTATGCTTACCATAATCTGTGAGAAAGGGCCCATTTTCATTATATTTTGGAATTGCTCATACATTGCGCGTAGGGTAAACTGGCCATGTTTTAGTTTCTCTAATAGTTCATCATTGTCGTCTAGTTTAAGTTCATTTACTTTGTCTAAGAGGCCCTCTATGTCTCCCATTCCAAGTAATTTGTTGATGAACGGTTTAGTTTTGAATGGCTCTAAATCATCAATATGTTCCCCAGTGCCTATGAAGATGATAGGACTTTGCGTTGCTGCTACACTGGAAACAAAAAAAAAGGTATACAATTACACACAGGTAAGTACAAAAACGGGCTTCAGAGTATGAGTATCAGTTGGAAACTTTATTCTAGATGTAGACAAGTATGTCTACCTATGAAAGCAGATCCGATTAGATAGATCCAACTTCAAGGGCAGGCCAAGCGACGAATCCAACTCGGATGGGCATCGTTCGGGAAACTGCGCAATGTCTTCTTGTCCAAAATACCTAACCGTTCGAAGACATATGTGTTAGTTCATTGCTAGCTTTGTGTTAGGCGGTAGAGCCCCAGGAGCATTTGATTGGAACACACACTACTAAGATGCTCCGCAAATTGTTCGGCCTTCTCTTGTTTGGATCGCGCCCAGAAATGATTGCTTAAGCGTAAGGGAGGTTTGTGTCATGTCGGTTGGTTTATCAACCTGCAAGCTCTCCACAGTGAATAATTTGTAGCCAGTGACTACCCGGAATCAGTAGACAGTGATTCCGGGTAGTCCTTCATGGTCGCATTGTTTGCATTCGTGATTGTTTTCTCGAGTTCGATTATGGATCTACTAAGGACTGTCTTGTCACTTGGATGTCTAGCTAGGGGGGACCTGGAGCCGCTTATGCGTTCCCAGGTCGCCGCGTGGTTTTAGTGGGTATCCCCCCAGGCGAGCGGTATGCGCAATGTATTTCCCCGAGTAAAAGAAAAAAAAGGGTACCACATTTTCTCTTCAGCGAACTTGGTATTTCGGGTGTACTACGTCAACATGCAAATTTTTCGCAGCATCCGCTATGTCGTTTTCTGACTTTAAGGTCATTTTCAAATCCAAAGACTTATTCAGAATCTCTCGGCAGCAATCCCAATCGGTATACCTGTTGTATAGTGTAGGCCGCTTTTCGATTTGGATAACTGTTGTGCTAGCCGTTAATTATTACATGAATATGGCTAGAAGAAGCATCGAGACATGACTCCACTAGAAGAAATAAGCACGAGAGTCCCTTTACTACGAAGAAATCCAAGACCTCTGGTAACTTATTAGGGTCAGAGGGCCAATTTGTGGGTTCAGCTATGGCGATGGTAGTCAGGTTGTTTTTATCAACGCTTTTTTTCAACTCTCTGCCCCTAGTTGATGTTAACCGGGACCCCCAGTGGACGTGCTTGGAATTCCAGTCTCCACTGGATATAAAGCGCGTTCCAAGTGGGGCAAAATATTCGGACAACTAATGTTCTGTCACTTTGTATCTCGGAGGATAATATGCTGATGGCACATTGAACTCTCCGTTTCTATATTCCACAGCATTAGTCGCCACTTGAATGTGGTCGTTTTTCAATGGTGGTAGTTCGACGTGTTTGATTGTTGATTTTATGATAACAGCAGCGCCTGCATGACCAGTGCCATCCGGGTGACTTGTCCGGTATAATTGGTATTTTTTTTAATTTTTATTATTAAAGCCTAACAAATATATAATTTTAAGTAGTTCAAGTATAAGGTAAGGTAGGTAATATTTTTTTTTCGTGTTCACGTGTCCCTCGTATTAGAATTAATGCTAAAATAAAACTAATATTACGTTTCACGTCTTTTTTATTTCTAAGACCTTAATGTTTATTAGAGAGATTTTATCCTGAACATTGATCCTATCCATTGGTAGAATAAAATACTGAGGTTTATTTTTTGACTCTTTAGCTGGTTCGATTCTGGAGTGAGGTAAGCGAATTTAAGAAAATCTTTGAATGCAGTTTTGTTTCTTAAGGATCTATTTTGAAAAAATTGATTTCTTCCCACCCTGTTTATTGTAGGAATGCGGGAAGGTACTGAGTCCTGAAATACAGGTTACCCTAGTTTAGGAGTCCAGGCTGCTACTTATCTGTTACACACTAAGTGTCAAATAAAAGATTTATTTGTCAAAATCAGTTCTGTAGTTTTTGAGTTCAGATTTAACACCCATCCATACATATTTAATAAATACATTACACTTCCCCTGCCGCGCTTGTCTTATAGTTAGGTAAAATCGAATTATATTTCTCATTTCATACATGGTTTTATGAAGTTAAGAATTATTATAAAAAAATAATAATACTTACGCCGACAATGCTCCACCACCTTTCGCATGGCCATCTAACTTGGTAATTATCACTGAACCAATATCAACCTTCTCTTTAAATGCTCTTGCTTGAGCTTCACAAGCCTGACCTATTGTGGCATCCATCACAAAGATTATATTGTCTGGTTTCTGTAAAAAAGAACAATCATCTAGGTAGGGGTTATTTTTCTGGGCTATGACAACATTAATAACAAAATCTCTATTATGAACAACCTTATTAGAACCATAATATAAATTTAAAATAAGTTAACTATAAATAAATATATAAGCAGTGAAGTGGACATACTGTGGCTGACATGGAGATGATAATTAAATTTTAAATAATTACTGGTGTCGATTCTGTAGCGGCATCTAAAACTTAAATTTGAATTTAAGTTTTAAAGGCCACTTCAAAAACCATTTCCTATTCTACGTAGCATCTCTAAAATTTTGACGTTTCTAAAGTTTACGTTAATCAATTCAATTTAGGTTTTAGAGATTATTATAAACGAAATTTAGTCGGCATCTAAAAACATCACCATTTAAAATTAGAGAGTAGGTTTTTCCAGATTTATTGGGGCTATCTACCGCCCTATAAAAGTCTTTTGTAGGGGTACAAAAGATTTTCCTGGCATGTCTTATTTTGATTTCAAGGCCGCGGTGAGAAATAATGTCTAACCAATTTTTTTTTAATTTATGTTTTTCAAAGTAAGACTTAATTCTGGTAACTTTTAAATGTTAATGGTTATCAAACAATTATTTTTTATTGTAATATAAAACAAGTTAGTTGTCGAACGCGAAGAATTATTTTGATAGAAGAGATCTTTTTTAAAAGAATGTTGCCATTTTCCCCTTATCGATAAAGAAACGTACCTAAACAAAGCCTATTAGGCAAATTTGGAGTCAAAAACAAAAGCCAACTTATATTATAAAATGCGCTAAAGGAATTCCAAAATTATTAAATCATTGATTTACAAACTTTAAAAACCTGTTCTGAAGAAAAATATCTGATTTTGACTATAGCAAAATTCAATTCAATGTAAGCATTCGAAAGATATGTCAAAACCATCTCTAAATCTAACGATCTCAATAGAATTGATAAGTGGAACAATAGTAGATCTCAACATGAACAAAAATCATCAAGAAAATATTGCAAACTGGACTGGACATTTCCCGAATCAGCGAGAAGAATCACACATAATCTTGATACACAAAAAGGCCCAAGGATGATATACGCAAGGCAACTACAGGCCTATCAGCCTAATAAATAAATAATTTTTTTGGTCACGTCAAATGTTTGGGTCACGAATGTGCTCATGGCAACAAAACAAACTAGCCCCAATTCGACTATTTTCTCATCTGCCACCAAGGTGTTCCAGAGCCTACATTCCGGCTCCATTATTAGATTAGCTGGCTTTTACCATAATATTGCATTGTCACTGAAGCTACATAAATATGCCAAATATCAGCTCAATCAAATACCAGCAAGTGGTTGAAAAATGGTTTGCAAATTTTGAAATGAACAAACATTGCAAGCTAAATATAAGATAAAGGCTTATTATATGATGGAGTGTCGGTGGCTCAGCAGTTAAGACGGTGAAAGAAGACATCGTAAGGAAACCTGAATGCTTGAGAAATAAAAATTCAAAGGCATGTGAAGTTCCCCAACCCGCATTGGGTCAGCATGGTGGACTACTCCCTTATACTCCAGGCCTATATCCCTGCAGTGGGATGTTTACAGGCTGATGAAGATGATATGATACTAATTACAATTTTAAACAAAATTTACCAATAGTATAATGTTCAGCACTTACAATGGCATTGGCCACAGCCAACATCTCCTCAAACAGTGATTCCTCCTGCTTGTGCCGACCACTTGTGTCCACAATGATCATCTCAAAACCTTCCTTTTTGAACATCTCCACACCAGTTGTGGCTATCACTACGGGGTCCACTTCTGTATAGCTGTATTGAACGAATTAGTTTGTCTTGTTAAATAGGCATAGAAGTAATATTTTTAATAGAAGAATAGTCATGTCTTTTGGAATAAATCTCAGTCTGGTAGGCTGTTAATGGTAGATGCTCTCATGATAATAAATTTTTTTGTTGTCAAGGTTCATTATTTTTAGTCTATATTCACTAAACCGTTATTTACAAATAAGATTACACTAGTGGTTTTTCCATCCAGTGTGGGTGTTTTTATCTTTAATGTTTACTCTTCACCACTGATGATTGCTACTTCAAATTGCAACAAATGTAAAAATTCTCACCTCCCATAAAATGGTATTCTGGCCTTAGTACAATTCTGTTTGACCTGGTCATAGGCGCCAGCTCTGAATGTGTCAGCACATACAAGACATGACTTCCAATTCTTCCTCAGGTAGTGATATGCAAGCTTTGTGCAGGTTGTGGTTTTACCTGAACCTTGAAGACCTACAAACATGATGACATTCGGTTTGCCTTTCACTGGCTGGTATGGCTTTACAGCTGGGTCTACTAGCTGAAAATATTGTAAACAAAGAAATTACTTAGCACTGATGACCATTATTCAAACCTGCATATGGCAGAGGAGTGCCTCTAAAATATATTTTGTTTTATTGAATCCATTTAGTTGTCAAATACTTCCAAGAATCATTTAAGCAATAGAATATTATTATATAGTGTACTCCGGCATGTGAAGAAATAATATGTTAGTCCAGGACATAATGTATTTATGTTACAAAATTACACCCAAATCTGTTTAGGCATAATATTTGAGAACCAAACATCCCAATATCTTCACAAGCTTTCACATGGAACCAGGGACTGAATGCGGTTACGGTATAAGGTTAAGGTACTTTAAAATCATAACGATACCCTTGTTTTATAAAGGTAGGGCCATACCGTTATTTAACCTTTTCGCGATTTCGGTACCGAAATATGGAGAAACGCGGGTGGGTTCGGGGCGGGGGTATGCGCGCGAGGCCCGCGGAGAGGCGCGCGGGCGCGGGGCGGGGCGCGGCCGCAGCGCAGAGACACGTACAAAGTTTAGAAATTAATTTTCTATTTTCTGATATGTAATATTATTTTGTTTTTTCTTTTGTGCTCTAAAGTAAAATGAACTAAAGTACCTAGCTTATTAGTACAGGTACTTTTATGAAAACAAGGTCAGATAAGTTGTATAATATATGCATATAATAAGTTTTCATTTCACTGAGGATTTGAAGTGAATTCTTACAGAATAGCACAGCTGTTCCCGTGGGAATTACGGAAAAAAGTATCCTTGAAATAAGTTCAGAAGTTTTATATTATAATTTTCATTCAGATTGTAATTGTTTAAATTTATATAATCCTAACCTTAATCATCTCCGAAAATGTTTATAATATATTCAGCGGTTTTTGCGAGATTGAGTTACAAAATACAGATGTACACTTTCATATTTTATAATAATACATAGTATTGTAATAAATTGGATAGGTATTCATTATCTCTTGTTTTGCCAAAATATGACTTACGATAGTAGACAACTCCCTCGCTCGACACGTGCAAACACGAAAATAATAAATAAAACTAGAAAATCACCGTGTGGGTCAGAATGGCGGGTGTATTGTTTCAGAAATGATTATGTTATATACGACAGAAAAGTACCTACAATGTACTAGTATGTACCTTTAATGAAGGTAATGTACCTCATTGAAACGGGAGCAATTATAATAATAAAGTGAGCCGCGGTCCTGACGGTCAGAATCGCGGGTGTATGTTGAAAATGAATGTAATAGAATAGCCATGGGTATGTACTATTTACCAAACGAATGTACCTTCAATGTACCTCACGAAAATAATCTAAATCAAATTGAATGAGTAATTAATGAGGAAATCAAGAAAACAAACTTTTGACGCCTACAATTTTTTTATAGCAATATGAATAGAGTTCTATTTTGCTCGTATTAAGAATGTAAAGCCAGTCATAAGAGAAATATTTATGGGTTTGTATATATGCTTCGATAAAGTAAAGAAACATGGATAAGACATAATCATTTACTCAACGTTTATCAAAAGTTACAAAGAAAAAACAAAAAGCGTGATTACTTTTGTCCATATAATATACAATGCACAATTATGTTTTTACGGCTTCTTGTAATTCGATTACATAGGTCATCATAACACACCCACTTATTTTGTCTGTAGCAATGGGCCTTGTAATGACCGATTTTGTCAAAAGTATTTGATATCGGCGGTAAGAATTCAATAATCCCTATGATCGTGTATGTTTTTGATTCTAGATTAATTTCCAGTGGCACTTCATCTATGCACACCAAGTCACTTTGACTTATCTCAAAATTTATAACATTTTGCAAGACATATGTAAATGTTCGTATTCCATTGCAGTTATTACGACGACACAATACTACGTTATCGCTTACCAGCATAGATGCTGCGAAATCATTTAATTTTGAAACTTCCTTTTTGTTCATATCAATTAGCAGAAAAACAATCTTTCTGGTTACATTATTGAAAACACAAGATTCGTTTGTACAATTTTCTTTAATATCAGCGCTATAAATTGCATCAATCAAGAATTCATCAAATATTTTTGTCACGCTACATTCACAGTGTATTTCGGTGATTCCTTTTGAAAAATTCGTTTTAAAATATTGTTCTGCAATTTGAGCACGAATTCTGTACAAGTCTTGTTTTGTTTTCTCGTCATCAAGGAAGGTTTTTTAAACATACAAAAATTATTGCCAGTGTTAGTTAATAGTTGTAGTCACGGCAAAACCATCAAGCACAAGCCGCTGCAATTACTTGAGCCGCAGCATCAAATGCGCATGTGTTCTTTAGTACTACCTTTTCCACACCAGATCTAGTTTTGAGACCGTTTAATAGAAGAGGAACGTCCCTAATAGGTCTTTTCTTTTTAGGCAATTCCTTGCTTCCGAGGCCTCTCCAATTTTCTATTAGCGTAGGGGTTTCTGCGAAAATCGAGTCATCTAAATATATTTCTTTTCTTTTTCTTGTGTTTACAGATTGTTACACACACTACTTCATCTTTATAATAAAAGTTTCCTACGGAACCCTCAAATTATTATTTTATTTAAAAAGGGTCTCACCACGGTATTGCGGTACGCTAATTTGTCCGGTTGCGATGACGTCGTTAAGACGATTTCTAATTAGAGTGGGGGAACCCGAATCGTCCTCTGTTTGACCGCGACCTTGCTACCGGGAGAACACTGCTTCGGTTGCCACCTGAACCCTCTTAAGTAAACTACGGAAGATCCCTCTAGGCTGAGTTTCCATAATAGTCTGGCTATTTTTAATGTAAGCTGTTTCTGATTTTGTGTCTGTCAACTGCGTGGTGTTCGTTATGGTTGCTGAGCCGTGAATACCAGCAGTGGACGAGGATATATGTGGGCACTAACTAATGCCTGCCTGTGCTCTTCAGGATCAAGGTCCGAAGTGACTAATTGTCGGCGTCGACATCCAGGTCTGCACCTGGGAGACCTTCGGGGTTGATCTACCCTCCCCCAAAAACCGCTCATCCAGCATCCACCTCGTCGTCATCTACGAGAGGACTCGAAGGCTACGTCCACTGCAGCTCCAAGACCTTCAGGCCAGTGACCGTACGGGGAGATTTGCCGAGGGGTGCAGGGGAGTGAGCTGAATGTACAATAAACCCACTAAATCCAAATCAAATTGGTATTCTTTTCATCTATACCTACCTGCTGGCGGCTAAACGGGCGCTAAACGTCCTAAGACAACCCCTAACCGCCGCACGAACATTTACATATGTCTTGCAAAATGTTATAAATGTTGAGATAAGTCAAAGTGACTTGGTGTGCGTGCATAGATGAAGTGCCACTGAAATAAATCTAGAATCAAAAACATACGAGATCATAGGGATTATTGAATTCTTACCGCCGATATCAAATACTTTTGACAAAATCGGTAATTACAAGGCCCATTGCTACAGACAGAATAAGTGGGTGTGTTATGATAACCTATGTAATCGAACTACATGAAGACGTAAAAACATAATTGCACATTGTATATGATATGGACAAAAGTAATCACGCTTTTTGTTTTTTCTTTGTAACTTTTGATAAACGATGAGTAAATGATTATGTCTTATCCATGTTTCTTTACTTTATCGAAGCACATATACAAACCCATAAATATTTCTCTTATGACTGGCTTTACATTCATAATACGAGCAAAATAGAACTCTATTCATATTGCTATAAAAAAATTGTAGGCGTCAAAAGTTTGTTTTCTTGATTTCCTCATTAATTACTCATTCAATTTGATTTAGATTATATTTTCGTGAGGTACATTGAAGGTACATTCGTTTGGTAAATAGTACATACCCATAGCTATTCTATTACATTCATTTTCAACATACACCCGCGATTCTGACCGTCAGGACCGCGGCTCACTTTATTATTATAATTGCTCCCGTTTCATTGAGGTACATTGACCTTCATTAAAGGTACATACTAGTACATTGTAGGTACTTTTCTGTCGTATATAACATAATCATTTCTGAAACAATACACCCGCCATTCTGACCCACACAAATCACCGACAAGGACGCACGGCGCGCTGCGCCGGCGATTCATCAAAGGAACCGTTTTCATAAAGGTTTAGGTACCAGAAAATTTCGGTACCGTTATTTCATTTCGGTATCGTTTTTTATCGATATGGAAATATTCCAATAGCCGAATTTTACGGTATGACGTCATACCGTTAACCTTTATTACCTTTATTTTTCGGTTATTCAGTCCCTGCATGGAACACAAATTGAATTGAATAAAAAGGTGTTTTTGCAGTTTGTCAAGTGTCATAATAAATTCCACTCTAGTTGCATTGTTATTTATAAATAGTGTGACAAACCTTGACAAGCTCTTTGAAGACCGCAGACTGTATCATTCTCCGCTTATTGAGCCCTCCAGCCATCTCATCAAAGTCAATAACTGCCCGTACATTTTCACGAAGGTTCTTCACTAGACGAATATTCACATCAGCTTCCAAGAGGGCAGCACATATTTGTTTCAGCATAGAATTCAAAACCTGCCAAAGATTTAAATGAATGTAAAAATAGGAATACAATCCAGCCCTAAAACAACAATATCTACTCACCTCCTCATTGATGATAGTAGCCCTGCTAAGGGACTGTAAGGCAGTGGTTATTTTACGACCTAAATCTGCTAATACCATCTTGAATAACTAGGTTTCCCTTAGATAAAAATTATTTCACTGTGACCTCTCGAATCTTCTCATCAACCTAAATAGGAAATGTACACAGTAGGTTTTGTAGCATTTTAAGTCAACATCCTATAATTGGGAATTAAGTAACATCAATTACATAAAAAAAGTAAAAAACACTTTCTATTTCACTAATTTTCCCTGAATATTTGTGACAAGAGTCGTACACGATGATCCGTCCGTATCCGACACGTCAAATTGCGTTTTGTTCACATTTCCACTATATTTCTTTACGTTTGCCACCAGACTGCCACTTCTTGAATTGCAATAACATAACGTCATTTCGGATTTTAGATATAAAATAACCATGAAATAACGTTATATTTGTTTTTTTTCTGCGCGTTCTGTGTTGGTGGAAACACGTGCTTCGGAAAAAATTGTGTATTTTGTGTGTTCTCTCGTTGAGATACTATCTGTTTTGTGTTGTTTGTGACTGTGATCGTGTATCCGTGCTTATATAGGGTTTAATTCCATACTAAATACGATGGACGGGGCGGGCGATCCCCCTGATGGGGGAGGAGACCCGCAGGCAGATATAAACATGTCTGAACCACTTTTTACTCAATCTCTGGACATCTCCAGTCAAAATGCTAGACATCCCCCTAAACGCCCAGCCGACGCTTTAGATGATATTAGCCACAAAAAGAGCTCAATCACTCCTCCATCAGCTTCGGTTCAGGATGTTTATATCTCTCCTGCCTTCGACAACAGTGGCAAAATGTTATACAGCCCAACTGATAAAGGCCCCTTCTTAGTCCACATTTCTAGGGAGGTTCCGGATCCTAGTTCTGGCACTACTCTTCGCACCCTTAAACTAGCCCAAATTCTTCATAAGTATAATATCATGGGCATAACCCAAGGCGGAATTAAGGCTGTCGGACGCAATAAGGTCTCTGTTGAATTTAAAAATGCAGAATATGCAAACAAATTCATAAATAACAATTTAATAAATGAGCTTAAACTCTCTGCAGCTATACCAGCTTTCCACATCACCAGAACTGGAGTGGTGAGACAGGTCCCTATAGAATGGTCCCTGGAAGAATTTATTGAATCACTTACTTATCCTGCCCAGTGCGGTCCTGCTATTAAAGCAAGACGACTCAACAGGAAAGGTGAAAGAGAGGGCGTGAGAGGTTGGTACCCTAGTACTACCGTCGTTCTAACCTTCTTAGGTCAATCTTTGCCAGAAAGAATTTTCTCATTTTATACTTCCCTCCCTGTAGACCTGTACCAGCTACCCACAATTCAGTGTCGCAATTGTTGCCGTTTCGGCCATACAGCCAAACAATGCAGATCTAGCCCCCGGTGCTATAAATGCGCTCAACCCCATCGCGGTGATAGTTGCCCAGTGTCTGATGCTAATATATCATGCCTTTTCTGTGCAGGAAGTCATACGGCGACCTATACCCAATGCCCGGAACACTCTCGCCAAAAATCTATTAAAATAGTCATGTCTGAGGAAAATGTATCATATTCAGAGGCTTCTCAACGTTTCCGCTCCCATATCAGAACCTCGTTTGCGGATATAACCAGGACCCCGCATATGTCCCCCCAGTCGTCAGCCGAAACCCATCACACCTCCCCCTCCCCTCCCGCTACTACCTCATATCGCAAAACCATAACTATAAACAGACGACCCCCCCCTCCTATGGGAAAATCTTATGACATCAGCTCACACAATGCTATAGTTAGGACCCCACCATCATCTTTACCTAATGGAAGTGCTCTCCTTGCAAGTTCCATGCCTCGGATATCCCCCAATGAAAACCTAAGAGAACTTCTCTTATCATTGATAATTAACATCATCTCTAAGTTCAGTGATGTTCTTCCCCCCAATACTACCGAATTGATTCACCCATTGCTCTCTCTCTTAGACCAGTCATCTCTTAATGGACCAGATTCTTCTACAATGGAACTGCAGAAACATTAGGCTCAAAAAACATGAACTTTTATACTTAATTAACCAGCATAATCCCATTATTCTAGCCGTCTCGGAGACCTGGCTGAAACCGGACTCCTCTTTCAGGATCCCGGGCTATTCATGCCTCCGTGACGACAGAGCCGATGGGTATGCAGGATGTGCCATATTGATTAAAAGATCAACTCCCTTCTCTCTTATTGCTCTCCGTACCCATAGCCCAGGATTAAATATCGTAGCCATCAAAGCGTCTAATATTACTTTAGTTTCAGTTTATATTCCTCACCCTACCTCTAGCATAATCTTAGAATTAGGTAATCTTCTTTCCCCTATTTCAGGATCTGTAATTATTTTAGGTGACTTTAATTCACATCACACCCTTTGGGGTTCTGACCGCTGTGACTCTGTCTCTTCCTTCATAATAGATCTTCTTGATGACCTTAACCTGTGTATTCTCAATGATGGCTCGGCTACTAGAAGAGTTTCCCCGCTTCAAAATATCAGTGCGGTTGACCTCTCATTAGCCTCCCCTAGTCTTGTTCCATCACTCTCCTGGAAAGTCTTGCCAAACTCTTATGGTAGCGATCACTTCCCCATTCTCACCACTATTCAACGAACTACTGTCCAACTCCCTGACCCCCCCCCCACTCCTTAAATATAGATTAGCAAAAGCTGATTGGGACAAGTTCTCTACTCTTGTTGATGACAAAATCTGCCTCCTTCATCCAGTTTCTAAAGAAAATTTTCTCACTCTATACTCAGAATTTATAACAATTCTCTTGTCATCAGCAGACGAATCCATCCCACTTAAAAATTCTGCTAAAAGAAAAAAATCGTCCCCTCCCTGGTGGGATCCTGAATGCTCAGCCTCTGTACGCCTCCGCAATGAAACTGAAAACAAGTACGCAGCTGACCTAAATATGGAAAACTACCTCATTTATCAAAAAACTTCTGCTCGATGTAAACGGCTGTTATCTAAAAAGAAATCCCAAGGTTGGGCAAACTTCTGCGAATCTCTTTCCCCCCGATCGCCCCCTTCCATGGTCTGGAAACGCATCAAAGCTTTCCGTAACTCTCGGTCCCTAGTCTTCAATACTCCTCCCAATGATTGCAGATTATGGTTGCCTGATTTTCTAAATAAGTTAGCTCCCCCTTTTGTCCCTCCAGTTGATTGCTTCCCTGTTTCTTTTCCTATACTCCAATCATCAGACCGGATGAATGACTCCTTCTCACTGGAAGAGATGTTCTGTGCCCTTGACCACCTACGTGATTCCTCCCCAGGAGCAGATGGTATCCCGTACTCATTTATCTTAAAGTCCTCATGCTCAGCTAAACTACTCCTTCTGAATATTCTAAATAACATCTATGAAACTGGGATAGTTCCCGATCCCTGGAAAATTCAAATTATTATCCCAATTCTAAAACCTGGAAAGAACCCGTCTTTAGCCTGCTCTTATAGGCCTATAGCACTGTCGTCAGTTATAGCTAAAATAATGGAACATCTGATTAAGAATAGATTAGAGTGGATTCTAGAAAATCGCGGCATCCTCCCAAAGACCCAGTTTGGCTTTAGGAGAGGCATGGGAACTCAAGACAGTCTTAGTATTCTCACGACAGATGTCCGCTTAGCGTTTTCTCGAAATGAACACCTTATCGGTGTTTTTCTCGACATTTCATCAGCCTATGACAATGTCCAGCTTCCTGTACTCAGAAGCAAAATGCTCCAGCTGAGTATTCCTGAGAGGATGGTAAATGTCATCTCCAACTTGTTCATGGCTCGATCTATTTATGTGAGAACACTGGGATCCCTCTCTTCATCTAGTCGCTCAGTATGGCAAGGACTCCCCCAAGGATCTGTGCTAAGCCCAATCCTATACAATTTATACACTTACGACCTTGATAGATCAGTTCTTGATTTCTGCAATATATTGCAGTACGCAGACGATATAGCTTTGTATGTCTCTTCCAAATCAGTATCAGAAGCCTCTATTCGTATAAACTCTGCCTTATACTACCTTAGCATCTGGCTCAGTGATCATGGATTGTCATTATCGGTTCCCAAATGCAGTGCAGTCATCTTCACACGAAAACGCGCCATCCCTCACATAGATTTAGTTGTAGACAATCAGAACATCCCCCTATATGATAAAGTAAAATTTCTCGGTATCATTCTTGACTCCAAACTATCTGGCTTACATCACTTAAACTACATTATCAGAAAATGTGAATCCAATGTGAATATCCTTAGATGCTTATCTGGTGTCCGATGGGGCTCTCACCCATATAGCCAAAAGCTTCTCTATAATGCTATTATTAGAAGCCATTTTGAATACTGTTCATTCATCCTTGAACCATGTAATAAATCTGCCCTCACTAAGCTAGAAAGAATTCAGACAAAATGCCTTCGAATTATTTGCGGTGCAATGCGCTCATCCCCTTCTCTAGCCTTACAGGTTGAGTGTCTAGACCCCCCCCCTGGGGCTCCGCAGGCAGTTCCTATCGGACAGATTTTTGTTTAATGTTGTCCAGTTTTCATCTCATCCACTTTTGCATAACCTCCAGAGTCTTTCCCAATTAGCCTCGTCCTCATCTTATTGGACACTTAAGGATCACCCTCCACTCCTCAAGAGTTTTGTTTACTTCACTGAATTATCTGCTCCTCTCTCTCAAACAGTCAAAAGTCCACTCTTTGATACAGATTTTCTCGCACTAACTTTCCGGCCTAAAGTCCTCCTTAATATTGGGATTCAGAAGGAATCGCCTAGTGCTAACCATGACTTAAATAGGATTATTGAGAACAACTGGTCAGACAGAATTTACTTGTATACAGACGCTTCTAAAACAGGTGATGAAATCGATGTTGGGGCAGCCGTATGGATACCAAATTATAAAATAGTCCTTAACTTCAAACTCCCTCCACAATCCACTGTTTTTACTGGGGAAGCTATAGCTATTCTCGAAGCTATTTCTTTCATTGAATCACACAAAATTAACAAAACTATAATTTTCTCTGACTCCTTGAGCTGTCTCCAGGACATACTTAAATATCCATTTCATTCTAGAGATAATTTCGTAATTACCCTAAGAATCAAGGAACTGCTATACAAATGTTCCACCACAGGGTTGGATATAATTCTTGTTTGGATCCCAAGCCACTCTGGTATTTGTGGTAATGAAGCCGCTGACATGTACGCTAAGGAAGCTTGCATAACTGGCAGAGACACACATTATAAGTACTTCTCTCGCGATCTTCGCACCTTAGCGAGGCCCAGGTTAGGAAAAGCATGGACTAAAATATGGCAATCCCCAAATCTAACTGTTGCTCGACATTACCGAACACTACAGCCATTTATCCCCACGAGACCATGGTTCTTTAAACACCGGAATTTGGGCAAACTAATCACGTCTATGATAATTCGTTTGCGTTTGGGACATGTTTGTACACCTGTCTTCCTAGCCAAACTTAGGATCCGTGACAACTCCCTATGCGAATGTGGGCTCGACGAGGGAACCTTAGATCACATATTCTTCAATTGCTCCAGACTCTCTGTCCCTCTTTATGACCTCCTCCCTCCCAAATGCCCTCGCCCAGTAAACATCAACTATTTCCTCTCTCTGGAATATCCTACTTCAATCAAAATTCTGGCAAAATTTATCAGAATTAATAATATCAAATTATAATCTCCCCATTCTTATTTTTTAGCTGTAATTTTAGCACCCGCACTCTGTTCCCTTATCTAATCTAATATATATATTTATTTATTCAACCTCTACCTTTGCTTATTCCCTTATGTGCTTGTTTTCGTCTATATGTACTATATGGCAAACATTTATTTAATATATCTATCAGTAGTTATAGTACTCTCAACTGTCTTTATTTATTTTCTCTTTCTGTTTATCTTGTTCTATCCACCGGTATTCCTAAACCTGTTTTTCTCAGTGTTTCTGTCAACCTTGACTTTGGCAGAATCATCGTCAAACACGATGGAGCCATAAAACTTCCAAAAAGTGAAGTGAAGTGAACGTTATATTTCTACAGATAATAAAAATGAAGTACCTCATTTCGGATTTTAGATTTAATAACCATGAAATAACGTTATATTTCTACAGATAATAAAAATGAAGGAGCGTAACTATACATAAAATAGCTCAGACTAACAAGTTCGTCTGAGTAAAATAGGAACCTATTCAGGTAAAATAAATAATAAAGTAGGGGACTTTTTATCGGGAATTCAGCATTCAGTTTTGAAGTTTACTGCAAAAGTCAGGGGTGACATACTGTCTACGGGTGTATAGGTGAAGGGAAAGCTAACGAATGTAACGAAGCTTTAGGGTTCCCACAAGAAACCGCCAAAATCTTCCCTAAAGTATTCTTCACTCATTGTAGAACACAACAATATTGTCTGGAGTATGATAATATGAAAAAATCATTCATATTTTCATTCCTTGTTCTTGTTCGTCTCAGTCAAAACAAGTAATTCGTCGTATACTTGGCGTATACAGAGTCTAGTCACGGTCAAGTCATTCTTCAGTAAAGTGGCAGAATAGTTTACAAAAGATTTTTTTTTTATTTTTTTTTTCCTTTTACATTTTTGAAGAAATAAGAGAAATAATTGTTGAAAAGAGATCGTATCACCCACACGTCTCATCTGTGGTAGCCATAGTGTGGTTACTAGGCAACGTTTTTAATTGTTATCTGTCACCTCACGTAAAATGTAATGGTTTATATTTTTACTTATGAAATAAATCTGCGCAAGTATCTGATCGTATCTTCCTTTAGTTTCCTTTCCAACAGGTTATGGGCCCAGACCGTAGCCTGGTTGAGACTATATTTTTAGGGAGTACAGTATAAATCAAAATGCAGAAGAATGAATTTTCAACATGTGTTACCAAGTTGACAGGTCAAGCAAATTATGGAACATGGTCTTTTGCTATGCAAATGTTCCTGATTGACCAGGATCTATGGGAATGCGTAAGTGATTCATTTAAATTAGACACGGAAGCAGCAAAAAAGCGTGATGCAAAGGCACGCGCAAAAATTTGTCTGATGGTTGCAGAGCATGTATACCCTTTAGTAAATAATGCAGAGACAGCTTTACAGACATGGGTTTCTTTGAAAAAGGCTTATGCGGATGCTGGCTTGATGCGTCGGTTAAGTTTATTGAGGAAATTGTTTGGTCTAAAACTAGAGAATTTTCAAAATGTTCAAGCTTATGTAACTGAGGTTCAAGCGACACACCAAGCATTGCAATCAGTTAAAGCTGGTTTAGAGGATGAATTCATCGGCATCATTATGTTAGCTGGTTTAACGGATTGCTACAATCCTTTAGTAATGGCAATAGAACATTCTGGAATGAAGATCACTTCTGAGTGTGTGATTTCTGCTCTATTGAAGGAAGGCCAGCGACAACAGCAATCTAGTGGTGATGCTAAGAATGACTCAGTTTTAGTGTCAAATTCTGCATGTGCTAGCGGTAGTAATAATAGTGACAGTGGTTACAAAAAGGTAGTTTGTCATTTTTGTAAAAAGAAGGGTCATTTTAAGTGGCAATGTAAACAATTTAAGGCTAAACAAGACAAGAACAAGGCAAATTTGGTTGCTAGTGAAAATATTAGCTCAGATTTTTTAACTTTGTTGTCAACCACTAATAATAGTGAAAGTTGGGTGATTGATTCTGGTGCTACATCTCACATGACCTCCAATAAATCTCTTTTGAAACCTTCGAAGTTATGTTCTAAGTTTGTCACATGTGCTAATAACGACAAAGTTGTTTGTACTACACAAGGAACAGTGGAGTTGAAGGTTGGTCATGAGGGTTGTACAAATGAATTAAGAATGAATGATGTGTTGCTCATTCCTGAATTGATCACAAACTTAATGTCTGTTAGCAAGTTTGCAGATAATAATAAGGTAATAGTTTTTGACAAACAATGTTGTAAAGTATTTGATAGAAGTGTGTCTGTAATTGGAAATCCTATGTTCACAGCACCACGGAAAAACGGACTCTACGTTATAGGTTCAGTGGGCAATAATAATCCGGCGGTTTTCTTAGGAGAAGGTAGTCAGGATGAATTTGATTTGTGGCATCGGAGGTTGGGCCATTTATCTCAATCTCAGATGGATAAATTAAAAGGGATTGTCAAGGGGCTTTCTTATGGGAGGAATCATAATGAGGATCCATGTGTTGCTTGCAGTCAAGGCAAGCAGTGTGTCAAGCGATTTCCGAAAAGAAAAAGCAGGAGAGCTTCTGAGTTATTGGAGTTGGTGCACAGTGATGTTGCTGGTCCAATTGAAGTGGATTCGTGGAGTGGAGCCAGATATTTACTGATTTTTGTTGATGATTACAGCAGAAAGGTTTTTGGATATGTCCTTAAGAGTAAGGCAGAAGTTTTCTCCAAATTCCGTGAATTTAAAGCACTGGTTGAAAACGAAACCAATAAGAAAATAAAGGGATTAAGGAGCGATAATGGTACAGAGTACACAAATAAGGAGTTTCAAACTTTTTTAACAAAATGTGGAATCAAACATCAAACGAGTGTCACCCATACTCCGCAGCAAAACGGAGTGGCAGAGAGGACTATACGGACAGTCACAGAGAAAGCCAGATGTATGCTTCAAGAAAGTAATCTGAGCAAGAAATTCTGGGGTGAAGCGGTAATCACAGCGATTTACTTGAAAAATCGTTCACCGACCATGGCTCTATTGGATAAAGTACCTGAGCAAGTATGGTCGAAGCGGGATGTAGACCTTTCGCATTTAAAGGTCTTTGGATCCACCGCACACGTTTTGATTAAAGATCATAGTAGGAAGAAATTTGATTCCAAGACATGTGAGCTGACCTTTCTAGGATATAGTGAGAATCAGAAAGGATACAGATTCGTTGATGTTAAGAAAAATCCGAGAAGGATTATAATTGCTCGTGATGTAGTTTTTAATGAAAGGTTGTCAACGAAATTGGTGAAGTATACTAATATTTTTGGAACCTTGAATAGTGATAACGTTGATGGTGTTCCTGAAGTTGTGGAAATACCATTTGATAATGGAACAGAGCTTTTTAATGATAGAGAAACTAATGTAGTTCAAAGTGAGGTAATTTCAGGAACATGGTCTGGTCAGGTAGTACCAGAAGATAGTGAAAATGAAGATCAATTTCATGATTCCTTGGATTCGGTGAACACGAATGCTCCCGTATCTATAAGGAATAACAATAGCGTCGACAGAGATGTGAGTGAAGTAAGGATACAGGGTGAAATGCCAACGGAGGGAAGATATCCAACAAGAAGAAGAGTTGCTAAGAAATATAGCGACATGGAATATAATTTCCAAACTTTAAATAGTCCTGATCCTGTTTCGGTGCGGGATGCTATGGAGCGTTCGGATAAAGCGCTTTGGCAAAATGCTATGAAAGAGGAATATGATTCCCTAATAGCAAATAGGACTTGGAAATTGGTTGACCGTCCAAGAGAGGCAAATGTGGTCAAATGTAAGTGGATGTTCAAATTGAAGATAGGTGCTGATGGCATTGTTCAGCGTCATAAAGCTCGACTTGTTGCCAAGGGTTATTCGCAGGAGTGGGGGAAAGACTACTTGGAAACATTCGCCCCAGTTGTGAAACTGTCTTCAATTAGATTACTATTGGGCTTATCAGCAGAATTAGGTTTGAAGATTCACCACATTGACGTGACAACGGCATTTCTTAATGGAGATCTCGAAGAAGATCTATACATGGAACAGCCAGAGGCTTTTATTAAGAAAGGCGATGAGAAAAGGGTGTGCAAACTTCAGAAAGCTATATATGGCTTGAAGCAGGCTGCACGTTGTTGGAACGTGAAAGTACATGCCCACATCTTAAAAATTGGATTTACGAGGTCCGAATATGATCCGTGTGTTTACGTTAAAAAGACGAAGGACACATTCACGGCTATTGCTCTCTACGTAGATGATTTCTACATATTTGGAAGCAACGTGGAAGATATTCAAAGCGTCAAAAGGCAAATAGAGATGGCCTTCAAGATTAAAGATTTAGGTGAGGCGAGAGATTGTTTAGGTATACACATCATTCGTGAGAAGGGTGAAATACACTTAAATCAAAGAAATTTTATAAAGAAAATCCTGGTGAAATATGGGATGGATGAGTGCAAGCCAGTGGCCACGCCGATAGAGGCGAATTTAAGGTTGGAGAAGGGAAAGAATTGTGAGGATCTTAGTTATCAGGAAATCATAGGATCCCTCATGTATCTGTCCTGTGCAACAAGGCCGGATTTGACTTTTGCCGTCAGTTACCTGAGCCAATTCAATTGTAGTTGGAATAATGAGCATATGGCTGCACTTAAACGAGTACTAAGGTACTTAAAGGGTACTTTGGATTATAAGCTCATTTATAAGAGGACTGGGAATCCTTTGGTCGCTTACGCCGATGCTGATTGGGGTAGCAACTCAGATGGGCATTCATTTACTGGTTACGTCCTCGTTTTTGGTGGTGCTGCGATATCATGGCAGGCTCGCAAGCAGCGATGTGTTGCACTCAGTACAGCAGAAGCTGAGTATATCGCTATTTGTGAATCAGCTAAGGAAGTAGTGTGTATTTCTGGGCTCTATCATGAACTGACAGGGTATAATAATTGTATTAATATTTACAGTGACAGCCAAAGTGCTAATAAATTAGTTTATACGCCTGCAGTTGGTAGAAGGTCCAAGCATATCAATATTAGGTATCACTATGTCAGAGAATTAGCTGAATCTCAGAAAATATGCATCAAGTATTGTGATACAAATTCTATGCCAGCGGATGCTCTGACAAAGGGACTCAATAGGGCTAAGTTTGAGTTCTGTATGAGACGCATGGGGATCCAGTGGGGGTGTTGAAAAGAGATCGTATCACCCACACGTCTCATCTGTGGTAGCCATAGTGTGGTTACTAGGCAACGTTTTTAATTGTTATCTGTCACCTCACGTAAAATGTAATGGTTTATATTTTTACTTATGAAATAAATCTGCGCAAGTATCTGATCGTATCTTCCTTTAGTTTCCTTTCCAACAATAATACATGGCTGCATGGGCTTAGATCCCTTTGCCTTCTCCGAGAGGAGTGAATAATACGAAAAAGAAATGTTCTTATTCATTCGTTTTGCGAATCTTGAAAATTGTGCTTTGTAATCGTGTATTGTGAAATAATAATTACCTATATTTATAGATAGGAAG
This sequence comes from Oegoconia quadripuncta, assembly GCA_949316235.1. Taxonomy (NCBI): domain Eukaryota; kingdom Metazoa; phylum Arthropoda; class Insecta; order Lepidoptera; family Autostichidae; genus Oegoconia; species Oegoconia quadripuncta. The sequence goes on from OX438759.1 coordinate 7,551,549, forward strand.
GTGTATTAGGAAATAAGAAATGGTATGTACGTCTTCACTATGCACACCTCAACAATATTTTTGTCCCGCAGATTCAATTCCAACATAAATAATGAAATATTCTTTTTTAGGGTCAGAACCAATCTGGCGGTGGCAGTGGCGGAGACAAAAAAGATGACAAGGACAAAAAGAAAAAATACGAACCTCCAATCCCTACCAGGGTTGGCAAGAAAAAGCGTAAGGTGAAGGGCCCCGACGCCGCCCTAAAACTGCCTCAAGTGACACCACACACTCGATGCAGATTGAAACTGTTGAAGCTGGAGAGAATCAAGGATTATTTACTTATGGAAGAGGAGTTCATCCGTAATCAAGAGAGACTTAAGCCACAGGAAGAGAAAATTGAAGAAGAAAGGTCCAAGGTAAATTGTTTACTATGAGGTTTACATTTTCTATTTTCTTACGGCTATTCAAAATACACTTCAATTGTCGTTACACTGTGACTCTTCACAGTGTACCCTTTGGGCGGGTTCATAAGCCACACCGCATGTGACAAGCTTAATAGCAAGCGGCAAGGTGACCGACCGCTTATGTCTCTTATCCTGGTAAGCGAAGAAAATGAGGTTACTGTCTTTTACTCATTGTTTTGTATAAGATTTTGTAATAGCATAGGTTTTGAGAGGGATCCTTTGTGGAATTAATTTCACAAGATACATATTAATATATTAATAGTCATACATAAAAAATTGTAACATTGATAGGCTGTATACAGAACATTTCTGATTAACTAACTTCTGAAATCATAAGTACAGTTGTTTTTAGAAGAACTACAGTTATAATAATATACTTATACACAGAACTGACCTTAGTCTAAATCACCAAACCCCTAGACATGCTGTGAGACCAGGGCCACCATATATTATTAAGTATTCAGCATGCTTCCTAGCTGACCTTTAAGTATATCATCTGTGGTTTGGCGTCAGTACTGAACTGTACAACCAAACATTATTTGTTTAACATTCATTTGTATTTAGTTATTATGTCAGCTTAGTCTGTTAAATCATGAGTAACCAACCAAATTTTTTTTTGGTCTGTGCTCATAATAAGTCTTTACTCTACCTTTACCTATGAAATTTGAGATTTTTTTCTTTGTTAATCATATGTATCAACTCCTACGTTTCTATAGCTATTTACAAATTTGTTTTTATTTGTAAAAAGGAATATATTTGAAAGGTTTCACATGAAATATTTTTTTATGTCTGGGCTAAATCACATAATAAAAAATTTTTTAACACAGCTCTTTTCAAGTGCTTCCCATATTATTTCTTATGTATATTATCAATGTATCTTTTTAAAGCAGTACTTTTAAAAATTAACACTGCCTATACTTATATATAAATAAATATAAATATCTTTGCACATACACACAGCGCCATCTAGTTCCACACTAAGCAACTAGGTTTTATATTATAGATACCAGATGGTTGATAAACTACACATAATACTTTTTTTTTTTAATAAATACATATATAAATGAAAAACATCCATAACTCGGGAACACATGTCTGTATTCATCATACAAACATATGCCCCTAGCGGGATTCGAACCCGCGACCTTTTGGTATTGCAGCAGAATTTCTGACAACTACACCCAGGTCGTCAACTTAACTTAATGTTATTCGTTAATGCACGCAATGCAAATGCAAATGCAATATTTCAAAAATGTTTGTATGGAGAAAACAGTCTTCATGAAATTCTTCATGCAAAATGCCAATATTATAGGTAACGACCTAATATATCATATTAGAAATTAGGATCATGTGAATTTAGTGAGGATTCTTCACTAAAAATATTATACTCGTATAACTCTTAAAATAAAATACTGATAGGTTTTTGTTCTATAGTTTATATAAGTCTGTAAATCTTCCAAAAAGTAAATAAATAAATAAATAAGTAGCATATAAAATTTTTTATTCCATCCAAGCCTAATTCATTTTATATAATATTATAAAAATATATTATATTGTTGTATCTATGTTTGCAGGTTGATGATCTCAGAGGCACACCAATGTCCGTGGGTAACTTAGAGGAGATTATAGATGACAACCATGCTATTGTATCTACGTCAGTGGGCAGTGAGCATTATGTCAGCATATTGTCATTTGTGGACAAAGACCAGCTGGAGCCAGGCTGTTCAGTTCTGTTAAATCATAAGGTATCTTTTTTAATACTTTTTCTAATTAAACTTTAGTGTATAATATAACTTTATACTATTTATGAAGTTGGGAGTCTGATGATCTGTATGTAACACAGTATATCTACCTTACTCAGACATGAGTGTTATTGCAGCTGTTGGTTTTCCGAATAAATAAAAATAAATAAAATAAAAATGAGTCTCACACAAATGATATGACCTCTTGCTTATATTTATGTGCTAAACTTATTGTGCTACCATGAATATGTGTTGAGAAAAATAAAGATTTATGGTTTATTTATACAATATTATTACATCAACATCCAGCAAGCACATCCTAGGAAGTCCACTCACTCACAAGGTGACCAAACCACCTGATAAAGGTCGCGGAAAATCGCTGTATACAGGCTTCTTCCAGCCGGTCACTCTGGAATTCTATGGGAGAGGTCTATGTTCAGCAGTGGATGTCCTGTGGCTGATATTGTTATTTAAAAATTTTGAATGATTTAGGTTTTCTCAAGTGAGTTCTGTTTGTAGGTTCATGCAGTAGTCGGTGTTCTGGGTGATGACACAGACCCAATGGTCTCTGTCATGAAACTGGAGAAGGCACCTCAGGAAACATATGCTGATATTGGTGGACTGGATACTCAAATTCAGGAAATTAAGGTAAACTTCACTTACTCTATTCCAATATGAAGAATAAGAAACCCAGTGAAATTGCTGGCATATTATTTCAGAGTTTTCAGACTGACACATCTGCAACCACTAACATTTTATACACTTTGAAAAGCTGTTTCTTATTGCATTACACTAACAAGTTTTCACAACAATATAAAGCCTAAATTTGAATTTCAACTTGATAACTCCAGCTGATTCTGGGAAAAAGTTCCTTCAGTCAGACAGATACACAATAAAGTAATCCTATAGGGGTCCCTTTTTGTAAAAGGAGTTATGAAACCCTAAAAATATCGAGATATTATACAGTACTATGCCCCCCCCATTGGCCTGGGGGATGAGTTACAAGAAGAAGTGTTTATAATAGTGTGTAGATTTTATTATCTCTTTCCATAACAATAGGCAACTATTTCAAAAATTATTTGTACACTAGCTTTTCGCCCGCGGCTTCGCCTGCGTGGAATAACTTAATCGCGGAAATTTGTTTATCCCGCGGGAACTACTCACTTTATTGGGATAAAAATATCCTATGACTTCATCCATAGGGTGTTCTACCTATTATACCAAATTTTATCCAAATCCGTTCATCCGTTTCGTCGAGATTGAGCAACAAGCAAAGAAATAAACTAACATCCAAACTTTCGCATTTATAATATTAGTTAGATCATAACATACCTTTATCTCAAATGGGGTGGTCAGGGGTATCCCAAACATAAACTGAAACAACATCCATGGTTGCCTTTTTGAAATATATGAATTGCACATTACAGGGGGTGAGACAATCACCGTTAAAACGTGCAAGTATACCATGTCGTGATATTATCGGTATGCCATAATCGCAGTATGTCAAATAAGAGTACAAGCTAAAGTAAATATATTAAAATAGGAAAGCATGTCAGGAGTTTATGAAAATGTCATATCCATATACTCTTTAATAGAATAGAATTCATTTTCCAACAAAAAGTTTTTCACTTGGCGATTGAACGCGTCGTCATTTTGTTTCGTCACGTAAATCTGCAGGTAGATGCTTATAGTACGTAAGTCCGATCACACGGGGTTTTTTTGTCGCGACTGTTGTACGTCGTGAGACAGATTGTCTGTACTTCTTAATATATGTCCACCTCCCACGCGACAGCTGAAACTAAACATATTCTGCCGCACAAATAATATCACTTGGTATAAGTAGGTACAGTGAGTGCAATGTCTTTATTTTTGTTTTATGAAAATGGATTCTGCATGTGTCTCTGGGTTTAATTCCATTTAGGATTCTTATTGCCCTTTTTTGTAGAATGAAGACACAGTTTGCATCAGTTGAGTTACCCCAAATAATGACGCCATACGACATAAGTGAATGGAAATACGCAAAAAACTAAACTAAAACACTCAACACGTCTCTTGATATCAGTGGGTGGAGTTTCCATAACGCCACTCAGTCGATTTGAAAGTGATTGTATATGGGGCTTCCAGTTTAGATTGCTATCTAACTTGAATCCCAGGAATTTGACCTGTTCACACTATGGTACCGGGATGAACATATTCATGGGCCTCTGATTTGTTTTTGCGGTGAATATTATCACATTCGATTTAGTGACATTCAAAATTAACCCATTAGCCACAAACCGTTCCTGCAACTGCATGCACACATTATTTATTTTAATATTAAGTTGTTTTTTGGCGCATACAACAGAAGTGCCATCGGCAAATAGCGCTATTACGCCTTCAGTAATATAGGTTGATAGGTCATTCACAAATATCAAAAACATAGTATTTCATGGTGCAGATCCCTGTAGAATATCTATTGTTACTTCACCTGGGGATGACCTAATTTTCTTACCATTTGGCATTTTCTAACTATCTCGTCTAGGGCAGTAATTATAGCGTCTATGATATTCTGAGCTGCTGCAGTTGTAGATTTATTTTTGCGGTAAGCATATTGTCTATTCGTCACTAAATTATTACTTTCCAAGTGTCTCATAAGACTATTTGATAAGATCGATTCAATGATTTTCGAGATTGTGGGAACAATTGTAATCGGTCTGTGACTATCTACAGCACACTTCTCACCTTTGCCTTTATAAACAAGGCACACACGAGCGTTCTTTAGAACATCCGGATATGTCCCACAGTCGAACATTTTATTTATTAAAACTACTAAAATATCACCTACGACTGGCCACACACATAACAGTATGTTTATTGAGATATCATATAATTCATGCGTGTGTAAAGAGGGATTTAAATATAATTGGATGGAAAAATTTGGTGGGGGGGAGTGACGTCATAGAATCTGTGTTTTTACTAATGACCTGTTTGGTATAGTGGTTAGAAATTCTGACTGCTATACCAAAAGGTGGCGGATTCGAATTCCGCTAGGGGCATCTTTTTATGATGAATACATGAGACATGTGTACCCGAGTTATGGATGTTTTTCATTTATATATGTATTTAATTACAAAAATAAATGTATTTGTGTAATTTGTCAACCATCTGGTATCCATAATACAAGCATGGTTGCTTAGTGTCAAACTAAAAAATAGGCGCATCCAGACGTCGAGTTGCGGAAACCGGCCCGCCAACGAATACGAATACGAATGGTGCTGTGTGTATATGCAAAGATATTTATTTATTAATTAAAGAAATTATGGTCTAGAGTGCCGTCATCTAGACCGCATTCAAATACTATTTACTTTAAAAACATCATTTTATGTTTTACAGGAGTCAGTGGAGCTACCTTTGACACATCCTGAGTACTATGAGGAGATGGGCATCAAACCCCCTAAAGGAGTCATATTGTATGGCCCTCCGGGAACTGGCAAGACCTTGCTGGCCAAGGCTGTAGCCAACCAGACATCAGCCACGTTTCTGCGTGTCGTTGGCTCCGAACTCATTCAGAAATATCTGGTAACTATAATAATAGGATGTTGTTTAGTGTTTTAGTGTTTGGACGTTTTAGTAAACATGTCATTGGACAGTGGCATCGATTTTGAAAGTAAAACTAATTTCAGGGTGGCACCATCCCACTATTGTCATTCCAAGAAGAAAGAGATTCATCACGACCATTATGCGGCTGCATGCTACTGTTGTCGCAGAGCCTCGTCGTTTTTAGTCGTTTTTAATCGTTTTTAGTGTTTTTTAGTTATAGTCCTACTAACACAACATTTTTTACTTGTAACTAACACCTATGGATTTATTTGTCCGAAATAAGAGTGATTTGATTTGATTACCTGAAAATTGGGTGGTTGAAGGTATCCCAAACATAAGCGTTTCTTAAAATTTTATTGTTGAACACAAACTCAACGATTGACCTTTCGAAATGTGCAACACTCTTGGTAGACGATAGTTCTCAAATAAGTAAAAAATATATGGGAATTTAATTGTATGTGTTGCAGAATGAAAAGGTTTAATCATCCAAAGATTCTTGTCTGTTGCACTTGTCAAAATCATAAGAACTACTTGTCCTATGATATTGACAAAGGTATCAACTTTATTGCTTTTTAATTGACAAGGAATCTGTCATAAGAATTGGTTAACTTTTTCATTTCCCAATGTACCGTTGGTTTCACAATTAATCATACAAGGTTATTTTACATGATTGATTGGTAGCATGCTTGCTATCTATGCTGTACCATCAACAGTTCTCTACAATGTTAGTCTAGCCTCTTGTCTAGAAATCCAGCTACCATTAATTTTGTGGAACAGCCCTGTAGAAATAACTGTGAGACCAACTGTACACTGATTAAATTTTGTACATGTTTCCTTTTGAAAAGTTATTAATGTTATTTTGCTTACTATTAAGACACTTAAATTGCCATTATATATATATAGCTTTATTCATTTATAATAAAATATCATAAATTATTTGACAGGGTGATGGACCCAAACTAGTTCGAGAGCTGTTCAGAGTAGCGGAGGAGCATGCACCATCTATTGTATTCATTGATGAGATAGATGCTGTAGGTACAAAGCGGTAAGTCAACTAAATTATACTAATTCAGGCTTCATTGAACACAGTAACTAGCAGATTGATCCGAGATTGCCTATAAACTTAAATTTTTTTTTCAGTTATGACTCAAATTCTGGCGGTGAAAGAGAAATTCAAAGGACTATGTTGGAATTATTGAACCAGCTTGATGGTTTTGATTCCAGAGGTGATGTCAAAGTAAGATGATCTGTTCTATTTTATTAGGCTAGACTGGTAGGAGACTGATTACATTCTTTTGACCCTCAAAGTTGTACAGTTTAATCGCTTATATGTATAAACCTATATTTTTTATTAATGTCTCAGGTTATTATGGCTACCAATCGCATTGAAACTTTGGATCCAGCATTGATTCGCCCAGGCCGTATCGACAGGAAGATAGAATTTCCATTACCTGATGAGAAAACTAAGAGGAGGATCTTCACTATCCACACTTCACGAATGACTTTAGCAGATGATGTCAATTTATCTGAACTTATCATGTCGAAAGATGATCTCTCTGGTGCTGATATTAAGGTAAAAACAATTTGCTATTAATTAAATAGTTATGGAAGTTGATTTTCTACTTCCTAATATTTTTTTTTATGCAAAATGAGAGAGAGAAGATGAGGTGAAAAGTGTAGCCTTGAACCAGTACCTTACTTGGAGGACTGGCTACCTTATCGCAAACAGCTGCAACACGACAATGTTGATAACATTGCTGTTTGGAATGGTCCATTTGAACATAAATAGTTTTATAAAATTACAAAAAATTGCATTATTCATGGCTTAGTAGCTATAAATCTACTAAACCCAGCACAGCAGCATGTCTAACTTCATTGGGCAATGAATTAATTGGCATCTCTTTCTCTTTGATGTTTGAAACCCTACTATTGGTCAAAATTTACAGTTGACATTGGAATGAATAAAAAAATTCTACTGCACCGATTATGCTCAAATTTAACCTATTTGACAGCATCTTCGCCGCCGGCAGAACCGCCAAATCTCGAACATACCAGTATAAACATAAATGCAAACGCCCAAATTGTGAACTTTCTCCCTTTTGAAGTTGGGTAAAAAATTATTTAGGACACCCTCAGCCGCGAAGGATATCGTCCACTGTAGCCGCTGCTATCTACGTCGAGGCTATATTGTTCTAACTAATCCATATTAGAGTGATAATAGCAACCCCAGCAATCGTTTTCTATGAGTCTCAAAAGTTTTTTCTATTTACCCAGGCTATATGCACCGAAGCCGGGTTGATGGCGCTCAGAGAACGACGCATGAAGGTCACTAATGAGGACTTCAAGAAATCTAAGGAGAGTGTACTCTACCGCAAGAAAGAAGGCACTCCCGAAGGGCTATATCTGTGAAGCATTTTTTATTTTATAAAGTATTCGTATTATAGCTTCTTTTAAAAATATGTCTGCTTATATAATCAACCCTCGCCCGTGAAGTGAGATAGGATCTATATTGATTGAAAGAAGTGGCAACACACGTAAATATGAAATCCCTCAAATATATTTAATAAATAAAATTTTGTGATGGTTTCATTTGGAGAAAGTCACAGCAGTACTATCCTGTTTATAGTGGGCAACTGCTCTCTATCCCAGAGTTACTATATTGTTATTTTTCGGGCTATGCCCCAATGTAATGATTTCACTTTTATAAAGAAAAACAGAAAGCAACTATTTTCACAGCAAAATATTTTTGTAAAACAACACCACGAACTGGAAGCCGTGGTCAAAACATCCTATTTTTGCCTTGGTTTCTTTAGAAAAAATTAAAGGAAAACAAAAGTTTAGAAAACCACGACACGAAACATAACATAACATAATTGTACAAGAGTTTGAGGGGCAACAAATAAACAATTAAAGTGTGACAGAAAGAAATCATATGGCTTAAAGTTGCGGCCCAGCCCCGCGACTGTCTAAAAAATTTTGTCCGCACCAGCACCTGGAACATGACATGCGCGATAAAATGAGTGTCGCGCGAGATAATATTTGTCCTGCTCATTCGGCTGGCTGAAATATACAATATCTCACGTCGCGTCACGCGCGACATACAATGTCATTTTACTGAGACTGGAAAATCTATTGGCCAGCCGTGGTCTAGCAGTATTTCACAGAATGTTAGGAGATCAATGCAAAGCCGTAAGGGGGTGAGAAGTTACCCAATCACTGCACTTTTGTTGTTTCGATTGCACAAGATTGACTTCTCGATTGGAACTTTGATTGAACCAAACTTATTTATTGAAGTAAGTCCGTTCTCAACATATTCAACAAAAAGCCAATAGTATAAACAAAACTACATCCTTGAAAGTAATTTTTATCAACACAGGTCCTAAGTTAGTGGGGTCAAAGTGCTCATTACACTAGCATATTGGTAGGAAATCTTCCGTAAAGCATTCTGTCACTTTACTGAAGAGCAACCGCTCGAGTTTCTTGCTTGTTCTTCTCAAGGGAATAATGCTTTTTGAACAAGCAGTACCTTAAAAAATGTAAAATCTGACGAAAGTAGGGTACACTTTAGTCAGATTTTACATTGTACCTACAAAATCAAGCATTTTTTGAATTTCAGAAGGAATATTACAGAAGATTAGGCTGTATGGGCCTATCTGCATATAAGATCCCTTTGCATGTTTGAAAGGACAAAGAATAGCAAAAAAAAAATGTCTATGATCTTGTTGTCATGCACTTGTCACTTGGCTGTCATAGAGGTATGAGTATTCTGTGGTCATATTCATTTCTGTTCTGTATGCTGTATGAGCAAAGATTTTACAAACGTTTTGCTGCCTATGCAATAGTAATGCTTTATTTTATTTTATAGCGAAAATAGAATAACTACGGCGACTATAGAATCTTATACGCTTTGTGATTTATAAACATGACCACGATTTGGATGTTTGATGAATGAGTGACTCAGACAGCGGAACTGAGGCGACCGAGCAGAGCCCTTTGATGGACGGCCACATAGCAGAAGCCCGACCCGATAGGGAAATCGCTGAACGGATTGCGAGAAAACGAAAAACCAAGTCCGATCACCAGCGTACCTATGGCGTGAGTTAATCTGCTATTCTATTTGAATATCTACTTCTGATGTGATATAATAACCAATGCTTTCCCCTACGCGCTACATAGCGTCCATCCTCCCACATTCTCAGATTAATCATGTGAATCAGCTTTTCATTGTGAGAATTGTTTCCCATATTTTATAGGAAGTGTTGTATTACATCAGTTGTCATTGTACTTCTTCAAATAATTGATTGTTTACAAAATGTATGGGCTGCAGTACCCATTAGTGTACAAATACAAATAACAGCAAATTCCTGTAAATTTCTTTAAAAGAATGATGCTAGAGTTAAGGGTTGTCAGTTCAGAATAATGAGGTGTTGGGAAAATTGCAGCAGGTACTTGCATGTGTATGCACTTTAATATAATATAATGACTGGATATAGTAACCTGGCTTCCATTTCACTACTTATTACTATCTCGAGAAGTAATTAATGTAATTAGTATGAAAAATTACAAGTTTCATGTTTTTGTGATAAGGGCTTGGCTGTTAAGGCCATACAATCAAGTGTGCATGTTAAAACCCGCCCCGAAGGCTACACCGTGACCTAACTTGGTTTTATTCCTAAAATATATTACTGTTCTGCTATCAGAATCTGTTCTAAAGAATCATTCTACTTGTCTTGATCCGTAAAATGTATACATTTTGTGGTAAAAAATCAAATACCATCCTTAAAATACAAAATATTTCTTTGGTTTCAAATACTGTGTTTAAGCTTTTATACAATGTGGTCATGCCACCATAGTCATGACAGCCTAATTGATGATGATTGATGACATGTAGTTGGGTTTGTGAAAAGTTTATGTTCATAGAATATCCATCCAAAATGACAATAAATCACACATGTAAAAATAACTTCATATTTACCCAACTATAGACAACCAATTGTCATAAATCAAATAAGAATAATTGAAATGTATAATTCTGTCTATGGAGCCCACTGCTTCACACACTTGATCTTTATTTAAATTGTTTGGTAGTTTAAATTGCATTCTGTAATTTAGTTTGTTATGACATTTCTTTGGAAGGGTGAACACCGTGCATGGGTGCTTATTTTTAGGGCACATAATATCCATCGTCTTCTAAACATCAGCTCCATTAATGTATAACAATATAAAATAGTAATTTATTAAATGTTAAATGAATTAGAAGTAATTACCAAGAAAAGCATTTATGCTATCTTTTTCTTTTCGTCTTTCTTTATACATTGAAATGAATATCTCTTTAACAAGAGCAATTTTGATGTTCAGAGTGTCGAGCAGACAGAAGGCGGCGGTCCGAGCGCGGAGGGCAGCGGCGGGGGTGGCGGCGCAGGTCCCAGCGGTCCTGCGCCCGCGCCGCCGCCAGAACCCCAGCTTGAGGAACTGGAGCTCAAGTATGGCGCGCGGCATGTCATCAAGCTCTTCGTGCCCGTCATGCTATGTATGCTCGTTGTCGTCGCCACCATGTCGTCCATAAACTTCTACTCAGTCAAAGATATTTATTTGTGAGTATCAGTTAATTCTGCACCTTAGAACTGTTTTCCTTATTATTTAACAATTATTTAATAAATAATTTTCCATAATCATACCTCAGGGGCCTTTTTGCTATCTCTTAGTGCAATTGGTAAAATATACATGAACATTTGCTTCCAATTTCATGAACAACTAGCTTCCGCCTGGGGCTGCACCCGTGTGAAATTTTTATAATTTTCCCAGAGCGAAAGATGTCCTATCACTTTTATGCAAAACATTAAGACACTAATGTTCCATAATGAGATGGTAATAACGTGAAAGAAACACAACATGTTACTTACTCATAATACTAGTATGATAATAAAAGTAGATTTAAAATAAAAAGTGAAAGTGAAAAGTAGATGCAGTAATATGGTATCAAATATATTGTCGGGGAATAGGCATGACATTATGTATGTAAATATATTGTCAACTCAAATACATAGGTGGCTGAAAAAGATATCTGAAGGCTCTCTTTATTGCATAACAATCATTGCTGGTATGTGCCTTTCAATTTCGTAATTTAAGATTTTAATTAATGTTATTTTTTTTTTTTAAATAATCCTTCAAATCTGTCATTGCAGAGCTTACACACCGTTCCATGAAGAGAGCCCCAATGCAGTAACGAAAGTGTGGAATGCACTTGCTAATTCCATGATTTTGTTGAGTGTGATTGCTCTGATGACTGTTCTGCTGATTGTACTCTACAAGAAGAGGTGCTACAAAATCATCCACGGCTGGTTAATTCTGTCATCGTTAATGCTGTTGTTCTTGTTTTCATATTTGTATATTGTGTAAGTATTCTTATCTTAGTCCTAACTATTTTAAATACTAGATATTTTGGGGTCATTTCTTCAAACCACATGGCATTTTAACTGCCTCTGTGGCTCAGTGTAAACAAATAAGGTTTACAAAACTGAGGTTGCGGGTTCGATTCCCAGTGGCATTTTTAAACGTCTTTTGGCCTATTAACGTCGTCTTATCTAAATCTACCACCAAACCAAGCAATGTTGATAACATTGTTGCGGTCAAATTGTGTGAGATAAGATATATACCTTACGAAATTTTCTGTATTTGTTGGCAATAAATACTTTTCTTTCTTCTTTCATTCTTTCTTTCATATAAGGTGTTCCAGGTGAGCACGCGTCTACCTTCGCCTCATCATCACTTGACATTGGTGGGATTCAGGTCAAATGCTAATCCATTGTGCATTATAAAAATAAGTCACTGTTTCAGTATGTGGTTCTTGAGGAATGTTCCTAAACAAGTATAATTAACAACACTGCTGCTTCTTGTGCTGAGTCTAGGTCTTCTTAGCTGCCCACATTTTGTTTAATGTAACACTTAGTCTTTTATTGTTTTCCTAATTATTTAAATGAGCCACCTGTACACTGCTCACCTGCAGAAAACTAGGACCCTCTTATTTGTGGATGAAGCGAGTGGTCATATTTCTCTGCAGCTTATTGTACAACTGGTTGCTGATTGCACTAATACAATATAACGCACTACCGTATTTTTGCAGAGAAGCTCTAAGAGCATACAACATACCCATGGACTACATCACTCTGGCATTCGTGATGTGGAACTTCGGTGTGATGGGCATGATAGTGATCCACTGGAAGGGACCTCTGAGGCTGCAGCAAGCATACCTCATCTTCATAGCGGCGCTGATGGCGTTAGTCTTCATCAAATACTTGCCAGAATGGACCACTTGGGCTGTCCTTGCTGTGATATCAATATGGGGTAAGTTTTGATGTAAAACTAGGTGAAGTTTGTTGAAACATATACACTGGAGAATTGAGAGCAACGTATAATATATTTATCACTTATTTAATAGTTTCTGTACCCTATATCCCTTTCCCTTAGATGTATAAATTTCCTATAATTCATATCACCACAGAAGGTGAAATTTTTTAGCACTAAGTTAAGTTGGCGAAATATAAAACTTATTTATTATCAATGTCTAAATGGGGATTTTATTGGGTTGTGGAGTAACTTTTTAAGGCACTATTGCTCCGCCAAAATAACCTGTTTAAAGTAATTTTTCCGGATGTCCTTGCGAAATTTCATTTAGATTTCACAAAAATACTTGAAATATTGATACAGTCCTTATTCCTTCCAGGTTTCAGTATCCGCATTTTAGAGTGTTATATTATAAATAATATCTTTGTGTACTAAGATAAAACGTAAGTTATTTTAACATAGCTTTTCATTTCAGATTTGGTGGCTGTACTAACACCTAAAGGGCCACTCAGAATATTAGTTGAAACTGCTCAAGAAAGAAACGAACCTATATTCCCAGCGCTCATTTACTCGTGTAAGTATTGTAACTTTAAATTGCTTAGACCTACTGATTTGCACTTCCATCAGTTAACCTGATGTAAAATTGATTGTATAGACAAACCAACTTTCAGCACGTTGAAAGAGGATCTCAATATAGCGTGATCGACAAGGATTTTCTTTGTATTACGACTGACATTGACAATACTTTTTCCATCACTGAACCTTTGCAGTGTGATAAGATAAAGTGAAGATACATATATGTAGATAGAGACAATCCAATGGTCAATAAATTTAGTTTTGGAATATGTGTCAGTCATCATAATCTATATAGTTTATCATTACAACCAACCTATATAGACATATATAGCTATAAATTACTTGTGTAAACGACTGACGTGAACAGTTTACATTGCCTTCTTGTATTTACATTTTCTTAAACTATTCTATATTTTTTCATACGTGCATCAGTATACGCTTCGTACCACTCGACAGGCGATCGGTCTAAAAATTTGTAATGTCCGAATATGAAAACGCTTCTTAACTTTAGGGGCCTCTTAATCATCGTTAAAGTGGCAGCATCATATTTAAGGGATTCTTAAGGTTTAAACGTTTGAGTATTCAGGTGTAAGAAATACCGTAACCGTACCGTTTGCAGCGACGGTGATGTACTGCCTGGCGGCGACGACGACGACGCCGGCCGCGGGCTCCGGCGGCGAAGGTGAGCAGCGTCCGCGGGAGCTGCGACCGCTCAACCCCCACGGTCCGTTCCTCCTTCTAACATGCCATATACTGGCTGAAGTCAATAATACTTGCTGGCTATTCTGTAAACCAACATATTTGTTAGTAGCATGTCTCTTTAAAATTTGCAAGCAATAGTATCTGCTTAGTTTTATTCACTTCAGCCATTGTCATGCATCGCATAGATAACGACATTGTCAGTCGTAGATAAATCAACGGGGATTATGACCCTAACAAAAATTTTTCTGTCGGTAACACTTTGTAACCAGTGATCAATTTACTTTTGGATTATTTGTCTATCGTGATCTATAAACTCTACTTTATCATACAAAAATCTTATACTGACGAAGGAATTAATGTATAACTCCACCTTGATTGGACTATCATGTTACTCAGTTATTATCGTGAAGCCAAACGGTTGGTATTTGATTCCGATGTCCAGTTGTTTGTGTAATTTACGCTCTAATTGATAAAACTGTACTATGGACTTTGTTTGTAACTCTCCCAACTTGTCTTGGAAATCTGGTTTTAACAGTAATCTCACTTCATAGCGACCATCATCCCGTCGTGTTGTACATTATTGAAAAAATTTCAGCATGCTTGATCCTCGATCTCCCAGAACTTTTGTATATATCTACCATGTTGGTAATGATGACGGTACAATGAACTCTTTTGACGTTTCCACCAAGTATCCAACCGAATTGTGCTTGCTGCACAGTTGGAAATTAATTTACTCGACATAAACCATCCATTAGAATGTTGAAACGTCCGCGCCCAGTGGGGAACTCTGAACCATAATACAATTCACGGAATCGCGTCGAGGCCCCGCTTATTGGAAAGCTCGAAGGACCAATGTTGGGGTGTTAACCGAAATACTTTGGAAATAACAATTCACAATTACAAATTTTATATTAAATTATGCTAAATACTAAATGAATGATGAGACCCTCTGTTTACTTGCTACCTATAAACGCGACTTTGCGTTATTTCATTGTAATGGAGCACATGACCGCTCATTCATTATTGTAATGCCTATTGTACGTGCATCAGCTCGTTAGTTTCGTGCATTTAGTTATTTAATTTAGTTCGATTCGATACGAAAAATTCCACAATTAAGACTTAGCAAGGTTAGCACATCTTTTCTGGGACACAATACGATTTTACTTTTAACAAAACAGAAATTTAAGCGTCACATTAAAGAAACTCTCGTAAAAAAGGTTATTACAAGATAGATGATTATTTAGGCTATAAGGAGGTCTGGTGTTAGCTGAATTCCAAATCCAGCTCGTTAATAACGCTTTATGGTAAATGCTTTTGTTTTGTAATATGTAATAAAATTGTAAAGATGGAAACTATTTAAAAGATGTGCCGTTACGGAGTTTCTTGTCGCTTCTTCACCCAAACCATAGCACCTTGTGAAGCGATGTAGTTTAAAAAAAATGACATCTTGACTTTCAATAAACTCAATAATTCTTGATTCGATTTGAAAGTATTGACTTAGTTTGGGACCAGGTGATCGGTGTAAGTGTCCGAAATATTGATTGATATATGATCGCCAGCGTCGCGCGAGGCCGACGGCGGCTCGGAGGCTGGCGCGGCGGCAGGCGGGGACGGGAGGGACGGGAGGGACGGGAGGGACGGGGGGGACGGCGGGTTCGACGCGGCGTGGCGGGCGCGCGCGCAGCAGCCGGCGCGCAGGCTGCGCGTGGACGGCACGGCGCCTGCGCACTACACCACGCGCCTCGAGCGCGCGCCGCCCGCACCCCCCGCGCCGCCCGCACCACTCGCGCCGCTCGCCGAGGAGGAGAGTGAGTAGCTCACCGCCTACTAGTCAGAGGGCGGAGTGTGAGTTTTGTTTCGACTTAACTTTACTACTGCGCCCACGTTTAGGTGACGATTTGTATGGAGAAATGTGCAGCGCCTCTAGCGGACAGTTTGCAAAACGATTTTTTTCATCGGGACTTTTTTCGTAAACGCGAACGCGATGGTAAAGTTAAAAACGAGACAAAACTCACACTTCGCACACAGACCGCCTAAGGCACTGGTCCCACCGCCGACGATGAACGAGAAACGAGGTGGCGAGGTGCGAGTGTGTAGTTGTGATAGTTTTGTCGCTCGGCTATAAAGTGTTTACTCGCACCAATCGATCAGGCGGGGCGATCGAGCATACAGTCCTGTACACAGACTTTTATATATACGGCAGTGAGACCGCCTAACTCAATTGCTTTGTAAATGGTTACCGTTTATGATGTTAATGCACATCCATCCTTGTCATACATATCGTAACACTCATTGTGTTTTCAAAAACCCTTGATACGATTTCTCCCGCTGCCCCAAAAGTAACCAATCGCTATAACTCACGTAAATGAAAGTGGTGATAATATGCTTTTACTTGTTTGGACATCCTGGAACCATTTGAGGAACATCAATTGTTAAAAACAATTATCATCTTCAAAATTTGGGTTTCCCTGTTATTATTTTTCCTTTCATTTCGCCAATTTTTTTTGTGATATTATGATTGTTAAATTTATATAGGTTTTTTGAGTAGAAATCACCCACGTATAATTTAATGGTCTTAAAACTATGTCACAAAATTATGTCTAATTAAACTTCGAAGTCAATGTTAACGTAAAATAATACAAATTCATTTATATAATTCTAAAATTCAATGTTTATTTCAGAGGGTGTGAAGCTCGGGTTAGGCGACTTCATATTCTACAGTGTGTTAGTTGGCAAGGCGAGCTCATATGGCGACTGGAACACCACGCTCGCATGTTTCGTGGCTATATTAATTGTGAGTACAATGGTCTTAACTAAATTTGAGATTCCACTTCAGTTTATTTCACAAGATACTCGGCAGAAGAATGTGTGCAATACTTATAATCGGTAATCTTTGTAAATATTAGTGTTTCGATATTAAAGAAAGAAGAAAAAAGTAATAACAACAGGTTAAAATAGATGGGTACATCAGTTCAGATGCTGCTGTTACGTACGGGGTTCCTCAAGGCAGTATCCTCGGCCCGAGTCTCTTCCTGATCTATATAAATGACTTATGTCAAATGGTGCTGGCAAATGGATTTTTTTTTACATAATATGCGGATGTTACAGCCCTAATTTTCAGTGGAGATACTTGGGACGAGGCCTGCAATAATGCTGAAAGTGGTTTGCATAAGGTGAATTGTTGGCTGATGCTGAATTTGTTAACCTTGAACCTCCCAAAAACCTAATTTTTCCGGTTCACTTTGCCCAGAGCTAAGCTTTCTAATATAAAGGTTAGTGTCCACTTATGTCCTTTCCTTCCAAATCAGCAGTGTTCATGTTTGATGATTGATTAGTCAAACTCAATTTTTATAAGTTATAAGTTTGAAGCTTATGTCGCTCTGTCTGTCTGTGGCATTGTACCGCCAAAACGGCTGAACCGGTTTGAAAACATGCATACAAAATTAGGAGACCGTGTCTTTACCGCCGAGCCAGCGACGCTTCATATGCTGAACATAAGCATACCTAATAGAGCGTAGTAAAATACTTATTCGTGTTTCTTTCTTATGAGAAAATAATTATCATTGTGTTGTATTGTTCCCAGGGCCTGTGCCTGACTCTCCTCCTGCTAGCGATACTCAAAAAGGCGCTACCGGCGCTCCCTATATCCATAACCTTCGGCTTGATCTTCTACTTCGCAACGCGATACGTCGTCAAGCCGTTTGCGGACGCGCTCGCCGCAGAACAAGTGTTCATTTAGTGCCTGCGCAGTATTCCGATGACACGAACCATTACTCGCTTTCTATAAATATCAAGCAGCAGTAGCAATAGAAAGCCAGGAATGGTGCATGCCGTCATCGGAATACTGTTGCCAACAATTCTGTCCACCGAATGACGGACGCGTTTGTGCGATTCCAGAACCATTGGGACGAAATGCCAATCTACAGACAGCCACATACGCGGCACTGGTCTGAAAAGTGTCACTGCAGTATTACCACAGTGTAATGATCTTCTTTTTTAGCAACGCTAGAGTTAAGCCTTGTTCAAATTGTCCGTGCGAATCATAGAAGATGGATTTACTTGGAAAGTACAAAGCTGGAAGTAAATTTGTTAGACTGGAATTGTGCGAACGAGTGAGGAAGATGCTGAAAATACTGTTCACCTACCACTGTGGTCACCGGTAACCTGACACAATCTTCGCAACCAAATATCTACAAGGGATCGGGATACCGATTTTCGAATACGTTAAATATTTGTAAATGGCGTGTTTAACTTTATTATGGGAATAGCACTTGTAGATTTTTTTCTGAGTTGCGAACGGAATATGCGAGTAGAAACTAGAAATACAAAAATCGCGTCTTTGCACCGATATTGTACTTTAGCCAATAATGTAGAGCTGAACTGAAATCGAGACTGCGTCGACGAGTAAAGTTTCTCGAGTGTCCCTACAATATTAGTACCGTTTTCATTTGTAAATGATGATATTGATCGAAACGACATTTTGTATTGATAATGTTATAATAATTAGCTAGGTTTATGATTGGTTTCTATTGCTAAAATCTCAAACACCCGGTATGCAACTACAATCCGCTGGAACACACGGTAGGCCATGTTGTGAAGTGCCCCGGCGGCCTGGAAGAACTCGGTGAGCTTAAATGGCTGTGGAATGGATCCTGCACTTGGACATTGAATTACGTACACTGACCGTACTGTAGTCGTTCGATCTTCTGATCGAACAATAGTATTTCTTGTACAGAAATGTGCACTCGCCGTAGTACGCTAGTTTGCGCCTTACTATGAGACACAATGACGTAACAGGGTACTTGCCGACATATCGGTATCAGTATCGGTAGCAGCATACGGAGAATTATTTTTAAAGTGCACCATTCTTTTTGTATAAGGTGTGTCCAAAAACGATAGGACATAAAGGGAAAGTACCTTAAATATTAAGAGTAAACTTCACTGATTGGCAAATACATATTATTCTTAAAGATAAGAATACCTTTACATTCGTGGTATTTTTAATTCCCATACAATTAAAACTTCATATAAAATTTAAAGAGGCATATCATTTTTCTTAATGAGATTTAATCCCTATTATTACCCTTATCAATTTGTGCCATAAAAATACAGGTAATTTTTTTCGGCAATATTTGCAGCTTTTCAAATGAACACCGTTTTGACCAACTGTAAACGTTATCGTTTCATTTCACTAATGTTTGCTCTTTTCAAGTGTTTAGGTACAGTTATTATCAAAATCGGGTTGTCAATTATAGGTCTCATCAAGTACCCTATTACGTTTCTGATAATTATAGCAATTTGTAGACTCATTTGTCACAATGTGGCTATACCTCTCTGTGTTGTGCACAAGGCTCATATTTGCACAGATATTTTCCATTTTCTCCTCCACTCGGCATGTAATCAACCCACACGTACAGTCAGTATTAAAATATTAGCTGCCATGGTGGTCCCATAAATCTTAGCAGTTCAAATTATAACATTAACTGCGCCCCCCGCTTGCATCCTTGTTCTACCTTCCTAATTTGCAAAATTGCACGTGACGGATTTGCGGTCCCGTCAGTTGTCCGACGAAAGTTTAGTTATTTATTACGCATCTTTAGTAGTTTTAATGTTTCAAGATATAATTATACCATATATTTTTACTTGCTTAAATCCTTGAAAATGAACAAGAAAAAATAAAGATGGATCACTAACATAACGTCAACTGAAGCCACTGACAGACAGCATGCTCAGTCTTTAAATTTTTGAGGATCCAACAATCCTTGTTACTGTTATCTGTACTACAGTTTAGAACGTTATTAAAGACGCACCTACTAAAGGAATCCAAGTACCTATTCTAGGGACAGATAAGTCTCCCGTCTAATGAAATTATAAATTTATAAAGATTTTCCTCATGTAAATGTATGCACTTGTTTTTACAATTTTAACTACATTAATTTTAACTTTGCTTACTAATTCTCTTTGAAAAGTGGATTCGATTACTTTATAGGATTATGAAAAATTAAGGCGGGTTTCCTCCATACATATGTAATGGAAACTACGAATAGTAATTGTATAGAAACGTAATGCCGAAAAATGGTTCCTCGAAAAATAACCCGCGGTGGGCGGGGCGTAAAATAGTGACAGCGCGCGTGCAAGCTTTGTCTATGAGAGAAAGTGAATGCTTCGTTGTAATTTTGCTGTTAGTTTGTATAAATGGAACCAAAATCAAAGCGGTAATTGTATGAGTTATTTTTCTATACAATTATTATTCGTAGAATGGAAAACTACCTTTAGACGATAATTAATACAATTATTTGACTGAATTTTCAGAGTTACTAAGAACAAGCTAATAAATATAGAGGTCTAGCGTGATATAGAAATAGTACGTAATTGAGAATTGAATTTATAATGCAATAACTTTGAATAGACACCAATAATGTTTGCCATTGTACATAATGGTGTTGATTCAGATGTACACCAACTAAACTAAAACCAGTTTTAAAGTAATACTGTCTCTTTCTCCCTGGAACAGTACGATGCGACGGCACCACTCCAAAAGGTTTTAGTTTAGTTGGTGTACATCCGAATCGACACCAATATTAGTTTAATGATCATCTAATTAACTATTTATTTAAAATATTTTGCGACTTCTTTCACAGCGATAGTAATTCAAAATTGAAAGAGTGTAAATTACAGAGTGACGTGGCTGGAGTCTCTCACCTCGATAAATACTTCATTCCCGCTTCCACCACTGGCAGCACAATAGAAGTTTTTAGTACCGTCTGCCCCCATGGTTAGAAGCAACTATAAATTTGTTCTGTTTGCTGCCAATCAAAAAAAATCGTAGGATAAAAAATTATTACTTGAAAACGTCACATTTTTTATCTTAATATTAAAATTATTGTCATTATTGCTCATTCACGAAGCTGACTCCTCAGAGAAGAACGAGCAAGAAACTCAAATGTTGCTCTTTTAAATAAGTTTTGGGTTAGAATTATATTATATTGTATAATTAGACTGAATATCGCCGAGCGGTCTATGTCCATGCTTGCTTATCATCCACATAGTCACTTTACAATAGCCTTTTGTAAATAATGGTGTGGATCCGAATGCACACCATTATTTTACTTTAGTTTAGTTGCTGTACATCCGAATGTACAGCAACTAAACTAAAACCAGTTTTGGAGTGGTGCAGTCGCATCGTACTGTTCCAGGGAGAAAGAGACAGTACTACTCTAAAACTGGTTTTAGTTTCATTTAGTTTAGTTGGTGTACATCCGAATCGACACCAATGTCTGTTTTATGATGGTTTTGAATTTATTTAAAGGTAAATTTTGAATGTCCACTGGAACCTTATTATAAAAGCGTATACATTACCCCTTAAATGATTGCGTAAACGGGTGACATGAACAGCAGAGGGGAATAGAAAAGTTCTGTGTTCCATTACCTCACCGGTCCCTACTTATAGTCAAGGTACCTACATAAGAGAGAATTTTTGTTCATTTACCTATAGGCATTGAATTAAAACAATGTATGGACTACGGCCCATACTCCCTCATATACGAGGGAAGGCCTATATCCCTGCAGTGGGATGTTTATGGGTTGATGATGATGACACGAACGTCCAGCAGAGGAGGTCTTTCAGCTGATATGATGATAATGAGATGAATCTAGGCCATATTTTAAGCACGTTAAGTTGTACTAATCTTAAATCAAATAATTGAAAAATCGAGATCTCAATCACAGTCAAAATCACACTAATTATAAGTACAGCAATTCACAGCATACTATTATTACAAAAATCTTTCATTAAAAAAAAGATTTCTATTTCCCCATATCAAAAAAAAGGGTCAATTACAGTAGGACGTCTTTTGGAAATGTTAATAATTTTTCATCATTCATTTTCACCATGTCATTTAGATCTCACTTTTCCTGTATTTAATTTGAAATTAGTATACTGGCTAGATCCGTATACATTATTATTCTATTCAATTCCTACCTACAGTTTGAACGTTTGTTTGTTTGTTGCTCAATCACGGCGAAACGGACGAACGGATTTGGGTGAAATTTGGTATATAGGTAGAATATACCAGGGTATATAACCGATAAAGTGAGTAGTTCCCGCGGGATAAACAAATTTCCGCGATAAACTTATTCCACGCAGGCGAAGCCGCGAGCCGAAAAGTCTTCCTACATATATGAAAAAGTTATGTCTATCTCATGTAGGTGGACCCGTGCGGTGGTGGAACACAGAACTTTTCTATTCCCTTCTGCCACCAACTGCGGCAAACATAACAAATTTAGAGTTGCTTCCAACCATAGGGGCAGAAGGTAATAAAGGGTCCAAGTATCAGTTTTCAACATCGCGGTTTGCCGATGTGTCAGACAAAAACCTTATATCTTTATTTTTTGTTTTAAATAACAGACTTACTACATAGCTTTTTCGAATCTACCCCCGTACTCGCATTCAGAACTATATTGCCTCATATTGTAAACTGTTTTCGGCACCAGACCCAGAATGAAACGTCGGCAGGCTGTGTTGGCAGGATAAAAGTTTAAAAATGCATTTTGTGCTGAAGATAGAGCAACATTTATTGTATTAATATTAGAACCAGTGGGATTGTTAAATTTTACCCCTGGTATTCAGACGAAGTTACACCACGAAGTGCCCCAAACCACACAAACATTATTCATGTTTACGTTAATACAATATTGTTGACATTCCTGTTTTTGTGGGTATTATTTAAGTACTAAGTAATAAAAAAATTGAACATTTTTTAATAAACAATTGTTTCATTTTCACATAGCTTATTCAAAAGAAACCCAATCAGACATTCTTCAGTTCAAGTTCAGTATGCCGTGATTGTTTAAAGATATTTTTTTCTTACTATTTGGGACATGCTGTGCATATATTCATGAAAATGTTATCTGATGTGTTATTCCTCTATGCTGATACCAATAACTGAACTGATTTTGATAGACGGACATGAACATTGTGCTTTTGACCCTCCAAAAGCATTATTTATATTTGGTTGTGAGGTAAACCCGAGACTACGAATAGAAAAGGCGCCTTATAAGGAAAATTCCTTTGTCTTACATTTTGTCTAAAGCAAAAAATGTTGTACCTAGTGTAATGTAATATGACTATTATAATCGTTAATTGATAATGGTGTCGATTCGGATGTACACCAATTAAACTAAACTACGAATTTTGAGTGGTGTCGTTGCATCGTACTGTTCCAGAGAGAAAGCGACAGTACTACTTTAAAACTGGTTTTAGTTTAGTTAGTGTACATCCGAATCGACACCAATATCTGGTCACGCGCCACACTTGATTCTGAACAACTTTCCCCACGGAACCATAGTCGAATTCGATCAAAAAATTTTACGATTACCCATACAAAGTAAACCGTCTGAATTTTTTTATGGAAGGCCAATAATTTTAATTTAAATCTTTAACTAGTGGAAAATTGTTCGTAATGGAGAGGAGTCGCCAATAAACAGGAATAAAATTTCACCTTGTAGATATAACCGAGGAAAAGTGTATGGGTTGCCTACACTTGTGGCACTCCAAACATTACATTCTTTACTTAGAAGATTGATATCTAGTAGAAAGGTAGTCTGTTGCTTTCGTATTCCTCCTCGAGGGAGCTTAATAATAAGTTTGTCAGTGGTGTCGATTCGAATGTACACCAACTAAGCTAAAACCAGTTTTAAAGTAGTACTGTCTCTTTCTCCCTGGAACAGTACGATGCGACGACGGCACCACTCCAAAATTGGTTTTAGTTTAGTTTAGTTGGTGTACATCCGAATCGACAGCAGTGTCAAATGCCTTTGCTAGATCAATAAATATAGTGAAACATCTCTTACCATCAGTTTGTCGCACTATATAAAATCAGTCAGTTTATGTACTGCCTGATCGGTGGATCTCCCTTTACGAAATCTCAGTTAGCTATAAGTTGATGATTTTCAAGATGCCTAACTAATCGTAAATTTATGATTAGCTAAATATTTAAATTGATGGCGATATCGGCCTATAAATTGTTGACACCGTCTCTTGAATGGGATGCAAAATACATTTTTAAGAGCATTAGGGCACAGATTACCAATAAGTTACTAAAGTAAATTAGGGAAAGTATTCCAACATGGTTAGTGATGTCAGATGTCACTAAAGAGAATATAATCACTACGTTTTAGATGTCACCTCCGCTTGCTCGAACGGTCGCCCGTAAAGATTATATTCTCTTTGGCCCGCTGCAGATGCTACATCATGCCCCGCGACAGGCACCGCGTTCGCACTCGAATTTTCTGACGTTGCTCGTATAACTTTGGCCACGAGCGTTTAGTCTATTTCTAGTTGCAAGCTTCCGGTTTGCTGAGCCCTGCTCATACATTTTTGCGATGCAGCCGTGCCGCCGTGCCCTTGTTTTAGCAAAACGTATGGAGGTAACGTAGGTACCTATACCTACTATAATTTCAATGGGAATTCATAATGACACCTCGTTGGTGGTTTCGAGGACTAACGAATTGTGAAAATATAAGTTACTAGAATGGAAGGTTCATCCACATCGAGACGTTATACAATCTTTTTTGGGTTGGTGGTGGATTGTCGGCGGGTGTTTTTGGTGAAAGGTGGGCCACCAGTGATACTAGCAAGAAAAAGTGCCCGTGGTTCACCCAGGTGAACTAAGCAAGTGGACCACGACCGACTCCCCAATAACAGTTCCTTTTGGAGTAATTGGCTGTTTGCTCATATTACTTAATGGTTTTATGGACTTCCAGAATTTTCCTCAACGAACTAGTGTTTAAAGTTTAAATTGTATTCTAGTTGTTGCTTGTCGCATTGTATATTTTTTATAATTTATTGCAAAGTTTATATTATTGTTTATAATTAATTTCGGTAGATACCTACTTCGTTTCTTATATGATGAGATGATGCATTTTGTCTCTCGCCTCATATTTCGCAAACCCTTGGTTACATTAGCCATATGATATACAAGGCAGGCAAACAGAAGTTACAAATAAAAAAATATATATAAAATATTATTTTATTGCTTATTTATGTGTACATAGAAATATGTATTGCACTTCGCAAATCTACGTAATTAAAAATTGGAAAATTAACAACAACAATAAATGCAATCTAACAAGTCATAATTCGGCCTTCATGGCATTTTCTTGTAAATAAATTTAATAAACGGATTTACATTTAAAAATATTCATATAGCAATTTCTTAGTATAGATCAGTTCAGCACTGGACAGCTGTGTTTTGGACTGATCTGTGCCGCGCCACGCCTATCTTTCGTCGGTGACAAAATCCATAACTCCCTCCAACTATCTTTATAGCTGTAAAGAGACACTGCTGCGCCAATTACAACATAATACTAAATTATTGCATATTTTTTGTAACTAACTGTACTCTTTGATATTGCACTAATTGGTGACTGGTAACTTAAGGTCCGAGTAACTTTTATAACACTAACAGCCGAGTGAATTGTAAAAAAATATAAAACAGTATTTCGAGATCTAACAGTTACTTATCGTGATCTTATCCAAAAGTAGTTAAGTGTAAACAACAGTGAAATACCTTAACAATTATAGCTGTTCTCAAATAATAACTTAACGCTTAGACCAACAGTTTCCTTTTGATCAGCGTGCTGTGACGCAACGCCGACCTTGGCCTATGACTATGCTACGCACGACGAAGGAATGTATTAAGTTTGGATTCTTTACAACAATCAATTTATCCATTGGTTTATTGGTCCAAAATATTTTTGAGATTATTTCATCACATAAATTCTAACTAATGCTCATCATGACAATCATCATCACGACAATAAACAAATGATAAAACAACAATTTTAAAAATGTATATATAAAATCGGAATTTTAATAATTTTGAGGTACAGTTAAAAGCAATAAATTAATATAAGAAATTAACAGTGTAGAAAAAGTAACAAATAAAACGTAAAACACACAAAATTTGTAATGTTTTAAAGATTCAGATCGAATTTAATGCTCCAAACTGTATCTACAATATTAGCATATATATTTTTTTGGAATGTCATTTACCTATAGATAAAGATATATTTTGAGGAATGAGAAACACTTAAAACAATACTTCACGTTCACGCCATTGTGATTCTTTAAAAAAACATTTCCTAACATTCAATTAGAGTCCCTTTAATTTGTTCCTTTATCCCACTCTTCAGTTCTTTCATAAAACCTTTAAATTACCACAACCAACTTTTAAATACTAAACAATTACAAGTTTGGATTAGGAATTTCTGTTGGACCCCCCTTTTTTATTACTTTTAATGTTTCTTTGTTTGGTTTAACAGTGTCGGATGGGATTTCTTCCTTGATAGGGATATGTTCAGGGATAGGTTTTTGCTGTGGTTTGGTTTCACTTGCTTTGTTTGTTTTAGGTACTTCTCGTTTAACTGCAGCTGGTTTTTCAGGTATTGGTTTTTGTTCCGTTTTTGGAGAAGTGACTTTAGGTTCATTCTTGGGAGGTGGTGTTTTAGGTTCGTTTGGTTTTGCGGGCGGAGTCTTCACTTCTGGTTTAGGTGGTTTGACATCGGGTTTTGATGATTCAGGTTTGCTCTCGGATTGTTTAGGTGGTTGCTGTGTCGGTTTAACAGTGGGAGGTGCCTTTGTTTCAACATTGGGTCTTGTTTCTTTTGCTGGTTTTGGTGTAGGCTTTGCGGGCTCGGCCGGCTTTGGTTGCTCTTTAGGTTTTGGAGGTTCTTGCACAACTGGCTTTGGTACTTTTAACGTTTCTTTCTTTTCATCTACTTTAGGTTTTTCTTGACGATTCTGTTTAGATGATTCAGAAGGTTTCGTCTGTTGAGGTTTTGACTCGGTTTTGGGTTGTGGAACTTCTACTGTAACCTTTTCAACTATCTTAGGAGGCGCAGATATTACTGAAGCAAAAGCTTTTTTTAGTAATGGAGGCGCTGGTACTGAAGCTATAAAATTTTGTTCATTTGGACTGCCCATGTACAACTTGTCATTATACACAATAGCATCGCTAATAGCTTTCTGACTTCCATCTGTATTGTAATAAGAAGCAACAATGTTCCCATTCCAATCTAATTGTACTAATCCTGATAACCCGGGCAAGAAACCAGACACACTCTGGAAATGTCCAATCTGTAGAAAAAGTGCAATTTTAGTATGGTATATATCAAACACAAGGTAAAAATTTTAAATAAAATGAATGATACTAACATGATAAACAATTTCATCGAAAATAACATTGGGGTACTGGTTATTGAGGAATTCGAAGGGTATTTCGATGAGCCTCATTAGCCGCACTATGAACTTCCTCACAAGGGGTGTCTGGCTTAAAGACTTCATAATTAGCGGGTGGTCGTTGTCGAATGAAGAGTACAACGCCACTAGCATGCCGGAACCGTCGGGCAAAGCGCGCACGTTGTCAGGAGTACCTGTGCGTTTAAGAGACGTGACATATTACAAAAAAATATAAATATGCAACTTTTACAGACAACGTAAATAGTAATTAGAATGGCAGGATATGTTTTGGTATATATTTAGGAAAGGAAAAACTATAGCATAATATAACACACCATTACTATACCATAACCATTTTATGCCATGAGTTACAATATGTAAACAGAACAAAATGACTCAATACACCTGTGTAAACAATAAGTTGTTCTAAAATGGATTTATGAAGCCTGGTTTAGTTAACTTCTGCTGTAATAATTTTTAAAATGAATCTTTTTATTATTTTCACTATTACACTAATGATACGAGAGTTGAGTACTGTGGAAATTTACGAGAGCGACGTAAATTTTAGAATAGATCCCGGTGGGAAAACATGTTTCTTTGAAAAAGGTAAGGCTGGACAAATATTAGAGGCGCAATACCAAGTTATCGACGGACAACAGGGCGATCTGGATATTAACTTTGACATCGTTGATCCTAACCGTCAGAAACTCGTTTCCGATTACAAAAGGTCTCAAAATTCCATTATAATGGAATTAGAAGTCGACGGTCCATACATGTTCACGGCGAAACGGACGAACGGATTTGGGTGAAATTTGGTATATAGGTAGAATATACCAGGGTATATAACCGATAAAGTGAGTAGTTCCCGCGGGATAAACAAATTTCCGCGATAAACTTATTCCACGCAGGCGAAGCCGCGAGCCGAAAAGTCTTCCTACATATATGAAAAAGTTATGTCTATCTCATGTAGGTGGACCCGTGCGGTGGTGGAACACAGAACTTTTCTATTCCCTTCTGCCACCAACTGCGGCAAACATAACAAATTTAGAGTTGCTTCCAACCATAGGGGCAGAAGGTAATAAAGGGTCCAAGTATCAGTTTTCAACATCGCGGTTTGCCGATGTGTCAGACAAAAACCTTATATCTTTATTTTTTGTTTTAAATAACAGACTTACTACATAGCTTTTTCGAATCTACCCCCGTACTCGCATTCAGAACTATATTGCCTCATATTGTAAACTGTTTTCGGCACCAGACCCAGAATGAAACGTCGGCAGGCTGTGTTGGCAGGATAAAAGTTTAAAAATGCATTTTGTGCTGAAGATAGAGCAACATTTATTGTATTAATATTAGAACCAGTGGGATTGTTAAATTTTACCCCTGGTATTCAGACGAAGTTACACCACGAAGTGCCCCAAACCACACAAACATTATTCATGTTTACGTTAATACAATATTGTTGACATTCCTGTTTTTGTGGGTATTATTTAAGTACTAAGTAATAAAAAAATTGAACATTTTTTAATAAACAATTGTTTCATTTTCACATAGCTTATTCAAAAGAAACCCAATCAGACATTCTTCAGTTCAAGTTCAGTATGCCGTGATTGTTTAAAGATATTTTTTTCTTACTATTTGGGACATGCTGTGCATATATTCATGAAAATGTTATCTGATGTGTTATTCCTCTATGCTGATACCAATAACTGAACTGATTTTGATAGACGGACATGAACATTGTGCTTTTGACCCTCCAAAAGCATTATTTATATTTGGTTGTGAGGTAAACCCGAGACTACGAATAGAAAAGGCGCCTTATAAGGAAAATTCCTTTGTCTTACATTTTGTCTAAAGCAAAAAATGTTGTACCTAGTGTAATGTAATATGACTATTATAATCGTTAATTGATAATGGTGTCGATTCGGATGTACACCAATTAAACTAAACTACGAATTTTGAGTGGTGTCGTTGCATCGTACTGTTCCAGAGAGAAAGCGACAGTACTACTTTAAAACTGGTTTTAGTTTAGTTAGTGTACATCCGAATCGACACCAATATCTGGTCACGCGCCACACTTGATTCTGAACAACTTTCCCCACGGAACCATAGTCGAATTCGATCAAAAAATTTTACGATTACCCATACAAAGTAAACCGTCTGAATTTTTTTATGGAAGGCCAATAATTTTAATTTAAATCTTTAACTAGTGGAAAATTGTTCGTAATGGAGAGGAGTCGCCAATAAACAGGAATAAAATTTCACCTTGTAGATATAACCGAGGAAAAGTGTATGGGTTGCCTACACTTGTGGCACTCCAAACATTACATTCTTTACTTAGAAGATTGATATCTAGTAGAAAGGTAGTCTGTTGCTTTCGTATTCCTCCTCGAGGGAGCTTAATAATAAGTTTGTCAGTGGTGTCGATTCGAATGTACACCAACTAAGCTAAAACCAGTTTTAAAGTAGTACTGTCTCTTTCTCCCTGGAACAGTACGATGCGACGACGGCACCACTCCAAAATTGGTTTTAGTTTAGTTTAGTTGGTGTACATCCGAATCGACAGCAGTGTCAAATGCCTTTGCTAGATCAATAAATATAGTGAAACATCTCTTACCATCAGTTTGTCGCACTATATAAAATCAGTCAGTTTATGTACTGCCTGATCGGTGGATCTCCCTTTACGAAATCTCAGTTAGCTATAAGTTGATGATTTTCAAGATGCCTAACTAATCGTAAATTTATGATTAGCTAAATATTTAAATTGATGGCGATATCGGCCTATAAATTGTTGACACCGTCTCTTGAATGGGATGCAAAATACATTTTTAAGAGCATTAGGGCACAGATTACCAATAAGTTACTAAAGTAAATTAGGGAAAGTATTCCAACATGGTTAGTGATGTCAGATGTCACTAAAGAGAATATAATCACTACGTTTTAGATGTCACCTCCGCTTGCTCGAACGGTCGCCCGTAAAGATTATATTCTCTTTGGCCCGCTGCAGATGCTACATCATGCCCCGCGACAGGCACCGCGTTCGCACTCGAATTTTCTGACGTTGCTCGTATAACTTTGGCCACGAGCGTTTAGTCTATTTCTAGTTGCAAGCTTCCGGTTTGCTGAGCCCTGCTCATACATTTTTGCGATGCAGCCGTGCCGCCGTGCCCTTGTTTTAGCAAAACGTATGGAGGTAACGTAGGTACCTATACCTACTATAATTTCAATGGGAATTCATAATGACACCTCGTTGGTGGTTTCGAGGACTAACGAATTGTGAAAATATAAGTTACTAGAATGGAAGGTTCATCCACATCGAGACGTTATACAATCTTTTTTGGGTTGGTGGTGGATTGTCGGCGGGTGTTTTTGGTGAAAGGTGGGCCACCAGTGATACTAGCAAGAAAAAGTGCCCGTGGTTCACCCAGGTGAACTAAGCAAGTGGACCACGACCGACTCCCCAATAACAGTTCCTTTTGGAGTAATTGGCTGTTTGCTCATATTACTTAATGGTTTTATGGACTTCCAGAATTTTCCTCAACGAACTAGTGTTTAAAGTTTAAATTGTATTCTAGTTGTTGCTTGTCGCATTGTATATTTTTTATAATTTATTGCAAAGTTTATATTATTGTTTATAATTAATTTCGGTAGATACCTACTTCGTTTCTTATATGATGAGATGATGCATTTTGTCTCTCGCCTCATATTTCGCAAACCCTTGGTTACATTAGCCATATGATATACAAGGCAGGCAAACAGAAGTTACAAATAAAAAAATATATATAAAATATTATTTTATTGCTTATTTATGTGTACATAGAAATATGTATTGCACTTCGCAAATCTACGTAATTAAAAATTGGAAAATTAACAACAACAATAAATGCAATCTAACAAGTCATAATTCGGCCTTCATGGCATTTTCTTGTAAATAAATTTAATAAACGGATTTACATTTAAAAATATTCATATAGCAATTTCTTAGTATAGATCAGTTCAGCACTGGACAGCTGTGTTTTGGACTGATCTGTGCCGCGCCACGCCTATCTTTCGTCGGTGACAAAATCCATAACTCCCTCCAACTATCTTTATAGCTGTAAAGAGACACTGCTGCGCCAATTACAACATAATACTAAATTATTGCATATTTTTTGTAACTAACTGTACTCTTTGATATTGCACTAATTGGTGACTGGTAACTTAAGGTCCGAGTAACTTTTATAACACTAACAGCCGAGTGAATTGTAAAAAAATATAAAACAGTATTTCGAGATCTAACAGTTACTTATCGTGATCTTATCCAAAAGTAGTTAAGTGTAAACAACAGTGAAATACCTTAACAATTATAGCTGTTCTCAAATAATAACTTAACGCTTAGACCAACAGTTTCCTTTTGATCAGCGTGCTGTGACGCAACGCCGACCTTGGCCTATGACTATGCTACGCACGACGAAGGAATGTATTAAGTTTGGATTCTTTACAACAATCAATTTATCCATTGGTTTATTGGTCCAAAATATTTTTGAGATTATTTCATCACATAAATTCTAACTAATGCTCATCATGACAATCATCATCACGACAATAAACAAATGATAAAACAACAATTTTAAAAATGTATATATAAAATCGGAATTTTAATAATTTTGAGGTACAGTTAAAAGCAATAAATTAATATAAGAAATTAACAGTGTAGAAAAAGTAACAAATAAAACGTAAAACACACAAAATTTGTAATGTTTTAAAGATTCAGATCGAATTTAATGCTCCAAACTGTATCTACAATATTAGCATATATATTTTTTTGGAATGTCATTTACCTATAGATAAAGATATATTTTGAGGAATGAGAAACACTTAAAACAATACTTCACGTTCACGCCATTGTGATTCTTTAAAAAAACATTTCCTAACATTCAATTAGAGTCCCTTTAATTTGTTCCTTTATCCCACTCTTCAGTTCTTTCATAAAACCTTTAAATTACCACAACCAACTTTTAAATACTAAACAATTACAAGTTTGGATTAGGAATTTCTGTTGGACCCCCCTTTTTTATTACTTTTAATGTTTCTTTGTTTGGTTTAACAGTGTCGGATGGGATTTCTTCCTTGATAGGGATATGTTCAGGGATAGGTTTTTGCTGTGGTTTGGTTTCACTTGCTTTGTTTGTTTTAGGTACTTCTCGTTTAACTGCAGCTGGTTTTTCAGGTATTGGTTTTTGTTCCGTTTTTGGAGAAGTGACTTTAGGTTCATTCTTGGGAGGTGGTGTTTTAGGTTCGTTTGGTTTTGCGGGCGGAGTCTTCACTTCTGGTTTAGGTGGTTTGACATCGGGTTTTGATGATTCAGGTTTGCTCTCGGATTGTTTAGGTGGTTGCTGTGTCGGTTTAACAGTGGGAGGTGCCTTTGTTTCAACATTGGGTCTTGTTTCTTTTGCTGGTTTTGGTGTAGGCTTTGCGGGCTCGGCCGGCTTTGGTTGCTCTTTAGGTTTTGGAGGTTCTTGCACAACTGGCTTTGGTACTTTTAACGTTTCTTTCTTTTCATCTACTTTAGGTTTTTCTTGACGATTCTGTTTAGATGATTCAGAAGGTTTCGTCTGTTGAGGTTTTGACTCGGTTTTGGGTTGTGGAACTTCTACTGTAACCTTTTCAACTATCTTAGGAGGCGCAGATATTACTGAAGCAAAAGCTTTTTTTAGTAATGGAGGCGCTGGTACTGAAGCTATAAAATTTTGTTCATTTGGACTGCCCATGTACAACTTGTCATTATACACAATAGCATCGCTAATAGCTTTCTGACTTCCATCTGTATTGTAATAAGAAGCAACAATGTTCCCATTCCAATCTAATTGTACTAATCCTGATAACCCGGGCAAGAAACCAGACACACTCTGGAAATGTCCAATCTGTAGAAAAAGTGCAATTTTAGTATGGTATATATCAAACACAAGGTAAAAATTTTAAATAAAATGAATGATACTAACATGATAAACAATTTCATCGAAAATAACATTGGGGTACTGGTTATTGAGGAATTCGAAGGGTATTTCGATGAGCCTCATTAGCCGCACTATGAACTTCCTCACAAGGGGTGTCTGGCTTAAAGACTTCATAATTAGCGGGTGGTCGTTGTCGAATGAAGAGTACAACGCCACTAGCATGCCGGAACCGTCGGGCAAAGCGCGCACGTTGTCAGGAGTACCTGTGCGTTTAAGAGACGTGACATATTACAAAAAAATATAAATATGCAACTTTTACAGACAACGTAAATAGTAATTAGAATGGCAGGATATGTTTTGGTATATATTTAGGAAAGGAAAAACTATAGCATAATATAACACACCATTACTATACCATAACCATTTTATGCCATGAGTTACAATATGTAAACAGAACAAAATGACTCAATACACCTGTGTAAACAATAAGTTGTTCTAAAATGGATTTATGAAGCCTGGTTTAGTTAACTTCTGCTGTAATAATTTTTAAAATGAATCTTTTTATTATTTTCACTATTACACTAATGATACGAGAGTTGAGTACTGTGGAAATTTACGAGAGCGACGTAAATTTTAGAATAGATCCCGGTGGGAAAACATGTTTCTTTGAAAAAGGTAAGGCTGGACAAATATTAGAGGCGCAATACCAAGTTATCGACGGACAACAGGGCGATCTGGATATTAACTTTGACATCGTTGATCCTAACCGTCAGAAACTCGTTTCCGATTACAAAAGGTCTCAAAATTCCATTATAATGGAATTAGAAGTCGACGGTCCATACATGTTCTGTTTGGACAATTCATTCAGCATGATAAACTCCAAGCTCGTATTTGTGTACGTGTTAATTGAAGATAAGAAAGAAGATAAGGAAGTTGAAGTGAGCGTCGTCGAAAATGGAGAGGAGCAAGTGGAAGAAGAAATATTGGAGTGGATGGGAACTTATGACAATGGGGAAGCATATTACATAGAAGTTACTAATATAGTGCATTCTTTGACTCGCACTTTAAACCACGTTGTGAAATCTCGGCACCTTCTCGACATGTATGGAGCAGCAAAAACCCGCGATAATTATCTCGCCTTCAAAGACACCTTTATTGTAGATATGTGGTCATGCTTTCAAATAACTTTCATGATTATAGTAGGTATGGTGCAAGTTTATATGATAAAAAATTTGTTTAAGCATCCCCGTGTGATTTGTGGAAAAGGTTTATATTGAGTTTTAGTCTTGATAGCACTTATATTTAATGCAATAATTATAAATGATCCTAAACATTTGTGTATTTTTTGTGTCTATGCACAAATAGATTCTTATGTTATGAATGTTTAACGACACGGTAGAATGAGACATAAAAATGTTACGATTTTGATGGAAGGAGATAGAGTTACACCTCTGCTATAAAGCCGTAATGGTTAAATTTAGATGGTAATAGGTATGTCTAAAATCTACCAGGTGTGTAAAAAAAATAATAAACCTTTCAATATAAAATATTTTTTGAGAAAGGGCATTACCTGGTAATCCAGCCACGAAGACTTCAGATTTCCCTCTTTTAGGCCCATCAATGTAATACTTCATAAGCCGGAAGCGCATTGTCTCTGATACCACTACAAATTGATTGTCAGGGGATATGGCCACTCCATTGGGAAACCACAACTTATCTAGAAGAACTTTGCTTTGATTTCTAGCAGCATTGTAATAGAATAATCTGGAAAATTATTGGGTTATTAGAAATAATGTGTAAGTAATGTCATAGGTAGGCCAGTGATGCGCTCAATTTTACGATCAGACTACCAATAGTGCAAAGTAAAATTAGCATACAATAAATTGTATCCAGATTTGCTTAACAACTTGCCTTCAAAAAGACAATCAAGGGACCAACTATATAACATGTCCTTCAAAGTAATGTGTCCGTCAAGACCGCTTGAGAGGTATGTGAATAATGACGAAACGTGTACTAAATCACTGTACCCAAATAGTAATAAACTGTACCGAGCATAGATGAAGAGTATTCAGGCATTTGAAAAATATTATGAAGTGTCATACTCAAGCCATTCTGATGTCTGTCAGGTTGGCTTGTGTATTGCCGTATCTTTCAAATGGTTGTGAACTATATTCTGAAATATATATCATAAACTGTACCTAAATAGTACATCAACAAATAATCTTTAGAAAAATAAAACATATGAAATAACTTTAAAAACCGAAAAACAAACTGGTGTATCATCCTCAGCCGAAAGACGTCCACTGCTGGACAGTGGCCTCCCCCAACTGGTGTATAATTATTTCAAATTACGTAACTAAATTTAAGCAATAATTATTATTTGTACAATATATCATACCTTCCAGAAGGGTCTGTAAGTGAGGAGAATGCCCCATCTTTCAAGAGAAATTCACTAGATGAATCTGTCCAATAGAAATCTCCATTTTTGGCCAAAGCTAGGGAATTGAAAATTTTAGTTTGTCGGCCTTCAATCTCTGTCCGTGGTGACACCAACAGCTGCTTCTTATCAGTCTTCAGATCAACTTTCCAAATACCGTAATATGCATCAGCAATGTACATTTGTTTGGTTTTCTCATCTATTTCAAACCCAAGTGGACGTCCACAAATATGTGTCTGTGTAAGGCCAGCTAAAAACAAAAAGTAAATCATGCGAAATTACTAGATTAGAGGCCAATGACTTAATACTGGGTTCAAAGCAAAAATGTGTCACAGAAATCAGGAATTGTAATAACTAAGTAGATCAAATGATATTTTAGACATTTTCTGACATTGCCAAACCTGTATCAAAAATATATTTTAAAGTAACAGGCGCATGTAATACAATAAACTTCAGGCAAATATATCACATTTTAAAGACAATCCTATTTGTCTGACTGAATGTATTTACTTAAATACTTGATATAATTGATTGATTTGTGACTTCTGCAGTGAAGATAGATTTCAGACCTAGTTCAGAACCCTTATTGTCTAACTTCAGTGAGAATGGACTTATCGTGGTTGGTTGGTTGGAGGAAATAAAAATACACATCTACTCGATTGCTAGGACAAACTAACTGGCCCAGCGAGCCTATATTTATATTCAAAAAAGTCTCGCTCGCATGGTGCACTATCTGTATCACTCACACACAATAAACATTGCGTCGCGTTAAACCGATTCTCAGTGGCAATCTAACCGTCGCTACTCGCTGGTGTCTCGTCGTCTTTGTTTGAACAATAGCATGCCGTCCTGCTCGTACAGTATACAGCGCTCTCCAGTGTCTGCTCATATGCGAGCCGGAATGTATGTGTGCTAGCCATAGACTGTATTTAATTACTACGCCATTACTAAATTTAATGAATAGACTTAAATTTTTAAATACCTTTGTAGTTAGACAATAAGGCGCCTGGTCAAGTCAGGAAAAGTCCATTTGCTAACCCTATAAGTCGGCGCTCACTATCTTCCGGTCATGGCACTGAACATCTCCATGTCCGATAGAAAGGTGACATGATCAGAATACAGTGATAATAGGCACATTGCAAGAGACAGGCCCATGGAGGTGGTCCCTAATTGTATTACAATAGGTATTAACTATAGATTACCAGTAATAATCAGATAAAGTGTTAGTGCGCACACACATGCGTTAGTGTTACAATATTATGTCATTGTTGTTGATGTATTACCTTAACTGTGTATCAATATGTATAAGCTAAATGTATGTGTGTGACTGTGGAAACAAATAAAGGCTTTATCTATCTATCTATCTAAAGTAAACTTACAACATGGCTGTCCTATTTGGGTAACAAAAGTGACGTGTCCCCCTGGGGAGATCTTCACCATCTCACCAGTTGCAAGACCAGTATATACCTCCCCATTGTACAGTTGAAAAGCTTCTGGCCCCAATAACTTATCTTTGTACAACTTCTCAGCATTATTTAAATCACCATTGGGTGCTAGTGGCCCAACTCTTGATTGACTTGGTTCAATTCTGTGAAAATATTTGCTTCTTTAAAACATTTTTTTTATTATTATTATATTATTATGGACGAGCAGCATTACTGCTGGTATGTCTGTCAGTGTTGGAAGAGTTCACATTGTTCATTATGTTGTTATTCAGTCACTATTTAAGTCATCACTAGTTTAAAAAAAATTTGTCCAATCAATTCTTGAACGAATTCACTGATTGGGCGGAAACAACCTCTTCCGGCAGCTTATTCCAGGCCTGAACAACACGGTTGCTCAGAAAGTGATGGGCGACATTGATGTCAGCGTGAGTGCGGCTTTTTCGCATTATTAATATGTTATTATCATTTATTCTTTCTTTCCACTGCTGAACAATAGTTACAGCCTTTATTGAACAAAGTGATGAGTAACTTAATTAAAACATACAGTAAAAATAAACAGATTCACTCCAAAACTATGTAAGGTAGAAAACATGTTTGAGGTTCGAACTGATTATTGATTTGATTAGTAAGCAAGTAGCATCTCGATGGGTTTGTTCCTCAATGTCCATTCTTATAAGGATTTGGGCATCTCTTTTTATCACTGCTCAAGTCAAGCTAACTCAGTGGGAGTTATAAGTAGTAGATATTTCATGGATTATCCCATCTACTGACATGAACCAATAATCCATTTTGATTATGGATAGAAAAGCTGATTGTAAATTACTAAAAAAAACCTTATTTATAAATACCATTAAGTATGTGCAATGATATCTGAACCAAGGATTAGTTTCACACCAAATCTAATCAAACTATAAATCAGTCAAAACTTTTGACTCTAGATACCTATAATTTTATATCATCATGGCAATTTCTTATCAGCATGTCTTGATTATTTCATTAGCTCATCACTAAAGGCAATGCAAAAAGAATAAGGAATAAGTTCCATTTAGTATTCAAATTAGTGTAATTTTAATTGGTCAATTGTAATTAGTGTCCAAACTAAAAATAGGTAGTAATAAATATAATAATACTTACTCTATCGACGAAAATGTAGAGTATGGAGGTAGATTAGGTATAAAAACAATGACTGCTGCAAATATTGCAAAGCACAAGACTAATTTGAATAATCGCTTTATAAGTCCAAACAAGAACCCCATTTCGGAATCTGAAAAGAAAATATGTAAGTATTCAACGTTCACTTAAATATATCTGATTCACAATAGGTTTGCATTTGCAACCTCATCCTAGGTTAAAGGTCACTAAGTTGTAAACAGTTCTATGCATACATACAGGACTGACACAAAGTAAACACAATAAATGATAAATGTGGTTATAACTAATTGCTAGAAAGATAAAGACAATTATTTTTTTCAATTAGCTAAAATAAACTACTAGTACAATGAAATAAAATTATTATATTAACATAACTAAAAAAATGGGTCACAGTAGCCTTCCTTTTTGGTACAAGTCATAATCAATTCAGTATATTTCTTGGGTCCCCTAGCACAATTCTCACCCTTCAACAGAGGAAGGATAAAAATTAGGAGCATTAATCTAACCAACCTCACAAAGCCGTAAATACGAATCGCGCAAAGTACACCAACTTCACTTTTGGGTTTTGGCTCCATCATATTTTACACAAATATTGACATTAAATATATGTCAAGTGGAGACTATAATTGCTGTGACAAAGAGTAGACGGGTCATGTAAATATATTACGTGGACAAGTTCATACTTTCACATGATTTTTTTAGGTAGCGAAGCATGAATAATCACTCGAAATTACACTATGCAACAGGAATACAACTGCTTAGACGTAGGTAGCTATCGAAATAGATTTCACTCACCGTCAATCAGTCACAAATCCACTTGTGTTGCGTATATGCATGCGTGCACGAATAATGATGAAAGAAAATTAGCTCATCGGCTTACTTCTGCTGGCAAAAATGAAATGAAGATGAATGTATAAAAAAAATGAAATGGCATTTGACGTTTTTTTTTTGTATTTTTTTTCAACAATGCTGGAAGGTAAAGGAATCCCGGCCCATACAGTCTAGTCATCATTAGAATTCTTCGGTGAAGTTGCAGAATGCTTTACGGAAAAAGCGGTTTATTGTGGGAATCCGAAAGCTTCACTTGTACACCATATCAGTCACTGATTTTGCCATACAATATTCTGCCGTAAATACTAGATACAACGATCGTTGTGCAAAAAAAAAATAATAGGCTATCGATACCATTGATAATTTTACTATTGACGTGCATCACTAACCTTCGGTCTTTTTCTTTTTAATTTGTGCGCCGGCTGCCATTTTGGCTGTGTTTGTTTCGTAGTCGCGGAATAATTTATTTTTGCTAATAATGGGTCACGCAAATATTTGGTACTCTCATCCCCGTCGATACGGACAAGGATCCCGTTCATGGTATGTATTTATGGCGAGATTACTATGCTTGAATAAGATTTATCCATTGGTTAGAACACGTGTTTCAATGGTCATTAATTTTTGCAGTCGAGCATGCTCTAACAGACATGGGCTTATACGGAAATATGGTTTAAACATCTGCCGGCAGTGCTTCAGAGAATATGCTAACGATATTGGATTCAAGAAGGTAAGTCAAACTAATGTAAATCTTATAGCTGACTTCAAGTTTACAAACGTCAAATCTAATGGTAAATTGACGGGTTGTGTGAGATAAGAGTAGACTTATCCTTACAGTTCTTGGGAGTCTACATTCCTAGGTAAATTTAAAGCCTTTTGTATGGTATAATTCCCTGGTGAAAGCCTTTTCCAGATAATAACTGAGATTGTCCTGGCCCACCAGATGGTCAAGTGGTAAATAAATTAAAAAAATACTTGACTTTCATCACCGAATGTCGGCCGCACTTTGCGATGTTTCTATGTTTTAAGCTGAGCATCCAGTGACACTCGTTCGATGTTCGTTTATTACATTGATTTTAAAAAGAAAAAATATAGAAAAGGCGGATGTATATAGGTATATACCACATATCGCCTCCGTGGCTCAATGTAACCAACATACATCTATTTACGAATCAGGTCGCGGGCTCGATCCCCCGCGGCGTACATGTTTAGTACTAGGTTTGGTTGGTGGTAGGGCATTTTAAATGTCCGCCTGGCTAGCTACCACCATTTCAACTAAATTTGCCGCCAAACGGCAATGCTAATATGTCGAATTGTTAGTTCCTCAAATATTTGGGTTTCCGGGTCAGTATGCTTCCACCTTTGGCCTCATCTTCACATAACATCAGATGTGATTTAGGTTAAGTGCTAACCTGTTGTGCATAAAAATGAAAACGTTTTTGTACTAATTATATATATTAAATAACTTTGTTCTGCATTATATGCTTTCGTCACAATCTAGTTCAATCTACTAAAAGGAGTTACACCTATTCTGTCTTCTTTTCTGAATTGTCTTTTTAAATTTCATCTAATTATTAAAAATCTGATGAGGGTGCCCTTTTAATATCCGGGGCTAACATGACTTAGGTCTCTTTTATAGATTTCCTCCTTTCTTACGAAAACGAGATACTAATTTGGAGCCTCTGTAGAGAGACTTAAGTTATGTAGCTAGCCCTGCAGATATGCTTACGCCTTCTCTAAACAGCTGGCGCTGAGCGGAGCAGGCGAAAGTGTATTGGCGACGTCACATCGAGAGCAGCGCAGGGTGACACGTGTACAGTGACGTCCACCTTACCGTGCGGTTCCATTCTGTGTGGCGAAGGCTTTAGTTAAAATTTTGTCACATTTTTTCTCCAACATAATCCTATAACCTACAGAGATATAACTTTCAATATACAAATTTCTCCCCCTCTTTCTGATGTTGAGCAGTCTCCAGTCAGTGTTGATATGAATGAATGGAATATTTCTGACCACTCCAATTGGGATAGCACCATCCCAATTGGGGTGGTCAGACATATTCCAAATGATTGCAACAACATCCACAATCCACCTTTCAAAATATATGGAAAAAGTACATTATGATGTCCGACCTATCCAACTTTAGTTGTAAAATCATAAGTGACGACATCTACTATTGTATTAATAATAGCATTGGATACTACTGGTGGCAATTCTGATGTGGCATCTCCAAACCAATTATAAAGTATTGCTGTCGATTTCTTCCTTGAATAAAAAGACACAATGGAACTAGTTCTAAAACTTATTTTAGTTTATAGAAGTCATATCAGAATTGACACCGTTATCATGTAGCATTCAGATTTATCTAATAATCTTTTTTTTTCATTGTTTCAGCTGGATTAAATGACTAAGAAATAATAAACCTTATGTCTAAGTAAAATATGAGTTTTATTTGGATGACATACTTGAAATTGAGTGTTGTTTTACAGTAACACGTTATAAAGGACATAATTTATCAACAGTTCAGTTGACTGAT
Source organism: Oegoconia quadripuncta (assembly GCA_949316235.1). Taxonomy (NCBI): domain Eukaryota; kingdom Metazoa; phylum Arthropoda; class Insecta; order Lepidoptera; family Autostichidae; genus Oegoconia; species Oegoconia quadripuncta. The sequence continues at coordinate 7,593,506 of OX438759.1, forward strand.
TATTATATCAACAACATATTTAAAATTTTAGTAAATGTTACCATATGATGGGAATTAAGCTGTCACCACTGTGTGCAGTATGTGATAAATCAGATGCGTGTTGCACTCTTTGTTGGAGTGTGACCGGAGTGCAAGTATTAGAGAACGACTTTCAATTAAATCATGGGAGCTATGCAATGGGCAGCTCAGCTGTACATTGGCTGATTCTCTGTAAGCAGTGCTGTCAGTCTGTATTTTGTTGGATTGTCTATTGCAAAAAGAGAAAGGTTTAAAAAGGCGAATCTACCAATGAGGCTGGCATAGTCACCCAGGGTGTACAAAAGCCTCAAATGAAAAATTTTTTTATGTGACTTGCAGGAAGTAGAATAATGTTTTTTCAGGTGTATGTAGATTTCTATGTTATCTCCTGTAGCCTAAACGGCTTGACTGATTTTTAAATGCAAGGTGTAGGTAGATCCATCTTGAACCGGAGAGTGTCATAGAATACATTGCATGATAAAAGTCCAACATAGTGACGCCCGTAAAATATAACATAATTTAAATAAATATCTTTGCACATACACATAGCGCCATCTAGTTCCACACTAAGCTACTAGGCTTGTATTATGGATACCAAATGGTAGATAAAGTACACCAAAACTTATATATACCTGTGTTGTTATTTGTAGTAGTAGGTTTTAGCGTACCTAATTGATCGGAAGTCCATCGCATTGCGTCGAGTTGCGGAACAACTCGACGCAATTTGCGCCTATTATTTGTGTAGTAGTATTAAATACTAGCTTTCCGCCCGCGACTTTGTCCACGTGGAAGATTTCATCAAAATCGGTTCAGCAAAAAATTTGCCTCTATGTCAATCCAAGTCCGCCTTAACCGCCTCCGTGGCTCAATGTAAACAACATTGGGTTTACGATTCGGAGGTCGCGGGTTCGATCCCCAGCGGGGTACATGTTTAAGTACTCGGTTTGGTGGTAGGGCATTTTAAATGTCCGCCTGGCTAGCTACCATCTTATCTAAATCTGCCGTCAAGCAGCAATGTTAATAGCATTGTTGTGTTCCGGTTGTCAAAGATAAGATAGCCAGTCCGGGTCAGTACGCTTCCACCTTCGGCCTCATCTTCACTTATCATCAGGTGTGATTGAGGTCAAGTACAAATCCGTTGTGCATAAAAAAAAATAAAGTCCTAATCTGTCTACCAACCAAATTTCATCCAAATCCGTCCAGCAGTATAGGCGTGAAGAGGTAACAAACATACAATTAACAAACTTTCGCATTTATAACATTAGTTGGGATTTTTTGTTTTCTGATTTCACAAACAAAAATGTTTCAGAACTTTTGTTTGAATAAATCAGACAAGACAGATTAGGAAAATTTTTTCGTTGAACCGATTTTGATGAATGGTCCATGTGAACGAAGTCGCGGGCAGCAGCTAGTACATAGTATATTTAGTTAACGTTAGGTACAGTCGACCTCACATCCGACATTTGGACAGTCTATTCGTTGTATGGGCGCTACGATACTGCAGCTTTCTGCTTATACTGGCAGTGTTACGCTTGACAGTGCAGTCGACTGTACAATGGGTTATGGTTTTTTATTATTTTTAACCCATTGTTAAAATATTTTTTGATGACGTGAATAGTCTGTAAAAAACACTTTTCATGAAACAGAGCAAAATTTAAGTCTATTAGTACTGTATTAATTCTGTGGTCTTGGTTAGATCTAATGAAGCATTGCATTAATGTACCATGTGTGATATAAAGTATTTCGGTGAAACCACTTTTGATTTCCGCATGCTTTTATTAGCTTCACTTGTAACTAACAAATAATCTTGGAAGTCAATGGACAAATGGTATAAAGGATATTTACTTCTAATTGTCGTGTCGAAATGAAACTTGGTATGTATATGTAGTTCGGATGATAATACTTTGTTTTGATATAATAATAATAATAATACAAATCTTTATTTGCCAAGAAAACAATAAAAACTAAAATATAAAATTTGCAATTATGACAAAAAGGTCTGTAGCCACAGCATATGGTCGCTGGGAACCAGCGGCCGCTGATTTTCAGCCACAGCCTGCAGTTATGTACAGTCCACCACACGTTGACCAAGCAAGCATTGTACCTACATTGAACGCTTAACAGATTAACAGGTCCATCGTCGGATTGCAATCCACACAAAAATGCCATTTGGTAGACCGTACATATATCTCTTATATACTAATGGGCTCAAGTGACACACATAAAATAAACAGTTCTTGAGTCAAATTTGATGTATATGAAGAAAGTACACATTAAATCAATAATGACTCTCATATTGGATACTCAACAGCGAAATACGTTACGACGAGTCGCCACAACTTCGGACTGCGGTAACAACAGCCATTCTGAACATCGGGATCTGAATGTAGAAAGCTATATCTCTGCTGCTGCATTTAAGCTGTATCTCTGAGCTAATCTGATATGGAGCCAGGTGGATGGTGGAAGAACTCTTTAGTAGCTACTAGTAAACCCCTCGAGTTTGGGGTCATATGATTCGTTTTGACGAGTTCAATATATTGCACTCAGTGTCGAGGGTCTGATGTTGGAGCCAGGAGGTGGATTGGTATTGGTTGTATGTGTGGCTGTTGCAGGTTATCAGAGATGTATCACATCACTGCGACTGTTACCGATTCGTGTGTGTATTGTGATCGCCACTAACCTACAATTCGTTGCTCTGCTTTGCCTCCTTGATGAATTGCTTTCCTGGCGCCGATAGTTTTATCTCCGGGTGCAGTAAGTGGCTACCCAGGTGAATATTGTTTACGCATCAGGGGGCCACATTCACACAGTAGATGTACAGGAGGTGGATGGTGGAACTCTAGCGTGTTTCGGACACAAACTAAGCAAAGGTTTTTATATTTCATTATTAATTGTGAAATAGCCTGGTACTTTATGTCCAGGGATGATTATCATCTAAATAGTCTGATACTTATTTTATAATAATGCTTTCTTAATAAGTTTCTGTTTTATAGTATCTTTTTTATTGAGGGGACGATTTTGTACATCAACTGGAACCTTATTGAAAAAGCGTATGTACATAACTCTTTGAATGAATTACTGACTTTGCGGAGGCACCGTGACATGCAAGTTTATCTTTATTTCTTGTATTGACCTCGTGTTTATCACAATTTTTCCTTAATGATGCTATATGTTTTTTGACATACTTTAGATTTTCAAAAATGTACTGTGACGAAAAGGTTAGAATGTTGTACCTACTCTTTAAACCTATCTCGGCCCGTATTAATAAACGCGCGAGATAATATTTGTCCTGCTCATTCGCTTCAAGGAAATATACAACTATCCCATTTCACTCCTACGTCGCGCACGACAAACGATGTCATGCTACGTGGGCAGATCGTAATATATATGAAACACGCTTAACAAAAAAATATTTAATTAACCAACTGTACAAAATTACAAAAATATAAAAGCTATTTAATTACAATAATTAATTAAATACTTATGTCTTAATCTTATTAGCTTGTTGTGCTTGCCGCAGACTGCCTATTGTTGACCCGACTGTCTGCAAAGTAAGAGAAAATATACACCAGGGATAGTGTAACAACTTTATGTCAGCAAGGAGATATTTCTTACTGCCCTCTGGATTAGAATTTGTGTGCCTTTCTAACATCGTGTCTCTCCCACACTTACGGAGTGACGTGACGTCAATCTGTCATTTCGTGGTCTCTTCTATTTGGGTTTCATCCGTTCGCGCGATTACAAATGCCAGTTGATTTCGGCCAGGCACTTAGCCAGTTAGCTTTGACTTTGGTAATTGGCACTTAGGCCCGTATTAATAAACCATTTCCAAGATTGAGAATAGTCTTGTGACTGGTCTCAAGTAAACGTGTTGATTAATAAACCTAACTTGAGACCTAAAAACATCTTTGGGGGATATTAGTTGCAACCGCACTTCCTTCCATCAAATAAACATACGATCATAAAAAAAAAAACAAACAAACGGTCAAATTGAGAAGCTCCTCCTTTTTGACGTCTCTTAAAAAATAAGGAATCGCTATGGGTCTTCTGGAAATATTGGTCTTATTCCTTTTAGAGTAGCCATTTTAGATCTGCTGAGTACCTACTGAACTAGTTGTAGAGTAGTACTGTGTGGTTTCCCCACTCAAATGAATAGAACCAACCTGTCCCTCTGAACCTCTCTTCCCGTGGGTGTCGTAAAAGGCAACTAAAGGACTTTCCACTAAAAAAACATCTATAGATTTGCTCGTTTCAACGGCGATGAGCTCACCCCCCCTTTCACGTGTGCATTTCTGTTTATTTCTTAAGATGAAGCGTGGATGTTTGTTTCAATAATTACACTTTTAATGTTTGGAACACCCAAACACTATTGTTTGGGATATTTCTGACCACCCCATTTGGGATTAAGGTCGTGACGTTATGTATGTATGAGTACTGAACAAGTACTTCGCTACCCACTGGTAATCGAGTCCGCACGAATAAGCAACATGAGCCAAGAAAGTCACCTGCGTCACGCCGGCAAGTAGTGCAAGGATGCTGCGCTGCGGAGGTCGGCAATGCTTCTTGCCGCCCTCCGCGCAGCACAAGTTGGGGAAGCAGTCCACGCTGGAGCTACAGCGCTGCGGAAACACGTCATACTTCGGCGGCGGTGTGCACTGGAGATATTGCTCGAACATCCGCACAGCTGAAATGAGTAAATTAATGAGAAGGAACAGAGACCTATAGTAATTATCTAATCTGTGCCTATAGATACTAGGATATAATGTTTGAAACTCATCAGAGAGCATAGGTAGGTACATCCAGCTAGCAGTCCCAGTCCGCGTCCCAGCACATGCATTTACATAATTGAATCAAGCGTTGTGTCATTTGACGGTCGCGTGTATAGCCTATTCACATAATTATATTTAAATTAAAAAATAAATAAAAAACTTGGAAAGAATATCGAGTGTCAAATAATTTCGTCGCGGTCGTCTCGTTACCCCGACAGTTGCATATTACCAATCTCCAGTCGGCGCGTGCGTCAATGATGATTTGGAAAAAATAAAGACTACCTAATATAACATAACTTCTATTTCACGTACCTAATAGGCCTTATTTTTTTCCTTACGCTAAAAAAACTCATCCGGTATAAGGCTCGGTCGGACACGTTATGGATTGTATCTACAGAGATATAGTCACTATCTAGTCAACATTTTTTGGAATTTGTAACCTACTATTAATTCAAAATTTAGGAAATCCCCGAATGATTATTTCATCCCGATAAACTAACTATTACAAGCTCAATATCTTCAAAACGGTTTCCGATTTACAACAATTAAATATGGAAACATCTTGCACCTTTCGAAAATACCGTTTTCAAATTGATTAAGCAGTGGCGCTATAATTAATGCCATGGACAAACAAGCTTCAAACTTATTACACCTCTTCGAGTCGGGAGTTAAGTTCTCAATATACTACCTACCTACAGTATGCCTGGCTACCGAATCGACCTGGAAGACTGTGTGTCTATATAAATATCTTTGCATATACGCACAGCGCCATCTAGTTTCATACTAAACAACTAGACTTGTATTATAGATACCAGCAGGGCTACTACAACTTAGTGCGGCTCGAGAGACATGAGAGTCGCGTGCGACATAGCCTACATCTATCAAAGCCGATTGGCGGTAAAGTTGACAGCTCTCAAGCGACAGCCAATCAGCTGCAAGAGACAGACTATGTCGCTCGCGACTTTTTCTCACTCGAATCGTTCTAAATTGTAGTAGCCTTGCAGATGGTTGATAAACTACAAAAATACATTTTCTGTATGTTGGTTGGACAGTTCGGGCATCTATACAATACACCCCTAATATCTTTTTTATGCACAACATGTTAGCATTTGACCTCAATCACACCTGATGTTAAGTGAAGATGTGGCCGAATGGTAGAAGTGTACTGACCCGGAAACCCCATCTTATTTGGGGGACTGTCTTATCTCTGACAACCGGAACACAACAATGTTAGTGCTGTTTGGCGTCAGGCTTATAGATAAGATGGTACGTAGCTAGCTAGGCGGACATTTAAAATGCGCTACCACTAACCAAACCAAATATATACCCCGCTGGGGATCGAACCCGCGACCTCCGATTCGTAAACCCTATGTTGTTTACATTGAGCCACGGAGGCGGTTAATAGGCAGAGGCTCTCTTGAAATTTTGATATAACGATATTCTTTATTGCATCAAAACATTACACATAACAGATTATTAACGATAGGTCATGTACAAAGGTGGACTTATGACAATATGACTTTGAAAATGACGGAAAAAATCGTGTGTCGGAAAAGTCGTGCACGTTCTCATTTAGGTGCATGATGTTCCCTGACCCGAAATGCTGTAAAGCGTGCCAATCCCAGAAAGTTCCTTTTCCAAAATATCCCAGTGTAGGAAACGCCTACCTGTGATTATACTTACGTCCATCAATCTGGTTAGCGATGGGCACAAGGTCGAGCCTCGCCCTCGCTGTGCGGCAATACGACCGCGTGCCGTCGGGACAGCACAGCCGCGGCCAGCAGTCCGCGTCCGTCTTGCACGATTGCACTTCAAACAGCAGCTCGCCGAGCGGTGTGGAGGGACACTCTCGAGGTATCACGCCGAGCAGTGCTGTAACAAACGGTGCTGGCTTGTACCCTAGTGGCCACAATTCATTTTTCGTGTAGGTCAGAATGGCGTGTGGACCTTCGCAGAAATTGACGTGTAGCATATGAAAGGAATATAATCGGCAATGTACTAGTATATACCTTTATTAAAAAATTAATATACGCCCATGAAATGTGCGCCATCCTGACTGTCAGAAAAGCGGGTGTTTTCTGAAATTGAATATAAATAGATATTTAAGCTATATTTACCTAAATATGTACTCACTACATTGTTATCATATGCATTGTATAAATTTTTAGAAATAGAGTACAACATTATGAGACATACGTTGATGATTTTTCGGTGCGGATGTCGGTCGCGGCGCCGGCACTCCCTTCACGCAGCGACTTTCGCAGCAGACCTGATCCGGGCCACTGGACGCCCTGCACTGGCCGTTGTTCTCGCAGGGAATGGGGAAGAGAAGCACTGGCGCGAGGCCCGCCTTCGGGCACACCAACTTTTGCGTCTTGCCTGCGTTCGCACCAACATTTTACACTCATAATGGGGTGACAGACATATTAATTTAGTTTTCAACATTGCATTCGAAAGAAGCGTTTCCATATTCTTAGAAATTCTTAAAATTCTTTTCTAGTAAGTATATCTACCTACAAAATGACTACAAAGCGTACCTAACTACTACTTATCAATTTTTGTAAACATGCAGGCGTACGCATGTCAAATCTCACCAGAAAAACGTGGCTGAATTTTGTGCGCGTAATAGACGTCTTCTGTCGTGCCGTGTCGTATCAGGAAGTCAAAGAAAAGGCGTAATGTAGAGAAGTGTGGGAAGGACTCCACCGACAAGAGCATAGCTCTTAAATATAAGAGAGAGAGATTAGGCGTCTTTAAAGGAAGTAGTCTGGCTGTGCTTTTTCTGCCAAGAACCACATCTCCAACAACAATGCTGTTAACCGTAGTATAAATAATACACTGTTTGCTAAACTAATGTGTTTGTGGACATTTAAAATTGAATGCAATTAAAGGAATCGAACCTGTGCCTCTGGTGTCTCCTCATTGAGCCAAGGAGGTGGTTTAAAGAGAGGTAGAGTCGCGTATATGTCTGAATGAATACGTTACGTTACCTATTATATCAGTGTCTGCAATAAAACCGGACCCAGTTCAATACCAGCGTATCGGTGAATAACCTTGTTTTATTTTGTAATCATATGATATATCTGAGATGTTGTAATACAAATTTAATAATACATTTTACAGTTTATCTATCTAATCATGCTCTATCATCTCTTTCTTCAAGTAATTTGTCGGGAATGTTGTTTATTTGTTAATGCTTAATGTAGGTAGGTACTTCAGGTTATGCAATTAAAGATTTTAAATGTAACAATAATATATTAGGTAAAAGTAAGTATAGGTAAATCAAGTTAAAAAATTCCCCAGGGAAAATACGGTAAAAAACTAGCTTAGCTAGTATTAGAGATGTACTTTTGAATAATTAAGCCAAAAAAACTTTTTAGAAAACCCTATTTTTAATTTGTATCTTAATAACAATAAATACTGACTGATATTTAATCAGATAGACTTGTTAAACATTATTGATGGATAAAAAATAGCATGTTTTAGCTGAAAATGTCGTCGAGCTTCATTGCTTAAGAAACAAAAATTAGAACGAATATTTTGTTACGATAATTTCCCTTTTCTTTGAAATACCCATCAATTGAGCATTTTTTTTAAGAAACACATTTTTCAAGTTTAGCTTGTTTAGTTACTTTAGTACTTGCGTTTCTTACAAATGCTTAATTTTTAGCAATTGTTACTACATTTACAACACTTTATTTTTTTTTAGTTTTTCCGAGGTAAAACCGTATTTTCCCTGGACTAAAACTTCATCTGTAGGCAGGTAATATGTTGATATGGCATTCAATTTAGGTTTCAAATTGTTTTTCTTCACTTTACTGGCAAAACACACATAAATGTTTCTCTTATCATGATTCATCCATCTACTTGTAGGTATACTATTCTGGTAGTTCCAATCAGGTATATCGCCCAAGTGCCACAGTCAAAATTTTATTTCAATTAACCCTAACTACCAGTTTTTCAATTAGGTAATAAGAGGTTATCGTGAGTTTTGATAAACTTAGTCTATTTACTTGTTTTTGTGGATGTCTTCTTCTGCGCGGTGGGCAGCGTCGTCTGGATGGGCAGCAGCTGCAGGAAGGGGCGCGGCGCCTCCGTCGGCCTCTTGGTAGTTGTGGTGGTTGAGCTGGTGGTACTCGGAGTCGTTGTAGTTGAGGTCGTGGTACTGGTAGTTGTGCTACTGCTTGTGCTTGTGCTACCTATGCTACTGCTCTGCTGGTCGGCTCTACAATAGGAAACCACCGCTCTCTCATCTAACAATCTGTTTTGTTTGATTTTCGAAGTAGGTTACCTATTACGGTGGTCGCATAAAATAATTAACTTTTGTTGGTAAATCAGTACTTATTACATGATGAATGTTATTATTTTGTAATAGGTAGATTCGATGTTTTAGATGGAGTTTAGATGTCTCTGAACTATCTAGTATGCAATCGTACGTAGGTACTCGTTTATTTAGATGCACATTAAAGAACAGATGGCAGCAATAGATATCAAGAACAGTAGGTACGTTGGTGTCTTAGCTTGCATATAGTATAAAGATCCGGTTTTCCTTTTATCATGCTCGAAATGAAGAACGACAAGAAATATAAGATAGGTAGGTATAGGAACCTCTTTGTACCAACCGAAACAGAACACTAGGTTGAAATGAATTCTAGTTTGATATGTGCATTTTATTCTGTAAAATGTTTTAGAACTACACAGGTATGGGTACTGTATTTTATGTAACAGATCCATTTTGTTGTTAATAAGGAAATATTACGTAGAAACCAGACCGCGTGAAAGCGTACAGGTGGAGTTAGAGCAAAAGCGTTAATTATCAATAGCAGATATAGGTACATATAAAAAATGCTTTAGTAGTACGCAAAACTCTATGTAAAAATTATTAAAAATTAAATTGTCGTGCTGCAAGACCGGACGGCCTTAACCCATGCCTTACACCTAACCTCTCACTTTAATAGGAAGTAGTTGTTTATTACCGGTTTAAATATTTAGCTATTAATATTTTGCGTACACACTACTGTAAGTTACGGGTTGCGCCATATCTGTCACACATGTTTGCAATACATGTCAATTAAACTATTCAAAGAGAACTAAATTTAGGCTACGAGGCTAAAAGGCAAGGCTGTCCAGTAACTACAGTAGGTTTATTAAAATTTATAATAATACACACAGATAAATATTAATAGCATTGATACCAATTTTTCTAGCACAGCAAGCATGAACTTACTCATTTTCTCCAGTGGCGCCCTTATAGGATAAATTAAGATTTCCTTTTAAATACAGAATAAAGCCAAATAATCGATTTGACCTGCATTCGAGAAACATAACAGCTAATTATTAGTAATACATAAATAGCTTAAATTACAGTCATTTTAGAGATTTATAAATTATTGATCAAAACGGTCACTTCCTTTCTAGTCGTGAATTCTGGAAAATAACCCCCATCAAAGCTCTTTAGGCTTTCTTTATAATAAAAAACATTGCTTTTGGGCTTCTGGAGTGCAGGTAAGAGTGATTTTTTGATTTATTCTGTAGTTAAAAAGAAATCTTAACTTATCCAAAGAGGACGCCAATGGACGGAATAAAGCCTCTTAATTAAAAAAAGACCTTCGTGTAGGTGGGTACACATGTTGGATATTTTCGAACATCTTAAAATATATATTGGAAAGTAGGTAGGTAACCTACCTACTGTAAAATGGAAGAACGAGATAGCCAGAGTAGCCAGTGAAATTACATTTAATTCTTGTGCGGTAGAAAGGTATATAGTATACAGGTAGTCTCCTACTGCAGAAAGTACCTATTGCATACCTAAAAGTACAGTAAGTCGGTAACCTACTTGTAGTCAATATAACGGTGTTCAAAAAAATTTTAATATTTTAACTGGGCTAATTTTAATATGTATCATCATCTTTCTCAGTCGACGTTCACCCAAAGCTAGGTACAAGCATCTTCTCTATTACGCAGATTCTTACTGAGTTGCACAACACAATATAATTATGAAGTCGATTAATACCTACCTACTACAAAAATGAAAACTTTTACGAGGAAAAGTCAATGGAAATTAAAAGCGGTAGATGATTATTGACAACCGTTTGGCGTAGAGGATAGTGACCCTGTCAGGGAAATTAACGGTTGCGGCTTCGAATCCCGCGACGGGTAAATGTTTGTGTGATGAATAACGAAAATTTATTCCCGAGTCATGGATGTTTAAATATTTATGGTTATCCGTTATCTAGGATCCATAGCACAAGCTTTGTTTAGTTTGGGACTGAATGATTGGTGTGTCTGAAATATTTATTATTATTTATTATATTATGATTATTACTTTCTTAAGGTAGTTAGATCTTGGTTAGTAACAGTATTTCCATTTCTACTGATTTTTGATGCTTGTTCTTTGTTGTTGTTTGAGTACCCGACCATGGCATGCAATCAGGTGTTGTATGCGGAAATTCATTGAAAGCTCATTTGTAAAACTTTCATAGCTAATGAAATTCAATTTATTATAAAAAGTTCAAGGCAGTATGACAGCCGGTTTTGATTATTAGATATTGCGTGGAAACAAAAGTTATTATAGTTCGGTTTAATTATATAGGTACAAAAAGTAAGTACCTATATAGCATAATGTAATATTGAATGATATTTTATATTTTGGTTACGAAAGTAACAGTAACAGGATAGTCGGGTCAGCAGTATTAATTGAAATAAGTCCTACAATAACAACAACAACAACCAATCGCGCTATTTTAAACGGTTTTACCGTTCGAAGGGAACGTTTTTGGTTTTGGTTTAGCTTTAGTTTAGCTAATGTAAAAATTGGTATCGTGCTTTTTTGTGAACGATTATGTCGTTGACGTTATCAAAGTAAAACCAAACCCAAAATGTTTAGAGTTAACCACGAGTGTTAAAAAAAACTAGGTTAATTTCCGTTCAAATGATTAGCGCGATGCGAAATGAGCTTTTGGTCATCGTTCAAACTTAGCGCGATCGGCCTCCGGGTCTGTAAACTAAAATATCTTCATATATATAAAAAATAGGGCATATTAGGTAAGTGAAATAGAAGGTATTGGCATTGGTAGTTACATTTTTGCTTTTTTTCAAAGCCATAATCGAATATAGCGTTGTGTTATTTAACAGTCGCGTTTGTAGCTTATTCCACATAATTACACCATTAAAAAAAAATTAAAAAATACTTGGTTAAAATGTGAGTTCCAAATAAATTTCGCTTGATAGGAACCCCACGTATCTCGCCAGTCGCAGTCTTGTATTAAGACCAACCGAATACAAGACCTGGGAAATAAGTATCCCGTCGTTCTCTTCTCTACTGAATCTTCATGTGTGTGAGCTTGATATTAGGAAGTAATTTGAAATCATAGTTATTAAAACAAGGAAATATAACAAACTACTCACTTGCGCAAGAGAAGCTTAAATCCGTATCAGAAAGAAAGCGAATCAACTTTGGAATCCTTAATGATGTGGGGTAGGACTACCTACTACGGTTGATTATGACGTTCGGCTATAAATACTGCACCCCGTTTTTACCGATCCAATATTAGACCATCCAGCTTTCCATTAATCCATCATTTACTAATTTCCTTGTATTACCACACTCTTTGTATTTGATTGATTTATTGGGTATTTTCAGCTAAACCTTAAATGCACCACGCTTAGGTAAATCTTAAACAATGGTTACCTACCTACTTAAACAGTGGTTGATATAATATATCTACATCCATCCCTTATGTTTAGGAAGTCAGAATGTTATTAGGACCTACTTGCTGTTCGATATAATGTTCTTGTCATTACGATACATTAATATTTATTCTTTTGTAATAATTAAGTAACAAATAACCTCCTATTGCCTAATTAAAGGACGTTCTAGAGTTCCTTCCGTCCGTGCACATATCATATCCTCACCAATTACTTGCAATTATTTGAATTAATTAGATAAAATGTAACTATAAGTGCAGTTACGTTATTATTTTAACGAGAGCGAGTCATGGTCAATCGTTTAAAATATTACGTGTAAAAAGAACTTTAGCAATCAATAGTAATTTACCTATTCCGCAGTTCATAGATAGTTGTGGCCTAACAATACATATTTGTGAACATTAATGTTTCATTTAGTTATGTAGAGGTTTGCAAGAGCAGTATTTTGTTGCAAAGATTTGATTTCTGTCTATGAGGAAACTACTTATCTTTTCTCAGGCGATAACGATATGATTTTAAATTTTAATTTCTCTATCTAACAAAGAAATTAATAGACAATTATGCAATGTAAAATTCTAATTAGTTTTTTGTATTTCATTTCACGGTATGTTTCTATTATAAATTATTGCTGGAGATCTAACTCAAAAGGGCCTTCCTAAGTCTAAGGCCATACCCATTAGGATCGGTTTACCTACTGATTTTTGTACACTCGTATTTGAGTTGATGTTGAAATACTATAGAAAATTCATTCGAATCTCCAAAACCCGTACTCAGAAGCAATAGTTACTAATAAAACTAACCGTATGGCGGCCGTGGGCTTGACTCCCTTGGTGCAAAATCCCTTGCAGCAGAGATGCTGCGTGCCCATCACTCTGCACTCTGCGTGCTTTCGACAAGGCAAAGGAAACAGATCCAGCCAGCCGCTGGTCGTGCGTACCGCCGGACACACCACAGACTGTGCATCAACTGTAACAAACAAGAGAAAGTCATGGTTTCTTATTTATTGTTGGAAAAAAACGTAAAATCACTTATTGCAATTGTTCCAACAGCAACTCTGAGAAAGCACGATAATTTTTTTGATAAACTCACCTAAAAAAATGTATTTAATGGAAAAATGAAAAATGTGACATAGAATACAATTTTGATATATATTTAGTACTTATATTGTTAACCAAATTCTGTTCCTAGATTATGTACGTATAGTAGTATACTTTGAAATACTTGAAAATAATGTTACGGTTAAAATGCGTTTATTTAAACCGTATAGGTATACACGTATCTGCTCCTTGGATCTAAGTAATCATTTTAGTGTAAATAATTTATATGGCTATGGTTTCTAGTGGAAAGTTGTTGGTAATCAGGAGTGGAGACACCGGTAAACAGGAATTACACGAATTAAATTTCATATATAATAGACTTTTAATAAAATATTGAAAAAAAGAAAAATGTGACATATTATGTACGTATATACGTACATAATCTAAAGAATAAAATTTGGTTAACAATATCATCATCTGATTTAAGAGCCATGCTCTTGTCGGTGTTAACAATATAAGTACTAAATATATATCAAAAATTGTATTCTATGTCACATTTCCCTTTTTTTCAAAATACATTTTTTAGGTTTTTTTTTTAATAAAACCTCCGTTATAAATCTGAACGCTCGCTTGGTCTGAGATTGCTTCAGTATTTACCACAGATACCTAGACCTTATTACGCCTAGACCTCACACAATGACATTGTCACGCATATCCTATTGTTAAAACGTTAATTGACTTTAGAAAGTTTTCGTCCACTATTTTATTTTAAAAACCTGACAATAAAATTATGAAATATGGTTGTAACCCAAGAGGTGGAGCTACCGGAATTTTCGGCATTAACAGTACAAGAAATAAATTTGACGACGCAGACGTTGATGGCGGCTGCACCCTATGTGGGTAAAGCCTGCGAGGGAGTCAACAATGAATTCATACTCTGTCGGCAAGAGAACGATGACCCGCGCCCATGCATTGCTCTCGGGAAATTAGTCACCTCCTGCGCACTTCAGGCATTTCAGAAGATAAAGTGCGAGTGCCTTCACGAATTTAATCAGTACGCCAACTGCCTCGACAAGAGCTCCGGCAGCTACGAAGTGAAGTTTTGCAGAAAAACTCAGGCAGTTTTCGACAAGTGCATGAAAGATAAGTTGTGTATGGACCGGCCGCATTGGGGGCACTTCACGCGGGGGCGGATCCATAAGAGCGGGTGCACGAAACCGCCGCCGGCACCTCCGTGCCCGTGTCAGCCCGCGGTGCCAGACCCCACGCCCTCCCTCCCCGACTGCAAGCCTCGCCAACCCGCGCGGTTTACAAGTCGCTTCTACTGGATGACTGAGTAACTCAATATCTTAAATGTTTTATATTTCATCTTTTTTTGTTTAACACTTTTATTACGGATCATATTTACATAAATTACCTCATACAAAAATGAATTTATGGGATTTCTGCCAACCACCTTTAGAATAGGTAAATGAGGTTGTTTTTATGTGAATATCTAATTGTAAAATTAATTATAATTACCTACTTATGTAAAATTGCCTGCAGGCAATCTAATAGAAGGTAGTTACATTATAATACTTAGTTGAATGATTGTTTTTGTCGGTTGCGTGAACAGTTGTGTCACACAAGTAGTAATCCTACTTAAGTAGGTATGACGTTATTGCTTCCAACGTGCCAAAATATACATATTTATATTACTGGGCATTGTTTTCTTGACATTTAGCTGTATCATAATAATGTAAGAGTACCTACCAGTTGCTATTAAAATATCATATTAAGATTTTATTCACTTTCTATTCTAATACTCATTAAATCGGTACCATATTGGTAGCAACATGATCTTTAATTGGCGTTGTTTTTATATAAGAATATGTAACAACAATGTACAATTGATTGTGTAATCAATATTCAACGTGGCTTCGTAAAGTATCTTTCTGGATCATATAAAAGGCAAATAAGAATTATTTTTTAAAAAGAACACTGATTTTGAAGCTTTCGAGGTGAAGGTTGCATTCTCATTGTCTGCGAACGACTTGAGCCGCCAGATCGTCGTGACGATTCCGAAATAATTTCTTTACGATTTGACCTTATTGGACATTGTTTAAATTGACCTTCGTTTTTATTGAAACAGAAGAGATGAACTAATTCATGCCCTAAAATCTAAATATATTCTTAACAGTTTTGTACATTAAACCTATTATTAAAATTTTTATTTCGTAATTTACAAAAATTACATAGGGTAGTGAGTGGCACCAGAAGATGAACAATTATGCGATAACAGTGACTTTAGATATTTTTTTTTTCGAAACTCTGTAACATAACGCTTTGTAATATTTATTTTTAATTTTCTAATATGGTTACGAAGGAACGGATAATTATTGAAAATTACTAATTTGACCCAGGATTTTGTAAAAAAACATTCAATAAAAAGTAGCACGATTTTCCCAAAAGATGAACACTGCGCCCCAATTATGAACATTTTGAGCCCAAATGTTGAACGAATGGAAAAATTGCTATTATACGGTGTGACAGTTAGAATAACTGAGAACGAATACCATCAGTTGAAAAATTAAAAAACATTTATTAATAACTTGAAAAAAGTTTACAGTTTAAGCACTTAATGCAATCAATATGCATTACGAAAATAGGTAACATTATATTCCAATAACTTGAAATTGAATATTTAGGTAATAGCTTACTTTTATTTAAGTCTTATTTGTTATCACATTATTAATTAGGAACATATTTTATTCAAAACTAAACAGTCTTTAAATAATTTTGGTCTTTTAAACTAAGTGTTACATAAACCTCCTTCTTACATGAATAAATATCCAATAGCCAATTTAAGATGATGAAAGAATATAAAATCATAAATTTGATCTTAGTACTTGCGAATATTCATGATATCTATTTTTATTCGCACGTACTAAGATTAAATTGAGAGTTAATGAAGGTAATCATGCCCCTTCTACCAACTTGGGGAGTTGGCAATATTTCTTTAACGGCTATGACCGAAACTTCTGTAATATCGACTGTAGGAGGTTCAATAAAATATGTAAAATTATCAAATTTGCTAGCTTTTCTTCTCAAACATTTAACTTTTATGCAATTGTTATCATAATCACGCATAACTACTTGACCGACATAGTACCGGTCTCTTTTATTAGTATGGAATTCCACAACTACGTAAGCTCCAAAATTAATTTCCTCCTTGTCTATCCTATAGTTAACATCTTTGGTGGCGATAACGTTTTCAGCCTCTAGTGTAGCTTTTAGTGAGTTCTTAGAAATACGTTCTTTGCTTGAAATCATGTCATTCTCCAGAGCATTTTTAGGAGAGCCCCTAGATATATGCTCGGTGGCTATGAGTGTTTCAGTCTCTAATGAAACTTTAGCCGAGGCTTTAGAAATACGTCCTTTACATTTTCTTCCACTTTCTTTCTTTTCCTTTACATTTTTGTCTTTTTCAGCTTTCTTAATTTCTCGTTGTATTTTTCTGTTAATTGTCTCTTCTGCTTTGGTTTTCTTTTCACTTTCCTTCTTTTCCAAGTAGTCTTTGAACTTTTTAGATGTTATAGCCAGAGGCATTGGAGACTTTGAGTATTTTCGTTTATTGCACTTTTTGTTTTCAGGAAGTCTCAACAAGTCATCAATTTTAATGGTCTTTGCATCAGATATACTTGAAATTGTAGAATTACTTTCCAGAGGTTCCTCGTAATTATTTTGATATTTTTTTAAAGGTAAGTCAGTGTTTTGATTAGTTTCTGAACTATCTTTAGTATACCAAGGTAAAGGAATTACGGTTTTCGATAATACAGGTGTAGAAGTTATTGTTGGATTTGACCAAGGTATAATAGATGAACTCAATGACACCGGAGTTGTGGTTTGAAAAATGTGAATAGGAGAATATAGAATAGAATAGAATAGAATAGAATAGCTTTATTCACTGAAGACACATGATACACTTACTTAGATTATACTATTTTAAAATAACAACTAGGAAGTTTACATGGTGTGCCCTGTGTCAGGCCAGTGAAAAGGGATCTGGCTCAGCATAATGCTGCGGATGAAACCCACAGCGCTGATCATTCTGCCAGAGCCTTAAAAGTAAGAGATTATGAACGCATCTCGCGCATCCCAACCAATTAAAATAATAAAAAAAATTCGACATTCACTGTGTTAATCTTAAAATACAAAATATACACTATTGACGACTTTTATGCTTAGTACATCATCACATTTCTGGTCAACTCATATGTCTGACATCAAGTTCATTCCTGCGAAAGTGGGTCAAATGTATCTAATTTCAAGTTAGAACTTTATTAAATAGCATAATAAATACACAGGCTGACAACATAATTGATTAAATAAATATGCATAAACAACAAGACACATAAATAAAGTATAGTGTTACATGTATATATTTATCTATATATATATAATACATATATTATTTTAGGCAGCCTTTCCTCACTCGCGTTTTTGTGCTTCCAATACGTGATTCCGGAACTTCTTTTTAAACCCAGCTTTTGAATGAATGCCACGCAATGGCGGTGGGAGATCATTCCAACACTTCGACGCGAGGTATCGGAAACTGCCACGAAATGCTGCTGTTTTGTGCTTAGGTATCTTAAACACATACGAACACGCTCTGGTTCCATATTCTTGTCGAGCATAGCGCCATTCAAGCTTTTTGTATAGATACTCAGGACGGTGGGTCTTTAGAATATCAAATAATAGACACGCAATATGCAGCTTCTGCCGTCCTTCCATCTTCACAATGTTTGACATATTAAGGTATGGTGTCACGTGAGTTCTGGGAGGTATATGAAAGCAGAACCTGGCGCAAGCATTTTGCACCCTCTGGATTAGACGCTGTGACTTCTGAAACAGACATGGGCCATATACAGGTAAGCAATAGTTTAGCTTTGACAGGATGATAGCCTCGCACAGTTTGACACGATTTTCCACGCTGAGGAATGGTCTGACCCTATACAAAACTTTTAGTCTGTAAAAGCAATTACGAGTTAATTCAACAACGTGACCCTCAAAGCGCAGACAACTGTCGAAGAGCAAACCAAGATTCCTAGCTTCTGAGACCTGCTCTATGGCTACTCCATTTATGTTAACATTCAGAGCATGGGAACTAATTCTTTGCACCTTATGTCTTGTACCAATTACCAAATATTTTGATTTAGCGGGATTAAGCACCAAGGTATTTCGTACTGACCATGAGTGCACACGACCAAGATCCTCCATAATGTAGTGAATGTCCCTATCTACGTCATTCATATCGACTGGAGCATAAACTTGTACGTCATCAGCATAGATGTGGTATTCACAGTTTCTGAAGCATTTTTTTATATCGGCAGAGTAGATAATGAATAGCAACGGCCCCAAGATAGAACCCTGCGGCACACCTCTAGTAACTGACAGGAGATCTGAGGCAAGACTCTTACCATCAGCCTTGGTAATGACCACCTGCTGAAATCGATCCTCAAGATAGCTACGAAAGAAGGAAACAGCTGTATCACCAAATCCGTAGTATGATAGTTTCGATAGTAGTAAAGACAAATTTATAGAATCAAATGCGCGAGAAAAATCTAATAGGGTGAGGACAGTAGCTTTACCATTATCCAAATTCGATAGTATGTTGTCTACAACGTCCAAGAGTGCAGTGGTGGTACTACGGCCCTTCCTAAAGCCCGATTGCAGTTCAGGGAATATATTATTTGATTCACAGTATTTCACCACTTGAAAACTAACTACCTTCTCAAATCATTATTCATTCAAATTCAAAGAATCATTATTTACTGTTTCAGACGCACTTGGTACATAACACGGCGAAGATTCAACACGTTCTGCGAAATCTACCATTATTTGTATGTCATTGTTCTCAGCGTTTTCACAAATGTTATGCTCGCCCAATAAAACCGAGACTCCCTCTATTTCTAAAGGCATATTTTCAATGTCCATAAGCCCTTCAACTACTGCATTTGTATCGAGAGTCAAATCTTCAACTTCTTGTGTGGCATTTATAGTCAAGGCGGGATCAATAGTTTGTAGTCGCGACGAGTTCACCGTAGAATCATCAATATTAGAGGATTTTGACAAAGACGTGCTTATATTTTCCACTTTATTTTTACATTTGTTCCAAAGTTTAAAAAGAGGACTTTTAATATTCTTTTTGTTTCTTCTACATTCATTGTATTTGTTTAATGCTGTTTTGGTAATGCTTTTCTCAATAACGTTAATAGTTGTGATATAATCTTGTATAGATATAGCTTTATCAATGTCTTCTCTTCTATTTGACAAACACTTTGTATAGTTGACAGCATCTGTGTTAAAGGGAAAAATGCCACAAGCTTTAAATGCATTCCTTATTATAGCTTTTGTAATGGAGTTTTCCAACGACTGTGAAAACACTTTTGCAAAGTTTGATCTTGTTATCTGAACATTTTGCTTTAGTTTAAATTTCCTTACCGCAGCTTTCCATGCTGCTTTAAGAGGTCCGAATATACCCACATCACAAGGTTGAAGTATATGCGTTGTGTTGGGAAGAAGACAATACAGAATAATTTTGTGTGTAAC
The DNA here is from genome assembly GCA_949316235.1 of Oegoconia quadripuncta. Lineage (NCBI taxonomy): Eukaryota > Metazoa > Arthropoda > Insecta > Lepidoptera > Autostichidae > Oegoconia > Oegoconia quadripuncta. Next base: position 7,613,628 of record OX438759.1, read on the forward strand.
GCAAAATTCGTGCAACTCCATATTTATATGACTTTTGTGGCCATCAACAAGAAGCAGTATTGGCAAAGAAATTTCGTTTTTCTGTAGCCAAGGCACAAAGATCTCTTTGATATAACCTAAGAATGTTTGGCCAGTCATCCAACCGGATTCTGATCGTCCAATACCCCAGTCGTCTGGAACTGATTGAGCTATTTCCTTAGATATTCTTTGCAATGGGTATACTATAAAAGGTGGAACTGTTTTCCCGCTAGCTGAGAAGTTGCATAATACTGTAATGCTTTGTTTCTCCTGACCAGAAGCAACATCATACATCGCACGAAAGTTCTTGGGAGCAAGAATCACTCCAGTTTTTGGGCAAAGCTGTACACCTGTCTCATCTAGGTTGAAAATGCGATCAGAATGATTAAATATGTCTTCATGGTTTTCCTGAATAAGATATTGAAGTAATCCGTCAAACCAATTTCTTATCATAGGCTCGGTAATATTCGCTCTTGCTTTGGAAATTACTTCTGCGTGCCGTTTTGTTACTTCAGGATGTCGGTTTAAAAAGAGACGCATCCACTTTTTACCAGGTTTTCTGTTATCCTCACTTTGGCTTTGTAAAAGTGGTACCACGGTCTCTCTAACATCGTCCGTATTAAGGGGGAATCCTACTTTTGCCATATTTAATATCCATGTTGCTATTTTATTTTCATTATCATTGGATATTAGCGTTAGTGGTCCCTTTTTGCATTGCAGAGCGGTTTTCCCATGAACTTTATTATGCAAAGTACCTTTTGGAATTTGAAATTGTTTACTAGCTTGAGATAAAGATATAGTTTTTTCTTTAACCATCCGTACGGCTTCTTCAAGTAAGCTCTGACTATACTGTTTTTCTTTTCCGCGGTGTGTGGACGACATCTGCAAAAAGATGTATCAAGAAGTACATTAGAGATACTGCAACAGATTTGGATAAGTCAGGGGCAACAAAAATTTCCACATTTCACCATTCGAAATATACAGAAGTGCACACGTAACAGGGGGTGAGCCCATCGCCATTGAAACTTGTAAATCTATAGATGTTTAATTAGTCCCTTAGTGACCTTTTACTACATCCACGGGAGGAGAGGGGTTGGTCCATTTTTTTATGTGCCGGAAACCATATGGCACATAAGTAATACTAAACGTGTTCACATTTTGAAACCGTATCCAAAACAAGAACGAGTTATTGTGACTAGTTCATGTTTTGGGCAAACGACCCTTTTATTGAACGAACAAAATAACTTTATTGTTCAGGTATTGGTCTCAATATCCAAAACCTGAACCATCGAAAATTATATATTCAAATTCTAGGCGTCAACCTAAAAGTTGAACAGCACCAGTTACCATACAAATTTATATATTTAAAACAATCAAAACCTTTTGAAATATCCTGTTCAACTATTGGTTGGTAGCTTACTAGTAACACAAATATACGTTTGAGTAATAAAATAGCTTTGTGTATGAATTAGATGATGGTATAAAATCAAATTGTTTTATAACATTGTGCCCATAAGTTGAACGTTGTTCAAGTTCTGGTTTTGTTGTTCATTATTTGATCCATTACTTGAACAGCAAGTTTCTCATAAAATACAACATAAAATTTAATTTCTCAATCGTGAAATGGTAAAAGGGATCATCACGATTTGATTTCAATCAAAAATATTTCTATTGAGTAAAAATTCATTGCGATAGAAGAAAAAAATGTTAAATCTTAACTGTACTTACCTTAACTAGACTCCCATATAACACGTATTTTTGGCGCGAAACACAGGAACGACGTGCCGATTTATCCGCGTTCGTGGCGTAACTAACAAAAATTTATAACGACTGGGTAAAACAGTGTTGCCCCTTGTGGAAAAAAATATTACACTGGTGTAAATCACACCAGAATTTTAATAATTTAGAATTTTCAAGCGACTGTTCAACTGTTGGGGGGCGTTCATCTTCTAGTTCCACTGAAATCATAAATCGTATACGGAATTTGAAATTGTTTTTGAAATATTTGTTGTTTCTCATTTTACAATTAGGTATAGCCTTTCCAAATAATGCAAAATTGGGCGTCGAATCCTGTAGGTACCTAAATAAAATATAAATATTTAAAATTATTAAACTCCTCTATGGTCCGATAATAGCGTCTATTGTTGTATCGTAGACCTACAGACTACGTATATCATTATATTTAATTTGATTTAACAGTTCGTTCCTGAAATTTAGTTTTAGGTATATTCTCCAAAGATTTTCGTTCTCCCTTTTCTAATGCCCGACAAGCCGTCGACGTTGCTACTTTTTGGGACAAACTACTTTAGGTCATTATAGTTTTGCCATTGGCTCGAAAAGAAACTCCGACATACCTATGTCACAGAATGTACAGTAACGTCCCTGTGTGTCTTCTACATGCTTCATTCCGGACACACTCCATCAAGATATGGAAAACATCTTCTATAACGTCACATTCTGTACAATTTGGCGAAGGTACTTTCCGCATCATGAATGCAAACTTGCTAAGTGGGATGTGTCCGGAGCGAAGTCTGAAAGCCATGATAAGGTCTTGTCTGTTCAGTTGGCAGTTATCGACCCAGGGAGTATTCCACGGATGAGGTTGGATCGTTTTGTACCAGATACCCTTCTCCTTGGACCGTTTATCAAAGTACTCTTTCCAATCTATCCTACATTTTTCTTTTACCAGTGGTATACGATTGGTATAAAAGGGTAATATGTTACTGTCAATTCCATCATTACAGGCCTCTCTCGCCAATTGGTCAGCTCTTTCATTGTACGCAATACCAATATGAGATGGAATCCACTGTAACATAATACCTCTTGTATTCGCGGTAAGGTTCTGGATAAGCTTCAAAATAGAGTAGGCTATCGGTAGTGAGGCGGCGACGGTCCTAGCGCGGGCTCCACCCTTCGACGTCCTGGCCGACATGGACGCGGCGGTTTACGACCGCATCCGTTCTGTCGGACGGGACGCCGAGGGGGTCGCGCCGGACCGAGAGCTCGAAATGCTACGGCAGAACGCACACCGACGTGCGCTGACGCTCTGGCGGGAGCGCCTTGTGCTACAAGGCTGCGCCCGCCAACGCGCCGTCGGAGCCGTTCTGCCGAACTTCGAAGCATGGATGGGGAGGAAAGGCTGCGTCACCTACAGGTTGACTTAGATACTCACCGGGCACGGGTGCTTCGGTGAGTATCTGAGTCGAATCGGACGGGAGGAGACGGCACGATGCCACCAGTGCGCGTCCGACCAGGACTCCGCCCAGCACACGCTGGAGGACTGCCCGGTGTGGCAGTCCGAGCGTCGAGACCTGGTCGACCGGATCGGACGAGATCTGTCCCCGCCAGCATTAGTCGCGGCTATGCTGGCGAGCGAGGAGGGTTGGAGGGCAGCGGCCTCCTTCTGCGAGGCAGTCATGCTCCAGAAGGAGGCCGCAGAGCGGGATCGGGAGAGGGCCGATCCCGCTCGCAGGAGGCGACGTCGGGGGGGCGGCAACGCTCGCTAGCCCCCCTGCACGTCGCCCGGGGTCGCGGGCGGCTACATCTCGGGGCGATGTAGCCGCCGGATGCGACCCGGGAGAGGATGACACCCCCCGGAGCGACCGGGGGGGTGTCGTCGCATCGGGCCCTGTCGCGCCTCATACCGCTCGCTGATCGCGGTGTGGGGCTCGACAGTGCTCCCGCGGAGGGCGCGCTAGCCGCCCTCCGGGAACGGGCCTCCCCTTGTGAGGGGAGGCGGGGCGGGGGACGACCTGGAGCCCCTTATGCGTTCCCAGGTCCTCCCTACTGCTGAGGAAGGTCGCCGGGGGGTTTTAGTGGGTAGTCCCGCTCCTGTCATTGGAACGGGGAGTCCCACATATCCCCGTCGCTGCCCCACAGCGGCGGGTCGAATGCGTAAACGTATTTCCCCTCGAAAAAAAAAAAAAAAAAAAAGGCTATCGGTAGTCCTCGAAAAGTCGAGGTGCACCGAGCCAAGTGTTGGAGCGAGCTCTTAGAGTCAGTAGAGTAGAAGACAAATTAATATTACATGGCCATCCACTTGAAGCTGTTGGGGGCTGTAATATTGTATTGGCATTCCCTACATCCGAAATGGCCAGGGCAATATATAAATTAGTCAGAGTCGGTATAAATAACAGGGTGTAAATATTCACTGAGGCAGTACAGAGCGACATAGTCATTGAAATGACTAAGCTCTATAAATAAGATTAAAAAAAACAAAGAAAGGTCCCTGTGTGTCTGTCAAAAATGGTTTGTTATTTTCAAAAGCGTGTGTGCGAGATTGTTTGTTGTTTGTTTCCTTGCTGTTGTTGCTCGTACCAGTGTAAAAAAAGGTAAAAAAAGTCCCGTAGAACTACCAAGCGATCCAGTACATTTTACCTAAATAAGATGAATTAAAATTTATAAAATCATTACATATGCCATAAAGTTCATTTGCCTGCTTACTAATAATTTGATTAAATGATTTGAGTCTTTAAACTCATGTAGTTGAGATGAAGAAATTCACCTGGGATGACAAGTATTTAGATTTCTGCTAATACTTTTGTTTTGAAAGATAACTGAACTAGGAGTATCCGTGGCCGAGTCGCATTTACTATTTCCACGAGATTGTTTTTTTTACCCGTGGTACACTAACATTTTTAATAATAAATTTAGGACTTTAAGTAGGTACGACGAGTATACATAATATCATAGAAGTCGAAGTAAAACAATAGAAATCGGTTCAGCTATTTCGAGGATATTTATCTTTTACCACGATTGTTTTGTTTACCGATGATATTATTATATTTATAGTTTCTCAGGGGTGTTCTATTACATTTTCAACTTATATTTATAAGAGAGAGATAGCCTCACCTACTAGTCGAAGAGCGGTTATGTTATACTTTACGCGGTCTTTTATACTTTATGCCTTTCTTATCAACTGTGTAGTGACTATAGGTACTAGTCAGAGCTAGATCACAGATTACTTAATAGTTACTATGTACTAGACGACGAAGGTAGACGAAAATTTAAGAGGATTAACTAGGTAGTTGATAATAGAAAAGTTGCAACACCTCGCTAACAGTCAGATACTGACATGTCTACAGTTAGCATCAAAAGAAGGTAGATGATGTCCCGATGTTTCAAAATTAGGCGAAGTCATCGTTATGTAATTAGATTACAAATGTTTTAAAAACTGTACAAAAAATACTCTTTATTGTACAAAATAACTTACAATCATTTTTGATGACAACAATAGAACACAATTAGGCGGCCTTATTAATAAAAGCGATCTCTTCCAGACAACCTACGGCTATTTGACACAGGTGAATGAATATCAATAATCTTGTGACTTCTTTAATTCTGTTATTTAGAGTTTAGAGAAGTGTGGAAAGTACACCACCTACAAGAGCATAGCTCTTAAATTGAAGACAGAGAGTTTTCAAAAATATTTTGAGATTGACGTAAAAATGGTTATAGGTATACTTATAGTACTTTATTGAATAATTTTGTATTTCTATAAATTTTGACATACTTACACATTTTGTAAAATCTTATTGTCTTATGTTGTATATACTACATAGACTTAACAATGGTTACAATTACTGTTTATGTATATTCTATAAATTATGACATATATATATTTTATGCTTGACAATCACTTTTATTTTACTAATTCACGAAATTGTATGGATTGATATGACATTGTAAAAGTGAGCTAAATAAATCTAATCTAATCTGAGAAATTTGTAGATCGAAAAACAGGTAATGCACGATACTGCTAATTAAAGAAATATTTTACTTGGAATGGAAGTGGCCTCCTTCTTAGCGAGTCGATGTCAGAAACATCAAATTCTTAAGGACCAGAGGTCGACTACAAATACAACACCCGATGTTTAATTCGTGAAAAGTTCAGCAGTTTTAAAACCGATCTACTTCAATACATTATCCACCTGAACTGAATATAAGTACATAGTTTAAATTAGAGCTTTGAAAAGGAGGAAATCCAAACGGTTTTTTTGGACACGTGTAAAAAATCGCGGCACTAGTATGTATAATGAATGAAGAGATCGCTGTTAGCGATAAGGCCGCCTAATTTGCAGTTTCTATAAAATATTTAAATGTACCTTCCTTATTTAAACAATAAAACGTATTTGATTGAATGAAGTTAAAAGGAAAACTATTACAGGTACGATTTACAAGTTAAAACAATCTAATCTTTTAAAATGTCCTTTCAACACTAATTGAAAACAATTAGCAGCAGATCTTATGTTCCTAGAGAATACTTCTGTTGTATTTTCGATTAAATACCCCATTCTGAAAAACTGGACAGTGCTGCTTGGTTGTTTTTACAAGCTTTTTTTAAACTTACGTAGATACATCGTGAGTATGTAGGTATGTCCGTTCAATTGCAAGTCTAATTAGAACCATTTCCATTTCCTAATACTAACATAAGGATCTCAAATTTTGCTTACTCATTCAGTTCTGATGACAATACCATTTATATGATAGACATGAACTGCCACTACAGCCAGGATCGTCTCCTCACGATGTAAACTCCTTATCGGTTAATAGCACTGATACGAAATTTTGCACACACCGATTGTTTTGAGAGTAAAACATTATTTTTGCGATGACCTGATGCTGCACCCAGGATAAGATTAAGAATAAGAATAATTTATTTTTAACCACAGGTAAATACAGTAGTTTACAACCGGTAAAATTTTGTAATATTCATTAGAATTTCTAAAAGTATGTTCCCAGCTGATGCCCATGCTAAACATAAGATTGTCCCCTCCAGAAGGATTTTTATTCAATTCAACTGTTAATAGCACTAATATAAAATTTTGTATTCATGGTTAGACTAGAATAATATGTGATAATCATGATAGAGTACTAAAGGCTAGTTTTTAAAAGTAGGAGTTTTTAATAAAGAATATATTTAAAAGTACAAGTAGGTATATAGACACATAAAAGGGACACAAAGGATCATAAAATGTAAAACGACACTGCAGTCACGTGTAAAGGTTACAATCCAGATTAAATACGTCTCTTGCAGAACGGTCATCATAATCTCACGCATCACACCAAATATCCTCTAAGCACAAACAACCTAAAAGCCTTTTTATTAGTGGGGTGAAGTTCATAATGGTATAAAGGTTAATGGTTTAATAGTATTACCGATCATGCAAAACGTGAGGAAATACAGATAAGTCTGCCTTTCGTAACTTTCTTATGAAACACCTCGATGCCCTCATGGTATTACGTTCTTGCTTGAAACGACTAAAAATTAGATGTGTTGCAAACGTTGCTTCTGTTGTTACTGGATGTAGGTATATGGAATGGAATTTATAAATTGTATGAAGGAAGGATAGGATTGCTGATTGACAAACCAGTGAGTCACTGAACTTTGGGCAGGATTGCCCTTAGCTTTTTTAATGTCATAGTATGATAAAAGAGCAAGCAGCTCACATGGTGGAAAGAGCTATTGTCCACGATTGTAACCTCCTAGAGGTAAAAGTTAGATCGATACTTTTGACCCCAAAAACTAAGACCACAGTCACAGATGTGTTTGTCATCCCTAAGAAATAAGGGAGGATTACGGCTCACAATTTCCATTAGCAGGAAGAAAGGAAAAGCCTCTTACGCCTGTACTTTATAGAACTCTCTTAACCGTAACACCGGAACACAATGCGGTTAAATGCAATGTTTGCCCGAAAAAAAACTAAGCCCTAAAAAACGTTAAGTAACTTGCCCAGCATCTTAGAAATAGATTGTAGATACGTATCCGCTACCACTCTTGCCGCCGTCATTGAGAAAATGACAAGCAATGTCCTTTAAGCAACAATGACTTGCAGATGATTTTCTTTTCAATTTCATTTGATACATTCGAAACCTTGATCTGAATCTAGACCTGTTTTATCCACTTAAAAATTAATGTTACGTACTGAACATGACTAATCGTTGTAATCGCTTACGAAATTACTCAGATAACTTAATGTTCAGTAGCTTTGTGGCATTCAGCATACCTACGACTAATTTCTCTAGACAACCTTGTCCTAACAATCTGTGGTTAATTAATTGAATTAAGTTATGCTCTACACTACAATGGTGATATCGGTGAAAAAATTATAAAACTTAATTGACTACGTCAACATTTTTACCATACATTACATGCAGAGTAGGACGTATGGAGGTGAGCAATCTCTTGCATACCATTTTTGTGAGATACAGGTATATATGACTTAACTAGTATATTAAAATCATACAATCTAGTTTATTACTACTACTAATATGTTAGTTAAGATTTTGTATGTTTATGTAAGAATTGAGGAAAATAATCCACTTTTAGGGTTCTGTACCCCGTAAAATTATTTTGAAACATATTTTTCTTCAATAATTTGACTTTTGTTATGTGTAATCCAAGGAAATACATTAGCTGTCATGCATCCACATGCCCTAGTCTTCATGGACAACCAATAAATCTCGTAAATTATCTGATACGATGAACAAATACGTACCTACCTATAAGATTAATTTTCCTACGAGAGTCCTTGATATTTGGTCACAGACGGTGAAAGGCACAATAATATAGGTAATCCATCAAGCCAAGAGGTGAAACGGTGACCCAGTCGTATAAAATTATGTTACATATTATTAGGACCACTTGCATCCACTTCGAATTGCGTAAACCTGAATTAGTAAGCTCTTAAGTCAGCAGAATTTTTGCACAAGATTGTTACGAGCATTGAGTCGCGTGCAAATGTATGCGTACTGATCCTACTATTATAGGTACTCGTATGTCGCAGGATTATTATGTATATATAACGCCAATTACTAGAAGATTCATTAAAATGAACTAAATGGAGACCCGATTTCATCACATCCCTGAAGTCATCCAGAGTTCTGATCAAATCTTTAGGGATTTTATTTTTATTACCACAGAATGACTAATTTTAATTACCTATAATGAATAAGACGTACTGTACCGATTCCTAATAAATAGGGACCAGGGCAAGAAGATGATGATGATTACCTATAATGAATGAAGTCAAATAGTTCATGTCCAGGGACCCGTCCCACAAAAATTTAGACATTTAAATTTGGTATTTTTTGTGGAATCCAATAATACGAGGTGGGCGGAGCTGTGGCCAGAAGTTTACTTCAGGGTATTTCTTTTGGTTTAAGTTATTGCTGACGAGTGTAATTATAATTCATTTCATTGATAAAATTTTGTTAATATGCTACATCATCATAATATCAGCCGAAAGACGTCCACTGATGGACAAAGGCCTCCTCCAAGGATCTCTACAACCATCTCTGTACCTACATACACGTGCATAAATAAATTCGACATTTCGTATATTTATTTCTATATTCAGATATCTTTATTCAGATTGATTATTTATTAACACAATAGGAAAGAGAAATGTATTCGAAAGTGGCATAAAATAAGATCCTTCCTTAAAATTCGTCTACTAAAAGGATTAAAAGATGAATGTCAATATTATGCGGACATTTATACCAATTCCAAACTAAGCAAATTTATTTATAAAATTATATAAACATCCTGCCGTTTTGTACAATAAAGCGTTTACAAACAAACAAACAAACATCCATGACTCAGGATTAAATGTTATTCATCACACAAACTTTTACCCTCGCGGGATTCGAACCCGCAACTAAGAGGATGATACATTCAATCAATCAATCAATCAAATACTCTTTATTGCACAATTAACAAAAGCTACATGAAGAATACAGCGTACATCATATTATAGTAATTATATTAGGACTTCAATCAAATTTTCATTATCTAATTATCATTTAAAGTTTTGAACGCCAACGCGGTCACCTGGTGTCCGCAAACAATGGATTTTCAATTGTGTCTGCGTCGGGGCAGTCAATTGTTATTTAAATTTACTATTTTTTGTAATGTTTGTCTGTCATTATTTACTTGGATACTTATTAATTATTAAACAACTACATGCGTTGTCAAATTCTCATATCTAACTAATATTATAAAGGCGAAAATATAGATGTTTGTTTGTTTATTTTGTTTGTTTGTTGCTCAACCATGGCGAAACAGATGAACATAGCCTGGATTAAGACATAAGATATTTTTTATCCCGATAAAGTACGCAGTTAGCGCGGGATACACAAATTAAATAATTCCGCCATAAAGTTAATCCTCGCAGGCGATGCTAGTATAGAATAAAATACTCTACAATTAAATACTCTAATTTAACTTTAACTCTAATTGGTACCCAAAAAGCACAGCGGATTGTGAATTCCCGAAGAAAAGAGAAGAATTCCATTCCACTTTCATAAATATTAGTTGTTTCATGATTTTCATTTCGTTTATCCTTGTTCGGGTTTTGGTTTTTATCTTTATATTGTGTAAGTATAATTTCATAAATAATAATAACAAATATCTTTGCAGATACACACAGCGCCATCTACTTCCACACTAAGCAAATAGGCTTGTATTATATTATGGTTGATATACTACAAGAATACTTTTTTCTGTATGCATCATACAAACATATGCCTATAACGGGATTCGAACCCGCGACTTTTTGGTATAGCAGTGAGAATTTCTAACCACTACACCAAACAGATCGCCAGTATAACTGGCATGTATGACTTGCAAATCGTATTCAGGTTATGGCAATAAATTAGATAAACCTACATTTTCGAATGACCATGAGTATTGTCCCTATGTGCTCTAAAGATACCACAGCGCTCTGCAAAGTAACGAATTAAGTTGGTAATATTTCATTTTAAAAACTTGCAGTTAGATACATTATGCAACTTAACCGGTCGGTTACATAGTGACCGTTACAAGGCAAGTTAGACGTTCTCGGAATGGGAGTTGGTTGTAAATTACCGTGTGTACTGACAGGGTAAATACCTACCACAGACAGAGAGGGTTCGACTCGCTGAGCTCCAAGAGCCAAATTTCTGGATAGTTCCTCTCCAGATTCCCTTATTTTTTTTAATGCACAACGGGTTGGTACTTACAACAGGTAGTCATTTTTGAACATACGACTGATAGATCAATGCATAACCTCTATTACTATTGGCAATAGATTTAAAGTGACATTCAAAATATTATGTCATGTGTTGTTGCAATAAATGTAAGAAGTTTGGTAAAGTTGATATCTGGTTCTCAGAAGGCAGGGCATTTTCAATCATATCAGAACTACCATCAGACTAAACAACTTTTACCATGATAAAAAGAATCAATTCTAAAATTCTATAATAGTTAAATTTTAACCGCCTTTAGTTAAATTTTTCACCGAGCCGGTGTAAACTACACATAACGGAGGTCGCGGGTTCGATTCTCAGCGGGGTACATTTTAAAGTGGGTGGTGGGACATTTTAAAGTCCGCCTGGTTAGCTACCACCTTCTTATCTAAGCCTGTCGCAATGTTGATAGCATATTGTTGTGTTCCGGCTATTGGAGATAAGATAGCCAGTCTGGGTGCCCGCGTTTCCACCTTCGGCTAATTAACTAATATCATCATCGTGGATTATTACTACATACATTTACACCTATATGTAAATGTATGTAGTAATAATCCACGATCAAAATGTAATAATTGCACATACTTAAGATAATATATATTTCAGACCATCTAGCGATCTTCGTTTTGACAAAGATATGAAATATGATTTAGCAATGTTTGACTCAATCAACAGGTTTACAAACCGGGTGATATATTTAATTTGGTTCCCACAGAAAAATTGTTCGGTCTGATGATGGAGTATTTATTTGTTGTTATATTTGTTACATGTAACTTAAAACTGAAGTAAGTGTAAAAAATTGGGCTCGCGAGATACACAAAACGCCGACAGCTTTTCTCACTGAATGCAGATGCGTAATATTATACAACACACAGATACAGACCGCCCTATAAACGGAATGGCATTATGTCCATTTCTATGAGCTCCATAACTCTTTGTAAAGACAAATGGCATGTCAATGTTTATGTAACATTTGTTGGTATTGATAGTATTGCGTGGGGCGCGCGGCCCGGGGATGTCGCTCAGCTTTGCGCATCCTGGCTGTATACATGCAACCAATGTAACGGATGCTTGCTAAATCCATACAAGTTTGACCTCTACATTAGGTAATCTGTGCCTCTACAGTAAATTGTAGACGTCCAAAAATAAGGTAAAGGTTATCGACATATACACACACAGCCTTTAGAATATTTTTGAGGCATGTTGCACATCACAATAAAGATAATGCCAAACTATGCCAGACAAACGCGTTGACTATAACCCCTGAAGAACAGATGGCATTAAAGTTCTTGTGTGGAGTGTTTCCACAAGGTGGACGGACGACCTAATGAAGGTCGAGGGAAATCGCTGGATACAGGTCACTTACAACCTGTCTACCAATTCAACCCATATCTAACCTCTAAATGGCCTCAGAACTGTATACTGGGTATAAAAGTCTTATTGGATCTGTATGCATATTGGTAATTAAGTTCCTTCTTATGACACATATTTCTCGTTTAAAGTATAACAAACGACCAAGTGCGTGTCGGGCCATGAGCAGCATAGGGTTCCCTACTTGGCCGTCACAGTATGCGGCTTTGTTTAGACCTTGTCAAAAAATCTTTTGTATAAGACTAACATATAAAATCTAAATTCTCATATAAAAGACATCAACGAGAGTGTGTAGCTTAAATGAAAATATTTTACTGTTTTTCTTATTATATTATTCCTATTTCCCTGGAATTTTAGCCCTGTCTCCTTCAAAATAATGATTAGGTAACTGTTGCTGAATCTGAACTATGGGCGAACCGGTCAAAGCTGTGATCACTATATGTATATTAAATTGTTGACGTTCTCCTCTGTTTTGCAGTAGAAATTTCGTTAACTTTCCTTAGTCGTTATTAGTCTGGATGGTGGAATACGTGAAAGTATAGTAGCTACTATAAGTTCTGAAACATATGCTAATAGACCACAATCTGCTCAGTGATTAAATTTTCTCATGACGCACTATTGTTTTGGTTGGCGCCTTTATATGACAATTAAATTTACGAGTTAGGTACATCGAAAGTAGAAGATTAGTAGGTAGTCATTTATAATAGTTCAGTATTCATTATAGGCAAATGCATAGGGAATGGAAGAGCCTACGGTTCGCTTTTCAAGGGCGGACTTGTCGTATTCGCCACACGACCTGGAAAGTTTGCTGAAATGTTTGCTGAGAGATAGAAAACGTTTATTTATTTATTTATTCAAGACAACCAACAGCAGTTTCAAACATACATCAAACAGATTATACATGAGTTAAATATCTTAGCCAATGGCAGGATGTCCTAATAATAAGCAAAAACTATAAAAATCACCGAAGAAACAACGCTAAAATAAACTCATATATTTTTGTGACGTTGCAAGCAAAGTTTTGTACATATTTTAAATTGGCGTTCATCTCTACCATCTGGTAGAGTACCATCTGGTATCCACAACACAAGCCTATAGTTGCTTACTGTGGAACTAGATGGCGCTGTGTGTATGTCTAAGGATATTTTATTTATTTATTATATATATCGTTGTTTTTTAGTAAACCAAAAACGCAAAGAAACCTGCTTGTGATTTTATGGACTGTAGAATAGATAAAAGAGGGTTCTTTGGGTGATGAAAATAATATTTTAATCTACTATAACATAGCGAGACGAAAGCAACAAAAAAAAACATTAAAAGCAAACATAAACAACAAACATTAAAAATAAAAAGCAAAAGATAAAAAAAATTAAAAGTAAAAAGTAAGTATACAGTATTACTATAAAAAGGTGCTTATACGGCACACTGCTAATCTATGTATCTATCTCATTTAGGTAAAACCGCCATAGCTCAGTGTAGGCACGATCTCTTGCGAGCTGCGACACAAGAAGTCCGGAATTCAATCCTACTTTGGCTACTCAATAGTACAAGTAACCTCTACATCAAGCTCACGCCAGATTTAAGCTCACTCTACTCTGACTAAACAAATAACAACAAACAAACGTCATGGTGACAAAATATAAACGGGCGGCTTAATTTTTAACGGGAATTCGGCGGATGCTGTTTTGTATTCTCTCGCTGTATATAAATTTCCTGCAATGTACATTTTTAGGTTTGATATTTAGAAAAGGTTTGATATTTACATATGAAGAGAATTCTAATATAATATATGAATGACAGAGCTTTATTGTCCCCACGAAAAGACCCAAAATCTATTTCTATGGCACTGTCATCTTACTGACGATCGATGAAACATATAACTTAGTAGAGTCATTTGTACCAATGTCAGAAAAATATCTTGAGGTCTGAGGTGGATTGCCATTTGATATTTTAGGAAGAAAGAAACGACATAAAAACAATCGGTTACCAAATTTGCTCACTTTTTTAATGTAATTGTACGCACACCTCTCCACATAAATTAGAGAACGTCGCATAGGTATCTATTGACTGAGACTCATCTCAGTAATAACTGACTATTATGGGCATGAGCATTCGATTAATCCCATCGATTTAGAATTAAAACTACCTAAATAAATTTGTTAGATATTTTTCTTGTTAAAGCAATAAATGCATTTCGAAAATAAATCATGATTGCATTTAGTGATTGGTAACTTAAATTAGAGCTAATAAGTAACTAGTAATCGCTTAAAGTCGAAATACCTAAATTGCTTCAGCAAAAATTTATTTCTTCAAATGTCCGTGAAAACTGAAAGTTCTCAACTAATTCATAAATTTAAACAATATAAATTATATTAATTGGGTACCTATTATTATTAACTTATGTTAACTATTACAAACTTACCCGAGTTCAATAAACCAAATTGAAACACAAGCAAAAAAACTTTAGCTAGATGCATTTTTAGTTTTAGTATGGATTTTAATACATGGATGGGATAATGATAGACGTCACATTGAGGCACTGGTAATGGCACTGTGTTGCTCGTGGCCGGGAGCCCGATGTTCACTGAGGCAGCTGCGCGGGCGCACGCGGCCCTCAGTTGCATAACGCCGCCGCCGCCGCTGCTCTGATACAGATTATCATTTTGGCGGACACCGCTACTTTCGCTACACTCGATTTTATCGTGTAGGTTTGCAGTTGACTTCAGGGCCTAATGAAGAATATCCGTTCGATAATAAATAAGTGACTTATTTATTTTTCGAATCCATCGAGGGTTACATAATAATGATTCCTAGTAAATCATAACACTCCTTTGGAATTTGCCGTAGTCGTGTAAAATACTTTTTTTAAGTAGCCGTATGGAAATAACTATTTAAGTAATTAAAAACCAAAAAACAGTGAAATCCGCGAATGAACCCTCCATTTCTATCTTCCGCGGGATAAAGCGCGTTGGAAGGGTGTCACCACCTCTTTTGTGTCTGCATTTCTAAGAAGTTCGCTTCTTTCTTATTCAATAATTTATTTATTTATTTTAACACTTTATTGCATATAAGTATACACACATACATTGAATAAAAACATAGGACAGATATTACAATACACAAAAGGCGAGCTTATCTCTGTAAGAGTTTTCTTCCATCAGACCCTCGGAAGGAAAACCCAATTTAAAGTTTTTTATTGCAGGCAAAGAGCGATACTTACAAATACAGAACAATACATTAACATAGCATCACTGTTATAGGAACACAAATTGACAAAAGATTAAGATACCTATAAAGCAATGGTTTGATCATAGGACGAGCTTATTAAATAGTATTATAATTTTTTAAGACCAAAAAAGAATGATATTACACACACTAAATACATAATATTGATATATATATAATATATCAATATTATGTATATATAATAAAGCCTATTTACGTATAAAGTAATGTATTGAATACATAAACAGATGAGCTGACATTGAAACAACTTGAGATAGTGTTCCTTTAGTCGAGTTTTAAAAATAGATGGGGATCGTGAGTAGAAGGAAATCGTAAGAGGGAAGCCATGTGAAAACGAGAAAGTTTGGAAGGAAAACGCATGAAATTGAATCGCTCACATAAATATTTAGGCGAACATGGATGCAAAGCCTAAATTGGGATCATTTTCCTTTTAACTTCGTTATAATATTGCACCAAAACATTACATATAACAGAGTACTAAAGATAGGTCATATACAAAGGTGGACTTATCTCTTTAAGATCTGTTCCAACCGACCTAAGTTTAATGCTAAAAGGAAACGAAAGAAAGAAGATTTTCGAAAGGAAATAGTTATTATTTACAATAATTAGACAAATTAAACATTCCGTCGTATAACTAAACAAAAACTTCTTATTAATAATAAAATAAAATAAAAATTATTATATAATTTAGATAACTATAAAAAGTTTCAACTTCAAACTTCAACACATTACAACTATTTTCATAATAAAATGTGTTAATTATATTTTGCGAAAACAGTGGAGAGGCGAGCTAGACAGTTTTAATAAGGGATGATACGTGCTCGCCAAGAACAGAAACGACTGGAAACAGATGAGGGAGGCCTTTGCCCAGCAGTGGGATACTATCGGCTCTTAATAATAATAATTATATTTTAAAAATAAATATAAATAAAATAAAAATATTTTATTCAGATTAAGTTCATCGATTTCGACTTACATAATACTATGTTAATAAAAAAAAGATTCTAACAAATTGAAAATCTCCTCCGTTTTTGAACTCGGTTAAAAATAGGAAGATAATCTATAAGAAGGTCAACGATATTCATCGAACTACACCCTTACGTACGTGTATCGAAATAATCCTTAGAATACTGTTCCTGCATTTGCAGCATTATCGAGGCAGTATTTTTTTGCATGATTGTGTAGAAATTACAAACATCGGCCTCTGGAAACATACCTAATGCGCTACAAAAACGTGAGAGCCCCAACAGAACCCTAAAGATGTTATATACTGAATCCTCAGGACATTGTACGATTTCTTGTACACATTCGTGTAAAAATTTTTGACAAAACGCTTTAAAAAGCGTTAATTTCACATTAGTGGTTTTCAACATGCGAATCTATGAGCCAGCATGTTACTCCGCACCGATAATGCCCTGCACTCACGTTCAATGTCAAGGTCGTCCTTTAGGGCTTCTGTTACAAGGTGTCCTAAGTATTTAAATTGTGTAACACCTTTCAACGGTACCTCGTTTAGAAGAAGATACCATAAATACCATAAATTCAGACTTCTTTTCATTGTACGTCGGACAGCGTAAACTTCACATGTTCTGGGTTAAGCAGCACCATGTCATCAGCGTAACTAATTTTTTAATAGCCAGTCCGCCAATGTTTGGGTTTCCGGGTCAGTTCGCTTCTACATTCGACCTCATCTTCATTTAACATCAGGTGTGATTGAGATAAAGTACCAACCCGTTGTGCATAAAAAAAAAATACATGAAAAAATATCTTTCGAATTCGGCGCTAATGTGTAACAGTGATTATGATGTAGTTTGACTTACATTCAATTGTAGTGCCGACTTCGAAAGGCATTTTTTCGTATATCAGAAATAATAATAATTACGAAAGTGAACATAGAAAATAATTGATTGAGAGATACGAAAATTATTTTTTACTTTGTAGTGGCTTTTTTCAGTAGTCGGTTTTTTTTTGTTAAAAAGTTTTTATTTTTCACTTTTTAGTATTTTAGCGTGCTTGCCAATCTCCCTGATCATTTTTGAGCGATAGCGGTTCTCGGTCCAAAAATAAATTCGAACGCCTGTTTTAAAGTTAAAGCAATTTTGTTAAACACAGCTAATGCTCGTTGAAGACTAATAATTATGTCATTCTAGTAAATGAAACATTAGATTTTCATAATTTTCTTACGTGGTTCAAAAAGTACTCATCCGAAGTAGGAGTAATCGATGTAAATACATTTTTTTAAATACGCCCCGAATACAAAACCTCCTCTTTTCTTGATGTCGTTAAAATAAAACTATATTGACCTCGCTCGGGTGTGAATAAAAATCCGATCACAGATTAGTTATATGCAGCGAGGTTTTGATAGTTGAAGTCACATCTTCTGCCACTTTACTGAAAAATGACTTGACCCTGACTAGACTCTGTATACGCGAAGTATACGACGAATTACTTGTTTTGACTGAGACTGACTTACAAACTGAAGAAATAAGACATGGCTGTTATGGGTTGGATCCCTTTGCCTTCTCCTAGAGGAGAGAATAAAACGAAAAAAAAAGGAAGAGGACGTTGTAATTCTCGGTAAATAGTCTTTAGACAATGGTCTCGATTCGGATGTACAACGAACTAACTAAATTTAAAGCAGATACATCCTTTTCTAACACTATTAATATGAAAGGGACGACTATAAATTAAGTCCTGTCAAATTAAGTTAAGAGCTGTCAAAACAAGTCGCTCCATAGTATTTTAATCGTGACGTCGCTAGGTGTACACCTAATATTGATAAAGAAGTGCTTGTTTTGATCCTTTTACTTAATTTGACAGGACTTAATTATATGTCGTCCTTTTCATGTATTAGTGGTTAGAAAAGGATACATATAATTTAAATTTAGTTTAGTTCGTTGTACATCCGAATCGAGACCATTATCTGAGTAATCTGTGGTAAATAGTTACTATACTCTTTGGTTGTAATCACAATCGGCTTCACAATTTATTCTCCGTTTAATTATAACTTGAGGAGTAAGTAGCTTGCAATAGTGTTCTGTGAGCTTGCTTATGCATGCGACAGGCAGACACAGGGGGGGCACACTTCAAATGTCATCAATTTTCATAGCAGACTGCGACCTCTGAACTGCGGTTGACGAACTAACCGTTATTAGTGTTCTGTGGCAGCAGCCGCCATCTTACCGGTGGGTGATGTCATGTCGAGCCATGGACTTATTATTTAAACAGGACTGATAACTATCAAAAGAATCATTTAGGAAAATGATCACTATGTCAACGCAATAAGGTATTAAATTGGATGCACCATACACAAAGGCAATTCCGAGCCGAGAGAGATAGAAATAACGGAGGCCGTGTGTCTCGTTCTTACATCTTGCCAGCAAAAAAAATGATTATGATCAACAGTTTTGGCTACTCAAAAATTCCATTGAAACACTTATATTTTTATATTATTTTAACAATTATAAATAAACAAATAACATTCGCATTAATTTCTTTTCATATATTCTTAAATCAAACAGAAAACATACATTTTTATTTCGATTTTGTTATTTTTATGGTAACCCTGAAAAGCATGTCATGTCATGGCGGTTCGGTGTGATTTTGAATTTTCTTTGCATTAAAAGTTTTTTAAAGTATTTGTTATATTATAACAAGTAAAAGGAGTAAAATGGTGAAAAAGTGTTGCGTTTATACTTGCCCAAGTGAATCCTATGGTGGTTGCAACATATCTTTCCACAGGTAAGCTAAAAATAATATTTTTGTAAATCAAAGAAGTAGGATGCCCATGAATTCTTGAAATGAGTCGAAATATGTGAAATATGTGTGATTGATTAGGGTCCTGACTGTTGTACTATTATTGCAGTTTCCCAAAAAATGACGAAATGCGAAATAAATGGCTCACGCCGGCTAATGTCAAAATGCCAAAGTTTTTTGATAAATATTTTATTACAACATTTGTCCCAAGTAACAAATATATTGTGGTCACCCTGTTAGACAGAGACAAACGGCCTCTACGTTACACATCCTGCTCGGCTCGTTTTTCAGCGGCGAGTACTCAGTCCTGTTTAAATAATAAGTCCATGTGTCGAGCTCTCAGTCAACGTCGATTTCCTTTTGAAAGTTTTTATAAAAGTTCAGATTTTTGTTAATTTGTTGTTTGTTTTTGTTATACTTGTTTTTCATAGCTAATTTAAAGAAATTAGTTATGAGAAATAAAAATTTCCTCATAAACAACAATACCTATTTCTAAACCCAGTTTCTACCTATATAATCAGTGTACGTAGGTATGTATAGATAGATTTAATTCCTCAACCAATCGCTGGCAGCAGCACTGTCTATACATGCAAATTTAACCACGGAGTTGCCACTCTTTCTCGGTAAATAGTTACTATACTCTTTGGGCAGACAGAAGTAGGGTGTATAATAAATAAGGAAGGACAAATAGTTTGTGAGAGTTGACAAGAGTGAATAAATAAAAACAAGTATAAATTTTATTGAGCCTTATTGAACTAAAATGTCAAACTTAGACGAAAAGCCGAGAGTATTCCTAGAAGAATTTCGCTTGAAGGTAAGTGTATTTATGTAATTTTTCGTAATGTAATCATTTGTAGGTATTTTATCGACTCTATTCACTCGCACTGGCTATTTCACTAATACTGACTGCTAATTCAGCATGTTTACATATGTGGTTTTAGTGTAAGTGACAACTACTAAGCATTACTTACTAACCTACGCTGCACAAAGAAAATTATAAAATTCTTCATTGTCTCTATTTACAATCTACACGATTTTCATAACTTAAAATAAAACTTTCACAGAATGCTCCCGATGACTATGGAATGGCAGATGAAAAATGGAGCTTTAAAAAGTTTGCTAAAAACTTTCGCATAGTTATTGTTCGTATGGACAGTTCTGAAATAGAATTTGATTTAATTGGCATTCAACCTGCATTCGCAAATGCATTCCGAAGACTCATGCTGAGTGAGGTACCTAGCATGGCTATTGAAAAGGTTATGATACGAAACAACACTTCTATTTTACAAGATGAAGTACTTGCTCACAGATTGGGTCTTATTCCTCTGAAAGCCGATCCTAGATTGTTTGAATACCGACCTGAAGGTAAGGCTATCACTTTATTACATGGATCGAAATTGGTTAGTAAAATCACTTTTTTTTATACATGTTGGGCCTGTTATTTGAAGAAATGGTTGGTTTATCATATTTTCTAATTGAGCGCCTGAAGGAGCCGAATGGAAGTGTGTAACTGTGCCAACTCTGTCAATCTGCCTATCTCTTGTGACATCATTTTTCTATGCGCAGCATGTTTGCACTTGCCTGGGATCACACTGATGTTAAGTGAAGATGAAGCTCACCCGGAACAGCCATCTTATTTGGGGGACTGACTATCTTATTTCATCCATGACTCGAAAATAAATGTTCATATTGATTACACAAACATTTACTCTTGTGGTATCCTAACCTATAACCATTGATTTTGCTTGTGGGATCACTGCCAACTACACACCAATCATCATCATTGTCACTAGTATTCTAAATAACCTTTTTATTAAATTACAGATGCCACCGAAGGAACAGAATTTGATACACTGGAGTTTTCACTTAAAGTCAAATGTACTTCTAACAAGTCACAACCCAAGGACTCCTATAGAGCTGAAGATTTGTATGAAAATCATAGTGGTTAGTTGTTATTATTATTATGGTCTTCTGGGAAACCATTCTAATTTACGACTCGTCTCATGGAGTGATGCCACTGTACTATGCCATGTGGTTAATTGTGCCATTTGTTTGTAAATAATGGAGGCACTCATCCAATGTCATTTGAAATTGGAGTGATGTTATGAAGAAGAGAACATAACTGTGAATATTGTTTTATGATGACTGGATACCTGTTTGATCACAATCTCACCTGATGGAAAGTGATGTGGTTGAAGATGAAGAACGTGATCTCAGTCATGCCTATTCACTCTGTTCAAAGACTGACACCAGAAGAGAGGTCCATACCTTGGTATTTCGCATTATGAATGAAGATTCGAAACACTTAGTGCGATTGTTCGGTTTGTAAACTATGTACAGGTGGAATCCTTCTCTCATGCCTAGTATAATAAAATAAAAAACAAGTAGCCATACATGTTGGGTGTATTTTGTTAGCCATGTGGGTGAAACTATAGGAAATAAAGAAAAATGCTCCAAAGAACCGCCAGAGAATTTAAAAACTGCATTGACATTTTTTTAGAAAGTAACATATTTTCTGCAGTATCTTTTGTAAAAATTTTGTAAAAACTACTTTAAAACTGTTTCTAATTTAGAGAAGTCACATCGAAATCTATATCACTCTATTATTTTAGTTTATTCATCCCAAATCAAATGGCGACCCATTGCAAACCAAGCATCAGTCCATAAAGAAGCTGACATTGGACCAGTCGATGTTGATATACTCATATCAAAAATGAGGCCAGGTCATGAGCTAGATCTTCAGTTGGTTGCTGTTAAAGGCATTGGTAAAGATCATGCCAAATTCTCTCCTGTTGGTAAGTACTTCCGAACTACTACTTCTGTGTTGCAGATTTTTCAAATAAAAGTTAAAGACTTAAAAGTCTTCAATGAACATACATTATATTCATTCTTATTCCGACGTCTCCCTTGCAGTAGTGGACTTGCGTTCACTGATATTAGAACTTATCATAAGAAAAATTGCACTGCTTATTCGGTCCTTTTTTTTTTATACACTACGGGTTTTTACTTGACCACAATCACACCTAATGGTAATTAAAGATGAGGTTAAAGGTGGAAGCGTGCTGACCCGGGTACCTCATCTTATTTGGGAGACTGGCTATCTTACCTCTAAAAACCGGAACATAGCTACACCATTAACATTGCTGTTTGGCAGCACATTTAGATAAGATGGTAGTAGCTAGCCAGGTGAACGTTTATAATGCCCTAACAAGCCAAGTACTAAATGTGTACACCGCTGGGGATGGAACCCGCGACCTTCGATTTGTAAACCCTACGTTGTTTACATTGAGCCACTGAGGCGGTCAAATCTAATAAGTCCAAGTTGCTACACTGTCTACAGACCTGAAAAGAACTTATTAAATATTAAATGATACTTTTATGATATGCTCATGATTTGGATGTTTTTACAGCAACTGCAACATATCGACTACTGCCTGAAATAAACCTGACCCGTGTAGTCCAGCATAGCGAAGCAACACTGCTACAGAGCTGCTTCTCACCTGGGGTCATTGGTATTGACTCGGAAGGTCAAGCTTACGTCAAGGAACCCCGATATGATACTTGTAGCAGGAATGTGTTCAGATACGATGAAATCAAGGATGCAGTTGTCTTGAGTAGAATAAGAGACCATTTTATATGTAAGTAAACATACATTACGTACATTCTTCATTCCCCTTCATTCAGACCTCATTATCCCTTAGTGGACCGATAATTTTAATGGTTGTACAATTGGACCATTCATTTAAAAATCCGCACACAAGTTCGATTGCAATTTTTTCTAAATACTCTAGTTTTAGTGCTAGGGGTGTACTCGAATATTAAAGGATGTTATGTAGCTTTCGTGGTAGAGGCCTAGAGGGACAATTAAAGCGTGGAATATAGAAAAATCTATTCGTTGCGAGTATTTGCGTGCGCCACAAATTAATATTAATTAAAATGTAATTTCTTATGTTTCAGTTAATGTGGAATCAGTTGGAGCAATGACACCTAATATTATTTTTATAGAAGCAGTTAAAGTACTAAAACATAAGTGTAAATCTTTATTGGATGAATTAAATAATTTTTAAGTAACTTTTTTTTTTTTTTTATACTAATTATCATGCAATCAGTCTGTGACTATAAGCAGATTTGTTGATAGCTTAGTGGCTTGTTGAGTAACTCTCCACTGAGAGCAACTCTAGTAATCCTGAATCTTTCTACGTTTCAGGCGTCGCCCACTCTCGGGCTCTATAAGTTGCACTGCTAGCTTGTTCGGATGTACTGCCATTCTAGCGTTGTATTTGGTGCAGATTTCTTCTATTTCTTTCTTCACTGTCACCACGCCTAGATTTGAGTGAACCTCGTTGTTGGTTATAAACCAAAGAGCATCGCAGAGCTGTTTCAATATGTAGTTTTGTACTCTTTGGATTATCGTGGTATTCGAGTTGCAGGCAAAGCCCCATAGTTGAATACCGTAGCTCCAAATAGGTTTTAATACTGTGTTGTAAATTAGTAATTTTTTGTCCAGTGATAATTTTGAGTTTCTTCCTAGAATCCAGCTCATGTTCCTGTATTTCAAGTTTATTTCATTCCTTTTAGTTTGAATATGATTTTTCCATGTCAGTCTACGATCTAGATGCATTCCGAGGTACTTTACAGTATCCTGATGCGGGAGTTGGCTTATGCCGAGTGTCACAGGTGGGCAATTTTCTTTTCGTAAAGTAAATGTGATGTGTATTGATTTAGATGCACTGGCGTTTATTCTCCATTTCCGGAGCCATGCCTGTATATTATTTAAGGTCTTTTGTAGAGCTCTTGAGGCCTCGATAGGGCACCCTCTGCATGCAAGTATAGCAGTATCGTCTGCGTATGTTGCAACGGTGACGTCGTCGCTCTGTGGTAGATCAGCGGTATATATCGTGTACAGGACAGGTCCGAGGACAGAGCCTTGTGGTACCCCTGCCTCTATGGAATGAAAGCGTGATGTCGCGTCCCCTTCTCGGACCTGAAAGATTCTATCCGATAGGTATGATTTTAGAATGCCGTAGTATGGGTGTGGTAGTAGGCACTTAATCTTGTAAAGTAAGCGTTTGTGCCATACTCGATCAAAAGCCTGCTGTATGTCCAGAAAAGCAGCTGAGCAATACTGTTTTCGTTCCATAGCTCTTCTAATAACTTTACACACTCTATGCACTTGCTCTATGGTTGCATGTTCTTGTCTGAACCCAAATTGGTGATCTGGTATTGCTGATCTTTCTTTAAGGGGTTTTAATAGCCTATGCAGTAATATCCTTTCAAAGAGTTTGGAGACGATTGGTAGCAAGCTAATGGGTCTGTAGGATGTCACATTGTGTTGTGGCTTGCCAGTCTTGTGAATCAATATTAATTGAGATACCTTCCACAGAGAGGGGAAACAACCTGCTCGAATGATGCCATTGAAAAGTATTGTGAGATACAGGATACCTTTTCTAGGGAGTTCTTGCAGTACCTTTTTTGTCTATGAGGTCAAAACCAGGTGCTTTGTTATTGGCAAGATTTTTAATGCTTTTTTGTATTTCTTTTGGCGTCACATGTTTAATGGGTAGATCGAGCTGAAAGTCTTGTTCAAGTATCTCATCTATTTCTGATTCATCGGCTTGTTCCTGGGCATCATTAGGCTTGAAGACGAGTGCGAGGTGATTTGCAAACGCTTGTGCTTTCTCAGAGCTAGTTCTGGCCCAAGTGTTATCTGCCAATCTTATAGGAGGTTTGTGGTTAATTGATTCCTTGATTTTATGGCAAGCCTTCCATAATGAGTAGTTAGATGCATGGGTAGGACCAAGTGATTGTATGTGTGCTTCTAAGGTCTCTTCCCTTGCTTTCGAGATTGTTTCTTTTAGCTCTTTGATGGCCCTGTTTAGCGCTTTTTTATCATCTCTGTGTCTACTAGTATGCCAAACCCTACGTAGTCTTCTTTTTTCCAAGATTTTTTGTTTTATTTCTCTTGAAATATTGGGTTGTTTGGATTTTGGTGCATTTTCTGGAGTACATTGCCAGCAAGCCGTTTGTATAGTCCTTGTGAAATGCATGGTTCCATATTCCACATCTTCACTGGTTTTTAGGGCTATTTTAATATTTAGGGTGTTGTCCACTATCTCACGAAAGGAGTTCCAGTCAGTAGACTTATTGTAGAGACGGGGGATGTTTTATTAATAGTTTTTCAATGGTGCTCATGTTGGTTTCAGTACTCTCTTCATTATTGTTTTTATTTTGTAGAGCATCTGAATATGTAAGTTTTTGGTTGAGATTCGTCTTTCTGTGATATTCTTTTGGTGGCTGCTGCACTGTTATGACAGGTTGAGGCGGTAATTGACTGTCTGCCTTAAATGGTGGTCTCCTACTCGTTTAGCTCGCTAGTATTTCTCGGTAGACTTCACAACCTTTATAGTTAGCTGGATGTGGCCCCAGACATAAAGCACATTCGGCCGGGGTGTTCCTATCTTTTTTTGGGCATTCAGAGGTTTTGTGAGGCTTTGCGCATTTAACACAACGGTACGGTCGCATGCAGTATAGTGTTACCTGTGCTCTCTATGGCCTCTCTGATGGCGTAGTGAGGGGTGGTGTGATGGAGATTTTTTATCACTATTCTGAAGGGCTTTTGGTCTTTGCTGTTGAAAGTATGTCCTATAAGATTGTTTTCACGGACTACATTCATAAGTTTTTTGTACACGTCCACATCAGAGCTGCTTATTCTGAGTTGGTTTCGATTGACTATTTTGTAGGTAAAGTTCGTTTTATCAGTTGCTTTTTCTAGGAGGTCGGTCAACCCGTTGACATCGTCAATTCCATAGAGAACAATGGGCGGCGGTTTATTGTTCCTTTTTGAGTTCTCTTGATTTTGGTTGTCGCCATCGCCAAAGCCGACCGGTAATCCATCAAACCTGTTTGATGTTGGTGTTATTTCCGGAGAGGGAGTACGGGAGGGTTGTTGCCGTTTTCGAATTTTCCTACTTGGAACTCTTTGCCAGTCTGGAGCGGTATTGGTGAGAGTTTCTTCTTGCTGCAGAACAGGTGTGTTATTGACTGGGATTTGACTGGTATCCATCGCAGTTGTTTGGTCATTATTCGGTGTACTACCCACAGATGAGCTTCTAGTTCTCGAATTAAAGAGACTGGGGTGAAATGCTTGCTGCACCATTTTTCTATTTGTGGCAGTGGTCGGGTGTTCACCCGCCTCCTTTTCTACTATTTGGTAGAAGTTACTAAGGCAACACTTGCACTGAACGTCATTATGTCATGTCACAATTGTCAAATATTTATCAAACAGAAAGCAGGGTAGTTACGGAAATTTGGTTTGCACTAATGTCATTTGTTTACTTTATGTTCTATTTGTGGTTTTATTTTATTATTTTGCACTGAGATAACAATAACACATGCACTGTGGATCTTAATCTTCAAAACGTGAATGTTTATCACAAGAAATTCGCACTATTTCGCAAGTATTTTCGGATGACTTCAAGAGCGGTATTGCGCGCTTTGTGAGCTTTGACAGTCTTTTTTTTTTAAGTAACTAATTGAATTTTCTTTCAGTAAAGTAGTAGTGGTCGGTTGTCATTCACTTGTCATACATAATTTGTTCATGTTCGCCCATCATACAGTGAGTACTGTTGTCATTTTTAATCCCAACTAATATTATAAATGTTAAAGTTGTATTTATTAAATGTGTGTGTGTATGTGTGTTTGTTATCTCTTCACGCCTAAACGGCTAGACGGCAAATTAGGACCTGAATTAAAAAATAAACAAATTTTTTTGCTGAACCGATTTTGATCAAATGTTCCTCGCGAGCGAAATCGCGGGCAACACCTAGTATTTTTATTATCAATAAATCATCTATAACTGTAGTTACCTATGAATCAAGCAAGTGTTCATACAAAGAGAAATAATGTGTACTTGTAAGTGGCGAAGCGTGAATATCTACAGAAGGGAAGTCGCACTTAATTCTTTAATTAATTGGTCGCGCCTCAAAATTTACGTAAGTGGACGCGTGGGACGTGCAGCACCCCAATACAAAGTACATAAAGCGGATTTTGTGACCACAAATTTGGTCATTCAAATAAAATACGAAATATTTGCATAATCAGAATTATTAATGAGAACATTTAAACTTATATTACATAACTTAAACCTATTGTTTTAATATGTTTCAGAAATTAATAAAATATATAGTAGTTTTCTTCCTCGTAATTTTAGTAGAAAACGTTTATTTGGTCATGTGGTGGTGGCCACGGAAAAAAACTGCCTCTCATCCAAGTACCTACTTAGATGTATCATAAAGTTGTGAATGTGTGATTTTTAAAACTGTGTGACTAATCCATCCTGTCTACGCTCGAAAAACATTACCTTCCTTTCTTGGGCATTCGGTAAAAATCAGTTAAACTACAACTTACCCACCGAAAACTTATTATTATTACTAAATAAAAATTACACCCACATACCAGGAAACAATAATCGCGCCATGTTCTTGCTGCAATGGAACGAACTTCCTTCATCCCATAGGTCTATCTACTCCGTTCTATGGCCATTACACTCACGTACCCTAGCCGTAGCCACCTATCTCGCTTGCCGTATTCTCTTAACCCTTATTTACACGATAATTATTCGATTGGTTAAGGGATAGGAAATCAAGTTGTATTGAGGAAGGGATTTGATAAATACCGGCTTCTTGTTGCTAATTAATATTGCTAGACGAAAAAACCAATGAACACAGCCACGTTAGCCGGGTGAATAAAACAACTTATAATTTGTTGATCTTATTATATTCGTATTCGCCAATTGCTAGGGCTTCTCTTACTTCATGGAGATCGATACTCACTCTCTCAACTATTTTTAATGCTGTATGGTACGTACTTTATGTCCAAAGATTTGCTAGAAAACAGAATACAGTACCTACTTTGCGTAAATCTATCTAGAAATCTATGGTAAACTAAACCCGCCCTCCTCTTTGTCCGCAATCACCGTTGCTATGGAGACGTTGTGTAAACAATGATATGTCACCGCAGGTTGATTCCGTCAACATTGCTTTCATAGTTTAATGTGAAAATCTAACTAGATTTAAAAATTCTCCAAGACATCTCAAAATAATGTGCCATGGAAAAGGAGTTAGACGGAGATGTAATAAAAGCCACACAGAGTTCATTGGGCAAATACGTGAAGCGGCCACAGTTGAGTGAGAAGTTATTGAAAAAACCACCTTTTAGATTCTTGCACGATATTGTGACGACGGTTGGTATCGATTAATTTATTTTAGTAATTTATTACAGTTACAAAACATAAGTTGGCTTAGTAGGAACCTTTATCGCTTGTGCACATGAACAAATATCTCTAACATACTCAACTCTTGAGAACTGAAATGCTCCTTACTTAAATTCAGTGTTTAAACATAATGTTTGATTATTTAAGTATTTATTATGCTTTGCCTTGACCTAATTAATATTTTGGAATTATTACATGCCTACTTAATATTATATTATGACGACCAATTGTACTTTTACTTGAGTTTATGTTTCGAAAAGATGACAAATGTAAACTGCAACACTTACATAAAGAGGTTTACTATCTATGCTTGAGTTATGGAATGAGTGTAAGTAGAGTAGTAGGGAATCAAAAGTACCCAGGGCACAACCAGTTGAGCATAGTAGGGTATTGAGTGCGGGTTGAACAACAATTTTTTAATTCTTTCAATGCGCTTAATGTCCTTCATTCTACTTATAGAACATGACATTAAAGGAACGCAGCACTTTTTCTAATACCTATTAACCACTTTGATTCCATTCCCATGAACCTATTCCAAATGTCATAACAATAAGAGGGTGTGATAGGCAATTGCATTTTACCCGACGGCCCACGGAGTAATTGTTATTGTAATTAAGTCAGAAATTAATGTTCTTTATCTATTTCAAATCAATTATACGCACCCTCTAATGATTTAACCACCTTGATTTTTATTTACGTGTCGTGGTAGGTACAAGCAACCTATACTAAGTACTGTAAAATTTTTGAAGGTTTTGAAGACCACGGGATATTTTGAAGGTTTATTCGATGCAGAAGAATTGGTGTCGGATAACGTAAAAGACAGAGAAAGCAAAATTTTATTCCTTACTAAAGTTATTACAGTTATAGGTAAGTAATTCATTACTTATGGCGTTAATCATAGTGTATTTTCTACTTTAGGTATGTAAGTACTTAGAATTTCTAATAAGTAAAAACAATATTATCTTATAGAAACATCAACTGGACAAGCCTTATCGATAAAACCATCCAAAATAGTTGCTGGCCAAGAGCCTGAAAAAACAAACGAATTGCTGCAATGTCTAGCCCAAGCTTTAGATAATAATACATCTTCCGATGAAGCAGTCAAAAAGTACAAAGAAAGTGCAAGGTCAACACAATCGACCGACAAAAAAAAGAAAGAACAAACAAAAACAATTAAAAAGAGTAATGAAGTAAAAAAATTAACGTCGAAGAGCAGTGAAAAGCTCACAAGTAATAAAAGAGACCCTGGCGACCGATCTTTAACTAGAAATGAAAAGGAAAAGGCAAATATTACTAAATCAAAACAAAAGGAAAATAACATAATCAAAAAAGAATCCCCACCTAAGAAAGCTTCACAGCCTGTTAAATTAATCACTAAGAAAAATTCAATAGAAAAATTGGCACATGATCATAACGACGACGGTTCTAAACCAACAAAACAAAATACTTCACAAAAAGTCACTGACAATAACGAAACTGCACAAAATACCACAAACGAAGATGAAAGTGAATCTACATTGAAATCCCTCGATAAACAAGGTCTTGCAAACTCAGCAACAGATATAAAACAACAAATTGCTGAGATAGACATTGAGGGCCACGATAAACTTAACGCTTCTTATACCATTGTAGAGAACGATTTGAATTCGTCTTTATCATCACAAGATTTGATGGAAGTTGACAAAGGGAAATTAGATAATTTCAGCTTTACAGAGAATCACGATACAGTGGAACTCATTGACCAACAACCGGTTATAGAACGCAGTAACTATCACGTTAAAGAAAATGTGGACTACGATGGAAAGAAATTGATATCAAGTAACAGCATTGGTAGCGAATCAGAAAGTTTAAACAAACACGCAGAAAAAAATTATTTACCCGAAACTGTAACGAAATCAAATGTACCAATACCGTCAAGTGTAAGACCTTCATCATCTAGACCTGGGGCCCCGCGACTAAGAGAGAAGCACGATAATGTCGTAACGGGAACAGAAAATTTACTTGTGGGTAAAGTTAACATCATCATAGAAAATACACAAAATGAAGAGGTTCGTATATATAGATAGTATATATTATATTTTTTATATATGTATAGGTACACAAAATCGGTAGGTATCTAATTAATATTCCCTTAGATAATTAAATTGACTGATTAATATCTCCATATACAAATTTGGGAATAGAGGCTGTGTCCAACAATACGACCTGTCACTATGCTCATTTCATCGCTTGTTAGTTATATATCAGCTATTTATTTGGGATTGGCGCAGTACATCAGTAATGATACATCCAGGCCAGCTGTGTTAAAAGTTAAATATCTTCGAAACGGCTGACCCGATTTACTTCAAACATAGCTAAGAAACATCTCGCAACAACAGCTTTCAAAAATAACAAGCCATTTTCAAATTTGGTCAGTCGTTTTGGCGTTACAATACCACAGACCACAGAGTACATAGGATTCAAACTTTTAACACCCTTTTTGCGTCGTAGGTTAATAAAATAAGCTCGAACAGCTATAAGCATTAATATGCCCACCAGACTCGTGGACCCACTGCGGTGACCCACTGGTGGGTCCACGACTGATTTTCTATTACCTGTGAGCTTTCCTACTTAGGAAACCAATTTATCTTTATTTTTAGCTCTGATAACTATACATATAAAGGCAAATTTATCGCAATGGATAATCCCCCTTTTTATGTGTCTGTCTGTCCGAGGCTTAGCTTAGAGGCTCTTTGTACTAAATAGAAAGCTGTAATTTGACTTGGTTATACCTATTAAGAAAATTTTTTTAGGGTACCTGCCCTAACGCTAAGTGGAGATGAATTTTATTTTATCTTGTAGCTCATCGTGGGGGTGTCGTTGAATAGGTCGTTCAAAAATATTTTCTTATTATGTTTTATTGTTATCGAACAGTTTTTCGTTTATCCGGCCCGTTTAGTAATCATGCAAACAATGTAATATACATAACATACATAAATTAATTACGCATGCATATTAAGGTCTCCTAGTGTAGGTAGGTACCTACTAATGCCACACGTAAGTAACGTACAAGTCGTACCCTAAATTCAGAGGGCACATTATGATCATTAATAACCTACCTACTTACTCATCACAGAATGTTCGAATCTTCATTAAAATACAGTATTATAGAACACCTTTTGAAAGCTTTCTTTATATAACGAAATTGCTAAAATATCCTGGGGATAGCTTACCGCGCTTTTCGTGGAAGAAGAAGTGGGGAATCCGTGGGGTGGTTTTCTCTTGCCGAATAATATGGACAATCAATCAATATCATTTATTGTGAATCACAGGTACCTATAATGATGTTCCATTAAAATTACTACCGTTGTATTCCGCCTGTAGGCATATGTTCCAAATAAGATTTATAAAATAAAATAAGTACCTTCATGTTCTAAAATTAAATTATTCCTTCAGTGTTTCCCCATTAGGCATAAAAAATTCACAAACATGTCATATAATTACTAAAGGTTTCATAGGAGTATGTGCATTAATTGATCATTACTTTTACACACAATAAACTACATACAACATTATGTCGTCAACAATATTTTTGAATGAAACTGAATGTCAAATGAAAATGTGAACTGTATAAAAAAATAACAGAGTATAAGATTATAGGTAGATATGTACCTATTGCCTATTATAATTTACAATAGACATAAATTGACATTCAAAAAGTAATATTATTCATGTATTCATGCCAATTTTAAATTCGGAAAGCTAAAACCGACAATGTAGACCTTTTTCGGAACAACGTTATAAAATTTAGAATAGAATTTTGTCTACTTCTAGGAAGAAGACACAAGTATTGTCATAGTGGAACAGCAGGTTAATAGTTCCATAGCTCAAGAACAACAAGATCAAATAAAGTTATCATCTTCTAACCAACATGGTCATTTGGTACAACAAATATTAGACTCGCAGAAAGAATTATCTCAAAGCGGAGGAAAAACGGAAATCGTAAGTACTGGTCTCTATGTGTGAGCTTTACCTTATTAAGTACCAGGACTACAGCGAAGACAAAAGGGGGGTAGTGTAAATAACGAATCTGTTAACGTTACCATCTACAAACTAAACGTATAGTCCCGGGAGTGTCATATAAAACGATGGTAACTGTTTATGTATATTCCATTGTCGAAAGCTATAATTTAATACCAATCTGGATGGGGTGTTGTTGACAAATGTGACAAAATGGCTGCTTACGTTCGCGATACTGAATTTATCATGAGGACATGTACCCTATAACATTCCCGGGACTAGAGTGAGAAGAGTTAGATAACGACACCACATATTTTGTCCAAATTGGCTGAGGTGTTTAAGACTGTAGTTGGTAACATACATGCAGATGAATGTTTTGGCTTCGCCGTAGTCGAGTAAAAAACAAATTGAAATAGTTGAACTAATTTAGGCCGGTGTCAAAGATCGCGTAAGGACATCTAGTATTACGAATTGATATTACCTATCATACGAGGACCCGCATAGAGGCCTCCGACTCCGGCCTAATTCAATTGACTTATTTTTGATTTTTATAACTTATTTTACCCAATTGCCCCAGGAAGAAAACTAATGATTTCTGGTTTATCATATGTACATGTAGATTTCTGTCTTACCTCCTGTAACCTACACCGCTTGACGCTCTTGAAGTGTAAGGTGTCGTCGGGTTCCTCTTGATCCCCATAGAGTGTCATAGGATAGACTTTATGGTAAAAATTTAACATTGCGCCCGTAAAATACAAATTATGCAGTTAGGTCTTCTGGTTTTTTGACATATTGTTATATGGATGGACGCGACGAGGTGTCTGCTCTACAAATGTACCTACGCTTATGAAATTCGTGACTGTCAAAAATGCCGGGTTGCGAACCTCTTATCTTATGTTTTACTATCTATCATGATACAGGAATGGCAATTTGGCGCCCAGAAGGCAAGAGAAGCTGTTAACCAAGAGATTGAACAATTGAAATTCAACATTCAAGCTTTGTCTCGCGTAGCCAACCCTTTGGGCAAATTATTAGACCATATTCAAGAAGATGTAGAGGTGATGCGACAGGAACTTCAGCAGTGGATGAAGACGTATGACGAAGCTTCTAAAGAACTGGTCAAACAAAAAACGTTAGTATGACAAATACATTTACAAAAAAAATCTCTAAATTAAAGAGGTTTCATTTAAAAAACGGGTTAACTTAATGTTTGTCAAAAGCTACACCTTTATGGCTCTATTTGAATTCTTGAACCGTTTTTTTGTTGTGCTAAATGTTCCAGTAAGTGTATGTATTATATGGATGCTATAAATTTTTCAATTATACAGTCATCTATTAAGACGACCTGTTTGGTGTAGTGGTTAAAAATTCTGACTGCTATACCAAAAGGTCGCGGGTTCGAATCCCGCTAGGGGCATATGTATGTATGATGAATACAGACATGTGTTCCCGAGTTATGGATGTTTTTCATTTATTTATGTATTTATTTACAAAAAAAATGTATTTGTGTAGTTTATCAACCATCTGGTATCCATAATACAAGCCTAGTTGCTTAGTGTGGAACTGGATGGCGCTGTGTGTATGTGCAAAGATATTTATTTATTATATTTATTTATTTATATTTATCTATTTGAAAATGTCCCGCGGCTTAGGCAGCAAACTCCAACATGGGACCCAGGGCAGTGCAGATTCTGCCTCCATGCAGAGGAAACGCCTTTATATCTGCTGTGTGAATGTGTAGAAGTATGACAATGAGGATTCCAGCAACACGTAACTCTTAAAACTAGTGGCACAATTTTTTTCCTTTGGGTAGGTACCTATTATTTGGCACTATTTCAGCAGTTTTTTGGCATTGTCAAAATAGCTGAATTACACTTTGTGGATTCTAGCATCACGCACTTGTTAATTGGTGTGTTGTCTAGGCAATAATAAGTAATTAATCAAGGAAAGTTTATTGCAAACGGTTATCACCCTCACACCCTTATCACAACCCTTATAAGTCGGCAATTTACTGGTGACACCAGTACTTGTATAAATATAAAACTTGTGCTACATGCCTCTGTAACCTCTAATTACATTTTTTATTGTTTTAGAGCCAATGAAGATTCCCTTTTTCCTCTACACACAAAATTAAAGCAGTTAGACATAGACATGGAAGAAAAACGTGATAAAATCAATGATCTCAAAATAGTGGTACACAAAAACTCTTCTAGGATCGAAAAGTTATTAGCATCCGGGACAGTGCAATGAATGACCTACTTATGTTTATATCTACCTTTTTAAATATTATATCAAAATAAAGTACTTACTATACACACTTTTAGCTAATTATACTTGTGTGTTTAATTTAATTTCTCCAAAATATCACCCACAAAGCAACAGCCTATAAGACTATAGAAAGAGAGACGTGGCTACATTCGTACATGAGTCGGTACCATTTCAATGCTGCTAATGGGTTTGATAAAGCTATTGGAACCGTCTTGGAAGACAGTGATGATGATCCGAGTATGACTAGTATAATATAATTTCAATCAACCACATTTGATTAGTAAATCATATTGTTTTCACGTCACAAATCTGACTACTCCGGTAACTGGACGAAAATCAGTGAAATGATCCTACCTCATCTTTATAAATTTATTACAATATGTATCACATTTCGATGTGTTCGTCGTTTTAGTAGGTGAAGTAAGCAAAAAAGTGTTTTATTTTCGCTTGCGCCCCATTTACATAAAATAAATAAATATTTCGGACACTTACACCCATAATCTAGTCCCAAACTAAGCAAAGCTGGTACTATGGATACTAGATATAACGGATGAACATACATAAATATTTGTATACACATTATGTTCGTTTTCATTACACAAACATTTGCGGGATTCGAACACGCAACCGTTTGTTTCGCTGATAGGGTCACTATCCACTACACCGATCTCGTTCAGTAACCTTTGCCCAGCAGTGGGACACTATGGGCTCTTAAAAATAATAATAACCCAACCAAACGCGCTCCAAGCGCCCGCGCGCTATGCTACTCGCCGGTCGGTTGAGGTCATAGGGCGGCCGGCCTTGACTTATGCCGACGGGCCCGCCCGACGCACGTGTAAGATAGAGGTAATTTTTATTTCGGTAACTGGTATTGTATCTGGTTGTATTCGATTTAAATCTTTGGTTATCTTTATAAATACTTATAAAAATAATGTAGATTGTAACTGAAAAATTACCGGTTATTAACTACTGACTTATTGATTTACTAAACTGTTTGTTAATTTATTTAAGTAATTAGATGTCTTTTTTATTATATAATATAATAAATAATAATATAATATAATAAAAAAGAAAACTAATTATTAACATGTAAGTACTGTTTTGTTTCATAAATATTTACTAGTTTAGTGGAAAATTCAGCGATTATGAGAGGAGGACCGTTTTATGTTAGTGGTTTTCTGGTGGTTTTAGAAGTTGTATAGGTATGGTGGAGAGCTAACTTATCTGTTGGCAACACTGCTCGTCGGATGCGTCGCCAGTGGTCTGCAAATCGAGCTCCATACTCATAGAAACTTAAAATCAGAAAATAATAAATAAAAAATTTGATTGTGTTTAGTATACCTCCCTCTATTTTAATTTTGAATATCAAGGATATGTTTTTTTTTGTGGTTTTACATTTATTAGTGATGCAATGGATCTCTGTTTCTGTTTTCGCAAGTGCGGAAGTTCCGCGCGCTTTTCAACATTCGTTTCTGTTTCTGTTTCCGCTACTTTTATAACGGAGATACAATCGGATGTTTACGACGGCTTTGGAGATACAGTCACATTTTCAGGAGTACAAAAAAGAAAAGCGATTACCTTTAAATGACGATCCTCTTGTGTGGAGGAAATTAAATTCACACAAATAGCGTAATCTTTTGCCATTGGTGCGCCAATATTTGTCGGTACCCCCCAGCAGCGTAGCCAGTGAGTAATTATTTAGCGGAGCTGGTGTTATATACGAAGAACTCCGGAACAGATTGTTAGGTGCAAAAGCGGCCAAATTACTTTTCATAAAATATAACTTACCACTACCTACTTAATTTTGAATATTAATAAAATGTTCACTTGCAAAGTTGCAATATTGTTTTCTATAGTAGATATCTACTATATCTATTTCTAATCTAGATTTGGTGTATTTGATACTTAATAAAGAAATGTATTTGTAAATTTGTTTTTTTTTTCATATTATTTACACTTCCGTTTCTGCTAAAATTTACTTTTGACATCTGTTTCCGTTTTTGGTTCCGCTGAGACACTTCAGTTGCATCACTTAATTTTGTTAAAATTATCCTTTTCAGGCTGGTTATCGTCATATCTAGCGCTCATAACATAACCTAAAGCGTTCGCGTGAGTGGACCATCATCTTCGCTCAATCATTTTTTATTGGGCGCGTCACCTAAAATACCAATACCGAAATAAGAATTATAATTGTGTTCTATTGTTATCATCAAAAATTATTGTAAATTATTTTGCGCAATAAAGAGTATTTGTATTGTATTGTAAGAATCAAAAATCAAGTCAGTAAAGGAATCTATTGGTAGAAATTACAAATATGTAAGGGCCCCACAGGCCAATGTTCATAAATATCTAACATGATTTTGATTGAAATTCGATTATCTCATAAAGTACATTTTATAAAAAAAATCTCTTCGGTCTAATAAATAAAAATAACAAAATGGGAGATGGTAGATTAGATATGCCAGGCTCAATACTAAAATGTGCCATTGGCTTTGCCGTGGATTATCTTGTGTGCGTCACTCCAGCAGAATGTTGTCTTCTTTTTAGATTTGGGTCTTGGATTTTGGGTCGTAGTACTCAACCCTGGCAGAATCCGTTTGCAAATTACAAATTTTTACAAAATACCTAATTCTCTAAAATGACCCTCAATGCATAAATTCTATAAACCCCAAATCTAAAAAATAAGACAACATTCTGCTGGGATAAGGCAATGTTTATTTAAGGACATTTTTCAATTGTTTTGATGTTTTCTATTGACCTATTATAGTCTTCTGATGAAAATCTAAACTTTTTCAAACTGATTATGCATGCCATAAATAAATAAATAAATAATTTTGTTTCTAAGTTTATTATATATATTATGTGCCCTTAAAAATAGTTTAGTTATATGAGACTGAATTGTCTGAATATATGGTTCCAAGCTATAAAAAATATAAAACTAAATTAAATGATTATTATGGAATTCGCCAATGTCTACATGAAATGAACTAGGTATAGCAATGACATAGGTA
This sequence comes from Oegoconia quadripuncta, assembly GCA_949316235.1. Lineage (NCBI taxonomy): Eukaryota > Metazoa > Arthropoda > Insecta > Lepidoptera > Autostichidae > Oegoconia > Oegoconia quadripuncta. The sequence goes on from OX438759.1 coordinate 7,651,575, forward strand.
TGTATTCTACTTATATCAAACCATTATATAAATATAGGTATATAATAAGAAATGGTAAACATAATCATGGTGATTTCTAAATTATTATTATTGTTGTAAGTTTGATTTTATATACCTACATGAAGAAATATCTTATTAATTACAAACTAGATTAATAATTATATATTTACAAATAGCCCTTTATTATGATATTTCGTGAATATTGTCATTGATAATGTAGGTAGACCTAAGCGAAAACAAATTTGCTGAGAGACAATGTGCTGATACTAGTCGGAATATTAATGACAAAATCTATGAAATACATAATAGGCCATCCAGATGTAATTGTATTCAACAAAGAATGCCATTAGTCTATAGGTCGAATAAATAGTCATATACAATATAAGTGACATTACCTCAAAAATTAATGAACATAATTTATTGTGTAGGTACTCAATAAACAAAATGTAATTTTAATGTTATGTAGGTAATAATATGTAATAAAAACAAAATGAATTATACATAATATGTACACATCTACCTAGAATTACAGAAAACATTCTTTATTGAATACCAACCATCTTCATATTCAAATTAGCAAGGAAAAGTATTATCCTTTCCAGCTTATTCTATCGCATATTATTATTACCTAGCAGAAATTGTAAAACAAACATATCTTTAAAAATGTTGTGGGTATATTAGTTCCTAGCCTATTTATAAACATACACTTCATGGATAAAATTATAAGTATAACATATTGTTCTTCACAGTTTCAGAATTATGTAGGTTTAGGAGGATGGGCTGCTCCATCGGATTTATCATCACAGAGATTGTAACGTGATACCCTTGTTCGTCGCTGTCCTTTGAGAATGTTTGCGGCCTGTTCAATACGCATCACTAACCTGTGCTGGTTCTCTAGTCGCTCCAGACAATTATTGCAGATAGTTTTAGGCAGTGGATCTGAACGAGATACCTGAAAGACAACCTTGATTTTTTTTTCTGTTGATGAATTAAGAAAAAAAAAAGTATTGATTCATTCAACTAAGGGAAAGTAATAAAAGGGCGGAGACCTAACTTATGTATTACTTACGTTTATTGATAGATATCTATTGATTTTATCAGATACACTTAAACGAATGCCTTCTTGTCCGTAGATATGAAGTACAACTCTGTGCATTTCAGAGCACAATCGACATATAAATCCATTTAGGATACCTCTATCTAAACTCCCCATGGTTAGAAATCTGCACTAAGTGAATACAATAACCAGAAATTTCACGATCACTTATTCAAGATGGATTTACAGTTTCCTCTTTGAGAGACACATTTAATTCTCCTTTTACTTGCACGGCACAAAGAATTGACAAACAAAAAACAAACGATTAATTTTAATAGGAAATCTTTGTCATATTACTTAGTGTAGTGAGCAAACCAAAGAGTATATAATCAAATCACTACGTCTAGCATAGCAAACAAATGCTTTACATCCTCCAAGAAATGAATAATCAATCACTGGTACGTTTACTGTCATTTCAGGTAGGTAGGTAGCTAGCTACTTTTTTTTTACAAGAGTGGAGTGAATGAGGGGTAGAGGTCGTCTCGTCTGAGGCGTAGACAGGTCTGAGGGGATCGTTCTCTGTCTAAGGGTCGTAGACAGAGAAAGAGTACCAGTGTTGCCAACAGATAAGTTAGCTTTCCAGATGATGCAGGACGCTGAATGTAAAACAACCGTGAATTATCTCGCTGGACGTCAATAAATATTATTATTTGCTAGCTGGACTTTTTTCTTTTTTTAAAATTTTTATTTAAGTTTATGGACTTTTGTCCATATTTAGACATGTCAGTCCCATTGTCTCCATAGTTTGCATACATTTATTTAGCTGGACAAAGTTACGGAGGACTTGGATGATGAATTTTGCGTCCAGCGAGACCCTCCGTGAGGGCGAGTATCAGAAGAAGTTAGCAGTACACTGAGTAGTGATCAGTGCAGAACTAGAAGTGGCAGATGGGTTATGGTATCATTATAAGTAATTATGATTGTGTTTAGAGTGTATAAGGGTAAAAAAGGGAGATGTAAGAGTGACATCTCTTGAGAAGTGATACAACACTATGGTTGGACTGGGATGCGCGCTCCATGGTTGAGGAGTTGTTGCTGATAATTGATTTGTGTTGATTATTTAAAGTACTTTGTGTATCATTTCATTACGTGCGCTCATTTAACTCGTTCGGTTACATCTAGCATGCTGGATCCAGCAGCTGGATCGTGTGTATGCTACATCCAGCTCCGCGACCTTGAACAGACGGACAGCCGTACTGCACCGTGAATAAGGCGCTTAACACGGTTCTACCCTCTCAATCGCATTTATGAGAGAAACTTTATTAATATGTAATGAAATATTAACAATTACTTAATAAACCAACATACAATTTAGTAAATCAATAAATCGGTAGTTTCTTACTTAGTTAGTAAGGTAGTAATTAAGACGTTTAGTAATTATGGTTGAAATGGTAAACCACATACAGACATATTAATATAACAACATTACGCTCCTTTTTCGGGCAGTAGTGTAAAAACTGAAGTTTTGTATGCCTTTTTAACATCCCATGAGATTTCAAATCTCCGTAGTAAGTCCTCAAAATCATTCCTCAACATTTGCATTTCGCTACGTGCTCAGGAATACTTCTAATAACTTGAAGCTAGTCTGTCAAATGTGGGCCTTCAAGCCAAGAATGCCCAAAAATTTTGACGAAATTGTGGCTTAAGCATAGTAACGCAACTCGCTAATATAACACGACACGACACGACACACAATTCAAGACCAAATTTAAAATAAAGTTTTTAATTGTAAACAAACACTACTAACAAATATTGTACGGGGAATCCCCGCGAATAGCGTACCGTAAAACGGGGTGTTTAGAAATCTTAGGGTGAAAAGAAAAATTCTGATATTTTTTCAAGTACTGTCAATTCCGGTACAACTACAAAGTACGAAATCATTTTAGTAAATGGCTATCAATCTATCAAACCTTTCGATCTGAATAAAAATAGGCAAAAGCACCACTCATTTCCGGTCCTTAGAAGAGGACAATAGCCACGGGCCGCTCTCTGAAGAACGCGCTAGGATCTGCTCTGATCTCTAAATAGGCCTTTATCTTCCGTTTTTCAATAATTATTACAGCACGTGCATAGTATCTATGTCTTAAAAATTTGCAATTGACATTTTTTAACAATTGCATAGTGCGCGTATAAGCGGCGCATGCAAGAAGGGGTATAAGCTTCTTAGGCGCATGCGTCAAGTGGCGCCCTCTCACCGGCGAAGTGCGAACCACGCGGTGAGCCCCGACATTTGGTCGGGAAAGTAAGTAAGTGCCTTTACCTAAGTCAATTCAGACGAAAGGATTGATATAACAGGTAGTAATCTACACGCAGATTATTTTTCTCTTCAAGAATTGTGTAACGGAATTGGTTTCATTCACATAGTTGTAGCATGTTCTTAATTTTTACCATCTTCCCGCAAAAAGAGGAGGCTCCCCGTTCGGTTGTATTTTTTTAATATCATATTTTTTTTTTGTATGACGCGATATCTTCCACAATTGTAAACCGATTTTGCTGACTGTATTTTTACTTGATAGGGTTTGTCACCAATGTGGTTCCAAATTAATTTGGTGAAGATCTCATGATGCGCTGTGGAGATATACCCAAACATGTTATGAATTTGGTTGCATACCTAAACGACATAGTGACAGAGCAATAATTCTTTACTGTAAGTGCGATCATTCACTAATGTTATTCCGACTATCTTCTTTCCGAATTCTGAAGTCGGTTGTTGGGCATTTTGCGGCGGGACATTTTAGAACAATATGTATGTGTAACATCTGTTTATTTTCCTAAATAAATAAAATAATTTTCATTTGTTAGTCACTGTGGTAGGTATACAGCGTGTAAAAATAATTGTGCATGATATACATAAGGGCCGAGTTAATAGGTTATTAGAAAAAATATTATATAAGATCTAGAGCGGTTACTTTGTAATTAAAAGGTTTTTTTTAATAAAAATCCAGTCCTTTTTGCACAATTTGATCGGTGAATTGCATTTCTCATGCATATCATATAATATCTTATATGTATATGTTGCTAATAATCCGGTTTCACTTGAGGTTTAGCTTTAATCTTCTTTCCGTTTCGGAAACGAATACTTAAGGAGACAACCTCAAATTGGAGTGGTTTTATTTTAAAAGGAGAGATTAAAGTTATATAAAAATAAACTTAGTTAATAAATAAATTTAGTTAACTATTATTTCTTTACACTGAGAACATTACAATTATAACTTTACCTCCAAAACATAGTTTCATCTTCTATAATTGTTTCCGACGAATTTCGACTACCGGATCGGACGTGTATTGAGTGTTCAAGTATTCAAACTAAACTATGGCTCCAACGCCTTCCGATAATCTGATCAGACTATCGGATTCGACTATCGGAAGGAAAAATCTGACGTATTTTTCCCGGTGTACCGGAGTCTACTACTAGAAATTACAAATATGTATATAAGGGCCACTCAAACCCCACATTCCTGATTTTTTCACTTGGCAGCTCGTCCATGGTCTGTGGAGGGTCTGTGGTTATCTTTGCTAGGTAGGTACCTACGTACGTGGCTGGTGGATATTTGTTTGTTCGTTGTATCTTTAGCGCCTGAGTGAAAGTTATTATCAAAGTTTAGGTAGTGAACTTGTTAAGAATGCATGTACAAGGAGTTGATGTAAATAAATAGCTAATATGCCGCCTAAGCTACCGAACACTAAAACCTCTAGGGCAAAGCGCAAGAAAGGACGGAAAACGGGCCCCAAGCCTAAGATATTGAAAGGAATCAGAAAGTGCAAAAAGGAACCCATTGAAGGACACATTTGTAAGACTTGCTCAAAGGTATTCGATTCGAAGACACTAAAACTGCTGCATCAGAAGCACTGTAAAAAAGAGAATATTGATGAGACGAAACTGCCGATGGTAATTTTAAATAGCTTTCTTCTCTTAACAGCTGTGTAGGCCCCTTTGAAATCCGATTTTTTACTAGCTTTTATTTTGCAACGCTCCTATTCCTATGTAATGCACTTGTGGCGCACATAATCTTATTCGCTATTGCTTTTCGATTAGCGAAGTTAAGGAACGCCCGGCGCAATTCATCACCAGTGGCATTTTCATACGAGTGTTTTCTTGTTGCGGAGGGCACGTTAAACTATTTGCTCCAGTTGTTTTTAAATCAAGGCAGGCATTAACCCAATTCTGCCCTACATATGTGGCTTGAAAACAAATGGTGTGGTGGCGCCACATCTGGCTCAAATCCAATAATCTGCACTGGGTCCGCATGATGGATTAGGTTTGCACTCTGGAGGTGATTGTGGTGAGAGTGTTGAGGGGGCTTAATTATCCTTTTTTTGCGCCCCATTGTCTGGCAAAGGTTGTGCCTCTGCTTTATGAACATAAGGCTGTTGATGGTTCATACGTAATTTTGTGTTAATTTATTTTTCAGGTTACTAAGTCTGCCACAGGTTACAAATACAGTTGTAATGAATGCAATAAAAAGTTTAGTTTCGCAAAGAGTTTTGCAATTCACCTTAACAATGAGCATTCCAAGGTGCCAGGTAGTGTGCCTTGCAAACAGTGCACAGTCCGATGCCCGAACAAAACTGCCCTCAATAAACACATCAAGGATATACACAACAGAACATTGTATAACTGCGACCACTGTGACAAGAAGTTTGTGAGATATGCCCATGTGCTCCGACATTTATCACAGAAAGGTTGTGATGGGCAAGGAGTCGCTGTATATCCCTGTGAGGTAATTAAATATTTATGAAATTGAATTTATTTGAAAAATTATGAAAAGAAATTCCTACAGGGGTCCTGTGATTATACCTTGATCAAAACAAGACCATCAGAATTGGAATGTCAAATACCTTAAACATATAATACCTAGTTGCTACTTGTTGGAACACCCAAAAGACACTATATATAAACAGTTGGAATACCTCTGACCACCCTATTTGAAATAAAGTGTGTGATGTTATGTTCCAGTGGAGTACTTAAGGTTATAGAATAGGGTAACATATGTTTTGTGGTTTTTACACAGTTAATGAACTTAAATACATTTTGTTGCTCCTTTTCTTTACAATCTGCAAGGTCATGTACTTGCCTGTTATATAGAGCATCATAACCAGATGTAGGCAGCATCAGTAATAAAACTTATTGGTATGAGAATAGTCAATCGTTCAATGAGTTACAGAACTATCTGAGAAATTCACAAGTCAGGAATAGGTTTCGGCGAAGAGAATAACAGTTTTTTTTAACAAAGTTCAATGAATTTACTTTTTCCTTAATGCTTTAATGATTAAATTGTTTGTGACATTAATATTGTGTAACATAACGTAGTGAAGGGGAAGAGGTAGAGAGGAAGGCCTAGAAGAACATACATGGTACAAGGAAAAAGTTAATGCCGTGTCGTGTCAGGAAGTCTAAAGAAAAGGCGGAATGTAGAGAAATGTGGAATGGACTCCACCGACAAGAGCATAGCTCTTAAATTGAACAGAGAGAACATTAAGTCTAAAAGTAATTAAACTCAATTACTTTTAGACTGTGTTAGGTTTTGCTTGTTGCAGTGCATGTAGGACCACTTCTGTCCTCAAAATAGTGAAAATTTCCTTAAATTATTTTTTATACTTCCTCGTTGACGCTGCCAATGTTGTATCAATTTATTTCTAAATTTTTGAACACAAATGTTTGATTGCGTTTATTGTTATAATTACAGATCTGCAATGCTCAGTTCAGCAGAAAAGATAATTTGATGGTGCATCTACGTCTACAGCACATTACACAAAAGACATTTGCATGTAAACAATGTTCATACTCCACCCGGACATTTTCGAAGTTAATCCTTCACGTGCAATGCAGTCATTCAGGTAATAATTTAGATTACAGCATACTTTCTAGAAAAACGGGGATTATATGAGTAAATTGATTGAATTGATCCTGTGGTGTTGCCGCACCGGTCTAATGAACGGAGTGTCATGCTGGATAAAGTGTCACCATATAACCATCCCGTCTTCTACACCGATTCAGTGGCGAGTCGACATAATTTTCAAGCCTTTAGGAAGTTTTGAAATTTTTTGCCGTGTCGTATCTCCACCGACAAGAGCATAGCTCTTAAATATAAGAGAGAGAGAGGAAATTTTGCCACGATTACTATTGGCATTATTATTCGCGGTAACCTTTTGCTTCCAGAAGATTAACAATCACTGCATTGTGGCGCTATCCGTGGTGTATCAAAACAAGAATATCAAGTATCAGTTGATCCCCTTCTCCATATTCCCTTAATGCTACTTTTGAATTCATTTAGCTACATTCTCATTTGCCTAGGGTGGGGGGGGGGGGAGTCTTCTTTAATCAGTGACACGTATAGGGCACCGTCTTACCACTTTTGATCCTGGCTTACAGGAGTTGCAGTGGGAGGAGTATGGAGGCGGGTAATATTCTTTATATTATTATTGTATCTTTCAAGTTCACGATACGCGACCCGGTCCTTTAAAGTTCGTTAATGGGGACATAAGTCCAACACACAAAAGACCCTTTTTATAGAATTTCCAAGCTACTTATGTTGTTCGTTATTTCACAGAATCACCACCCCAGTTCATATGTGACCATTGCGGAAAAGTGACGTCCTCCCGCGCAGGTATTTCCAAACACATGGAGATACATGGAGAAAAGAAATATGCTTGTGATGTGGTAAATATTATCATATCGTCGTAATTGTTCTGTTTAACACGTTGAGGGTTCAGGGGCCATATAAAAATTGCTCCACAACCCCCTTGCCCCATAAGAAGCATCAAGAAAAAAGTAATTTACTCGTTGATTAATTAAATCAACACCTAATTAATTATCCCAGCTCTATACTAACTGAAACTATTGACCAAGTTTTATTAGTCCATGCTTAAACTTAAGTGTATTTATTATAATCACTGGTCTTTAGAATGATTATTGTTTTACTTTTATATAACTAACTATATAAAAGTAAAACAATAATCATTCTAAAACTATTATTATTTACTATTTCAACATGGTGTACAGGGATTGAAATAGGTAATGTGTTGTAACCTACATACGAAGTAATTTAAACATTTTGTATGAGGACTGTGAATGTGTTAAAGAATACATCCCACACCCACAAATATGGTTGTCGTTGTTTATAATACTGTGTGAGTTATTTAATATTGCCTACATACAAAATATCATTTCAGGAGCTTCCTGCTCCAGTAAACTCATACGTATTTACAGTCATAACAAATTTTTTTGTCACGCTTCCATTGTGATTTTAGATCGGTAAGTAATACCTTATTTATCTGTATTAATTTTCATACATATCTAACCGCATGACTCATTATCAAGAACGTTAATAAACTGAAGCCGCCGGTTCGATTCCAGCAGGGTACAGGTTCAGTACTCGGTATGGTTTACTGATTGGGCATTTATAAATATGTAGCTGACTGGCTTGCTACACTAAGTCTGTTGCCAAGCAGCAATCTTGATAGTATTGTTGTGTTCAGATTGTTTGCGATGAAATAGCCAGTCCCTCAAATAAGATCGGGGTTCCGAGTGAGCGTGCTTACGCCTTAGGCTTCATTTTCATTTAATATCAGCTCTGATTTAGGTCAACCGCTAACCCTTTTTGTACTAAATAATACTGTTAACGAATTCGAGGATTTTTATGTCGCACATTATTCATTGTATTAGAGATACATAGCGTCATTTGTACACAAAGATTTTATCCTTATCCCTAACGATTGATTTCAAATGCCAAGCTAGACAAGAGTTGATACTCGTCTCTTCCCGTGGGTAACGTAAAAGGCGACTCTTGCTTAGTGCGTGAGAATTATTTTCCCATCATTATGCATTTCGAGTGCGGAATAACAATGGGAGAGACTTATGTCCAGCAGTGAACTTCTATTGGCTGTTGATATGATGAATGTGGTAATCGTTGTCAGGTTATATTGCTGAATAAAGCTCTTCACTGTCACTGTTCCGGCCAATATCGTTCAAGTGTTTGCAGCAAGTCGATCGAGTCCCCTTGTTTTTTTTTTTAATGATTCCAAAGTTGCATCAGTTATTTGCGATATTATGTTATCCTGGCTTACAATATTTACAATGAGTCTGGGTACTGCATGAATGGTTACGTTCCAGTGCGGCTACAGTACGTTCACGATCGAGGTGATGCGCCGTCACGTGTTGACGCACGTGCGCGACAAGCCGTACAAGTGCAGCGTGTGCTCGCAATCGTTCATCCAACGCGTGCAGCTGCAGCGGCACCTCGAGCGCCACACCGCCACCAGCAGCAAGTTCAGGTGCAAGGATTGCGATCAGGCGTTCGACGACAAGGACAAGTGAGATACCTTCTGATTTATGAGGTGTTGATATTAATTGCATCATCATATCAGCTACAGGACGTCCATTGCTGAACATAGGGCTCCCCCATAGATTTCCAGAATGATCAGTTACAAGCGGCGACAAAATGCATAAGTCCTAATCACTAATTGGTTAGCCAGCCACCAACACTAGGGGTCTCGATTTTCTAATAATTTTGCATCCAGCTGTTCTTTGCGAATCAGACTTATTATGACAAATCCTTGTCCACCTAATCGGAAGGTGTATAGTGATGTTTCCAGCAGTTCGCCTATTAATACCTCTAAAGATCTACTTAGTCGTATTTTCAAAACATGGAGGACCTACTCGCTTGCTCTGTCCTGTTTCTTGTACCATGGAAGATGGTATTTTCATCTACTTGCTAAGATGTTATGCACGGCATTCTTTATTACAGATTATTGGAGCATTTAGTTGGACACATCGGAGAGAAAAAGCCTGCTGATTCTAAACGTAAGTTTATTCGATTTCATCTTTAGACGAAGCTTTTTAAATGAGATTTATAAATCACTCATGACAGCAAAAATCTGTCCATTGTGTATTATATTGTATAGATCATACATAACACAATAAAGAATGTTCATTAAGATTATTTTCTGTGTACGTATTCTCTGTAGAAAATAAAAAATACGTGTGAAAACATTATTTCCATACATCGCTTAGTTTCCGAGATATGGACCTGAAAGTGAGTAAGTGTCATAACGCACAACGTCCTATTCCAATAGTCGCTCAGTCCGTACGCGATCTCCCGTACCGCCGTACGTTTCATTTTCGCCAGAAGATTGTATAAATTATAAAATGTCCAATCCAAACACTAGAAAATCATGTGTTGTCCCAAAATATACGACTACAACCACTAATAAACAAAAAAATGTAGGCACAAAAAGATACTTGACCTATTTCAGTAATAAAACATTAAAAGGAAAAGGACAGAGTAAATACATTGTCTTAAACCCTTTTATAAATAATCATAATCACAGTAGACTTAGTCCATAAGAGGTCAATATTTTTGAGTTAAGAGGTCAATATTTTTGAGTCTAACAGTCAGTAAAATCAGTATTCACTGTCCAATCAGTTTCGACCCCTGCAACACTTCTCGCCGAAAATTAAATTTCCATCCACATCACCTGGATGAGTGGAAGTCTACCACTGTACGTTTCTCAAGAAACTTCTTACCACGTACGACCACCCTGTGGAACGGACTTCCTGCAGCGGTATTCCCGAACGAGTACGACATTGGAACCTTCAAGAAACGAGCCTACACCTTCCTCAAAGGCCGGCAATGCATCTGTGACCCTTTTGGTGTTGCTCGTTTGCCGCCCTCTCATATAAAAAAAAAAACCTCGGGGAGTTTTCTGAAAGTTCAATTAACTTGCCCCCAGCGTTCGTATGCGAGGTGTGCGACAAGTGTTTCTCGACGAAGCTGGGCATGCGTCGGCACGTGCTGTCCCACACGCTGGAGCGGCCGCGGCGCTGCATGTACTGCGCCACGGCTCGAGCCTACGTGCGCGGGGAGCAGCTCGTGCGGCATGTGCGGCTCGCGCACCCCACCGTGTTCCGGGAGCACCTCTCGCACGTCAGGCAGGTGCTGGTGAGTACTAGCTGCTCTTACAGACCTCGTCACGCGTTCGACGCGCGTAGTGTATATATGTATCAAGCGCTTTTGCCACGGTTGTATGGAAGAGATGAGAGAGCTCCAAGCGATAAGACCACCTTGGTACTAATAAATAATCAATCAATAAAATACTCCTTATTGTACAATTAAGAAAAGCTACACAAAGATTACAGCGTATATCATTAATCGCACAAAAAGGCGGCCTTATCGCTAACAGCGATACAAGCTGCCAGTAGAAGAGGTCTGCACTAATTTCACTGTGTATATTTTTAAGTTGTGTACAATAAATAAATATCCTTAGACATACACACAGCGCCATCTAGTTCCACAGTAAGCAACTATAGGCTTGTGTTGTGGATACCAGATGGTTGATATACTACATATTATATATTTGTTTTTTTTTTTTTTCTTTAAATAAATACTTTTTATAAATGAAAACATCCATAACTAAATAAAGTCCATATCCATAAATAAAGAAGTTTATTTTTGTCCGCGCGTATGTCGAAAATGTGAAGTCACTGAACTGATAGGTGAATTTGAATTTGTGTAATTCCCATTAACTGGTGACACCACTCTGGTGTCACCCAAGGAACCATATTCGAATTCGATCAAAAAAATTTAGATTACCCATACAAAGTAAACCATTCTGAAACCACCTTTAGTGTGGAAGTCCAACAATTTTCGGCTGATGGCTCCTGATTACGAGCAACTTTCCACTGGCAACATAGCCGAATTCAGACGAAAATTGTTGGACTTCCATACTGGTGGTTTACAATGGTTTACTTTGTATGGGTAATCGAAATTTTTTTGAACGAATTCGGCTATGGTTCCTAATGGAAAGTAGTTCGTAATCAGAAGGAACAGGAATGTAATAGATGATGAATACTAACTTTCACACTGAATGTCCTAAATAAATAGTTTCTCTACCTCCAGGGCAGCCCAACGACAGTGAAGCTAGTGAGGAAGTCTGAGCTGGACACCATCCTCAACGTTCTGGATGCGGAGGCGGATCGTATCATGCAGGGGTGCGGGGAGGGCGTGCTTTACGGCGGTATGCAGGAAATCGAGCTAGACCCACTGGACGGCTTACCGCTGAAGGTTCCTCAAGTCTTCTCGGCGGAGGGACGTGTTTTGCAGCCAGGCGAATGCGTGAAGGTGAGATGATTCCCTACTCGCCTGGTCGCTTTTACATTGATCGTCACTATAGAGATGCAACATTCACTATGTATGGAGAGATAGGTAAAGATTTATTTTTAGTAGGCCCAAAAAGAAGGAGGTTCTCAATTTGACGGTAATTTTTATAGATGTTTGATAGAACTGATTTCTATTTTGTTTGAAATATTGTATAACGTTTACCTCCAGGGTCCCATATAAATTTGGTGAAGACTTGCTGAGCGATTTTTGAGTTGTTCGCTTTTGTAAACGCATGAGAAAAAGACAGATTCACCTTGATTTTGAGTTTTCGCATGAGCATTCAACAGGTGAAAGAAAAGCAGAGAGACATGATCATTAATCCACTGACAAGAGTATAGTTCTTAAATTGAAGGAGAAGAACCTCAACCATCACCATTTACACGTTAAAATTATTGTCTACATGATTCTTCTTCGTTGCAACTATATTCCTGTTTGCAGAGCGAGCACAACCCGCTGATGACGGAGGAGGAGCTCACGGACAACCTAAACAGCCTGCTGTCCCATCTCATCGACAAGGACACCCTCGAGTGCTTCGGCTGGCCTAACGAGAATGTCGACACGGTAACTTCTAAACGCATTTGTGATAGAGTGCAACTTGAGTTAAAGAAAGCTCTGTAAAATTTCTCTTATATGTGAGTGCACATTCTTTTGAAAAATAGCTTTATTTCTCAAAACAATGTGCTCTCACATATAAGAGAAATTTTACAATATATTAAACTTAACTGTAGGTTATATTGAAAAAGTTGGTTATAATAAAACGCAGTGGCACAAATAACCGCAGATTAAGAGTGCCATAATGTCACTAGAGTAAGTAGTCGGCAATGCAATCCGGCATAACAACCACCATCCATAACATAAATTGAAAATTAAGAAATCCGACGAGAAATTAAACATGATAATACCATCCAGGTCTACAAAACAACTGTGTTAAAAGTTAAATACCTTCGAAACGCCTGAGCCGAACTTTTATCAAATATGGCTGAGAACCTAAATATAAAAGAACGGTAATCAAATCGGACCACGCATTATTGATATACATATGGATAAAAACTGGACACACGCAGCACCGTTAAACACAAAACATAGAACTGTTCATTTCCAGATGTGATATTTTATATATATAATTTTTATAACGTGGATGTTGTTTCAATCATTAAACTCTAATGTTTGGTACATTCAAACACTGTATCTCTGACCACCCCATTTGGGATAAAGGTCGTGTATGTATGTATAGAGTAGGAATACCAGCCCATTTGACAGAATATTCTTAACTTCGGACTACTGCCTAGAATAAATGTTAAGAATTTTGTTAAACTTATTGTAAAAATACTTATATTTTCAGGTGCTAGAGAAGGTGATAGAGCAGTGTGGCGCCCGGCCCGCGGACCGCAGCAAGTGGACGCGTGTGCAGTGCATGCGCGAGAACGCGAAACATCTCTTCCTCTACGTGATTGAGGACAAGAACATAGCACGAATGCTCGGCACTCACACCATCGACCAGATCGTCAAGCATATCCTCGCGCAGGTGGCTGGTGACCAGGATCAATAGGTGTACGGGAGTACACCTAGAGGTACAATGTAGCGTAATCTAGAAAGGAGTTTTTGGGATATAAAAATTTACAAGGGGAAAGTTTGTCTTTAATTTTTTCTGACGAAAGGTAATGGTTAAGTAGATTTTAACAACAGGCATGGATATAATTTAGGGTCTTATTTCTTTCGTGGCGCAGTCGCATTCGATATTCGCTTCGGTTAGCGAAGTTAAGCAATGTCTGGCCCGGTCACACCTTTTAATACACTAGCGGCCTTTTAATACAAGTGTTTCCGTGCTTCGGGTGGCACGTCAAATACTGGCTACCGATTATTTTCAGTCGAAATTTATTGAATTGATCGTTAAGCCAAGTTGGTGGCCAACAGGAGTGGCTTAAAAACACTGACTGTCAGGTGGCCACTAGTCTGTCACAAAGCCACTAACCCGCAATGGTCCCGCGTGGTGGATTATGGCCCACACTCTCCCGTAGTGAGAGGAGGCCGTGCCCCAACAGTGGGGCGTGTAAGGCTGATAATGAATCATTAGCATTTTGAATGGATGACATTGTATAATTTGTCAATGTTTGGAACTCCCAAACATATCTCTGACTACCCCATTTGGATAAAGTTCTGATGTTATGGATGTATGTATCCTTACATATCATATATGACCTCAGTGGGGGCCGAGATATAGAATATGGAAAGGATAATAAGCATGCCAATAGGCCGATCTTAGCTTATTTCGATTACTAAACGTCTGCATTGTTGTGTTTCGATTTATAGGATAATGAAAAATGTTAATTTTCTTTTCTATGTCTACGCATATTCTCTGTAGAAAATAAAAAATAAATTTAACTTCCGAGATATGCAACTTTAAAGTGAGTGTCGCGGGATTTCACCCGCCTGGCACTCGAAATGCACAACGTCATATGCCAACGGTCGCTCAGTCGGTTCGTGTGCTCCCGTACCAAAAACATAGTAATGACCTGGAACATTTGTGTTCTTATTATGACGTGAACGTATGGAACATTATCTCTTTTTAGTATGTTTTTGTTAATGTTATCTTTCATTGTGTCCTGTATTGTAAAATTATAAATTAACTTTTATGGCTAAAGTCCCTGAGTTTTATATTATAGGATAAAGTTAAACAGATGGAGTGAGGAATTTTTAAGGAGAGGAGGATAGAAATGTGACACAAGACAAATGATGATACTTATACATATTATTTTATAAAATAAATTGAAGTTGCTAAGGAACTTAATAAATAATAGTATTAACGTATTAAGAAGTGACCTTTACAATAAGTTAATTAATCATAGGATTCATTGTAACATACAGGGTTAAATCGAATTTGTGTAAGTAATTCCTTGAAATATGTAGATCAACACAATAGGATTTTTCTATAAAAAAACCTGGTACACTTTTAGCTACCTTTGTTAAATATTTCTTTTGTATTATACTCCTGTGGCCAAAAAAGAAATAGAAGTTGTTATTCCATTGGTATTAATCGAGAAAATAGTTAAGTAGATATGGGATGTTAATGATCTCTTGTATGTTTTTGACATCAACTGACTATAATTTTCAATGGTTTTTATACTTAATTATCCTAAACAAAAACAATATTGCAACCAAATCCCATGCAGGGGCAATCTGTATAAGTAGTAGACTCAGATGTTTTAGGATATTCACAAATACAATTTCACCCTGTATTTATATTTTTATAAAACACAATGGTGTTTGGTGTCATATTGACCTCAGCAATTCACTTAAATAACATCATCCCATAAATAGCAGTGGATCAAATTAAGTAGTTTAGTTTAGTTTTATTTATTAGTATTTAAGCAGATACAATCATATTATAAGGCATATGATAATAAAAAATTTAATAGTTATGTAATTTTTAAACAAATCGACACCTCTTAGGATCATTATCGTACTTTTATATTTTAATAGTTTTATCATGAATATGATAGTTTTATAACTATAGAATTATCTATAATTAATCTGTTATATTATATTATAATTATAAATTATATACATGTAATGGCGTTATATTACTTATGGATTTTTGTAACGAATTAATATTGTGCCTTACAAATAATAGGAGATATTTTAATTTGCTTTTACGAAAGGGCAATGGATATGTTTATAGTGTTATAACCTTATGAACAAGCTTATTATTAATAATTATGGTTGGATTTGATTATTCTATTGTCGGGCAACTATTCTATTAAATTTTATTAAGACGTTTGTAGGTGTGTGTGAGTGGTAGAGGTTTCCTCGTGTTATATGCTGGAACAAATTACGCAATAATATACTATAGCTATAACATTAAAATGTAGCATTATTTTACATTGACTGAAATTCATCAATAGCATTTTCCGCATCAATTATATGTAAGTACCACATCTGACATTATTTCTTGTTATGTCTTTGGTTATACATTTTTATATTGAGCGTTTTTTCTCTTACTCAGCCTTGGCATTACATCTCGACGCGGCACGTAAAAATGCATTATAAAATATGGAATTATTTGCGTAACTGAGAAAACGCTCTTGTTCTGTCTACGAATATATGTAGTTTTAGTTTGATTACCTACGTGTTTTCTTTTCCTGTTAGCCAAGACCGAGTGGCCATGCATTTTTTCTCTATGTCGAGCAATTCCGAATATATGTCTACATTATTTAAATGTAGCAATTTTTATGGTCAAATATCATGTTTTATCCATAATCCTAGAATATGCTAAGTTTATGGGTTTACCTTTGCTGTTACCATACTTTTAATAGAAATCTATTACTAATATAAGGTAAACGCATAATATATCGAATAATAAACACCTTATGTGTCCATAACTTTTCCGTGGAGCCCCATGACCTGTTGACGAGATGCATACAATCTTTCTGCATGACCAACGGCTTTATCGCTTCCGGGCCCTGTGTAAAATTTTTAAAAGTACCCATATAAACAAAATTAAACTAGTAAAAATTGACCACAGGCCACAACTCTGCCGCCAGGGCACTTCGCCTTAGCAAAATACGCCCCTGAACATGGCCGGACAAAGTGTGGGAGATTTATCGTTTACCAATCAGACGAACATGAAATAGAATGTTTATGTCCAATTCTTTAGAAATGAAAATCGGTAAGTTAACATAAATTGTTAGGCCATTATCGCTCGCATAGCTTTATAGAAAAAAAAAAGGGGTATTACACTATAAAATACATATTTACATACTTAATACAGGGTAGAAAAAACCTAGTCACCTAAATATTGATGACAGCAAATTTTACAGAAAAGTTGAACTGCCTTCGCAGTTCTTGAAAAATCGCTTGTAAAATGAAATTCCACCGCGAACGCCACTAAATTAGGAAGTAATTAATGATCAATGGTGGCGCTGCAGGGTTGACGTCCACCTATACATTTAAATAATAAGATTTGTTTACCTACATAATTATTGGATCGATTCTAGACTACGCAATCTTTCCAATTCGAATCATGTATATCTAGGCTACGTAATTTTTATTATCTTTCCTGTAAGGAGTTTGTGACCGTCTCTACAGCGCGATGCATAAAAAACATACTACGCCATCTAGAAGGCAGCGGCCACACTACGCACTGCAGAGCGCACTATTGAGTAATCTGTGATTGCGCGATTTTATATACCACACCATCGAACGGCGACAAACTATTTTCTCTATGTTTTGTTGCTACTCAAAACTAAATGGCATCACTGACGCTCCAGACAAGTTTTTTTATGGTCTGTATTATTCAATCATATTATTAACTGCTCGCTTGATAATATCCGAGACATCAATTAATTTGTAATGTAAAATCGATACCTACCACGCCATAGTGAGCAGCCGAGGCAAACTGTTCTATAATATTCAGGATAATTTTTTGTTTTTCATTTGAAGTTATTATACTTTAGGGCCTAGGATTACCACTTAATGGATCAAGACGAATCTAAAGACACCTCTTGTGTTCAAATCGAATCAGTAGTTCAGAATTATCCGCAATTAAAAGAAATGCCGTGCTGAGTTTTTACATTTCGAGTCATCTAGGTGCGCATAGGCACCATATCGTATTTTGTCGTCGTTGTATCGTATTTTTCATATCGTATTTTATATATGACACTCGTGACATTATAAGGAATTCATCGACACCTCATTTGTCACAATCGGTCCAGTAGGGCTAGCAGAAGCCACCAGGCTTGTATGGAGTGGGGTTCATGGTCAATCACAAACATCGCGATAAGATAGAAGAATTCATAGGTTTATCCGAACGCATTGCGATACTCAACATAAGGGTACCAAACTATAATGAAAATTGGTCTATAGTCCAAACATACGCACCGACAGATCAAGCAAACGCCGAAATTAAAGACAAGTTCTACGAAGATCTGAAAACAGCTATGAACATGACACACAAAACCACAATTGTAATGGGGGATTTTAATAGTCAAATCGGTGTGAGGAAGAAAGGCGAGGAAAGAATGGTAGGTCAGTTCAGTACCGGAAAAAGAAACGATAATGGAGATAGACTATTAAACTTCGCTCTACAAAATGATCTGAAGATACTGAATAGTTTCTACAAGAAAAAACCCAATAGAAAATGGACGTGGATCTCACCCTGTGGGAGAGTGAGAAATGAGATAGATTTCATACTAGCGAGAGACCAAAAAATATTTCGCAATGTGGAAACAGTGAACAACCTGAACTTCAACACTAACCACAGAATGGTGCGAGGGATTATAAGCTGTAACTCCCGCAAAAAACATAGACTAATTACACCACCGTGCAGCTATAAGCTGCCTGATATCCCCGAAGATAAACTGCTAGAACTAAAACAAAAATTGCGACGAACAAAAAACCAGAAAAGCGTCTACGAGAAATACAATATACTAGAAAAAGAATTAAAGGATTTCGGAAACAAAGTTCGACTTCAAACGACAAGGAAAGATAAAATTGGATGCGAAGCAAGACAGCTAATTGAAAAAAGAAAGGAAATGCTCCAAGACAGGAAAAATAGAAGAAGCGACATATCAAATATTAGTAAGAATATAAACCTGAGTATAAGAAAACATAGAAACAAAGCTAGGACAACGATGATTAACCATCATATTGAAAGGACGGGAGGAGTGAAAAAAGCATTAAAAGAGTTATGCGAATCAACAGCTTGGGTACCAAAGCTTAAAGACAAAAACAAACTGGTTACTAAAAGAAAGGATATAATTAAAACGGCAACAGATTTCTATAGGCAACTCTACACAGATGCTCCCACCTACAATACTAACACAAGAAACATGGATCCGGACACAGATAGAGTCCCTCTCATATTAAGACAGGAAGTAATCAGTGCTATAACGTCACAAAAAAATAGAAAAGCTCCAGGGGAAGACAGAATAACAAATGAAATCCTGAAAGAAACAACAGAAGCTACAGTAGACACCATCACAGACATATTTAATGATATTTTAGTGTCAGAAGAAATACCAAAACAATGGACACGAACAACGATCGTCTTACTACATAAAAAAGGAGATAAAGAACAAATAAATAATTACAGACCAATAAGCCTCATGTCTAATATATATAAAATATTCTCAAAAATAATACTGGGACGAATGACCAAGAAATTAGACGAAAATCAGCCTATAGAACAAGCGGGCTTTCGAAGCAATTATTCCACAATTGATCACATACATACCTTAAAACAAGTAATTGAAAAATATAATGAACATAAGAGGACTTATTACATAGCATTCATAGACTACAACAAAGCGTTCGACTCTTTAAAACATCAAAACATATGGGACACACTACAGAAACAGGGAATAGAGGGCAAATACATCAACCTCATCAAACAGATCTATAGTAATGGCAAAGCCAAAATTAAACTAGAAACCAGTGGTGAAGAGTTCGATATACAGAAGGGAGTCAGACAAGGTGACCCTATGTCCCCGAAACTATTTTCAGCCGTACTAGAACAAGTATTTAGAAACTTGGATTGGAGCACAAAAGGACTCATGATAAACGGAGAACATCTACACCATTTGAGATTCGCAGACGATGTAGTACTGCTGTGCACAAGCCCAATAGAAATGCAAGAGATGCTGGACCAATTAGCCACAGAAAGTGAAAAAGTGGGGTTAACAATGAATTTGACAAAGACTAAACTATTGACAAATGGTCAGAAAGAAACAATAACACTGAAGAACAATACTACTATAGAGTACGTGGACAGTTACGAGTACTTGGGACAAACCATATCTCCGACAGACCAGATGGATAGGGAGATCGATAAAAGAATATGCAACACTTGGAAAAGGTATTGGTCACTGAAAGAGATAATGAAGAACAAGGATATTTCTCCCGCTCAGAAAGGCAAAGTACTGGACACGTGTATAACACCATGCCTTTCATACGGATGCCAAACGTGGGCCCTAACTAAGAAAAACTTAAGAAAACTGGAAGTGTGCCAAAATGCAATGCAAAGGAGTATGGTGGGTGTTAAGTTAAGAGACAGGGTAAAACTTACAGATATAAGACAAAAAACCAAAATCACCCCAATAACCTATGTAATACATAAAACGAAATGGAGATGGACGGGACATATGATTAGAGGAACAAATAAATGGTCACAAAAAGTCACATACTGGTACCCTAGAGAGGACAAGAGAAGAAGAGGGAGACAGATGCGAAGGTGGGTGGACGATATTAAAAGGGTCGCAGGAGCATGTTGGACGAGGAAGGCACAAGACAGAAAGGAGTGGAAAGTCTTAGAGGAGGCCTATGTCGGAAGACAAACTGCTGGGGTTACTGATGGAGAAGAAATATGGAGCTGCTAAATTTAAAGATTTTCAATCAATTAAATTTAATAATAACAATAATTGTACTTATAGAAATGTAATTTGCGGAAATTAATTTGTATGAATTCGATAGATATAAGTAAAATTTTTTAATTTGAAATAATAACAATTTAATATGTAAAAATAATAATTTAATGTGAAAATAATAATAATAAAAATAAGCAAAAGTAATTGTGCATGCCAATATGTAAAAATGTGTAACTCTGCCAGAAATAAAGGCTATCTTTATCTTTATCTTTTAGTTGGTTTTATTTTTCATCAATATCAATTCATGGTCAATATTTTTTTACATATTGGATGAGTAAACAAATCGAACCCCCCGAAAGTTAAAAAACAAAGAATTAGTGATGCTAATCACGCTAGCAACAGTGATAGTGAGCGTGATTTGGTCGGCGATATTGATTGAGATACATAATAAGATAACGAGGAACTCTTGTCGGATGATGACCAGGAGAATTCATTTGCTTGTCCAATGGTGAACATTGAACTACGTCCTCTTATTAAACGAAGATGTTCATCAGGACCGCCACAACTCTCTTAGCATGATTTGTGAAAAGACAAACGTCCAGGAACTATATGTACTAGGTCTTGAGTTTCGTTTATTAGTACGCGCACCTCTCAAGTGAGTACTGCTTGAACACTCAAGCGTGCACACGCACGTGCTTGTCAGGTCTCAAGTTAGGTTTATTAATCGGGAGGCAATAATGCACAGCCATGATAAAGCCCAACCCGATAATGAACGACCAATAATGTACAGCCAATAATCCATGTACATGGTCGCCGATTATCGGGGCGTACATTATCTGGGTGCGCATTCCGCTTCTGTTCTAAAATTGTCCATAGCGATAAAGCACAGCCAATAATTCAAGTACATGGTCGCCGATTATTGGCTGTACAATATCAGGGTGTGCATTACTGGTTGTGCGTTATCGGTCCGTGCAAATAATGTACAGCCAATAATCGGCAGCCACTTGTCACGGGCTATTGGCTGTGCATTATGGGTCGCGCATTATTGGGTGTACATTATTTGACCGGGCTGATAATGCGCAACCAGTAAGGTACGACCCGTTAATTGGGATCCACTTTTTTTTTTTTTTACTGTCAAAACTGTCAAATTTTTTTTGTAGGTTTTCATAATAGGAGACCAACCATAAACATTTTTTTTTGTTTTTCACAGAATAAATATGAAAAACAGAGTGAATTCATACTTTACTTCACTTGTTGGAGCTTGTTGGGGAGTTCTATCGTGTTTTGTGTATTACTGTATTATGTGTAGCAACATCGCCTTGATGCATAGAGCCTTAAATGAAGGCCAAGGGCTTCTATACAAGGAAGGAACAAGGATTGGCCTAGGCAGAGCTTTCGTCATCACATCACGTAATCCACACCAACTGGCAGCTCAAAGAGTATAGTAACTGTCCAAAAGGAAGGTTGTGGTATCAAAGAAATGCAAATAGTCAGTGAAATGCAAATTGGCCTCTTTACATTTCGTTGTCGTCTATGTAACCAAAAATTTGTGATTGAGAATGACGAATGAGGAGAAAACTACGTAGACGTAAATAGATTTGCTGTTGCAGGAACTGTTTCTATAGAATGTGAGCATTCACAATTTAAAAGAGTTTCTGTCGTCACTGAATTTACCGTGGATATCTGTCGATACCTATATGAAGAGCCACGAATCTTGCAGTAAGCATTGGGACAAATTATTGAGTGGTAAGAATGGCTGTTTGTTACAATAAGTATACTTAGGGGTGTTTAATCCAAATAGCATCTCTTACAACTTCAAAATACAAAATCTATCAGACGTATTAGCCCGATAACTAATGTAATTTTATATATTATTCTTCTTCTTCTATATATTATTTAATAAATTTTGATTCAAATGTTTGCCTTTGTTCACAGAATCCATGCTAGAAGCTGCAGAGGAAAAGAAGCATTGGGCAGTAAAAGAAGGCAGTGTAAAAAATGGATTCCCAATTATAGATGTTATTGCTGATGGTTGTTGGTGCAAACGCTCATATAAGAAGAATTATTCAGCATTATCTGGCGTAGCAGCGATCATAGGGGAAAAAAACGGCAAAATATTATTTTTGGGAGTTAAAAACAAGTAGTACA
Source organism: Oegoconia quadripuncta (assembly GCA_949316235.1). Taxonomy (NCBI): domain Eukaryota; kingdom Metazoa; phylum Arthropoda; class Insecta; order Lepidoptera; family Autostichidae; genus Oegoconia; species Oegoconia quadripuncta. The sequence continues at coordinate 7,674,338 of OX438759.1, forward strand.
ACAAATAGTACCTGCAGTTTTGCAGCAAAGGAATTGAAGTTAAACTCCATTGCTTTAAAAATTTTGAAGGAGCGTCTAATAATATGGAAAGCGAAATAATTGTCGAGGGTTTAAAAAAATCCATCAAAATGTATGGCATTATTTATACGGTCGACTTATCTCCAATGGAGACTAGTATATATTGGAAAATATTTCAGGCTCGTCCATATTCAGATGTTACAGTTGAAACAGTGGAATGTGGAAACCACATCCTCATCCTCCGCAATTTCTGTAATAAATTAGTGTCACTAGCTACTCATACGAATTACAATGTCAAATCACAAAGAAAGCCATGTGTGCAAGGGTAAGGTAATGTAGGATATGGTAAAACTAAATAATAACCCGTAACTTCAAATTATTTATTTTTACCTATTCATAATCAATTAATTATTATTATTGTTTTGAATTTAAATTATAGATAATAAACATTTGTAATCTTATTTCGTATGTAGACACGATGTAAATTGTATAATTGTTTGATTTATTTGAAATTTAATTGTAACTAGAAAATTGTATTGTATGTGTAGTTAAAAACCTATTATACATATCTAATTCGTTGCCTATTATGTATCTATGTACATGACTGTGTGTGTCTATGTACGTATAAGGTGTATATAAAATGGTATGGTTTGGGGTCGCTATTTACTGGGTTTTCTTTGCTACTATTGTAATGGTTTGACAATTTTTGTAAATAAAATACTAAATATTTACAAAATTATTTATTTCAAATAGGTACCTTTACATCATCATACATACTAAATAGTATTATAGTAAATAGAGCTGTATTACTGATAAATCATATACCTAATTTATTGGTAATACAGCTCTATTTACTTTTCAAACAACATAATAAATACACCTTCGTATCGTTCCATAATTCACATATAGGTAACTAGCATTCCGCCCGCAGCTTCGCCTGCATTCGATGACTTTATCACGGAAATTTGTTTTTCCCGCGGGAACTACTCACTTTATCGGGATAATAAATATCCTATGTTTCAATCCAGGGTATGTTTTGCGTATATACCAAATTTCATCCAAATCCGTTCATCCGTTGCGCCGTGATTGAGCAACATAAACAAACATCCAAACTTTCACATTTATAATATTAGTAAGATTAGTAAATGATATAGCGATAACACAAGATCGATGCACCTCTAGTCTTCAACATGGTGGTGCCACAAGCGCTAGCAGATTTGGTTCGGCGCCTCCCACTCAGGTATAGGATATATAAACCGAGAGGTTTAAAAGTTTAAACAATTACAAAGCATTAGTGATGCAGATTATGGTACTCAAACAGGACGTTTTACAACTGGTGTAGTCTGCGGGCTATAAGACAGGCATCCGTGGCGATAACAACCACAGAGGCTGAAATAGTCGCGGCAAGTGGAGCTGCTACATTAGGACAGTTACTATACTCTTTGCCACATCCCAAGGACCCGTTGTTTTGCTGTTGTAGTAAATTTGTTGGAGTCTAGAAAAAATTGAGTGACTGACACTATTTTGTCCAAAAAATTTTATATGTGGTCACATTTTCACGTTCCGTTTTGGAGCTGTAAAGAAAATCAGAATATGAATTAAGAGATATACATATTTGTCATGGAATTTGTAGAAAAATATTACCTAACCTCGCTCTCATAACTATTTCTCCATGCGCTTTATATGCCTACAGCAGAATTTGTTTTAAATTAAACAACTGCCTACTGACATATTTGCACGAGGTGATAAATTGGACCTTGTATACACTACTGTCTTTTTAGGACTGACATTGGATGCTAAGCTTCAGTGGGGGCCTCATATTGAGAAACTAGCGAAAAAGCTCGCTTCTGCAGCGTATGCAGTCCAAAAAATCAGAAATTTAACAGACAATCATACCGCAAGACTGGTTTACTTTATGACTTCTCAATACATTTATGAGAATTTGTTAAAAATATAACCTTATTCGCTAAAAATAGTGATAGGTACAATGTTAATACAAGGAATAAGAACCAGTTATCAGTTTATGCTAGCCGACTTCATAAAGTTAGTAAATCGTTCAAAGGGAAATGTATACGCTTTTATAATAAGGTTCCAAAATTTGCCTTTAAATAAATTTAAAGCAATCATAAAACAGAAATTATTAGCAAAAGGCTATTATAAAATCACTGACTATTTGAATGATAAGCAAGCATGGACATAGCTGTCTTATTATATTATTCATATAATTATGAAATCACAAATTGTAACCCATAATCTGTTTAAAAGAGCAACCCGAGAGTTTCTTGCTCGTCCTTCTCTGGGGAGTCAGCTTTGTGAATGAGCCGTAAATTTAAATGTAATATTAATAGTGACGTTTTCAAGTGATAATTTTATCCTATAAAGTAAAATATTTTGATTGGATTTGATTTGATTTGAATCAACGACGTTATAAGACCTCGGTGGCTCCACAAGTGTCCAAGTTTTATTTTTTCCGAGAGCCTCAAGTTCCTCATCAATTGCGACTTTCCATTTAGCTCCAGCATCTCTGGATAGTGCATCTTTAACTGTCAAAGGATCTTGTGACACAGTAGCAGCTTGGTAAGTCACATAATCTGGAAACGGTTTTGCTTTCCTTTCACGCAATGGGTACCTCCTGCCCGACGTCTCATTGTCGTAATCTCGCAGTGTATCTTCATCACACTATATGTATATTGATATGCCCACACGTCTTCATCAACCTCAATAACATCAGGAGCTGTTTCTCTCTGCATAACATGACTCTCATCTTGTTCCTGTATGACATTCATATCTGGAACTACTTCCTTTTGAATTGTTTCTGGAACTTCATCCAGTTCCATGACAGCTTCTGTCAACGGAACAGTTTGCTCTACGTCTTTCTTGCTCACGTAATTTTGGTTCTCGAAGAACGCAACATCCCTGCCCTTGTGCAGGTCACCTGTCGCTGGGTTAATTAAGCGGTAGCCTTTCGTTTCTTCGCAGTATCCAACATGTATCAACTCTTTGCTCTTTGGATCCCCCATCCCTTGCACCCAAAAGCTTTGAGGTAGCTCAGGTCTACCTTTCTTCTAGTCCACGCCTCTTCTGGCGTCATGTTTTTCACAGCTACGGTAGGGGATCTATTTTTCAAATAGACAGCAGTATTGACTGCCTCAGCCCATACCCGTCTGCATAAACCTGCCTCTTCCAGCATTGTTCTAGCTTTTTCAGTGATAGTTCTGTTAGCTCGTTCTGTCACCTCATTTTGTTCGGGTGTATATTCCACTGTCAGTTGATGACGAATTTCCCTTGTCTTGCAGAACTCATCCATCTGCCTGTTAACAAACTCCTTGCCATTGTCGGATCTGATAATTTTCAGCTTATTTCCAGTTTGACGTTCCGTCATATTCACGAACTCTACAAACTTCTCAAACACCTCTCCCTTGCTTTTCAAGAAGAAAACAAATGTTTTTCTTGTGAGATCATCAATAAATGTGAGAAAATATCGGTAGCCTCCATACGACTTCTCACTAATAGGATCACACACATCAGTTGCAGCTAACGCCACTTCCTGTGAACAGTGTTGTAGCTTATAAACAACATTATCTACAGTACCTGCATGCGAAACTTCACCAGTAACCTTATATCCATCTGCTCTCATTATCTTAAAGCCGGATTTGTCAAACACAACAACTAGATTTCTACGTACGATTGTACTCACACTCAGTAGATTAGATGCTAATCTGGGTACATATAGGTAATACATGTCTTATTGAAATATCCATTTCCTCATTAACCACATTCCCAACAGCCTCACCAAATACCATTCCACCATTTGCACAAGCTACCTCAACTTGTTTATCTAAAGTTCTTGAAGTCCGTTAACCACTCTCTTCTATTAGTCATATGGTTAGATGCTCCTGAGTCAAGAATCCATTCTCCAGATCCTTGATTGCCTGCAGTTGCCATCGCCAAAGATGTCAAAGCATTCTTCTTTAGTTTCGGGTTCTTTGGACAATCGTTCGCTTTATGAGGGCCATCACAGATGAAACATTTTATTCGACATGATTTGTTCGTGCTTCTATGCAGTCGCTTGTCGTTGTGACTTTTAAAATTAGCTTGCAGTGCATTCGTCGCTGTACTAGGACTTGCTTGATACGCATCTGGATATGATCATCATCTACATAGATACTCCATACTTTTTATTACCTACGCATTAATAAATAAATATTCTATTATAAATCTTATAATTTAGATATAAATATCTTATACTTAACCACTTGTGCACCCGTCTGTACAAAACACGTATTATTCTGTAATTTTTAGAAGGTTAGTATAATGTATTGCGCGGCCGCTTTTTTATAACATTTTAGATTTGGTCCGGTTACCTTGGTATAAAAACATTATTTTTTTAAATGTCGGCCCTAAGAAACATATGTAACAGCTGTCAGGCACATAACTGTAAAGTTGAGTTTGTAGGGGTATGTGAATTTAGACAGCTGTCACTTTGCTAGAGAATCTTCTCACCCTAATCTCCGAAATATTCCCATCTTCTATTCTATCGTCTATTAATTAAAAAGTTTTACACTATATTTTTAGAATGATGGATATATACTGATATTTATTCACCTTGTGGATTGTTAAACCCACCCTGTACATGTATGTTGTGGTATTTAGATAATTGAATACAAGTATAAGTAGGCAAAGTTTTAATTATAAGTACATATAAGGATCCATCGTAGCTTATTTCAGGTGAAGATATACTATATATATTTTACACTATGTGAGTGTCGAACTTAAGTATAGACATTGAGTACTGTCTCATGTGAAATAATGATGCTTCAAGGATCACAAGGTCAGGAAAAAAAAGCACCATAAGAAAACCTGACCTTTTTCAAGAACATAAAATCAAATACACAGCCTAAAAAACATATGTACATTTATTTAAGAAAATACAAATGATATGATATTTACAAATTAAGAAATACTTATATTAAATCAATCATAACACTTATTAAAATCAAATAATACAAATATCTTAAAACTAATTAAAAAAGTAGATGGCCTCGTCAGCACTGCCCCTGCAAATCAAAAGTGGATTATTAGTAATCACCAAAACCATGCACAACGATGTAATCTCTCTTTGATAGCATCAACGGCTTTTTAGAGATGATCTACCCCAGTCTCACACTGGTGCCGCTTTATAGCTGAATATTACATCTTCAAATTTCATTTCAAATCATTGTAATACAGAAAAGATATAATAAACTTTAAAACTATTTACAATTGGGGATTCAGAAGTTAACTGAGGGGGATGGGAGGAATGCTATCATTAAAGAGAAGTCAACCTCTTTCTCATACATACATAGGTTTGCTACATTTATCTCAAATGTGAGATAATCCCTATACATAAGGGTTAGTGTGTTATAAACATATTGCTTGTATCCAAATAATAAACTCATGTGGTATTAGATATAGACAAAATAATAATCTAATAAACCAGACAAAATAACCAATTTCTTGATGTAGGTCAAGTCTAAATGCAGCTTATTACTTTGTATGAAAAGTGGTCATACTATTTAAGTATTATGTTCGGTCTGCTCTAATATTCTGAGTTTGTTTATAATCTATAAAAGTTTTTGGTATAAAGTATTATCCTTTAGAGGTTGGTTCAATTCTTATCACGCGTCGGTAACCACATGCCCTAACCCTTTACGTTCTACTTACTCTCTTCCCGTTTTCATTCATCTTCTTAGAGAGTGGATGGCAAAAACATCACTGTCCCATCATGGGCATTCATCACGCTTCCTAAGTCTTCCCAGAGTTATTGGGTGCGCCGGCGACCAAGTCGGGGTGTTAATGTAAGACGGGAGTAACGTCTCCCCGTCCCGTCTGAGCAGCGTACACTCGTGTCCTAGGGCCTCAAGGAAAACGGGGTACATGGAGCGTAGCTGAAAAATAAATGTTTAACTATTTAGTATTTTGTTGTTTGGTTTATGTCGATGATTCTTTAAACACTCTTACTTACCCATTGCAAACGCCAAATGTAAGTTTATATGTATATATATGTATAAACAAAGTCCAAAGTAAGCAAAAATGTACTAAATTATCAAACGCTCCAAAAACTGCAACAAACAATAATAATAATATTATCCGTTTTTTTTTTCGTTTCATTCTCTCCTCTAGGAGAAGGCAAAGGGATCTAGCCCATAACAGCCATGTCTTATTTCTCTTATTTCTTCAGTTTGTAAGTCAGTCTCAGTCAAAACAAGTAATACGCATGGACTTTTGAATAATAAGTCCATGGTAATACGTCGTATACTTGGCGTATACAGAGTCTAGTCACGGTCAAGTCATTCTTCAGTAAAGTGTCAGAATGCTTTACAAAAGATTTTGGCGGCTTCTTGTGGGAACCCGAAAGCTCCGTTACGCACTTTAATTTACACTTCCCTTCACTTGTACACCATCACTAACGTTTGCTGCACAATATTCTGCCATTATTAAGCTTCAAAAGTCAGAATGCACAAATTATAAGAATTATAAAGAAAAATGCTACTTCACTACGACATTTTCAATTACAACTTAGGAAATGTCGAAATCTAACAATTAGCTTTTTTGATTCAATTGATAAATAAAATATAAATTAAGTATCTCCACACTATTGCGTAAAAAGGAACAATTGTGAGTATTGAATATGTGAGTGTTGCTAGTTAAGGATTTTTTTTTTTACTTTAACGTATTTCATGGTTTATTAATGTTAACATAATACTTTTGGGAAGAAGTATATATTTTTGGATTATCAATGTACTTGTATACAGTCGTTTATAAATAATACACTTATTGTTACGTCGTTTAGAAGTTGGTTCGTTTGTATTTTTTTCGAATGGTAACTCGATATACATTATCCCCTCCTAAATTTACTTCTAGGAGCTTACTTGGTACCAAATTTGCGGTCGACCGCAAGCGAGCTAAACGTTAAACTTTAAGGTTGAACCTTAAACATTTCTTACGTGGTACGCCTGAGCCTGCAGCCGCGATGCGGTCACAGCGAACTTCTGCGCCACGACATCTATAATCAAAATAATACTGTACTTGACTGTGCCTTACTTCGATTAACAATTTACAACTCGAAGGCGCATTAATTCCATGTTTTTGTAACCAACTTATCAGCCGCACGTATAATATATTCACCAGGCCTAGCATAAGCAAATTCAATATAATTTATCGTGCATGGCAAAGCTCTTCTGCCAATAGCAATGCTGGTTTTGTCTACCGTGGACATAACCGAGCCACGCTAATGACAGACACGCCTTTTAGCGCGCGAGAAATTATGTCGAGTTTAATTATGCTAGATATATGCTAGAGAGGACTGGTTAAATGAACGAATTACTTGGAAACCCGGGAGAATAAAATGGTACACCGACGGCTCTAAGTCAGGTTGTGACGTTGGCTGTGGAGTATATGGAGAGCAGCCTAGATTCAAAACTAGGGTACTAAGTAAAAAAATAAAAAAGTACTAGGTAAAAACAAAGTACTAATCTTGGCAAATACGCCTCCATATTCCAAGCAGAAGTATACTCCATAATAGACTGTGCGGAAATCCTCATAAACGCTACGTCAACCATACCATCTATATCCGCTCGGATAGCCAGGCGGCTCTTTTAGCTCAAGCCTCAGACAAAACTGTCTCAAGGCTGGTTGAAAACTGCAGGCTTACTTTAAACACCCTGTGCGGAACAAACAGGGTCATTCTTCGTTGGGTCCCGGGGCACGCAGGCATCGAAGGCAATGAAAAAGCAGACGAACTAGGGACTGAGCCTTTGTGTGGTATCTCAAAAAGCCTAATTCGCTTTACCCTAAGGAACCGGTGCACCCAAGCATCTCTCAAACTCTGGACGAACACGCCAGGTTTAACATACTCCAAAACACTTATCAAAGCCTTCAACAAGAAGGCAGCCGGGGAAGCGCTGGCACCTAGTAGGAACAAATTACGCATTTTCACAAGGGCACTAACGGGACACTGCTGTCTGAGCAAATACATGCTCAACATAGGGCTCTGAGAAACAGGGATGTGCAGACTTAGCCTCCTCGCAGAGGAAACACCTGCACATCTGCTGTGTGAATGTGGCCCGCTAATGCGTAAACGTAATACCTGGGCAGCCACCTATTACACCCGGATGAGATAAAAACCATCGGTGCCAGGAAAATAATCCAATTCCTCAGAGAGGCAAACCTGAGCAACGAACTGTAGGTTAGTGGTGATCACAATAGATCGGCAACGGTCGCAGTGATACAGGTCTCCGATGACCTGCAACAGCCACACATACAACCAATACCAATTACACAATTCTTTAATCTATCGTTCGAAGTCACACGTATTACGCAAAGAAAGCATTTCTACTACGTTGATTCTGCTTTTATGCTTCTGCCATACCCAACATTCGCTCCCATACATCAGCGTAGGTAGCAACACGTCATTGTCGATCGCTTTTGAATGACAGCACGCAACAGATGCACCAAATGGTTGCTTTTTTTGCAAACAAAAAGATTTTGCATACTCTTCAAGCGGAAACGGCGGCGACGCGGCGCAGGGATCAGCAGGCTAAAGACCATGAGACTCGGATAGACTTACACTCGATGATCCTGTCGCCCTACGCACATCGCTGTGGGCGATGTCGGTACGACTACACTACATACCCTTGTACTCATCATCATTCTTATGATACCAATTGTCTCACGATTGCATCGTGTACAGACGGGCGAGGATTGCCTTTATCAGATACTTACATTATTACATCACTTAATATTAAATATTGAACTAAAGTTACATACCTACTTCTTACAAACTTTTATGTACACTCACCACAAAGTGATAATCAAAGATGACGCCAAGAAGCTACAACACAGTGTTGCCAATTATTGAGTTGGCATTTCTTCATATTATTTACAATTTATTTACAGGACAACCGACAACCGTATTTATTCCTTCATTACTATCGTATTCGCCATTATTAGAATTTATAAATTTGAGCGGTATGATTGGTTAAAGACATCAGCATTTTTGGGTCAGTGTTTTGTAACTTAATAGAAGGTACACCTAAAAAAAGAATACAGAACCTCCTCGTTTTTTGAAGTCGGTTAAAAAGATTGTAGTAAAGACTATCGATTTGGCGATTCAAAAGAATTTTTGGATCAATAATGTAGCAATAAGAAATATTTGAAAATATCGCAGTAAGAAGACATTGTGGTTTACGAACGGGTCCAAAAAAAAATACTTTGACAAATGACATGTGACAACTGACATTTTTAACTGCGAGGTTATTTGAAGAAGGATTTATCCTTAAACATTTAAACGGTATTTGTAAACATAAGAACGAACAGGTCACATGAAATGCATTCTCGTAAGACGAGCTACACGAAATGACAGCGAAATTGATAGCAGAGAGAAAAAAAACATTATTTTCTCTGGACTAGCATCTCTTCCCCATGCGTGAGAATGGTCAAATCTCTAGTCAAAGGGTCTCAAAGAGAAATATTTGGTCTGTTACTGTTGATAAAATCTGATCAGTTTGTACTCTATACCACAGAAGTATGTGTATGTGTGCTCACTGGTATACTCATATTACCAACGTTCGTTCTTAGTAGAACAAGTGGCCTAAGTATATTTTATTTTTAAGCTTTTCTTACGAAACTATTGTGTATTGGTCTAAATAAAAATTCGAAAATTATAAAACTTGTTTTAATCCTAAATCCTTAGATCTTTATTAGCTGCTACCTATTCTTAGTTTTACTCACAATTGGCTTAGTTTGCAAACATTTCTAAATATCCATTTACTTACATTTATAAGAAAAGATTGGATATGTTTGCAAACTGAGTCATCTGTGAGAAGAAAGGTTTTATTTTTCACTATAGAATACTCTAATGCATCCTAAGTACATATAGCACAATTAGTACCACCCGCCTAATACCAGAGGGCCGATCGAGTCCATTTTGACCTCTGACACAGAATAGGTAATAGTGCCTCTGAGGAGAGATTTTCACAGTAGAGACGGGCCTTCTTTTCCGGATGTATTATTCTACTCTTTGGACGAAAATATGGTAGTCAGTGTTGCCAGCATATAATTTCATAGGCCCCCAAACCATATTTCAAACCAGGTTTTGTTCTTTTCTAAAGTCCTCAATATGTGTGTTACACGTCTGTTAAAATAAGAGTTCAAGACTATATTTATTAATTTCAGTGACAACAAACTGGTACACAGATGTATGGATCTGTGCGGTTGTCTTTTGACAGTTATGATACTGCCGCATTTATTTGTAATAATTGATTTCCATTATCAAAACATTAAAACAACAATGAATTAAAGTAATGCATTGCTTTACAGCGAAAAATTGGATGCTATCATCTACATAAATATTCTTGCGTCTTTTCACGTTGTCTAGTGAGATTTTTTCAATCATTTATTTTTTCTTCTGGAAAACGCCTCATTGGATAACGAAAATTTAAGTAATTAAACCATTAGCAAGTTTATTATTATACATTTACTTCTCTGAGACATTTATATACACCGCTTTTTATAAGTTGTGGGTTGGTTGTTTGGGGTATATATTAGAATCGACCCCTATATTCCAAGCCAAAAAAGTCATAGACTAAGGTGAATAGGAGGAATAAAATTCCGCCAATGGGAATAAGAGGTGAAACATTTAACAGCCAATAGGAAGAGGTCACGTGATAGTGGTCTTGGATTATCGGGTCGTACATTATCGGGCTGTACAATATCGACACGGGCAATAATCCACGACCCTGTACTTCAAGTATTGGTTGCGCATTATTGGCTGTACATTATCGCCCCGAACAAAAAATGCTCAGCCAGGAATGCACAGCCCAATAATGTACGACCCGATAATTCGAGTCAGTGACTGGTCGCGAATTATTGGGTCGTACATTATTTGGCTTCCAATTATTGGCTGTACATTCCCGGGCCGGGCATTCCCGGTACGGGGTGATAAACCGAAGCCAGTGAGGAATGTCCGACCCGATAATTCAAGTACATGGTCGCCGATTATTGGCTGTACAATATCAGGCTGTGCATTACTGGTTGTGCGTTCCTTGGTCGTGCATTATACGGACTCTATTAATCAACACGTTTACTTGAGACCAGTCACAAGACTGTTCTCAATCTTGAGACTAGTTTATGGGCCTTAAAGATAAGGCTGTATGGACTCAGATCCCTTTGCCTGTCCGAAAGCCTGTTGCCTGTACAAAGAATACTAAAAAAAAATCAGGCATCATTCTCATCTGAGGAAAGAAGAGAACCAAAAAAATCATCTCATCTGATTAGACAAAGGGCTTTTTGGCGGGAACTCGGCGAGTGAAGTAGCATTTTTCTTTATAAGTCTTATAATTTGTGCATTCTAACTTTTGAAGCTTAATAATGGCAGAATATTGTGCAGCAAACGTTCGTGATAGTGTACAAGTGAAGGAAAGTGTAAAAGTGCGTAACGGAGCTTTCGAGTTCTCTCAAGAAGCCGCCAAAATCTTTTGTAAAGCATTCTGCCACTTTACTGAAGAATGACTTGACCGTGACTAGACTCTGTATACGCCAAGTATACGACGAATTACTTGTTTTGACTGAGACTGACTTACAAACTGAAGAAATAAGACATGGCTGTTATGGGCTAGATCCCTTTGCCTTCTCCTAAAGGAGAGAATGAAAGCAAAAAAAAAAAAAATGATTAGACAAAAAAATTTACAATCGTTTTCTGTAGGTAAATTGAACACAAGGTTTTTTCAATCAGAGTAGTACATACAGTAAACCGAAGAGTTATAATATAATTATTGTTCGTTGTAAAGTGGCTTGCTGCCTAAATTTATCCAACCTCTGCTTAGAAATTACAATACAGTAAGCAGCCATGGAACAATATGTATTCTATAGATAGTTTCCCCGAAGTGCTACTAAAGGTTACGAGTATTTATAATCATTACAGGTAACAAACAGCAATAAATAGAACTAACCCCACTATTGTTTCGTCAGGAGACCAATGCTATAGTTATTGCTTTTCCAATCATAATATTTTTGCAAAATGGATAATCAAGTTCGATGTTATGAGGACATAGAAGCAGAGTATTTCAATAATGAAAAAGTGATGACAGATACATCATCCGAGCAGGTAATTTATTATCATCAATTCATCAGTCATACATAACATCATCATCCTTACATTAGATATATCCAGGGGGTTCAAATGACCCTACATAATTTTTCTTTGTTTACAGGGTGACATTGAGATAATGGTACTAAAAATTTATAAACAATTTGAGAAAAAAGCTTCAATAGACCCAGAACTGCCTATATTGAATAAACACATCCATAGCAGGTTGTTACATTGTTGGCTCAAAGGTTTACCATCTAGTTATGGGTGTCTGGATGCCAGCAGACCATGGCTGGTTTATTGGATTCTCAACTCTTTGTCATTACTCAATGACATGCCTGATATGGAAACACAATCAAATATTGTTCAGTTTCTCTCCCAGTGCCAGCATGAGGAAGGTGGATATGGGGGTGGCCCAGGCCAGTACCCTCACCTTGGAACAACTTATGCAGCTGTTAATGCCCTCAGTATTATTGGCACAGATGATGCCTATGACTCTATTGATAGAAGTTCTCTACAAAAATTTTTATGGACTGTACGTGATGTGGATGGCTCCTTTGCTGTCCACAAAGGTGGGGAACATGACATAAGAGGAGCATACTGCGCTATAAGTGTGGCCAAACTCACCAATATTTATACAGATGCATTATTTGATAAAACAGCTGAATGGCTTATCAGTTGTCAAACCTATGAAGGTGGTTTTGCTGGAGTTCCAGGCATGGAAGCACATGGCGGATATGCATTTTGTGGCATTGCAGGGTTAGCTTTACTGAACAGAACTCAGTTATGTGATGTGGATGCTTTGTTGAGGTGGTGTGCAAATCGTCAGATGAAGGTGGAAGGTGGTTTCCAGGGCAGAACAAATAAACTTGTTGATGGTTGTTACTCATTTTGGCAAGGAGCTGTATTCCCCATTATTAGTGCCGTCCTATCCCAAGGTTAGTATGAGATAATGATTTTTGTATAACAATAGTAAGGTCATCCTTAAAGTAGTCAATAAAATATGATATTGATATGCAATATCACTCAACAATACATGTAAGTAGGTTCTTATTACAGATATTTATTGTTTTCAGCTAATAAAGAATTGATTGAAACTGTGTTGTTTAACCAAGGTGCTTTACAAGAATATGTAATCATTTGTTGCCAAGCTCCTGAAGGTGGTCTTATTGACAAACCGGGAAAGTAAGTGCTGTTAATGTTCTTCAGTCATTTATTATACAATTATATGGTACAGCACAGCTAAAAATTTATTTAATTACAGGCCGCGAGATATCTACCACACATGTTACACGCTAAGTGGTTTGTCAGTGGCACAACACGGCACTGGAGTTGGCGAACCCTATGTTGTCGGCACACCTCGTAATGAACTCAACAGAGTGCATCCTTTGCACAATATTGCCCCTCATCTTGTCTATAATGCTATCCACTACTTTATCAGACATCCTCCCCCAGTTAAAGATAAAAATTAGCAAACATGTTTATATGCAATGGTTTTCCATGTAAGTTTCAAGTATTAATAAGAGTTATGCCACTGATTACCTTGGTGGAGACTGGACTAAATATATTGTAATACAAGGGCGAAGTGCAGGGTCAGGACACCCTGGGCCTAGGCAAACTACTGAGAATTTCTTAATTTTATTATTTATCAAAAAAATATATTTCTTTTGATTTGATTATATGGACCTCATTGGGAAGTCCTGCAATGTCTCTCTTGTGTGAACTTTTCACAGGCTGTTGATGTGAAAGGTCCATTTATAGCAACAATTTACATTTTTGTTATACAAAAATCTGCTTGGTATGATGGCTAAGAAATTTGTGATCTCCCTGACTCGAAGGCTGGATCCGCCCTTGCTCTAGTATGAACTTATTTATTGATAGTGAAGCTACATATTTGTCATTTTAGCAGTTCTACATTAAATTAGCATTATTTAATTCTGATTTTTTTTTTGATATTTTCGCTGGTTTTATATTAGGCAATTTTGACATTATTGAATATTAATGAATTAGTCAGTATAATTTAAAATGAAAATATATTATGTATGTCAATACTGGTGTCGATTCGGTTGTACGCAAACTAAACTAAAACCAATTTTAAAGTGAGCCTGTCTTTTTCTCTCTGGAATAATATAACGTGACAGCATTAGTCTAAATCTCGTTTTAGTTTAGTTCGTGTGCAACCGAATCGACACCACTGTCTACTTATTTTTAAAGTAATTCAATTGGAATTATCCTGAATATAGACAGATTATAGGTACAGTCAGCTGCAGAGAAATATGACCCCCTATTCACATAATGACTGTATATATGTTTCTGCTTGCTACTGACTGTACATCAGTAATGTGCGTCATAAATAAAATTGACTAAATATTTCTTATTCAATCTGACTGATTTGATAAATTATTATTTCAATTAAATCTAATTAATTAAAATACACATTACGCAATAACAGCTGGTATCCATGTATAATCAGGTTAATACCTGGTAACAATACAATATAGAAAGACAACTGAACTGGGTGTTAATTTAAGTTGCATGATTTGATTACGCTAGATACATAATATAAATGTTTACATAAATAGATAACTAGGTACAATTTCATTTGGTAACATTTAACTATTATACTAATACAAACTCCTCAGATTCAATATCTGTGTCACTATCCTGTATGCTTGGAGTTACCCAATTTTGCTCTGTTTCATATATTGAATATCTAATATTAGGTGGGTCCATGACAGTGCTACGAGATCCATTGTGTAGAGTAAATATTGGATATTCGTTGTTTGAGGAGACTCCTCGTGGGATTAGGAATGACTTAATTATATTGATGAAGGTTTCGAAGTCATGTTGATTTGAAAGATAAAATCCAATACAACATGATGGATCCATTTTACTAATAGGCATCTTCCGTGGCGATCGGCAATGAAAAGTTTGCAAAGAAAAGTTTGGTTGCCACACATCAACCATTTCCTGGCAGTAATGTGGGTCTAAGTGAATTAGTCTATCATCCTGATATCCTACAAAGTATAATGAATGTTTAGGCCTTCCACCAATGATACCTATGCAAAAGTCCAATGTGAGAAGGGATGTGAGACAGGGACCATATATAGGGTTAAACTTGTCTGATCCCAACTTAACAGGCACCAAGAGAATAAGTGACTTCCAGGAACCTTGTGGTAACCGACAGAGTGAGTAGATATCTTGGATGTACACTGTGGAATCTTGAGCAACATATATTTCTAAATTGTCAAATTCATAGTTTTCTTTTGAGGCTGCTGCCATAACAGCTTTCAAGCAGTGTGCTACAGAGGCTGGACCATACCAGTCCCCAGGCTTTTTCCCTAATGCCTCTCCTAAATTCACCATCTGATGAATAGAGAGAGGACTGTTCACTGATGATTTATCCCCAAACCATTTAATTATCATACGATGAAGGCAATCCTCTTGAAATTCTCTAGCATTTTGGATAGGTTTCTCTGTCCACCTCCAGGACCGGCCAAGAAAATGACACACAAGTGCCTGGGCAAGCAACATTTGCCCACTACGTAACATACAGCCCCAACCACAATCAGTAGTGAATGTGGAGCCAAATATTATTGGAAATTCTCTTCTGTAGGTCATCCATATTCTGCTAACAAAATCTGATTTAAACCCTTCAATACCTTCGCCATATATCTGTTCCATTGGTTGATGTGCAGTTGCTTCTGTACCAATTTCTGTTGACGACTCTAAAGAGCCGGTGGGGCTCAGCTTACGGTGGTAGCAGCGGCCCAGTAGCCACACGGGGGATTCTTTGGAAAAGCTGGTCTTCATTTTCACTGTCCAACCAAATTTTACATTGTTCCACATCGACATCAGTCGTGACTCAACCTTTCCTTTGAGATCAAGAAGATCTTCAGAACTGTCGCGACCATTCTCTTTTGAAGCAGCCGGTTTGTTTCTATCAATCCTCATGGAAGGTGTTTGTTGCACTACACCGCTGTTAGCAGCCATCAGATCAGAATTTTGCGCGACAAAACTACTCGATCCGTTCATCATTCTGAACACTCAAGCTTCCCCGAACTTGTAAATATAAATTGTATGAAAGGACGGGGGTTCCTCAAATACAGAATTCATCTCGATTTTCACCGTGTTGTTGTATGTATTCCTATTAGTATACATTCAAAGAATCACCAAACAAAATTGGTAGATACTACAAAAAATGAAAGGCGAACAAAATTGATTGAACGAAAGCTGCAGTGTGACCATCTTCTAATTTCGAATCCAGCTATAGCTGGAGTATTTTAAAATTATTAAGGGCTGGCTGAAAAACTGCCAAACCCTACCAAGAAAAAAGGTCAAAAATATTTTACTGAAGAAATAAGAAATGGGCAATTTCGCCAAAAGTTGTCCATAGTGAAAATTCATTCTTCTAATATTTTTTATGCTGCAAATAATTTTCTATAGGATTAATTACACATGTAAATAAATTCCACCACGACCACCACATTAAAAATCTGTCAACCGGTTATCTGCAATGTTGTCACTCCCATGACCTGACTTGAGTCAGTTATGGGAGTGACAAGCAAGTGGAAGCAAGTCAGTTAGCATCAATGCTGGCAGAATTCTAAAAAGGAAAGCCATTAGTTAAAAGAATTGAATTGAAAATAATAAAGGGTGTTAGCCATACAACCGGACTCTGGCAGTAATGGTCGAATGTAATATAGACGACCGATTGCCATAAAACAAAAAGTTAAAGTTAAATAATAAAGTAAAGTTCGGAAGATTAGGTGAATTTTTACTTATGCTAATTCGTATTCTCGCCCTGGGCCCGAGCGGAAGAGCAGTGGTGTCATAGTGGTCCTTCGAAGAATGAGTTCAAAAACAAAAATTAAGTGTGACCACTAATAAATTATCTAAGGCATATGTTCATAAAGGGCAGTATTCACGTATTCGCCTATTCTCATAGACAAAAAAATTTACAAAGTTAGTTCGTGCGTTTCCAAAATGTTGGAGAATAAAAAAACAAAAAAGAAATCGATTAACTTGGGACATTTTTGTTTTAATTTTTTTTAGTTTGTGCATTGTCAGTTTTGAAGCTTAATAATAGCAGAATATTGGGTAGCTAAAATTGGTGATGGTGTAAAAGTCAAGGGAAGTGTAAAATAAAGTGCGTAACGAAGCTTTCAGGTTCCCACAAGGTTTTCGTAAAGCATTCTGCTACTTTACTGTTGAATGAGTTGCCGGGACTAGGCTCTGTATACGCCAAGTTTGCGACGAATTACTTGTTTTGACTGAGACTGACTTCACTAAACTGAAGAAATAAGACAAATAAGTTATGGCTGTATGTATCTCTTTACCTTCTCCGAAAGCAGTGAATTAAAATGAAAAAAAAAATACAAATTTGACAGCACAACATAGACCACAGGCACATTCTCAGACTATATAGGGCATGATACATTATCTGAGTAATCTGTGGCATGATATAGGGATACTACCAGGAAGGATACTACGCATGGCACATTGCAATAACAAGGCCACGCCGAGGTACTCAAAGTGAATAATAATCACTACGTTTTGAGGTACCTTCTTACCTATACAGAAAATCGTGAAGAAAAGATAAACAATAAAAATATGAATAAAGGAAGGAAATACTTAAATAAGAAAAAGAAAGGTGCACTTAAGCCAACAACTAAAAAGAAGCGGAAGCTGATGAAAGATAGAGAAACTGTGAACAAAAAAGCTATATTCAATAGGTACAAAAATAAACAGAAAGTTGAAGAACTGGCAAAAAAGACACAGCTAGAAAGGAAATTGCAGCAGACACACCTTGTTTACTCGGAGAGTGAGGAGGAGGACGATACTTATGGGCAGCTAGTATCGTGTTTCAGCGGTAAACGTGGAAATACTGTCGAAAGTGAGGAGGATGGAAGTGAAAATGATCAAATAGATGAGTATAAAGGTATGCATTGACTACGACATTAATTTTGCAATTCAAAGTACTCACTTAGTAAACATGGAGAAAAATTGTGCGCCCCATGGTTCATGCATTTCTTTTTATTTGAATACCTTATTGTGTATGGATATGGTAATAATAGGTCTTTCAAAAATATTGTGGTTTGTCTTGGATACTTTTTTCCATACAAGGATCTGTTTACTAACTATTAAGCTGTAAAGCAGTCATTTTTGTAAGTTATGTGTCCAATGTTAGTGTGAGTAAGGGGACACAAAATTTGAAAATTTACACTTTTCTGCCTCTGAATAACTGAAAATTATTTTAGGTATGTAGGTTCTACTACAGGGATGGCCAACTTTTGACCTGTGAGATCTACTTGTATTCAAAAAAAATATTTCTTGTGGTCGACTGCAAGGTATGGTTTAAAAGAGAAACAACAATTTCCGTAATAAATATAAGCATTTATTAAATATGAAGTAAGTTAAATAAAAGCTATCAGATATAAATCAAAAGTTCTTAGTTTTTCAAAAAAGTCATTGTGGGTCATTAAGTGAGCAGCTTGTGTATGGATAGTTGAGTGTTGAAAGACTGCTTTGTCTTCCATTCATTTGGTGCTCAATCAATGACGTATAATGACTTCATAGTGCAGCATCAAATGACAGTAAGTTCACACATAGAAGCTGAATATATATAAATATGTATATTGAATGTATGAACTTACCTTAAAGTTACAGATGAGGTTGGGGGTAGTCATCACAAATATGACAAAAATAACAGAGAGGAAACTGTTGAAAATGATAGTGATGAAGATTGCACTACCAATGAGGTATTTTCTGAACTGTTAATAATATTTTAGTTCATTTACTCCCTTAACTACTCCTTAACCATGTGTTATGTTATTTCTACAAGAATATTTTACATTTTTAATGGTATTCCATAATGTATTTCTCATGTATTGTCATTTTATTATTCAGATGATTGAAGAATATCTAGACACTGAACAGGATGGCTTAAATGACCCTTTCACAAAACACTTGCACCATGACTTAGGGGATGATCTTTTAGTGTCATTCACAAACACACCTCCCACTGTGGAACATGTCTCTAAGACATGGCCTCTGCTTGGAAACCTATCAATTACCATACCAAAGCCTGTGGAAACAGCTTTAAAGAAAGTTAAACCAAAGGCTTTATTATTGGAAGAGAAATGTTCAGCTTTAACAGGGACAGTGCCAAATATATGTAATAGTGTAAACTTCAAAGAGTTGTACATTAAGTCACAAATTCATGGCAATATTGTGTCTGCTAATAAATCAAATTTGATAAAGAGGGATTTAGAGCTCACCGAAGTTTTTACACCTCTACAAAGAGAATTATTTTCTGTAATGAATAACTATCAAGATTTATATTATCCTGAGCGAACTTTCAACAATGCAGATGAGATTCGTTACACTTACTGTATGCATGTGGTAAATCACATGATAAAAACTAGAACCAAAATAATTCATCACAATGCCAAGTTATCAAAAAAATCAAGCATGTCTGATGAATATAGAGATCAAGGATTGGTCAGACCAAAGGTATGATTGAAGAATTTTATTTTACTTATAAATTAGAGTATTTTTTACGAAAAATATTGCTTTGTAAGAAAACACATTAATGGATAAATTGCGACGACCGATTGGTGTAGTGGATAGTGACCCTGTTAACTTTACTAACAGTTATGGGTTCGAATCCCGCGAGGGGTAAATGTTGTCTGATGAATACGAACATTTATGCCTAAAGTTATGGATGTTTATATTAATATTTATGTATGTTTATCCGTTATCTAGTATCCATAGTACAAGCTTTGCCTCGTTTGGGATTAGATGATTGGTGTAAGTGTTTACAATATTTATTTAATGTTTGTTAAATATATTTTCAGGTTTTAATAATGGTACCATTTAAAAATGCAGCCTACAGAGTTGTAAAGACAATTATAGATATTCTAGTGCCCAAGGAGACTGGGCAAATAGTTAATAGAAACAGGTTTGAAGAAGACTTCACGGGTGGAGAATTGGTGATGCCCCAGAAGAATCCTAAGCCAGAAGATTATGAGTTGTTGTTCGCTGGCAATACAGATGACACCTTCCGAATTGGTATGACTGTTACTAAGAAAACCTTAAAGGTACTAAAATGTTTTAAATGGCAAGTATTAAAGCTAGAATGGAATTTTAGAAGCGACTGTAGTAGGGCACTTGATAACAATGATAAAAATGTACTTTAGTGTCACATTACTTGATTTCTCATTGTAATTTTCTTATTCCGGAATTAAAAAAAATATTTAAAGATTAGAATAATTGTGAAATCTCAGCTTTTCTATATTATGCATAAAATAGTATTCTATTTCTTCTAGCTTTATGCAGATTTCTATTCATCAGACATAATTGTGGCATCGCCTTTAGGGCTGCGCATGATTGTTGGTGCAGAAGGAGAAGAGGATCGTGACTATGACTTCTTGGCCTCTATTGAAGTGCTGGTCATGGATCAAGCCGATGTATTCCTCATGCAAAATTGGGACCATGTACTGCACATTCTTGATCATTTTCATCTGCAACCCAAAAAAGCCCACGGAACTGATTACTCTAGAGTCCGATCTTGGGCAGCTAATGGGTGGTCTAAATATTACAGGTCAGTTTTCATTTTCAAGACAAATGTAATATATGTAAGTTAAAAGTGGAAGGATCATTTCCACTTGTGCTACTTCTTTTTGAAGACCAAAAGTACTTGTGCTGTTGTCATATGAGTTAAAATTATATCTTACGACTTTCAAGAACCAAATATAATAATATTGGATACAATAAGTACTCACAACAACCGAAATTTTATTTTGTTCCAACTTCCAACGCATATTATCAATGCGAAAGTTTAGATCTTTGTTTGTTACTCGCGGCCAAAGAGACGAAAGTATTAAGATGAAATTAGGTACAGATTTTTTTTTATGCACGACGGGTTCGTACTTGACCTCAATCACGCCTGATGTTAGGCTATACCAGTTAAAATACCACTTACGAAATCCACGCAGGCGAAACTGCGGTTAAATGCTAGTAATATAATATAACTATTCATTGTTTTTTAATATAATTATATTTTTATTGCAGACAAACTTTGATATTTTCTTCAGTTTTGTCACCTGAAATAAAGTCATTGATGAACAAGAAGTGTCAAAATTATGCTGGGAAGATAATAATTGAAAATCCTGTTGAGATTGGTTGCATACAACAAATATTGGTTCAAGTGCCTCAGATTTTTCACAGGTATTGCCATATTAATATTTCAATACAGTACAAATACTCTTTATTACGCAAAATAATTCACAATAATTTTTGATGATATCAATAGAACACAATTAGA
Source organism: Oegoconia quadripuncta (assembly GCA_949316235.1). Taxonomy (NCBI): domain Eukaryota; kingdom Metazoa; phylum Arthropoda; class Insecta; order Lepidoptera; family Autostichidae; genus Oegoconia; species Oegoconia quadripuncta. The sequence goes on from OX438759.1 coordinate 7,695,811, forward strand.
TTTCAAATATTTCAAGTATTTGTTTTATCTGCAACAAATTAGTAGCATTATTATTATTAAGAGCCCATAGTGTCCCACTGCTGGGCAAAGGCCTAGTAGCATAGAATAACTAATTTACAGTGACCAACCGAAACTAAATTTTCACTGAAACTGTATATCGACTTCCATTTTGTTCAGCCGAACACTTATTTAAGCATCTTTTTCAAAGATATCTTGTAATTTTTAAACTCTTCCGTAGACATGTTACTTACACACAGTTAATCTTTTTAGAGGACCTTCAATCTTAACTCTGTCGCTCAAAATTAATTACACTCGGTTTTACGAGGATACTTCAAAGACTAAAAAAATCTAATTAAAAATGTAATTGTACTTAACTTCTGTTATTTTATTAATCTATCAATAAATACAAATAAAAGAAATTAAAACAACGACCTACTTTGTGTAAGCGAAAGAAAACCTTAATATTATTTTACCAAACAACCTGTTTCACCAAAGTCAATTTGAGTAAGTAATTCGGTAGTAAGATTTTCATTATCAAATGCCATTATATTATGAAAATTTATGCGGAAATAAAAACAATATGTTTATGACTGTAAAGAGATACCTACCCACATGACTCAACTGCTCAAATAGCCGACGGTTGGCGAATCTCAATATATTTATGTAGATAGATTTGTCAAATTAGTCATGTAATGCTGCTCGCGCGGGTTGGTTGGGTTTAGATACTACCGACAAGCCCCACGCATATGGGCAGCGCAGTTTCCTATAAAATGAATGGCTAATTTCACCATCTGCCAACAACGATACATTGTAGTTTTTACTGTGAACTGAAGGGGTTAGTTGGCGAAGTGATATGCGCCCAGGGTGAGCCAAAAGATGATGATAATACACGATCACAGCTACCGAGATTTTTTGGCCGAAACCGAAATGGAAGATTCGGTTAGTCGCTATAAATTACCGACACCGTGCTGTGTGCTGCTTCTGCCGTTATTGTTCATCCTAATTTCATACTTTGTTGAATTAGTACAGTCAACTTCAAAATTATCTTGTCCACCAAGTTGATGAAAAATATATACCTATTATTATTTATTTAACACTTTATTGTACACACAATTGAAATATACATTAAAATGAATTAAATACAAATGTACAAAGGGCGAACTTATCTCTATAAGAGATGTCTTCCAGCAAACCTGCGAAAGAGAAACAATTTTAAAAGGTAGAACATACATAATTGTACACGAAAATGAAAGATAACTAACGTAACCAAATGACATTCAAAATAATAATATCTCTAACTAAATACATAACTATATGCATAAACACTATGAGGACTTAGTCTGAATCCTTAAGATAGTGCTCTTTTACTCTCGTTTTAAAAGTGCTAAGGGTCTGACTATCCCGTATACTGGCAGGAAGTGAGTTCCACAGCCTGACCACATGAACATAAAAGGATTAGTTATAAAAGTCAGTCTTTTACAGGTATTTTAGGACACAGGTATTTTATACTTACTAGGTGGTCCCAACCCTAGCTTATCTGTTTTGTAAAAATTTTTGTTTTTGAAATAAAGATATTATATTGTTGTTGAAATAAAGATATATTGAAGAAAAAAAGTTAAATGAAGTCGTTTAAAGAAAAGTCAGTCTTGTTTGAGGAGGGGGGAAAGGAAAGAAGGGTAGAAATGTCAGATCTGGAAGGTTTGTAGGGGACTCGCAAATAATTAAAACGTTCACGCAGATAATTTGGAACAGATGGACAGAGTATTTTGAAAAGTAGGCATAGAATATGTAGGCTCCTACGAAGTCGTATTGAGGCCCACTTGAGTTCGGACCTAAAGTGAGAGATGAGGTCAAACTTTCTTAACCCAATGATAAACCGAATGCATAGATTCTGCAGGCGTTCGAGTTTATTCAGATGTATCTTGACAATAAAGTTTGCTGCTTTTACATAATTTGCGTTTATGCTTCCGTATTCAAGACAAATATTATTTACATTTCCCAGATTCAGTGCGACCAACCCCCTATCCGCTGTAGAGGCGCGGTTTGAATATTTCGTTAAAGAAATTTTGCCGAAACAGCGCGACACTTTGATGAGTCACACACTCATCTATGTGCCCAGCTACTTTGATTACGTCCGGATACGAAATTATTTTAAGAAGGAAGATATTGGATTTGTACAAATATGCGAATATTCTAAGGTAACACAATTTTGGTATTTTTAAATAAATATTCTTCCCGCGGGTTTAGGGAAATATGTGGTCTCTTTACAGTGACATGAGCGAGACATAAACTTGCGTCTCTATTATATAGCTGGTTTGGTGATGAAGTTTATTACCATAGAATTTAGTTAAGGGTGCTGGCACTACTACGCCGGTAATAGCAATTCTACTTTTCTGGGATCAAAAATAGTCTTTGGACTTCCCTAAAACTTCAACTATCCTTGTGCAAAGATTAAGACATTGGAATGTTCCGTCACAACATTTTTAGTATTAATAGTATTCATATCATCATGTATGGAGTGATTTGCTAAGCGTTCATTTTCACTTAATTTTCTAGGATTCAAAAATAGCACGGGCAAGGGACATTTTCTTCCACACGGAAGCTCATTTCTTGCTTTACTCGGAGAGAGTCCACTTCTTCCGGAGGTTGAGACTGAAAGGGATTCGACACATAATATTCTACCAGCCACCTACTTACCCACATTTCTATTCTGAAATGTCTAACCTAATGCAGGTAAGATTTTATTAAATAATACTAATTAATATAACAGTATAAGTATATTGCTGAGCCGAATGGTGCTACTTAGATTATCTTTTCCAGGCAGGTTGATGATTGATTACAGTCTCATCACCTCCATTGTGACCCGTCACTTGAGACGAGATAAACATATTCCTACTCATATAATAGAGATATCTAGAGTGGTGTAATGAATGACTGTCCAATAAAATTAGAAGTGATTGAATGGAAAACTTGAAATAGTAGTAATTTTGTTATATTGTTACTTTGCAAGAGAAACCAATTACAAATTTAAATATTTTTGCTATAAGAAAATCTCATTTCAGACGCTGTGTCTTTACTTTCAGGAGTCGAATCAGAATAAGTATGGCGGTAGCGAGTGTAATATGACGGTAACGGTGCTATGGTGCCGATATGACCTGTCGCGCGTGGTCGCGTTGCTCGGCGCGACGAGGGCGGCCCGCGTCGCGCGCGCTGACCGACCGGTGCACGTATACATGACCGGAGATTAGTGGCTTAAGGGTAAACGATAGTATCTAGTTATAATACAAATTATAATCAACCAGACGTTAAAAATTGCGCGATATTTTCATTGTTTTTACCCGCCTTCCCCAGAAAGGAGAGTATGCTGTATTGAATGTTGAATTGAATCTGGTATTCATGAAGTTTTTTAAAAAACACAAAGCAATAAAACTAAAGGATGCAAACGTCATCCCGACCTCCCATTTGGGGCATTTGGGACACACTTGCCGCGTTACCTCGCTGAACAGCTAGACTAAGGCCCGTATTAATAAACCATTCTGAAGATAGAGAACAGTCTTGTGACCGGTCTCAAGTAACCGTGTTGATTAATAAACCTAACTTGAGACCTGAAACGCACGTTCATACTCAAGCAGTACTCCAGAGATGCGCCGAATTTCGCGTATTAATAAACCGTACTCAAGTCTCAAGAGCTTCTTGATAAGTTCTCAAGTTACACTATATTGGTGACTTGAGAATCCGTTGGTTAATAGATTACACATCTTGGTATGGGTTAACATGCAGTAAATGTAGCAGATCGTATGGAGGACGCAGTTAGGATCACAATAGATATGAGTGATTCAGCTCGCAGTAATAAAATAAAAGCAGATTGTATATGATATATTGTTCACCAATACACAATAACAATGCGTTGTTGAATTAATTCTATCAATCAATCAATCAATCAAATACGCTTTATTGTTTAAATAAGGAAGGTACATTTAAATATCTTATAGAAACTACAAATTAGGCGGCCTTATCGCTAACAACGATCTCTTCCAGGCAAATAATTGATAGATTAATAATGATAAACTTACAAAAAGCAACATGGGCACCGGACTGAATTATCAAGGAGGGGACGGGAAGACAAGCAAGTGTCACCTCTGAGTACTGAAACCAATGGAGATGCCCTACCTACGAAAAAAGCGTGTATACCTAAACTTACTGAGAAACAAAAATGGCACCTTTTTGTAGTGGTGCCCCACGATACATCGATATCTTTTTAGATACATAATTTGTGTCTCATCGAAAACGTAATTGTTAAAATGGGACTTGTTAGCATATATGTGATTGTCTATTTCACTGACAAAAGAATTGAGATCTAAATGGATGCCAAGTTCTGTAGATATTCTCAGTTTCATAGTTCGCGACTGTACATCGAAAAAGGAACTCTATATTTCTCTTCATTACACTTCACTCTTCACATTAATAATTTGAATTTATCTAAGTAACGAGTGTTTTGTGAAAAATATTGACAAATTGCTGGTCTAATCAAATTTTCGCTAGAACCTCTGGAGTTTTGGAAATATTAAAGTGGCCTGGCAGGATGAGCTCTCATCTTGGCACGGCCAGCAATACACCCCTGTATCTTATAAACGGCTGACCGACAAGTTCTGAAACTTGTCACAATTATCGACAAATTCCGCTCAGACTCTAACATGATCTCAACTACAAAATGGCATTGTACCTATTTCTATATTTTGTCACAACGTAAAAGGGTGTTAAAACAAAGAGTTATTTGCAAATATATATTTATTTATACAGCAAGGGATTTCAAAGATAATATTGAACGTTTTAGAATTCCATAAATAAAATACCTACAATTTTACAAACAATCCAATCAACAAAGATACAGAAAATGTTATCAATCAATCAATTACGCTTTATTGTTTAAATAAGGAAGGTACATTTAATGATCTTATAGATACTATAAATTAGGCAGCCTTATCTCGGCGCTCTCTTCCAGGCAACACACCATCACGGAATGCAATACTAATAATTACTGTGGGTGACTGGCTGCATAAAATCAATTTTAAAATTAACATTATAATAATAATAATAATAAATAAATAAATATCCTTGAACATACACACAGCGCCATCTAGTTCCACTTTAAGCAACTATAGGCTTGTGTTGTGGATACCAGATGGTTGTTAAACTACACAAATACATTTTTTTTGTAAATAAATACATACATAAATGAAAAACATCCATAACTCGGGAACACATGTCTGTATTCATCATACAAACATATGCCCCTAGCGGGATTCGAACCCGCGATCTTTAGGTATAGTAGGAGAGTTTCTAACCACTATACCAAACAGGTCGTCATCATTTATAATCTTCATCACATTAATAAAACTTATATTATTTAGAACAATTAGAGGTACTGACATTCATCTTAATATAATGTATAATAAAGAGCAAATTAAAGAAGTAGAGTCTACGAAATTTCTGGGACTACATAGTGACAAATTCTGCAATTTGCATTCTGTTATCTGCCATATTGAAAATATATGTGAAAGACTGGACAAATGTGTAGTTGGTTTATGTAGATAAAGTAGTATAACATTGCAAGAAGTGGCACTGACGGTTTTCCATGGACGAGTATCATACAGCCTCAATTATGGACATATAATATATGGGGTATTTTTTCTGTCTTCTATTTTCGTCATGTAAAATTTTAATTTTCTTGTATTTTTCACATTTCATATTTAATTTTTTAATTGTTTTCAGTGTTGGGTCCTGAACCTGGAAATCAAAATGACACTTAAACAAATTAATTCATTAATGTATTTGTAGTGGACGTCTTTCGGCTGATTATGATATGATGATGAATTTTATTTTCATGTTCTATAAATACAGAACATGATTTCAGATAAAATTGATACTTATAAAATTGATTGTCCTGACTGATTACCAACGCCCAGACAAAAATACTGTATTTAGAAAGCTGAAATTTGGTAAGAAAAAGAGGGTGGCAAAGTTTGTAAATCTAAGCGAGCAAAGCTACGAGGCTGTTTGCTGGTAATAACTAAAAATTAAATACTCACTATAAAGATTCGTGACGGTAGGGCAACATTCCGGAAGGCCGTGTTATTAAAGTCCGATTAAAATAGAATTCCTCAAAATGAAAAGAGCAATCGAATGAAAATTGACCTCACATGTATCTTTAAATGTTCCATTCCTATTGCATCCAGCCACATTTTTCTTTTTCGATAATTTTTAGGCAACCTAAAACGAAAAAAAGCGGTATAGAAACATTACACAACAATTCACACTGGAAAACATCGATATGAAAAATGGCTTGAAGGGCAACTCTATCGACAAAAAGCAACTGTTTTAAACTTCCTAGAATAACTATCAAAACCCACAAAAATACGTAGTTTATGCTAAATTCGTTATGAATTATTCGTAAACTATTTATAAGAAAGCAAAAACATATGGCTTTTAATGTATTATTTGGTATTTTTGCTAAATACTAATACGTACCGGTGTAAATTATGTTTGGTCGATTTTCGCTTTTTTTGATGCCGTAACCAAAAACACTGCTATTAGACATGTTCCCTGTATTTTCTTTCACTTTATAATGAACTTTGGAACACGATAAAGTCACAAATTAAAACAACTCTGGCACAAAACACTGCAAAACAACTCTCGTTGACAGCCTACGTACCTGTCACACTGAGAAACAAAAATGTCAAACCGGCCGCAGTTAGGTATTTCTATGACGTGACTTTTTGGTATTGCCGAAAATAGTTCATACAAATATATTGTTGTCTCTTTTTACGTGGACTATTGTAGGTTAGTGAAAATGAGATGGCTATATGTTTATGATTACAATGTCGATTTCCATCATATTTGTATAACCGATTGTTCATATAGAATAATAGACCATCTCCATAGGTTTCAGTACTCAGAGAGTGTCACCGACGTCATCGACAAAAGAAATAGTTTTTAAATGTTGCCAATATAAAGGCTATACTAAGGACTGGCATCTAGTCCTACTATATTCTTCAGTAATAACCAAAAAAAAAAAAATATAAACCAACCGACTTCTTATTTACGTAGCGCATCATCAGATTTACACCTAATTTAGATAGGCTAACCCTGGCGGTATACCCTTATAAAAAAAGAATCAATTATCAACGGTAATCAGACGGAAATATCGCGGAACATACCTACATATAAAAACACGTCGAATTAGTAACCTCTTTCTTCCACTTCAAAAGTCAAAGGGGTAACCACGATCTACCCTAAATAGGAATTTTTGGTCTGGATAACACTTTTTACCTATAAAGGCAAAGGACGCCGCGCATGATACACCGTCATTATAATGATTGATTACACAAAGTACAATAATCAACACAAACAATTATCAGCAACAACCCCGCAACCATATCTATTCGCCGGCGTCCAAGTGCCACCATGGAGTTGAGCCACTTGTCTAGAGATGTCACTCTTACATCTCCCTTTTTTACCCTTATACATACTTTAAACACAATCATAATTACTTAAGTAACTTGGTACCTTAACCCTTCTGCCACTTCTAGTTCTGTACTGATCACTCCTCTGAAATAAAAATATTTTAACTTAGTAGGAATATTGGTTACTATTTGCCAATCATTTTGCAAATATTGTGATAATAAACTTAATTCCGGATCTTGCATAGTTTCTTTCTTAAATAACTTTAACATTTCTTCACTAGTATTTAAATTATTCACAATCATACACACATGAAAGTCTACTTTTTGATCAATATCATAATTATAAATTATAACCTTGACAAAGCATCTGCCAATAACAATTCCTTTCCAGGTTTAAATTTTACCTCGAGGTCATATTGCTGTAGTCTTAATCTAAGTAGTTGCAGCCTCAATGGCGTTTCATTCATTGATTTTTGAAATATATATTGTAAAGGCTTATGATCAGATTCTACAACAATATGTTTCCCATAGATGAATTGGTGAAATTTTTCACATTCAATAGCCAGCATTTCTTTTTCATTTTGAGCCCATTTAGTCTGGCATTCCAACAGAGCTTTAGATGCATAGCTATTGGCATATTTTCCTGCATCAAAACTGCTCCTAGACCCATACTACTACCCACTACTATCTACTGAGAGAGTTACAGGTAAGTTATTATCAAAAAATTAAGTAAATCACGAAATAAATATGTAATATCTGACGCATTTCAAATAAATTTTGCAATGTACCAAGTTATCATACCTAATATATTTTGCAATTGTCTTTTGTTAACTGGTTCCTCCATGTTAATAATTACTCTTACTTTTTCTGGATTTGGTTTCAATCCGTCCCCTGACAAAATGTGACCTACATAATTTAACTTCTTTGTCTCCAAATTGACATTTATTTTTATTAAATTTGAAACCAGCCAAAGAGACGGCTCAAAGAGCCGTCTCCAAAACTTCTTTTAATCTCTGATTATTTTGCTCCATTGTCTCTCCCCAATTTCGTCTATGTACAGTTCTACACCCTCAATGTGATTAAATATACTAGAAAAACACTTAGTGAGTACTTCAACCCAAATGGTAGCCGTTGATAACAATACCTCCCCAAATGTGCAGCATTGAAGGTTGTGAGGAGCTCACTATCCGAAGAAAGACTTATCATATAAAATCCTCTACTGGCATCAAGAACGGAGAAATATTTGCTATTTGGCATTTTACTTACAATTTCATCAAATGTAGGAATCTTATGCGTTTCACGAACAATAAATTTTAGGGTCAAGACAAAAACGTACTTTATCTTTACTCACAATCACCATTGAACTCACCCATTCTGTTGGTTCGCTGACCTTACGCACCACTCCAAGTCTTTCTAATCTGTCTAATTCTTCTTTACTTTAGTTTGTAATGATAGCGGAATTTTTCTTGGTCGTTCAGCAACTGGAATATGATTTTGAGACAGTTTTATAGAATAAGTATGATCTAATTTACCTAAACCGGTAAAAACGACCTCATTATCTCGTACAATCTTTTCAGTTTTACAAAACTGTCTTCCTTCGCTATCAATAGATTCAACTTTATTTATTAAACCTAATTTCCTTGAAACTTCCAAACATGAAAATGACATGGCACACTTTATTCAAATGTAATTTATATAAACAAACGCCCAAACATTCGATTATTGAGCCATCAAAGTTTTTTGATATGGTGTCAGTTTCATGTACTTTCAACTTTAGTTTTCGAACAATATCATAACTTAAAATATTTGTTTGTGACCCAATATCAATTTTAAATACTACATTCTCAGTATTTACTTTACATTTTACATACCAATCTTTCCCAATAGGGTCTACCGACCCAATAAATAGGTCTTTGTCTTCCACAACTTCACCCATCACTCCTGCTTCATCTAGCTCACACTGTTGTACCCTAGCCCACCTCTGTCTTGATTCAAGTTGACACATTTTTGCAAAATGGCCAAAACGCAAGCACTTCGCACACTTCTTATTTTAAGCCCCTTGGATGAATTGTTTCACATCTCCAACAGGTGGACTGCTCTGCATTGCACGAGTATCTCTTTTTAAATACGGCGCTTTTATTATAAACTGCATTACAAGACAACTCTTCTGTATTTTGAAGTTCCTTAATTCTAGAAGCCGCTGCGTCGGCCGCTTTACATAATTGTTCACAAGATTGAAGGGTCAAATTTGGCGTTCTAATCTAATGATTTGATCCCTGATCAGACGGTCACGTAACTTTTCAAAAGCACAGTCAGCACTCAAATTTTTCAACTCTGTCACATAATCCTCGTAACTCTCAGAGTCCTTTTTCTTTCTTGAAAAGAATAAGTATCTGTTATAAGTTTCATTGACAGGGGGCGTACAATGCTCTTGCAACTTGTTCAAGATGGCCTCGAAACCAATTTTTGTTTACCCTCGAATGTATTAAAATATTTTAATGCCTCTTCTCCAGCGCATTGCAATATAAATGCACTTTTTTGTTCTTCCATCAATCTGGTATCGGCTTCACTGGCTTTGAAATATAAATAAAATTTCTGCTTCCATAGCAGAAAATTTTCTTTTCTATTATTTGCTTGGAAGTTTATTGGGGACGGAGGCTTCAATAGATCCATTGTACCTTAATTCCCTTGTACCTTAGTTCCCTTGTAGTCACGCAGCGCCATTAAGGCAGGGACTGAATAACCGAAAAATAAAGGTAATAAAGGTTAACGGTATGACGTCATACCGTAAAATTCGGCTATTGGAATATTTCCATATCGATAAAAAACGATACCGAAATGAAATAACGGTACCGAAATTTTCTGGTACCTAAACCTTTATGAAAACGGTTCCTTTGATGAATCGCCGGCGCAGCGCGCCGTGCGTCCTTGTCGGTGATTTGTGTGGGTCAGAATGGCGGGTGTATTGTTTCAGAAATGATTATGTTATATACGACAGAAAAGTACCTACAATGTACTAGTATGTACCTTTAATGAAGGTCAATGTACCTCAATGAAACGGGAGCAATTATAATAATAAAGTGAGCCGCGGTCCTGACGGTCAGAATGTTGAAAATGAATGTAATAGAATAGCTATGGGTATGTACTATTTACCAAACGAATGTACCTTCAATGTACCTCACGAAAATATAATCTAAATCAAATTGAATGAGTAATTAATGAGGAAATCAAGAAAACAAACTTTTGACGCCTACAATTTTTTTATAGCAATATGAATAGAGTTCTATTTTGCTCGTATTATGAATGTAAAGCCAGTCATAAGAGAAATATTTATGGGTTTGTATATGTGCTTCGATAAAGTAAAGAAACATGGATAAGACATAATCATTTACTCATCGTTTATCAAAAGTTACAAAGAAAAAACAAAAAGCGTGATTACTTTTGTCCATATCATATACAATGTGCAATTATGTTTTTACGTCTTCATGTAGTTCGATTACATAGGTTATCATAACACACCCACTTATTCTGTCTGTAGCAATGGGCCTTGTAATGACCGATTTTGTCAAAAGTATTTGATATCGGCGGTAAGAATTCAATAATCCCTATGATCTCGTATGTTTTTGATTCTAGATTTATTTCAGTGGCACTTCATCTATGCACGCACACCAAGTCACTTTGACTTATCTCAACATTTATAACATTTTGCAAGACATATGTAAATGTTCGTGCGGCGGTTAGGGGTTGTCTTAGGACGTTTAGCGCCCGTTTAGCCGCCAGCAGGTAGGTATAGAAGAAAAGAATACCAATTTGATTTGGATTTAGTGGGTTTATTGTACATTCAGCTCACTCCCCTGCACCCCTCGGCAAATCTCCCCGTACGGTCACTGGTCTGAAGGTCTTGGAGCTGCAGTGGACGTAGCCTTCGAGTCCTCTCGTAGATGACGACGAGGTGGATGCTGGATGAGCGGTTTTTGGGGGAGGGTAGATCAACCCCGAAGGTCTCCCAGGTGCAGACCTGGATGTCGACGCCGACAATTAGTCACTTCGGACCTTGATCCTGAAGAGCACAGGCAGGCATTAGTTAGTGCCCATATATATCCTCGTCCACTGCTGGTATTCACGGCTCAGCAACCATAACGAACACCACGCAGTTGACAGACACAAAATCAGAAACAGCTTACATTAAAAATAGCCAGACTATTATGGAAACTCAGCCTAGAGGGATCTTCCGTAGTTTACTTAAGAGGGTTCAGGTGGTAACCGAAGCAGTGTTCTCCCGGTAGCAAGGTCGCGGTCAAACAGAGGACGATTCGGGTTCCCCCACTCTAATTAGAAATCGTCTTAACGACGTCATCGCAACCGGACAAATTAGCGTACCGCAATACCGTGGTGAGACCCTTTTTAAATAAAATAATAATTTGAGGGTTCCGTAGGAAACTTTTATTATAAAGATTATAGAGTAGTGTGTGTAACAATCTGTAAACACAAGAAAAAGAAAAGAAATATATTTAGATGACTCGATTTTCGCCGAAAACCCTACGCTAATAGAAAATTGGAGAGGCCTCGGAAGCAAGGAATTGCCTAAAAAGAAAAGACCTATTAGGGACGTTCCTCTTCTATTAAACGGTCTCAAAACTAGATCTGGTGTGGAAAAGGTAGTACTAAAGAACACATGCGCATTTGATGCTGCGGCTCAAGTAATTGCAGCGGCTTGTGCTTGATGGTTTTGCCGTGACTACAACTATTAACTAACACTGGCAATAATTTTTGTATGTTTAAAAAACCTTCCTTGATGACGAGAAAACAAAACAAGACTTGTACAGAATTCGTGCTCAAATTGCAGAACAATATTTTAAAACGAATTTTTCAAAAGGAATCACCGAAATACACTGTGAATGTAGCGTGACAAAAATATTTGATGAATTCTTGATTGATGCAATTTATAGCGCTGATATTAAAGAAAATTGTACAAACGAATCTTGTGTTTTCAATAATGTAACCAGAAAGATTGTTTTTCTGCTAATTGATATGAACAAAAAGGAAGTTTCAGAATTAAATGATTTCGCAGCATCTATGCTGGTAAGCGATAACGTAGTATTGTGTCGTCGTAATAACTGCAATGGAATACGAACATTTACATATGTCTTGCAAAATGTTATAAATTTTGAGATAAGTCAAAGTGATTTGGTGTGCATAGATGAAGTGCCACTGGAAATTAATCTAGAATCAAAAACATACACGATCATAGGGATTATTGAATTCTTACCGCCGATATCAAATACTTTTGACAAAATCGGTCATTACAAGGCCCATTGCTACAGACAAAATAAGTGGGTGTGTTATGATGACCTATGTAATTGAACTACAAGAAGCCGTAAAAACATAATTGTGCATTGTATATTATATGGACAAAAGTAATCACGCTTTTTGTTTTTTCTTTGTAACTTTTGATAAACGTTGAGTAAATGATTATGTCTTATCCATGTTTCTTTACTTTATCGAAGCATATATACAAACCCATAAATATTTCTCTTATGACTGGCTTTACATTCTTAATACGAGCAAAATAGAACTCTATTCATATTGCTATAAAAAAATTGTAGGCGTCAAAAGTTTGTTTTCTTGATTTCCTCATTAATTACTCATTCAATTTGATTTAGATTATTTTCGTGAGGTACATTGAAGGTACATTCGTTTGGTAAATAGTACATACCCATGGCTATTCTATTACATTCATTTTCAACATACACCCGCGATTCTGACCGTCAGGACCGCGGCTCACTTTATTATTATAATTGCTCCCGTTTCATTGAGGTACATTGACCTTCATTAAAGGTACATACTAGGACATTGTAGGTACTTTTCTGTCGTATATAACATAATCATTTCTGAAACAATACACCCGCCATTCTGACCCACACGGTGATTTTCTAGTTTTATTTATTATTTTCGTGTTTGCACGTGTCGAGCGAGGGAGTTGTCTACTATCGTAAGTCATATTTTGGCAAAACAAGAGATAATGAGTGAGTATACCTATCCAATTTATTACAATACTATGTATTATTATAAAATATGAAAGTGTACATCTGTATTTTGTAACTCAATCTCGCAAAAACCGCTGAATATATTATAATCATTTTCGGAGATGATTAAGGTTAGGATTATATAAATTTAAACAATTACAATCTGAATGAAAATTATAATATAAAACTTCTGGACTTATTTCAAGGATACTTTTTTCCGTAATTCCCACGGGAACAGCTGCGCTATTCTGTAAGAATTCACTTCAAATCCTCAGTGAAATGAAAACTTATTATATGCATATATTATACAACTTATCTGACCTTGTTTTCATAAAAGTACCTGTACTAATAAGCTAGGTACTTTAGTTCATTTTACTTTAGAGCACAAAAGAAAAAACAAAATAATATTACATATCAGAAAATAGAAAATTAATTTCTAAACTTTGTACGTGTCTCTGCGCTGCGGCCGCGCCCCGCCCCGCGCCCGCGCGCCTCTCCGCGGGCCTCGCGCGCATACCCCCGCCCCGAACCCACCCGCGTTTCTCCATATTTCGGTACCGAAATCGCGAAAAGGTTAAATAACGGTATGGCCCTACCTTTATAAAACAAGGGTATCGTTATGATTTTAAAGTACCTTAACCTTATACCGTAACCGCATTCAGTCCCTGCATTAAGGCTGCGCCGAGCGAAAGACGCGCGCGCTGTTTAGGTATTTCGCTTGATGCGAATGTGCGTATGGCAGACCGAACACCGTCCGAGCGTAAACATATGTAACTCACATTTTCTTTATTGGGGGTTGTATTGGATTTCTTCTCGCAATAATTTTCAGGGCTATTTAGTATCAATTATTTTTACTTTGTCTACTCCTTTTTAATATTGACCAAATGTGCTAAAAATTAAAACAAAATCCTTGTTAAATTTAATTTTTATTGATCTTTTAGGAAAGTTTATTAATAATGTAAAACTATTGGTGATGTTGCAAAATCTACAGATTATAAAACGCAAAAGTTCAATTCAATTCAATTTATTAATGTGAAACACAGGTATAAAAGATGTTAGTAAATATTATGGTATAAGTAACACTGTGATCTACTCCATTTTGATGATTGTGATCCATTTTGGCATACAAAAAAAATGGTTAGTTTGGCATACAAAAGGTAGGTACATAGGCTTATCTAAGATGGTAGGAATTTTTTGCAAAAAAAAAAAAACAAATATATTACAGTAGATACCCATTAGCTTAGTTTCGAAAATTAATATTATAATTCCATGTCAATTATTAAGGACAATGTTAAAATTGTAAAATACGATTGAAATTGGTAAATAAAAATGTCAAATTGAAATGAAATTAGATTAAAATTACATAGTCATGGAATATTTAACATGAATTATATTCAGTCATTTATACATTATTCAACACATAGAGTCAATAATAATATAACAAGTCAAATAGTAACTCAATGCAAATTAACAACTGCAAATTTAAATTAGGTGCTGTTTTCCCGCTCAGAAACAATCAAGCAGATTTGTCATTCAAGAAATCTTTAATGGAATAATGTGTTTTTCTATTAAATATTTAAACAACGAACTCTTGAATGTACTTAGATCATGAAATTCTCGAATGAATTTAGGTATCTTATTGTATATTATTGGTGCCATTGCAAAGATGCTATTTCTAAAAAGTGTAGTTTTACAGGATACTAAACGTAACTGATCACGTCGCCGTGCTCGTTTAACATGTTCAAAATGCTCAGGATTAGACCGAACAAAAATTGCAGTCTCGTAAATATAAATAGAAGGAACCGTGAGTAAATTCAGCTGCTTATAGAAGGGTTTGCAAGAATCTGTGCGTCGCAAATTACAAATAACTCTTATACATCGCTTCTGGGCTATAAACACTTGTTCATTGTCTGTGGCATTCCCCCAGAAAATTATACTATATCTCAGAGTAGAAGCTACGTAGCCATGATAGGCCGTAAGTACAGCTCCGCGGTTAACAGTTTTGCTTAAGATATGTAATGCATATGAGAACTTTGTTACTTTTTTGCATACTTCATTTATTTGTGTCGTCCATTCCATGTTACTGTCAATATTAATACCCAAGAATTGAGTTACTGATGCTTCATCCACCCTTTTACTATTATATTGTACATTTGTTGTCATATTTAAATGGTTTCTTTGTTTAAAGTTCATTATTTTCGTTTTGTCTAGGTTAATCTTAAGGTTATTACATTCCAACCAGTCAATGATAGATGAAAGACTGCTGTTGATATCCTCCTCATCCTCATATACCACAGTGCTATCATCGGCAAATAACACCATAGGATGATTTGTAGATTTCGGAATGTCATTTATATATATTAGAAAAAAGAGTGGGCCTAATACACTGGCCTTGAGGTACACCGTAGTGCACATGTCTAGTTCCAGATGTATAGGATTGTATGTAAGTATACAACCAAGTGCTGAGTTATGACTTGAAATTTCTTGTAGTTGTTGATAAATGTAAGTAAAATTTATAATTCTGTTTCAGTTTATTGTAATTTCTTCTTGCTTTTCATTTTCAATATCTATATTTAATTCAAAATCAGACGTTTCTTGCGGAGATTCCTAAAAAAAACAGCATTACTAGTAGTTGTCCAAAATAAGTTATTCAGTCAATTATGAAAACTGTTATCAAATGTCCAATTGAATTAAGTGCGTTCCTTGTGTACGGTGAATGTATCTATGTAACATAACAAAGAACTTACACTATGGCGACTTTGTCGAAAAAAAAATTCACTCCCCAATCCCCAAACAAATCGGCAATCAGCTGATCGAAATTAGGATGGGAAATAAATTTTTTGTTATTTTTTTTCAACCATGTCGCCACAGTGAAAGTCGTTTGTTATGTTACATACCTACATTCACCGTACAAATTGGACCTTATATTTGCTACAATTACAAGAACTGACCTGTTCATTATCAATTTGCGTTGTAGTTTTATTTTTTTTCTTGAATCTCGTCTTGCTTATTAATTTATAATATCTTTTTTTACGGTTTCCCATTTTACTGAAACAAATAATAGTTTATTACTGTAATGAATGACGCCATTGCAGTTTTCTTAACTTGGCTCATCTTGTCGAACTCCACCCAACTAGACCAATATATCGACTGTGTACCTGCAACATGTCCTATCTGACATTTTATGGTATTTTTGTTCTTGATATAAATCGGTACTATATGCCGTTGTCCCTTTTCTGAATGAACCAAACGCCCGTAAAATTTGATATTCGCGCCGAAATTCACTTCTTTCAAACGATCCTACCTACGCTCGAACTCCGTTTGCGGACATTAAGTCCTACCTGCATAGTTTTAGTCGTGTTCAAACACGACCATTTACTTTCGACGTCTTTTTTGATGTTTTTGTTCAATTATCGACAGTTTTGTACTGTTTATTGATTTGTGACATGTTACAATAGCTTATAATGTAACAATACATAATATTTTCAAGTATATTATTAGTTATTCATAAAGAATAAAATCTTAAGTTACAGATAGTACTTATTGCCTTTTTTTCGATAATTTCTAATCAGAATTGAAGTAAGGAAGATAGTACAAGTTACTTGTAACAAACCAATTTCTTATCAATTTTAATAATTAAAAAAGCTGCACAAAACTAATTTCTCAGTAGCAATCTCTGCCAGTTGACATTTGAGCAAAGGCATAGTTTCTCTGATAATTACCTACACAAAGTATTGTTTTAACATATTCAGTCAATCAAGATGTAGTCCAGAGAAAAATAATTGACCCAATTGGGGGTTGATCAAGATTCGAAGAAGAAAAGGAAGTTAAACATGAACAGGTATAATAATTATTTTTATTAATTTTAATGTAATAAAACGTATAAAGATGTACGAGAAAGTTATGATTGATCTAAGTATGATTTATAATCTATGACTTACTAAATAGACACTTCGAACATTACAGAAGATACCAGACATTTACAAAGCAAACGACAAAAAAGGACTGTAGCTGTGGAACAATCACAATAAGTTTTTTGAAAATAAGTTTGTTGAATGTTCAAGTAATCTGACGTCCTCGCCAATTTTAGTGCAATCACAGTATAATACGCCTCAAGAAATAACGCATAACATTTCTAAAATGGTAGAACATTCCGATCCGGACTGCTCACTTACTTTACTTTCCCAATCAATAATTCCTCCACAATTTTGAATAGTTGTATAGGAGGAGTGAGTTGAAAACATCGTGAGGAAACCTGCAAGCCTAAGAAATTTAAATTCAATGGCATGTGAAGTGTCCTCAACTCGCATTGGGCCAGGGTGGCGGACTATGGCCCATACTCCCTAATTAAACGAGGGAAGGCCTATATATCCTTGCAATAAGATGTTTACGGTCTGATGATGATAATACAACAGAATGTTCAAATTCGTTGAGTTCAATGTCTGAAACCGCAAATGATCCCAACAATTATAATAAGAATGGGAAAAGAAGGAAGCGACTTGATCTAAGTCAGTGGAAATTTAATCTAAATAAAAGACTGAGGATGAAAGGCAAACCTTATCTGGGATTCAGAAAACTTCGTAAATCGGTTAATCATGACACTGATGGAGAAGTCGAATCATGAAATAAACATGTAATAATGATATTTGCAGAACGTTCAAGATGAGGTATTGTTCGGAATTCACAGAAGATCAAAAAAGGATAATATTTCAGAGATTTTGGCAGTTAACTGATCAGAGTGGAAAGTGTTTGTTTCCGGTTTCGTTTCCAAAGTTTCCAAAAAAAATATGTACTGTAGTAGAAAATTCAAGACGTAACTACACTTTACAATACAGATTGAACAATGGGTGTAAAAATTGTTGTGTTACTTAATTATAATTTTAATTTTCTTACATACATACATAATGTCACGCCTGTTTCCCGTTGGGGTAGGCAGAGACCACAGACTTCCACTTGCTACGATCCTGACACACCTCTTCTGCTTCCTTCACTCTCATAAGGTTGTTCATACATGCTCATCGGTTTAGGGTACTCTTGACTTGGCCTTTCTTTAAGACGTCCCCGATTTGATCATGGTACGTTCGCCGTGGTCTTCCCCTACCAACACTACCATCCACATTCGCTTTGTATATAGAGATATTTCGTTCGTAATTCGTAAGTCTTCTTTCATTCATCCTCTCCACATGTCCAAACCATCTCAGCATACCTTTTTCAATCTTTGTCACTACATCTTCGTTCACACTGCTTAACTCCCTAATTACACTATTTCTGATTCTATCTTTCAGAGTCACCCCATTCATACTTCTCAATGATCTCATTTCCACTGCATTTATTCTACTTTCATTCTTCTTTTGCCATACCCAGCATTCACACCCGTAAGTCAGTGTTGGAACCAGCACCCCACCATGAACAGCCAGACGAGCCTTTTTGAACACATTCTGGCTCCTCATAAAGGAATGCAGTGCTCCATTGACCTGATTTCCGGCATTCACTCTTCTTTCGATGTCCTTCTCACACTTACCATCCCTTGTAAACAGTGAACCCAAATACACAAATTCACGCACTTGCTCCACTTTTTCTCCGTCTATCAAAATATTGCAATCCGTCATACATACCCCTCTCTCAAATACCATAACTTTCGTTTTAATCACATTGCCTTTCATTCCTTTTTCTTTCAAAGTCGTATTCATAAGTGTTACCATCTCTTGTAACTCCTCTTGGGACGACGCAAGGATTACTTGATTATCGGCATAGAGGAATTTAATTTTCTTACAACTCTTAATATAATTTCGTCCTATCTATACGACAATTACGTAATCTTCTGCCAGATAGGACTTCTTATCATAGCAATCTGTCCTAAGTGTATGTTACTTTCACAACATAAAATCCTAAGTGATTTTTAAAAGGTCAGGTGATATCTGGACCTTTATTTTTATATAAATTAGAAAACATTACAAAAAATAAGAATTACGTGTTTTTTATTTCATCCAACCATCATCATTCTGTCCTGAAATATGGTTTTTTCTACCCCCTGAAAAGTTGTCAAAAATCACATAGGACCTGTTACAAGTACACAGTCGATATTGTCAATCCGAAATTTTATTTCGAAAAAATAATGAATGATTAAATAAGTGAAAGAATACTCTTTATTGCACAAGAAATGAAACAACAGTAATATAGGTACTACAGTTATGATAAACTACATTGTACAACTGCGGTGACCTCTTCCGGACAACCGGTGGTTAAAAGAAAATTAAAATTAAAATTTTAAAAAAAAGAGAGGTTATTAGAAAGGACAGCTTTACTAAAAATATATGATAATTATAACATGACAGACAAAACCAGAATAAAGTTGCTACGCAACTGACCAATGTCTTAATGAAAGTACAGAACAATAACCTAAATGTAATATGTACATACATCACATATACTTAACTACTGTAACGTCTCTTGGTATTTTTTGTATGCAAGAAAAAGTTAGCAGTCTATTTAAAACTCCGAAAAATATACTTACACCGTTTTCGGCCGTCGCCGGTACACGAAATGACGCGATCGGTGTGTATAGTGGCGCTCAACAAAGTGACGTGCGCTCGCTCTGAACACTTGTGGGCGACTGAATCACAGCGATGCGCGACATTATTTTATATCGCCGCGCGGCCGCCATAGTAAAAATGTATGGCGGATTTGAAGCGCATTTTGATAAATTCATATCTTAATTGCCTAATACAATTTTTTATATTGGAGACGGTAAATTTGTAGTATAAACACTCCTGTTTCGTTTGAACTAAAAATAAGCGTAGATTTCTAATGTTATAAACTAAAAAAATACTTAACGCCACCATACGTTTTTTGCATTTTTGTCTAACTTTCCGTAATTTTGTAGAGTAATGTATAAATAATTTTAACATTTTTCCACGGAGTAAATATTTAGACATTCTTCGTCATGGTAAAAGTATTTTTTTTAAATGTGTATATCAAGTATTGTTGAATTTATCAACTTAACAGTAACTGCTGTTTTAGCACATTTCCCTCGGCGTAGGCTTAAATAAACTTTAATAATCAACATAAACAATTATCAGCAACAACTCCGCAACCATATCTATTCGCCGGCGTCCAAGTGCAACCATGGGGTTGTGTCACTTGTCTAGATGCACTCTTACAGTCATCTTTATAATGGTTGTTATTTAGTAACTTTAATAAAAATGTAAGAAATATGGGAAAATAATGGTGTCTATTTGTATATTCTGTGGTAAAATATTTTATTACATTTTTAGTGGTAAATTTTAGAGTGGAAAAATATATTTTAATGATTTAAAGCGATTGTTGACATAATGAAATTACCCATTCGTTCCAACGTTCATTCTCCGCTGTGGCGAATACTTCGGCGAAGTCGAAGTGATCTCAGCTGAGTAGACCTCAAGATTGGTTTATAAATTAGCACGGAGCTTGAAATACCGTCAACTGCTTAAGACGCAGACGGTTGATACAGACTCAAGACTTGTATTGAAATCGGTTTATTATGACGTTGAGCGAGGTACGCACCAGCCCGTAGATTACACGTGGCCAGATCATGGACGAACTTCGCTTTTGAAGTGCATGGTGTCGTTAAATTAGTTTTGGCTCCCAGAATATCATAGGATACATTTTATGTTAAAAAATCCAACAACGCGCACATACGTGATGCTAGAATACACAAAGTGGAATTCAATTATTTTGAAAAATGCAAAAACCTGTGCTGAAATAATTCCAAATAGTGCCCGAAGGAGTTGTTTGTGCCCTATTTGGCACTATTTCACAACAGTTTTTGACATTGTCCAAATAGCTGAATGAATTCCACTGTGTAACTCACGCGCGTCATCGCCCGCTAAATTATAATAGGAATGCTGTCGGTTTTTGTTGGTTTTTAAATACATAAATAGTTACAGTAATAAAAACTAAAGTTCGTAGGGTCCGAGTAATACTTTTTGTAAAATTTGTATAATTGTAGAAAAATTAAAGATTACGTTTTACGTAATATAAATTAGATATAGGTACGCGGTGAAATTTAACTCGTGTAACTAGACCCTACTAACCTTAACTTTTTGTTACTTTAATACAGAAAATATTTGTACATGTGGTTGTATAAATGTATAAAAACTAGTTACCATCGTTTACCCTTGAGGTTGTGAAGCTAAGCAATGTATGTATAACGCCTAGGTTATTTGTTTAAACGATGATTGACACTGATAGCAGTGGACTGGACAGGGTCCATAGAACTGAGTATAACACATTCACATCTGTAAAAAATCTTTGTGTTATTCGTCGGGTTGCTCGATGCGGCTTTCAAATCGACCCAAGATATATCTACGAGGGCGACACTGAATGTTCTTAGAAAATGAAAAATTAAACAAACTAGCAAGTTATTAGTTTTATTATATCTTTTCAAAATAGCGTTCATTCATATCAATACATCGCTGTCTCGTCGACGGTCTTTTGAAACGCAGCCACTGCTTCCTCGGCGTCCATAAAACGTTTTTCTCGAAGTTTTTCATTTATTTTCGGGAATGAATAAAAATGGTCGGGCTATACAGCGGGTGACCCAATAAATCCACTCTGACGTCGAAAAATAGTTGATCGTTTGCTTGGCGTCGTTGAGAAGGCGAATCCTACTGCGAGGTCGTTTCTCTCGAACTTTTTGCAAGACAAGTGGCAAACAATGATTAGTACCCTGCAGTAACTGTTTTTCGATCCTCTAAAACAATTGTTACGTAATGACCTGTCCTTCTGAAGAACGAGGCCACCATCTTCTTTCTCACGCTTCGACCTCTCTTCACTTTAGTTGGCAACTCCTCGGAAGGAAATACCCACTCAACAGACTGTCTTTTGGTTTCGGGATCATAACAGTAAAACCAGTTTTTTTATTATACCTTTTAAAAGTGGCATATTTCTAAGAACTTTCAGTGTCGCCCTCGTAAATGTGAATTTGTAAGGAGTAGCCAATCCAGCGTATTCATCAGAGGCCATCCAGTAGGTTTCAAAACTGCATATCTAAGAATACCTATGATATTCCAACGGAAAATATTTTCAATTCGTATACAGACTACTAGTATACATAACATACATACATGTTCGATAAAATCTAATGAGTTGGATATGCAAATGAACCTCACTATAAGCTTTACAACTCTAAACCGGTCCGAGTTGCAATTGCGAGAATGATTATCGGGGGGGGGGTATGGATAAATGGGCCAAATAAGACCGCAGGCAATAATGACAATATTTATGTAGATCATAATATGACATAATATTTAATATACTTATTGTATATACAATACTAAACTACTGGTTTGTTTATTTCATCATAGATCTCTTATGTTGGTATAACCTAGAGTTTGAGGAAAACACTAAATAATTAATTGTAAAGAATTGACCCACAATAACCTTTCAACTACTACTCAACTAAATCTTGTTTAGGTAGGCATTGGTGTCGATTCTAATGCGTAAATTAAAACCGTTTTAAAGTAGTGCTGTCGCTTTCTTACCTGAATAATAAGTACCAAACCGAAACGTGTCTTAGTTTACAGTAACCACATTAGAATCGACACCATTGCTTTAATCCACTTGAATAAACACTGCTGCCTCGTGCACACGGCATCTATCATCATATCAGCCATAGGACGTCCACTGCTGAACATAGGCTTCTCCCATAGAATTTCAGAGTGACCGGTTGGAAGCCTGCGTCCAGCCATTTCTCGCGACCTTTATCAGCTCGTTTGTCCACCATGTGCCATTCACGTATTGCTGCGTTTGTCGATGCGTAGTCCCCACCTGAGAACTTTAATGCCCCACCGGCCACCAGTTCTTCGAGCTATGTGGCCTGACCACCGCCACTTCAACCTGCTAATCCGCTGGGCTATGTCCAGCGACCTTCGTCCGGCTACGGATTTCCTCATTCCTATTTCGAACTCTTAGTGAAACGCCTAGCATCGCCCTCTCCATAGCTCGTTGCGTGACTTCGAGTTTTCTTATGAGGCCCACAGTGAGAGACCACGTTTCAGTGCCATACGTCATCACTGGTGACACACATTGATTAAAGTCGTTGCGCAGTTTCTCAAACGCTGCCCAGCCTGCCCAGACCAGAATATTTATAATAACACAAGTGTAACCCAGTAGGGATACGTAAATTTTGGGGTGTAACTTCCCATAATCTTAATGTCACACAGAAACTCACTCAACACAATCACGCCAGCGGCCGGAGAACTCAGCTGGCTATCTACCATACGAATCACGAACTCACCCGAAGTTAGCCGAACGACGCTCAACAATTCATGAAGACGGAGTTTCGGCTGATTTTTGGCCAAAATCGAATCTTCGGTTCTTTATTGTACAGCAACCGCACATCAGACGTAACACTTCAACCTTTGGACCGTCTGCGTGTTGTATGGGTTCACTACCGTACGATGCTCAGCTGCCAAATGTTACGTGTGACGTGCGGTCATGTACAAAGAGTAAATTTGGGATTAAGTAAAAATGTCATTTCTTCATAGTCCTCAGGAAAACGACGCATCTGTGACTTCTGTATTTGAGGTCGACAGTGTGTGTGTATCTCTGAGAGGTTACAGATATAATAGGCATTGGCAATAGTTATAATATTTACTTTCCACCAGGTGACATGCTTGTAAGAGCGGATCCGTGTTCGAGTCATACACGAGGCATAGCCTGGACTGACTCTAAAAATAATAAATCTAATTTAAAAATAAACAATGCGATATCATTATAATGTTTTAGGTTATTGTGATAGATAAGACAAAAACCTTAAACAAGCCTTTAACACATGTTAAGAGGAGCCTTATCAGAAAGAGGTAGCCGTATCCACCGTTGCCTTCTTGTTCATTTTATCATCCTATAACATAAAATTGTCCTATGTTTGTTCAATGTATGTTTGTATACTTATATATGCAATAAAGTGTTAAATAAATAAATAAATAAAAAGCGCCATTGTTTTACAATATTATATTACTGAACTAGATCTGTCAATCCTCGTAACTCTACCAATCAAGGTTATACATACTGGTGAGTTTTTTTTTACCGTAAGGAAAAAAATAGGGCATAAATTAGGTAAGTGAAATAGAAGGTATTGGTATAGGTACTTTATTTTATTTTTTCAAAACCATCATGGAATAAAACGTTAATTTTGTCATTTAAGGGTCGCGTTTGAAGCCTATACCACATAATTAATTAAATAAATAACGAAAACTTTGCGAAAATATGAGTTCCAAATAAATTTCGAATGACAGGAACCCTAAAAATCACGCCAGTCGCATATCAAGCTGCGGGCGCAGCGGGCGTTTATGAAAAAAAATACCTATGCCAATACCTTCTATTTCAATTACCTAATATGCCCTATTTTTTTCATTATGGTAAAAAAACTCATCCGGTATATACACAGGACAATATCCATTTAACTGCTACATTAGTAGGCGGGTCGGTGAATTTTTTTATATAAAAGTTTGTGGTTATATTTGAACAGGTGAGATATTGTTGAGCATTATATTGTGTATACAGGGCGTCCCAAAGTTATGGGACATGAAGGGGAAGTACCTTAAATATCGTAGATAGTGAATTTTGCTCAAAGAAGACTTTATGTTATTTTTAAAAGTTAGTAATTCTGCATTCATAGATTTTCTAAAAATTATTTGCTTCGGCTGGGAATCGAACCGACTCAAATGTGAAAAAAAAAACACCCTACTTTTATGATGCCAATCGAAAGAATAGCTAAAAAATAATAACTCTGCCTAAGTAACATAGTATTTTAAAAGAAAGGAACAACGTGAAATTAATCATTTTAATCAAATAAAAAACATACATGAAACTGCCGTAGTCAATTAAGTAGGTATTTTTTTGTAAATTAATTAATTAAATGCTCAAAATGTGATCCCTCTTGTCTTACGCAAATCGCCAATCTTTTAATGAGCCCGCTGCCTGTTGATTTTCTAATCATTTTATGGTGAACACTCGATGTGATATGGCACAATTCTGTTTGCAACTCGCCTACGTTCTCGTATCGCTTTTTGTATAGCATATCTTTCACGTATCCCCAAAAGAAGAAATCTAATGGTGTGAGGTCCGGGGATCTGGCCGGCCATCTAATCGGTCCATTTGTACCAATCCATGTAGGAAAACATTCATTTAGAAAATCTGCTGCTCTCCGACTATTATGAGCCGGAGCTCCATCTTGTTGGAAAATTAAGTTTTCTTGCTCCGCCGCGGAATGGTTTCTTATCTTATCCCTTAAAATTTGAAGTATTCCTAAATACTTTTCTGTGTTCAAGGTTCCTTGGTAAAAATGGATTAAGAAAACCCGGTTTTTTAAAAGTCCGCACCAACAGTTGAGTGAAAAACGCACTTGGTTATTAGTTTCAGTCACTCGTAGGGGATTTTCTTTAGACCAAATACGATTATTGTTGCGGTTATACATACCGTTATTGCTAAAGTTAGATTCGTCTGTCCAAATAATATTATCCAAAAAATTTGGATCTTCGAGCAATCGTGCCTGGATATCAAGACAGAAATTTTTTCTCCTTTCTGTATCGCCCGGAAGTAATTTTTGAACCAATCGTCCTTCAACATAACTCTTAAAACCGTGTTTTTTTAATACACGGTGTATTTTACTTTTTGAAACTCCAATTTCATGTTCTCCTTCTCTCACCGATGCTTTCGGAAAAGCCGAAAAGTAAATTAAAATACCAAGTTCTTCGTCGTTGATCGTATGGTTTTCTTGCTGTGGTTCTCTTGGGCGTTTATCGAAACGTCCCAGAGTTTTCAAATTGTTCACAAGCCTTTTCAAAACTTTACGAGACGGTATTTGTCTATCAGGATATTTTACGCCATACCACCGCAAACTTCTAGAGATATCTTTATCGTTCAAAAAATATGCTTCCATTAGATCAAAACTTACTTGATATGCCATGTTCGCAATAAATTAACACAATAACACTTGTGTAAGTGAATTGAGACTAAACAGATCAATATCCGAAAAACAAACGCTCGCACATACTGTTCCATTTTCAAATTTAAGAACAACATTTAAAAATATCACTTCTTTTTAAAATATCTTAAAAAGTATGCATTCAAACAAACGCTGTCATAAACTGTTCCATTTTCAAATTATAAATTATTTATTTTTGTTTTTAATTTGCCTTCTGTCTAGCTTACAGAGGACGTATTGAAATACAAGTTTTATCATTTCATCTACACGTGCACTTATAATAAGGAAAACTATGTTAGTACCTATTTTATGAAGTGGGTACTTATTTACGAATAATCAATGCTATCTTTGGAATGATAATATCGCTACTTTTCGAACGTCGTCGGCAATAAATAACTTTCTTGAAATTTGACTCAATCATTTTATGTTGTTCCTTTCTTTTAAAATACTATGTTACTTAGGCAGAGTTATTATTTTTTAGCTATTCTTTCGATTGGCATCATAAAAGTAGGGTGTTTTTTTTTTCACATTTAAGTCGGTTCGATTCCCAGCCGAAGCAAGTAATTTTTAGAAAATCTATGAATGCAGAATTACTAACTTTTAAAAATAACATAAAGTCTTCTTTGAGCAAAATTCACTATCTACAATATTTAAGGTACTTCCCCTTCATGTCCCATAACTTTGGGACGCCCTGTATACCAGATGAGGTTACGACGTAAAAAAATTACGAAATAAGTAGATAGATATGTTAGATATAGATAGATAGATTGCGAATGAAACCACGTTTATATATAACGCTAAATCGCATGATAAAATTTTATTTCATACAATTACAATTTATCTAGTCATTGACAATAAGTTTGCGGTAGATATATTATTTTTTAGTAACATGACATCCATAATTACTTCTTTCGCGTTACATGTTTCACGCATTAAATAATAATTTACTGCTAACATTTGAAAATAGTTAATAAACTAGGATTACATTGTTGATGCTCAGTATAATTTTATGTCAGTGTCAAAAAGCGAATTTTGTAAGTCTCCAGCCAGGAGTCGTTACTTTGGGACCACAGACCAAGGTTGGTCTGTGCTTGGGACTTATTTTTCATAAAGCCACTCTATCAATATGCACGTCGCAAATCTAACTCTTCATTCACTCTTCTTCCAACCTCCAACTCATAAATGATTTTATAATTTGGAAGCTTTTGTATGTGGCTTCAAAGCACAAAAAGAGATTAACCTTTTCAATACAGTTGGTATTGTTTAAATGGAAGATGATAGTTGTGATATGGTTCTTACTTAGTCTTTGATGGAAATCGGTCCTGCAGTGTCCAAGATTACAGTTTTGTGTCTTTAAATTTGCCTTTTTTATACATATTTGTGCTCTTCATTTTGCAGTTATTGTAAAGTGCAGACTGGTTTTGTGGAATGGTTTTCATAGTACCTATAGGTATCTTAGGCCAAACAATCTGTACATCTGCATCTATTTATTTACCTACTTATTCATTGTAATGTGATACTTAAGTACATGATGATTTGGTGAGGTGACAGGCAATGTAAGTAAATGAGATCAGGACTGTCTCCAGTAATAGACCTACTTAAAAATGACTAAGTACTTAGTACAATTGAATATCTACATCTTAACTAATTAGGCAACTATATAGGAAATGAGACAATTCATGCACTAAAAATTTCTCTACTTACAACTAATTTTCAATTGGTGTTTTAGTTTCAGCCTTTCGGTGTCATTGGCGCCAACTATGACGTAGTGTAGATTAGGTACTAAGTAGATACATCAATTACGGGGCGGCAGCAGTAGGTGCATGCCACAGTTTCGATTTCTGTGCATAGAAACAATTTAACGCATCTCGCATAGTTTTCTAATAGGTATGCATTCTTGTTCTTTATAAATTCGGATTACTTACTTAACATTCGAATTTTTGATAATACATTCTTATAGAATGAACTCGAATAACATATTAGATTACCGAGCGTTGTATTTTCAATAACAAATAATAAGGGCTAAATGAGCCTCGTGTGAACTGGGGTTTCATTTTGCTACGCTGTCATGTGACGTTAGTTTCTTGGGTGGGCGTGAATGTTTCAAAGACATCTGTGACGTTGTCAGACTCCTGGCTGGGTTCCGAGTTCTCTGGGAGGGTGGTGTCGGAGAGCTCGCTAGTGTCGCTCGAAGGACTGGTGATGTTAGCTGGTGAAGGAGGTATCTCACTCACTGTGATATTGCTTCCTCCTGCGAACATATTAGGGCACAGATTAAGTCTTTTTTATATTGTCGAAAACATGGTCATAAGAATAGGTAGAACTTCTTAGCGATTTTACTTTTTACAAAGGTACAATTTAGTATGGTGTTCCACAGAAAAATATATAATCAACCGATTTCTTCCCGTGGGTATTGTATACAGACGTACAAATGGACTACAAAATTGGTCAGTGTTCCGTGCGTTTTCTTTCGTACGAAGTTGTGCCCGCCTATTTTTTTAATTTGTGGTGTGGGTTAAGTAGGTAGGTACCTACGTTTATGTAGGTACGTCGATTTTTTATTATCTTACACATAACATTGACCATAACAGACAACTCAACCCAATATTGGTTGGTAATGATGTTTGGTGCGAGCCAAATAACAATCTGCGATCCGCAACCCGCCTGAACAGAGCGTACCGATTCTGGCAAATCCCCCCCATGTAAAGGATGCAAATCTAACCATTGTCCCGCGATGAACTGTAGGGTCATTTGTAAAACACTACGCGATTAGTAGACCATTATAATTAGAACTAACAAGTTTTTTTTTGCTGTTACATTTTGTCTACGGGGTGTTGTATCGTAATTACCTACTTATGGAATAGCTGAAAAACACCGGTCAAGTGCGAATGGTACTCGAGTTTTGATGGTTTCGTACCTGCCATCAACGAAACAGTCCATAGACTTCTAGTAACAGACGAGGCGAATCTGTCAAAACATCAGGATCAAAACTTCGAGTCAGTTATTGACTAGTCCTGCCAGCTTATTGCACTCTGATTGGCTCTATCCTATGATACGTAAATGACAACCTTAGTAGAACCAACAATTGAAATCCAGTACCCTGCCTCCCCGTACCCCAGCTTGTTGATAGAATTAATTCGGTACAGTAAATCAAACATTATGCGTCTATGGGCTGTGTGGTCGACGGTGTGGTGTGGATGGAAGATCGCTATTGACCAACTTTTTAAACTGATAACAGCAAAATTAGATTTGTCACATGATAATTTCACATACAAATGGGAATTAATGATTTTCTAACTTTATAACCGCAGACGGGTGTTTAGAATTTTTATTTCAAAGTTTTATTTACTGATATATTTGTTATATGCTCATTGATACTGGTTTTTGATTTTCTTTCGCCAAGACCTATCATTTGATACTAGATGGCGTGCTGGAATTATTAGTTGTTAAATGTGACAAAATAACTGCTAACGTCGACCATATAGGGCCCACGGCCGACAATCGGTGACCGATTTTTTGTAGGAGAAAAATGGAACGTAGGCACTGATTACATTTCAACGCCCAACGCGTCCTAGAAAATATCAGTCACAATATCGGTGATAAAAGTATTGACGAAGAAATCGGCTCGATTATCGGTCCTACAACAAGTCGGTCGTGGGCGGGGCACACTTATCGTGACGTCCTAATACCCGGGACATTTGGCTAAATCGTCTCAGAATAATGTAGGTATGCGCGTCTGTATGTATGTAGATTGTAGGTATGTGATTATTCTCTTTTAGTCTTCGCCGTACGTCTATGATAAAAAATATCTTTTATTAATATAAGTTCTACCACTTTGCTCTCGTAACATGCACTGACGTTGAACAGGTAGAAGTTGGTAGAGTTAATAATAGGTATTGAAAATTGTTTGAACTGTCTAACAGGCAGTAAAACTGAACAGCATTTTACGGGGTCGGGAGGAATGTAGTGCAGACGTAATTATTTACATTTGGTAAAAAATATATGGTCTTAGTCTTGTAAATATTTAAAGAAAAATCAAACGTGAGGTTCGTAATATATCATTATATCATCAATCATACATAGCCATCACATTATTAACTACTAGTTTTAGATTTTCGGAGGGTAATGTTTTTCGAGTGTAGATATAATATATCTACTATATATGTATATATATGTAGATTTTTTATGTTATAGGTACCTATTGTAACAGGACATGATATTTTCTAAAACTGGTTTATTGAATCGTGATATTTGTCCTCGGTGAAATTTTTCATAAATATAAAGAAGTTATTGATCGATTTGATTTGAAAGTAGTTACAGGAGTTCTCAGTAGGTATATTCTGTTTGGTTTGGTGTAGTGGTTAAAAACTGTGACTGCTATACCAAAAGGTCGCGGGTTCGAATCCCGCTAGGGGCATAAATGTTTGTATGATGAATACAGACATGTGTTACCAAGTTATGGAAGTTTTTTCATTTATATATGTTATTAACAAAAAAAATGTATTTACTTATGTAGTTTATCAACCATCTAGTATCCATAATATTAGGTCCTTACCTATGAAATTGGCGTTTTGTATGAATAATTTCATTAAGACTGTTTTCTCCATACAAACATTTTTGATTTATTTTGGGAACGGCAAATCCAAATTAAGCTAAACTTTGTGTGTATTATCTATCAGATAACATTAAGTTAAGTATAGGCAGCGTTAATTTTTAAAAGTAACCGCTTTATGAAAGTTTCAGCGAATCTAAGAAATGATTATGGGAAGCACATGAAAAGAACTCTGTTCAATTTTTTTTTATTATGTGATTTAGCCCAGAAATTAAAAAATATTTCATGTGAAACCTTGAAATAGTATTCCATTTTCCAAATAAAAAACAAATTTGGATATAGCTTTGAAAATCGCCGGAATTGGTACATATGATTAACGAAGAAAATAAACTCCAATTTCATAAATAAAGACCCAATAGTTGCTTGGAACTAAATGGCGCTGTGTATACACACAGTAGCTTGTAGTAAGGATACTAGATAAGATAAGTTTTTTTTTTATGCACAACGGTAACCCGTTAACGTAAAAAGGTGCTAACGCACTTGACCTCAATCACACCTGATGTTAAGTGAAGCTGAGACCGAAGGTGGAAGCATACTGAACCGGAAAGTCCATCTTATTGGGGATATTTATTTATTCTCCGACGCAATGAAATTAACCATGCTAATTTTAATCTTATTTTAGTCTATGTGTTATTTATTACTAAATACCTATACCAAAAGCAAGCTACCGATTTGTTAGTAAACTTTTTTATTCTATCACTGACAAGTAAAAAATCACAGCCTTTTAGATTATAGGAAGTTAAAAGTGTATCTTTACTGGACTAAGAATCAGTTTGAATCAGCTAGAATTTTTTAGCGACAGTCGAGTGCTTAACTTCGACATGGAGATTATAGCTTTCGAAAGTAACGTTTCCGAAGGCACAGATTCAAGTTATATTATATTCGATTGTCATTTCTTTTTAAAGTTGTGAAAACCTACATGCAGTTTAGGTACACACAGGCAGTTGAGGTCAAGTACCAACCCGTTATGCATAAAAAAAAAAAACGTTATTAACTAGAAAAATCCATGGTCGTACCTATATATAGTTTATTTGATCAACACTGATAGTCTTGTAAAATTTTACAGGAAGACAATGTAGAATAACCTTGTTCTCAGAGCGCTTCAGTTAATAATTAACTCTGTCCTATAAAATTAGAGAGCATTATCTATTCAGGTATATATTGTTGTTTTGTTCTCGAAAAAAGGATACAAAACTCTACGTAGGTTAGTTTACTAGTGGATCCATTAGTCCTCTAAATATCTACAAGCTGTTTTCGGGAAAATTATAAACCGTCACTCACGAAGATTCTCAAACTCTTTATGTAAAATTAATATAATTGCCTTTTTGAATAATAAAGCGTTTACAAACAAACAAGATTTGATAACTTTTAGCCTGCGGTAACATACAGTGAAACAGATTATCAGACAAGGGACGAGCATAATCGGCCTCTATATCTGTTGGTGAACTATGAAAACCTCTATCGAGTTGCAGTTGCAGCCAAGTCCACAGAATTGCTACAGTGGAACAGTTAAAAACTCTCTCAGCGCAAATACCCTGTATAATTGATAAGTACCTTCGTCTAGAAGAGCTATTGTTTTTTAGCTTGCTATTTTTAAAGTATCTAAATACAAAAAGCATTATCTCAAGATTAGATATTCCATCCATTCCATGCAATTCTGCCGAAAATGACGGTGATTTATATCTTATAAACATGATCAGTGAATAGCGGAGAGTCGGTTATTGTAACTACCTACGGTTATTTTTAGATTACTGCAGGCGCTTGCACGAACACTCGGCGAGAGGGAATCTCGCGCCAACCATCTTCAAGTTAGGAATTACCTACCGTGTTCTACATTTGGAATATCGTGAGATTTCGCCCCGGTTCTTAATAAATAATACCGAAAGTATATAATAGACGTGAATAATTTGAACACTTACTGAGAAAGGTGTACTAAAATGACGATACAATAGTAAATTCGATCTAAGAGTCTAAGTAAATTAACTAGTGCAGCGGTACGAGATCGAATCCAAAACTTCGTGGTTAACTTAAGTGTGAATATCGTGACATAGCATATTATAAACACGGTAATCGTGTTAAATAACTATCTTATGGGGCATCACAATTACTTATACACTTAGGTATTAAAGCCTTTTATGAACCATACTCAAAGAACATAGGTATGTGTATGTAGATTTATTATA
Source organism: Oegoconia quadripuncta (assembly GCA_949316235.1). Taxonomy (NCBI): domain Eukaryota; kingdom Metazoa; phylum Arthropoda; class Insecta; order Lepidoptera; family Autostichidae; genus Oegoconia; species Oegoconia quadripuncta. The sequence continues at coordinate 7,729,062 of OX438759.1, forward strand.
ATATATATTTTATGTTATGTATATATTTCGCAGTAGGTATATATGTAGTACCAATATTTAATGTAAGTTTATTATTTGGTTCTTTTCTTTTTTTTATTTGTTTTATTATTCGTTGTAGTATTTTTTCTTTTGCACACAATTCGCTGCTAAACCCCAAATTTACTCCGTGTCCTATTTCAATTATCAGGCTGCATGGAACAGATCTCTTAAAGAGATAAGTCCACCTTTGTACGTGACCTATTGTTTGTACTCTGTTAAATGTAATGTTTTGGGCATTAAAGATGATGATTAAATAAAAGAACGATGGAGGAAAAGGAGCCACTACAAACACATTCATTACGTCAATGAATACGAATGCGTCATCATCAACAACTTTACACGACCCCAATCTTAAGGGTACAGCCTCCTCTCACTGGGAGGGTATGAGCCATAATCCACCATGCGGATTGGTGGACCTTTGTCAGACTAGCCGTCCCTGTAGCTGTACGTGATACCGACTTGGCTTATGGACTGCCTTAAAACTATCGGGACGGACTATGCAACGTCCGTCCGAAGCACGCGGAAACACTCGTATTAACTAGTGGTCACCCATTCAAGGACTAACCGCGTCAGACGTTGCTTAACTTCGGCAATTGTAAATGCTCCACGAGTGCTTCGCGCATGCAAAGTCGCGAAGGATGTCAAAATTCACACCGATTCATGAGGCGAAAATAAACGTGAATTCTTGAAAAGGCACGCGATAAAAACAAACTACCAAAAAGTTCTCGATATTTGCAACGCGTGCTTTAAATATTTTGTTAATCATAATAAGATCTGCTATTGCATTACTCAAAGATGTGATCAAAATAGATTATTGAAATTTAATGTAGTAGTCATAACATCCGTAACGTTGCGAAGTGTACCTAAGTGTGACTCATTTTCCGCTCAACACCGCTAAAGTGCTGCTTTTCTGCTATTAGGAACGCTAGATTTGGGATCGTTATAGACGCTTTTGTTGGCGGTAGCTCGACAAGAGGCTCATAAATCACTTGAAGGCGGTGGGTAGGGGCGGGTTGTCACATTATGAATCTGTGCTGAATTACTATTCCGTCAGGGTTTGCACGTTATGTTCTTACTAATTTTAGTTCAGTAGGTACATATACTTTATGAGGGCAACAATCTGCCTTCCTTCATATACATAAGTAGGTACATAAATTAGCTCGACGTTGAAGTACGGTCATCATATTATTACAGTAGGTTATGCTTAGGATTAAATAAAATGTAAATGAAATCTGAGCGTTTTGACAAGTCGCCGCTCAGACCTAGTTTGTCCTAGTATGTTCCGTAACAAAAATGGCAAGAAGGAACATTTATAGGATCACTTCCATGTCTGTCCGTTTGTGTCCATCATTTATTTCAGAAATTACGGACGTTTTCGATTTTAGATGTTAGTTTTAGGGGACTGGAAAATTAAAAACAAATGATAATCGCTCTCTAAAAGTATCTGTTTGAAACTCACGAACCTTAGAAATAAGTTTCAAGTTTGAAGGAAATTGATGAAGTTTTGTATAATTTAGATATTTTTTTATTGAGCAAACATTGTTTTGCGGTTTAGGTACCTATACAGGGCGTCCCAAAGTTATGGGACATGAAGGGGAAGTACCTTAAATATTGTAGATAGTGAATTTTGCTCAAAGAAGACTTTATGTTATTTTTAAAAGTTAGTAATTCTGCATTCATAGATTTTCTAAAAATTACTTGCTTCGGCTGGGAATCGAACCGACTTAAATGTGAAAAAAAAAACACCCTACTTTTATGATGCCAATCGAAAGAATAGCTAAAAAATAATAACTCTGCCTAAGTAACATAGTATTTTAAAAGAAAGGAACAACATAAAATGATTGAGTCAAATTTCAAGAAAGTTATTTATTGCCGACGACGTTCGAAAAGTAGCGATATTATCATTCCAAAGATAGCATTGATTATTCGTAAATAAGTACCCACTTCATAAAATAGGTACTAACATAGTTTTCCTTATTATAAGTGCACGTGTAGATGAAATGATAAAACTTGTATTTCAATACGTCCTCTGTAAGCTAGACAGAAGGCAAATTAAAAACAAAAATAAATAATTTATAATTTGAAAATGGAACAGTTTATGACAGCGTTTGTTTGAATGCATACTTTTTAAGATATTTTAAAAAGAAGTGATATTTTTAAATGTTGTTCTTAAATTTGAAAATGGAACAGTATGTGCGAGCGTTTGTTTTTCGGATATTGATCTGTTTAGTCTCAATTCACTTACACAAGTGTTATTGTGTTAATTTATTGCGAACATGGCATATCAAGTAAGTTTTGATCTAATGGAAGCATATTTTTTGAACGATAAAGATATCTCTAGAAGTTTGCGGTGGTATGGCGTAAAATATCCTGATAGACAAATACCGTCTCGTAAAGTTTTGAAAAGGCTTGTGAACAATTTGAAAACTCTGGGACGTTTCGATAAACGCCCAAGAGAACCACAGCAAGAAAACCATACGATCAACGACGAAGAACTTGGTATTTTAATTTACTTTTCGGCTTTTCCGAAAGCATCGGTGAGAGAAGGAGAACATGAAATTGGAGTTTCAAAAAGTAAAATACACCGTGTATTAAAAAAACACGGTTTTAAGAGTTATGTTGAAGGACGATTGGTTCAAAAATTACTTCCGGGCGATACAGAAAGGAGAAAAAATTTCTGTCTTGATATCCAGGCACGATTGCTCGAAGATCCAAATTTTTTGGATAATATTATTTGGACAGACGAATCTAACTTTAGCAATAACGGTATGTATAACCGCAACAATAATCGTATTTGGTCTAAAGAAAATCCCCTACGAGTGACTGAAACTAATAACCAAGTGCGTTTTTCACTCAACTGTTGGTGCGGACTTTTAAAAAACCGGGTTTTCTTAATCCATTTTTACCAAGGAACCTTGAACACAGAAAAGTATTTAGGAATACTTCAAATTTTAAGGGATAAGATAAGAAACCATTCCGCGGCGGAGCAAGAAAACTTAATTTTCCAACAAGATGGAGCTCCGGCTCATAATAGTCGGAGAGCAGCAGATTTTCTAAATGAATGTTTTCCTACATGGATTGGTACAAATGGACCGATTAGATGGCCGGCCAGATCCCCGGACCTCACACCATTAGATTTCTTCTTTTGGGGATACGTGAAAGATATGCTATACAAAAAGCGATACGAGAACGTAGGCGAGTTGCAAACAGAATTGTGCCATATCACATCGAGTGTTCACCATAAAATGATTAGAAAATCAACAGGCAGCGGGCTCATTAAAAGATTGGCGATTTGCGTAAGACAAGAGGGATCACATTTTGAGCATTTAATTAATTAATTTACAAAAAAATACCTACTTAATTGACTACGGCAGTTTCATGTATGTTTTTTATTTGATTAAAATGATTAATTTCACGTTGTTCCTTTCTTTTAAAATACTATGTTACTTAGGCAGAGTTATTATTTTTTAGCTATTCTTTCGATTGGCATCATAAAAGTAGGGTGTTTTTTTTTTCACATTTGAGTCGGTTCGATTCCCAGCCGAAGCAAATAATTTTTAGAAAATCTATGAATGCAGAATTACTAACTTTTAAAAATAACATAAAGTCTTCTTTGAGCAAAATTCACTATCTACGATATTTAAGGTACTTCCCCTTCATGTCCCATAACTTTGGGACGCCCTGTATATATTTCTGGTAAACATAGTAATTACATAAGTAATTACCGTTATTACATAATTATAGATATTAATTTTCGAACAATACTCTCGATCTTTGAAAATTTTAAATAGTTTATTAGGTAATAATTATGATGTTTTTTGTTTCTAAGTGATTGACAAAATAAGCCTCCTCGCGAATAAATAAGTATGGATAAGAGTAGTCAGCAGGCAGGTACGTATCTAATAATGGCTATTGTTTAGGATATATCTGATCCATTTGGGATAAAGGTCGTGACGTTATATACCTATTTATAGGTACGAGTAGTAGGTACCCACCTAATATAATAAATCCACCTACAGATGACAGCATCATTAGCTGCCATCTTTTTGAAGTCCATTGACGACTTTATTATTACAGTTTAACGTGTTTTTAAAACACAGGAAAGACTAATTTCATAAAACTATTACTCTTTTATATACGTGGATAACCTCGTAAACGCGTTTAGGTTGTTATTGAAATAAAATTATAATGAATCCACTTAAACTTTCATATTATCGATCATAAAATTTCAAAGATATCCGCAATCTATAGATATTTATAGTGTTTGGGGAAAATACATTAGGTTCTTTGTTACGGTACAGTCGTTAAGATAAATATCACTAAAGTGCAAGTGGACACTCTACATAATATTGTTGGCCACATTTTGGCTAACAGAATTGAGTTTTCTCTCTAAATGATATCAACAGTAAACAGCAGTGCATTTTCTCCATTATCTAGCATTAAGGAAGCAATAATATTTACACACACCTGCCCTGGCGGCTACAGTCAGTTTGTTAACATTTGTGTAAGTAGTTCTCTGAATGTTTTAAATCCAGGAAGTGATAGTAACAAAAACAGGTGAAAAACATGTTTACAATTATCTATTAGTATACCTGTGTAGTCAGAAATGTTAATTGCTGTGTTAGATCTACAAGCTTAGGCTATTCGGAGGATAGGTCTGGGTTTTCTATTATAGTTAATATCACTGTATAGTCAAAATTACAGTTGCAATAAAAGAATGTGAGCTAAGGAAACGCGCTGGTCGTGTGACCTACCGGTGTGGGGCATAAAGCATGTGGGCATTGGTGTGGTGCTGGTTTGCTGGTCTACTGTGTGAGCCACCTTGCGCTGCGCGTAATGCGCGTCCTTGGGCTCCCAGAAGAACACGTAGTAGAGCGAGAGCATAATCGCGGCGAGCGACACGCAGAACACATAGATGATGACGGTAAGCACGCGCACGCTCTTGTTGTCTCGCTTGCGCTCGTAGAGCGCGTCCAGCACGAGCTCGTGCCCGCCGGCCGTGCCCAGCCGCACGGAGCCCGCGCACGACCGCACGCTGCCCGACGCGCACGACTTGCCCGACATCACTTCCGACGCCCTCCGCCAAAATGCACCACCGCACCGCACCAAAACCAGGTAAGTGGGGCACGCTTATTGATATGCCCCAGTTCGGGCGATGCGCCGCGGCGAGTCGCGAGCCGCCGCCGGTGCCGGGTCACGCCGTTCGTGTCTGCTGCTTGACACCTCCTGATGCGGACTGCTGTTTCATTATTATCGCGCTCGCTCCGGACTTCATTTGTTTATCCTTTAATTTCACGCTCGGTATGTGTGAAGCTATTCCAATTCCTCTGACGTAGCCGTACGATCGCGATTCGTCTGTCATGAATCCGCCCCTGAATTTTCATTGTTTCTGTTAACGAGCGATTACGCTTTCATCAAAGCTACATCGTTGCGCATAATACAAAACGTTTTTATTAACGGTCACTAGCAGTAGCAGGTATGTACAGGGGTGCACTAACTGTCAATGTAAGTACCTACCTATAGGTACCGGTTAAAAACAAAGCACACTGTAGTGACTGCAGGCAGGGGTCGTCGGCTCGGGGTGTGTTTTGTGTCGAATGAGGTCGCGGGATAACAATACGCAAACAAAGTCAATTTAGAAAAAGTTGACGCGTTATTGTGGTGTGACAGTGGCTGTCGGTCAGTGGATGGGAGAGGCGAAGGCGAAACGGCTGCGAGCGGGCGCGGCGGCGCGGCGGCGGCAGCACATGGCCAACAAGGGGCGGCAAGAGGCGCGCGCCGGCCGCTTCGCCTCCCCCGACCATGCCTCACCATTCTGCACAAATCAATAACCGCCAAGCCATTTTTTACCTAATTGCACTTAGCAACTTGCAAACTTCTTAAACTATTTATTTAATTACCAATGCTTACATAAAGTGCCTAGTCAATGTAATCTTATCGTCGATATTACCTATCAATCTATTATTTATGTGCATGTATTCACAAAGCAAGATGTGATATCGCTGATATCCTTGCAAGATAAATCAATACCCCCTTCACTGGTATGTGATAACAAACTTGGTACAAAGTGCGAATAAAATCACATTGGATGGATGGACCCATAATATCAGCGGTACAAACGCAGGAACGACTCAGACAGACTTCGAGTTTTATTTATCACAAATAAACAATATTTAACCATTGTTTTGACTTACTTGTATATATACTTACTTGTATATATCTATGGATAGGGACACTCGCGTTAACCTCTGAACTACAATAGGAAAGCTGTTTATTATTGACATAAGTGACAGTAGTGTTATAATATTGTTTTCTGTTACGGTTGTTAAGGGTTTTATATACTATAAAACTCTACTATAGTATACATGCTGCTGATGTAAAAGTGTTTAGATATATAGAGGGAGACTTTCGCAAATACTAAGGTAGGTACTAGGTAGGAATATTTAAAGCACGCTATATCAAATTTCAAACTAATATATATGCGAAAGTGTGTGTTTGTTACCTCTTCACGTCTAAACGGCCGGACAGATTTAGATGAAATTTGGTTGGTAGACACATATAGGCTAAATATTTTGCAGAACCGATCGTACGCAACAACTAGTAACTAATATTATTAACAAATTCCTTCCTCATGACTTTTCTCTAGGACCATTATAGTTCAGTCGGTACGTGTCTTGACAAATGATGCTACTGATAATTTTTCTCTTTTTGGAAAAAAATGTGCATGTTTGATTTATTGTATCTCCGTAACCAATGGATATAGAGTGCTCGGGTTAAGCTTGGGTTGAACAAAGATACCTTAAAAAGGCTTCCTTAACACATCACCAGACACAATAGAACTTTTATTGTTATAACGTCGAGAGGCTGGTTGAGTAACGTGTTAAGGTAGTTTCTTCGAAAAAACTAAATGCCAGAAAATCCCAGATTTTCGACCACCACGGGAGCAGCACGCAGGGTTTTAGGGTTGCAAACTTGGGAATAAAGTGCTCTAAGGGGGCCTAACAACACATTAAAATACAAATGTCTTGTCTGTCTGGAAGAGATCGCTTTTAGTGATAAGACCGCCTAATTGTGTCTATTGTTATCATCAAAAAATATTGTTAATTATTTTGCGCAATAAAGAGTATTTGTATTGTATTAAAAAATCGAAGTTACATGCGCGTTTGCGATGTTCGATGTGTTTATTGACTGGCCTTAATCGAGAGAATTAAATTTTCATATAGTTTTCGGCTCTATACTACCTACATATAGATTTCGGTTTTCGAGGCGGTGGGTGTAATGCTTGACTTGCGGTCGTCTGTACTGCTTGCATAATAAGAGCAGGGCTGCACTATAATTTTGCCGTGTAATTGTAATGACTTTGTGGAGGTGCTGTATTAAACATAGGTACAGAAAATTATGAATGTCCTACAAGCACCAAACGAAAACAGGGGACCGAATATTCATCCACGGCTTATTGTAACACTTTGGTCAAACTGTCTGTTATACCTACAAATAGATAATTGTTGTACATTTTTGGTCATTAATTAAGTTAGAGCCTAATTCGATTAAAGGAAACCCCTCGAGCTATACGGTTTGTGTTGGACTGTCGAACAGTCCAAATAGGACTGTTGTGCAAACTCACTCATTGCACCATTATTCGCCGATGTTTTTTTAGGCTAACAGACATTATATTTAAGTTGGAATTGGAAGTTTATTTATTAACCGACTCCCAAATAGGAGGAGCTACTATGCTCAAATTACTATTAAATTTCAAATTATTGGTAAAAACGGTCACTTTTTTTAATAATCGTGAATTCTGGAAAATAAGCGCTATCAAAGCTATTTAAGTATTATTTATAATTAGCTTTTAGGCTTCTTGAGTGCAGGTCAGACCGATTTGGTTAATGTATCCTGTATTTAAAAAAAAAACCCTCATAACCGATTTTGATGATTGTTTTTGTTTTGTTTGACAGGGTGGTCCCGTTCGGATAGTTCAGAGTTTGACAGGGTGACATTATGACCAAGTCGATTTTTTTGCCAATCGTGGCGGTTCAATTATATAATTAAGTTTATTTAATTATGAGCTGATAAATTGGAAGGTATAGGTACCTAACATAGGGTTACGACGCCACGTAGGTACACACACAACTACACCTATCATATAATCATTTATTTATTTAACACTTATTGCATATAGGCAAACACATTAAACACAAACATACCAGGACAATGTATACATTGATATACCTACATATCAATCATGCGATAGATAAATTTCCGTTATAGTTGAATAACAATGGTGTCGATTCGGATGTACACCAACTAAACTAAACTAAACTAAAACCAGTTTTAAAGTAGTACTGTCTCTTTCTCCCGGGAACAGTACGATGCGACGGCACCACTCCAAAACTGGTTTTAGTTTAGTTTAGTTGGTGTACCTACATCCGAATCGACACCAATGTTCCTTTAGACTTTTGTGTAAAGGTACACATACTATGAATAAAAGACCTGCTCTGCTATCTGCTACCTTAATTGCGTTGCCGATTTTGCCTACCACAAAATACTGATTTGATGTAATCTCTGGTACAGTCGTGGAATGAAACGGTTCGTCATCTTAAAGTTGACTTTTGCCTAAAGACAAGTTCTTGATTTGACACGTGACAAACACGACAATAAAAAACATGACGTTTGTGCCGCATTATGACAAATTTATTTATTTACTGACCTTTTTCGAGCTCATGTAACCATTTGACATATTTCGTAAATATTGCATGGCATTTATGACGAAGATAGTAATAGCATTTGTTTCTTACCACAATCGAATATAGCCGACTTTGTCCGACTTGCTGTTAACAGTTGCTATAGAGCAACAGATAAACACACTAACTGTGACGAACGGTTATTGGTTGATGCTATGGATGATTTTAAAATATTAATGGCAGGCCAAACTAATAAAAAGGTTAAAAGTTCAACTGTTCATAGACAATGAATGCTAGTTCGGCTAAATATGAACCATGTCGTCAAAGAGTTAAGCATAATTTTCTACTCAACAGTGTGGTGTGTTACTTATTTTAGAAAGGTAACGTGCTTACTAAGTGGAAAATTAAAGTATTTGAAAACTGACGAACCTTTTCATTCGCGACTGTACCTACTCGTAGATGATATTTGGTTTTTGTAATTCCTAGGCGCCGGCGCTCTGTTTTTTTTCCGTCGAGCCAAGCGCATCTTTTGTGATGTTATCTTTTATTTGGAAATCTTTTTTATGGTGCAATGGTTAATTTTTCCTTACACTTACAACGCAACTCTAACAGTTTCAGACTTTCCAAAAAATCATATAATAAGTAGAAAATGACTATCACTGTGACCTCATACTTTATTCGTGCATATCTAGTCCCAGGCTAAAGAGCTCAACAATTTAGTTTTTTTCGAATACATTTTATTTTATACACAAGCTACAATTCTTATTATTAAGTACGTCCTATCTTTGCGTTAGAAATTCTAAGGTGGTCGAAAGTATTTTACCTACAATTAGTAGATATTTATTGTGTACCGGAATAAAAACGAACTAGGTACCTATATAATCTCTAACAGCCAATATGGTTAACGTGTGTATACCCTACCTACTGGTAGCATTTTTTTTTCAATTTTATTTATTTCAAAAATGTAAAGTAACTCAAAGTAAGTTTTCTTTGACATGTCTAAGAGTATTTTAAATTTTTGCTATAGTTCTACCTAAAGGGAGTTCTGTTCTGCCTGACCATACTAAGCACCTACAATAAAAACTTGGCGATAGACAAACTACAGTAAGGTTAGCATGAAACTCGTTATCATAACATTGCGATAGTCGAGGTATAAATGAAATATATTTCATTTACTACCTCCTACCTTAGGATAATTTTTTTACCAGCTCTACAGGGCTGGGGAAAACGCCCAAACGATTCTGACTTCGATTGGCTCGATGGACCTGCACCCTTATTGAATGGTCTGTAATCCAACTGCTAAAATCGACCAAATACTAAGCTTTATATACATTTTCAAATTCGACCAAAGTTAGACAATAAGAGGAGAGGCGTGCTCCTTCAGAGCCTCTCAGCGTATCTCATATGTTGGCCGAATAATATTAATTATCGAATGGGAACTTAGGATAGCGTCACCATGGGAACGTAAGTGGATCTAGCAAACCCATACAATAAACTAATGTAATGTCATGTACGAAAACGACTAGATTCGTGTTAGGGCCTCAGACAAATCCATACACAATTTCTATTTGTTGCTGAAGAAACTCACGAGAGTAGGTATTTATATCGAGGTCAGATCACCTCGGCTTATACATATAAAGCATTCTATCAAAGGTCGGATTTTGGCCATCAGAAGGGATTTGTCAGATTTATGGATATAGACACACACGACGAGACGGTGCGACTTGCAACCTAGCCTATACAAGGTGAATTTGAATTCCTGTAGGTAATTCCCATTAACTGGTGACATCACTTTCATAGTCGAAATCGATCAAAAAATTTTCTATTACCCATACAAAGTAAAACATCCTGTTTTTTGTTTTGTTTGACGTGTATACTTATATACAATAAAGTGTTAAATAAATAAATAAATAAAACATTCTGAAAGCACCTTTAGTATGGAAGTTCCAACAAATTTGTCCAACAAAATAATGTGTAGGTGTACGGTGTACCTACATCTTTAGTTGGCAGATATAAAACAATTTCATGGAGTCTTGCCCTTGTATTATTTATTATACATTTGTATTGATTCTAATATCATAAATAAACATTGTCTATTTAAATCTTACAACACTGCTGTTATAATGTCATTTAATGCTGTTATAATGTAATAGTGGTCAGTGCAAGTGCATGTCGGACCATGTCGCTTTTTCCATACCTACCTTCTATTCAGAGGATGCTGCAGAGGCAGTCCTAACAGTGACGTTAGGCTGCCCGTCCATATCAGACTTTTTGTAGGTTCCGACAATCGGGTAAATTTTTTTGCCGAGACTTTTATCATCGATTTTATGTGCGATTTTTTATAGGACGCGTGCATTTCAATTTTGCAATCTATATGTTTTTTTTATTTTTAATTGTATAGTTACGTAACTATGAATGGTTAAATTTCTAATTTATTTTCTCGAAAATAAATTTTCAAATCCATTCTCATTATATTATATTGATTTACCTATCCTTTTCATTCAAAAAGTTTTAAAATTCAGCAAGCCCTTTTGGAGAAATTGAATTTAAAATTAATTATTACATACCTAATTACAAGCTGCATTTACCTAATTACATAATGTATGTATATACGTATTTTAATATGTACTGCCTGCTAATAATATTTTTTTTATGCACAACGGGTTGGTATTTGACCTCAATCACACCTGATGTTAAGAGTGAAGATGAGGTCGAAGGTGGAAGTGAACTGACCCGGAAACCCAACACATTTGGAGGACTGGCTATCTTATCTCTGACAACCGGAACACAACAATGCTATTAACATTGCTGCTTGGCGGCCGATTTAGATAAGATAGTGGTAGCTAGCCAGGCGGACATTTAAAATGCCCTACCACCAACCAAACCGACTACTTAAACATGTACCCCGCTGGGTACATATGGCTGGATATAGTGATGTGGATAGACGTATTGACCCTTTTGCACTCTACTGCGTTATAATAAGGACCATAAGTGATCAGACGGATCTTTGTCCCATGTTACCTTTAGACTATTGGAAAGGTTCAGTAACTACTTCCAAACTTGTTGGTCTACCCATCCCAGTCTAACATCTGTGACTAATATCTTTGTACCGAACATCTAATAGTTTGAGCAAAATCTATGGTTTACCATGTAAAGATAGATCAACAACAATTCTATCTAACAACCGGACCGCCAAAAATTTGACAAAAATTGCCAAAACAACCGACTTCAAAGGTTCATCTCTGTATCTCCGGAGTGCATCGTCAGATTTTAACCAAATTCATATGGAAGCCGTAATAATAATAAATTTCAAACATATAAAAAATTGAAAATTTAGAAAACCTCCGAAAGGTGTGTTAAAGCCTAAATACCTATCCCCTAAAAAGACTGCACTTAAATCGGACCACGCATTATTGAATACGTCTGGCAAAGACTGAAGGCACACATACACACACACATTCACAAGGCCCCAAACACTTTACACCCGTAGTTTTTCGTCGGTTGTTAAAAATATGTATATATAACGCTTCTTTGTGAAACTACGTTTGTGGTTTTCCCATCGACGGCTTTCCCTTTTGAACTATATTAGTATTGATCTATCGTCCGTCTATCTATCGGTCCGCTAATAGTCTGGTCTAGCTGCCAACCCTCCAGATTTGATCCGGGTTTGTATATACAGGGCGTCCCAAAGTTATGGGACATGAAGGGGAAGTAAACCAATTTCGAAAGAAGAAAAAAAATTCTTATTTAGAAACCGGTTTCGAACTTTGGTTTCGGAAGTGGCCGAAGGGATATTGTAGATAGTGAATTTTGCTCAAAGAAGACTTTATGTTATTTTTAAAAGTTAGTAATTCTGCATTCATAGATTTTCTAAAAATTACTTGCTTCGGCTGGGAATCGAACCGACTTAAATGTGAAAAAAAAAACACCCTACTTTTATGATGCCAATCGAAAGAATAGCTAAAAAATAATAACTCTGCCTAAGTAACATAGTATTTTAAAAGAAAGGAACAACATAAAATGATTGAGTCAAATTTCAAGAAAGTTATTTTAATTTTCCAACAAGATGGAGCTCCGGCTCATAATAGTCGGAGAGCAGCAGATTTTCTAAATGAATGTTTTCCTACATGGATTGGTACAAATGGACTGATTAGATGGCCGGCCAGATCCCCGGACCTCACACCATTAGATTTCTTCTTTTGGGGATACGTGAAAGATATGCTATACAAAAAGCGATACGAGAACGTAGGCGAGTTGCAAACAGAATTGTGCCATATCACATCGAGTGTTCACCATAAAATGATTAGAAAATCAACAGGCAGCGGGCTCATTAAAAGATTGGCGATTTGCGTAAGACAAGAGGGATCACATTTTGAGCATTTAATTAATTAATTTACAAAAAAATACCTACTTAATTGACTACGGCAGTTTCATGTATGTTTTTTATTTGATTAAAATGATTAATTTCACGTTGTTCCTTTCTTTTAAAATACTATGTTACTTAGGCAGAGTTATTATTTTTTAGCTATTCTTTCGATTGGCATCATAAAAGTAGGGTGTTTTTTTTTTCACATTTGAGTCGGTTCGATTCCCAGCCGAAGCAAATAATTTTTAGAAAATCTATGAATGCAGAATTACTAACTTTTAAAAATAACATAAAGTCTTCTTTGAGCAAAATTCACTATCTACGATATTTAAGGTACTTCCCCTTCATGTCCCATAACTTTGGGACGCCCTGTATAGTGCATGTCCAGGCTCCAAGTTAATATCGTAAATTTCCGACTCCCGCTCGGGTGGTCTCGAGATGTTCCCTTTATGGACAGACGACCGGAACATCTATCAATATGGTGAAGTCCCACTTTAATTAGATAATACCGGTAATAACCATTTGTAGAGAACTTAATGTGCGCTCTACCCTGCAGTAGGTACCTAGTCGCAGCAGCGGTTTATTTTTACGCGTATTATTTATTACCATACTATTTTGATATTTATTAGTCTATTTATTTATTTACACATCTTGTAGTTATTTATTTAATTTTCGACGTAAGATAAAATTTTTCTTACGTACGTAAGATTATTCTTACGTACGTAAGATAAAATCGATCATCCGATGTATTTTTAGAATTTCCAAAAAAAGTTTTTATTTGTATTACATTTAGAACCTTTTTTTATAAAGTGTCCTACTCCTGGGCAAAGTGGGCTGCTTCAACGGCCTACCTAGTTTATTTTGAGGGATCTTATATTTTATGTGGGTTTTGTGCATGTGTTTGATCGCTGATTGATATAGTGACGAACTGTGGTCTAAGATTTGCATTTTCACGCACAAACAATTTTACTCGTATTTTTAATCGTAGATACCTAATACCTACTTGCGGAGTATCTTTCGCGGTACAGTTTAACCTTACAAAACAACCACCAACCTGAATTATTGTACGGGCGGTATTGGGTGATGTTGTAGTCTCCTTGGTCTCCACGTTGCGCGCCCACCTCTGCTCTACCATTGTTACTGCCCTCCCGCGGCAAGTCTGGCGACTTCCACACACACATGTAGTACACCGAGAGCAGGATCGCGGCCAGCGATACCGACAGCAGGTACGCCAGCACAGTCAGCACCCGCACCACCTTGCTCACCGACTTCTGCTCGTACATCTCCCGCACAGGAGCGCCGGGCGGCTCCTCCGACGTACTCTCTTCCTCCGTCTGGCCGCACACCGACATCGCTACATTTTTTAGAGGTAATAAAACTACCGAAACACTTTCAAACAAACGAGTGTGATAGGTACGCGGGCGGCCGCGGGCGGAGTGGCGGTCCCCCGGAGTCCAGTGCGCGGACTGCGGGCTGCCCTACCCGCTGCTCCCGCGCTAAACCGATCAACTGACACAAGTATCTAAACACGTCATAGATTTACGAACGTTATGTGTCGGGTATTAAATTTTATACCTAACCGAAGATGCGCCTCCATCTTTCACCATTCATTCATATGGCGGAAGTACTAAAATAGATTTAGCAGGGAATAATAATAAATAACGCCTTCTTATAAATTCTCTGCAATGTCAAGGATTCTAAGTGTCGGTGAAATTATTTTCACAATTTCAATTTCAAACTTTGTAGAATTACTTTTTCTAAAGTCGCGATACAGCTACAAACACCATCTCACTATCTAAACGAATATCATACGTTCTTACTGAAAGTATCCAAGTCTGCTTAGATAGATTATCTACATTGCTAACACTCGTGTGATTTTTTTTTCACAACGGGTTAGTACTTGAGCTCAATCACACCTGATGTTAAGTGAAGATGAAGCCGAAAGTGGAAGCGTACTGACCCGGAAACCCCATCTTAATAGGAGATTGACTATTTTATCTCTGATATGATTTTAATGTTTTTTTTTTGCATAAAACGAGTATAATATAAAAATAAAATAAAATAATATATAAATATTACTTCTAAATGCCCCTAGTAGATATAGTCTCTACCTTTAGTCAGGAAGATACTCATTTCCTTAAACAAGTAGATAGTTCTAAGAATTGTGCGGTTATGGCAAGTTATCAGAACCCGTGTTTTTAAAAAACGGGTGTTTGATCATCCGTCGCTTTATAGAATTGCGAAAGATAAATTCCTACAAGTGTCTACTATGAGGTGTTGGTCTTTTTATATACTCTTGAGTTAGCCTACAGATGCGGCCAAACGAGCATAATTTTGTGAGCCGTAAGTCTCCTAATTTCTTTAGTAACATATAGCAGCTGAACACGTTGGCCTCCCACAAGGATTTACATTTGGTACAGGGGACTGTACCACATATAAATGGAATGCCAGCCACCTTCTTTATGATTCACTGGATACGCGTTTGACCACACCACCCCACTTCTCCAATTTAGTTTAGGTTCGCTTTCCCTCTACCTAATCTGTCGACATTGTTGTACACGCAGAGCTTTTGAGAGAGTAACGCTTGCTTCCCCTGCGATTCGGCCAGTATACCTAGATGGTAGAATGGCCATGATAAGGTAGTGGGTCATTTATATTAGGTATCAACTCTTCAGACTTTGCAAAACGTGCTATGAACGCGTCCTCTAGTGATGACCATCGCAACAATGAAGCCGTTTCTGTAGCGTCAGGACTCAAAAGGGAATGAGCTGACATAGAAAGGACGAGTCAAAAAAGAAATTGCAGAGGGATCAAGGTGTGCAAAGTTGAGAGTAGCTGATGTTGACATTCGTAGGTAAACATTCAATTCAAGCCGACTAAGTTTTTCTGTATATCAATAAAAATTATGAAATGAATAGATAAATTTGAATATTATACATTTTACTTTAAAAGCAGAGAGCTATATAGCTTAAAATTAAATTAGGTGGTCATCGTTCCTATTTCGTAAATGGATGGAACTCGAGGGACGAAGATCACTTTACCAAATTGAGTAATGTAATTATATTTAGCTAAAGTGAAATTCTACTTTTTGGTTTCAATCGCACCATTCGGTCCACAATTACTTTCGCTGCTAAAGAAAATGAGCATTGTTCGTAAAGTTAATTTAATATCCAGTCTTTAATAAAAATGATTATTACATCTTATTACTGAGATCATACCAGCTATCAGGGAATACGATCGCTATATTTACTACTAGGTACTGCTTTATCCTAATGTCTACTAGTATCATTAGGTTGACATATTTAGCGTTATTTTTCGTGGTTATTTGTATCTGTGGTCACACGTAACAGGGTACGTGTCGCACTTTTAAAACCGAGCAAGTGCCAGTCTAATTCGCACGTCCGCCGCGGGTTCCCATGACTTATATCTATATGCCATAACTACGCAATTGCTATGGCATATTTAATGATATAATAAATACGTTGCGTAACGATTTTTGGGGTTTCGTGCCTCATTTTGGAATAACGAAGCTCGTCGACGAACTTCGTCCGCGTGGAAGATTTTATCAAAATGGGTTCAAAAAAAAATTAACATTCAGGTCCTAATCTGTCTACTAGCCAAATTTAATCCAAATCCGTCTAGCCGTATAGGCGTGAAGAGGTAACATACATACATACAGACATACACTCATTTTTTTACACATACTCTGATTTTGTTGTTCGTCTATCAAGGCCCTTTTTCAATCAATCAATTTGAAATTACTGCTGTAAAAAAATAATTTTCTAGTCTAACACAATGAAAGTATATGGCCTTGAATTTTTTTTCCCAAAAGTTCCAGTCACTGACATGTCATCAAAATCTATAGGGCAAGTTAGTGGGTAGGTACGTCCCATTATTCTTGTTGTCCTGATGCCCTACATCTTGAAATTTGACACGGATGGAGGTCTTGTAGCACAAATGAAGGAATAAATACGAAAATCATTAATTTCGAAACCTATGTGGAATTAGTACGAGACAAACATTATTAACGGTTAATTATCATTAGATCGCCTAAGTATATCTAAACACATATTTAAATTTGTCGCTTCAGAAAAGTTGCTGATGGTGATGTTTGTTATGAAACCACGAGGGCACGCAAATCAAAAAGTTTTAAGTCGTAACTTATAAAAGTAACTCTGAAAACGTCATGACATACAATTACCGCTCATACAAGGCCCTCCCCAGAGAAGAACGAGCAAAAATCTTAGAAATATTTTTACAATTTATGATTCGACAAAGAAAATAATACTGTATATCGCCCAGCGGTTCATGTCCATATGCATTCTTGTCACACTTTCTTGTCACACATTTGTCAATCAGAAATTTTATAATAGCCTTTTGCAGGGTGAGGTGTGTTAGATGATTACCTATAACAGTATGATCTTAGTATTCAAAATTGATTTTTACTTGATACCTCCAGCCATTTCTGAGAAAAAAGGGCCTTCTAAAGTTTGTCAGTGGTGATGTTATGTAGGTACGGAACCCTCACGCCACGAGTTCTACTCGCACTTTTTAACACTCTCTCGAAAAACTAATCACGCAGCTTACTCAGATAAATTCAGATAAATTGTAGAAGATCAGATCAGAAAATACCTGTTGTGTCGACTCTATTATGTTGTATCTGTATGTTTTTTTTCTTGTGTGCAATAAATGATAAATAAAATAAATAAATAAAATAATAAGTAGGTCTGCCGTAGGTAGGTATGCCTCAGATTACATAAAACCTGCTATATTATTATGTTTATAAAATATTATCTATATTATATGGGTTGCATTACGTTAGAAAAAAATTTTTTAACACCTCTAGGTAATCGGTTGCTATTATTTTTAGAACTGCATTAAAACAACGACTGTGTAACGTACAACGTGCACTCGGCCAGTTTTTATTTATTTTTTTATTTGGTAAGTAGTAACGAAATTGCAAGAAATATTTCTTAAAAGTTGGCTTAAGTAGCCACGTCTACCATTTTGCGCTATATTCGGTCAGGCATTTCGAGAGTAAAACATTTGTCTAGTGTCTATTGCAACAAAGAAACGGTAAGTGACATCATTTACATACCTTTAGTTCTATTTTCGCGGTATCAATAAGTTGCCTATCAATTCCCAAAGTCTGCCCGCCCACCCAGCAGCGTACAGGGAGTACACATATGTCCATTAGAGATAATTGGATCGGGTGTCCACTGTGTTATACAGTAATATCGGCCACTTGCTCGTATGTTGTCCCCGAAGCAATCAATCATGCTCTAAAAAGAACGATGTAATAGCTGCCAAGGGACTATACGCCAGTTATGTCAAACTAATAAAGAAGCTCCGAAAAATATCACCAAACAAAGGAAAATATCGAAACAGTAGGTATATTCGTAAAAGTTTCAACAACAATCCAGAGTTGTTGAGGATATTTTCTTTGCTCACGTACGTACCTACGGCATTCTATAAAAATTCATAATCTTCGAAATGGGTAAATTCTATGATATGTTTACCTGGCGAAGTTTACGAGTGCTAAGGAACAATTTTATGTTCTCCATTCATAGTCGTAACTGTGAAATGGAATTTATTTGTTTATTGTTGAAAAATGGCGAAATGGTACGCTTATGGGATCAGCTCGGTGTCTGTCCGTCTATCATCGCTATTTATTTCAGATAACTATGTGACGTAGCCAGACAAATTAAAATTTTGGTATAGTTGTAGAAAATGATGGCGTAAATATTACAGATTGTGTAGTAAACAAGTAAAATTTCGGTAGTATATGGAATATCGCATGAAAGCACGATTGCAAACAATGGTGACAGCGATGTTTGAGTCGTACGCTCTTGAACTTGATCAATACGCATGTGAAAATTACCGATGAAATTCGCATTGCGACCGATGTTTAGGTAAATAAATAATAGGTAAAAGGCCGATAAATAATAGGTAGGTACGAGGGATGGTCGAATCCTGTATAGTGCTGTTCTCAAAAATAAAACAAACAAAATGCCTCCATCCATTTACAAAGAACACATTTTTCAAATATTACCTTGCTTACCGCTTTTAAAATTTTAAAATTCCCCGTACCTTGTTAATTGGAAGTCTCCGAAATAGGGTGATTTTTGAATTTGACAGACAGTGGTCACAGACATGGATAGGTTCAAATTCAAACAATATGAAATATTTGATGATAGCTGAAGTTCTGTATGAACTATGACTCCATTTTCAAATAAAAGCTTGTAAAAAGTCACTCTTATTTCGGAGATTAGCTCTCTTTCTGTCTACTGATATAGCTGGGCACCGTTAATGAAATAATAAACTTCGATAATCGCTAATCCGTTAAGTCAAGTTATCGTTAATCTGTAAACCCTTGATAAAAATTGCATTTTTTATATCGTTATGTTAGTGATATACTTATATAAACTGTTGGTTTGGCTTCTGGAAGTTAACAGGTTAGGAACAAAAAGAAATACATAGATATAATTGGAATATGTAATTTAGTCATCTGGCATGATGTGGATATTCCCCTTCATGAACATTAATATGTTGAAGCTCTCGTCTGAAAGCGAGGCTCGTTTCGGCGTTAAAATATCTTTGCCCATGGAAAAAAGACGTTCAACTGCAGAGCTTGAGAGTATAGCAGTATTATATTTAATAAACAGAATTATAAATATCTGTTCACCGAAGAATGCCGCATCGTTGAAAGAGTTATTTTGATTTTATATCTAGCCACATTTTGACGAGACTTTGAGCTTTACTCTTTAAAGATTTGTGGCTCTTAGGTTTCCCTTTAGACTGAGCTACAGAATTAAAAAATCTTCCTCATCATCGTCGTTGTTACTCGAGTTACTGCCTCCGCCACTTAAACTATCTCTGTCCTTCGAACTTTCGGCAGCTTCTTGAAATGCCTCTTCTACTTTTTCTTCCATGCATTTTTTTACTGCATCCATTCGACTGCTGTATGTATGCCATATCAACTGGAACTTGGTGGTGGTTCGGTATCTTAGTATCTAGTAGGCACTAGATTAACGACTAACGTACCTGGGGAAATTTAATGGAAGTTAACGAGTACGTTAACATTTTTTTAAGTTAACTTAAAAGTTAATCCGTTAAGCATTTTGTTAACTTCGTTAATTAACGATTAACGGATTAACGAGTTAATGCTCACCTATGTGTACTGACAACATTTCAAAGTATTTTTGAGAACCATAATATGCTTGTAGCGTTTTTTTATAATTTCTTTTAATAACGCATCGAAGTTACTGTCTTATCTTATTTCAAATAGCGTCGCTAAATTTCTGAAAAAATCATGAACACTGGAAATAAGTTGTAGGTAGATTATCAGGAACTTGCCATTTACAAATGAAAACGGCAGTACTACGCCTGTAGGCCTTTAGGGCCGGACTTTAATTAAAACAGCAGTGCTAGTGTGACAGCTTGCGATATAGTTTGTTAGACATTTATCGCGATCATCTGTCAAAATGAGCGACATAACAGTCGTACAGCAGCATTTCGACAGATGAGCGCGATATTCTAGTTTTTATACCTATTCAACATTCCGGTACAACAACGATAGTTTAGGTCTTCGTATGGTCCACTGGTGTGGAAGAGGAAACGGTTATAATAATATAATTCCAATGATATAATTTTTTTTATTTATTAAACTGTTGTTTTTTATAAACAATGTAGGTACACAATATAAACACGTTTTACACAATAGAGTTGACACCTTTCACCGATTTACGCTATACAATTGTAACATTTTTACAGTTTACACTTTTTAAGCTTCTGTAATTTTTGTTTAAGTAAACGACGCATAATCTTGCCAGACGGGTTCTTTGGGATCTCATCTACGAATATAACGCCGCCGTAAAGACGTTTTTCTGGCGATAACTGGAAAAAGACAGGATAAATTTTATACATTTCAGCATCGATTTTTGTTTCTCTACCACGCTCAAGTGAGAACCAAGCGATAGTTGTCTAATTAATATTTTTGAGTTTCACGCTCGAATGTTTAGAGTAATTTTTTAAAGTAGAGGTATGCCCATTTACGTCTTACTTTTCTCTGCACGTATTATATTATGTACGAGAATTAACTTATTATTAGTGTTAAACACATCTACTAGTAGAACCAGCGACTAGCACGAGCTGTCAGAACAACTCAGAGCAACTTTTCTACCATTAGGAATTTCAAAAATAGGGCTTTTAAAATCATTTATCAGTTGCGAGCGACATTAACGAGTGGGAGAAATTCAAAAATCGATATCACTAATAATCTTGACCTAAGTCACAGAACGATCGTTCCTGCGCAGCCCGCATCCAGCGGGTTCTTGCGATCTTTGGAGCTTTGGAGCTCTTTGGGGGAGGCCTCGGTCCAGCAGTGTCTTTCGGCTGATATGATGATGATGAAGTCACACAGAACCATTTCAGAATGGCTCAAATGACTATCTGTCAGAGGAAAGTGGTAATTTCCGATTTTAACTAAAGGCACAAAATTATGTAGACATTTACAATGATTCGACATCGAATTGTTATTTGAAAGTAATAAAGATCGATAAACGACGTCGCAGAAGATACCAAAATTTCCTAAAACTATTAAAAAAAAAAAATTACTACTTTATATTTTCTAAAAATAGATTGTTGATAGTGATATTTTTCATGGAGATTTTTTACAAAAATATAATATATATATATAGGTATATTTTGTTAGTTATTTATTAGCTAGTAACTCACGCGGCTGTTGGCGAACTCCAGGAGCTCTTTCTCGGAGACCGTATTGCCGGGCTTGAGAACCACGAAGGCGGTGGCCAGCTCGCCCGCCTTCTCGTCTGGTGCTCCCACCACCCCGCACTCCGCAACTCCACTGTGCTGGAGAACTACGCTCTCTACTGCAGCCGGTGGTACCTGAAGATGCGTGATAATAAATAAATAAATATTTCGGACACTTACACCTAACATCTAGTCCCAAAAAGCTTGTACTATGGATACTAGATAACGGATAAACATACATAAATATTTATATAAACATCCATGACGCGGGAATAAATGTTCGTATTCATCATACAAACATTTACCCCTCGCGGGATTCGAACCCGCAACCGTTGGTTTCGCTGACAGGTACACCAATCGGTCGTGATATGTTAGTTTCAGAAGCCTTTTCCCAACTATCCTAATCCTAACTAAAAAAAATGTGCCACTGTAGTTTAAAGGTTATTCAATGCATTCTGCCGTCATGTGTTGCTGGAATCCTCATTCCTCATACGCAGTGAATGCTTTACCTGTGATTATAATTTATATCCCAAAAAATTGTGCGCAAATAATGCCTCCGAAATATACAAGTCCTATAAATAGTTCTTCAAAAATTACGAAGTTATTTACATGTCTTTATGAAAAGGGGCAGCGCAGACGACGCAATTCTTGTAGGTCGGACAAAAAAATCCAGATCGGAGAATTCTGTCCACGAGGATGGAATGTATGGCATCTGTGCACGAACACACACGGAGATCAAAAAAAAATCCGACGTCTGCGCTGCTCCTGTTCGTAAATACATCTAAATTACTTCGTTCGTTCGTAATTATGATATTCGCGCTCCGAAGCAGTCAGCTCGCTAACAGCTAGTGATCATTAAGTATTTTGGGCAAAATTCTATGTCTAATCCGCCAATCTATATAGAAATATCGCAGAATTTATTCCAGTTTATCTTTATCATGCCCGTGTGACTGTAGTGATTAAAACACTGACCGCGCCTGGGCCCGTATTCACTATCGTTCGGTATCGGAAAGATTTCACCCTTCTCGCGTCCGATCCCTATCTCGGTCCGTGTCGTAGTCCCGTTCTTGAACAGTAAAATCTTCCATATAGAAATGTGAAACTTGACGTTCGGTATCGAATAAGAATGTCACTCGGAATCTTTCAGATATCGCCTTCTCATAGCGAATCGTTTTGAATAATGGTCAGAATTACTTGTAATAATAAATCACAGAGCAAATATAGGTACACATAAAGTAAACTTGCTTTGCTCTGAGATATTGAATGGTGGTTGTTACGCAATATTTTTATCCTATTTGGTTGCTACTTTTAGTTCTACCCCAACCAACAAACCATTGAATCTGGTTACTTAATGCTGGTAGCTAGATGATCCGTCAACATTTAGGCCTGAAACTGCGTTAAGGAGCACCAGTCTCGGGAAACCGCGCGAGGCTGGTAGGCTACTTGGGAACGCGACGTTCCCCTCCGCCGAGAACGGATTACGCAGGGTTGCTAGTTTAATTTTAAACGGTGTGCATGTAGAGTCGTGCCGATGGATAACTTAATATATTATTACGTAGATAACCACAGACCAGTCACCCCACTAGCTAAACGACGACTAGCAAAAAAGCGTTGTTGACTAAACGGCGCACTTTTTTAAGGAACAGTGCGGGATTTCGAAGCACGGTTACTGCAAACTTCATTTAGAGATAATAATAAATTCACAAAGATAACACTGGTCAACCTTCATAGTAGCTGTGTGTTAGCCATCATTAATAACGACAAGTACACTTCTTTTATTACGTCTCTCAGATACATATTTATGGTGAACCATCAATTAATGAATGTTTATTTCCAAAAATAAGTAGAGGTTTGAACTAGAGAACTAATACTAGGACTAATCCTCAAAATGTTGTTGATCTTGGTTTACCATGAGTGAGAGAAGGTCTTACCTGACTTCCTTTATATTTAATTAGTTCTTTGAGTCTGTCGACTATGAAAAAACAGCCGTCTTCGTCGTAGTAACCGACGTCGCCGGTCCTAAGGTAGCCCTCTTGGTCGAGTATGTTACGGGTCGCTGCCCTATCGCCCACGTAGCCCTTCATTAGGATCGGTCCTTTCAGGCAGATCTCTCCCTTTTGGTTAGGCCCTAGTCTCTTATTAGTGTCCAAGTCTACAACCTAGAAAGAATACAAATTGATACTCAAAATAACCCAAGTCTGTCAAATTATAGAAGACTCGATCGAATGGCCTCTTCACAAATGATCGTCCGACATGTAGTGGTCATGAATCATGATACTTTAGGACTGAGAGTCTCAGTAGAGAGTAAAATATTATTTGATCAAATATGTTTAAAATTATTGTAAATTATTTTGCGCAATAAAGAGTATTTGTATTGTATTGTATTGTATTGTATTGTTTACTTTCATAATTTTCAAAATAATTATCCTAAAATATTAAAAACTTTTGGGAGAAAGGATTTTTTGGTTGTGGCTAGTTAATTTTTATAATGTTGTACCTTAGCTTTTACTCCCCGGAGAGGCATACCGCCACTTCCTGGTTTAGGCTTGACGTTTTCCTCGTCGCTGTCCTTCGTAGCAGCTAAGGACGTCTCTGTCATCCCATACGCCTGGTATATGCCTGTACAGTTAGGTAAACTGGGGAGTAGAAAGAAACATTAGACGTCTACTTGCCGTAGTACAATGGGCCACATAAAATAAATAAAAAGTAGGTACGAATTTTTTCCACGTTCCCTGAGTATTTGATAGACACTACAAGAAAAAGTTAAAATTTTAGTCATTTACTTGTAATTATTACCAGCAGCACCAAAAACAAAGTAAGTGACCTTGTTTATTATTTGTTTACCAAATAGGTATTATGTATTAGTTATATACTAAAATTGCTGAACGATGTACACACGTAGGTTGGTACAATCAGCAACACCATTAAGGTAGTGGGTCTTTATTTATAAATGAATTATTGTGTAGGAGAAAGTCTAAAAGGAAATTGTTATTCAAGTTTAACTGAAATTTATCTATCACACGATGACATGATAAGCATAAAGGCATAATGGAAAATATAACAAAATCCAACCAAGACCCTCCAAACAATATCACAAAAATTAAGCCTGCTACTTTAATTGTGTTGCCGACTGTACCTACGTCAAGTCTGTTAGGCTGTTTATAATATATCTAGAACCTTCGCCGTGTCTTAATTTTTTGATGATCCGCTACGTCATTTATACCACATTAGGAAGGCATCTATAATATGCTCTATAGAACACGTAGGTATCGATGACAAACATCTGTGTGTTAGCAGTCTCAGTGCATTTCTAAGATAATCTAGCGTATTGTAGGTCAAGTCCCGTCGATTCATCTGAGCCACAGATGAAAAATCCGTCAACTAGTAATACAAAAAATTTACCGTCTCATAGCTGCAGCAATGGTCTCTGCGCTAAGGGGGGCGGCTCCGCACCAAACGCTCTTGACCGAACTCATGTCGAACTGATCCACGAACGGTGCCTTGGCTAGGAACACCACGATTGGAGGCACGACGAGCAGTACATTTACCTAAAATATAATGTTTGTTTACTAAAAACCCGAAGTGTGTTTGAAGAGCACCTGTGAGAAAAGAGGTCCTTATTCAAGTATACTTAGGCCCGTATTAATAAATGAATCTCAATACAAGTCTTGAGGCTGTATCAACCGAGATGCGTCTTAAGCAATTGACGCTATCTCAAGCTCCGTGCTAATTTATAAACCAATCTTGAGGTCTACTCAGCTGAGATCACTTCTCAAGTATTTGCCTCAGCGCTTTTCAGGTCTCAAGTTAGGTTTATTAATCAACACGTTTACTTGAGACCGGTCACAAGACTGTTCTCTTCTTGAGAATGGTTTATTAATACGGGCCTTAGTCAACATTTGATAGAACGATGACTGTTCAAATGTTGCTGTTGAGTTTTCAGCACAAGACTTGCGAGGTATCTGCTGTATGTGGAAAGGAAGATGATGCTCTTGTTGACAAGTTGTACACTGTTTTTAGTACAGCCATAGAGTAATAACACTACACAGCCGAGGATTAGTGAGTTCGCAGGTTTTAATCTTGTCTGAGTTTCGAAGTGGTTCATTTATAATTCTTTTCACTAACACGCGTTCTGTAAAGAAGCGCGTTCTGTAAAGAACGCGTGGATATAATAAATGTTACTTACAATCGGTTTAGTAGATTTTGTAAGCAACTCCGGCGAACAGACAGCAAAATTTCCTGCTGAAGCCGAAAAATCGACAAGTTCAGGATCAAAAAGAAAAAATTTAAGGTTGTGCTTTTAGTTTTTAAGGACTCGTTAAAATTTATTCGTAAGTTTCACTCCTAACTCTTACCTTATGTTCTTGAATTGCATTTAAATATTTCATAGGGTCAAATCCTGCAAAATATACGAGGACCTTTCCAATTGCCAAATAATTGATGGTTGACATCAATCCATAAGCATGGTACCATGGGACGAGAGTTAGCAATCGTTCGTATTCGTCATATTCTGATTTCTTCTCAGCACTGTAAGAAGTTTCTACATTTAATTAGGTAGGTACCTTTGCATAATTATTGAAATAGGTACTACAAATAAATATATTAAGTATTTCATTAAAATTTGTATGACACTGGTCCTGATTGATTCCTTTCCTACCAAAAAAAATTCATTGCGACATTCGTTAGATTTAGAGTATATTGAAGGGTCTAGAGGTGTTACAAAAAATAATTACTCAAAATTAGCAGCTGCGTATAACGCATTTAGATGAGTCAGCATTACACCTTTTGGCATACCGGTTGTGCCCGAAGAGTACAGTATAAACACATTATCCGACCAGCCCTGAACTTCGGCTGGCTCAAAATCTTTAATATTTGCGTTTATAGTGACACTACTATATGGTATAATGGCTCTTTCTAACGGAGTTCCGTTTAATTGTATTATTTTCTTGATAAATGAAGTTGATTTGAAGATTTTGAGATTTTGTTTCAATGCCGCTTCCGAGCAAATTATCACATTTGGTCGTGATATGTTTAAAATGTGGGCCATTTCATCTGAAAAAGACCATTAATTAGTCGAAAAATATCGATCTAATATTTAAGCCCCGGTATTGTGAAGCTAAGAGTTTCCAATCCAAAAAAAATAATTCCAGGGTACCTTTTCCATATTGCAAATTGACTGTAGTGATAGTGGCACCGCATACTATCACCCCTAGCGCTGCAGCCATGTACTCGTCTCTGTTTTCGCTGCAAAGGGCTACAATGTCGCCCCTTTTCACCCCCAATTTCTTCAAGCCTGTACCTACATTCACTACATCTTGCAATATTTGGCTATAAGTAATTTTTTGGCCAGTCTCACCATTAATCTGAAACAGTTGTTTTGCTACTGTTGAACACATGAAAAGTTTTACGAGAAAATTTATAGATCTTTAATGTAAGGTAGTGATTGATGCCTTCTAAACTATTTATGTCTACGAATTGTATCCGTTGCGCATGTTAATGTTATGAAATCTAACAGATCTCATTAAATCTGAGAGATACACCTACAACTCTTGAAAACGACAAAACCCTTCTCATTGTTAAACCCGTGATAGACTTGACATAATCAATCATAATCCTGCAACAGTCTATTATGTATAACACCACTGCTTTGTCCAGGCAAAGGCCTCTCCCGGGCCACACGCTTTGCATCGCTTTTCATGTGAAAATTTACTCTAATTAATTAGGTTAGGTAGGCGGGTCGGGCAGGGCTCGTCCGTAATCAAACTCGTTCGACTTCGGAATTCGATTTGATGTTAGAAGTTTCCGAGTAAACTCGGTCCGATCGCGCGTTCCCGTTCCCGTGCCCGTTCACTTTATGTTATATTAGCGCAGCATGCTCTTATTGTTTTTTTATTTGTAGCAATGTTTATATACATATTTAGTTTCAACTGTAACTAGTTTGGGACTAGGACATTAAAATTAATTGATTTAAATTTAAATTTTTTATTTGTGATATTTTTTTTTTTATAATAAATTGTATTATATTATAATAAGTTGTTTATAATTATTGTACATACATATAATGTAAATAATACAAAAAATATATTATTGATTTAATAATTCATTAAAGTTATTAAATGACATAGTACTTCATCATCAGTCCGTAAACATCCCACTGCAGGGATATAGACCTTCCCTCATATTGAGGTAGTACTCCCACATAGTACTTATAGGTACGTAAATACCTATACTTATTTATGAGCACGTGCAAACAATTAAAATCTAATTTTTCACCGTTCATACGATTTCGATGACGATTAATTCTGCCAATCTAAAAAATAGTAGGAATGCTCTAAAGTAGAAACTTCTGTTGCAAAACGTTCGAACGATTCAGAAATTATACTCCGTGATAATGTGCCCACGAAGCAGTGCCCTATTAAAATGGCTTTTATCCTTACCAAGGCAACTTTATCTCCAGTTTCACATATTTCCTTCAGCTTGTCAATTATGTACTGTCCGAACGACAGGTGTCCGGGCACGTGTAACGCCGGTCCTCCGTCGACTACGTTGTTTATAATGGTTGGCTTGTTAGTCATGTTTATTCAACCAGCTCTTTTCTCTAAAATATTATGTTATTATTGGTAATAGCATATGTTACTGTTCTTGTTCTTATTACTAGAATATTTCGTTAATTTACTGTCTAAATATAAACTCGTATGGTTCCTATCATGGACGTCCACTGCTGAATAAGGCCTCCCCCATATAATTCCAGTTACCGGTTGGAAGCGGCCTGCATCCAGCGATTTCCCGTGACAGGTCTTCTTGTCTCGTTTTTAACTTTACCATTGCGTTCGCGTTTACGAAAAAAGTCCTTATGAAAAAAAATCGTTTTGCAAACTATCCGCTAGAGGCGCTGCACATTTCTCCATACAAATCGTCACATAAACGTGAACGCGGTAGTAAAGTTAAGTCGAAACAAAACTCACATCCGCCACCACCACCAGGCCACCTTTTCAGTGGACGCCCAGCGCTGCGTTTGCCGGTCTCCACTCGAGAACTTTAATGCCCAACCGGCTATCACTTCTTATAGGCCCGTATTAATAAATCGTTCTTGAAATTGAGATGGCGTCTCGGTCTCAAGACCATTTTTTCTGATGCTGTTTTAATATGCAACAGATTCTCAAGCGTCAACGTGAGGCCATGTTAATTTTGAGAACGGTTTATTAATACGGGCCTTAGACCTATGTGCCCCGTTTACTGCCACTTCAACCTGCTAATCCGCTTCCACTTATTAGCTACCTAATATTACTAGCTTAAATTAGTATTTCAATAATTATATTTATTACCATACCTTTCTCTTTTTAAAAATATTAAATTAGGTATCTAACCTTTTCGAATGGAGATCTGTAACTTCAACTTTCAAGTATTTATTTCAACGTAAGATACCTACATGATGGATGATATCATTTGTTGGGTAGGAATCATCTGTGCAAAAAGAAACGGCGGCGCAACAAACCCATAGATTGTTCTCTTATCTTTACAATTAGGTAATACAATTTATATTTTGTGAGCTGGTAGAAGTAACTATACCAAGCGCGTGCAAGTAGCTACCTAGTGACTAATTTTGTAATTAACCTTTTTTTGCTAAATGTTATTCTAATTTTTTTCTTTGTTACATGAATGAATTAATGATATTCTCAGATGTATATTATTAAAAGCGTGTAGGTATCTACAGATGTAGGTATCAACTTTGCATAGTCTGAACATAGGGGTAGTCAATATTTCCTATTATCTCCAAGTTATGCTAGTCACTATTTTTCGGAAATGCAGAAATATTTTTTAGATCGAGTCAGTGGGGTCACATATTTTTCTGCGAGGACCCATAGTCATCATACTAGGTCGACCACATTAACGAACGGTACTAGATACCTACATTTTTACCTACATTGTATATAAATTGTTCCTGTTAATAAACATTTAGGTACCTACCTATAACGTACCTTTACGTTACCCTGGTTTCTACTGGAACCGCTCTTAACGGTATAGCTGTATGCTGCTAAACTCAATATTGCCTGGAACCACAGACCCTTTGGTCACAGATTACTAATAAGTTACTAAAGTAACTTTGGTCTGTGCTTGGAACCGAGTGCATACCTATTTCCTAAAAGGCAGTCGTATCTACAAATTCTACTTTTTCTCATCAATTACAATATTATAAGTAATAAGTACACAAAGTTACTAGGTAGGTACCTAGCTTGTTTTTATTAGTTTATTTATTTGACTTTATTTGATTCCTATTATATTTAACTACTTAATACTTAATCTAATACTTACCTACTTCATAATAAAAAATGTGTTGTTATGGAGTTTCTTGTAGCTTCTTCTCCCTAAACATATCACCTCGTGAAGCGTTATAGTTTTAAAAACATGTTGGTTTTCAATAAGTCATATTGTATCCTACATTTAATAAAATATTTTTGATTTTGATGGAAGAGAATCTACCAACACCTCGGTTCCTGCAGTTAAATATCAAAGATATAGGAATGTAGGTACCTACCTATTGACTGCAAAACAAATCTTTACACTAGTAATATAGAGGTATATGTATGTAACCATATCCATAATGTTTCTATAATAAAATTGATATAGCGCAACATCAAAATGTACCTATTTTACAATACGAATGAACCTACCTTACTCGTTATCACAAATTATATTAGAGTGACGGCTCGTTACTTTTTTCCTCATATAGGGTCACATACAATACACTTCACACACTCACTGCCGCCGTAACACGTCGATGATGTATACACATGTCAGACATCCACTGGATTGGAGAGATAACTAAAACACTAAATTGATACGAACCTCTAAATTGTTTTAGAGCCGAAGCTTTGTTTTATCAGTTTATCTCTAGCAGTAAACTCGATGATGACACGACACAATTATTATTAAATGATTACTTAATTTGTCAACAAGCCAGAGTCGACGAACCTCACCACGGCATTATGAAACTTACTTTACGCAGCTGTTAGGGGCAAACTTGTTTTAGATGAGGTCAAGGCACATTTTTGTAGTATAGGCGATTGTATTGTGTGCTGATGCGTTCTGTTTTTAAGGCGGTACCTACTATTGTAAAGAACATCACAATTGCCGCCAATGCACGTAGAGTTTCACCGCGCCTCGCCGCATCTTTATCTCTTTGTTTGCTTTGGTTATTTGTTTGTTTTGTACAAATTAGTTTCATTCCATTCAATTTCGTTCGATGCTTGATTTTACCCGGGGTATACCTACGTCTACAATTTATATTATTTTTTAGGAAGATTACAGTTCAAAATTAACCCCTTATCTATTTGTTACCTTAGCTCTTTTCTGTATACCTATTTATGACATGGTGAATAAAGAATCATCATAATATCAGCCACTGCTAAATATATAGGCCTCCTCCCATGGAATGCCAAGAGTAACCGGTTTGTAGCGGCCTGCACCCAGCGACCTTTAACAGATATCTGTCCTTGTGAGTGGACGTCTTACGCTACGCTTACTCCATGGTCTCCACTCCACGGCCATCAGTTCTTCGAGCTATGTGCCCTGCCCACTGCCACTTCAACTTACAACCGCTCCTGGCGGCGCGGGCGGTTGGAAACCGAAATTATTCATTTTCATGTAAAAATTTATTAAGGTAGCTATAACGGTCACCGGCTTAAATTTTACGAAAATTAAAAATTACAAATTAAATTTATGCAATTTATTATTTTTCCAATTCTATATTTTCACACAATAGTTTATCAATTAGCGGTTTTAATGTATTATTCTTCTTCTATACCTATAGGAGTCTGGAAAGAAGTATTACATTTTTAAATTACTAAGCAAGATATTATGCTGCTGTGTGGCTTTCGGCAATATTAAGGGCGAGCTTATACGTCTTTCTTCCAGCAACCTTCCTGCTTATTTATTTATTTATTTTCATTCTATATTTTAATGTTTATTTAACGTTTATTTATTTAGCGGGTAGCTTGATCGGTAGGACCGTATATGTAGATCCTACTCTTAGGCCCGTATTAATAAACCATTCTCAAGTTTGAGAACAGTTTTGTGATCGGTCTCAAGTACCTAAACTATTATCTATTTAGATGATAATTATCCCTGGACATAATCAGATCGTTCGCATGCCAGGCTATTTCACAATCATTAATTTTTAGTCTAATATCGATGTTGCGAGGCTTGACTTTTCCAGTTTCGCTATTTATAATTTTCCAAGTAGTTACGTCTTTACTACGATTGCACTATTTTTTATTTTGTTATTTATAAATTTTGCTTTTGCTGTGTAACGTAATACTGTAATCTGGAAAATAAAAACTAAAACTCAAATCATGGATTCAATTATTGGTCCATGCTTACAAGCATGGACTTTCGATGTATTTCAAAGTTTACAAGCCATTTTTGAGAAGTTGTATTTATTTATTTAGTTCGGTCTCATAATTCCCATCTGCCATGACCAAACCTGCCCTTACTGGTGGCCGTTTTGGGGCGAAACTTTGATTTTATTTCGTACGACCACCAGTAGTGATGACCTTAGCACAGATTACTATTTAGGTTACTCCCTAACCTGTGGTTGTTATTTCTGTTTTTTCTCATGAGCCACCGTCAAATTTGCCACGACTACTACTGGTTAGGTTAGAGCGATCTTTTATATTACCTACTGACAGTGGTGATCTTAAGAACTTTTTTTTTCAGATTTATCTCATCGGCAACCGCTAATAAAGACTTTACTTTGTTATCAGTATTGGTGGTGATAATGATATAAAGTTTTGCAGATGTTTCTCGTCAAGCTCAATAAAAAATAGAAAAATAAATGACAGGAACAAGTATAAAATGTATGTTATCCTGGGCGTGTGTGATGCACTTGCGAGATGTGCAATGCAATGTGCATTTGCAATAAAACTATCACCTAAGAAATTATAATTAATTCGGGTCTTTTTTGGCAGAATTTAGCAGTTTTTCAGTCCGTGTAAATGGCAAAAATTACGATTCCAAAGTATCCAGAGCCGTAAAAAACCTTATTAAAAAGAACATTAGAAAAAAAATAAGTTAGGGGCGGCTTTTTGGCGGGAACTCGGCGAGTGAAGTAGCATTTTTCTTTATAATTCTTATAATTTGTGCATTCTGACTTTTGAAGCTTAATAATGGCAGAATATTGTGCAGCAAACGTTAGTGATGGTGTACAAGTGAAGGGAAGTGTAAATTAAAGTGCGTAACGGAGCTTTCGGGTTCCCACAAGAAGCCGCCAAAATCTTTTGTATAGCATTCTGCCACTTTACCGAAGAATGACTTGACCGTGACTAGACTCTGTATACGCCAAGTATACGACGAATTACTTGTTTTAACTGAGACTGAATTACAAACTGAAGAAATAACATAAATAAGACATGGCTGTTATGGGCTAGATCCCTTTGCCTTCTCCTAGAGGAGAAAATAAAACAAAAAAAAAATAAGTTAGGGGCTTTTGGGCGGGATCTCGGCGAGTGAAGTTGCAATTTTCTTTATAATTCTTATAGTTTGTGCATTCTGACTTTTGAAGCTTAAATAATGGCAGGATATTGTGCAAAAGTTAGTGATGGTGTACAAGTGAAGGGAAGTGTAAATTAAAATACGTAACGGAGCTTTCGGGTTCCCACAAGAAGCCGACAAAATCTTTTGTAAATCATTCTGCCACTTTACTGAAGATTGACTTGACCGTGACTAGACTCTGTATACGCCAAATATACGACGAATTACTTGTTTTGGCTGAGACTGACTTATAAACTGAAAAAATAAGACATGGCTGTATGGGCTTAGATCCCTTTACCTTCTCCGAGGAGATAATAAAACGAAAAAAAAATAAGTTAGGACCACAGAGTACTTTTTGTTAGGACCAAAGAGTATAGTAACTATTTTAGGACCAAGGACGTTGGACGGAGGACGAAGAATGGTCTTATTTTGCCTCTAAATTCAAATTCGATTCCTATTTTATCAACTGTGTGTTAATCTGTTTTTGTTATCATGTTTAATTAATCATACGTAAGAGTTTTATGTTATCGGTTTAGTATGTATCATTCTTTAATATTATAACCTCCGCGATAGGTGTGTCGGATTCCCGTTCGATAAATCTAAGAAAGTACAATTTAGTTAGATTTAAAAATTTATTAAAACATGTCGGCAACGATACATAATCAAGTGGTGTATGGCCCAGAAGAAGAGCGCATTCCTGCTCATCTCTCCTTTGGTCAGTTTCTTTTTGATCAGCTGAAGAATGGTGGAGATAAGACTGCTCAAGTAAGCCAATTATCTTTTAATTATTCTCATTCTTTTCCTTGTACGAAAGCCTTAATTATATCCAGTTTACTTTTAATTTCTTAAATTTTTTTCCAGATATGTGCAGAGACTGGGAACTCCGTAACATACAACACGATTCTACAGAATAGTGTAAATCTGGCGGCGTCATTGCAGAGACTAGGTCTAAAGAAGGGAGACTTGGTGGTCCTGAGCAGCGAGAATCGGTTTGAATTTACAGTGGCCTCTCTCGCTGTCATCTACTGTGGAGCTACACTGTCCACTCTCAATATCACATATTCTCCTGGTAACAGCATAAATTAATATTAGTATTTAATAATACTGCCATAACAAAAAATTCTTTTATTTTGGTTTCTTCTATATAAATTCTTGTGTTTGTTAGACATTTTGCCAATTATGACAGATGTTCTTCACTTTCTATTGCAGGAGAGATTATGCACATATTAAATATAACAAAACCGAAGTTTATATTTACATCGCCAATCACTGCTCAAAACTTGTATGATTGTTGCAAAGACCTGGCATATGTTGAGAAAATCATTATGTTCGGAGACTTTGAGGTTGTACCAGCAGTAATGTACGATAACTTGGTAAAGGATCATGTGGACGTAGACGGCTTCACTCTGGTAGATGTAAATGGACTGGAAGATGCAGTTGGTGTGATGTGTTCATCAGGAACAACTGGCCTGCCGAAAGGTGTAATGCTTACTCATGTAAATTTCCTCACATTGTGTGCACACTTTGCGTAAGTATTTTGATAAGCTTATTTTAGATATAATGTATGTCTGGCATGTCACAAAAACTTGCAAATTGAATTTAATCTTCTAGCTGGCCATTAAACCATAATATGTTGCAAATGGTCTACATAATTGTACTTATGGACTTATGTATACATATTACTTGGATTTACTTTAAAACAAGAAAAAATAACAACCTTCAAGTTTTTTGTTTATTATTCAGTGGGGAATCAATCCTGTTAATGATTGGTAATGTTGACAAATTGACCATTTAAAATAATCATTTTGTATGCTGTGAAATTAAAGAACATTGACTTTTGTAAAAAAAAAATAATCAAATAATTTTTCAGATATTACCTAAGGGTTTGTGTGGCAGACAGAAAGCATTGTGTTAAAACAGGTTTATCACTAATTCCATGGTTTCACGCTTATGGATTTATTACTACCTTTGCAGTCATGGCCCTGAACATTGAAGTTGTCTTTTTAGTTCGTTTTGAGGAGAAGCAATATTTAGAAACTATTGAAAAATATAAGGTAACTTTGAAATAGTTAAATGATCCTCTTACCTCGTCATTCATAAAAATTTACAAACGCTTTATAAGCCTGTTTTAGTTAAAATATGTTTTGTCACTTTCTTTCATTACAATATTTCCTTATGAACGACAGAGACAAAACATACTTTAACTAAAACAGGCTTATAAAGCATTTGTAGATTTTTATGAATATGGCGGTTAGTATTTTAGGA
The DNA here is from genome assembly GCA_949316235.1 of Oegoconia quadripuncta. Classification (NCBI taxonomy): domain Eukaryota; kingdom Metazoa; phylum Arthropoda; class Insecta; order Lepidoptera; family Autostichidae; genus Oegoconia; species Oegoconia quadripuncta. The sequence goes on from OX438759.1 coordinate 7,764,714, forward strand.
TATTAAAAGGTATTTACTGTGACAGTTTTCAATACACCGCTTGCATATTCCAGATAAACATGACTACCTTAGTGCCACCACTGGCTGTGTTCCTAGCTAAGCATCCTCTTGTGCCTAAGTATGATTTGTCATCCTTGAATGAAGTCTGGTGTGGTGCAGCACCTCTTTCAAGGGAGATTCAGAAAGCTGTTGCTGAAAGGTACTTATGGTTCACTTTTCTTTAGGTATGATTTGGAATATTGCTAACCCTAATAGAAATTCCTATTCTGCATGTTAGTGGGGTCTAACATCTTTTACTAAATAGCTAATCTATTGCTCAGTGTAGGGATACTAATGAATACAGATCGATTCCATATATGAATTTGCTTTAATATTGTCATGTTCTGTAATGTATGTAATGTATATTTCTGTTAATATTCTGTTTTCGAAAACACTATTATAATAAAATCTCTTTTCATTGCCAAGATTTTAACGGATAGTATTCACACAACTCCAAGATCTGGTGGTGCAGTACCATTTGCTATTCATGTTCGATTAGCGAAGGTAAGCTGTCAGTCCTTGGATGGGTGACCAATAGTGGCATTTTCATATTAATGTTCTTTGGATAGTCTGTTTTGACTTTTACAAATGGTACAGATAGATATACCATACCACAACACTGATGTAAACCTACACAATATACATATTTTTCTTGGGCTCTGAGATTGTTTCTAAACACTAACAATCAATATGCTTGTAGAACAGGTATATCGGCCATTAGGCAGGGCTATGGGCTCACAGAGGCGACGATGGCATGTTGTGTGGATGTGATGGGTACTAACAAGGAAGGGACATGTGGGCCACCAGCTCCGGGCATGAGAATAAAGGTATGATACCACTAAAAAACTATGATGTAAGTTTATGCTTGTAACTACTAGGTGAACGGAGTCCGTACGGAAAGGCCGGTATTCGTGTTACTTGCTTTGGTCACATTACGCGAGCTCTAGCGTCATTGCTTTTAGTAGATTTCTACTATTTTATTAGATTTGTGCTAAATAAGTGAATGGTTATGTTTTTTTATTTTTTTATTTTTTTATGCACGATTTTTTATGTAAATATTGTCAACAATTAATATTATTTTCATAATATAACTTATGTATTGTATCATATTCCGTATTCTAGTTTTATCTAGTCACTTATGAATTTTTACGCTAATCGCCAAGTTGCCACAATAAAACTTCCTGCACATTATATCGGAGTAAAACGGGGTGGACTGCAACACAGTCTTTTATATCCGATTTTACATTTCATGCGTTGTCCGCCGCGGAAGGGACAAATACGAGTAACTCTGTTAAACTTATCAAAATGGTCGACACTTCGACAGAGTTAGTCTCGTAAGTTTTCGGACTCACCAACTCCATGGGTCACGAATGCGAAATCGCTGGTCGCGAGGGATAAAAGAACATCAGTCGTAACACGTAAAAAAATTTGCGTTCGATCGCTGAATTTGGTACAGTCCACAGCACGACGAACTGTTACGGTCGGTGGCCGCGTGTACCACGGAAGCATCCTAGAAGTAAATTATAGTAACGTTGTATTATACGTTTATCCCCTTATTCTTACTTCTAGGGCGCTTACCCACGTAGTAACAAATTTAGCGATCAATCGCTAGCAAGCTAATCTGCTAATTATTAACGATCGAACACTAAATTGTGTAACCGAGCCTTTTCATTAGCTTCTGAAAGTCGGTTTTAACACAAATATCATGATTTCACAGGTTTTAGACATCGAAAGTAGCAAGAAACTAGGTCCCCGTCAAGAGGGCGAGCTCTGGATTAAGTCTCCTCTGCGCATGAAGGGCTATATGGGTGACCGCGCGGCAAGCGACGCCCTCTTCGACGCGGAGGGGTACGTTCGTACCGGTGACATCGGATACTATGATGAGGACGGACACTTCTATATCGTGGACAGGCTCAAAGAGCTCATTAAGTACAAGGGATTTCAGGTTAGTTCATTTAATTACATGTCGTATGTGCTTATTATTATAATTAGACCCCCCAAGGCAAAGAAAGCGCGGCGAATAGCTCTTAAAAAATAACATTCATCATGCGATGACGAATGATGAAGATAAGACCAAATGCGTTTCAGCGCACAAGGGGTAGGTAAGAGTTCCGTATATATTTTTTAAAAGAAAGTTATTTTTGCAGTACTTATTGGTATAGATCTAATAGAAGCAAAATGTTTTAACGCCGTTTTCATGTGGTATGTTTGGCAGATATACGAGTAATAGTGTGCCCACTATGAAGCAGCCAGTTGTAGTTGTTGAGAATACAAAGGACCAATCGCGCTATTTCACAACGATTTTACCGTTCAAACGGAGCGTTTTTGGTTTAGCTGATGTAAAATATGGTATCGCGCTATTTTTTGTGAACGATTATATCGTTGACGTTACTAAAGTAAAACCAAACCCAAAATGTTTATAGCTAACCATGAGTAAAAAAAATCTTTCCGTTCAAGTGATTAGCGCGATACGAAATGTGCTCAACGTAACGTTTTTGGTTATGGTTTAGCTTTGGTATTATCGTTCAAACTTAGCGCGATCGGCCCCCAGCTAATGTTATAAATGGGAAAGTTTGCGAAAGGCTAGACGGATTTGGAGGAAATTTGGTTGGTAGACAGATTAGGACCTGGATTAATGTATAGGCATTTTTTTTGCTGAACCGATTTTGATGAAATGTTTCACGCGATCGAAGTTTCTATAAATGTTTTACAGATCCAAAATGTCATAACTTCGTTGACTAAATATTACTCGTGAATTAGTTTTTAATTTCGTTGTCATGCTATTATTGACCATAGTTTTCAGATAATACCCAGTAACTCTAATCGTATACATAATTCTAACAAAAATTATCATTTTCATCACCCAGATGCACTTAATTCACTTTATGATGAGGTTAAGTGCTAACGTATTGTGCATAGGAAAAAAAATACAAGAACATGTAAAAATATCGTTTTATACCTTGTGTTACAGGTTGCGCCGGCGGAGCTGGAGGCGTTGCTGTTGCAGCACAGTGGCGTGGCGGACTGCGGCGTGGTGGGCCTGCCGGACGAGGCGGCGGGGGAACTGCCCCTCGCCTTCGTGGTGCCGCAGCCCAACACGACGCTCACCGAGCACGAACTGCTGCAGCACGTCGCCGCCAAGGTAACATACTGGCAACGCCGAACGATAACGATTTACACCAAGTCACTTAACCCTCAATTACTTACGCCTAAAAACTCGCATAAATGCTCGCGTGGTGTTCGTACTGACTCCACTTTCAAAATCAAAATGGAACTAGTACTTACTACAATATTTGAGGTTTTTATTTAGGAATCTGAAATGTTAATAAAAACAAACACTTCGCTACCATAGAACTTAAAAGTTGTCAAACGTTGCAATTTAGAACCTATATTTTTGTGGACAATCAGCTCATAGTATCGTCAACTATCCTTACAAATTTGACTCATAGCAGGCCTGGTTCACTCCGCAGTTTAGGTATGAAGCTACTAGTACAACGGGCGGCCCGCTTGCCTGGGTAATTCAGTGGGGCTGCCGCGCGCCGGCTGAGTTGCGCTTGCGTGTTTATTTCGTTCACTCACGCACGCGCCGCCGCCCGCGTCGTCGTCCGTTTGTCGCTGAGTTAATATTTACATTTTAATTAAAATGAAAGCACACCAATATTGCATTGTATTCGGCTGCTTAAATAACAAATAATAGGTACTTTACAGATGGTAAGAAATGTATGTATTTCTTATTATAACACTACATTAAAGCTAAACAATTTACAATACCTAAATATTTTCTTAATATTATCATTCTAATTTATTTTACTTTGCTTGTACCACAGGCTTGTACAACTATTATATTATTTATTCTGTGCTGTTACGTAGTAACTAGTATCTAATCCGTGGTAGTAGGTTATTAGTTTAGGCACTAGGGAGGAACATCAAAACTACATACCTACATACGTAGACTGCTAAAATCATAACCCTTCCTTTTGGTAGTACCGAAAAAGAGACAACCCTACTGTTACACGTGCCGCGTCATAAGAGATAGATTTACGCGATAGAAAGGGACGGACAATGTAGGTGTTTAAAAATTTTATTTGGTAGCGCTGTGCGAACTGAATTGCACTATATTGCGTAGCGCAAGAGTCGCCATTTCTTTAAATGTCTTTGCGGAGTGATGCTTCTGTACGTTAGTACTATTACCTATTCTGTGCTCATAGTGCTTTCATTTTCACGTCTTTAGATCTTGGACATTTGAAGTTGATGGACTGCTGTCGTAAAGATTCGGATCTTTTAATTTCCATATTTCATGTTACATATTTTACAATGGTTCAACAAAAATCTCACCCCCAAAAAAGTCACGGAAGCAACATTGGCACACGCATGCAAGTGAATTATGCAGTAATAATAATCTTAGGAAGCTACTAGGCACATAGAGAATGTGGTTACAAAATTCGAGGAATTACACAACTTTGAATGTACATGCCCATTGTAAGCTGAATAAATGTTTTTCTTTCTTTCTTTCTTTCACTGGGGTCCAAATGAACCCCGCGCGAATAGCTAAGGGTTAAAGGGTAATGTCGATGTCAGGGAAAGAAATGTGTCGACACAAAGAGGAGTATAGTATGTTTGAAAGCTGTGTATGTCTGTGGCTTTATAGCGCCAAAACAGCGGAACATATTTGATATTGTTTTTCTTTATGATAATCGGTTGACCCATTTCGAAGATATTTAGCTTGTAACAAAGTCGGTTTGTTTCACTGGATGACATTGTCCTAAACTATTTATCAATTGCCGCCAATCACGTGATTGCTATTGCTAATACTTCAATTGAAATCTTAAATCAGGAAGAATTGAGAACTACTTTCCATTTCCCAGGTTTAGCAGGGCTATTATGCGTTGATGAGACAATCAAGATTTCTATTACGCCATATTTGTGGTTTTCGTAGGTAATATTGAAATTGAATCAATAAGTTCTAACAGTAAGTACTTTCAAAATTTGAGTCTTACGGATTAGCCATTTTAAGAATGAGTCAAGAAATTTGGCCCCTTAGAGACTGTGGTTGTTTCGCGAATAGGACAATAAATCAATAACTTTGCACATACACAAAGCGCCATCTAGTTCCACACTAAGCAATTTGTATTAACTAAGCACAACTAGACTTGTATTATGGCTACCAGATGGTTTATATACTACACAATTACATTTTTTTCATAAAACATCCTTAACTCGAGTACATGTGTCCGTATTCATCATACAAACTTATGCCCCTAGCGGGATTCGAACCCGCAACCTTTTGGTATAGCAGGTAGGGATTCTAACCACCACCAAACAGGCGTCAAGAGCATTAAACTTAAACAAATAGTGAATATAATACTATATAGCTACCTACGGATCTATCATTTAATAAAACTTTTTTTTTTTTTCAATTAAGTATTGTGTAGCAGTGAAGCATACGTCACTGATCTCTAGGACATATATTATCTACAAGTAACTTATTATATCGGGTAGGTATTTATATTTTATCATTATAAGCCATTGATGTAATTAAATATCGTTCGTTCGATAGACTGTTGCACTGAGTAATTTATTGTTACCTATCAGTAACAAGAATGTATAATCTTTTAAGGCAACCAAAGTCAAAGTCAATTTTTTTTAATTTAATGTGGGATACAAAAATGTCTAAACTAATTTAGGTCATCATAACTGTGCCATTGACTCTAAAAGATTATTTATTGAAACTACTTAAGGTCTATTTTACTATTCTACGGACGATCTATTAACTGTTGTTTTCTTTCCAGGTATCACCGGCGAAACATTTGCGAGGTGGTGTTATTTTCGTCAAAGAAATACCAAAAAATGCTTCTGGAAAAATTTTGAGAAGGGAACTAAGAAATATGTTAAAAGAAAAGCAAAAAAGCAAGCTTTAACAAAGAATAGTAATAATGTTATTTATTTGTAGTGTTACGGTTGTGCGGCCGCGTGTTCAAACATCTTTACAATAAATGACAAATAATTATTTATTTTCATATCTAACGTTTTACTTGCAAACCTCTTCGTAATCTTAGATAGGTATATAATTTAAGTTATTCGCAATCATCCGACTCGCTCACCATTACCATCAGCCGAGTTTCAGAATAAAGCCAGTCGAACATTATTTTCTACTTATAGCCGAAGCCGAATCTTTACAATGTACTCGCATAGCGATAATCCGAGTGTGAAATTGAAAATATTTTGTTGAAAAGAGATCTTATCTTATCACCCACACGTCTCATCCGTGGTAGCCATAGTGTGGTTACTAGGCAACGTATTTAATTGTTATCTGTCACGTCACGTAAAATGGTGTTTTATATTTATACTTATTTATGAAATAAATCTGCGCAAGCATCTGATATCTTCCTTTAGTTTCCTTCCCAACATATTTAAACTAGTTACAGAGTGATATTATACAAATAAATATCCTAGTTATGTATTTTTGGACAAACACACAGCGCCATGTAGTTCTAGATTCTAGGAACTAGGTTTAAGAATAAGAATCGTTTATTTGACCCATTTAGCGACACACATATTTATTATACATGTATAACGGTGAATAGCAAATTGACATAATGGAATTGGGACCGAGACAAAAGTAGGCACACAACAGTTTCATATAATAGGATGAGTGAGTACCTACTCTTATCTCATAGCACAGTTTACAAAAATAAAAGTAAAAAGTAAAAAATAGGCACCTAGGTATATTTGTATTATGGCTGCAGATGGTGTATCGTGAATACATTTTTATTGTAAATAAAAATACATGTTATAAATGTAAACATCCATAACTCGGGTACACTTGCCCATTACCTCCATATTCATCGCCCAGACATACGTCTCTAGCGGGATTCGAAATTACGACTCACTTCACTAAACAGGTCTAATTTATTCCTATATTCACTACTTGATTGATATTTTATTCGTATTACATGAAGAAATATATCTTGTCATGAGAGAAAATAATTATACAACTGTCATAATCTACGTCGGTACCAAGAAGCTTGTCGGACCTCATTCCTTCCAAAATATCAACAAAATCTGTGAAGTTGTTGAGTGACACTTTGTTAACCTGACAACGACACCCACAGATTGTTCAGGTACTGTATTACACAAGTCTTAGTATATCTTATTCGGGAATTGTCCCTTGCTGTCCTGTACTATATGTTCGTGTTTGTCTTCCTTTCTGTTTTAGATCGCTCAAACAGGATCTAGACCCATAGTTTGGCACAGACTTCATAGTGGTCAACTTCATTCAGCGTTTTAGCCATACAACCGGACTCTGGCAGTAATGGTCGACCGTAATATAGACGGACCGATTGCCATAAAATAAAAAGACTACTATTACTACTAAATGCCAGGTGAAGTATGAAATTGAAAAAATAAAAACGAGTGTTTATTTTAAATAAGTACATATAATTTCTTTTGATCATAAAAATATCTTTTAAAAATTGTACTACAAATCAAATTTTAGCGGCTAGCTTTTCTTTCAATTCTTGCGGTATTCTGTTCAACGCGTAATTGTGAAGATCATCATTGACTGCGGCCAGGACTCCAGTTTTATTCGGGCGGCTCTCTTCCGCGCCGTATCGGTACGAGTTACCGAGCACGTCGGTCAGTTTGCCGCCGGCGGCTGCCAGGATTGCCTCAGGGGCACATGTGTCCCATTTTTTACATCCGGGACTGGCAAACACATACACTGATGCTACTCCTTCCAGGAGTTGAAGGACCTATTGAAATAGAGTTGACATTACTTGACTTGCGTTTGTGACGAAATGTGTAACTGATTACCTGCGCATCTGACGCATTTCTTTCGTTGGTAGTATCGTGCACCCTACCTGTTTTGCTACCTACAAATGTCCCATAGCCGTGGGTTGTATGGAAGAGATTGCTTTTTAGTGATAAGACCGCCTAATTGTGTTCTATTGTTATCATCAAAAATTATTGTAAATTATTTTGCGCAATAAAGAGTATTTGTATTGTACCTATTGTATAAGTATCAAAGTTATTAGCTAGATTACGCTAATTTCGTTGCAGGAACTAACTAATGTCATGACATTACTTGACTTGCGTATATGACGAAATGGGTAACCTGCGCATCTGACGCAGTACTAAAGTCTGTATCAGATCATTTTATTAATACAACTCTGACTGGAAAGCTTTCATTGGCCCACTTGAACTTTTGGTAGATGAAGTCCACTATAACGTCCAAGGAGGCTGATAAATATGTACGTCAGGCTAGTCCCGCTCCATAGCTTTTGTCGGCGAAATATGTTCTCATAGGATACTTACTTCGTTTACTCCGTAAAATACATGTAGGTACTACGTTAGTATATGGAAGCTGATGGCCAGGCTCTGTATAGACAGCTCTACCATAATATAAGAAACCACAAAAGCTATAATCCCTACCCTAAGTATAATTAATTTCTCAAGTTTACTACATTGTGCTGCGTTTTTTATAAGTAAATTCTGAATATTAACACTAATATATTAAAGCACCCTTAACTTGGCTGTTTGTTGCCTATTTACGATTGAACCAATCGTATTGAAATATGCCACAGAGATAGCTTGGGACCCGGAGGACATAGGCTACTTTACATCCGGAAAAAATTACACAGGTGAAGCCGTGAGCGGAAATCTATAATAATATAAGCAATCAATAACTATCATTTATTTTGAATGAGAGTACTTCTCTCGAGTACTCTAAGGGGCATATTAACTTATTCTAGAATATTCTAGATGATAGACACAGCTGGTTTAATTGACAAGTGACATATTTACCGAAAAGAAAACTGGCAATGAATATCATATTTATGAATAATGCGCTAAGACATCAACTGAAATTCCCTTGAATTTCTACAAAAAGGCCATGTTTAAAGTGTTTTACTGATAGAATAAAGCCAAGGAGGTAACCATTCTGTAGCTGGCGCTGGTAATACAAGAGGCATTAGCTAGATGACGCTAATTTAGTTGAATGAACTAACTGCATAAATTATTGTGGTGGATGTAACAGTCTGAAACAGGTTAAAGTTTACAGGCCTGCATATTACAAATTAAGTTTTCTCAGGAAATCATGACCATATTTAAATCGTTTTTTACATATTTACATACAACAAATACTGATTTCGACAATAACACGTCTACTACTCGTAATACAATGAGATTTTTAAGAATAACACGTGACTGATGGATAGTCACCTGAACAATACTATTTTAATACGCCGAGAAACGTCCAACTTGCCCTTTCCATTGCCCGCTATTTGACTTCTGGTCTGCGCCAATTTGTCAGTGCGTGAAGCGTTTAGAATGGAAGTTCTTATAAAACAGTGATAACATTCTACATCAACATTAAAATGGTATGCATGACGTGAATTGGGATACGAAGATGATCTACCTCCACGTGTTGCCTTGGAGGTTTTCAGTCAAGGTGGGATCTCTAGATCCCTCTTGAACGGAAACCCTGGGCCGGTGTATCCTGGGCAACGACTAGTAAATCTCTGGCAACGTCCGGATTCTTGCTAGTCGTTGGCGAAAAGGTCATCCCCAATCCAAGGTGTCAAACGTACCGTGCCGAGGGATGCGTGGCTGGGGGGTAGCTCAGTCTTTAACGGTGTCTCTCCGAAACCAGGGCGAATCGGAGATGTATCTAGCCCTTCGGGCGGCATGCGGGGCTCTGCCGCTTTGTGGACCACCCTTTCCCTAGCTACTCGTGGGAACTCTATGGAGAATTCTGACATTTCTATTAAGTGCATCAGTGCTGCCCTGGACGAAATCCAGGACGGCTTTGTATCTGTGGCGGAGAGTGCTGTCGTAGCCTCCAACTCGCCCAGTAAAACTCCACATGCTGAGGGATCGAACCGAAAGGATGACGGAGGCGATGACGCCTCGTGCAAACCTACGGAAACGAACCCAGCGGAAAAACCCAAAAGGTCGTCCAGAGAACGCCTATCGGGTGCTCGTCGGAAGCGCCTAAAACAGCTGATGGAAAGGGTCGGGTTTGAAGAAGCCCTGGAACTTTCCAAAAAGCCGTGGAAGGACATACCGCTTCCAAAACCTCCTCGCGAGTCGCAAACGCTGAAGCGTGCACGCTCGGAGGAAGAGTCGCCTAAGGAGCAAACTAAAAAGGCTCCTAGGATTGTAGCTACGTCCCCTGCTGAGCAAAGCGCTGTAGTTTCTGCAGCCAAACCCAGCTTCAAGGACGTGGCTAGCTCCTCACGAGTGGGGATCCGCAATTCGGAACCCATGAGTGAAGACCAGATGGTACTTGTCCACCAGGGGCTGTTGGCGGCCATCGCCAATATGAGCACCAAAGGGGCAGGTCCCAAGTTTCTGGGTCTCTCTTTCAAGCCAGGCTGGCTCCTAGTGACCTGCGAAAACCAGGCGAGTAAGGACTGGCTTGCGAAAGAGATCCCGAAGCTAAAGCCGTGGCCGGAGGCGCAGCTCACGATCCTCAGTGAGAGTGAACTGCCGAAGCCTCTTGCAGCCACGACTTTTATACCGAATAGCGAGGCGAAATCTATCACTAGTGCCCTCACGCTACTTCGGGTACAAAATTCTGGCCTCAACACCGAGCTGTGGAAGGTGCTGCACGAAGGGACTAGAGAAGGAGGTCGAATAGTGACCTTCTCCCTCGACGAGCCCTCCGTAGAAGCCCTCAAAGCAGCGGAGTACAAGGCCAGGATAGGGTTCAAGACGATCCTGTTTAAACTCAAGGGCGAGCAAGCTAGTTCCCCTGAGGTCGCGGGACCGTCTTCCGCCACCCCAACTGGAGCAGCGCCCCCGCGGAGAGAAGTGCTACCCATCCCGGGTACATCGGGATCAAAGCCTTCAAACCCGAGGGGCAGAACTCCAGGCAGAGGCAGAAGTGGCGCAGGTCGTGGGACGCAGAGGGAGCACCCTGACGGTGGACGGCAACAAGGTCCCCAAAAAGGGAAACGCAAACCCAATAAGTCGACCCACCTTCGCCTGCGAGACTTCACGAAGTAATGGCGGCCCAGGGAACCCTAGCGAGGATCCTGCAAGCTAACCTCCACCATGCCGCAGCAGCTGCTGCGATCGTGGAGCGCTGTCTTGCAGAGGAGAAGTACGACCTCGCTCTAATACAAGAACCCTGGGTTGCCAACTCAACCGTATCGGGCCTCAACGCTGCTGGTAAGATTCTTTTTAACACTAAGGGGTTAAGGCCCAGAGCATGCATTATCTTTAACAAAAATATTGAGTTCTTGCCTGTTACAGAGTTATGCACCGACGACTTGGTAGCAGCCTATGTTAATCTCAAAGGGTGGAGTGGGTCCAGAGTAATCATATGCTCGGCCTACCTGCCTGGAGAGAAGAGTGACCCCTCAGCAGATCTCGCCCCCGTGGTCGACTACGCCCGGAAACACAACGCGGAGCTGCTGGTGGGGTGCGACGCAAACGCTCACCACACCACCTGGGGGAGCACGGACGTCAACGATAGGGGTGAGTTGCTAAACGACTTTCTGCTAACCAACTCTCTAGAACTTCTCAACAGAGGCTGCACTCCAACCTTCGTGACAAAAGCCCGACAAGAAGTCCTCGACATCACCGTCGCCTCTGCAAACCTATCCAGGCACATGCAAGACTGGAGGGTAAGTAATGAAGCATCCATGTCTGACCACAGACACATCTGTTACAACCTAAAGGCCGCTTTGGCCTACAACAGTGTATGTTTTAGAAACCCTAGGTGTACCGCCTGGGATGTCTACTGTGACAAACTAAGGTGGAACCTGGAAACGTTTCCAAACAGTATTAAATCCATTGAGAGCCTTGAACTAGCAGTGGCGACAACTTCAGAAGGTATCAAATCTGCCTATGAAGAAAGCTGCCCTCTAAAAACAAGGACCTCTAAGCGTAAAGTTCCCTGGTGGAACTCTAAGCTGAAAAAGCTAAGAGAGAAAACCAGAAGACTGTTCAACAAGGCTAAAAAGACTCTCGAATGGGAGGTCTACAGGAAAGCCTTGACGGAATACAACAAGGAGATTAGGCGGGCTAAGAGAGAATCATGGAGGAAATTCTGCGAGGAAGTCAATAGCACGCCTCAAGGAGCCAGAATCCACAAAATTCTTTCGAAAACCCAGCCTACACCAGTAGGTCTATTAAAGAGACCAGATGGCTCCTTCACTACCAACGAAGGAGAAACGTTGGAACTGTTGGTATCGACACACTTTCCTGGGGCTCTACGCCTGCAATCTAGCAAGCCCGAACGGATGAGCATTCCACATAGACCTCGCAACGAGGACTGGAGCACTGCCGCCAGGGTGATCAGACCAGGACAAGTGAGGTGGGCTATCAACTCTTTCAAACCGTACAAATCCGCCGGGGTCGACGGAATCCTGCCGGTCCTGCTACAAAAAGGTGCGGATATCTTACTGCCCTATCTGGTGAAAATCTTCAGAGCGAGTTACGCCTTTGGATACTTACCAGAACAGTGGACCTCTGCCAAGGTCATCTTCATACCTAAGGCTGGTAAGAAGGACTACGCAGCACCCAAGTCCTTCAGACCGATAAGTCTTACCTCCTTCCTCCTAAAGACTCTGGAGAAAGTGCTGGACAGGTATATCAGAGATGGGGTACTGATTGAACGACCCATACACAACAACCAACATGCCTACTGTAGAGGTAAATCTACGGAAACCGCCCTTCTAAACTTGACTGACAGGGTAGAAAAGGCATTGGACGATAAAGAAATCGCACTATGCGCTTTTCTAGATATTGAGGGAGCCTTCGACAACACGCCCATCCGGACACTGATGAAGGGCCTCGCTCACAAGTCAGTGGACCCCACCACTAGTAGATGGGTCGAAACGATGCTCTCAACCAGGACTGTCAAGCTGGAGCTACATGGAGCCCAGCTTGAAGTCGCAAACACCAGAGGTTGTCCCCAAGGTGGTGTCCTATCACCCCTCCTATGGACCCTCGCCGTAGATGAGCTGTTGCATAAGCTGGCGGAACTTCGCATAGACGCCGAAGGCTTCGCGGACGACCTGGTGATCACTATACGAGGCAACTGCCAAAGTACTATCTCGTACCTTATGCAAAAAGCACTCGACACGATCAGTCGATGGTGCAGGGAGAACAGCCTATCTATAAACGCCGATAAAACTGTTATCGTGCCCTTTACCAGGAAGCGGAAGCTAGACCGATTGGCTCCCTCCCGCCTGGACGGCACAACCATTCCATTCTCCGCTGAGGTCAAGTATCTGGGCATAATTTTTGACCAGAAACTGACCTGGAACAGCCACCTGAACGGAGTCTTGCGAAAGGCTAAAACAGCCCTATGCACATGCAGTCGTCTGGCAGGACTAAAATGGGGTCTCAATCCCAAAATCGTCCTATGGCTCTACACAGCCATTGTGAGGCCAATGATAACGTATGCCTCAGTCGTCTGGCACAGCAAGACCACCCAGACGACTGCAATCTCCAAACTTAACAGTCTACAAAGAACTGCTTGTTTAATAGCCACGGGAGCCATGTCGACCTCACCGGGAGCAGCTCTAAACGCTTTGCTCGACCTTCCACCCTTACACCTCTTCATCAAGAGCGAAGTCGGTGCTAGCATGCTAAGAGTATTGAACCATTCGAGGAAGAACTGGCTCTCCCAGTCACTGAGAACTCTCCAAAGCTCGGTACTGGAGGACCGAATTCTAGGCATGGTGACCGACGCCATGATTCCTAAGTACGATTTCTGCAGGCTATTCACAGTAGAAATTCCTCATAGAGAGGATTGGTTAACTGAACGAATTACTTGGAAACCCGGGAGCCTAAAATGGTACACCGATGGCTCTAAGTCAGGTTGTGACGTTGGCTGTGGGGTATATGGAGAGCAGCCTAGATTCAAAACCAGTACCAATCTTGGGAAACATGCCTCCATATTCCAAGCAGAGGTATACGCCATATTAGAGTGTGCGGAAATCATTCTACACAAACGCTACGTCAACCATACCATCTACATCCACTCAGATAGCCAGGCGGCTCTTTTGGCCCTAGACTCAGACAAAATTGTCTCAAGGCTGGTTGAAAACTGCAGGCTTACTTTAAATACCCTGTGCAAAACAAACAGGGTCTTTATTCGTTGGGTCCCGGGGCACGCAGGCATCGAAGGCAACGAAAAAGCCGACGAACTAGCGAAATTGGGGGCTAGCGGATCCCAGTACGGCCCTGAGCCTTTCTGCGGTATCTCAAAAAGCCTAATTCGCCTTACCCTAAGGAACCGGTGCACCCAAGCAGCTCTTAAACTCTGGACGAACACGCCAGGTTTAACACACTCCAAATCACTAATCAAAGCCTTCAACAAGAAGGCGGCCGGCGAAGCGCTGGCACTCAGTAGGAACAATTTACGCATTCTCACAAGGGCACTAACGGGACACTGCTGTCTGAGCAAACACATGCTCAACATAGGGCTCCGAGAAACAGGAATGTGCAGATTTTGCCTCCTCGCAGAGGAAACACCTGCACATCTGCTGTGTGAATGTGGCCCGCTAATGCGTAAACGCAATATCCACCTGGGCAGCCACTTATTACACCCGGATGAGATAAAAACCATCGGTGCCAGGAAAATTATCCAATTCCTCAAAGAGGCAAACCTGAGCAACGAACTGTAGGTTAGTGGCGATCACAATAGATCGGCAACGGTCGCAGTGATACAGGTTTCCGTTGACCTGCAACAGCCACATACACATACAATACAATACAATACAATGACGTGAATTCGAATATTTTAACAAAAAAAATGTACAAATTATAATCACCTTATAACCTGCACCACCAACTCGAAGTATTTGCGCTGCGTTCATAACTTGTAATGCCTTCTCCACAACCGGGTTTGAATGGCTTCTCGTAGTGGTGATAATAAGAGACTCAGGAGGAGGCGCCGGAGTAAATCCTCCGACCCCAGCTCCCTGCAGACCCCATATCGTCCTACCTATTCGTTTCTCATCCCCTACCATAGTCTTAAAGTAAGGCTGATGGATCACGCCAGCGACGGGCTTCTCATTGACTGATATTCCTATCAATACAGTAACATGTTCAAGGAAACCTGAAACAAAGGCAATATATTTATCGGATTGTATAACTCTCTAGATCTGACACCACATGCAGCATGCAATAATGAATTCTGATAAAGAAAATATTACTACTACACACTACTCCATACTTTCTTATAATTTAACTAAGTTATTTTTATGCAGATGTTGTGTGTACACACATGCCTTTGAATTTCTGGCGGGCGGAGACGTTTCTTTCTTTTACATGTGATTTTTCCGAAAGTGGAATGAACTTGTTATGGGTGTTTCTATTTCAAATCCTGTTTTGGTATTGTCTACTTACTAATTAGGATAATAATTAAATAAACAAAATCATTGAACTGTATCATATAAGATTCAAAAGGTGTATTGATCAAACTAGTCCACAAAGTTCACTGCTAAACATGGCCACTCCTATAGATAGGTATATTGAGCATGTACATACATACAGCTTTATTGTACAAGTAACACTGTTGACATACATACCGGACAAACAAACTACTTTAAATATGGAACCCTAAAAAGGCAGTGGTCCCTCAATGCTTATTATGCTCACATACATAAAATAAATTCTTTAGACATACCATTTTTGATTGACTTCAAATCTAAAATAAAAAGGGGACAAACAGACAAATAAAAAAGGGAGTAATGTGATAGGAAAAAAGTCGATAAATGGTATGATAAAGGATTGGGAATGGAAAAACCTGCATTGGATACATCTTGCTAGAGACTACTATTAGTCCAGTCAAGATATACATATTTAGGGGTGTAAGTTCCCATAATCTTAAAGGCCCTGATTTTTTGTACATAGAGAGTACCTATCAGTGATATTATAAAAAATATTTTCTAACGGATCAGGAGTTTGTTTTAGGTATTGTATAGGTATTTAGTTATAAAATCTACAATATAAAACTTCATTGAGTTGTAGAAGATGCTAAGATCTCCTAAAACTATTTTCTAAAAAATTAACCAATAGCTAATTTATCTTTTCTATAAATAGTTTATTGACTCATGATATTTAATATTTTTGATTGATATTTTCTGAAAATAGTTACAGGGGTTCTAAGTATATTCTCCGACGCAATGTAATTCACAGTGGTAATTTTAATATATATTATGAATAATAATGTCTATATTTTATTACTAAATATGTATATTATAACTAAAGCAAGCAATTCTATCACTGACAAGTATTCTATCCATGTGCAAAAAATCACGGCCTTCAAAATTATAGGAAGTTAAAAGTGTATCCTTACTGGACTATACAGGGCGTCCCAAAGTTATGGGACATGAAGGGGAAGTACCTTAAATATCGTAGATAGTGAATTTTGCTCAAAGAAGACTTTATGTTATTTTTAAAAGTTAGTAATTCTGCATTCATAGATTTTCTAAAAATTACTTGCTTCGGCTGGGAATCGAACCGACTTAAATGTGAAAAAAAAAACACCCTACTTTTATGATGCCAATCGAAAGAATAGCTAAAAAATAATAACTCTGCCTAAGTAACATAGTATTTTAAAAGAAAGGAACAACGTGAAATTAATCATTTTAATCAAATAAAAAACAATAACACTTGTGTAAGTGAATTGAGACTAAACAGATCAATATCCGAAAAACAAACGCTCGCACATACTGTTCCATTTTCAAATTTAAGAACAACATTTAAAAATATCACTTCTTTTTAAAATATCTTAAAAAGTATGCATTCAAACAAACGCTGTCATAAACTGTTCCATTTTCAAATTATAAATTATTTATTTTTGTTTTTAATTTGCCTTCTGTCTAGCTTACAGAGGACGTATTGAAATACAAGTTTTATCATTTCATCTACACGTGCACTTATAATAAGGAAAACTATGTTAGTACCTATTTTATGAAGTGGGTACTTATTTACGAATAATCAATGCTATCTTTGGAATGATAATATCGCTACTTTTCGAACGTCGTCGGCAATAAATAACTTTCTTGAAATTTGGCTCAATCATTTTATGTTGTTCCTTTCTTTTAAAATACTATGTTACTTAGGCAGAGTTATTATTTTTTAGCTATTCTTTCGATTGGCATCATAAAAGTAGGGTGTTTTTTTTTTCACATTTAAGTCGGTTCGATTCCCAGCCGAAGCAAGTAATTTTTAGAAAATCTATGAATGCAGAATTACTAACTTTTAAAAATAACATAAAGTCTTCTTTGAGCAAAATTCACTATCTACGATATTTAAGGTACTTCCCCTTCATGTCCCATAACTTTGGGACGCCCTGTATACTCAATATTCATAGTTCTAACCTTTTTCCAATATTTTACTAGTACTTTAGGTACATTATCTTGAAAAATATTATGGATGTTGTCCACATTAACAAAGTTGTGCCTGACCTACTGCTTTATAATAAGATCCAAAAGTGGTCAGGTAGTACTTTGTTCAATAGTATATAAATTGTATACCTTTTTGTTGCAGACAGTACTGTGCTCTTGTTGTTCCCTGCTAAGTATAAGTAAATAGCAATAACTGTTGCATGAACTACTGTTATAATAAGATATAGCTATTTATTGCTTTTTAGTTATAAAATTAGACACCTGCACAATTAATAATAACAGCATGCAGTAACCCAGTTAGTTATTTTTTATACTCATACAAACACAATTTATTAATTGTTCAAATTATACTTTTCCATTTACCATAATTTGATTGCAGTAAGCTTAAATACCACTTCATACTAATAAATGGATGAGACATATACATTTTCCATCTTTCCCAAGGATTTCTCTTCAACATTAATGCACCTAGAATAGTTGATTTAGATATTAAAGCATAATATCACATACTTAAAAATATTAAATAGACAAATTATTTGTGTAGCAAGTGCTTGCTCACATGCTATAAAGTCAAGCATTGGATAGGAATATTATAACATAAACCTTGAGTGTACTCTGATGTTCCATCAAGAGGATCAACCCAAACCACCACATCCTCCTCCTTCACTCCCTGGAGACCAGCAGGACACTCCAATTTAAGTACATCTTTATCTGCTTCTACCACTATCCAATCACTGGCAACTTCACCCTGAAATTTAATAAATAAAATAGATGAACGATACAATAATCTTTATTGCAGTTGTGGTAACAATTACTTGGGAAGTCATCACAGTAGAAGATTTAGGATATTGGTAATATACATAAATATTGCTATGTAACACAGTAAATAATAATTATACTTGCCTCATTATCAGGGTTGTCCTCTTCACCAATTATGCTCACATGTGGGTATTGTGCAGATAGGGAGGCAATAATACATGACTGAGCTGATCTATCTGCCTCTGTTTGATAGTCATCTTTACCCTGTAATCAATTGGTAATTATCTTTTCAATGCATAATATTGTGTTAATACATATAAGTCTCACCCATAGTTTTTTTAAAAAGACTTATCCATTATATTAGGCAAACATAATAAAATTTAAGTATTATAGAATAATGTAAATTCTAAATGTTTAGTTATAGAAAACTAGGGTGAAATATTCCATCATACTTGCCGCACTCACAAAGTGGACGCATCATTTTATATGACAATTAAAATAGTTAAATCAATATTAAAATTAAATGTTATGTGAATGCTGTACACACAGGTGTAGTGTGACCCCATTATCTTTCTTCGTATGCCCAACAGGAATTTTACAGGTGGGAACGACACAAGAGGGCATAATTTAATTAAAATAGATACTGCTTTCTTTCCGTGACGTTCACAGAGTGACTAATCAACAACAATGTGTTAGTACACTGATCACCGTAATTTGCCTTGCGTCTTGGTTTGGTTTGTTCTGTATTCTGAATTTTAAAACTAGCATTTGTATTAGGAGGTTTTGCATATGACTAATTTATTTGTCCCATTTATGACGACTTAGCAAAAATAACCGAAGGAATATAATTACACTCACAGAAGAAATGGGTTGGACATCAATATTGTTTATAGCCTGTCTATAAAAATGCATGTAATGGGTCTCAGTAAGTTTACTATTTAACTCCAACTAAACAAAGGGGTTGTTTACACCCTAACCTAAACTTTCACCTTGGCCAAAATTTTTTCCTGCATTATCCAACAATCTTTGCAATTTACTCCATGGCTTAAAATAGCAAGGCTAAATAACAGAAACCACACAAACCTTTTCAACAATCCCAAGTTCTCCTTTGCTCATCACATCACGTACTATTTTTCCAGCTCTGCCAGCAACTGATACAGAAGAAGCTAACAGCCTCACAATTAGTGGAGCACCTGTCGACATAATTCTCCGAATACAGTGGCACTATTGAAATAGTTAAATTTTGTTGGTAGGTAATCTATCCGCGTCAGTAATATCCACATGTAGTAGTAAGCAAAGAGAATATAATCACTACGTTTTGTAGTAAGTAGTCTATCCACATGTAGGCAAGGTTAGTGATTAAATTCTCTTTGATAGTGGTTTACAGTTACATATTCCTTGCAATAAATGTCAAACAAAGACAAAAACAAAAAAAAACATCGAGCGAAACTTTTTTTTTTTTTAGTTTTATTCTCTCCTCTAGGAGAAGGCAAAGGGATCTACCCCTAACAGCCATGTCTTATTTCTTTAATTTGTAAGTCAGTCTCAGTCAAAACAAGTAATTCGTCGTATACTTAGCGTATACAGAGTATAGTCACGGTCAAGTCATTCTTCAGTAAAGTGGCAGAATGCTTTACAAAAGATTTTGGCGGCTTGTTGTGGGAACCCGAAAGCTCCGTTACGCACTTTATTTACGCTTCCCTTCACTTGTACACCATCACTAACGTTTGCTGCACAATATTCTGCCATTCAACAAGAAGCCGCCAAAATCTTTTGTAAAGCATTCTGCCACTTTATTGAAGAATGACTCGACCGTGACTAGACTCTGTATACGACGAATTACTTGTTTTGACGGAGACTGACTCATAAACTGAAGTAATATAAGAAATAAGACATGGCTGTATGGGCTAGATCCCTTTGCCTTCTCCTAGAGGAGAGAATAAAACAAAATTAAATAAATAAATATTGTGCTGATTACATACATACTCTTTGGAGTTTGCTGTGAAGTTTGTTTGATTGAATGCATGGTCTAGTTTTATCGCACGTATAATTTAAGTGATTGATTATTTGCTCAGTGCTCACCTCAATTCAGAATTTAATTAACAGTCTGAGGGCCCTATACACATGAACACCTGAGGTTTCGGGGCCTCAGGCCTTCACTGGATTACTTACATGCTGCAGTGCTTCATCACTGCTTGTACCCTAAAAGTTTGTTTCCTAAAAGAATAAAAAATTAAATTCAAACTGCCAATATGATGCCCACTAGAATTGGTAATCTACCCATCGCCGCAGAAAATCCATTGGGTCTTTCATGGCATGATTCCGCATGGATTCCTATACTAAGTCCGTCCAATATAATGGATTACTTTTCTGAAAGATCTAATCCATTTTTTGATCGTACCTGCAATAATGAAGTTGTAAAAATGCAGCGTCTTAGCATGGATCAACTGCAGTGAGTAACTCATACTGCCTATGTAATAAGAACTACTTTTGGTTAGGATGTTCTTAAAGTAAATAGATTTAGAAAATGCCAAGAGTAAAAACCCATTTTTTATTAATTGAGAATAGTTGTAATTTAGTTTAATATCTTTGTGTCCCACCGCAGAGCAAAGGTCACCATTCCTTCCTCACCTGGCACACAGCAATCTGGGACCAGCCCTTTATCAACGAAATTTTGCTAAGTTCATGTATAAGTACCTACTGAATATTCAGCGTAAAGTTACACACAAACTGGTGCTACGTCACTATTTCCGCAATCATCCAGCTGAATGTCGCAACCAAAACAGAAAAGGGTGTTTGTGAATACAAGCTCCAGAGATAATGAATATGTCCTTACAAGTATATGAGTGAGCACTATCTGTTTGCTACTATGGACATGCATGTGTTCGCTGGCAGAACTCTGGCTGGAATTTACCTTCATATTATTAAGCAGTCAGTTGAAACAACTGATGAAGCTTACGTCTGAGTTCAATTTCTCAGTTGTCTAAGTTCAATATTTCTCTTTAATTTATTTTTACTTAATTATTTATATAATTTGATTTTAAATTTGTTAATATTGTCTGCAACAACAATTTCCTCTGGTAATTTGTTCCACGCTTCCACCACTCTATTGCTGATAAAATGTTAGATGAGGTGGATTTGCTTAGTCTAAATGAATGCTGGCGAACGCGTGGAATCTGGAATCATGTGAATAATTTGTCAAAGCGCTGTATATCATAATGTCCATTAATTATTTTATAAGCTTCGATGAGGTCACCGCACTCTCTTCTTTCCTTCAATGTTGATAATCAAGTGCATCTAATCGCTGCTCATAAGACAATCTTTTTTTTTTTAGGAATAGTTAGAATTTTCTTTGCACTTTTTCCAATATTTCTATATCCTTAACAAGGTATGGGCACCAGACCTGAAAACCATACTCTTAAAACAGATCTAATATAGCATTTATAAATTTCTAATGTCATGGCCGGACTTAAAGCACCAAAAACCTTTCTTATAAGATATATTAAACTATTGGCCTTCTTTGAATGCTTGTTATATATTCATCCCACTTAAGATCTTCAGTAACATTAATTCCAAGATCTGTCTGCACCTTTACTTTATTAGCCACAGGATGTCCACTGCTGAACATAGGCCTTCCTCATGATATAATATAATATGTTTCTTTTATAGGAATATGACTGGCCTAGAATACATTCTACTACATGTTCAGGATCCAATCCTGTATGTTATACGTAAACAACATCGTCAGAGTCCAAATCATGCAATTCCTTTGGCGGACTACTATATCATTGCAGGAATTGTTTACCAAGCTCCGGATTTAGCCAGTGTCCTGAACTCCAGATTGGTAAGTAAATTTATGTGATTTGGTAATATTAATCCAACATTCTCTATTCTCGTAATTTTGGAAAAATAACCACCATAGATGCTTTTTAAATGACTCTTTATTATTGTTCTATTAAAAACTATATTAGCTATATTTGTCTTTTTTAGTTGTCTGCTGTTCATCATTTGCAATGTTCCTTTGAAGAAACAATGTCTTACTCAAGGTATCACCCGAGCAAAGGATACTGGTGGGATTTCAAAGCAAACAAAAGTTTGAGCCCTTTTAATGCAAGTCAGTCAGCTCCTAAAGAAATTTCAACTACTCCAAAAGAAGAGCCGTCAACATTGTTCCAGCGCCAGAGAGTAGACATGTTGTTAGCAGAATTAGTTCGACAATTCCCATTGCCTGTGACTCAGGCCACACCAAACCAGGTAATAATAGTGATGGATATTCTTTTCCACAGTATTAAAACACATCATAACATAGGCTAATCTGCTGGCTGTTCTTATAAAATAATTGTAAACATGAAGGAAGTATTAAATTTATGATTTTATAAAATAGATAATTATCTTCATCTTGTATGCTTGAAATTTTATATTACCTCATTCAGTTTTTGGGATAAATAGTTAACCGAAGTAGAAACTGTTACTTTAGCACATTTCAGACTTTGAAACTTGTGTATACAGTAGGGCTTTGCTAATCCAGACAGAAAAACACGATTTTGGCGGATTATCAACACGACTGGCTTACAGTCTGCAATTTTTTTTATTAATGAAATACAGACTATTTGAATACAGAATCTTATGTTTGTGTTACATAATAGTAGTTAAGTGCATAATAATATTATTGTCAGTACTAAATAAAACTACGTATGTGATGCTAGAATAGGTACACAAAGTGGACTTCAGCTATTTTGATAACGGCAAAAAAATTGTGCTTAAGTGCCATATAGTGCTCAAAGGAAAGTTTTTTAATAAAATAGAAGATTTTCATAAGAGTGAACAACTTTATGACAGTGAATGGTACGAAGAAGGAGGAAGTGGCGGTATGTGGAGACTACATTTTACGCCTACGGTAGATATGCGTGACTTTATGCACGTAATTTCTTAAAAAGAAATACCCAGCGAAAAACATCTATAAGAGATGAGGCTCAAATTAGTTCATAATATTTCATTAAAATCAAACAATTAGACACTTCCGTAACACACACAACATGTTTAACTTACAGGTGCAGGCTCAAGGTTTACAGTTTTAAGTATGACTAACTTCCGCTTGTGTGGTTTTTTTTCGCGGGTTATTAGTTAGTATATAATCTGTTACCTATATTTCTCTCAAAAATTAATAAATAGCGATATAGGCATTTAAGTTGTAATGTAATATGCCATTTACATTTCAGACAAATGGCGGTACTGTGAAAACAGAAAATACAAATGATAAAATTGCTGAGAAAGTTGAAAGTGGCAATATTGGTAACATAACTATTAAGCAGGAACCTGTGGATCCAAGCAGTTCTGACTTGACCAATGGTAATATACAAGGACATACGGAGATGAAAACTGATATTAAACAGGAAAATATGAAACCTCCACCAGAAAAGAAGCCTAGAACTTTATGAACATAATATATTACACTCCTAGAATCAAGTAAAAAAAACTTAAATGACTTGCATTATGCTTATAATAAGTAAATATGTGAAAAAAAAAACTAATACAATAAAATAACACAGTTACAGTTGGATAGCTCTAGTTGGAGAGTTCCTGATAGTATTGTGTTTCGAAGTGTGCAAGTAAAACTAGCCCGGCCATATACCGGGTGTTTGGTGCATCGTGTGCCAAATCGAATGGGGTGATTGGAGGGGTCTTTGGCTACCTCTTCAGCCCCCATAAAAAAATCTTGGTCCAACTTAATTTTTTACACTGATTTTAATTTTTTTTTGGGTGAATATTTATAAAAGTCTACATTAAAATTTTAATACAAAAAAAATTGTTAGGTCTAGCTCAATTTTTTGTTTTATCTTTATTTTGTAACGTTGTACGCTTCTACCGATACCAAAATGACTCGCCAGCAACATCTAGTTTTTTTTTTACAGCCCCGCAAAGTTTTCTAAGTAAAAAAAATGAACTTGAACGTCAACTTTCGATATCAATTAAAAAAAACTAAAAGTGATCTAGTTCTTCCAATTTTTTTAAAACATCTCTGGACTGTCACCTTTCTAATGGTGTGCAATATGCCATGAAAATTAATTAGTAACATCTCATATTTGCAAATTTTCTGTACTTAGTCTTAATAAAAACATGGTTTTGCGTTAATAACACTCAGGCAGATTACATTTTCTGTCTCTTTCATAAGGTGAATTGTAAACCGCCCGTTGTTTGTTTGAAACAGGTGAAATTTGTTTTTTCACTCTAGCGACGTGAAAATTACCTTCTATCCCTTTCTTGCATAGCGCAAACCTGTTTGAACAAATCGCGAACGGCCCCCGCAAGCCCGCGTCGACCCGGCTACGCCATTTTTTTAGTTAAGACATCACTGCCTCTGCTGCCTCACGTGTGTGCTAGTTCACTGTACTCCACGATTCTTTCATTTAGTTGTTTTGCTATCGTTAAGTTTTGTTTGTTTTTGTTACGTTTTATTAACTTTCGGTGTTGTTGTTAAACTTTGTTGAGTTTTTTGTTATTGCAATGGCGACATTCTCTAACGAAGAATATGCGGACATCATAATGGCTTATGGAGAAGCCCGTGGTGTCGCCCGTGCAGCGCAACGACTTTACCAGGAACGCTTTTCTGGTCGACGATTACCTGGCCGCAGAGTCTTCCAAGACACGTACCGGCGTATACGCGAAACTGGCAGTGTCACTTTTCATGAACCGAAGGGCCATGTTGTGCGACATAATGTTGAAGTGGACGAGAGAATACTGGCACTTTTTGAGGAAGACCCTACAAGAAGCATTAGAAATGTGGCGGCACATCTTGATATTTCAATATGGAAAGTGTGGAAAGTCCTTCGACAAAACGAAAAACATCCATTCCACTATACTCCGGTGCAAGGTACGTAATTTTAAACTTTTGTTTGACGTTGCCTTTGTTAAGCAGGTAATAAGTTTTATGACGTCACTGTTAGCAAGTGAATGGTTATTATTATGTGCTCACAGCTTGCTTACTTGAAAATCTTTTAGTGCTAATTACTTACTGCTCAAGAGGAATTTAAAAGATTTTTGTTTGTTGCAGGTTTAGAGGGTGGTGACTTTGACAGACGAGTGCATTTTTGTCAGTTTTTGTTACACACGGATGTGGATGATCCTGATTTTTTAAAACGAATACTGTGGACGGACGAATCCAAATTTACCAAAGAAGGGATTCTTAACTTACACAATTTGCACCACTGGGCACCTAAAACGGTAAATCCACGTGTCAGAAGACAGAAATCTTTTCAAAGACGGTTTAGTGTGAACGTTTGGGCAGGAGTGATTGGGAATCAGGTAATTGGACCGCATTACCTGCCCGATAACCTCAATGGCGATAATTATTTAGAGTTCCTGCAAAATGATCTGTCCGAATTATTGGACGAGGTGCCCGTATTTAATGAAGATGTTCCCATAGTCTTTCAGAATGACGGCTGTCCCGCGCATTGGCGTTTGACTGTGAGGGAATATCTCGATAGAATGTTCCCCAATGCGTGGATTGGGCGCGATGGGCCTATTGCATGGCCGCCACGTTCCCCTGACCTAACTCCGTTAGACTTTTATGTCTGGGGACGTGCCAAAGAGCTGGTATACGCCACAGAGGTTCCAACGAGGGAGGTACTAGTCCAACGTATAGAAGCGGCCTTCAGTACTATTAAGGACGAAATACGGCTTCGCACAACAACTGTGGAAATACGAAAAAGATGTCGGGCCTGCATTCGCAACAGAGGTCAACAATTTGAGCAGGATTTACTAAACTGTAAAAATTGTGAAATAAATGTTAAAATGCAATTTTCTTTTTTATTTCAAATTAGACCTACGAAATTTTAAATAATTGCCTGCCTTATGAGTGTTATTAACGCAAAAACTTGTTTTTATTACACCTATTGAATATTAAATTGCGACTAAGTACAGAAAATTTGCAAATATGAGATGTTACTAATTAATTTTCATGGCATATTGCACACCATTAGAAAGGTGACAGTCCAGAGATGTTTTAAAAAAATTGGAAGAACTAGATCACTTTTAGTTTTTTTTTAATTGATATCGAAAGTTGACGTTCAAGTTTATTTTTTTTACTTAGAAAACTTTGCGGGGCTGTAAAAAAAAACTAGATGTTGCTGGCGAGTCATTTTGGTATCGGTAGAAGCGTACAACGTTACAAAATAAAGATAAAACAAAAAATTGAGCTAGACCTAACAATTTTTTTTGTATTAAAATTTTAATGTAGACTTTTATAAATATTCACCAAAAAAAAAAATTAAAATCAGTGTAAAAAATTAAGTTGGACCAAGATTTTTTTTATGGGGGCTGAAGAGGTAGCCAAAGACCCCTCCAATCACCCCATTCGATTTGGCACACGATGCACCAAACACCCTGTATAATGTTAGTTTTAAGAATTTCTAATTATCCAAATTCGGTCCACAAAGGAACGCGTTTATTTTATAAGAAACTTCGATCAATTTTCCACTATTTCACATATTATTTTTTATTGTTAATAATAATTCCGCAGTGGGTCCTTAAAGAAAATGATTGCAGTGATTGCTTTGCACATAATGGGTTTAAAAGGTCATCACCACCCATTATGTTTGTGTATTGTACAATCAACAAGTATGTTCTCCAAAATCTATAAAAGACCATAAAAGATCGGAACGAACGCGTGCTGCGTCTGGTTTTACCAGACAGTTCCATTGTTTGGCATACACTAATGGGCGACGACTGTCGTGGTAACTCGCAGCTCGACAGTGCACCCGAAGAGAGAAGTATGTTTACTATCAAAGATACGAACTTACTATAAAAATTTACTATAAAAATCCGCATGCCATCCCAATCTGCTGACTTATATCGGTATTTGTTTGCTCTTTTTGGCGTTATAACGCGGGACTATAAACTAATTCCACTCGCGTAGACCCGCGGGTGAAAGGCTATTTAGAAATAAATTAACAAATATCATCACTTATTTATTTGTAAATATTCATCATTTTTTTTCTTTTGTTGTCCATACAAATATTCAATATTCTCCTGTGCTGTAGCGTTATTTAAGCAGATTTGACAGTTAATGCTTCTTGCATCTGTAAAACGTGGTTCTGATGACACTGCCCTGTGTTGCTGAATACTAGAAATTAAAATATATTTATTCTTCACAAAGTTAATTGATAAGGTGACAAAAGCGGTTGCCGATTTCAATCATTAATATTTAATACAAAACCGTCTACGTGGCCTAACATAGTGTTACGAATCGGAGGTCGCGGGTTCGATCCGGTTTAGTACTCGATTTGGTTGGCTTCTCTTCTCGACTCGACCACCTTCTTATCTAAGTCTGCCACCAAGCAGCAATGTTAATCGATATTGTTGTGTTCCGGTTATCAAATATAATATAGCTAGTCCCTCAAATAAGATGGGGTTTACGGGAGAAAACCGTAACAAAATCCGTTGCGTAAATCTCAACAACTAATTGCACACACATACATAAGAATATCGGTAATAGAAAGCGACAATTTTATATAATAATAGCTATCAACCTGTTTAAAGCTTCGTTATATCCTAATTGCCATCCAAAACTCAGTCCTTGATCATAGCCTTTATCAAAACTTGATTGAAATATAGCACTTTGTCCGTCAGCAGCACCATCCATATAGCCGACCTGGAAATTATCAGCGCAATTAATGAATTGAGTACCTACCTATTACCTAGGTACCTATGCATGTTGTCTTCTCTTAGATATTTTCAGTGCGTCGTGATTATTTTACACACAATTTGTGCATCCACACTTTGATAATGATAATTGTATTTGTTAAACCTACCCGTGCAGAATTTTTTTCTAACTTTTAATGTAACTTATGCTTTGTCATAAATATGCGCCAGAAATGAAATCGTCCCTGCTTCGGAGTTGAATATTGATGAAATTTTTGTTGGAGTAACGTTTGGCAGGTTTAAATATATCTTTGTGTGCTCTTCACAAAAGAAAACTTTATTTGTGAATATTTTAAACCGGTGAGTTTTTTTACCGTAAGGAAAAAATAGGGCATATTAGCTAAGTTAAATAGAAGTTATTTAGTTTTTTTATTGATCGAGGAAGTTGAAACCATAACGAGGTAAGAGAAATTTGAACTGAAGAACCATGTCGTCAATTAAAAAAGAAATTCATACACTATACCGGGATGTTGATAAGTGTCTTGTATAATCTTTTTACCTATCCATAATTTTTTATTGCCGGAAATGTCTACGTATTTTTTTATTATAGAAAAATCAAAATGCAAAAAAAGTATCCAAACGAAACTAAACGCACTAAATATTGTCAAAACGTGATTCATATCGGAACAAATGCTAATAAAAAATATCAAACAAATATCTTTAATATTTCGACCGAAACAGTTGGTTGGGTTAAGTTCGATGTATTCGACAGAGCGTCCTAATTCCACGGGCTATTGCCTGTCCTACTCCCTAGGGTTTTTGTAAAGCTGGAGGCGGAGAGGGAGGAGAGCCCCCGCCCGCCGCGCCGCTACGCAAGGGCGGAGCCCGAAGCACTTCTCCCGCCATCTCTATGAAGGCTAACTTTGACTAAACGGGGGTACGGGTTGAGGGAGCCGGTCTCCCCCTCCCCCTGCAGTTAGCACGATACTAAACTTTTAGAAATACTACCACCCACCACTTTACAAACATAAAAAATATAAGTCGTCATCATCATATCAGCCCCAGGACATCCGCTGCTGAACATGGGCTTAATAACAAGTACCTACTATCTTACATAAAAAAAAGATCAATTACCTACCTTGCATACTGAATCGACTGCTCGGGCCCAGGTATTCGTAGAAATATTTTTAGAATACTCGGTCATTGTAGAAATAGATAGGTACCTATTCAAGACAGGGGCATGCGCCCCAAATAATAATAAATACTAAGACGAATTGATGTAGAGTATTAGTCACAATAAAATTTTTCTTTTGGTAAACAAACGTGTGCACTAGCACATGTGTTAGTGTTGCCAGGCCAAATTGAAAAGATTTTTGAAATTGCCCAAAAATTCAAATAAATGGATTTAAAATAAATGAAAAATTTATTACCTAAGCTTTGTTTGCGTATTTATTACTGACTTCATTATTGTTATTTTATCCATATTATTTCCACAGTATATGTATAGCAGATAGCCATCTGGCTACAAATTAAGTAGGTAGGTACCTAGGTAATGCTGAAAATTTAAGAAAAAGAATGTTTATTTGACAACAAAATGAAGACACACATTCTCCGCAAGCAGACAAAAATTTTAGCGTTACTATGTAACGCTAAAATGTAAAATTAGGAGAACAAAATAAATTATATAACACTTACAAAAACTTTGAATAGGTATCGCTTTCGAATCGAAACTAAGGCCCGTAATAAACCGTTCTCAAGATTGACATGGCTTCAAGTTGACGCTTGATAATCTGTTATTGGTATTGCAATGAAATCCGGAGATTTGCATAAAATTTAGAAGATTTAAAAATCTGTATATTGGTGTCGATTCGGATGTACACCAACTAAACTAAAACCAGTTTTAAAGTAGTACTGTCTCTTTCTCCCTGGAACAGTACGATGCGACGGCACCACTCCAAAACTGGTTTTAGTTTAGTTTAGTTGGTGTACACATCCGAATCGACACCATTAGCCAATAAAATCCGTATTTCTGTAGGCACACCCCGAAATTCTGTATATTTCCTGAATAATCTGTAGACCTGGCAACACTGTCTTGTGTCCCACAGAGTAATTACACAAACTAACCAAGCCCTGAAAATTATCTATTCCTTATCTTTTCTAGCAATTATTAGGGTTATGATTGTTATTTATGAATTATATCGTTGAACTCAGTAATTCCTGTAACATTTTTATTTCGTCTCGTCGTTTGCCGTGTTTTTTTTTTAGGGTTAATCCAGTATTAAAAAACAAGACTGGCTCAAAAGGTCACTATCCAGAGACAAAAACCCCTATTTTAAAAATAATTAAGCATTTTTTTTGGCGGGAACGCCGGAACGCGGCTTGTGGTGTTGAATTTTCGTTTTTATTTCTTATAATTCATGCCTTCTGAATTTTGATGCATTCAATTCAGCATTCTCAAGCTCAATAATGGCAGAATATTGTGCAGCAAAAGTGAGTGATGGTGTACAAGTGAAGGGAAGTGTAAAAGTACGTCACGAAGCTTCGGGTTCCATAAGTCTTTATAATTTGTGGTTCCCACAAGAAGCCGCTACGGCTAAAATCTTTTGTAAAGCGTTTTATTCTCTCCTCTCGAAGAAGGCAAAGGGATCTAAGCCTATACAGCCATGTCTTATTTTTTCAGTTTATAAGTCAGTCTCAGTCAAAACAAGTAATTCGTCGTATACTTGGCGTATACAGAGTCTAGTCACGATCAAGTCATTCTTCAGTAAAGTGGTAGAATGCCTTACAAAAGATTTTGGCGGCTTCTTGTGGGAACCCGAAAGCTCCATTACGCACTTAATTTACACTTCCCTTCACTTGTACACCAACACTAACTTTTACTGCACAGAATGCACAAATTATAAGAATTATAAAGAAAATTGCAACTTCACTCGCGTCAAAAGCCCTTTTGTATAGCATTCGGCCACTTTACTGAAGATAGGCTTGACAGTGAGCGTGACTAGACTGTATACGCCAAGTAGGTATACGACGAATGACTTGTTTTGACGACTGACTTCACTAAACTGGAGAAATAAGGTATGGCTGTATAGGCTGAGTTCCCTTTGCCTTCTCCGAAAGGAGTGAATTGAAACGAAAAAAAAAGGCTTTTTGGCGGGAACTCGGGGAGTGAAGTAACATTTTTCTTTATAATTCTTATAATTTGTGCATTCTAACTTTTGAAGCAGCAGAATATTGTGCAGCAAACGTTAGTGATGGTGTACAAGTGAAGGGAAGTGTAAATTAAAGTGCGTAACGGAGCTTTCGGGTTCCCACAAGAAGTCGCCAAAATCTTTTGTAAAGCATTCTGCCACTTTACTGAAGAATGACATGACCATGACTAGACTCTGTATACGCCAAGTATACGACGAATTACTTGTTTTGACTGAGACTGACTTACAAGCTGAAGAAATACGACATGGCTGTTATGGACTAGATCCCTTTGCCTTCTCCTAGAGGAGAGAATGAAACGAAAAAAAAAACGAAAAAAAAAAGTCCCTGTGTACGTACGGGGACGGCGAATACGATTTTATATTGGAGAAAAAAGCGCGGGAACCTCTGAAAGCAATAGGCGCCTTTTTTGAATTAATTTTAAATTAATTTCAATTTAAAGTTTTTCATCCCTATTTAACCCCATTTTCGTCATTATGGGCAAGAAAAAGAAGAAATTTAAGGATAAGGATGAAGATAATGAGTGGATTGATGATTCGTCTGATGATGCTGACCTCCCATCCCCATCGGACTCTGAAGAGAAGGATAAGTTTAAAGCTTATTTTGTTACTGATTACACGAGGAGATACCCAGAGGATTCAGCTCTTACTGATTTTATTGTTTTTATAGAATCTTCAGACGATTCTAAAGCAATTGGTACACGAGATATGATATCCCTTTCTAGCCATATGAAAAGGTTTAATAAGGGCATAAAGTATATGCAAACCATTAATAAATATAAAATCGGCGTTCATTTCGAAAAGCCCACTCTCGCGAACGCCTTCCTGAATAATCAAACGTTTTTAAAAGACTATCGCTTTAAGGCATCCATACCGGCAACTGGTACAGAGGTCACAGGAGTGCTAACTAATGTGCCTACAAATATTTCAAATATGAAGATTTTTACCTTAATCTCCAGTAATCGGAAAATTATATGTGTTCGCCGTATATTACGAAAAGTTAAAAATGAGGATAGCAATGACTTTATTATGCAACCCACAGGTACAGTCACCATCACCTTCGCATCGTCAGTTTTGCCAGACTTTGTAGACCTTCATGGTTGGCGGTAATTACTTTGACGCAGTATGTACCACCAGTTAAACAATGTTTCAAATGCCTCAGGTATGGACATATGGCTAAATTCTGTAAAAACTCACCGAAATGCTCGATTTGCTCTGAAAGTCATGGTTTTAAAGAATGCAATGTGCCTATAGAAAAAGCTGTCTGTTTTCATTGTAAAGGTAATCACATTAGTGTGTCTGCTAAATGCCCTATCAAGCAAAAGAAAATAAATGAGAATAGATCCCTTATTGAGAAAAAATCATTTGCTGGTCTTTTCAATGAAAAGACTTTTCCCGAATTAAGTAAGAATAAAACAAGCCCTACAGATCAATTCTTTTCTTTATTAAAAATAGACGAAATAATGGACTTTATGGTAAAATCTATAGTTAAAATTATTACAATGAATAAAACTTCAGATCAGTCAATTTCATCAAAGTTTATAAAAGATGTTCTCATGGACACTATTAAAAAATAACATCAATAATTTCAATGGATCAGTTGAAAATTATGCAATGGAACGCTCAGAGCTTAATAAATAATCGTCATCTATTTACACAGTTTTTATATGAGAATGAAATACACATAGCCCTTGTATGTGAAACGTGGTTACGCCCGCATCACACTTTCAATATTAAAGGTTTTAATTTAGTTAGATTAGATTCTGGTAATAGTCATAATGGTGTAGCTATATTATTACGCAATAATTTATCTTTTCGTAAAATTGATACCTTTTATGACGATTCATTACAAAATATTGCAATACAGCTCACATATAATTCAAAACAAGTAACATTTGTAAGCTTTTATAGTCCCACTAATTGTAATCCACAATTTTCTAAATCTAAACTCGATAACTTAATTAATAGTCTTCCTGAACCAGTAGTTGTATGTGGTGATTTTAATGCTCAACATACTGTATGGGGTTGCTCATCCTCAAATGCAAGAGGTGCTGACATTCTTAAGAGCATTGATGACAACAATCTTGTTCTCCTTAATGATGGTCAGATGACTACAGTTGGCTCTAGTACTTGGAGACAAAATGCTCTGGATCTGACTTTGGTGTCACCTGCACTTGCGCTTATTTCACAGTGGGAAGTGCATGATGATAGTCTGGGTAGTTATCATTTTCCTGTAATAACAAAATTTGCGTTTAATAATATTGCTCCTCAGATATTTAAACAGAGTAAGGCAACTCGTCCAAATTTTTCTCAGATAGATTGGTTTCAGTATAGTAAGCAGATTGATATGCTTCTAGAAGATTTTGAATACAATGAGTTCAATCCTTTGGATGCTTATAATAAATTGGTTATTCTTATTAATTTGGCTGTTCAGAATTCTCTACCTTTTAAAAAAAAATCTGGCACGCAGAGTAAACAAAACAGTTCCAAACATAGAAAATTGCAACTACCATGGTGGAATCAAAAATGTTCTATGGCAGTGGAAAACTGTAAAAAAGCTTATTTAGTATTCAAAGCTGATCCCTCACTGAGTAATTATATCGAATTTAAGAGAGTTCAGGCCTTAAAGAAATTAACTATAAAATTAGAAAGGCAATTGAGTTGGGCCAAATTGTGTGAGTCATTTAATAGAACAACTCCATTATCAAGAATATGGACCTACATGAAAAAATTTAATAAATCATATATTAAAAATGACACATGTGATAATACTGGATGGGCTGATATTTTTTTGGAAAAATTCACACCAGACGCTGTTGAGAAGCCTTTAATCACTAACAGTAATCCTCCACTTCCATGTAACATCTATCTCACTAAGCCCTTCACTCTAGTTGAGTTTAATTCGGCCATATCTTCTAGAAAAGACACATCCTGTGGTTTGGATGGTTTGCCTTACAAAATTATAAAAACCATGAATGCTAAATGTAAAGCAATAATTCTTAATATTTATAATTCTCTATGGAACCGTTCATTAATACCAGAAGACTGGAAGGTAGACTGCTTAGTTCCTATTTTGAAACCTGGGAAGAAATTGCATGAGGTTGATTCATATCGACCTATTGCCCTTACATCTTGTATGGGAAAGATTTTTGAACAACTGATAAAACAAAGATTAGAGTTTTACATTGAGAGTAATAACCTCTTACCTTCAAATCAATTCGGTTTTCGGCGCGGTAGGTCCTCTAGGGAAAGCATATCACACTTGTATCTTGATATTTTCAATGCCATCAAAAGCAATAAAGTGATGATCAGTGTTTTCTTCGATATAGTAGGAGCCTTTAATAATGTTAATCATCACATTCTCGCCCAAGAGTTGCAATCTTTGGGTATTCCTGAAAAAATAATAAGATGGTCCTTTAACTTCTTGCATGGCAGAAATGTTTATGTTATATTGAGTAATGACAGTCAGTTGATTGGTCCTAGATTGTCTCATAATGGTGTATGCCAGGGAGGTATCTTAAGCCCTTTAATCTTTATATTGTACATACACAAACTTAATAATATTTTAGGTTCCGGGGTATTAAATCTGCAGTTTGCAGATGATCTTGTAGTCTATGCTTCAGGTTCAAATGTAAATAACTTGGTTCAGTCTATTAATCAATCACTTATCAAACTTCAGAAATACTTCACTTATCTAGGGTTAAGCATTAGTGCTGACAAGAGCAAGGTTGTGGTATTCAACAGAATACGTTCTTTTAATGTAAAAATTTTCTATAATAATAATTTATTACCTGTTGAAAATTCAGCTAAATTTTTAGGCATAATTTTTACAAATAATTTGTCATGGACTAGATATGCGAGTTCTATTGCAGATCGCGCTTCCAAAGCTACTAACATCTTGAAGTCCCTGACTAGCACTTGCTGGGGTGCTGATCCAAAGATATTATTGATGTTATTTAAGGCATTAGTTAGAAGTCATTTTGAATATGGGTTTTTCTGTTTTGCATCAAATAAAAAAATTGTTTGCAAGTTCAATGTTATTCAGAATAACAATTTAAGGCTTATAACTGGTGCTATGAGAACAACTCCTATAGTTTCCTTACAGGCTGAGTGCAATGTTTTGCCATTATCCATTAGATTCAAATATTTAAAATCCCGTTTTCTTCTGAAACTGTTTTCACTCTCTAATCATCCACTTCTCAAGAAAATAAAATATTATTTTAATACTTTCTCTCCCATAAGGGATTCAGATCCATACATTCTGCAGAATTTAAATGAAATGTTGCAACTGGATGATCTTTACAATATCCATAAAAGTTCTAACACCTGGCACTGTTATCACGGCAATTATGAGAGCAAATTTAGCTGTATGAATATAATAATTAATAAAGAGCTTAAACGTAAAGAAGAGGTCTATCAACAAATATCTGAATTTTCTGGATTTCGCTGTGTATATACAGATGGTTCTAAGAAAGATAACAGAGTATCTTGTGCTTTTTACATTCCTGAACTAAAAGTTGGTCATGGTGTCAGACTTCCAGATGTATTGAGCATATACACTGCAGAATGTTTCGCTGTCGTGGTAGCACTTCAATATATTTCCGAACATTCATCTGCTGCGTCGAACTGGCTTTTGATTACCGACTGCATGAGTTTACTTAGCTCCTTACAAACCAAAACATTGGACTCAGGCACAAATTATCTAATCTATGAAATCAAGAATTTGTGGTGGAAACTTCAGACAAGTAACATCAATGTGATTTTCATGTGGACTCCGGCTCACATAGGAGTAAATGGAAATGAGCACGTGGACTTTCTAGCCAAAGCGATAGTTGACAGTGACAGCTCGACTACGTCACAGAATGTGGCTATACCTTATTCGGATATTCTACCTGTCATAAAGCATAGAATAACTGAAAACTGGACAAGGGAGTGGGCTGAAGTATTGGAAGGTGGTAAAGGCTTGTGGTATGCCTCGATTAACACAGAAGTAAATACGCCATGGTTTGCCCGTTCATGCAGTTACTTACATCGAAAATTCTACACTGTAATATGTCGTCTCAGATTTGGTCATTGCAGGTTAAACTCTCACTTAGCCAGAATGAGAATGGTTTCGTCACCTCTATGTAATTTCTGCTCGCAAGATGATCAAACTCTAGATCACATCTTTTACACATGCCCCTCTTTTGGCATTGAAAGACTCTTGTTAATTGATGAATTAATTAAAATCTATA
Source organism: Oegoconia quadripuncta (assembly GCA_949316235.1). Lineage (NCBI taxonomy): Eukaryota > Metazoa > Arthropoda > Insecta > Lepidoptera > Autostichidae > Oegoconia > Oegoconia quadripuncta. The sequence continues at coordinate 7,800,963 of OX438759.1, forward strand.
AAGGCCCTGAAAATGTCCCGCGCGCAATTCAAGAAACCCTCAAGAATCCCGAAACCTATATTCCATTGTTCAAGTATATCACCCAGTGTAATATCAAACTATAAACACCCAAGGACAAGACGAACTAGAAAAAGGATAGGAAAAGAAAAATACAAGGATTATGACAAAATTTATGGACTTTTTGACAAATAATAAAAAAGTAACAGAAGACTAGGCTTTGGCCTGAATATCGTGATATACGACAGACATGGTGTAATGCCTATATATAAATAAGACTTGGCTCAGGCCTCTAAAAACCATAATACCAATGAAGACAAATACGAAAGACAAGGCTGTATGGTCTTTTGATCTTTGCCTGCCAATAAGTGGCGAATTTAACAACAACAACAACAACGATTTTATATTGATTTTACACATGCATACGTACATAGGTACTCTGAATATTATTTGACGTAGGAAATTTTGTCCGGCCGGTGTTAATATATAAAATCGCCTATAAAATTGTGATATACTGGTTCAGTCGTTCGTTAATAAACACAATGACGGAACCAATAAAACCTATGAAGTTGGAGATTTACAACTCTATTGTGGACGATTTCAATAAACTCACATCTTTTAGCCGTAAAGCAGAAAATGAATTACGTAAAAAATACAAAAAGTTAGTAATAAAAATCACTCACGCTTACATATATTTTGCATCATTTGCTTGTTAAATAATTATTACTTTTTACAGCATACCATCAGGTACTGTAGGCAGCATTATATCATTGCTTGTGCAAAGATCTATGAAACAGAGTTACAGAAAATCTCCATCAATATCAAGCAAATACTATGAATTGTATGAAACTGTAATGAGTGCCAGTAATGAAAATGTCATTATACAGTAAGTATGAATTAAATCATTGTTGTGATTCTCTTTTCCCATTACTATAAATTTAATTCTTGTGCCTTAGTTAATTTCAAGGACTTACAAACTCGCCCCGAAGGCTACGCTGTGACTGAAAGGGGTGCAAAAAATTCAGCCTTTTTGCCTCACTACCCTTTTGACAACACCTTAACCCAAAGTGTATCCCATTGAACTTGGACAGTTGAGGAGAGTTTCTTTGGTTGCCTCTGTAGGCACGCCTGTTGATACAAATTTATTGCTACAGTTGTGAGATGTTGCAATTCCATCATACCTACATGTACTAAATCCATAACCTTTGCCCAACCACATATGAACAAAGCATACTATTGGAATGTCTTTTTATTGGAGCTTTAAATACCATATTGGGCAGGCAGGTTGGTGACTGCAGTTTGTTAGGAGCCTCTCACTTATGACACTGTTGACCCATCAATGTTCTATGATGTTGTGACTAATAAATCCCTTAGATAGATCTGTATGAATACAGAATGTTTCTCAGCTGTAGGAGTAGATATTTTTGTGTAAATGATGTTTTAAAATTTTTGCCCAAGAACAAATCATGGCTGAGTAACAATCTATAATATGAGCCATGTTTCATTTTACATCACCCACAGGAAGGCTACACAGTGACCAAGATATGGATTCATTTTTTATGCCAGAAGAATCCTCGTGGTTCTGTAATATTAACTTATGTCTAATTCAATTTTTTTTTCAGATTGGCTGATAGTCAAGGAATCAGCCCAGCACTATTTGCGAGATCATTATTGCAGAATGTCTATTCTGATAATAACACAATGGCAAAGAAACTTATTAAGGACACCACCCTTATCGATGACAAAGACTTAGCTTATCAAGTGTTTTTGGTAAGAGTTCATCATCATATTATATTACTTTATCCACATTTTGTTATGAAAACATCAGATCTGGTAGTTATAATTTTTTGCTGAGTTGTTAATGGTGTTGGCTCATTGAATAATTCAGTTTTTAAACTCGAGCGCTGAACACAACTATGTAATAATTTTTTTTTACTATATATTAATAGATGAGCAGCAGATACTGATGTGCCTAGCCCCGAGCTGGTGTACCTATTATTAAAAGAAATTTAACATTCTTTTGAAAACCACCAAGCCTGTGGAGGTGGCATCAAACCTCTCTTTAGAGGTTGAAAATTTGGCGGCTCGAGGTCAAAACGGCGAGCATGGAGTATTCATTAGGTTAACATTTTAGAATTTTGCAAAAAATAAAACAACCGGATCTGACGCAAGGCTCTCATCTCAGACAAGTTTACTGGACCGACTTTTCCAAAATCGATTGTTCAATTTCAGAAGTAGATATTTCAAAATTACTTCTAGGACGATCCCATACATACCTACAATGCTTATAGCTACTACTATGGATGTAAAGCGGTAAAATTATCCCCGGTAAAATACGATAAAAAACGATATCTTACGTAAAATATATATTTTACGGTAAAATATGGTAATATTCGGTAAAAAACATATGACTTTATTTGCATTGATTTTTGGTGGCGTGGGTGGTAAATATATTACAAAATTCCCGCAAAAACCTGCCTATACGAGGCGTGCAAATATTGAAGGCTTATTATAAATTTAAAATTTCCACTATTTTACGTTGCTAAGCACAGTGAATTCTAAATTATACCCATCATAATTAATAATATTAAATACTAATGAGTTCGTCAAAAAACAGCATTAATTATAATTAATTAATTATAATATACCTATAACAGTATATTATACTACTACTACTTACTAAATACCCTGGTAAAATACGGGTATTTTACGGTCATTTATTGTAATGAACATGTAACGCTGTGAAGTTTGCTAAATAAATAAAATAAATAAATTTATACCGGATGAGTTTTTTACCGTAAGAAAAAAAAGGGCATAGTAGGTAAGTGAAATAGAAGGTAATTGGCATAGTTAGTTTAATTTTTTTTAAAACCCTCGTCGAATAATGCGTTAATTGTATCATTTGAAGGTCGCGTTTGTGGCTGCAAAATTAAATCATTAAATTAAATACTTAAGTAAAGAAAACTTGGAGAAAATATGAGTTCCAAATAAATTTCACATGATACGAACCCTACGAATCCCGCCAGTCGTATATCAATCGCTATCTGGCGCGAGCGTAGATGATGGTTTAAAAAAAAAAAACTACCTCTATAACTTTTATTTCACTAACCTAATATGCCCCTTTTTTTGCGGTAAAAACTCATCAGGTATAAATGACCGTAAAATACCCGTATTTTACCAGGGTTTTTAATAGCTACTAAGCAGTAACCCAAACCCAAGAGTTTGAGGATTTTTTTACGATTAACTGGATACGCGTTTGACCACAATCTCACCTGATGGAAAGTGACGATGTGGCCGACAATGAAGCACGCGATCTCAGTAGATGCCTATTCACCCTGCTCTTGAAGATCTCAAGCTTGTAAGATTCAGGAAAGACTGATGCTGGAAGGGAGTTCCATGCCTTGGCTGTTCGTATTATGAATGAATTGGTTTACCTACTGAAATCTGTGTTATTAACCCTTTGCCAGACAGTGAACCAGACAAAATAGAAGTTTTACCTATTATTACAAGGTCTACAGGCGTTTAGTATCCGCGAAACATTGCGTCGCGGTTATACAAGTCCATAATAAATTGTGACTAGGTGATTCACTACATAGAGGCGATAAAAAAAAATATTGACCTTGTTTGAATATTATGTCATTAATACGTAAAACGCGACTACGTATACGTAGAATACGTCTGTCTAAATAATGATAACTTGCATTTATTTCAGGGTATTATAAATGACAATCAGTATGGACCATATGCAGATATTATAAAACAGTGAGTACCTACCCAACCCAATTAGGCAAAAGATATAATGACTGTTGAAATAATGTCGCGACCGCACGTCAAGCGTAATATTGCTAGTAAAAGCTGAGTTTCTAAGATTTTTTGAGAACTACGCCAAAGATTTGCCGTTTATCAATTCGATAGCTAAATTTGGTAACACGTAAGCCCTCTAGAAGTAATGCTAAGCTAAGGGGATAAACGTTTAATAGACATATCGAGTTACCATCATTTACTTCTAGGGCGCTTACTTGGTATCAAATTTAGATCGAACGAAAGCAACCTAAATGGCAAATTATTAGATTAGAAATGCCTGAGACCTATACAGCGCCCCTAGCGTATACTAAATAAGACGTTTACGCTTACTTAAAACGAATACAAACTTCCAAAAAAAATTACAAGATGCTCTTATTTCTTCTGAAGCCCCAATCGGTGCAGTGATTAAAAAAAATACAAACAGCCGAATATACAGAGTGGAAAGTTTCAATGGGGCAGCCAAGGGAGGTACCTTAATCATTGCAGCTACAAGAAATTGGTCTTAGGAGACTATCCATAATTTTTCAAAAAAATTTCATTCCCATTCACAGATTTTCAAAAATATGTACGGTTAGCAAGAAAATTACCATTTCTCACAAAAAATTTTTTTGATGCTAATCGATCCTGTTTCGTATGCTGATCAAAAAGTTCCATGGGACCAACTGAAGTTTCAGTACTAGAAAAGTTAGAAATCAAAAAAAACTTTTCCCATACATATGCAGCCAATTAATTTTATTTCACTTGGAACTTACGTAACCTCGACAGTTTTCTGAAAAAAGATTTACTTACCTACCTAGTTCAAATTCAAATAAGCTTTAAATTTCGAACTTTGTTTTCTTTTTATAATGCGTACTTTCTTTTGTTGCTTTAGGTTAACACAAAAGTTTAAGGTTATTACAAACCTTATAAGAAACTTAGCCCAAGGTGGTTCTTTTAAGAAGAAATCTGTACGTCAACCATTTGTTTTAGACGAAAATTTGGAAATTTCCATTTTAACATTAGTCGAAGCGTTTCCCGAAACATCTTCAAGAGTCGTCGCTAAAGAAGTTGATGTCTCGCATACCCTGGTACTGAAAGTATGGAAGAAATATGGATATAAATGTTTTCGACATGGGCGACTAGTTCAAGCTTTACATACAGGGGATGCCGCTCGTAGACTAGCTTTCTGCAGATGGTTAAATGGGAAAATAAGTAGAGATATGCAATTCCTTGATTACATATTATGGTCTGATGAAACGAATTTTTCAAACAACGGTACGTACAACTGGCGAAATAATCATTATTGGAGCCAAGAAAATCCTCTCAGACTTTGGGAAACCCATAATCAAATTCGATTTTCTTTTAATTGTTGGTGTGGTTTAAAGGGAAACGAAGTAGTAATGGTGGAATTTTATGAGGGTAACTTAAATTTCGACACTTACAACAACGTAATATTAGAAAATGTATCAAACATTATTAATAATCTACCATTATCAGAATCACGAAGTTTATTTTCAACAAGATGGTGCTCCTGCACACAACAGCCGAAACACTCGTTGTTCTTTGAATAGACAATTTGGTGAGCAGTGGATTGGGACTCATGGCCCTGTTTCTTGGCCAGCGCGTAGTCCGGACTTAACGCCGCTTGATTTCTTCCTGTGGGGCTATTTAAAAAATGAAATTTATAAAAAGAAATATGACAGTGTCGAAGAATTAAAAAACTCGCTCTGTACAATTTTGTATGGAATTCATCCAAATAAATTATTGGCCGCCACGCGGTCAGTACGAAAACGAATACATTTATGCATTAATCAAAATGGTGAACATTTTGAGCACCTTATATCATAAAGTTATTAATAAAAATAATTATTATTTTTCAAATAATTTTATTGTTTGATTGCATATGCATCTTCTTAATCATTTTTGTAGCTACAACAAAAAGTTACCTCTTGTTATGGCCTGACAAAAAAATCTAAGTACTTTAAATGTATGAAAAAAGTTTTTTTTTGATTTCTGACTTTTCTAGTACTGAAACCTCAGTTGGTCCCATAGAACTTTTTGATCAGCATACGGAACAGGATCGATTAGTATGAAAAATTTTTTTTGTGAAAAATGGTAATTTTCTTGCTAACCGTACATTTTTTTGAAAATCTGTGAATGGGAATGAAATTTTTTTGAAAAATTATGGATAGTCTCCTAAGACCAATTTCTTGTAGCTGCAACGATTAAGGTACCTCCCTTGGCTGCCCCATTGAAACTTTCCACCCTGTAGAACCTCATTTTTTAATGGTTTATCCTTTGATCTCCAATAACAATGCTTCATTCGATTCCAATTTATTAAAACATGTCCCTCATTATTTTTGCACTAATAGGTTTCGTTGCTATATGCCTAACCAAATCCACTATTTCAGATCTATTGGCTTGGAATATGAATTACGATTAGAGCGAGAGCTGCAACTGATGAATATCACATTTTCGGATGAAAACATACTCCGCTCACGAGGATATGACAAAACACCTGATTTCAAACTGGATATTCCCATAGCTGTGGACGGGTTTATTGTCAACTGGATTGAAAGCAAAGCTCTTTTTGGTGATGAAGAAAATCATTCTGGATATTTGAAAGAGCAGCTCATGTGTTACTGGAATCGATTTGGGCCAGGTCTAGTCATTTATTGGTTCGGATATTTAGAAACTTTAGAAGCTACTCCAGAAGTCAATAACATGTTCCTTTTACGTAGTAGTTTTCCAGCTAAAGAAAGTATTACTCAATATAAGTTTGACCTGTAATAGTAAATTTATTCCTACCAAAAATGTAGTTATTATTTGTAGACTTTTCTGTTAAAATTATTAGAAGCAGGGCAGACACAAGAAAAGTAGAAAATTATTAGTATTAGAATTATTTATAAATAGTAATTATTAGGTACGAAAAAGACAATATGATTTGGACCTTTATTTCATTCAGTCCTACCAGTAGTTCTATAGTCGATGTGTGTATATTACCGGGACAGGAATACTAATTAATAATATATAAAGTTTATTTATAACACTCTATTGTATTCTATAGCTATGGAAAGAGATTCTCTTAGAGACCCCGGTTGTCAGAGATAAGATAGCCAGTCTCCCAAATGAGATGGGGGTTTCCGGGTCAGTACGCTACCTTCGGCCTCATCTTAACATCAGGTGTGATTAGGTCAAGTGCTAACCCGGTGTGCATTAAAAGAAAAAAAAAACAGGATCTGAAATTAAATAATTCGGCAGATAACAAAAATACCTATGCGACATAGCTCGGACTATTAGTAGTGGACTGACATAGGCAGATGAATGACTGTATTCATTGTCATCACCGATATCGTCCAATTCAGAAACCATTGTATTATACAATTGTATACGAGTGAAACAGGAAAAGTAGGTTTGCACTTCCAATGTCACTTTAATGTATCTATGACAATTTATATTACATGTGTACAATTTGTATAGATGTTATAGAAATCGTCATGGATACCCAAAAAATGTATTGGAAGTGTAAAGTTTGATTTTGTTTCGTTTGTATTAATGTGAAATCAATGTATAGCTAGTTTTGATACAGTCAGTTGTATAGTTAGGTAATTTAGAACAAATAGTCGTACACTTGTTTCTTGAATGGCAGTAGCTAAGATATTTTAGAAAACGTATATATATTATTGCTCGTGACTACAAGTGATGGGAAGTGTAAATAGTGCGTAACGAAGGTTTAGGGTCCCCACAAGAAGCATTCTGCCACTTTACTGAAGAATGACTTGACAGTAACTAGACTCTGATAGTATACGACGAATAACTTGTTTTGACTGAGAAACTCACTTCATAAGCACTAAACTGAAGAAATAAGACATGGCTATATGGGCTTAGATTCCTTTGCTTTCCCCGAGAGGAGTGAATTTAAAAAAAGGTGATGTGTCAAAATCAATCAAAAAAAAAAGTTTTTATTCTGTGGTTTTGTTAATTGTGTATTTGTTGGCTTTTTGGCGGGAACTCGGCGAGTGAAGTAGCATTTTTCTTTATAATTCTTATAATTTGTGCATTCTAACTTTTGAAGCTTAATAATGGCAGAATATTGTGCAGCAAACGTTATTTTTTTTTTTTAATAATGTTCGCCCTTTGATAGGCAGGCCAAGGAGCATAGCCATACAGCCTGCAGCAAACGTTAGTGATGGTGTACAAGTGAAGGGAAGTGTAAATTAAAGTGCGTAACGGAGCTTTCGGGTTCCCACAAGAAGCCGCCAAAATCTTTTGTAAAGCATTCTGCCACTTTACTGAAGAATGACTTGACCGTGACTAGACTCCGTATACGCCAAGTATACGACGAATTACTTGTTTTGACTGAGACTGACTTACAAACTGAAGAAATAAGAGAAATAAGACATGGCTGTTATGGGCTAGATCCCTTTGCCTTCTCCTAAAGGAGAGAATGAAACCAAAAAAAAAAAAAAAAAAATCAAAAAAAATTACTGACTGATGAAACCTTTTTTAGTCGTTTGTTGGAGAATAAACAAAAAAACAGGTGGTCAGATGGTACTTAGGTCATCAAAGAGTGTAGTAACTGTATAGGTAATTTACTATATTCTTTGACCTTACTTTATGCATAATCACTGCAGTGCAAATGTATTACGTTTAATTTACCAGTTTTACTTTTATAAATACTGACCTCAAGCAGCAAAAAGTCTTTAGTACAGACGAATCTCCCTAAAAGTATTATATGGACCGTATGGACCGAACCACGCTAGCACCATCTATTAGAAAGTATTCATACAATATCAACACTCAAACCAAATCCATATTAAAATGTCACATTTAAATGAGTAAAGGAGGCCCTACACGGTAATGCGGCATGTCATGCGTTACGTGGTGTCATGCATGCATGACCGTTTAAGTGTATTGATTGATGTGAATGACATGCAAACTACGTGCTGGCAATGATTGATAAATTTTTATATTTTTCATCCTGCAAACTATGATTGACATGCACGCATGATCGTATAGATCGGGGCATGTCATGCAACAGCTAGTCTGTTTACATCGCGGCCGAATAATCACCTACCTTCCCCTTAATGTTCCTTATCTGTGACCTATTCTAGATCACAGAGAAAGAAAAAACTAGCGTTTTATCTAGGCGGCGTCAACGATGGACAGCGCCTCGACTGTTTTGACCACCGTCTAGTTTTCTTTTGTTTCTTTTTTTTATGAAGTGAACTAATAGTAATTATAAGAAAGAATAAATCTGCATCTGACAATTCCACACAATATTCCATATTAACGGGAAGTAGCGAGCGACGCTGTTTACTGAACACTGTACAGGCTGGACTGGCTTAAAAATGAATGATTGGATTTTTTAGGTCCACCATGCAGCATGACAATTCACGTAAACGCATGTCATGCCGCATTACCGTGTAGGGGCACCTTAAGAAACGTCAGCTCTGCTAATTGATTTAGACATTATCTGAGTAATCTGTGTAATTGATATCGTGGTCTAGTGGCAAGCGACACGAGTGCTTAGGTAACGTCTTTCGAAAAGACACGGTTTTCGAATCCGGCTAAGACAATTTTTATTCGATTTTTTTTCTATTTGGAATTTATTTTTTCTTTTTATAAAGAAAAATAAAACGTAAACACTTCATTAAAATAATAAAAAGGTAAGGAAAATAAGAAAAGTAAATTTTTTTGGAGATAACACTTTAGCCCATGTGATACTTTTAGGATGATTGGTTTGTACATATAGAACATAAAATATTGCCAAAGCAGCTTTTGCAGTCTTCTAACGTCAATGCGGAGCTGTATCTAAGCCCTAACCTCAGATTAAAGGAATATAAGCAAACAAGACCAGAAATCCATTCTTAACGAAATTACAATATACAGGAATTGTACAAGGAAGTTTTGGTAACAATGACTGCAAATAAATCCGAAGATGCCATAAAAGAGAAAATATTGAATCTTGCAAAGAAAACACCTAAAGGCATAACTGATAAAGATATTACCGCAATTATACCTGAATTGTCCTCGGCAGAGCTTGTTGCAATGATAAATAAGCTTTTGCAGCAAGGTTTCTTTGATATATACAATCAAGGTGGTTCCCTGTTATATAGGTTTGTTTTCCAAAATGTTTAATATTGCCAGCCCTTTAAAACGCGAGGACTTCCTTACTATTAGTAATTGGGTAACATATTATGTTTGAGAGCTTTTATATATTTTGCTGATCCCATATGCTTATTTGAACCTTGTGAATGTCCATTTACATACTTCAATTTGGATGAATCATCTGACAGTTTCATCTGTAATCAATGCTCCATTAGTTTTATAATATGAACTAATCATGCTACAATTTATATAAACAGATTAAAGGCACAATCCAGTAAACAAGCTGTAAAAGGGGCTGATAATGAAGAAAAAGTTGTTTATAATTTAATTGAAGAAGCTGGTAACAAAGGAATATGGATTCGAGATATTAGAGTACATTCTAATCTAGCTAACACGCAGCTAACCAAAGTATTGAAAAATTTAGAAAGCAAGAAACTTATTAAGGCTGTTAAATGTGTGAATGTAAGTTAATTGTTTAGAAATACATCCACAGTTCACCTTTTGAAATATACACTTGACAGCAGTGAGCCCATAGTCATTGAAACATGCAAGTCAATTTTTTTGGTGGACAGTCCCTTAGTTCCATTTTATTATTGTTAACTACTTGTTCAACAGTGGATTAAAGACATACCAAAATGATAATAACTTACATTTTAATTAATTGTTCCTATCCTTTTATTCAGGCATCTAAGAAAAAAGTTTATATGCTGTACAACCTAGAACCAGATCGGTCAATATCAGGAGGGGCCTGGTACCAGGATCAGGACTTTGAATCTGAGTTTGTGGATATACTTAATCGTCAGTGTCTTAGGTTTCTTCAGCAAAGAGCTGATAAGATGACAAATAATCCAAGAGGTCCAATTATAGGAAGAACACAATCATATGCTACTGCTGCCGAAGTACAGAAGTATATCACAGATTTAGGAATTAGTAATGTGAGTATAGCAAAGTTTTTGGAATTTATATGAAGGCTTTATTAAACAGGAGCAATGCCAGACAAACACAGAATATGTATGTAGCTAAGCTGTTCCGTTATCTTATATGACAGTGAAGGTTTCTGGGAGCACCTAGGCTAGGATACAGAAACCAGAATTTTACATTGCATGACAGCTAACAGTGCTATACCACAGAATCAGTAAATTAATAAACATAATGCAAATAAAATACATAGATGTATACGTAGTATTCCTAATATGTATGTATACATAGAAAACAAACATGTCATGTATGTTTTGTTTATAACTTATTTAATTCTATGTACAATATGACATAAAAAAGACAAACATATCAAAATGTATATTAGATGCCAATAGGCCATAGTCTTGTTTGAAAATTCAATAGGTCCGACTTCATTATTCTCATTCACAGAGACAAACATTTGCACTCACTATGGCAATTTTATCTTTTCAGGTTAAATTAGAGGTGGAAGATGTGATAACAATCCTTAACACATTGGTATATGATGGAAAGGCAGAGAGCAGTGTATATCCCGATGGAAGCAAAGTATATCGGACCATTGAGTCTCTGATACCTCCACCAGGTTTGGTTGAAGTACCATGTGGTATCTGTCCTCTGATACACAAGTGTTGCTCAACTGGATTGATAACACCACAGGATTGTACTTATATGAATGAGTGGTTAGATATATAAGATCCCCATTATGACTAATAAATTATTTACAACAATTATTCCATTCTTTGGTCTAGCTTTGCGTGCATTCGTAATGAATGACTTATTTCTTCCATGTTGGATTTATTTTATCTGCTATTGAACCAATATATTCTTCTTAACTTCTTGGGTAAACTTTGCTGTTGCCTAAAATAAACAAGTTAAACTTGAACATAAAATATTTATTTACAAACTTACCTATCATCAACAATGCATAAATACAACTTTACATTAATTACATTTTGTAAGTGGGTCTAACTTTCGTGATTTATTTATGTAATCTTCTACTCTAGGAAAAAAAAGCGTGCCGTGAATAGACTAAACCTAATGTTCCATTTTAATACAGAAGTTATAACTATACAGGATGGAATCAATAAGTGTTCAGGCGATTATATTTCCTTATTATATGACGACTACTCTCTAAACTCTTTAAACTGAATATCATGAGTAAAATAACAATAAAAACTTTTTAAGAAAGAAACTACTTTGACGTAAACTCCCATACATTTCTGGGGCACAGCCCATCAAGTTGCACTTTAAAAATTTAATACTAATAGGTCATATTCGTAGTCTATTTGACGTTTAATTCTTAAAAGTTTTTGTCATTAACTTTAGTATTCATGTGGAGTCGAAAATTATGAAATGTATGTATGAGAGAGTTTAGTCAAAATATTGCATTTCTTTTTCAATATGTTCAGTTTAGTATTCCATAAAGGAACACCACAAACTAGGCCACAAGTCCTGTATCCCACATATGGGACCCCAAAACAATAAAAACATACATACAATGACATAGTAAACAATAAAAAATAAAATAGTATCAACAGAGACTGTGATGTGTTATATGTGGGTATATATTAGGTCGGTGCGAATAAATGGAATAATTAAAACATTTTTGTATGGGGAGAGTGACATGTTAAAAAATCTGACTTGATAACTTGTGTATGTCATTTTACTCACTAGTTAACACAGTTTCGATATCAGTTTTTGATTTAACATCTTTCCATACTGCATATTTAACTTTAGTTTTCATGACAACTCTCTACCTTGTTCTTAACATTGTATCCTTACAAAAAAATATGCATATTCAGAGGCATATGCTTTCTCTGATTCGATTTTGACAGTTAAACTTCATACCTGTATAAACAAAAAAACTTCAAAAACAATTTGTTTAGCGACTTAAATAAATAAAGTAAATACATATATAATTATATCAAATGTAGAATTCGTTCTACACACTACGTAATCAATCATCATAACAATCCAATACACAATTTATACATATGACTTAATTTAAAATAAGCTTCTAAAATTATTTTCTATATTGTACAATGCTTCTGAGAGGTATGCACGTTCACGTTTAGTTACCGGTTTCTCTTCTGTAGATTTTGTATTTTCTGGGATATGACCACTAGGGAAGAATGAACTAAAAACATCCATCTCTATGTAATTGAGACTTTGTAGGATTATTCCTTTGTTAGGGTATGGAGTAGGTGTTGAGGAGGGAACATCATAATGTGTAACCACATAGTTCATATTTTGTGGAGGTGGTGTTGTTTCTGGAGGTGATGGTGGGGGTGGCATTGGGGGCTCCTTGATGTTTGGTGGTGGCACGGTCGGTTTTTTACCACCTGAAAATTAAATAACAGATATTTACATCAATTATCTAGTCACAAACTTGGCAACTCCTGTAAATGGGGTGGTCAGGCATATTTCAAACAAGTGTTTAGGTGTTCCAAACATACTACTTGAAACAAAATCCGTGTTACGCCTTTCGAAATGTAATATATAGATATGCACATGTGACAGGGGGTGAGTTTATCATGTCCGTCAGCATGGCTGGTCACTATTTAGTATTTAACATAGAAATATGTCTAGAAAGTTGCTACCTACTTGCTGCTTTTTGCTATCAATCGGTAGATAACTGCTACCTACGCATTAGGAAGGTTACTACTTTTAAGGTGACCAGCCATTCTGACGTCAGTATGGCTAGTCACTTATCCGGGGAATACAAACTTCGCACATAAATTGCTTTTTTTAATGAAGCAATCTAAAAGAAAGTTAAAAAGAAATTGGATTTACGTGCGCAGTTTGTGTTATATTGTTAGATCAGCCATCCTGACGCCTGAATGACTGGTCACCTTAAAAAGTAGTTTAACTGTCAAAATGCGTAGGAAGCAATTATCTGACGATTGGTAGCAAATAGTAGCAAATGGGTAGCAACTCTCTAGAACTGTTTCTATGTGAAATATAAGTAGTGACCGGTCATTCTGACGGGTAGTCTCGTCGTTAAACGTGCAAATCTATGGACGTTTTTTGGTGGTAAATCCCTTAGTCGCCTTTACGTCACCCAAGAAGAGATGGGTCGGTTCAAATCATTTTATGTGCCGAAACCACACGTAAATTTCATATGAGCATCCTATAAACAGGTATTCATTTTCACCACCTCATAAACTTTTACCTCTTAAGGGTTCGAACCTGCAACCGTTGGTTTTAAAGACCGGCAGGACATTACTCCACTAGCTAGATCAATGTGCTGTCAAATAAGTATAGGTATAAATTAGAGTGAATCAAATGAACATACTTATAGAATAAATGATCCGTTCCATCTCCTTTAGTTGTGTTTGTTGTTGTTGAACAGTGAAATATAGGTCGACTATAGTGGTAGATATATGTTTCATTTCGTCTTCACGCTTAGATTCTTTAACAGCCTCTTTCTTACTTTGTCTGAAATATAGAGCGTCGTTGTTAATGTGATCTAAACGCAAATAAATTAAATATTATTATTAATTGGTATATCCATCCAGATAAACCAAACCATGTGAAAGTCTAAAATGGTGTGGAAAAATTAGTAGTGTGACTAACAAGAAAAAGAATCCTGTTTGTAACACTGGTGTGATAACTTGGTGTGACTATGAGTCGGTAACTAAAGTTTTGAATCTGATTACCTGTTGTATTCAAATAGTAGTAGTCCAGCACCTATTACAAATATAACACTTTCACCAAGAAGATTAGCTCCCAATTCTATTGCCATCTCCTGGCTCAAAACTGGGATGTTTACAGGTTTTCCTAAGTTCAGGATCCACATTTTGGCCTTCACTTCGCACCAGTTATAAACTACAAAATCAGAGTAAACATTAGTTAAATAAATCTAATAAGGAATCATTCAAATCAAATCAAAAATATTTTATTCAATGTAGGATACAAAAATATCACTTATTGAAAGTTAACATGTTATTTTTTAAAACTACATTTGATTCAAGGAAGGGACATTCTTCATATTAGATAAATTTCCAAGTGAAGTATAGTTAAATAATTTTGTTCTTTCATACATCATTTTGCATCAATAGCACATCAGACGTAACAGTTCAATCTTTGGACCGTCTATATTATCGTCTATGTTGTATGGGCGCACTACATGTTATGTTGATGTTGATGCGCAGTAATTACATTTTATTACAAATTAGGTGCCTATAATAAGTAATTCTAACTTCTGATCATAACTAAGCTTATAAAAACTTAAACATTCATATTCCTGAACTATCTCTTTAATGCAGGATTTGCAACTTGTAGACCATTGTTACTCATATTAAAAATTCAGTAATTATTATTATTAAATCCTTTATTACACACAACAGTACTTACAAGAAGTATTTAACATAAATAGTAAAAGTGTACAAAGACGGTCTTGTTGTTAATAGCAATTTCTTCCAGACAACCTCAGTTAAAGAAGCTTTTTAATAGGTGGTTGGAAAGTGCAAAAACAAAAGGTAAATAACTTTAAATATAAGTAGGTACAAATAATAAAATAGGTATTTAAATTGGATTCTTCAGAGGCTTAATTAATTTGTTATATTTAATAAATATAAAGCTTGTTTTTATTATATAGCTTATTTATCTGCTTAATTCTGTATGACTTATACATGAACTCTACTAATTCTAACATTTTTAGTGTGCAGCAAGTGAGTATGAACTATTCTAGACAGCTTCATTCCTAAATCCATGGATTTATTTTTTATAATTTTAATATAAGGGCTAGTTTTTTTCACTAGTTTTCAGTGCAGCAGAAGTTTGTTGTTTAATTTTTTCGATAAAGTATGGTCAGTGAATTCTCTCTACATTATTCACCATACCCGAATTTGTTATAAAATTGGTCTACAGGTTGGAAATGCTGCACCAAACACGATAGATGAAGATTATTCATGTTTAAGATATATAGATTTAAGATATATACATACTCTCTAACGTCCCGCCGCGCGACCTTGGATGTTAATGCACAAAATGGTCGCAACCTTTCCGACAAAAAAATAAATAGCAGGCAAACTACAGTAGCTATGTCAATACAAATAGGAAAAAGAACCAGAGAAACAATGTGAAAAGAAATTTTATCATTAAAATGCTAATTCCTAAAAGAATCAAAGTCAGCGATATCAATAAATTTTCCGTAAAATTTAAATGAAAAATATATATTATTTTTATCAATTAAACTTATTTTAAAATATACTAAACTAAATACTCTTCCTAAAGACACCACTTTCTAAAGAAAAGTCTATATCTAAGTATACACTAAGTATAATAATATGTATTCACGCAAAATAGGCGCAAACTGCGTCGAGTTGCGGAAATTAAGCCCGCTAAAACCTATAACCTATAATAATATGTAGTAGAATAAATGTTTTATCACTATTTTTCCTAAATGATGCTACATTGCTTTTGACATATTAGATTTTCAAAAATGTACTGTGGCGAGAAGGTTGGAATATTATACTTTTAAATCTAACTCTAAATGACACTGCAGGTCTCAATTGATAAATTGCGCTAACGGCTAGTTTTTGTAAAACCATGATTGTATTTATATCCGCAGCATTTCCCCACAGCAATATACCCTAAGACATCAGGCTATGGAAAAGAAGTCTAAAATATAATTTCAGTGTTGTCTTTTAGGAACAACCACATCTAATTCTTGTAAAATTGTTTGACCAGGAAATTATTTGTTGCTCGATTATTTACTGCTAAGATCAGTCATAAAGAGTTTTTGTTATCAAATAACATTCAACATTTTGGGAAATCAACATTGGTCAGGTGAGGTTATACAAAGATATTGATAATCTGTGACAACGTGAATCAAACAGCTCAGTCCAATTGTTTGAAATTTGAAAATTATGAAAAACCAATACTACTTACATTGGGCAGGAGGCATACAAACATATGTTCTAAAAAAAGGATTATTTTTGGCTCGTTCTTTGCAAATATTTGCAATGGGCTTACTTATTTGTTTGATTAACAAAACTGAGAGTTTAGCGATGGGAAAGGCTCCGACAACCATTTTTATATAATACTGCGGTAGGTACTGTGGATTATAGGTAACTTATAAAATCCTTTTTTTACTGAAACTTGCTTGATCGAAAACATCTAAGCAGTCTTGCGCCATTAATCAATTTTCATAATTTTTTCTGACTGGATTGAATGAATTGAATGGAAAAGACAGTTCGATCAACATAAAAAGCTTGGATGTATACCTACTACTAACTACTGATGACAGTTGAACAGCTGGCTGCGTTCGTTCACCAACCTCGAAAGTGTCGTTGTTAATTGAACAAAAGACCTATTTTTATAAGCTCAATACATTTTTGATTTTGACAATAAAAATACCAATGAAAAATACAATTTATATGAACTAGTTTTAGTTCTCCTACAAAAAATAATTTTGGCATTTTCTTTGGTTGGGCTTAGCAGTTTTTCTAATGGTAGGATTCGTAATTGTTGTGTTTGAATGTTTTCCTGTTTAGGTTGAGGGCTTTACTGCCAAGCCATAATTAATTTTAAAAAAACAGAGAATTGTTTTGTTACAGATTGTATCTATTTTGAGTTTATTTCTTGTCTTAATTCATTTAGAGTAAAATGAGAAGATTGCCTTTGTGTAAGATTGTCTTTCTGCTACTGTTTAGTTTTACAGCAATATTAGTATATTGTAAATTGAATAAGATAATTGAATCTCAGTTCGATGATGGTCAACCTAATGGTCAATCAGAACCGGCGAAGTAAGTTTTAGTCTTACGTTATGTTTGACCCACTTGACACTTGTGAAATTCGAAGAGGTTCCAAAAATCAAGAAATTGAAAGGTTCCACAAGTCAATTTTGTACTTCCCTCCTTGACACCGACCGTACCACATACGTTAATATCCCTATATGTTTGTGCAGATCCCAGGCGGCATGTCCTATAGTTTTTTTAGTTTTAAGAATACTGTAAATTGTTATGCAGATATTCAACTGTCTATGGCGTTCTCTGGCTTTTTAATTTCCGCAAAGCCAACAAGCAAGTCACGTCCACTAATATGCCGTTTACGCCTCGGGCATGTTTGCTCTCCAGTGTTTCTTGCTAAACTAAGAACACGGGTTAGTTCGTTATGCGAATATGGACTGGATGAAGGGTGTTTGGTTCACATTTTTTTTGGAAGGGCTATTGATTAAAAACCCACGATTTTCGTGGTGGTATGGAGGGGGAGGGGGGGGGGTACCTACCCCCCCGGACTACTCCCCCCCCCGGACTACTCCCCCCTCTCGGCAATGAATAGTTTTTGTGTTAGGAATTTTTCTAAATTGACCAAACCTAACGTCAAAATGTATAAAAACATCATTATTTAAATTAGAAATTAACAAAATTAGCTTTTATTACTTATTACAAGACTAACTCCAACTAGATTTGTAAGGTTTATGAAATAAAAACAAAAAATGTCATTGAAAATTTATTTATAAACATACAAAATACATTTTAAAAGTTCCTCAAAACAATCTAAATGATTAATTTAGGTTTTATAAGCTGAGAGGGTAAGAAAGGAAAGAAAATGGGGAGGGGGACGCCGATTCGAGCCCCTCAGTGGATGGAGAACTTACGAAAATGTATATTTAATTTTTTACGATTTTTTAAAACCTCGATATAGTTAAAGCGCGGAAACTAGTACTTTTGGAAATATGAATTTTTGAAGTTTTTAGTTTTTCTTGTCTGTTACAAAAAAAAGACCTAACATAACCTAACCTAACCTAAGTGGGGCAAAACCCTTCCCGCCCACACCCAAATCAAAGCAAACTTTTACGATTTTCAAATGATTAATACAAAAAAACTAAAAGTTGCCGAGTAGTAATATTCAGTGAATATGTGTAAAAAAATATAGTCTTTCGAATGGTAAACATCTCATATTGATAATCGTGGGTGATTAATCAATAGCTGAGCCAAATATTAGATTGTAGTATGTAGTTTTAATATTTACCTGCTGATAATACCTAATATTGACACCGGTGAAGTAAATTTTCTTTAAGTCTATTGCACATCCTTCTTGACTATGTGACAACCAAGTTCCTTGTTAGATCCCACGGGGCCTGTATATGGGTGAGCTGGACCAATAGCAAACCTGTTCAAGACAACAGAGTCACTAAAGAGAATCAATAAGAAACAGTCAATCCACACTTCAAATTCAAAAACAGTCAAAATTTGTACATGCCCAAACATTCTGCACATGGTTAATAATATAAAAAACAATGTGAACTAATCAAACATTGTGTAATAGACATACCAGCAGTAATGCTCCTCGTCTGTAATAATAATAACATGCCCAAAGAATCCTCAGTACAGTAAATCATACTTTTCCCTCCTGTTGACTGATGTACATCCTGTGTAGAAACTAAAGTGCAGTATCACCCAATTTGCCAATCAATACTTAGCAAAACTAATTTCACAACCTCATCAGATTAAAGATAATTAAATTTAAGTCATTAATTATTTTATAACTTGTCTGCAGGTCATCTAAGGTCAGCAAAGACCCCACTCAAGCTACTCAATACCGAATAGTTCTATCGTTTGTGGTTTGTGATGCCCGGTTTAACGAATCGCTTAATGTTGTTAAATCTGTACTGCTATTCACAAAGACTCCTGTACATTTTGTGATTTTCACTGATGACAGCCTGAGAGATAAGTTCAATGCAACCTTGAGTAAATGGAGACTTTTGACGAATAATCAGTTGGACTTTGAACTTCAAAAAATAAGTTTTCCTGAAGCACATGAAGAGGACTGGATGAATTTATTTAGTAAATGTGCAGCACAACGGTTGTTTATTCCTGTACGTATATAATCCTAATCTGATTTTACTACATACAGGTTTGGAAACAAAGAGGTTTTTATATAATAGTTATTATTTATAAGGTTCTGTAAAAAGAAACTCTTTATTATTGCGGCCTTTTTGCAATAATAGCACTTCAAAGTACAGTGTGGATGTATTCCATAAATAGCAGTAATTTTAACATCCTCAACACTACAAACTACTACAACAAAGTATTATTTACTGATATACATTATTGGATACATATACTTTACATACTTTTCATTTTGTTATAGTTTACTTTGTTTTTAACTTTTTTTTTTCACAGAAACTGGTTGACCATATAGATGCGATGATCTATGTCGATACAGACACTCTGGTTCTGGGGCCTGTGGATGAATTGTGGCAGTACTTCTCAAAGTTCAATACCTCTCAGATATCTGCAATGACGCTCGAGGATGATAATCCGAATGTGTCCTGGTATCCACGATTTGCCAAACATCCCTTTTATGGGAAATATGGTACTTAATCTATGTTTTACATCTGTATGTTATTAACGCATAATAATATAACATTAACATATTGGTTAAGACTTGACCTCTATCACACCCGATGTGATGCTGGGGCTGAAGGTGGAAGTGTGCTTATACAGAACTCTCCAATTAGTAAACACTTGTCCCAAACAAGTCTTTTCACAATTTGTGCCTACTGGTGATTTACTTGCATAGATAGCCATGACTGGGTGTTTATTATTGCCCACAATGGGATTTGCATCCACCACCTTTAGATTTATATTCAGGTTCAAATATATGTTGATTTATAGTTTTCCTATGTTAGATCGACATTACCTATATAAATTGTTATGACAGCAAAAATTATCATATCCAAGGATAATTTAATCAATGTTAAGTCACCTTGATAGCAAACAACTTCGAAAATCATAATATCGAAGGTATACCACATTGAAAGGTAGCTATATCGACATTGCATCCATATGTTTCGGAGTTCCTGTTTTTGTATTTTTTCACTTTATTTTGATAGTGTATGTAATATTTATTTACATGATTATCACAAAAAATTTGATATTTGACATTCAAATACCATAGATTAATAAAAACCTAAGTATTTCAAGCTACGCTTAGCTACGCTTAGCTACGCTTAGCTACTAACTATCCTCAGTGTTTCATTACGAGATTGAGTCAGGAATGAAGAAATCCACAGGAGATCGAAAGCTACTGACATAGCCTAGTGGGTTAGTAAGTTGAAGTAGCAGTGTGCAGAGCACATAGCTCCAAGAAGTAATGGCTGGTAGGATGTTCAAATTGGCGATCCCACATCGGCAAGCGCAGCGTAGGATGTCCACCCACAAGGTGGATTAACGACCTAACGAAGGTCACAGGAAGTTCCTGGATTGAGACCACTTCCAACTGGTCTGGTCTGGAAATCAATGTGAAAGGACTATTTCAGCAGTGGACGTCCTGTGGCTAATGATGAAGTATATAAAAATCGCTTATTACACTATACTATTTGTAGGAAATCTAATTATGAATCGAAGTTAGAATAGTTAGATTCCGATTTTGTGGATTGGAAGGTCCCGACTGCACTACTTCCACCTTAAATGCAGAAAGTAATTCGACATACTGCTGGCAGGCTTGGCTCTGTTAATTCAAATATCCTACTTTACCCAGCAAAGTAATAGTCTCTGCGTTTAGGATGGTGTAATAAGCGCTTATTGTTGTTGTGACATCGAAACCGGTATATCGAAGGGTTAGGTTAACGCACATTAATGTCAAAATGTTAATCTAGAATTTATAATTTTTTAGGCCTCAACTCTGGCGTGATGATGATGAATTTGACAAGGATGAGAGATTTTGGGTGGGTGAACTATGTGACGCCCATCATGCTCAAATGGAAACTATACATTCCTTGGGGTGATCAGGTATTTATAAATTGTTACGAATGCACTGTGATTTTTGTAATTGTCCGAGAAAATTTAATAAGTGATTCAGTTGACCATCAAAAGGAACAACTTTCCTTATGGCAGTTATATAGCGACTTCAGAGTAATACTGCGATTACTCTGAAGTCACTATAAAAATTTTGTGAACATCAGAATAGTGAGGCCATGTTCGAATAGTATAAATGCTACCTTGAGCCAAAAGTACCTTAACGGTTTTCATATTATTGCATTTATAAAGTACAGTGGACCGCACGTCAAGCCTAACACTGCCAGTATATGCTCAGCTGCCGCACGGTAGCGTGCCCATATAACGCGCAGAGGGTTCAAAGGTTAAAGTGTTACATCTGATGTGCGGTCGACTCTACAATACTGATGGTTAGCTCTACCACTTCTCTTCTTATGCCATCTAATTTCCCTCAGGACATAATAAACATAATATTCCATTATCATGAGAGAGCCGCGTATGTGCTCCCATGCCGCTACAACTACCGCTCCGACCAGTGCATGTACGGAGACGCGTGCGCCGGAGCCACCGCCCACGGCGTGTTCCTCCTGCACGGTAGTCGTAAGGCTTTCCACAGTAAAAAGCAGCCTGCTTTCGAGGTAATTAGCAGTTGATCACGAGTTGACCCGTGAATCACCTCGATAGAGGGGGGCTCCACCCATCCTACACCCTGCCGGATACACATAGTTTTTTTAAAATTAAACTGTGACACCTCGAATAGGTGTACAATAATTTTTAAATCGATGCAAATAATCAAATCAAAATCAAAATATTTTATTTCGGATAAATTCCATATTAGGTTAGTAAATCTTAGTTTATGTTAGTATAAAATTGGTCATACAACAATAATAAATATAAATGTCAAGAATCAAAATGTCAACTAGAACTACCTACTAAAAGCGCTGTCCAGTGACTAGCAATAGGACACTCCTGTTTGCCTCCCACCACCCTCAGGATATTGTTAGTGCTGCCGCACACTCTACTCATCAACGAGACCACTTTCTTACGCATAATCGCGTGGAATCCGTCGGTGCGGGCCTCGGCGAACATGCCAGAGGCGCTACAGAAGCGCGGCAGCCCCAACAATAACCTGAAAGCGTTATTGTATTGGACTCGCAAGGCGCCGTAGGTCTTCTGCGTATATTTCACCCATAGACTGCTCGTGTAGAATGATTGACAGAACGCCTTGAAAAGGGTAATTTTAACTTGGTCTGTACATCGAGCAAATCTACGTGCGAGCATATTGCTTCTGACCGACAACGCCCTACGCTCCCTTTCAATGTCCAGGTCATCCTTCAGATCCTCTGTTACTATATGACCCAGGTATTTGAACTGCTTCACCCTCGCCAGGGCAGTCCTATACAATTTGACAGGCGGCACGACCAGCGGTGTACTGCTGCCAGCGGTGAAAACCAAAAGCTCGCTCTTCTTGGTATTATACTTCAACCCCTGAGTTTCAGCGTAGTTTTCACACGCTTGCAGCAGCTTCCTCAGCGCGCTGATTGATGGAGCCAGCAACACCATGTCATCAGCATAACTGATGTTGTTGACGCTGACTCCATCAATCGAGCATCCCGCATGCATGCCGCTGAGCTCACGGACCAGTTGGTCCATGTACAGGTTGAAGAGCTTCGGAGACGTCAGCCCCCCCTGTCTCACGCCGCACTCCAACCTGTAGTCGTCCGAGCGCTCACCCGCCCACCGCACATAGTTAACCTGGTTCTCGTACCAGTGCCTGAAGATGTCTATGACCTCCAACGGAAGACCCATCCTTTGCAGCTTGTCCCACAGCACCGGATATGACACCAAATCAAAAGCTTTCGAGAGGTCCAAGAAGCACGCGTAAATGGGCGTGCTTCTGTCTGTGTAGTATCTGACGGTATGCTTGAGGGCCATAATTGCACTTTCAGTTGATAATCCAGCCCTAAACCCAAACTGGGCATCGTGCAGACTTATGTGCTTATCCAACTGCTTGTCTAGCACACCGTCAAACACCTTTGCTGTGATGGTCGCTAATGATATGGGCCTATAGTTGGTCTTATCAGATGCGTCTCCCGTCTTGTTCTTTATAATAGGTACAACAATTGTTCTCATTAAGTCAGGTGGCAAATAGGAGTGTCGTAGGCAGAGATTGTAAAGCAATGCCAGTACCCGCGGTAAGTGAGTCCCCGCGTGTTTAAAGTGCTCCACGCTAAGCCCGTCGTGTCCAGGGGACTTTCCCCTGGACATGTGAGAGATGACTGTAGCTACCTCTTTGGCTGTGATAAACAATAGCGGCGGTCGGTCGCAGCCGGTTACTGCGGCGGCACTGCGCGTGGATTCCGCACTCAACACTGGCTGTGCGTTCACTCTGAACTGCTGTTTGAAGAGGTTTGCAATAGCTTTGGACTCACTCACCCCTTCGACGCTCACGGGAACGCAAGGCCTGACATTATGTTTTCCTACAGCTTTCCAGAATTTATCAAAACGTTTATTACTGTGATTAGTTGCCAAAATATCCATTTTAATTTGTTCCTGATTTTTAACACACCAGTTTAATTTAGCTTTAAAAGTTTTACGACTATCACACATTTTATTATAACATTCACCACTTTTTGGTCTTCCATTTAATATCCAAGATTTAAAATCAAGCCTCGCCTGCCCGTGAGCATGTCTGACATGCTTATTCCATCCTGTCACATACAGTTTTTTATTAGCCCCATGCTTGTTACATGCTACATGGTTTTTAGTCTTTACAGCCGCGTCAGATAGTGAGTTTATGATGTCATAATAAATCACGTCTATTACATTTTTATGGTCATCTATGTTACACATATTATCGCAACAATCTTGACATTTAGTTGGAATAATTATTTTACTTAAACTACTGTGACATAAATCGTGATACTTGGCAATCTGCATTTTATCCCTGTCTCCCCACAAAACATTATTTTGAAATTTACTAATCATTTTAGGTTTTAAAATATTTATATTATTATTACATTCAATTAACAGCGGAAGGTGATCTGACCAGTAAATATTGTGTAATACATTAACATTTTCAACGGTATTCCAAGCCGCTCTAGTGACCAAACAGTGGTCCAACCATCGTCGACAACCATGGGCATCACTAACATACGTATAATTACTGTGACTGAGCTTTTCTAAGTCCGCACATAACCAGTCTTGTTCTGCACAGAATGACAAAAGTTCCTTACCGAAAGGCTGTCCTGGATGAGCGTTAAAGTCTCCTAAAACGTACACACAGTCCACCGCCTCACTTTCAATAATAGCACTAATAGCGCTCATACATTCCGTGAAAATAGTAAGGTTTTCAGCTGTGTCTGTGGGCATATAAACACTCATCACTATGAAAAACCGATCACTGGAATGCACTTTAATTGCACATATACGCTCGTTGTCACACTGTATGACGGATACGACCGGGAAAGCGGCACGGCGCCACAGGAGGGCGACGCCCCCGTGCGGCCGGCCGCGCAGCAGCCCAGCTCCCGTATCCACCGCTGAAACCCCGATGGCGCTGAACTCATCGTCAATTCCGCCGAGTAGTGGGATGTCATGCGGTAACAGCCACGTCTCCTGTAGCGCTATAATATCGCCCTTCTTACATAAACCACGAATACATTCCCTAGACTTCTTTAAAGATCTACAGTTATAGGTAATCATTTTCATATTATAATTTGTCTCATTCATTATTTGTTGTTTCGATTCTCCAATGGCTTATCCTTAAAACTTATGAACTCTCTGAATTTAATATCAGACGGCCACAGCTTATCATCCAAAAAAAGCGACAGCTTGCTTTTAGCTACAAATAATTTGTACGAGTCATAGCTTTTTTCTCGTTGCATACGTAGTTTGTAAAGTGATACACTTTCTTTCGTCTTGTTGTAGATGTAATCTTTAACATCTTTCTCTGTCGCCTCCTTATCCACATTGTAAACAAGCACAGGTACTTTAGTCTCTGCCGCTTTAAATTTACCAGACAACTCTGTAGACGCGCTGCCTATTTTCCCAATAAAACGGTTTCGTAGCCGTCTCCTCTGTACCTGAATCCATCCTTCATTAGGCTTAACAACTTTCCATTGATTACCATCATCAACAATTTCAGCCGCGGTCCTCTGATGTCGAGCATTCTGTAATATATCGGCATTTTGCTCCGATACGGTTTTGTTTATATCAGCTGATGGCGCGCTGCACCGGTCACTCAACCGGATGGAACCGGTTTGACAGACGCCGGGCACAGCTGACTTCGACTGCGCCGCATTTGCGTGAAACGGTGACTGGCACGATTTGTTACTCGACACCGAACTACCTTCAATTTCTTGTTGAGATTCATTTTTTTGCAACTTATTGCGATCTGGAGTAGATGTAATTTTTGGATTACAGGTAGTATTATCCGTTGATTTATCAGGAATTATCAAACCAACGGGGCCACTATCTAGCTGGAAAGAATCCAGATACGCACCTCCGCCTCGCTTTGTGTTGACATTAATTGCTCGGTATTCTGGTACACATACATCCCGAGATTCTAGTGTTGGCAAAGTACCTTGTTCACGGATCATTAAAGCCTCCTGGAGCATTTCTTTCGTGACACATTCAGCTTTCAGCCTCGTCAATTCTTCTCGAAGAACTAATAAATCTTTCAGAAGCCGGGTCGCGTCAATATGGTCAAAAGTAACCGGTGGCAATCTATGTAGTTCTCGGGCTACGAAGGTCGGAATCTTCTCAGGGTCTGTCTCCTTGAAGATGGTGATGATGTCCTGTAAATCCCGTTCAACTTTGCCATCTTTCCTGCGAGATATTTTGCGTTTGTCTGTCTGTACTGAGCCAAACAGTAACGATTTAGCTTCTTCAATTTCTTGCATGGAGAAACTCGACCGACACAGGCGAATCAAGCTTTCGTTGTCCATAACCTGACATTTACAGTCAATAAATGTGAGGACCTCATTTATTACGATATTGCACGTATTGCACTTTAACACTTTCATAATTTTGTACTCGAATCAGTCCCACACGTACGAAACCGCCGTAGCAATAGGTGCGCGCGCGCTCTCCGGACCGCAACCCGAGCGAGACTAAATAAATAAGATTGAAGTGTCCATTTTATTTATTTTTATGAAGTCGGGAAAAAACTTTTTTTTTTTTTTTTTTATATGAGAGAGCGGCAAACGAGCATGCGGGTCACCTGATGGAAAGTAATCACCGCCGCCCATGGACACCCGCAACACCAAAAGTGTCACAGATGCGTTGCCGGCCTGGTTCATATCGCGATTATATAAATCCCATCAAAAACAATACTTGTCAAAAAAACCAAGTCTCGCAACTCAGTTGTTCTGCGGTAAAAAGTTGTGAGATCCATGTAATACCAAGTCGGTTGTTAATTTATTCAGTCTCTACTTAAGCGACTTTCTGTCTTAATACGTCCAGTCTCTAAGACCACGATCGTGGTCCATAACAATTGAAAATCAATTGTGTCTGGAATCTCCGTACTCGAAGCATTAAGTTGTTACGTAATAATTAACAGCATCTTATAGTGACGCATATCAATATTAAAATTCTTTAATGTTTTATATAAATATATCGAGACTTGGCCATCGCACTAAATAATTGAATTTACATGTGTTTTCAGGCGACTGAATTTACACGTCTTTTCAGGCGATGGCCAAGTCTCAATATATTTATATAAAACATTAAAGAATTTTAATATTGATATGCGTCACTATAAGATGCTGTTAATAATTACGTAACAACTTAATGCTTCGAGTACGGAGATTCCAGACACAATTGATTTTCAATTGTTATGGACCACGATCGTGGTCTTAGAGACTGGACGTATTAAGACAGAAAGTCGCTTAAGTAGAGACTGAATAAATTAACAACCGACTTGGTATTACATGGATCTCACAACTTTTTACCGCAGAACAACTGAGTTGCGAGACTTGGTTTTTTTGACAAGTATTGTTTTTGATGGGATCTCATTTCTTTTTGTATTTTGTAGACAGTTCTACTTTTTTCCTTTTCGGTACCTTCTACTTATTGTATATATGTATATCTACCAGCAACGAATTTTCTTAAAGCCCTCTCTCTGACTTATGAACTTTTCTTATTTTTGTAGGTAGCCTTCCGTTTTCTCTTTTCCGGTACTACTTCTTGAGCTTCGGCTACAGTTTTTCTAAGAGCCCACTCCCTGTCTCTATGAGTTTTTCTGGGAGGCTTTGATGTTACAATTTTTGCCGTAAAATAATAAAACATCGTTACAAATAAAGCCAATATTGAAAAATTTAATTAACTGAAGACTTGGCTGTATGGGCTTAATTTTCTTTGCTGTCTTTTCTAGATTTTTTAGTTTTTCCTTGATTCATACACCAAACACTACTTATATTCTAAATTTGAAGCTTCTAGGTCTGCTAGAAGTGCCTTAGAATTTTGATGATCGGTGAGTCAGTGAGTGACAAAATTAAGAAATTTGACCCGTTATAATTCTTAAAAATACTGGTTCAAATTGAATGAAATTTTAAATATACGTGTCTTTACAATGCCTGCATAGTTACTGAAAATTTCAGTCTACTATTTTTATCCACAACGAAGTTACAGGGGGTCGAAAATGGTCTGAATTGCTTCGAGAAAAGGATGGTACGGTCGTGACGCTTTTTGCTCGACTTGGTGGGGGCACGGCCGTGCCCCCAGATAAAATATATAAATTATTGATGATCTGGTGTAATGGGTCGTGCCTGCCTTCGAAACCAACAGTTGCAGATTCGAATCCCGCTAGGAATAAATGCTTGTGTTGTGATGAATGTGAGCATTTAATTCCGTGTCATTGACGTTTATATAAATATGTGTATCATTCCAGCTCATACTAACCGTAATCCCTATCATGTGCTATTTTCTCACAAAATACTAATTTTTCTTATTCAATTTGATCAATAGAGGTGATATTGATGTCCGAGCAGGAGTTAAGTCACCCCAGCTCGGACCTTACGAACTAAGGCACGTACTTCAATTCTGATAACACCAGGCTGGCCCTTGGAATTTTAAAATTTTGTCACCAAAAATCTGATTTTGTCATAAAACCGTTAAATAGTTACACCCGATAGTTTGTACCCGCTCTGAATGACCTTCTAAAACTCCACTCCAGCTCGGACCTTTCGAATTAAGGCACGTAGTACGTACTTCAGTTCTGATGACACCAAGCTGGTCATGTTTGTCAAATTTTGTCCTAAAACCATTTAAAAATTAGATCCGTATGTTTTTATCCACCCTTAAACGACCATAAAAGCTCACCCCAATTCGGATCTTTTGAATTAAGGCACGTACTTCAATTCGGAGGATATCAGGCTGAACTTAGTCGACTTGTCGCAACAAATCTTGTTTCGACTTTTTGGTGGGAATTTGGCGAGTGATTTTACGATTTTCTTCATTTCGGTGTGCAATAGAGGCAGAATATTGTGCTGCAAAAGCCAGTGATTTGCAAATGACAAGCAATAGGAAGTATAAATTAAGCTACTAAAATGTATCGTAGGCACTGTCACCTTACTTCTTCTAAGAGTCGATGGTAAAAACAAACAAAAGCTACACATTTCAAAACGTTTTTATGACAAAATCTGATTTTGGTGACATATATCAAGGTCCACCGGTGTCATGAATTGAAGTAAGGACCTTAGTTTGTTAGGTCCTGGGGTGACGGCAAGCTAGCTCGGACCTTACGAACAAATATTGATTATTTCATTGAAATTTTTAGATAGTACTGCGAAAGTCGGAAACATTAACAAGCTTTGCGTATTTTAAAATAACCTTGTATACGTGTAATGTACCTTATCTTTCTAATCATAAATAATTTGTTGTACAGGCGGTGTACAGAGCGATAGACGAGCACGTGCTGGGCACAGATCCATCGAAGACGTTGCTCTCTAAAATGGAGAATTACTTCGCAGAAGCGCCACAGTCGAATTGCGGAAACCTAAAGAACGCTTTCCTCAAAGTACCTACAGAGACGTTTACAAATCTCTACGGGAAACCCAACAGGTAGTAGCTAATTATTGTAGGTAATAGATGCAATACGAAATACGTTCTGTCTTATAGTTACACAACTGTCGATGTTACGATGATGGCTTTCATAGAATATACCTCCAGTAAGAAATAGCACAAAATGTCCACTTGGTTTTACTGGGTGGATTGGAGGGTGAAAGCGAAAAACGTGCTGTGATTTATGTGCTAGAAAGTTCGCTTGCACTTCTATTGTGGACCAAAATACATTTAAGTAAACAGTAAAGTAGTATTGTAAGTCGTGGTTCTCTAAAGTTAATGTAAAAATTCTCAGAAATAAGTATAATATTGCCTGCTGTAAGTTCTGAACCCTTTGTAAATTGAAAATTGACAAATACATATTTTTTATAATATGGTGATAGTTTGTGAGCGTTACCTACTCTCGTGATAGTTCCTAAATTTGACAGTAGTGAACTCATTTCTATCTCGACTAGATGCACTAGTAGCATGACAGGCGCGATAAACCTTTATGTCGCGCGAGATAATATTTGTCCTCCTCATTCGCTTGGACGAAATATACAACTATCCTACTCTCATACCTAAGTCGCGCGCGAATAATGTCTGTCTGGCTATCGAGATAAGGCGCACACTAAGCTGAGTGAGAATCGCGCCAAGATCAAAGTAATGTTAGTTTTACCCGACTACGGCACTATTATTTATGTACTTGGTATAATTTGGGTATATTTTGTATTTTTGTAAAATAAATATAATTGAATTGACTTGTGAACTCGAATGTTGGCTTAAATACTCGAATCTAAAAATGTACGTAATTAATGCGCGTCCGAGGTATGGCTCGCTAAGCTGAGCGAGAATCTCGACATTTGATTAGGTATACTTTGCATTTATGTAATAGAAATATAATTGAATTGTGAACTCGAATGTTGGCCTGAATGCTCGAATATAATGTATTTGTATTAAGTAGAAACAAGGGTATAAATACATAAGAATATTTTATTTATTATTAAGTTATATTATTGTTTTATCATAGTTACCAGTTTTATCAAAAAATAATATGTGCAGTCGGCAACACAATTAAGTTCATGCTTGGCTTTTGTTATATTTTCCTTTACACCTATGATTGGATTACACATGATGGATGTGATAGATAGATTTCAGTTACACTTGAATTATTCCCAAATGGCCCTGATGAATACGATTTAACATATCTAATTGCAAAGACTCTGGAATAACTAAACGCGATTTATACAAGAGAAATCCATCTGCAATTGAAAAATCATATCTATACTGAATAAATGCCTTTATTTTGTCCGGTATTGTAGAGCTTTTTGGCCACCCTACTTTCGTGTATTCAACTATTAAATTGCACATTGATGACTTTTCCTGCTCACTTTTAATTTTTTTTAGAACCTGAACATTCAAAGGTATTTTTTAGAATTGAATTTACAAATTTTTCAGAGCTGCCTTCCCCATCATGTGATGCCTTTTTCATTTAGCCTTTTTAAAACCTCTCTTAATATTTCATCATGTCTCTCTATGCTGTCTGCGTAAATCAAAATGTCATCTAGATGAAGTGTTATACCTTCTAAATCATGAAACAACTCAGAAAATTTCATTGAGAAATACTTAGCACAATTAAGACCAAATGGTCAACGTTTATACATGTACCGTCCAAAAGGCAATTATGGTTGTAAGAGAGGCAGACTCCTCTGTTAAACGTATCTGGTGGAATCCAGACGTAGCATCAATTTTTGAAAACCATTTTGATTTTTTTTAGCAATGCTAAGGGCACCTCAACTTCAACTCTGTATAATCGCCACATATCCTAACACTGTCATTGTCTTTGGGCACTACTACCATGGGTGAAACATACTGAGTCGGTTCTTCTACTTTTGCCAGCACATTCAACTTGCATAACTTGTCTGAGGAATAAATTTCGGGAAATCAATATATTAACTTTGGCATCGCAATATATTTACGAAAACTTAATGTACGTAAGAAAGAATCTACATTTGTTTAGGAAAAATTGTGAAATACACAATGTTAATACAAGATATAAAAATAAACTTGCTGTTCATAGCAGTCGCTTACACAAAGTCACTAAGTCATTCAAGGGACAATGTATACGCTTTTACAATAAGGTTCCGGTAGACATTCAAAATAAATTTAAAACAACCATTAAACGGAAACTATGTGCCAAAGGCTATTATAAAATTTCTGACTATCTGGATGATAAGAATGCGTGGACATGAACCGCTCAGCATTATCCAATATATTTTATATTTTCTTTGTCGAATCATTAATTTTACAATTAGGTATTTGTTTTGTATTGACTTATTAAAAAGAGCAACCCCGGAGTTTCTTGCTCGTTCTTCTCTGGGGAGACTGCCTAGTGAATGAGCGATAACTGTATGTCATGGCGATTTCAAATGTTATTCTTATAACTTACGAAATAAAAACATTTTTGATTTTGATTTTGTCTAATTCCATTTTAACTTTATTTAATAGAGGAATAGGTACAACTCTTGGTGTATACTGTATATAACCTTTCTCTTTGTCATACACTTGTAAATTATAAACGTTTGTTATAATTAAACTCCCCTAAATCACAAAAAATTTTTGGACACTGTCTACATCAACTTGACTTGAACTACACCTTATAATACTATTCAATCCCCAAATCTTTATTAATTGCATCTTTTCTATTGCTGGCACTCCCAAAATTGGAAATTTTAAATTTCTAACTACATAAATATCACCTGTATATCCCGCTCCTCATACCTTAATACCTTAATGTAGCTTGAATTATACCTAATACAATCAATTCTGTTGTCTGGGCCCTTTGTTGATTTTACATGGTTGCAGTTTCTGTTTGGTGCTCACTTTTCCTTCAGGTACTGCAACTATATCTGCTCCTGTGTCAATAAAAAATTTTAATTTACATTTGTAAACATCATTTTGAAATATTTTTACATCTGCTACATATTTACTATTAATAGCACATAGAACTTCTTTATCTGACAACTTAGCTTTACAACATCTAGCAAAATGTCCCATTTTTTAGCATATCAAGCATGTAGCCTTGAACGCCGGACAGAAGAAGAAAAAAAGAAACAGAACAGACAGCCATTCTATTTGGGTGCATATTCCTTCAGCAGAACCAACACGCATTCTTCTTGACATAGTTCACTTCTGCTGTGCTCTCTATATTAAATGAGGCATTTTCAAACCCCTCCACATTTCTTGCTACAGTTAATGCCTGTTCCAGTGTTAATTTGATGTTAAGTAGCATCTTCTCTCTTGCCCTTTGGCTGATTACTCGCAAGTGTTATTCCTCTATGCTCGCAACTACTATTTTATCCCTGATCATGTCATCCTTTAAAACACCAAAATCGCAATCTTCAGCTAACACACATAACTCTCTGGTATACTCGACAACTGACTCGCCTGCTTGGTGAATTAAAGTTGAAACAACAAAAGCTTTATTCGATTATGGTTTTGAAAAAAAAATGACGTATTCTATGTCACTTACCTAATATGCCCTATTATTTTCTTTACGGTAAAAAACTCATCCGGTATAAATGTCAGTTCGTCATGTGTTGCCTTGCCAAGTTATTTGTACATTTTAACATTACACCTCTTCCTGGTAAACCAATTTTACATGGGCCCCATAATTTTTCATTAACTGATGATGGCTCAGGTAAATTTAATTTATGGTATAGCTCTGGACCTATTTCTGTTTCAGATGCTCCTGTGTCTATTTTAAACTTCACTTGTAGGTTATTTATTGTAAGGTAGGCTTATGTAGGTTTGGAACGAGGTACCTACAAGTTGGTGTGTACTGCATCATTATTTTTTCTTTTCGAATAGTGCCAAAAAAGAAACTTTCATTGTCTACCTTATATACAGTCTTTGATATCTTTTATAAGTGAACTCTCCCTTTTTTCCTCTTTTCACTTCCTACATACAGCTTTCCAGTGTCCACGAAATCCATATCCATTGCACACTGATTTGGCCGCTTCGCACTCAAGAGTGTCTTGGTCCACATTTACGGCAATTTTGATTATCTTGTGACTTAGTTGAGTGTTTGATTGGCTTCTTTTTGTTGATAAAGTTCATCTCAGGTGGCTGGTCTGTATTTGATGGGTTTAGGGTTGCCATGTTAGCTTCAACCATCTCAGAGTATCATACTCTGCTAATGACTGCCTCGAGTGTAGCCTTATCTTCTCAATTTTGTATAGCCTTTGATAATTCTACATTTCTCATGCCCGCTACAATACGATCTCTTATTAATTCTTACTCTAGTTGTCCAAATTTACACTTCTTAGAAAGAGAATTAAGGTCTGTGATGAAATCATCAACACTCTCTACGTTTTTCTGAATTCTTTGATTGAAACGTGCTCTAGCATACATTTAGTTAAAATGTAAGTCAAACTTTATCTTTACTATGTAATATTAGTCTAAAATTCAACTTTTCGGGCCTTACGCATAGGAAAATCATTTATAACGTCGCAAAGTTAATTTCATCCATCACACTTTTTTCATTTGACTGACCATGACTATGGTAGACCTCAAGTAATTTTTTATTAACTTCAGTTTTGAGAAGTTACATTCACACGAAGCAACACTGGATAGCTGTAGTTAAAAAGTTTTGAAGCTAGGTACGCAAACATTTGCATTGATGAATAAATTCTACAAACGCGAGCGGTCCTTCAATAGCTTTTTGTCTTGAGATTTAACTTCAGTCAATGCAACGAAATTGTGTAACCTCTCCCTCTCGATTTCATCTACATCAATGTCACTGTCGCAGTGCTCTTCTCAATTACTCTTGTCTTGTGTACTGGTTTCAGTAAGTTAGTTGATGTGGAAATTCGTGCAGTTGCTGAAATTTGGTCCTTATTTCTTGTATAATTCTGTCCACCCGGCATTAGCGTTCTCGCCAGTCAAATTTTTTTATCTTTCTTGTGATGAGAAGCCGGTGCGGATCGTGGATGAGAGAAAACAAATCACTGCGATTGTACTTAATTTATTGACACAATAAATTGTTACAGCTGCTTTTCAGTTTGTATTATTATATTTAAACAAGGATGCTTTAGGATTAAATAATTTAACGAGCAATGAAAATTAGACATGGACGTCGTGCCGGATAGAGAGAAGAGGTTAGTTAATTTGACAGATGACAAGACGAACGAATTGTACACAGATAATATAAACATCTGATATTGTGATGCATACAGAATAACTTTAACACTTCCCCTTATGCCTCACAAAATCAGGACTATCATACAAAAACAATAAGACAAGTCCGGGCTACATTACATGCAACCAACACAAACAGAGTATGTAACATAAAACACAACAATATTATTCATTTTACATTCATATTACGAATAAACTCACAATGTTTAACAGTACTGAGTGGTTTGGTGAGAACATCAGCGATCATCTTATTAGTTTCTAAGTATTTAACAGAGATTACTTTATTCTGAACCAAGTCTTTCACATAATGGTACCTCAAGTTAATGTGCTTTGTACGCTTATGACAATATTCTTTAACTTCCAAAAGTTTCTGAGCACTTTGGTTATCATTGTATACAACTGTTTCAAAAACTTTAGGTGTAATCTCTGATAAGAAATTCTTAATAAAACAAACATCTTTACAGACATCACCAATGGCTATATACTCTGCTTCAGTACTTGAGAGTGCCACACACCGCTGTTTACGTGACTCCCAGTTAATGGTATTATTACCTAGCTTAACAATGTAACCCGTATACGATTTCCTATCAGTAGGGTCCTTGGGCCAATCAGCATCCGTATAAGCAGATAAATTCAATTCCCTACTTTTCATAAACAATAAAGAGTAGTTAATTGTCCCCGCTAAATAACGTAAAACACGCTTTGCCGCTTGCCAATGGCTTTTGTCATAGCTATTGTTGAACTGGCTAAGCTGACTACAAGCATACGAAATGTCCGGCCTTGTACACACCGACAAGTACATAAGACATCCCATAAGCTGCCTATAGTTATATGCATCATCACATAAGCTGTTACCATCAGTCTTAACTAATTTGCAATTTACAGGCAATGGTGTGGACACTGTTTTACAATTTAACATACCAAATCGATAAAGTAACCTTTTAATGTACTCAGTCTGGTCAAGTTTTAAAACACCATTTATCCGATCCCTAGTAACATTCATGCCCAAACAGCTCTTAAGATTACCGAGATCCTTTACATTAAAATTACTCTCTAATAAAGCTAACAATTCATTTTCTTTGGAATTATAAAACACAAAAAAAATCATCCACATACAGTGCTATTATTGTAAGAAATTTACCTGATCTCTTTATATAGACACAGGGTTCACACTTGCTCTGTTTATATCCATTATCACATAGAAGTGTATGTACTTTTAAATTCCAAATTCTACTGGCTTGCTTAAGACCATAAATTCCTTTTAACAATAAACAAACTTTACTTTTATCCTCATTATCAAAACCTGGAGGCTGTTCCATGTAAATGGATTCCGTGAGGTCGCCATTCAAGAATGCTGTAGTAACATCAATATGATTGATATTTAAATCTAACTCATTAGCCAAAGAAAACAAAATCCTCATGGTCGAGTGACGTACTACTGGTGAAAATGTGTCATCATAATCAACCCCTTGGATCTGTGTAAATCCCCTGGCAACTAACCTGGCCTTACACCTATCAAATTTACCAGAGGCATCATGTTTCTTTTTATAGATCCACTTACACTTGACTACATTTTCATTCAATGGGCGATCAACCACTTTCCATACTTTATTTAAAACAAGAGAATCATATTCAGACTGCATGGCAGCCTGCCATTCATGGCTGTCTAAAGAATTAATAGCCTCCTGATATGACATCGGTTCACCGAAATCTTGTGCCATCATTGAGAAATCAGATTCATAGTCAGACTCATATTCTCCATACCTTAGAGGCGGTTTTCCACGCGTACTACGAACCGGCCGTGTATTTACCAAAACCGGAGCTTCCCCTGCACATGACGCCTCAACAGATGAAGGTGACGTCAGACGCTCAGCGAGCGCGCCAGCACCCGGCTGTGGCGACTCGCCCTCGTCGAGTGCTCGTCCCAAAGGTGAAGCAGCCGAATTCGATCCGCGGCTCCCTGGAGAGTAGAATTCCTCTGCTGTGTCTCAGACTTTTGTTTCAGTAAGTATCCAAATGTTTTCCTTGTGTAATCGTCTGTAAAACTAACGAAGTACTTCGCACCACCATGGCTGCTGGCTTGCATAGGACCGCACACATCCGAATGAATCAGCTCTAGTGGCTTGCTAGTACGATTGCCGTCGCCTGCTGGAAACGGTTTAGCAGCCAGTTTTCCCTCTAGACATGGCACGCACTCTTGAAGCACCTGTTTATCACTATCCGAAGTGCCTATATTTATAGGTACATCACCAACACCCAGACATTGCAGCTTATCATTATTAGCTATAGTTACATCATTATGCCTAATGCTTTTAAAGTTCGTTAATAATTGTCTTTCGTTACACATGTGAGATGAACACCCCGAATCCACAAACCAATCACTTTGATGAGCGAAGAAAGCCGATGCGAAGAATGTCTGGTTATCACCATCTCTAAGATTCTTCTTTTCACGCTTTAACTTGAAACATTTTGACTTCACATGACCAGTTTTCTTGCAGTAATGACAGATCAATTTCTTTTTCATTGGCATTGCATCATGTTTTGTGATAAAGGCTGGGGTCTCCCCATTATTACACTTTCTAAACTCTTCCTGCAATAGTCTGGTGCGAACAAATTCGCTGGATAATCCAGTAGTTAAACACGCTGTTTCCATATTAGACACCAGTGAATCATATTGATCGGTAAGTCCACTCAGTAAAATTTCAGCTATTTCTCCGTCTTCAATATTTTTTCCAATATCAGCCAATTGCTGTACAAAGGTCATAATGGTGTTGATGTAGCTATTCATTGAGCTGAATTGATTGAGCTCAGTTTTGTGTAGCTGTCGCAATAATAGGACACGCCTAAAAAGGCCTTTGTCTTCGAACACCAATGCAAGGCTATCCCAAGCTGCTTTTGAATTGGCTACATTACGTACATATTGATAACATGTAGGCTTGACAGCAAGGCAAATACGAGCTAGAGCACGCTCATCTTTTATTAAATCATTGTCTGTACCAACAACACAGGGCCACAATCCTTCCAATCTCAAAACCATTTTCATTGCGAATTTCCATGAGTGGTAATTAGAAATACCTTCAAGCTTTTCCAAATGTACATTACCGGCGGCAGACACCACACCAGTGTTGGCGAATGGCAGCACATCCCCGGAGCGAGGCACATTGCCGGCACCTGGGGCCACGTTGCAAGCGGGAAATTCCGTAGACCCGATCGGGTTATTTTGCGCCATAATCGCAACCAGAAGTGGCCTAGCGAGCCAGACGTAGTAGTACAATTTTTGACCAATATTAATCGCAGTGATCTCTCAGTTTCTTCCTTTAGCTGGGCCACCATAACCTGATGAGAAGCCGGTGCGGATCGTGGATGAGAGAAAACAAATCACTGCGATTGTACTTAATTTATTGACACAATAAATTGTTACAGCTGCTTTTCAGTTTGTATTATTATATTTAAACAAGGATGCTTTAGGATTAAATAATTTAACGAGCAATGAAAATTAGACATGGACGTCGTGCCGGATAGAGAGAAGAGGTTAGTTAATTTGACAGATGACAAGACGAACGAATTGTACACAGATAATATAAACATCTGATATTGTGATGCATACAGAATAACTTTAACATCTTGTTCATCAAGGAGTTATTTCGATCTCGGGATCTTCATATACATTTTTAGCATATCAAGTCCGTCACTGACTAAAACATCTCAATTGTCGACTAGAAACACGTACCGAGGCAAAAGTAGTGTTCTAGGATTATCGGGAATCGAAATAGGCCAAACGAACGTTGGCGTTCGCTAACCACAAAATAAAGAGAGTACAGAAGTTAAGCTACATATAAAAAGCCCTCCCTCCACAAACGCTAACATCGATAACGCTCGCGGACACGGAATTTCAAACGTTTCAAACTATTCCCAGAGCGCGAACTTTGTCGTCGCCCGCTGCTCACGCACGCTTCGACGTGAATCAGATCCACGTGGCCGAGTTAAGAATTTAATAATTAAGCGAGCTTACCTGTAAGCGAAGCTTGATTCTAATTATATTGTCATCTCGCCGAGGGATCAAGATTGGTAGGTACTGCGAGTTTAGCTCGGATATTCACTATTTAAAAGTAAAAAACAATCGACTACTTAATCATAGAGTCGATATAGAAAACGGGCACATCACTAGTACCTCATCCCAACCCTAGTGAACGAACGCCATTCAGTTTAAAGCTTAGGCCTGAGATCAAGACTCAAGAGCAGCTCACAACTACAGGGTTGAAGCGAATAGGTAGAGATGAGTAGGGATTTTGGGCGGGTTTTTGATCCCTCGGCGAGATGACAATATAATTAGAATCAAGCTTCGCTTACAGGTAAGCTCGCTTAATTATTAAATTATATTGTCATCTCGCCTCAGGATCAAGATTGGTGATGTTTAAAGAATAAAGTTGTGAGCGATAACTTTACTCAGTTTTTTATTTTCTAAAAGACAATGAACCTTAAATAATATTTTCAATTACCATCAATACCTATAAAAATTATCTAAATAAAACATAGGTACCTAGGTAACTGACATAAAGGATTATCAACATGGATATGGAAACAATAATCAACTAAAAATTTATGGGTTGATACCATATTGTTGTAATTAAACAGTGTTGCATGTATAAACATAATAAATTCTTAAAACTAAATGAGATTTTAAGGGATATTCTTATACCTTAATTACATTTATGTATTACAAAGAAATTAAATATACCTCTAAGTATTAATTTTACACAATGAGTGCGCAAAGGATTCAGCTTCACTGATAATTCGGCGGTTATAGAACCTAGCGAACACTGAGGATGTTTGGGACCATTCGGCTGCCTTTCTAATAACCTCTATACTGGCGCCTCCCCTGTGCGCCGCGGACGTAGCTGCATGTCTAGTGCTATGACCCTTAAATAACGAGATATCGATACCAGATTCCTTCAAGACATCCTTTAACCATCTACTTATAGTCTGAGTAGACGCCCTTTGATAGGGCTTTTTATGAGTGATCAACAAATATGATTCTGATGACCTGATATCCTTGGTTGCACTAAGGTTCGGGCTGGGCATATGTTAGTGTTGTTATCAAAAAAAAGGGATTACCAGCAAGGGTGCATTGTTATGACTGGACGTCTTAATTCTATATGGGATTTCTATTTCTATCCTGTTAGAACTTATATTAATGTTTTTAATATTAATAAGAGAGAGGGTTTGTACTCTGTGAGCGGTTATTAAAGCAATTAGCATTGCGAACTTTTTAGTTAATTTTTCTAGAGAAAGCTCACTATTTGGTAGCCCTGCTGAGAGGTAATTAAGCACTATCTGCGGGTCCCACGTCCTGTCATATTTAGGAGCGGAGGGCCTAAGAGAGCTGAGTCCCCTAAAAAACCTCTTCATATTTTCGTTAGATCCCACATGAGAACCCAATAGAAGAGATAGGGCTGACCGGTTCCTATTTAACGTACTGTATGAGGCTCCATTTTCGTAAACTTGACTGTGAAAATCGAACACGGTCGAAATTGATGCCTTATACGGATCTATATGTAAATCTTTGCAAAATTTCCACCATGAGGCTAGTGCTACGTCGTACTGCTTGATGGTGGAGGTTGTAACGGAGGCGAGCATGATGTCGCGTGCTGGTGGTGGCACACCTCGTTTTCGCCACGCCGTGCTGACAGCCGCCCGACAACCAGGGTAAGCGAGCGATGTAGAGGGTGCACGCGATCTCTGCAAGGAGACAGCAGTAAATTTTCGTTTGGGTGAAGGGTGACAATTGGACTAACCAGCAAGGATAAAAATATAGGGTACCATGGCTGCGTGGGCCATCTAGGTAAAACGACTATACCCTCTGCTTGATCATGTATGATCTTTCTTAGCACTCTCAGAATGATCGAGAATGGGGGGAATGCATAGAAGTTTAAGTCACCCCAGTCTATTGTGAAGGCGTCCACAGCATACGAACCCGGGTCCACATGCCAGGAAACGTATGTGGAGCACATTGCATTGACCCGTGTAGCAAACAGGTCGATATTAGGTAACCCTAACTGATCTATAATCGTTTTGTAGGCTACTGGGTTAAGTTCCCATTCGGTTTCTACGTTATTTCGTCTCGACTCCCGGTCTGCATCATAATTATGGCAAGATCTTATATAGGCAGCGAATATATGTATATGTCTCATTTCACACCAAGACCATATTTCCCTAGTTAATAAGTTTAGCTTTTGAAATTGGACACTTCCCATCTTATTGATATAGGCTAATGCTGTTGAATTGTCTATTCTCATTAATACATCACAATTTTGAAGGTGTTTGGCATAAATTTGGAGTCCAAAGAAAGCGGCCTTCAATTCTAGATAATTTATATGCCAGGAGCATATAAATCTTTCTTCATCGTTCCAAAACCCATTAGCTTTTTGCTGGTTGCATACTGCATCCCAACCTGATCTAGATGCATCTGTAAAAATTTCCAAGACATAATCATCTTGTTTAATTCTATTACACCCCTTAACAATATTAGCCTTCCACCACGTCATATCCTCTCTTACATAATAAGGTATGGTCATAATAGCATCAAAATTATTGAGGTTTTGGCGAAGTGCTAAAAATTTACATCTTTCCAAGATTTTGGTATGTAGCATGCCATAAGCTATTCCAGGGCAGACTGAAACAAGTAAACCGACAACATGTGCAAACTGTCTAACAGAACACCAAGTTTTCTTAGAAAATAATTCTAGTTTTTGTAAAATTTTAATGCTCTTTTCTTCTGGAATAGTTACAACCATATCCTTAGTATTTATAACAAAGCCTAAAAATGTGCACACTTGGCTAGGGGTAGTACAGCTCTTGTTATAATTAATAATGAATCCAAGGCTCTCTAACAGCTTAATAGTATTAGAAATGTTTTTAAGACATGAATTACAGTCACGGCCTATGCAGAAAAAATCGTCCAGATAATTTACTGATATAAAACCTTGAGACCTCAAATAGGCTAGTACAGGTTTTAGTATCTTAGTGAAAACCTGGGGTGCTGTATTTAAACCGAAAGGTAATGCCTGAAATTCATATATCTGGCCCTGAAAATGGAATCTAAGGTACTTTTTATGGCACTTGTTTATTTTAACCAAGAAATAGGCATTTTTTAAATCAATTTTTCCCATGTAGAAGTCAGGTCTCACCAACTTAATTGCTGTTCTTATGTCCTCTAACTTGAAATGAACAGTGTTGATAAACTTGTTAAGGGCCCTTAAATTTAGAATA
Organism: Oegoconia quadripuncta; assembly: GCA_949316235.1. Lineage (NCBI taxonomy): Eukaryota > Metazoa > Arthropoda > Insecta > Lepidoptera > Autostichidae > Oegoconia > Oegoconia quadripuncta. The sequence continues at coordinate 7,843,052 of OX438759.1, forward strand.
AATCTATCTGATCCATCTGGCTTTTTAATCAAGAAAATAGGTGAAAGAAACTGACCCCTACAAGCTTTCACAGTTTTTACAACCCCCTGATCCATGAGTTCTTCAATACAGAGGTAAATGTTATTGATTTGCTTGTGAGATAAGTTATCGTTAAGAGGTGGATTTTGTTGAAATACAGGCTGAAAAAATGGTAACCGATACCCTTTGATACAGTCTAGCACAAAACAATCAGATGTAAGTAACAACCAGTTATCATAGAAATGAGCCAACCGTCCTGCATGAGGTAAACTGTCAGATGTTTGTACCTGTAGAGAGTCTAGCGGCGACTTGACTGATGAGGAGGGCGTTGTGCACGGGCTGGTGTCCTGTTTGTGTTTGCTCTCCGCTGTGCAGACTGCTGCTGCGTTGACCTGGTGGTTGCTGTTTCTTGTAATTGTAATTGGTTAGTGGGCGGAGAGCAGGTCTGGAGTTTTTTGATGCACTCCTCTGGGATACCTTAGTAGTTGGCTACGATTTCAACTCCCTGGCAGAACGTTCTACTGCCTTGGCTGCCTTCACTTTATCGGAGAGGCTCCTTCCAAATAGGCAATCCCCTATGGGTTGCTCTTTAATTACAGCCTGGACATTACGGGCTAGTGAAGGTAAAAGAACTTTGCGTCTAGTCATAGATTCAACAAAATAGAGGTGGCAAAGGATTCTACATGCATCTGTCAGTTTCCTTATGTCACTAAGTTCTTTTTCGCCACCAATGTTTATCTTGTGAGTTAATATTTCCCCGATTGCTGATATCGCTGTTTTAAGAAATGTTTGTTTGTCCTTCATACGGTTATCTCGGACAACCAGGCCTGGTGGTATAGCGGCTGCTACTTCTGTGTTGAGCTTAGGTGGCTCTAGGTTGCAGTTTTCGGGTGAAAGATATTTTTCTGTAATATCCTTTAACAAATCCTTTTTGAGGCCATTTTTTATTATAAAGGAGAACCTTTGGGACAACTCTGGATGTAAAGCGTTCCCAGTCTTAGGCTTGTCCCCCACCTCCCCCAGGATATTTAGGATCTCGGGATCTATCTTTGAATTAGTGGGTTCGCATTCTTTTACCTCATGGAAATTGTCAGTGGGACAAGTAACAGTCTCCTCATCCTCTGATTTTACTATAATGAGTACGGGGTCATCCTCTTCATCCTGGCTTTCGAAATCTGGATCATATGGGTCCGCCATTGGCAGGTTCGGCGACGGAGATATCTCGGTATCTGAAAATGGAGAATCAGAATAGAGATTTCTAATCTCTAGCCGTTGCTCGTAGCGACTGCCCCTGCGAGCGAGGACCTGGCGGGATATTCGCTCCCCCCCCCCTTTCCTTGAAACGGAACATGGTTGAGATTTAGTGACTACTTGAAAGCGGCGCTGTATCACCAAGACCGAGGGGGGTGAGTAGCTTAGTGTCAACACAGGCCAAAGTAGGCATCTTTAATTGGTTAGAACAAAGCACGTGGTGTTAATTTGTACCAAAAAATGGTTAGTACGCTGTGAGACCTATAAGCAATAAAATGCCATGGTGTGTCAACACAAGCGGATAGCACGTCGTGGGACTCCCAATGTTTCCCAATAACGACGGAAATAAGGCAGGATGAAATTTGATTTCTCATAGCCAGCCAAGGCACCACGTGCTTACCTTCATCGCTATGCGGAGGTGATCGTTGCGGAGCTCTCAACTCCTCTTCGTACTTCTTCAGCTTCCTTCTAATGTTTTCTTCCTCTTCCGATCTTCTTTTCGACATTTTTCTTCGTTTTTCCTATTATTTTCTATCGCGAACGTAGAGTGAAGTCCGACACTTTTTCACAGAATGGCGTTCGTTCACTAGGGTTGGGATGAGGTACTAGGGATGTGCCCGTTTTCTATATCGACTCTATGATTAGTCGATTGTTTTTTACTTTTAAATAGTGAATATCCGAGCTAAACTCGCAGTACCTACCAATCTTGATCCTGAGGCGATATGACAATATAATTTGAATATCGAATACCATAAACAGTACCTGCATTCTATTAATTTCTACATTAATGGGAAAGTTAGTACCTACCTTAACGGTTTTAATGACATTTTAAAGTGGCCCGCCATTCTGACGTAAAGTGGTAAATTTTTCCACATTTAAACCAAGTAATTTTTCACAGAAAAGTTATTCATTCTGTAAGGAGCCGTTTTTTCTCTATTCATGTACTCTGTAAATTACTTCTTAATATTTTCACTGATGAGGACTCATCGTCCCCTTATTTTTTTTTATTTATTGAGTCATCAACAGATGTTGCACTAATACAGGCACAACTTAATATACTTACATATATAAATAGCATTATTTTTCTTTTACTTTCTTCAAAAGCTCGGCAAATTAATAATGTTGTTCTCACTTACAATCTTTCTTGAAGTCCTGACTCTCTCATACCTAATATCATAACATCTCTAATTAAATATTCTTATTGTTCACCAATTTCACATTATATCGGATAACAATTTAAGTTCAGCGGGAAAATGGTCACAAGTTTCCCGTGCTGTTGAGATCTTCTAAAAAAATTTATATCTGTATAATATTGTATTTATGCTAGGCAATGAGTACCTACTCTTCAAATTTTTGCATAATACTTTTAAGGTTATGTCTTTCTCTAATTGGAAGGAACTATACACTTTCGTGACCTCCTAACTAATACAATTCAACAACTTTAACTCTCTCACTTATTTTTGTATTCGTTTGCCGTCATTACATTAACTTGCTGTTTGAATACAAACCAATTGTCAGCTAAGCCACCAGTTAATGGCTATTCTCTTGGTGCTTCGTATAGTTTCCGAAAACAGTGTATTTTGCATTTAGATCTTTTATTTAAGAAATTAATAATAGTGCACAATTAGTAGTCGTGTGATGTAAGGACGACCGACGCGCCAAACAACGGCTCCGTTTCGTTGCTTATGGATGTGCATTCACTATAAACGAACACAGGATGCTTCCACTAACGGATATCCGGATTGCAGGTCCTAATTGTCGTGCTTGGGTTGGTGGTAGGGCATTTTAAATGTCCGCCTGGCTAGCTACCACCATCTTATCTAAATCTGCCGCCAAGCAGCAATGTTAATAGTATTGTTGTGTTCCGGTTGTCGGAGATAGGATAGCCAGTCCCCCAAATGTGCTGGGGTTTCCGGGTCAGTACGCTTAACATCAGGTGTGATTGAGGTCAAGTACCAACCCGTTGTGCATAAAAAAAAAGCTTCTCTGCGGTTCAACATGATATGTGCAAAGGGTGTTTTCAAAGCGGACTATGAAATAGGACTAAGCTTAATTAACCACGTAATAACATTATTTATTGTTACATTAGATTAAGTTAATTTGTGACTTTTGTAAGTAGGTACCTACTTATTTACCTATGTATGATGGATGATTATTGATTAGAATCATCATTCGACCACGACATCTGCCTCCATACGATACAATTACTTATGGTCAGTACCTATAGGTTTTGTTTTTATCATACCACTATATTTATATGTTGAATTTTAATAAACGATCAACTGTACTCACTTACCTACTTCTTTTATTTTATTGTTTGCCTCTAAACGCCTGCCGTCTCCCGCTCTATCTTTCTGATAAATGCAATGTTTTCTAAAGCATTATAACAGTTCCACGTTTATACTTATACAGTAATGTTCCGCTTGGTTTTTCGGGCAGCGAGATTATTTTCGCCTTAAATAGTATTATAAAAAAAATCGGAATGCCCGAGTATTGCTTCCAAATCATAAATATTTTTAAACGATAACCTATAATGTTTTTGAACGACCTATCCAACGACGTCCTTCACGATGTGGTACAAAAATTTAAAAAAAAACCATACTTATGTGTCATATTAATTGCAAGATTTTATTCTACCACTCTGTCGGTGTGATTGATTTGAATAATAACCATACATAATTTGACGACCTGTTTGGTGTAGTGGTTAGCAACTCCGACCACTATACCAAAAGGTTGCGGGTTCGAATCCCGCTAGGCGCATATGTTTGGGTGATGAATATGGACATGTGTACCCGAGTTATGGATGATTTCATTTATAATAAGTATTTATTTACAAAAAAAAATGTCTTTATGTAGTATATCAACCATCTGGTATCCACAACACAAGCCTATAGTTGCTTACTGTGGAACTAGATGGCGCTGTGTGTGTGTCTTAAGTATAGACTTAGTATATACTGGCGGTCTTAAGGATATTTATTTATGTGTCATTTATTTATTTAAGGCCAAATTACAGCTTTCTAGTATTAAGAGCCTCTGAACTAAGCCGCTATGGTTAGATTGTGTAGGCTTTATTTGATACTACCGAGAAGCGTGGATGAGGATTTTCCTATATTGCAGGAAATGTCGGTCATACATAACGATCCTACATTTGATTGATTCGTTTCTTCGTTTTTTAACCAATTTAATAAATTAAGTGGCCATTAAGTAACCATTAGCCTACGACATTTACATAATTTTACCGGCTCCGTGGCTCATTGTAAACAACATAGGGTTTACGAATCGCGGGTTCGATCCCCAGCAGGATACATGTTTAGCACTCGGTTTGGTTTGTGGTAGGACATTTTTAAATGTCCCCCTGGCTGGCTATCACCACCTTATCTAAGTCTGCCGCCAAACAGCAATGTTAATAGCATTGTTGTGTTCCGGTTGTCAGAGATAAGATAGCCAAATTAGGCTGGGGTTTACGGATCAGTATATACGCCTCCACCTTCGACATTAGGTGTGATTGAGGGCAAGTGCTAACCCGTCGTGCATAAAAAAATTAAAAGAGAAGTCCCGGAGTTCCCTGACTTTTGTACTTAACAACGAAGAAACGAAACTACACAATAACAAAGGGTTCTTGGAAATTCACCCGGGTGTATATTTTCCAGGTGCCTACCTACCTACTTGCAATTTTTTTTTTTAAATTGTCTTTTTCCGATTGTCTCATATTTTGCCAAGTGAATGAATTACTGACTTTGCGGAGGCGACTTACGTGACCTGCAAGTTTATCTATATTTCTTGTATTGACATCATGTTTATCACTATTTTTCCTAAATGATGCTAAACTTTTTGCCATATATTACATTTTCAAAAATGTACTGTGACGCAAAGATTCGATATAGAATATCAAGTTTGACATTTCAATTCGGAAGATTTTGTTGAATTTCGTCCGAATTTTCTGGGAAAATATCCAATAATCTTGAGAATGGATTATTAATACGGGCCTAAGTCTGTCGCTAAGCAACAATGTTGGCAGCATGTCGTGAGGAAATAACTATAAATTGGAAATTTAGAAAACCTCCGAAATAACAAACGATTAACTCATCCAGATAATCGAAACCAACTGTATTAAGAACTACATATCTTCGAAACGGCTTAACCGATTTTCATCAAACATGGCTAGTGGTTACTAGCCCCTGTCCCCTCGTTTAGCCATTTATTTCCACTCTGTATGTAAGTATAGCTTAGATTTCGTATATTTGTTTAATTTACTTATTACTCGGGTACTACATAATTTTTCGCGATAAAAAGTAGGGCGTAATCTACATATGTACGAAATGTTTTCCAAATCCGTTCATCAGTTTAGCTATGATTGAGCAACAATCAAATAAGTTTAATTTATTTATTCCACGGGGAACTACTCACTATATCGGAATAACAATTTTTGGTTGGTGGTAGGGCAATTTTACATGGTCTGCTGGCCAGCCACTGCTGGCCAGCCTGCCGACAACATATCGGTCGGTGAATCTTATATGGGTGTTTCAATTTAAATTTCAGATGATAGAATACAAATAAACCAATTTAGCACCTCAATTTTTAAAAATGAACTTGTTCATCCTGCAATAATTGACCTTGTTACTCACGACATATAAAGAGTTACGCGCCGTCGTAAAAAAATTTAAAGTTTCTTGACACTGGATTGTACCGACGTCAACGCACGATAAACAAATAAAATATGAATCCAATAATTTGTATATCTGTTCTAATATTGGCTGTTGTCGTAAGCTTCGTGCACCTATCTAGCGTGACACCTTCCGAACAATGCCCGGGTAAGTCTTTTTATATAATTTGTTTTTGTGTGGATCATTCTGTCTTACGAGAACTCGCATGTTTATCCTTTATTTCTCACACCAATATATTTTCTGTCGAGTAGAGACACTACCGCACCGACCTTATATTTGTATTGTACTCATAGGTATTCGTAGTTAATTTTCATATGAAATCTTCAGAGGCTATAAACATTCCATACAAATGAATTAGTGTATCTATTTAAAACCACCGACTTAAAGAGAGGGGTAGGTAAGTCTAAAGCCTGTGTCTGTGGCATTTATATTTGCGATAGCTGCTTTGCAAGATGGTTCTTATGTGTGTTTGATGTAAATAGTTAAATCTATTTCGAAGCCTTTAACACTGTTTTATCTTGATGATAATGATAAACTCTCGGGGTCGGGATCTAGAAATTTTTAATTAAAGTTATTTAGTTAAGTACACATAAATATCTAAATAATAATATTATAAAAGACTATGTGTATATGTCTCAGGTAGATCGTTGAATTTGCCATTTCAAGCAATGCCTGGGCTGATCGTCATGCATGGCGGACATTTCCTGTGCATTATTGCAAACTGCGCCGCCTAGAACTGCGTGGGGCTCCTTGGTAGTTCCCCGGAGCAGTACAGTTTTTGTATTGGCGGAAATGTCCGCTGTAAAAACGTTTCGTAAAATGGCTAATTCGACGATCTGCCTGCGACAAGACACTCATCTATAATGCACACGGGTACAGTTGGTTCAAATAACTTTTCTTTAGTTGTATTGTAATTATGTATAGTATAACTTCGCATATCGATTGTAAATTGAACTAAACATGAAACTCTTATTGGTAACCGTAAGTTATCAACTTTGTGCAGTCGACGACACGAGTGCGACACAACCGGAAACGTGAACACTGCGAGACCTGCTTAAACTGGAAGGAGGAAATTGCGTGTTTAAGTTCCAATCTTAAAACTTACTTCAGACGGCTAAACTTGTGTTAAAAGGTTTAGTAAATTTTTGGGAAAAACGGTAACCTATTGTAGGTATGTAATAGGTAGATGTAGGTAGTTCGCATCCGCATGTGGATTTGTGATTACTGCTTCTTCACTTTGAGCGGCAATCCGGACATAGTACGCGTGTAGTCATCCGCCGCTCCCGCATGGCTCGAATGTCGGAAGAGCGGTAGTAGGTAGGTATGGCAATACGGAACTCTTTGATATCATCTATCTATATGGCACCGCCATTTATGTCAGAAAATATAGGCGTAGACAATTGAAATTTGGTATAGTTGAGACGTGTAGTTATAAATGTGAAAAGTCGTTTCAATGTATAGGGGCTTAATTTTAGAGAGCTAAATAAAAATATTTATATATAGGTACCTACTTTAAATTTTACATTTTACCAGTTTCTCGATTACACTTTCTCAAAAAACATTCAAAAGTGCTGTAGCTCGATTACCTATTCGCTTAGAAAATCGTAATCGTTGGATATAAGTTTCAGAAAATTATCGGATTTGCGTTATTTTACCTGGGATAGTTTTTTTTTTATGGCATATTATTTTGCTTGAATAAAACCAGAGTTAATCAGAAATAATTACGATTACCTACCTAGATGCACAACTGATTATGATATAACAATATACTACCTACTCTGTGTAAAAAGTATCGGGAATATGTCAATAAAAAGACCCGCGTAAAAGAGATCGTTCTAATTTTTTTACTGCATGTTGGTAGCACTGTACTGATTTAGCGCGCAAAATTTGAGCGGATCTGTCATTTAATTTGTTTTAAACTACACTTTTTGTTGGTCATAGTTTTGAGTCCTCGGCGATTTTTACAATGGAAAATATTGTTGAACAAAGAGTGTGCCTTAAATTTTGTGTTTCAAATGATATTTCATGTGGTGAATCACTAAAAATGTTGCGAAATACCTACGGCGAATCGTGTATATCGAAAACAAGGGCTTATGAATGGTATAAGGCTTTTAAAGAAGGCCGAGAAGTAGTAGTAGACTTGCCTCGTTCTGGTAGACCTTCAACCGCTACGACCAAAGAAAACATCGACAGAATCAAGAAGCTAGTGCTCGACGTATGAGTCTGAGAGAGTTGGCTAGTGAGGTGAACATATCTTTTAAGTCCGTCCACAACATTCTCATTGACATTTTAGGCATGAAACGCGTCGCCGCTCGACTAGTTCCAAAAGAGCTCAATTTTGTTCAAAAAGCGCAGCGAAAGCATGTCGCTGAAGACATGGTTTCCCGAGCTTCTACGGATCCGACCTTTATGAAACGTATAATAACTGGCGACGAGACATGGGTTTATGAGTACGACATGCAAACAAGCCAACAGTCTTCAGAATGGCGTCTCGAAAACGAGCCGAAACCCAAAAAACCGCGGCAAAGTCGCTCCAAAATCAAGGTGATGCTGACAGTTTTTTTTGACTACCGTGGTGTGGTTCACTCCGAATTCCTTCCAGAGGGAGAAACAGTGAATAAAGAATATTATTTAGGCGTCATGAAGCGTTTGCGTGAGAGTATCCGCCGAAAACGTCCAGATTTGTGGCAACACAACTCATGGATGCTGCACCATGATAATGCACCATCACACACAGCCATTATACTTAGTGAAAGAGTTTTTAGCGAAAAATTCAACAAAAGTTCTCGACCAAGCACCGTATTCACCTGATATGGCTCCGTCTGACTTTTTTTTATTTCCCAAGTTAAAATTACCACTTCGAGGAAAACGTTTTGAGTCGATAGAAGCCATAAAAGAAAATTCGCTGAATGAGCTAAAGGCCATACCGCAAATAGCCTATGAAAAATGTATGGAAGACTGGGTGAAGCGGTGGAGATGTTGTATTGCAAGCGATGGGGCCTACTTTGAAGGCGATAAAATAAATTTAGATGAATAATTTGTATTTTTTGTTTTATTGACAAATTCCCGATACTTAGTACACTGAATGTATGCAATTGTAATTTATTATGATTAAGTTTAGTTCTACTCTAAAACACCACGCATCAGCAGGCATAGTCCACCCGCAAGGCAGACGATGACCTATATAAAGGTCACAGGAAGTCATTGATGCATGCGGGCCACTTCCCACAGATCCTCTGGAAGTCTATGGTGGGAGCTTTTGTTTAGCAGTGGACGTCCATATAGATATGGAAATTTAAGCAAAATCCAGCTACTAAAAACACGAATAATTATCCTTCAATTAAAAATAATCCTCATTCATAAGAACCACTGCGCTTGATTGACTTTATAAAAGTTCGAATTGTCCTTGGGTACACATATCTTACTTTTTTATCCCTAATCACTCAAGACATTAATAACGAATATGAAAAATGGTCCAACAAAATAGATCAAAAGCTGTGTGTTTGAGGTAGGTAGCTATAGTAGTTATTGTTTATCCTTTAATGTATTTCTTTGCTATATTTTTTTTATGCACAACGGGTTAGTACTTGTCCTCAATCATACCTGATGTTAAGTGAAGATGAGGCCGAAGGTGGAAGCGTACTGACCCGGAAACCCAAATATTTTGGGGAACTGGCTATCTTATCTCTGACAACCGGAACACAACAATGCTATTAACATTCCTGTTTGGCGGCAGATTTCGATAAGATGGTGGTAGCTAGCCAGGCGGACATTTAAAATGCCCTACCACCAACCAAACCGAGTACTAAACATGTACCCCGCTGGGGATCGAATCCGCGGCCTCCGATTCGTAAACCCTATGTTGTTTACATTGAGCCACGGAGGCAAAGAACTTTCATGAAGCGTCTGTGGTTCAGCGGTTAAGACGCGGTCTCCTAATTCGGGAGGTCCGGGTTCGATTCCCAGGCAGGCCATGTACCAATAAGTTTTTAAATTTAAATTAATTACTTATGTGCATTTATTTGACTACTCTTAAACGGTGAAGGAAAACATCGAAAGCAAACCTGCACGCCTGAGAAATAAAAATTCAAAGACATTATGTGAAGTCCCCAACCTGCATTGGGACAGCGTGGTGGACTATAAGCCTATAGTCCCTCATTTTACAAAGGAAGGCCTATTATCCCTGCCATGTTATATTTACGGGCTGATAATGAACTTTTACGATGTAATTTAATCGCACAACATTAATATGTTTCATTGCGTCATACCAGAGTAGGTACTTATAACCTATAATATTATTAAGTGAAAGTAGGTCCATTGAACTCAGAAGTTCCTACTTTCGTACCATAATTATGAGCTAAAAATAAATTGACTGTGTCATTGTGTGTACAGGTAAACATTTCGACGATCTGCGCGAGAGGATTCATGTCATTCCGTGCGGAAAGACCAACTGCAAGTTGCACAAGGGCAAGAACACCACTGTCCAGTTCCGGTTTAACCCACGTGCGTATCGTACTTATTACGAGTATGAATACAAATAATAAAATTGATCTAGTACTTATGTGTTTAACAGATATTTCGCTGTTTCGAAGTTAATATGACGATACACAACATCTAAGCTTTTAAATAGGTACCTACCTAATTATTTTCACACTTTTGTCTGTCTGTGTGTCCTGGTGCGGTAGTCATAATGGTTCGACATCGGGAAGTTTCGAATGTATTTCCGTGTCGATAGGTTCAATTCCGGTATCGGGTCTTGCACTGTCTAGATTGGTGGATTGTTTGCTAGACATTGAAATGTTCAGAACCCTTCAATTCCCGGGTGATGGGCGGATACGGAGCGGACCGAGAAATAGGATATAAAATGCAGGATTTGAATTTTTATACAGAGGCAAACCATAGGTCCTGCACAAATTAAGGTACCTATATATACTTTTTACCCTACTGCCCTGGAAGGAGGGTTTTTACAATTTGAATTCGAACCCGCAACCGGTGAGTTTCGAAGGCAAGCAGGTCACTATAGTATCCACTACAAGTCTTTTAGATTCTGCAATTCTACTAACAAACTAAAGTGACCGTGAAAAGTTCGATGCGTGTCCAACACACACTTAGCTGATCCAACAAAAACAGTAGAAACCACATCTTCTTTTCTAAAATTTATTAGTCGTTTTGTGTGTGATGCTCGCCGTCGACTCTCGAGTCAATAATCAATCACTGGTCCTTCTCTCTATTTATTCCCAAATTCTTTCTCAACTTGAACACATAACATGCCAGTAACTCGTTATAACCCAGAAATGTTTTCCTGTCTAAGTATATTTTACAAGTTCTTCCGTGGTTCTTCCGCTATAGGTATACGTCAACACTCTTGTTTTCTTATAAACTTGTAAATATGCTAATGGAACTAGTTTTACTGGTCATATTTATCTACAAAGTATACTTAATAATAATTTTTATGTATATTTTAGATGACGTACATACTTACACATAACTTGTTTAAAGCGAACAGGTTTAGTGGAAGCCTTGCTCTCGATTATGGAAGAACAAACATGCATTTAGGCATTTACAGAGCATTTACAGGGCGTCTGCCTCCGATCTTCAAAAATTGCATGCATCGATATTAACACTTTCGCGGACACTGAACGTCTATAGACATATAACAATAAAACTGCTATTGTGTATGATGCACTGTCCGGAAAGTGTTAATGTAGTTCGATTTAGATTTTTATTTTTTTCTATGGAATAAATATTAAAATTGCGAAGTAAAGAACTATAACAAAACTAAATAAATGGTACATAAATACACATAGATGTAAATTAACTACGTCAGTTGGGCTCCTGGGACTAGTTACATACAAACTAAAGACCATATTTAAAAAGTTATAGGTACGCAATTTTTTTTTGTATTTTAGTAATAAAAAATGCTGTCCAGTTCTCTCTAGTCATAATAAAAATTGAAACATCACTAATTCACAGCGACTAGACAACATCTACCAACTGTATTTATTTCTAAAATACATAAAATATCTCATAATTTCTTATATCTGGTTGCATATATGTAGTTTACTAGCTATTGCCCGTGACTTCGTTCGCATGGATTTCATCAAAGTCGGTTCAGCAAAATTCTAACTAATATTATAGACGTGGTCGTGTGTGTGTAAGTAGATATGTGTGTTTGTGTATGTATGTTTGTTATCACGCATAAACGGTTCGACAGATTTGAATGAAATTTCATTGGTAGACGGATTAACATATATATAGGCAATTTGTTTTACTGAATCGATTTTGATGAACATTCACGCGAATGAAAAGGTGGGCAACAGCTTGTTTATAAAAATAGTTGGATATGAAAACTTTGCTATTGTTTAACCACAAATTCAATTTCCAGAACATGAAGTCAAGACTCTGGTTAACGACGTAAGTGGGGAATTGGTTGGTATCCCCCTGCCGTTCGTCGGCGTGCACGGGTCCAGCGCGTGCATGCACATCACGCGCGCCGACACTGGGGCACCCGCGCCTTGCCCGCTCGTGCCTCACCACGAGTACATCTACACCAACTCGTTCTACGTGGAAGAATTCTATCCCAGACTGCCAGTGCGCGTACATTGGGGCCTCAACGACGGCAAACGTGACCTCATCTGCTTTGAAGTTCCAGCTGTTATAGTTTAAATGTTGATGACTTTTAGATTAGATGACATGATAGACAGATTAGATGAGTTACTAAGTACATGATATAGGTAGTCATACCATACACTAACAAAGAAGAGTTGTATATGACTATCATCATCAGTAGGCACCGTAAGAGCAGTCGGATAAATGAACATAAGTAATTAAATTAAATTTGGCCTGGTTGGTCATGGCCTGCCTGGGGATCGAACCTGGACCTCCCAAATTGGGATACTGTGTTTCCTCCACTGAGCCACCGACGCTCACTGAGTTCAGTTTAAAATACGTCGCGTCGTTATTGTCTCCACCACTTACATTATGATGTTGTTAATTGGAAATTACGTTTTTTGTAAAATAACAGTGCAGATATAACACATACCGGAGCGTGGTGTGTAGTTGTAGTTTTAAAACATGCTGCATTGCATGTACCCATCTGTGCATGTACCATTGTATGTAAACTAAGGTTCATGAGGAAGAGGATGCGCATGAGGAATTTGGACGAGCGCACGTGGAGGATGCGGAAAATCGGTCGTATTACGAAGAGACGTAATTGACAAAATGTCGATTTTGAGATAGGTACACCATTGCATTTAAAATAAATTAACACACCACGAAGAGACAAATCTGAATTCGTATAGGAACATGTAGTAATAGTTCAACGCGAAGAGGCGTATATAAATACTTCATACAAACAGTTGTTCAGGCCGAAAGAAGAATACTATTACAGCAGGCATGTTACTTTATGTGGTTTCAAACTCTCAATGTATTGAAGAAATCAATGTGCGTTTTATTGTCCTTTTCAAGGGCAAAGTGAGAGAGAGACTTAGTTCATATCGCCGAAGTAGCGCCATAGAGGTGTAAGTGGATCGCTTTAAAAAAAAAAATCTCTAAATCTAGATAATTTAACGTATATGTAGATAACATAATGCATTTATTAATCGATAATAAAGCTTTCAAAAAACAGCGCTATGTCGTATAAAAGTTTAGAATATTTTGCTGTGTGTGTTAACTCGACTATAATATTGTTCAATTAACTCTCCTGTAAAATTGTAAAAAACACATAACTACATCACTTCGTGATGTTACCGACGATTTGCTTGTTACACTTACATGATAGATGAGCCTTGATTCCAATCACACCTATGTTCACATCCTTATCTCTTACTATCTCTGTCTTTAACTAAATTAAATGAGGAAGACAGGATCTTTCCTGCTGTGTATGATGTGACGTTACAAACGATCCAGTAGAAACTGTGGAATTTTTTTTTTTTTTTTATATGAGAGGGCGGCAAACGAGCATGCGGGTCACCTGATGGAAAGCAATCACCGCCGCCCATGGACACCCGCAACACCAAAGGGTCACAGATGCGTTGCCGGCCTTTGAGGAAGGTGTCCACCCCAGAATAAGTAGGGCAGCCTGAGCGATGAGGGATTCTCCAGCACTAATAGTGCTGGAGTATAATCGCTTTTATCTCAAACATTTAGGAAGATGATGCGGAAGATTTTTTGAAATTGATTTTTATGTAGGTATAGATGAGGATGTACGGATAATGAAGAAATTCTGCGTTATGAGGAACAGGGCACCAATCGCGCAATTTTAAAACGGTTTTACCGTTCGAACGGAACGTTTTTGCCTTTGGTTTAGCTTCAGTTTGGCTCATGTAAAAAATGGTATCGCGCTATTTTTTGTGATCGATTATATCGTTGACGCTACTAAAGTAATTAATACCAAACCCAAAATGTTTAGAGTTAACCACGAGTATTAAAAAAAACCAGTTCAATTTCCGTTTAAATGATTAGCGCGATACGAAATGTGCTAACGTAACGTTTTTGGTTATGGTATAGCTTTGGTATTATCGTTCAAACTTAGCACGATCGACCTCCTTGAATCCCTGTATGACACTGTTAACGCATATCTACGTATACGGAGATATACACAGAACTCAAAACAGAATATACAGGGTGTAATCGTTAAGTGTGCACAGGCGATTATTCCGTAACTATTATATACAAAACTAACTATTATATAAAAACTTTAAAGTTTTTTGATATCTATAATAGTTACGGAATAATCGCCTGTGCACACTTAACGATTACACCCTGTATATATAAAAAAAACTTTTACTTTGCACTATCCAACTACTTATTAAAAAGCTTCTTCAATTGAGGTTGTCTGGAAGAAATCTCTATCAGCGATAAGACCGCCTTTGTACACTTCATCATCTATGTTAAATGTTCTTTGTATTTTATTTTTGTGTGCAATAAAGAATTTAATAATAATAATAATAAACTGACATTAAAATTGCGTTGTCTAATGAGAGAAATGATATCAATAAGTTCTTTAATTATTTTTACTATAAGATATATTTTTATTAAGACAGTACTGAAAATGTACTTCTAATAAGTTAAGTTAAGAAAAGCCAAATTATTTGATTGTTTATTGCTGATTTATTATAAGATTATCACTGTTTTCAATTTATTTTGTTTTAATGAACTGATCTTTTGTTAACTATTTACTAAAAAAGTTGATGTTGTATAGGTAGGTACTTAAATTAGAAATTATTTTTGAGACTGATTGAAGCAATATTAACTCGCATAATTTCCAAGACTGCTATTTTCAGTCGCATTTAAATTATCTTATCTCGCACCTCCTGCATGCACTTCTCTGCCTAATTTCAATACTACAAATAGAGGTTATGTTGTACAGTCAGCTGCAGCTAAAAGTATACCCCTAGCACGCTGAGAATCGAAATTTCATGTCCTGACAAAACTACTCGTGCAGTAGTGGACCTACGCACCGGATTGATTTTCTTTAAAAGACAAAATTCTTAAAAGTCTACCCTATGAGTACAATTATTAGAAACACCACAAAAGTAACCTAATTCATGATTACCATTATTTATGTACATTTATAGCAACACAAAGCTATTAATTCTATTTCATTCAATAGTTATAAACTTATTATAAATGTAGAATATAACTATTATTATAAATGTAGAAGAAAACTTTAACAAAATTATTTTATACAATACAATACAAATACACTTTATTGCACAACACAAAAAAATACAGTTACAGAAAGTGGTAGGAGTAGAACGTTCAATTTGGCGACCTTATCACTAACAGCGACCTTTGGGTACAAGGACATTTGAAATAGGCTGTGCAGTAATAAATAGGGATATAGATACAAACTACTTCAAAAGATTTCACATACTTACATACACATTGTTATATAGATCGATGACAAATATACTTAAACATAATATATCATATACTTAGATGGACAAATATACTTACTGAAACATAATATCAATAAAATAAATAAATAAATATCAATACTTGTTTGGAATATTTAGATGAAAGTACCAAACAGCTTAGACAGAGACAGACTGAGTTAATTTTGTATTTATAATGGGAATCAAATCGTAGCAGCGGCGTCATGGGAAGCGAGGATGAAGGAAAAATTCTAATTAGTGGTCTCCCATCTAAGGAAGGAGTGACCGCGTCAGATATTGCATAACTTCGCCAATCGAGCACAAATAGCGAAGTTACGAGCACGAATTACATCATGCGAGTGCTTCAAAATACATATATAGGTATACTTAAGTATAAAACATTATTTAATTTTCTTACGAGAAAAATATATTTTAACCTATACATATATTTATTTATATATACAATAGGTATATCGTTTGGACTGGCCCACCTTTTAGCAGAATCTTTGAAGTCTTCGGGGTGAAATTTAATTCGAGTATTTCCTGTTTACTGGTGATTCCACTCCTGATTACGAACGACTTTCCACTAGGAACTATATCCGAATTTGGCCGAAAATTGTTGGACTCCCATACTAAAGGTGGTTTCAGAGTGGTTTACGTAAATAATAAGTAAAGTTTGGTGTAGTGGTTAGCAACTCTGACCACTATACCAAAAGGTTGCGGGTTCGAATCCCGCTAGGGTCATATGTTTGTGTGATGAATACGGACATGTGTACCCGAGTTATGGATGTTTTCATTTATAATACGTATTTATTTACAAAAAAAAATGTATTTATGTAGTATATCAACCATCTGGTATCCACAACACAAGCCTATAGTTGCTTAAAGTGGAACTAGATGGCGCTGTGTGTATGTCAAGATTAAAAAAATAAATTAAAAAAAATATTTGATAGATTTCGACTATGGTTCCTTCGGGAAAGTTGTTCGTAATCAAGAGTGGCGTCACCAGTTAATGGGAATTACACGAATTCAAATTCATCCTGTATAATTATTTCAATACTATATTACTTACCTACCTACTAGTAAATATTTCTATTAGAAAGATTATAAGTACCTAGTAGATACTTTATATCAGATAAAATACTTATTTGCCATTAGGATGTCAATTAAATAACATGTGTAGGTTTTATTTTTATTTGCATTATTTTGACCAATTATTGTGATATTTTTCTGAAAACTTGTAGTAGGTGTTAAGTTCTCTCAGTAATTGACAAATATTTATAAACAACTCACACGAACAAAAACATAAAGTAATTCTTCTTTTATTTCATCATCATTAGGTATTCAAACAATTTTTGAGCAGGGGTGACCAACTTGTTTAGGGCTCGACTGTGTTGTGGATTGAATGTGATCGACTTATTGATAGTATATTTTGATTTTGCTCAGTCAAATTAACAAAATTAAAGATTTAAATAAAGATTCTTTGGTTTGGTAATATGTAAATGTTTACAACTTCTGACTATAACTGCCAAAAAAATATTTCTCTAACACTGTCTCCGGCAATCGACTGTTGGGAACCCCTGGAGGCTAAAGTTGCTAATCTACCGGCGAGGCAAGACGAGGCGATATTTAAATAAACAATCTATATGCAGTAATACGGTTCAATATGACACCACTAAATATTTCAACTCTCGTCTCGCATAATCTCACCGATCCAAACCGTTTCCACCGAAGATACGCTAGAAGAGAATTGAAATTTTGCCACACAATTTTCATTTATCTACTTGCCTCGTCTCTTCTCGCCTCGACGGTGGAAAACCACCTTTAGCCTGGCACATAGAACGTAGTAGGTACCTACCTATGTGGAGACAAATTCTAAATGCTACACTACATGCTTCAAAGGAATATTTTTCAAAGGAGTAACACATTATCAACAAAATTCAATTTAATTTGTTGAAATTAATTGTGCATAAAAAATAGTAGGTACATTAGGTACGATATAAGTGCGTATACTGGCTATATGGCTATAATGGCTCGCCATCGCTCGGGCTAAAATTCCGCTTTGTGTGTCCAATATACGCATGTATATCGTACGATACGTTTTTCAACATACTTGCGAGGAAACAGAATAAAAAATCACGCGACGCGCTGCCTACTGAATGGCGCCGCGCGGCGGGCCAGTTCGAAATTTGAATAAATAAAAGCAGTTTGAAACATATTTTATTACGATCTTCATACATAACACATAGAGATCAGCGATATTTTATTCACCGGGCTGATGGTGTTATCACGGCTGTATGAGACTTATGTTCTTTGCCATAGCAATTTTGGCGGTTATATTCACTATTTGCGTTTATAACTACGCATGTCTTATGAGCTTGCTTGATATATCTAAAACCTTTGAAATTAGATCCTCTTTACGAGCATGTATGTTGAAAATATTTTAATTACCTACCTAGTATACGTACGATAGCACTCTTCTCGATGATTAAACATTTTTTGTCATTCGTTAAAGACTGAAGGTAGTTAGGTATACGTTACAAAACTTAACAACAAGAACTACAATTGCTAAGAGATATTTTTAAGTAACAAATAGTTCAATATTCTTATAACAATTCAACCTACTTTACCTACTAATTTCGAATAAGTAGCTCGTCGCGCTAATGGACAATTCGGCAATCCTTAATTATCATTAACTTACCTAAAAACTTAAATTAAATTGAGTTCATATCATTTAATTTCAATAGTCGTAACCTACATTCACCCAACGGGGCGCAACATAATCTAACCATTACCCCATGATACCAGGCGTGATAACAGTTACCACAGGCTATAGTTGACTTTCAGACACGAAATCTGAGTTTAAGTTCGAACTCAAAACGTCAAATTGTACGAGAAAATGACATTTGTGCTCGAGTTCACGCTTCGTTTTTTCAGACTACACTGACATTCTGCGACGAAGGTATGTAAAATTTACAGTTGTTATAAGGGCCGTATTAATAAATAGATCTGGAGATTGAGATCGCGTCTCAGTCTCAATACAATTTTTTTTTATACTGTTTTAATTAGCAACAACTTAACTTAATGTAATTTCAATCTTGAGAACGGTTTTCTAATATGGGCCTAAGTTTACGTTTAATTTCGTTTCTGAATGTCCGCCTTCCTCGGTGATGAACTACGAATATGACTTCGACAACTGTTTTCCACTTCGATAATTAAGGCCTTTACAACTTTTCGGAGTGGGTACTTATGTTTAATAATCATGATATAAATCGTGCTGCATACCGCACTATGTTTGTTTATGTTGACCACATTCCCCCACCCATACCCAATTAGTCCTTATTGTGTACACGGTACTGACTATAAGCTCATACGGGCTTACTTTATTTGAGCAGGCACTTCGAAACATGTAACATCGTTCTCCCCATCCTGCAAAGCCCAGTGGACCTTTAGAGATAGCTGAGGGTAAAACTCTAGTATAGGGAAAGAATCTTTGTATATGTATTTGGTTCCAGCTTTAAGTGGGCACTTCACTTTCTCCCCAGTCTCGTTCTCTAGCTTATCACAAACGGATTTGCCATCCACTCCGACAAAAGGCAGCGGAACTCCGAACACTTCTGCTGACACGCGGTTCCTGAGATCCGGTATGTCCGTAACTGCAAAGAAAATTAAATGGTTATAAAACTTTGTGGCCTTGTTATCATTTCGGTGTCGGATATGAAGTTCTAATGATGCACTTCGGAGGTTGAAAACGGAACCAATTGAAATGTAATAGATCCACTATACAGGACGAACGCGGGAGCGCTCTGCCTAACAACTATCACAATTATCATCCGCTATTGCTACTTTATAAAGGTTCAATGTAGCCACTAATAGTATTTCACTAAGGACCCGCTGAAACGCAACTGTAACGACAGTCGTTAAAAAGTCTATTTAGCTGCTAGTTTGAAACTCTCTCCATATCATATGGCGCAATATTCATGACTAGTACCTACCTACATACTATGGATACTAGATAACGGATAAACATACATAAATATTTATATAAACATCCAGACTAGGGAATAAATATTCGTATTCATCACACAAACATCTACACCTCGCGGGATTGGAACCCGCAACCGTTGGTTTCGCCAGACAGGGTCACTATCCACTACACCAATCGGTCAATTGACAGTAACTCACCCTTCAAATTTTAAAATGGAAACTATTCGTCATCATACTAGCCACATGACATAGCCACCTAGGCCTCCTCCATAGATATCCAGAGCGATCGCTTGGAAGCGGCCTGCATACAGCGACTTCCCGCGACCTTCAACAGGTCGTTGTCCGTCCATTTTGTGAGTGGATAGAATATTATTTTAATTTAATCAATAAACCTAAAATGGTAAAGGTCTCTGCATAATTTAAAATACCAACACATATCAATTTGAACTCCATTGTAAAATTAACGAACAACGTAGTAGTAGCTTTTTCGTCCGTAACGATCGTTCTGTATCACAGCAAGGTGAAGTATCCATATATAAATTAAGACTACACAGCATCTATCAAGAAGGAAAAATAAAGGAATAAAACCAGAAATGAGGGAGAACTCGGAGATTTTATTTTCAACGAGACAAATCAATTGTGTGTTGTATGTGTGTACATCAAAACATCAACAGAAAACAAGTAAGAAAAACATTAGTCTTAATTAATTAATTAAGAAGAGGAGAGCAATATGGAAGTGGATGTTGCGTGACGCAACATTTTATTCAATCGAGGGACGAAAATAATTTGTAATTAGGTGGGTTTGTACTAGCAGATTGGTATGCAAAGAAAAGCAAGAAGAAAGTATATAAAAAAAGGAAAACAGGTGGTAGTTGCATATATTTGTTGTGTACCAACTGTGTTATATTATAAGTTATTCGATATTTTTAGTGATTATTCTGGCGTGACATGTTGCTGGAATCTTCATTACATAAACGTAGAGAAACTGTTATATACCTAAGTGTACCTACATCCGTCTATGAACGTATGTCGTATGATAATTTATTAATGACCATTAATAACACTGAGTTGCTTTTTTTGTTTGTGTGTGTTCAGTGTTTGTCTGAACGTATCTAAATAACAAATATTTCGGACACTTACACCAATCGTCTAGTTCCAAACTAAGCAAAGCTTGTACTATGGATACTAGATAACGAGATAAACACACAAAATTTATTGTCTCGGGAATAAATGTTCGTATTCATTACGATTTACCCCTCCCGGGATTCGAACCCGTAACCGTTGGTATCACAGACAGGGTCACCGTCCTCTTTACCAAAATTGGTCGTCGACGTAGCTCAGTACTGAGAGGTCCGATTCGATCCGACATGCGGGTTTTTTATATGAAAAAAAAAATCGGAGTCGTTTCGATGATATTTAGATTTCAACAAATTTTTGGTGTTAATAGATGATAGCATAGTCAGTGGAAGGTTTTCTAAATCGTCCTTTTTCGTCGGGGGTTAAAGAA
Organism: Oegoconia quadripuncta; assembly: GCA_949316235.1. Classification (NCBI taxonomy): domain Eukaryota; kingdom Metazoa; phylum Arthropoda; class Insecta; order Lepidoptera; family Autostichidae; genus Oegoconia; species Oegoconia quadripuncta. Next base: position 7,864,357 of record OX438759.1, read on the forward strand.
ATAACCCCTCTTTACCAGAACTACAAAGCTACCAAGGGGGCCAGTATATATCTCTTTATATCTTTGCACTTACACATAGCGCCATCTAGGTCCACAGTAATCATCTAGACTTGTGTTATGAATACCAGATGGTTGATAAACACAAATCCTTTTTTTTTGTAAATAAATACATATAATAATGAAAAACATCCATGACTCGGGAACACGTCTGTATTCATCATACTAACATATGTATCTAGCGGGATTCGAGCCCGCGACCTTTTGGTAAAGCTGTCAGAGTATCTAACCATTACATCAAACAGGTCGTCAAATATTCTTTGAACATACACACGACGCCATCAGCTTGTATTTTGGTTACCAGATGGTTGATATACTACATAAATACATATTTTTTTGGAAATAAATACATTATATATACAGGGCGTCCCACGGCTATGCCACATGGAGGGAAAGTACCTTGAATTTTGTAGATGGAACATTTTACTGAAAGAAGACATTATTTTAATTTAAAAAACAATTTAAACTGCATTCATAGATTTTTAAATAAGTACATGGTTGAACCGGGAATCGAACCCTTTATTTATAAAAAAAAAATTACCATGTAACTTTATCATACCGATCGAAAGGCTTCATCATAAGGATAATTTTTTGCTAAATAACATAGTGTCAGAAATAAAAGGAAGACCATGAATTTTAACATTTTTAATACAAAATTAATCAAATTTATCAAATGCTCAAAATGAGTCCCATCCTGTTCAATACAAAGTCGCACTCTTTTGATTATTCCGCTCCCTGTCGATTTTTTGATCATGTTGTGGTGGATATTTAGAATAATACGTCGAAGTTCAGTTTGTAGCTCGTGGACACTTTGACACTGGTTCTTGTAAAGTAAATTTTTACATAACCCCATAAAAAAATCTAACGGGGTTAGATCTGGGGATTTCGGCGGCCATTTTTTCGTCCATTTGTCCCGATCCAGGAAAGAAAATGTTCATTGAGATAGTCCTACTTACTAATTACGTATCTCTTTATCATTTTATCATGAACTTAAATTATAATAGGGAAATGATGCATACTTCTCGAGTGGGTAATTAGTATTAGTAATGATAATGTCAGTTGTATGTCCTTACGGCAATGTCAGCTTTTCATTTTTCTGAACAAAATTGAACATCTAATGTTAAAATTCATGGTCTTCCTTTTATTTCTGACAATATGTTATTTAGCAAAAAATAATCCTTATGATGAAGCCTTTCGATCGGTATGATAAAGCTACATGGTAATTTTTTTTTATAAATAAATGGTTCGATTCCCGGTTCAACCATGTACTTATTTAAAAATCTATGAATGCAGTTTAAATTGTTTTTTAAATTAAAATAATGTCTTCTTTCAGTAAATTGTTCCATCTACAAAATTCAAGGTACTTTTCCTCCATGTGACATAGCCGTGGGACGCCCTGTATATATGAAAAAATCCATAACTCAGGTACATATTGTGTTTGAGGTCAAGTGCTAACCCGTTGTGCATAAAATAATATGATCTCTTATTGCACATTCAAAGGCGCTCAATTTAAGTGAAATAGGCGATAATCCTATACATAAACGCATAAGTGCATCTTAGTCTAACAGTAAACTGCATTGAAATAAGAGGTCATAGTAGCCCTCAGAACTACAAAGCTAGTTATGTAGATACAAGACCATACCTGGTGTGAAAGTAATGCTAATGTGTGAACTTGTCCCCTTCTTTAGCCGGCAGGGAGTGCGCTTGCATGGCGTTAGTTGCACGTTGTCTGAGAGATCCTTTATGGATTTCCCTGTAAACATTAAGTACTTCATTACATAATTTTATTCATCATCGTCATTACATCCTGCCTTGCCTGGAAGAGATCTCTTTTAGTGATAAGGTCGCCAAATTGTACATTCTATTCTTACCACTTTTCTGAAACTGGATTTTCTTTTCTGTTGTGCAATAAAGTGTATTTGTATTGTATTGTACATCAACCACAAGAGGTCTACTGCTGAACATAGGCACCCACCACAGATTTGCTGAACGGAAGGTTGGAAGCAGCGGAAGAAGCCTTCATCTAGTGCTTTCCTGCGATTTTTATCAGGTTATCCGTCCACTTTGTGGGTGGACACGGCGCTTGCAGGCGTGTGGACCGCGTGGTCTCCATGCAATCTAGAACTTTATGTCTAACGGGCATCAGTCCTGCGCATTGTGCCCCGCGCACAGCCACTTCAACCGCTGGAATATCGGTGACTTTCGTTAAGTACCTACTTCTACGGGATTGTAATGACTTAGAACGCACTTATTTGGAACTGGCTATCTTATCTTAAATAGTAAGAATGGTACGTACCTGCACGTTTTAAGTTAATTAGTTTTAAGATAATTTTTATTGGAAGGAGTCGTTTATGAACATACAACTTCTATGACATTAATATAAACGTACATCATTTTCTAACAGGTTTCCAGTCCCACTTAGACAGGTAGGTACCTACGTAGGTAGGCACGTGTAGACGTGCCTTCATAATTTTATTCGTTGACGGAGCGTCGCCCCATCATGGCTTATGTGCCTCATAGTAAATGCTGTAACTACAACTAATGGTTTATTAAATGTATGTAGATTAAACTTTTTGTGTAGGTATTTTTTGGGTAAATTTTAAACAAGCCATTTTACGTGCCACATTAAGATTTCCTATTACTAACGCAAGTCACGTATAATTGTTGTTAGTATTCTCTTTTTTAGTCAATCTTAAATAAAACAAAAAAAAAATGTTGCTGAAATCTGCCATCAAAATAGAAGAAAATCGAATCGATTAGATGTTTAAACTGAAAAATTGCATATTAAGACAAGTATTAGGTACCTACCTACAACTTCAAAGTATGTAAAGGAAGCTTACCTATCTAGTAGGTAGGTACCTAAGTACATCTAAACTAATATTTTAAATGCGAAGTTTAGATGTTTGTGTTTGTTTATTTATTGCTCAATCACGGCCAAACGGATGAACGGATAAGCTAGAACATAGCCTGGATTAAAACATAGGAATATTTTTTATACAGATAAAGGGAGTAGTTCCTGCGGGATAAACAAACATATCCCCGATAAGTCATTCCAAGCGGGCGAAGCCGCCGGCGAAAAACTAGTATTTATATTTATAAATGCCTTATTATAACTACACCGAGAGTTCCAGTTCTAATTTTACAACATGTTTGACCTTCAATAATGTGGTAGGTATAACCATAGAGGAATAACACGTAGGTAGCCTGCGACCACAGCGAGCAGGGGACCAATCGCGCTATTTTACAACGGTTTTACCTTTCGAACGCAACGGTTTTGGTTTAGGTTAAGTTCAGCTGATGTAAAAAATTATATTGCGGTATTTATTGTGAACGATTATATATTTGACGCTACCAAAGTAAAACAAAACCCAAAATGTTTAGAGCTAACTATTAGCGCGATACGAAATATGCTTAACGTGACGTTTTTGGTTATGGTTTAGCATTGATATTATCGTTCAAACTTTCGGTTAGTAAACCGATTCCAAACTACTACCGGTATTTAGTACCTGTCGCGCGACTGTATTGGAACTGTGAATGCAACGACACCAGCCCCTTTCTCTTATTATATTTCTGATTGCCAGAACTTCAATGGAAAATGAAGTATAGGTACGTATTCACCATTGGTCGAATTTGAAAATTAAGGAATTTGACAGTTGGCGATATAGTTAATTGCCATTGAGGTTAGATAAAAAGAGGGCTGCTTATATTATTATATGTTACGGCCGTCGTGAGCCCCATGTACCGACATTATTATGATAAAGAATACCAGTTATTCTAAAGTACTCGTAATAATACCGATATTGTATCCGTTAGTAATTCCCGCTGAGCAGAATTTTGAACTGAACTGTGAAGTTTTGTAACTGTGTGTGACCACCTAAACACAAGTCTGACCACTGTAGGAGCTTGTACCGGTTTCTGAACCGGCAAGCCCTGCCTATGGGTGTAGAATAGATATTTTTACTTACCATAGTCTTGCCATATTATGTCAGTCTTTATAACGCCATCAAAGTTAAGAAATAATTTTAGAGAAATGTGGCGACATATAAATAGTGAATTATTTTAAATTAGCATTAGCATCGTGTTGAATAGGTCTTTAATAAATGTTATCGGTATTAGCTATATCTTGAATAATTCCTAGATAAATGGGGTTCTTTTTGCGAAATATGTATTAAGCTTCAGAGTGGTATTTTTGTTCCCAGGGGATGGAAATAGTAAACTTTAAATAATAACGAATATTGAAGCACGGTTCAATAGGCTCTTGTTTGTTTGTTTGTAAACGCTTTATTGTACAAAAAGGCAATACATTAATTTTGCATTGATACATAAATTGAGTACAACGGCGGACTTATCCCAAAGAGGGATTTCTTCCAGTCACCCATAGGGTTAGTTAGAAAACAGCAGATTGGGCGTATACCCTTTGGGCTCTTCTAGTTTACAAGTATCAAAATCATCAAAATCAAAAAATGCTTTATTTTGTAGGTACACAGGATACACTTCAAAAAAGTCAGATTTTTTAAGCTACTGCTTCTTCAAAAGGCAATTTTCCCCTGAGAAGAACAAGCAAGAAACTCGAGAGGTTGCTCTTTTAAAAAAAAAGGATAATTATTATTTTATATCTAATATCTAGTCATGAGCAATTTATGACATGTAAGTATAGTTGGGTTTGTAAAAATTCATAGAAACACCATACAAATTGACATATCATAAATCTACTGCAAATGTAACTTTCCATTTTATGGTAGGGACTACAGAACCCTATTACGTTGAACCATGTAGGTACTTGATCGGGTTTTAGATATGTTTTATTATGAAAGACAGACAACCCAGGTAAGACAGGTTCATCTATGTACGATGGATCACTACTGCAAAGAGACAGGATGGAGAGAAGGGAACTGGATCTGGCAAACTCTTTCAAAATCCATCTTGTTTAGGGCCCATATCAATAAACCGTTCTTAAGATTGAGAGAACCCTAAGCTGACGCTTGCGAAGTTGTAGCATATTAAAATAGTATCAAAAAAAAATATTGAGGACGAGACGCGATCTCAATGTCAAGATCGATTTATTGATACGACCCTTAGGCCTGTATTAATAAACCATTCTCAAGATTGAGAACAGTTTTGCGATCGGTGTCAAGTAAACGTGTTGATTAATAAACCTAACTTAAGACCTGAAAAGCACGTGCATACTCAAACAGTACTCACTTGAGAGGTGCGCCGAGTTTCACGTATTAATAATTAAACTCAAGACTAGCATTCATCTATACTTGAGAAGTGATCTCAGCTGAGTAGACCTCAACATTGATTTATAACCTTGAGATAGCATCAACTGCTTAAGACGCATCTCGGTTGATACAACCTCAAGACTTGTATTGAGATTAGTTTATTAATACGAGACTAAGTTTGCCGCCAAGCAGTAGGTAATGTTGTGTTTCGGTTGTTAATAATTTGGGGCGTCTGAATTGGCGCGATTATACCTTAGGCCCCTATCTAAATGATTGAAGTTAAGCACTACCCCGTTATCCATAAAAAAAAAGCATTTATCATTATTTCTTACCCAGAGCTTCTGTCGCGCTGATCAAACTACAAACACGAGACAACACATACAACTTAGCCATTACGACTCTCATATTACCAACTCAGGGGGTCACATAGGTCACGCATTACGTTCTTTGGTTACAAACTCAAAGATGCTTTATTTTGTAGCTATACAGGGTACACTTAAAATACACAGATTTTACATTTTTGAAGCTACTGCTTGTTCAAAAGGCAATTTCCCCGTGGGATGAACAATACTTATATGTAGGTTCATTCACGACTCTACTACGACGAACCATAGTTGTCAGCTACACAAAGGAATAGGTCCACCATCGCATTCATCGTAAACACATAATAAACGCGTATGCAGAGATTGAATCATGGAAATCCTGCTCAGAATAATTTGATGGGTTTAAAATACGCTTTGAATATAAATAAGCAGTCCAGTACTACCTTATAGAATTATAGTTATATGACGAGGTATTTCCGACTTAGACAAAGAATGTGTTTGTTTCCGTTTATTTGTGATTTGTGTTATTATTAAATCATTTTGGGTAGGTTACTTAGAATTTCAATATATTGAATATGCATATCATTTGTTTGCTCAGAAATACCATAGAAATCCTATTAATAACCAAAGGAGAAGACGAGAGAGGTTTAATGAAGGAAGTGCGCTTTGACTGGCATTTAGTGATGGAGCGCAGCGAAACGACTCCGGAAGAGCTTAGACTTGACAATGAATGACTGGCCATAAGATTTGGTTAAATTTTGTGAACGTAAGGACAAAGGTTGCCAGAGGATCTCAAAGGAAGACTATGAGTAGAGAACAATTGAAACCGTAAGACGACCTGGTCACAGATTACTAATAAGTTACTAAAGTTAGTGGTTAAAAACGAATTTTCGAATTCGGTTCGAATCCCGCTACACGGAAAAAAGATTTGTATGTGTCTTTGGGCCAAGACATTTTGTTCTTTTGAATCTAGCGTTAAGATTTTATTTTGCTCGATTAAAGTAACGTTCTTCAATTAAACGTTTTCGTTTTCTTGTTTAGACTCAACCAAAATACTTTGTTGTATGTAGTTTATCAACCATCTAGTTATCCATAATACAAGCCAGTTGCTTAGTGTGGAACTAGATGGCGCTGTGTATATGTGCAAAGATATTTTATTTATTAATGTTGCAGTAGGTATGTGTGTGTAGATAATGCGGAGTCGTACCTAGGTTTAAACAAGAGAATGTGAACACCCTGACGATGATGAATTGAGAACCACTTGAGCTGTTCATGACATTGAGAAAGTTTGGATGTTTGTTTGTGGCTCAATTTTCACGGATTTGGATGAAATTTGGTATATAGGTAGAGCATACCCTGGATTAAGACATGGAATAAACAAAGTTATTCCACGCAGGCGAAGCCGCGGGCGGAAAGCTAGTATTAAATATAAATGGAATCCAATTTAATTATAAAACTAAACTTACACTACTTACACTTATCAATGTATAATATGTGCGTGTAGTTAACTGGGTCAATTAGATGATTCTTAACTAGGTAGGAATCTAGATAATTTGTGCCATGCCTACACGTGTTCTACAGTCCCGCTTTTCTAAAAAGGAAAATCCAACTAAGAAATCGCTTGGTAAGAAAAAGGGGCATGTTAATGTGATGCAGCGCCCTTCGCTGTGATAATTAATACTCGTAGGCACTTACCTATGGTACCTAGGTACCTATATTTACTAAAGACGCCAGCACGCGCTCGGACACTGGTCGGCCGTGACCATGGCCTTCTCTGAGCGCTACACTGCATGACTTGACTGCTCTGAGAGCACAGATAGTAAAAAAATTAAGGGCGCTAGGTACTAGTCAAGTCACTCAAGCGGCTCTAGCAAACATTATCATCGGTGGTATTAATTTGGTGTCCGTTCCATTACCTGCGGTTTTGAACGAAACCTGTTCATATCTGCCGGTCGTTTGACAGATTTTAGGAAGTCTTTGGCTGATAAACCTAATTAATATATATTTCATTTTCACTGTAGGTGTGCCGTATAGGCACCTTTTTATAGTAATTTTTTTTTTCGTTCCATTCTCTCCTCTAGGAGAAGGCAAAGGGATGTAGCCCATAACAGTCATGTCTTATTTCTCTTATTTCTTCAGTTTGTAAGTCAGTCTCAGTCAAAACAAGTAATTCGTCGTATACTTGGCGTATACAGAGTCTAGTCACGGTCAAGTCATTCTTCAGTAAAGTGGCAGAATGCTTTACAAAAGATTTTGGCGGCTTCTTGTGGGAACCCGAAAGCTCCGTTACGCACTTTAATTTACACTTCCCTAGTAATATTGTATACTTTTTACTTTTATATTTTGCCTGTCTTTTTGACTTTTTGGTTTATTGTTTTGTCTTGGCTTTGGGCCAGTTATTGCAGTAGAATAAATATTATTTTCACCACTCTAAGAACCGTCTTTTATCTTGATACAGTCCATAAAATCACAGTAGAAAAAAGATTTCGCTTTAAAAATTGACAATCTTTTTATCTGATTGCGCCGGAAAGACGTATATTGTTTCTGTAGGTATTATGTCCGTCCCTTTGGAGTATTCTGTAGCCTGAAAGACTTATTGTATTTTAATAACATTTTGAAAAATAATGCTGGTAGGTATTGACAAATTGTGACATTTGAAAGTTCTAAAATAATGTTTCAGAAAAACATATTATATTCAGAGGTCTGGTTGAGACGGGTGATGATTCATTGTGTACATAATTAATAACGTACCTACCTAAATTTAATATTAACTAAGATAAAAACAACTATTAAGTTTGAAATAAAAGTAAATGAGGTAGGTAGTTACGTTTATCTTAAGGAAAAAAAAATCCAACTGCTCTAAAATGTAAAAGAGATAAACTAGCTCTAAAAACTAACATTCTGGAGTGTAGTCATCACCATATCAGCCGAAACACGTCCACTGCTGAACAAAGGCCTCCCCCAAAGATGTATGTAAAAAAAAAAAAAAAAACTCCACAACGATCGATGGGACTGACCACGCACCAGAAGACGCAACGTGGGCAGACCTCGCTTCAGGTTGGTAAAGATCGCGAGAAGCCGCTGTATGCGGGCTGCGCAGAACCGATCGTTGTGGAGTGTACCTAGTGTTTAGGATAAATTCTATCAAAATTCTAAATTTAGAAAATCAAGAGCAAACTGTGTTAAAAGCTGTATATTAACCGATTTCCATCAACCCGAGTTTCTTAAGTATATTAAAAAAAAAATCTTGCAAAACCCTTGGAAGGCATGATAAAAGCTAAATATCCTCGAAACGGCTTAAACAATTTTCATCAAACATGGCTAAGAACCTTTCCCATAAAAAAACCGCACGCAATTCGGACCCACGTATTATTGAGATACGTCTGGGCAAAGACTGGGCACACAAACTTACACACAACGCAGTGAAATACATAACACCATGTCGTTTTTCGTGGTAAGGAAACAAACCGAAATAGTTTCATATACCTAAGTACATTATCTCCTTTGAACACCATGTCGCTTTTCGTGGTAAGGAAACAAACCGAAATAGTTTCATATACCTAAGTACATTATCTCCTTTGATGTCTTTTCCCAAGTGTTTTAGCAGAAATAAATGACTTCAATTTTATTATTACAGGAAGCCTATGTTCAGCACGACGTGACGCAATGTTGCTGATATGATGATGAGGAGCCCATGCTGTCCCAAGCTTTTATTATCTCGTGTATCAATTGAACGTATTAGTACCTACTTAACTGCTAACCTTCGAAAACTTGTCGCAAGATAATAATAATAAGTAATAAATATTTCGGACACCAATCATCTAATCCCAAACTAAGCAAAGCTTGTACTATGGATATTAGATAACGGATAAACACACATAAATAAATATTTATATAAACATCCATGACTCGGGAATAAATTTTGTATTCATCACACAAACATTTACCCCTCGCTCGATTCGAACCCGCAACGGTGGGTTTCGCAGTCAGGCAGGACAGGCAACAAATTTCATAGTTACTATAAATTAAGTAGTACTATTATAGTATTTATTTAAGCATCCAGCTAATAGATACTTAATTCACCCGTAACTATCCAAAGTGGATAAGTGTGGATCCAGCTGATATGTTTGCCAACCATCATACTAAGCAAATTTTTCAATATAAACGTAAATTGTTACCATAAAATTAAATGAACATTTAATATAGAATAATTAAAAAATCGAACGAAATACATTTTTTTGATAAACTTGGTAAAATTATCAGTGGAAGACCTAGGTGATAGGGCCTTATAGACCCAGGCCAGAACAGGGCAAGCCGTCCTTGAAAGTGGATTTTTTAATGTGGCTTGTCTGCCACACGCCTGGGACGGCTTAGTTTTATTAGAGCCCGTACCTATTGTAATAATCTATTATCACAAACTATATGTGATTTAGTCTAAATAATATTATAAATGCGAAAGTTTGTTCATTTGTGCTCAATCACGGCGAAACGGATTTGGATGAAATTTGATAGATAGATTGAACATCCAGGACTTTTTTTTATCCAGATAGAGTGAGTAGTTCCCGTGGGATGAACTAATTAAACATATTCGCGATAATTAGCGCGATAATCGCGAAAGCTAGTAGCACAAAATTATTATAGTACTAACGTACTTAGTAGTATTATAAAGTGTAACATGGCCATATGAAGGGCAATTAAAAAGTAAAGAAACATACATTAGAGATTGCTACCTTTTACATATATTAAATATTTTATTGATCATGTGGCGTGTTAAAATACATAAGTGAAGTGATAAATAAATTTAAAATTGTCAATATAAATTAACCGCGCAACAAAGTTTAGATATAAATAACTAAATAATTATAAATAAATTTTTATAATAACTCGAATATAAAAAAAAACATACGGATATTTTTTTGCATGCGAAGTAAAAGATATTTACATGGTGCGTAGCCAACTCTCGTCAAGCGCTCTCATTATGCCCCGCTCTCAGGTCCCTATTATAGTTTAAGGAATTACGGACCTATATGACCGATGGTTGGTCTAATCTGTGTATACCTATCAACGTGCAGAAATGAAAGCGTTGCACGTGACAAGTGTGGCAACTGACATACCTACCCCTGCACCTGTCAAATGTACTTACACCTTGTTGGTGGGTTTGGGGCGCAGGGGAAGTCAACTGAAACCGCTTGAGATTTTTATCACATGTGTCTGTTTCAGATTTAAACAAAGCCCGCCTTTTTTGAATGAGTCGGTTTTTTATCAACCCTGCGTTCAAGTATACAATAACTGAATTAATTTTTAGATTCTATATATAGAGTATGTTTTCCTACTCTTAGTTTTACGCAGTTGGGTTTTTGTTATCTACGTAGGTATCCTGCTACTTAAGTGATGGCAACCCGACTACGACTAAGCAAGGGAGGAGTTATGACTTTAACCCTTTGCCCGAGTACAAATACGAGTAGGCGACCGGGGACCTGGAGCTTGTTATTAGATTAGTCATCTGTTACTTAGGCATTAAGCAAGAGTACAACAATAACATTGTCACGGTATGACAAATGAGCGAGCGGTTCACCAGGAGGAAAGTGGCTCCATGGCTTTATATAACCTCCCAGAGATAATATCGACATTTTCGCCGTCAAATACGTAATCACCCCGGATTAAGAGAGTAATGTCTCTTAAACCTATAATTTAACTAACCTAACCACCAGCTTAGTACAATAAGAACCAGATAAACCTGTAACGTATAGTAATACAAATTAAGTTTTCTTAGCAAATCGTGAATATTTTTAGGTAGTAGTACTTTTTGCTTTTATTATACTTAGTAATGACTATAACTAAATAAAAATTTTTTATTGAAAATGTGCATGATTTTATGAGAAAATTTAATTTGTATGATGCAGCCCTTAAAGGTTTATCTGTGTCTGACTGTACCTACCTGTTCTGTCGGCTTTCTCGGGAAGGAGAAGAAGTCAACCACTTTGTTACCTTACTAGATTTAATTTGTATGATGCAGCATCTGTGTCTGACTGTACCTACCTGTTCTTTCGGCTTTCTCGGGAAGGAGAAGAAGTCAACCACTTTTGTTACCTTACTAGATAATTTATTAATTTATTATCAATTCATCATCATCCATAAGCCCACATCGGTCCACTGCACATAATATGCGGCTCGTCTTGAGAGAAAAACAAATAACTATTAAAATTTACCTATTGTAAATGTTCCTGTTTTTGTGGAAAATAGGTAGGTATATATAATATGATTGTAATTGTCCAAAAGTGGACAGAATATCGAGACATGACGTTTCGTTAGTTAGTTTCTGACAGTGCAAAGTCGAGTAATACTCAGATGGCTCATTGGTCAATCTTCTCATGTCATCGATTATTACAACAGTTCCCACTTTTCTTTGTTCGTGTTCATTAAATTATAATATCCCCGGTTAATAACACTTTATACCTATCGTAATTAACTTATTGTTACACAGTGCTAAATACGTCTGCCTGATGATGCGTTGATGTTCATATAGGTAATTTAGGAAAATTTAATTAGGTTATTTATGGATAGATAAACAGTTAATAGTAAAACGAATAGGAAATCTTTGAATAAACATGACAAGTAATGACCAATGCTCAAATAACACCTCCAAGATTCGTCTTAAATATTATTTTAGTACCTAGGTACCTATGTCAGATAAGTTTAGGAAATTACAATCTACTTAGGTAGGTAGATACTTGTCTAGTCATAATTTTTAAGAGTTATTAACCGATTTCATTTTGTATCAACGTTCAACATTATCATTCTCTAATTGAACGGTCAGTGGTGTTACCCAGTTAGCGTTACCTGACAGTTTCCAATTCCAAAAGCAATGTTGTGCATGTTCGTCATTTCTTTGAACGTAAACCGACACGAAAGCGGGTCGATTGGACTTACGACACGTAAGGTATATAAGTAAAATACTATCTACAACCTAGATTTCAAGCAATATGTAACTTGTTTTGCGTCTTGTGACATAAAACGGCGGGTTTATAGAAAAGCGGACTCACCGGAACATTGGTCGACATTAGTTGCCGCGGCGAGGGCAAACAGGGCGGAGCACACGACTACACTCAGCGGGACCATGGTTACGTCTGTTCTGTCTGTCTGTGCATCATCCACACCGCGGCGACCCGCAAGTCATGCAATTATAACGTACAAGCGCGCTCGGAGCGAGCGAAGCAACTTTAAGTATTCCGCATAGGGTGTTTATTACAATGGTTGTGCTTTTGACGCAAGTGTAGTAAACAGAATTCTATTTTCTGTTGTATTAGGTATTCCTATGTATCCTCTATTCGTTGTATGGTTTGTATGTGGTTGCGCGTGTGATGACTGCTGGATGACAATGGATAGCACAAAGTAATGGAAGTATACTTAAATAAAAACATTTTACAGATACTGAGACAGCTATAGGCGGTACGGAAATGTAACAATCGAGATAAGCAGGTGGTTATAACAATATTATTAATTTATTTTTAAGTAGGTAGGTCCATCCAAATATTTTATTTTCTGAACAAGTTATATTTATAAATATTTTTACTCGTTACACATACATTTGGCTAACGTTTTCCGCAAACATCATTGTTTAAAACTACCTAATTAAAGTTGCAGAACGTAATAAAGACCGCAGGTAAAATTGGGACCTTTTTAAGATAGTTACCTACATACCTAAGTACTTATAGGTAAAGTTAGCCTCTTTGAATATTGAAATGATAATAGGAGGAAATGCGTTGTTAAGTAATGCAACATTTGACATTTAGGTAAAGTTGCTATGGGGTACTGTCATAACTTTTAATGCATAGGGTTGTCACAAAACACAAAATATGATTTTTTTTTATATACTTTTAAAGAAGTTCTATAAATAAATTAAGGCAGTAAGATTTACAAAATATACGTATTCTTCGGTTTTTTCTAATTACTTTCTTTTTTATTAGATTATGCTCAAATTATTATCGGCTTCATAGGAAGTCACATTCTTTTTGTCTCAACCCTATCAATAACCAATACCATCATTTCATCCGAGTAAAAAAATATATGAGAGTGTGATATAGGTACCTATCTTGCACAGAATTTCTGAACATTAAAAAAAAAATAAAAAGTAAAGCTAACAATAAACACAAAGAAACATTAAGTTAGCAATGTTAATGGAATAGGTACTGCACAAATTAATTGAGGGTTTGATTTAAAATTAAACGTTGTACCTAAATTCAAGCGAAAAATAAAAACCCATTCTAGACACTGTGCCAAAAATTGCTCCGAAGCAGTCAGTTTCACCTTTACAGAACATTAATAAAAGAAATATAAATATATAAATTAAAGGAAAATCAATGGCTGACATGAATTTCCAACCGTTTTTAGGGTTCCGTAGTAAACGGTGAACCCTTATAGTATCGCCATGTCCGTCTGTCTGTCCGCGGCTTAGCTTAGGCTCTTAGTAATAGAAAGCCGTAACTTGGCAACTAGGAGTCCATACTGTTCCACTGCTGGACAAAACTGGTTTTAGTTTAGTTTACTTGGTGTACATCCAAATCGACACCATTATACATTTTTTCCACATAATTCTAAAATACACGAAAGCTGAGGCTTCGTTGCCCCAATTTGTTTGCACAAATGCCTTGAGACATTAAAATAAATGTCTCCACTACTAGTAGAAGATTAGTAAAATAAACTTAAGATTTGTCAAACTATATTCTACTTAACACGTTGACGGACACTGAACGCCTATAGGCGTAATAACAATAAAACTTCTATTGTGTCTGGTTTAGTGTCTATGAAAGTGTTAAGTGCTCAAACTGTGCCAAATGTTCTATTCACTGCAAGAACAAGACTCCAACATAATGCAACACCTCCACCAGAGGAACTTATCTTTTAAAAATCTTGAATTAGTATAGTTTGGTTTGTTAGACTGTTTATTCGCAATCTACCTATCACGGAGGAAAAACAAAGTCGAGGCGATGTAGGTATACCACTATTGTGTCCCGACCGTGTTTTCAAAGGTGCTGTGGTGTTACTTGCTAGGTGTAAGTAAATGAAGAAATTATTGTTTAATAATTAGTAAGCGGGAATACTATATTAAAATAAAATTATAAAGTATTTCAGTCTTTTATTAAACTCCTCAATAACGAATAGGTAGGTAAGTTTCCGAAATCATATCCTCCATTATTCTAAATATCAAGAATAACACGAATGTAAAACCAAAATTTTGAAAGTGATACCGACATAACGGAATCCTAAAATTATATTATTTATCATGTTCTAAAGGAACGGGACTGCGGCCCCCGTTGCCGGGCAAATCGCCACAAAACTACGGATGCTCCATTGCGTGTAATCATCGCGTTTTGAGAGCGAATTACATTAAATAAAGCACATTACACGTTAATTTACCCTTAATTTTCTTTAATTAAAATTTGCACGCTCTGGCATATTTGCACAGAAATCATTCAGTCTGTTCATATATGGGTCCGTAAATCACCGTTGTCGTTTGAGTCATCAATTTCACGTTTTGTAGTATAATAAAGATCGATGAGTTGCTGTAGAAATCCTTCGGTAGCGATAGTATTTGTTATGTTTGGAGATTGGTGGTCTGATGCGAAAAGGGAGTTGATAATGTTGTCGGCATCGAGGTCGGGTGTGATCGTCGCTAGAGCTTGCCGAAGGCGCTTCTGCAGCGTGCTCTGCGTTTGCACCAGCACGGAGTAGCAAAGAACTAATCGACCGCTTTCGTTGTATACCCGCCATCGTAAGTATCCGCGCTGATTCTGTGAAAATTTAATGTTTCGTTGAACTTTTGCCTCCTTTCTATCTAATATTACTGGAAATACAAAGAGTACAAGGAAAACGATCAATGTCACTACAATCTACGTAAAGTGCAGTGCCGGAATGGAAAGGTCCGTCACAGTTAGCTGACTTGTTACTTGTGTTTCAGATTTTCAAGGGCGACATTCCCATGTGTCATGCATTTATCCGCATTTAATGCTTTTATGTGTCGGTGGTTCAGCGGTTAAGACACGTTCTCGCAATTTGGGAGGTCCGGGTTCGTTTCCCAGGCAGGCCATGTACCAATGAGTTTTTAAATTTAATTACTTATATACATTTATCCGACTGCTCTTAAACGGTGAAGGAAAACAACGTGAAGAAACCTGCATGCCTAAGAAATACAAATTCTAAGGCATGTGAAGTCCCCAACCCGCATTGGGCCATCGTGGTGGACTATGGCCCATATACTCCCTCATTATAGGAGGGAAGGCCTATATCCAGTAGCGTGCACAGCGTTTTGTCAGCGTTGTATGAGAATGATTATGTTATTAAATGAGAAAAATACAATGACAAAATAATAACGCATTCTTATAGCAACCTTCGCAACTGTTACCTATAATATCAGTATGAATCAGTCGTCTTGACAATGCATTTCGAGGAAAGCTTACGGCCACTGAAAAAATCTGAATTGATATTTGATACATTGATAGTGCAGTCTGATAACTTGTTCAACTTGTAGGACAATTTGCTAGGGTAGGCAGTGCCTCTCTGCCTGTATGAAGGGCACGCCACTGCCTATATCCCTGCAGTGGGATGTTTACGGGCTGAGATGATGAATGCTTCCTGTACTTCAAACGATTGTAAGGTCTCTTCATTATAGATCATCAAATACCTACTAATTTTTATTATTTCAGATATCCACTAAAATGTAAGTATACTTAATTATTTCCAATTCTACATTTATCATCCAACGGAAATCCTATGGTTGTTGCAACTCTGTCCATCTGTCTCTGTTTACATTCTAAATCGAAAGACCAGTAAAACAAGCAAATTATTTATCCATAGATTAGTTAACCGAATTTTGAATAAGTAATAGAAGCGAGTAGTGCTGCTTAAAAATTTGAGTGAATAGGTGATTATCTAATGTTTATGTTACATAATAACGTACCAATATAATTACTTATAAATATATATTTTATGTGACACTGTGAACGTGATGGCTCTTTAACAACTCTATAATAACGCTACAGGCTACAGACATTATATAGTCCAAGAGCGTGACGGACACGCATAAATATAGGGTTCTGTAGCTTGTCGCATACCTTTGTATTTTAACCAATAGCTTTGAATCATGTCTTATTTCACCGACTGCTAAATTGGGTTTGTTGGTAATTGAAATTTGTGGATGTCTAAAAAACTTGTTTATGTTACTCAAAATATTTAACGACTTTCAGAGATTTCAGGGGGGCGATCGCGCTAAGTTTGAACGATAATACCAATGCTAAACCATAACCAAAAACGTTACGTTAAGCACATATCGTATCGAGCTAATCATTTGACCGGAAATTAACCAAATATACTCGTGGTTAGCTCTAAACATTTTAGATTTGGTTTTACTTTGGTAACGTCAACGATGTAATCGTTCATAAAAAATAGCGCGATACCATTTTTTGCATCAGCTACACTAGAGCTAAACCAAAATCAAAAACGTTCCGTTCGAACTGTAAAACCGGTAGCGCGATTGGTCGCCCAGGAGGCCGATCGCGCTAAGTCTGAACGGTATTACCAAAGCTAAACAAAAACCAAAAACATTTGAACGGAAATTAACCTAGTATTTTTTATACTCGTGGTAGGTCTAGACATTTTATCATCAGCTAAACTTAAGCTAAACCAAAACCAAAAACGTTCCGTTCGAACGGTAAAACCGTTGTAAAATAAAAAATAGCGCGTCACTAAACATTGTTCGCTTTGTAAACTTCGTAGATATGGAGGGGTGTAACGGACATTTATCTCGTAAATTTTTAGGCATGTAGGCATTCAACCTCCCCTTGGTCCTCACTTTCAGTAAAATTATAATATCTCATAATTCTTTCAACCGTTTGGCTGTTTTTTTTTTTTGAGATTTTAGGTGAATTTTGTTCATGAGATAAATAATCGGGCAGACAGGACAGACACTGAATCCAGACAACAAATGCAATATTTCTTTTTTTGAGAAAAGGTTCACCTTAATGTAGTCCCGGAATTTCCATTTGGTGAAGATATGATAATTCACTTCGGAGATAAAGAACGGAACCTTACTAAAGTCGATTCTTTTGCCAATGTAATAAGAGGTGCGGAATACTAAAAACTTATTTTTTTACGATTATTGTACTACCTATTTATTATTACATTGCGTTTTCGGAGTTTAACGTTTTTTGATTTCCTTTATTTATTTATTCGGACGAGAATTACACATCTCAGGTGCGAACTAATAAGTAATAACTAGTTAGGTATACGTTACGTAACCCAGCAACTGGTGGATCGTCATCGTCTTAAACGGGTCGATAAAGAACTAACTATAACTAAAATTATTGTCTGGTTTCCAAATGACTTATGACTTTCAATTTAGCATTTCAGTTCAGCTCTATAGTTAACTATTGAAGATCTTTCCCACCTAACTCTCATTTCTCAGATAGACCCTGTGCCTTCGAAACCAATGATTGCGGCTTCGAATCTCGCTAGATTATATGTTTGTGTGATGAAAGCGAACATTTATTCCCGAGGCATGAATGTACCTACCTTATGTAGTTTGGGAATAAATAAAGGGTGTCGACGATATTTATTTATTTGTTTTGGAAAAATCCGCGCGTTTGATTACTAATTCTCTGACTGCGGTCTTAGGTAAATCAATCTCAATAGAAGTCTTGAGGCTGTATCAACCGAGATGCGTCTTAAGCAGTTGACGCTATCTCAAACTCCGTCCACAATCTTGAAGTCTACTCAGCTGAGATCACTTCTCAAGTATTCGCCTCAGCGGGTACTACTTGCGTATGCACGTATTTTTCAGGTCTCAAGTTAGGTTTATTTTATTAATCAACACGTTTACTTATGACCGGTCACAAAACTGTTCTCAATCTTGGGAATGGTTTATTAATACTGCCCTTAGTATGCCCCTGTACATTTTCTCTCTACTAGCACTAGTCTATCTGGCTCATGCTATCGAGTAAGAGAAACGCAAAGCTTCATTTTGGCAGAATGGGCAGTTGTTGGAAACCCTTTCATATATTGTACCCATGATCCTATGCAACTAAAGTTTCACTTCATTTGTATGTGGGTTCGTGACATTATAGAGAAACTAGTCATGCTAGCATGACTAGCCCCGATTGTTATGATTATAGTCGTACCTACTTGTACCTGGGTAATCTGTGTATTAGTATCGTACGACACCCGTAGGAAGTTAGGGGTGGGTTCTATTCTACAATGCGGGAGACTACACGGCAATTTTTGTTTAGTGGTTTCAAATTTTTTGTTTTCTTTTTTTAAAAGATCTAATTTACAATATGGCAGTAGGGTAGCAGGAGTCTCCTTTTAAACATAATAATGTGTGTATTAGGAGATTCCGCTCTACCGCAGTTGGTAGAAATACATAGATATAAAGAAGAAACGGCAGCCGTAAAGAAAATCTCATAGGTAGGTACATACCAAAAACCTGGTACCCACACTATATTAATTATGTGACCCAGTTACGAGGTAAGGTAACATTTTTATCTGATTGTCTGTGTCGTTGTCACCAATGTCACTATTCAAAAACTTTGCAAGCGGCCTAACATTATACTTTTAATTCATTCTGAATAATATATTTTTCGGTTGTGCCCCAATTGTGTGTAAGGAGAAAAAAAAATCACCAGTACGTCTCTAATTTTACATGCGACATCAGACCTTGCTTACGAGTGCTTACGAGTGCTTACGATGTAATTTATTCATACGTACCTTTATTAATCCTCACACATTATCATGTAAAAAAATCATTTTCATGCATTATTGTTATCATGACATTAATTATGTTTTTTTATAAAGATGGTCAAGAGCAAAACAACCTCGTACACCAAGAGCAACATATAAAAACTTAGTTCACTCAACATATAACTTTATAGGTACAACTTGGCAAAAATTTGTATCCTCTTGTCGCTGAGATACAGGTTCATACCTAGTTCACAGTAGATGCCTATTATTTAAATTAACATGCGAAATGTCAAGTTAATCCTATGTAATAATATAATTATAAAAAAACAGTATGTTGTTTGGAAATAAAGTTATTATTATATTAGTGTGGGTAATTTATATGTAATTTAGTTATTTGTTTATAACTAATATTTTAAATATACTTATAATATAGTATATAATTTTTTGGTTCCGCATTATTATTTGTTCCCCATTCTGTGTAACTTTTCTAACCTACAGTAGGGTTGGATGGAAGAGATCTCTTTAGAGATAAGCCCATCTTTGTACAAATTTTCTGGCAGTAATGCTGTTTGTATTTCTTGTGCAATAAAAAATATTTTATTGTTATTATTAGTACAACCATTGCACACTGACGGCATTTTTCATTTAAGTATTATAAAACAGAAGTCCAATCGTTTCGTTAGACATTGCTATGTCTATCACTCTCACACTTGTACGTGCAAAAGTGACAGACTAACGCGTGAGAATCACTGCCACATGCCCACATTATCTCTTGAACCATGCATATTCAAAAAAAGTTGGCGATGAAGGCTGTCTATGAGTCAGCATTGCAACTTTATTATTTCATTGTTATAGTGTTCCTAATGTAATATTCCTCTAGTGAAGAAGAACATCATCTAACTAATATTATAAATGCGAAAGTTTGGATGTTTCTTTGTTTGATGCTCAATCTTTTTTTTTTATGCTCAACGGGTTGGTACTTGGCCTCATTCACACCTGATGTTAAGTGAAGATAAGGTCGAAGGTGGAAGCATACTGACCCGGAAACCCCAACACATTTGGGGGACTGGCTATCTTATCTCTGACAACCGGAATACAACAATGCTAGCTACTAGTAAACCCTTCGAGTTTGGGAACATTATGATTCGTTTAGACGAGTCCAATACTTGGTGTCGAGGATCTGATGATGGAGCCAGGAGATGGATGGTGGAAGTGTAGCGTGTTTTTTTTAGTTTTTAAACTACATCTATTTTCAAATCTCTTCGAGTGATGGGTTTCCGTATTCATTGAAAATTATTGTTGCTTTAGAAGTTCCCTCGTGTCGTCGTGTTCTTCTTCTTTTTGAGTCGAGGCAAGTACTGATATGAAAATGAATTAGTATATGTAGGATGGGTATACTTTAATGATCTCATTAATTACCAAGGCCATCCTCGTAGGCACCGACATCACGCTAGTGAATGAAGTCAGCGCATTTGTTCTCAACGGGCAATGCACTATCGCACATGGTTCTGAAATCAAAAATATCTTCATTATTTCTAGTGCAGACTAGATTTAAAATCCTCTATCTACGTATAGGTATAGAATTAAAACAATAAACTTTTAGCTACCAATATCATTTAATTTTTGATGAATTGATATTGGGTTTCCTGGATGAAACACAAATTCCTTTTTCCAACCTGGATCGAACCAGGGACCGTTAGTTGCCACCAATGATATCTACAGCCTGCTGATAGGTATCTCAAATGTAAACTCGGTATATGGCTTTATTATCCGTGTATCTGTCACGAGTGATTTTCTCAGGATCGAATAGAGGTACCAGCTGAATATAATGATAAGGTTTACGGCCCTATAATCCCATGCAAAAATCAAGTTTGTAACTGATGTAGGTATATTACCAATCACTAGTTTTCTCTCTCAACCAGCGCAGCGTCGGCACACGACTAAACAACGGCGTCGTAAGAAGATTATGTATGTATATGTGTTCAATTGTTATTAAACTAAATTTAATACCCATTAACAATGCAATTTGACGACCTTTTGGTGTAGTGGTTAGAAACTCTGACCATTATACATGTGTACCCGAGTTATGGATGTTTTCATTTATAATAAATATTTATTTACAAAAAAAAATGTATTTATGTAGTATAACAACCATCTGGTATTCACAACACAAGCATATAGTTGCTTAATGTGGAACTAGATGGCATTGTGTGTACGTCCCAGGATATTTATTTATTTATAATTACGATCCTTTCAAGGGTCCCCCTATAGGGTCTTTCACACATGAATTCTGCCATACCCTTTACAACGCGCATGTACTAACTGATGATCAAACCTATATAAGTTTAATTGGATGATCTTCTTCTTCAGTTTAAGAGCTATAATGACCACGTCTCTCTGCTTTCCGCACTCGATTAACCTCTAGATGAGCTACTTATGAAAACATACCACAGCCGTTAATTTGTTATTCTGTGTTAAATAGTCACGTGACAAATTAACTTTTGGGGTTCCTTCATAAGCGTCTACGTAATTAACCACATAAGACATATATTTTGAGGGATTTTTGTGTATGTAATAAGTACCTATGTAATCTGTAAATAATTTTTCCTCAGTCCAAGGAGCAAACACCAACGACCGGAATATCAACAAAAACAAAGCGTACATACCAAACAACATGATAAATACAGTCAGTGCTAAATATATCTAGTAGCTGCCAATTGTACTAAACAGTAACTTATTTTATAACTGAAAAATGAACCTCAATCACAAATGCAATATAATCAATTTTTGGTTTGGCATCGCTCTTGCAGGATAAGCCGGATTTTTTTGTTCTCCGTGTGTGCTATTGCGTAGAATGCCACACTTTCCATGCAGGCAAACAAAAATGGCCCGAAATCTGAATTTTTTTGTTCAGTGGACAACTCTTGGTAGTGGTCGTCTGCGCAGCTTCACAAAGACATCTAAATAAATTAAATATATATAAAATTTCATCCAAATCCATTCAGCCGTTTTATCGTGATGGAGCAATAAACAAACAAACTTCCATGCAAACTTTCGCATTTATAATATTAGTTATATAAGGATTCCAGCAATACGTGACGCAAGAAAGCTCTATAATAATATTGAATGGCACAATTTTTTCCTTTTGGCACTGCTTGCACTATTTTATTTAAATTTTTTACACTATCAAAATGCTGAATTCCTCTTTGTGTGTACGAGTATACATCATGTATAGTCGAATCTCCCTAAAAGTATTATATGGACCGTATGGACCGAAGCACTGTAGCACCATCTTTTTTTTTTTTTTTTTTTTTTTTTTTTTTAATTAGAATAGGATCGCTCTTGACCTTAATCTATTAGAAAGTATTCATACAATATCAACACTCAAACCAAATCAATAATAATATGTCACATATGAATGAGTAAGAAAATTTCGTCAGCTCTGCTGCAGCATCTACTGAGGTTTGAACTTGCCCAACTTTGTTTTAATGACTGATGCTACTGTCCACAATACTACGACGTCTATTAACAATGTGGACGAAATTTTTACTACACATCTCAGTAGAGGATGTTTATGGATGGTTTCTATACTCCTATACGTGTAAACACTTTGCTTTGTGAGTAGCTAGTGTAGTTGGTTTCGTGGTTGTTGTAATGCGAATAGTTTCTAATAGATGTCGATGCCGCGACACTTTAGCCCATGTGATACTTTTAGGATGATTGGATTGTACATGATAAAAAGAAGGTAGTAAATGTAAAAAAAAAAACACATAATCTAACGCGGAACACAGCGACCATAACAATAATTATTATTGGGAAGAATTGAGTAGATAGATTTTTATTGGGTCACGACCGTGATGATCGCTATGTTCGGCATTAGAATTTATTATTTGTTTAGTGGGTATCAATCAAGAAACTATTTCATATGGTAAGTACACCTACAGGTAGGTAATTGATATTGCAGACTTCTGGACTTGTTTTCTTTCTTTTTACTTCGTATTCTTTAAAAACACTTGGCACCTAACTATATCAATAGATACGTGAACAGTCTGTCGTGCTTATGCCAGTTATACAGTTTCATACACACGTACAATAGTAAAATTTACACCGACTATAATGACGTTATTATGTTGTTTTGAAGCGTGTTTGATGATAACTATCTCGTTCTGTTAAATCCTAGTGTCATTGTGATATCCTATTCGCCTATAGTAGCTTGACATACATAATAATCGCAATTTTCCTGAGCTATCCTATACCACGAGAAGCTGGCGCCCCGTCCCAGTCGGTAGCAACGCCCGCCTTTCACCGACATGTAACAAAGAGTATTCCTATGTAGAATTCAGTTTTGTGTCTACAGTCCGTTTCAGATCTCTCTGTATTTTTAATCGACTGCAAAAATGAGGAGGATTTCAATTCGACTGTTTGTATGTTTTTTTAACCTTATAATTTTTATAATAATTTTATATAAAACATAAACATAAATAACAAAAAATTAAATATAAAAAAACATAACATCCGTTTTCTCTGAAGACTTTTAAAACTACACAATAACTATATGAGTAAGTGATCGTCAACAATATATTTGAGAATAATGCTACGAGGGTCGATGAAATGCTTTCACCACTAATAAAATATTATTATTGCCAGATAAGACGTTCCGAAAGGGTGCTATTCCTCAGCGGTGAAAATTAAAAACAATTGATATTTTATTGATGTACTTGTACTACAGCAAAACTATTGATAAGGGGTGACGTCACTTAAAATCCGAAACCTTTCGGGTTATGTTTTTACATACCGCCTGCAAATTAGTGTGGCAATTTAACTACGCGGTTGGAAAAACAAAGATCAGTAGTGGTTATAAACACCTACCGTATCACAGCAGTATCATGGTAGGTAAATGTCAAACAAGACTTTATAATGTATTTTCCGTGCTGAGTCATTCCGTTCCGTATGTCGTTAAGCTATTATACATAGGGTTGACAATTTTTTTGGAGGAAACATGCCAGTTTGCGAATATATCTACTACTTTTAGGAAATTCAGAAAAGTCTAATTTATTTTTACCCGACTCCAAGAGCGTCGGTGGCTAAGCGGTTAGGACGCGTTCTCCCAATTTAGGAGGTCCGGGTTCGATTCCCAGGCAGGCTATATACCAATGAGTTTTTAAATTAAAATTATTTATGTGCATTTATCCGACTGCTGTTAACTGTTATACATCGTGAGGAAACTTGCATGTCTGAGAAATAAAAATCAAAGGCATGCGAAGTCACCAACCAGCCAGTGTAGTGGACTATGGACCATAGCCCCCCATATACGAGGGAAGGCCTATATCCCTGCAGTGGGATGTTTACGTGCTGATGATGACTCGACTACCCTAGGAAGGAGCGGGTAATGTTTCTCGATTGTATATATATTTCTATGTTGCTTCCTGTAGCCTAAACGGCTTGACCGATTTTAAAGTGCAAGTGCCTATATTATATCTTTATCTTGCTTCAGGATTATCTTGTGGAGTCAACTTGTAAAGGGAAATTACAAGTTGACTCATTACAAAAATACATTCAATTCATATATGGGATTATTTTTTTATTTATTTATGCACAAATAATAATGTGAGCAATTAATTACATCTCATACCTCTCCATTATTTAGGTATACATCACACTTAATAATAAAAAAAACTACTAAGTACATACAAATGGGTCGCCTTCGGCCTCATTTCACTTAGCGGTGTGATTAAAGTCAAGCCTTAAAGTTATGCATTAAAAAAATTCTTACTTAAGTTGATTATTATCTAGTTATTTACGGGAATTTATTTAAGTAGGTCGATATCGTCATACATCAGCATAAAAATAATATTAGCTGCCAAGATATTCAAATATAAATCTTATTATTTAAGTAAAATCGGCTAAGTACATGTCGGACTCGCACAGTTAGGTTGCGTATAGTCATTTTAAAGTGCAAAGTAATTGTTTTTTTTTTTTGTAAACGTTTTATTATACAAAAAGGCAATACATTAATTTTACATTGATTGAGTACAACGGCCGACTTATCCCATAGAGGGATTCCTTCCAGTCACCCATAGGGTTAGTTAGAAAACAGTAGATTGGGCGTATACAAAATACACAGTTATTTTTGCCGTTTATTAATTTTATTTTGTATGGAATTTCTATGAGCTTTTTACTGACGAACTATGCATCGTAAATTGGCCGACTATTTATCTGATATTTAGCTGTGACAATTTTCCTTAATTTATTAGGGATTAGGTGAATAATTTTCAAATTTTCGAAATCATTGGTTGCTGGTAGAATGTTGGTAGAGGGGGACGACGACACATATATTACTTTACAGCTAAATATAAAGCAAACGGAACCATGTATCGAAAAAGTGGTTAGATAACCTTCAATATGTTTGAAAAACCTTACACGATGGGGTTTAAAATTAAATTATGCAATAAAGACACAAACATACAACAGGAACCCTGAAAAAATACACTCGTGTAAAAAAGCACCCACTTCACCTACAATTACATGTCCCTGAGTTCTTTTTAAGATTTTATTTCATAACTTTGTAAGCGACATAACTGTATAGGTATATCCATGCCTCAACTTCGTAGCTTTAGCAGTCTACGATTAAAATAATAGCGAAACTATAATGGTTCTGATTTTTCTTTGGCTACGCCACATGGCAATAATATAAAATGTTTATTTACCAAAAAGGACAATACACCATACATTTACAGATACACTAGACTAAGCCTGCATCGTGGGATGCCAAAATTGTAACAGTAAAGAAAAACAATTTTGTTAATAATAATGTAGAAATACAGGGTGCCAAGAAAAGTACTTTTAACACTTATACCACATATTGTGTGAGTTGAGTACATTTATTTAAACCCATAAGTTGCTATAGAAATTTAGGATAGGTAGTATACCTTTTTTTGTGACGGGGGGGAAATCTTTAAAACATACCCAGACTCCTGAGGGCGAGCCTGGATTATGTGGGATTTTCACCCACTAAAACCCCCCCGGGGGTCCTCCTCAGCGCTTGTCGGAGAACACCGGCAACTCAAAGGACCAACTACCGGTGCTCACCTAGCGCTCCGCTGAAGCCCACCCCGAGCTGGCCAAGGATCCAAGCCGCGCAAGCTCGCCGATGTCGGCTGCAGCGGGTCGTACCACCGCTGCAATCCAAGGGGCCGCCACCACTGGTGAAAGGACGGCCAGAGCCCTCACTCTGACTGCCCACGACCCTGGGCGCCCCTGCTCAGGGGCATAGTCGTGACGCATCGGGAAGACTCTTTGGTCCTCCCGGCGTCTCATTATACGGGCGGGTTCGGACCCTATTTAGGATAGGTATTCTTAGTGGGCCAAACGACGAGTGTAATACTTTCAGTTTCATGTGACCGCGAGACGAAGAACTCCACAGAATTTGATAATTTGTACTCATAAAGTATAAAAATATTGTAATAATAGGTACCTATATTGTTTCTTTGAAAGATAGAATCAGGAATAGTGTAATTAGGGAGTTAAGCAGTGTGAAACAAGGCGAGCAAAGATGAAAAAGGTAGGTATGTTGAGATGATTTGGACATGTGGAGAGGATGAATGAAAGAAGAGTAACGAAACAGATATACGATGTGAATGTGGATGGTAGTGTTGGTAGGGGAAGACCACGGCGAACGTATCATGATCAAATCGGGGACGTCTTAAAGAATGGCCAAGTCAAGAGTACCCTAAACCGACAAGCATATATATGAACAATCTTAGGAGAGTGAATGAAGCAAAAGAGGTGTGTCAGGATCGTAGCAAATGGAAGTCTGTGGTCTCCTGCACCTATGGGAAACAAGCGTGACTTTATGTATGTATATTGTTATTTTTGCGATTTCACGACTCGACTCAAGTCCTTTTTTAAGTTACCTCACACAAATCGGCTCAGTAGTTTTAGTCAAACAGGACAAACAAACAAATCCAGGTATAAATATTAGTGTGAACTATGGACAGTATAAAATGACGACTTCCGCAATATATAATAGCAGGTAGGTGCCTACCTATTTTTGAGGCGATCGCGCAAAGGATCCGGTTTCAATTAGTAAGTCCTTTCGATAGAAAAATTATTGAAAACCAATATTAATGTTTTGTTTTCTCATAGTAGGTACTAAAATTAGTTAATTTTACATAATTAATACAAGTGGTACCAACCAGGAGTCACTTCCGTGTCCACGTTCACGAGGTTAATATTTATCACTACATTCTGATCGAGCTGACGGGATACGAAATCTGAAAAAAAAAATCAGCCATTATCTTAAAAACCTTCAACGATATCGCTCTAGAATAGACGGCGGAAATGTTTAGGGTCAATCAATAAACAGTACCTACTTATTAGTTAGATATCGGTACGTAAGTAGGTAGGTATACATAACAATCTAGTTAAGATTATACATACAGAATGTCAAGACCTTTAAAATTTGGTGGTCAGAGTAGACCAAACATAAAAGTTTGAGTGTTCCACAACATCTACGGTCTATCTTTTAAAATATACAGAAATGCACACGTGACATGTGTGGCAATCGCCTATATAATACATGTTTTTTGATGGTAAGTTCAATAGTTGCTTTTTACGACACCCACGGGAAGAGACACGTGGGTCCTATTCTTTTTACGTGCCGAAACCACATAGCAGAGTTAAGAATAAAGAATATGATGGAGTACCCATCAGTAATCAAATACAAATGTTTTCTAACAATTCTGTAGCTTGCTTTAGATATAGTAACAGATATTTAGTTATAAAACTTACTATATTAAATTAAAGTGACCACTGTGAACTTCTGCGTTGTAGAAGATGGCAAGATCTCCTAAAACAATTTTCTAAAAAATTAATCAATGGTTACTTTATCTTTTCTAAAAATAATTTATTCAGTCGTGATATTTGCCATCGGTGAAATTTTTCATAAATGTAAAGAAGTTATTGATGGATTTTTTGAAAATAGTTACAGGGGTTCTAAGTAAATTCTCTGACGCAATGAAATTCAGTGGTAATTTTAATCAAATAGTCTATTTTTATTACTAAATATTAGAACTAAAGCAAGCTACCGATTTGTTAGATTTTTTTTATTCTATCACTGACATGTACTCTACCCTTGTGCAAAAATCACTGCCTTTAAAATTATAGGAAATTAAAAGTTTATCCTTACTGGACTCTTATGGTAACGTTAAGTACGTCCATCTATCAGAAGCTTCTAACTTCTAAACGCACTCCAAGCTCGATGTGCTGTCTCATTTCTAAGCTGTCCGATCCAATCGCATTTAAGTACCTATAACCTCAGTATCAGTAAACCCATCTAGGAAGGATAGGAGGGCCGATCTGTCTTACCGGCATGAAACTGTACGCTGACGGGAACATTTTCTCCCAGCGTGACGTGGCATGGCAATCTCATACCGCATCCCTCTATGTTGACCGTTAGTAGATCGTACGCCGACCCTAGAATATAATAACAATAATACACTAGTATATTAATTGTGTCATTTGACTATCGCGTTTGTAGCTTATTCCACATAATTACATAATTAAATTAAATAAAAATAAAAAACTTGGAGAAAATATGAGTTCCAAATAAATTTCGAACGGTTCCTTAAAATTACGCTAGTTAGGTACATTACAATTAATGGACGGCGCGTACGTTTTTGAAAAGTAAAAATTTAACTATGGGTACCTAGTTAAGTTTTGCCTTCTATTCACTGTCCATGGCAATGACTTCTATTTCACTTAACTAATATACCCCATTGTTTTCCTTACGGTAAAAAAACTCATCCGGTATATAAGAATTCATTTGATATAGCTTTGAATGTTTAACCTTATGCTTTGTAACCTTTATTAATTTTGTCTTTATGTAGGTAGGTAACTGCGCAATGCTGCTGCATTATCTATATAAAAAAGCTACACAAAGAAGGTATTACAAGCTGGTTCTTAGTTTTTTGATCATCAAAAAACATGGTTTATATTGAAATACACGCGAAAACATATTTTTTACAGATTGCAAAGTCTCGAATTACCGAGTGGTAATTCCTGGAAATAAAATAGTGAAACTTGACAAGTCCGTGAACGCAAAAAGCCTTATGATATCGAAAAAAGAGTAGATGTAAACGAAACGAAATTTATGAGCGATTCAGCAATCAGAATAATAATTATTTTTCTACGATAAATCATCATTCTCAGTAGATAATTCAGTTCTCCAGTTCAGTTGACTGAACACCCAATCAATATTGCAGCATTCTGCAATTTTGTATTATGTTTATTAGACATGCTACCGATATAAATCATGCGATAACCATTCTGTGTATTTGTTCTGGTTAATCCTTAAACTCTATAATATATGATAACAAATCTATAAATAAATAACAATAATACGATAGCGAACCTTTTCTTCTAGTTAAAAATAGGTATGTAGGTATATTAGGTTAGGCACCTTACCTACTTTTTTGTGAGATAAACAAAAATTGACTTCGAAACACGTTTCCATTTTAATGTGATATCTAAATAATAACTTTGTGTTACGTGATCATTTGGAGGCAATATCAACAATATTCTTGAATTTTGTCTTAACCAACACGGGCAGTTTTTCGGTACAGTTGTTCAACACAGCTATTTAGTTTACCTTTTCCTTTTTTTTTTTGACGCGGGGAAACTTCTGACGCGTACCGCTCGCCTGGGGGACGGCGAGACGGTTATGTGGGACTCCCCTCCCTGAAGGGAGGGATACCCACTACAACCCCGCGGCGACCTTATTCGGCAGTAGGGAGGACCTGGGAACGCATAAGCGGCTCCAGCGGCGGTCGAATTATACGTAATTAAGTAAATGAATAAAAATGTTGGGAGCGTTGCCTCGCTGAATGCAAATGCCGCAGATTTTAATCTACCAAGGTCCTCTGTAAAAGGCTTGAAATTAAAAAAAAAAACAATGGATCCCTAATGTTTCGACCGAAATGCAAGATAAAGGTGTATTCGAAATCGATATCTTTTGTACTGCCTCGGGGCGGCTGCACTCGGCCCCCTCGAGGTTCCTTGGAGGTGAGATGGGGCAGTGTGTTGACACGTGAGAATAGAATAGAATAGAATAATCCTTATTTGCTAAAAATGTCGTACACAAGGTTGTTAATTATAAAATAAAGTATCACACATTTTACCAGGAACTGGCATGCAGAATAGAATTCATAATAAAATAATAGATTTAAATACCTAAACAATTACAATCAAATAAAAAATTATAATAATAATCCATCAATAATAATGTTAGGTTATTTGTGATAATAATAAAATGACAGTTAATTTAGTCGAATGTCACAATAATTCAAAATTTAAATATATCCGATGTCATTAAAATAATATAAAATTTAACAATAAAGCAACAACGTTTTGTCGTATAACATTTTGTTTTTTATTTATTGTGGCAACACTCACTAAAGCCCGACCCATGCTAGGAACTAAAGACAAACACCCGGTCTCTGACCGTTGGTCGTAAAGGAGCTGTGACGTACAGACAGATAGACAGACGGGTGGGGTAAAATTATAAAGGTTCCTAATTTGGCTATGGAACCCTAAAAAAGGGTCATTATTGTATGATACAAAATGTCGCAATAATCTGCGTCATATACATGTTCGGTGTAGTGTTATTCCTCTATGATGTAGGGAAGGTTTTCCCCGCTTTAAATTATCAGAATGACAATAAATTAACAATTAGTTTATGCGCTTAGTTAGATCACTATCACAGCGCCAATCCTTAAAACGCTATCTGTATGAAAAACGTGTCGGGCCACCCGCATTGTAGGGTTCCGTACTTGCCCTCACAATATTCGGACTTAGAGGGGCTTTTTGTCGTTTAACAAGATTATCGACGATTTCATTGTTTTCCTTTTAACTTCATTATAAGTATTTAACAATATAATGTCATTGACTACTGCTGTGAGTTTTTTCACGTATCCAACACTCGAGTGTAATAAAAATTAGCACTTTAAAGCAATAATTCTTAAACGGATCCCTATATCGAAAAACCATTAACATAATCTCTAATATTTTTGAACGACCTATCTCACGACACCCCATACGATGGGGTAAAAAAATAAAAGAAAAATCATCCACACTTTACGTGTATGGGTAACGAAAAAAAAAATTTTGAAAGATTTTATTTTATCACTCTGTCGGCGTGATTAATATGTATACCCATGCCAAATTACAGCTTTGTAGTACTAAGAGCCTCGGACAGACAGACGGACATGGCAAAACTATAAATAATAATAAATAAATAAATATCTTTGCACATACACACAGCGCCATCTAGTTCCACACTAAGTATCTAGGCTTGTATTATGGATACCAGATGGTTGATAAACTACACAAATACCTTTTTTTTTTCAAATAAACAAATAAATGAAAAACATCCATAACCCGGGACCACCATGTCTGTATTCATCATACAAATATATGCCCCTAGCGGGATTCGAACCCGCGACCTTTTTACCTATAGCAGGTAGAATTTTTAACCTAACGAAAAAACTAAAAGGGTTCTTTGTTAGCTACGGAACCCTAAAAACCGACTAATGATCGTCACATTAGTTACTTATATATACTCGTATGTCTACATTCTATTGATTAGTATTTCACTTGTACCTGCGGCAAGGTTTACATGACTATCATAAAATTTACAACTTAATAATGCTCTAAAAGCCGTGATTGAATAGGTAATCCCTAGTTTTATTTGAGTAGATATATAATAGTCGATTTTATTGTTACAACAACGAGGAGTACCTACTACATATAGCCCATATCTATCTATTTTTATTTATGATATATCTTTTACTTTTCTAATTGCGGTTTGCATGTTTTACTACTTAGCATATTACGAAGTTCCACTATCGCATAAATTGATCTAGGTAGGTATACCTCTGACGTTTTTTTTTTCTTATATTTTAGAGGGTTTTTTCCTACGGGAAAATGCCACCCTCATAGGACCTCCCCTCTTCCACACAGCAAAAAGTGGTACCTATCTAATAAAACGTGGATGTGTATATATACTATCTACGCTTTATCCCCATAACAACCATTTGATATAGTGCCCGCAGTCTCGACATAGATAGCGATGGTTATGTTATCGAATTCGGTCGTTAAGTCCTAACAATGTTATTTTAATTGGAGAATTAGAGTCTTTAGTATCAAAATATCGGTTTCCATTGAAACTACGATTCAGACTTCAAACAAAAACCGATATGATTATGAACACTATAAGATTTAGAATAAGATCGTTAGGAGTTAACGACCGAATTCGATAACATAACGATCGCTATCTATGTCGAGACTGCAGGCCCTGGCTTCCGCCGATGTGGGGGAAGCCAGCGCACTATTACATGTTCCTATGTCTACTCTGGATTGCCCCAAGTCACAGTACTGTGACCGTTCCGCCTCATTCCGAAGGTACTCCATAAGAATGTGGTAATAGCGCGGTGAGAATGTCGTACCTACTCATGTTAACTCCATTAAACCAGGAAAAGCTATGGATGAAAGGACAGGCCAGGGAACCTCTGACGTTAAAAATGGTTTTATAATATAATATAAGAACTCAATTTTTTTTTTCATTTAAAAAAAGATTAATAATGAAATGAATGACAACTGTTAAATTAAATATAATTTATATAAAACGACGTGAGCAGGCGCATCTTTATACCTTTCACTCTCTCAACACGTTCCGGGACACATCACTAGACACAATAGAAGTTTTATTGTTATAACATCGAGAGACGGGTTGTGTCCCGCGGACATCGTTTGTCGCGCGCGACATAGGAGCGAGAGTGGGATAGTTATAGAACTATTCGTCCAAGCGAATGAGCAGGACAAACATTATCTAAACATACATACATAATAAATATCCTTAGACATACACACAGCGCCATCTAGTTCCACAGTAAGCAACTATAGGCTTGTGTTGTGGATACCAGATGGTTGATATAAATATATACAAAAACGTTTATCGCGCCTGTCATACTAGGACTTCCTTCGAAAACTAAATTTATGTTTTCACAAACTTTGATTCTCCCCATACTCGACTACGCTGAGTACGTACTCGTAAATATGCTATTTGGACTGAGGAGTTGCTAAATAAGCTTGAGAGCCTACAAAATTATTTATTTATTTGTTTTATTATTCGTTGTAGAAATCGTTGTATTCTTTTGCACAATACTTCTGCTAAATCCCAAATCTACATCGTTTCCTTCTTCAATGCTCAGGTCGGCTGGAAAGTCATTCATTACAAAAGATTCAATAATCAATCCCGCATACAAATGACTGAAATGTCTTTTTTTTGTATTTTGTGTCCTTTTTACGTTATTTAAATCTTTATTTAATGTCGAATATTACTCCAAATATTTAGGTATCCATATTGAGTTACTGTAGTATAAAATTTTTCTACTGAACCCTAAAAGAAACTGATTTTCTTTTATACTGATGTTCTTTGATTTTTGTCCCCAGAACCGAAATATTTTTGGAAGGAACTAATCGTAATACGTGGAGTTATCTGTTTATATCTGTGGTGTTATCTTATCAATTTAAGACAAGGTGTGACAAACTAGCGTACAGTGTACCTGGTGGCACCAGCAGTCATAGCAAGTAAAAATTAATAATTAGCGTTCGAACTCTAAAGTATAACACGTAGGTAAGCGCCCATGAAGGTACGACAATGGGGATACATATCTAATGGATAGAGGTATCGAGTTATCATAATTTACTAAATTAATACGCAAAAGTTTTTACGTAGTCGCTACGGCTGGTGGTCACTCGCCAGCCCCCGTATGATGACATCGTTTGTCGCGCGCGACGCGACGTGAGAGTGGGATAGTTATATATTTCGGCCTAACGAATGAGCAGGACAAAATTATACAATACAATACAATATGCAACATACAACAATGCAATGCAATGCAATGCAATACAATACAATACAATACAATACAAATACTCTTTATTGCGCAAAATAATTTATAATAATTTTTGATGATAACAATAGAACACAATTAGGCGGTCTTATCACTAAAAGCGATCTCTTCCAGACAACCCACAGCTATCTATCTCGCGCGACACAAACTTTTATCGCGCCTGTCGTGCCAGGTGCACTGTTTGCTGGTTTGTCACACCTTGTCTTAAAAAGACATCGCATTCATTGCTCTTATTTATAATAACAATTATTCCGAACCCGTAAGTATAGGTACCTACATATAATTGACTCAACTATTTACCATTGTTAATTTAAAATATTTTTATTGCATGTCGATTGAACTTAATAAACATAAGTCACACGGAGCTTTACTTCCTGTTCTATAGGAATCTTCCCTCATCCATCGCATGACCGCAATAATAGGGCTAAAACTTGTTTATTTTATTTATTTGAATTGAGGTGGATTAATTACCTATATATCATATTCCTTTAAACTATACATGACACTATAATGTCATCACAACAAAACATAAGGAATGCAATAAATGATTTGAGTTTGAGTTTAAACTTATGTCAAAAATTCGTACATATACAAGAACCGGACAAGTGCGAGTCTAACCGCGCGACGAGGGTTCCTTCCGTCCCTTGTAAGTTGTGTAATAAATGTTATGGCTTAGGTAACGTATCTAATAATAAAACAGAATTTTGTTGAGGCACTGATACGAGACAATGCGATAGGTAATATATTATGTATGTAGGAGAATATTTCATGAAGTGGATATTTCGGATCGCAAATCCAAGTTTGTCTATAAATAAATAAATATCTTTGCACATATCAACAAAAGAGCCGAATATTAACCAAAAACTGTCCCCAACTTTTTCTATAAAAGTATTTAGCGGATTTGTCAGTTGGGGACAGTTTTTGGTTAATATTCGGCTCTTTTGTTTAAAATAAAATTTTGGCTTCAAAATAAATTAAAAATTGTTTGAAAACCTGTAAACAAAGTCGCCTTTATGCTTAAGTTTATGTTTGATATTTATATTTGTTTTGTACAATAAGTACCTACTTTTTGTTTATAAAGGCTTAAAAACAAAAGGCCTCTCATATGATGCCCACCGTCATCGTCACCGTGTTGCTGCGTACTACCTCCAATTTCACATAGCATATTCAATAAAAATAATCCCAACTAATATTATAAATGCGAAAGTTTGACTGTGTATATGTCTGTATGGGCCGCTGGACGGATATGGATGAAATTTGGTTGGTAGACAGATCAGTGCCAGGCTAGTTTTTTTGCTGAACCGATTTTGATAAAATCTTCCACGCGGACAAAGTCGCGGGCGGAAAGCTAGTATGTCACAATTGTGGGCAAGCAAGTATCTGTGCCAAAGTTGAAGTCGATAGCTTATGTAGTTACAGCCAGATAGCCACCGTAACTTTTTGGCGCGGAACACTAATTAACTAAAACAATCTACTGGAACCGTTTAGTTATATAAAAAATCTGCATGGACAAAAACTCCAGTCAGATATTTTATAAGCTATTATTACAGGTAATTAATGTGGACGGAACAGAATACAAAGTACCTAGGTACATACATAACATAATTAACACGATAACTGATAATTTAATTAAAATTCTAAAGTTGTAACAGACTGATAAATTAAAGTTTCTCAGGAAATCATGAACCTTTTTGGATAAATAATTGCAGCTATTGCTAAACTGCTAATGCTAATATGGTTAAAGTTACTATTAAAAGATATAGAAGGTAAGTAGGTAGGTAGTTTTTATTTTCAAAACTACCATCTAATAAAGCGTTATTTGTGTAATTTGACGGTCGCGTTTGTAGCCTATTCCACATAATTACATCATTGGAATTAAAAAAACTTGGAGAAAATAGAGTTCCAAATAAATTTCGCATGGTAGGAACCCTACACTTCCCGCCAGTCGCATATCGAACAACGGCCGGTGCGTGAGTTTTTGAGAAAAAGAAATTAAACTATACCTATGCCAATAACTTCTATTTCACTTACCTAATATGCCATATTTTTTTCCTTACGGTAAAAAAAACTCATCCGGTATATTTAAGATATGACGATGTACTCCGGAAATAGAGAGTGGATTTACTGAAATCGGTTGCTTTGCCAATTTTTTGCGGGTCAATTATTTTGTTACCTACTTGTTGTAACAGATCACACATCAGTCAAATATTATGGGTGTGTCCAGAGCATGGTAACGTGCCCAAAAAAATTTGTCTAACCCACCACCTCTCATGGCCATCTATCAGCTCAATTTCTTTCCCCCCGAATCTTTTTTTTTTATGCACAACGGGTTGTGTGTGTGGTTGAGGTCAAGTACCTCAATCACACTGATGTTAAGTGACGATGAAGTCGAAGGTGGAAGCGTACTGACTCGGAAACCCCAACACATTTAGGGGACTGGCTATCTTATTCTTGACAACCGGATGTAAGCCGGATTCTTCGTTTAGGGTCTATACAGCAACAATTGACCGAGTCAGGGCCAAACCATCAATTGGTCGCATAGTCAGTCATGTATAGGTTGACAATTTTTATGCACATACGGCGTTTGACCTCCATCACATCTAACGTTATGTGAAGGTGAGGCCGAAGACGGAAGCGCGCTCACTTGGAACCCCATTTTAATTGGGAGAGCCTGGCTATCTTGTCTCAACAACAGGAACACAACAATACTAGCAAACATTACTGCTTGGCGGCAGACTTAGATAAGACAGTGCAGTGGTAGCTGGGTAACCTAGCGGACATAAAAAAAAAAATGCCCTACCACCTTCCAAACCGAGTACTAAACATGTGGTTAAAAAATTGACCTTGGTGTCTCCCGTCCTCCTTTCGATCATGCATAGTCTCCTCTAAAGTTGAGAGTTGTATCAGCCTTGTCGGACCTTCAACATTGTTTTCAA
Organism: Oegoconia quadripuncta; assembly: GCA_949316235.1. Classification (NCBI taxonomy): domain Eukaryota; kingdom Metazoa; phylum Arthropoda; class Insecta; order Lepidoptera; family Autostichidae; genus Oegoconia; species Oegoconia quadripuncta. The sequence goes on from OX438759.1 coordinate 7,901,598, forward strand.
AATCTTGTGATCAAGCTGATGCTGATGCTCCGATTGATTTCACAATAACCGGCTTCAGCAATAACCCTGGTCTCTACATACACCGATGCAAATGTACGGCTACTTACAACATTGAGTATGCCACACGCGCTCCTCCCCTACCTACTTGGTCCTAATAGGTACATAGTTCTCGTGGCTCACAAAATTATCATTATATAGAAATTGAATGTATGATTGCAGTTATAAATAAAATATTCTTGGACAAACACACAGCGCCATCTAGTTCCATACTAAGCCACTAGGCTTGTATAATGAATACGAGATGGTTGATAAACTACTCAAATCCATTTTTTATATGGACTTAATGTAAATAACTTCAGTACATATCTCCGTATTCATCATACAAACATATAACCCTAGCTGGATTCGAACCCGCGACCTCTGTACATTAGTGGTCAAGTCTCTAACCACTACGCCAAGCAGGTCGTCAAGTTGGTTCCAGTTTATTTGAAACTGTAATGAATAATGATGCGTAACCATGTAATAACAACATTTCACTCTTCAGAATTAGCATGACTTTTAGGTTAGTATCAAGTTGGTGAAAGTAAACATCGTATTCATTATTGACGACCTGTTTGGTGTAGTGGTCAGCAACTCTGACCACTATACCAAAAGGTTGCGGGTTCGAATCCCTCTATAGCGGCATATATTTGTGTGATGAACACTGACATGTGTACCCGAGTTATGGATGTTTTCATTTATAATAAGTATTTATTTACAACATAAAATATGTATTTATGTAGTATATCAACCAACTGGTATTCACAACACAAGCCTATAGTTGCTTACTGTGGAACTAGATGGCGCTGTGTGTATGTCTAAGGATATTCATTTATTATTTATTTATTTATCACTGTCTGTCCTAAATATTTAGAATAGTCAATGGGCCATTATCGGATTGGCATTTGGCATTCACGCAAATCAGTAGGGAAATATATTTTAAATGGGGTTAGATGAGGAGAGGAGACCGAATGGTCACCCAACGTTCCTTACTCAACTATAACCATACTTCTCTCAAATTGTCGGCGCGCAACAATGAGCGACCTTCATTTACGAATAATTTAAGTAGGTGGTAGACTCTAAGGCCCCTATTTTGAGGCTGAACTTAAGTTGATACTTGAGACACTGTTGTATGTTAAAACAGTATTTAAAAAACTAGTAAACGGACCTACTGGGAATACAACACGGAACTTCCGTTTTGTGTTTATCTACATTGAGCCAAGGAGGTGGTGACACATAAACCACTACTTTAACTATTATTGATTTGCGGATACGGAAGACAAAAGTTGGAATAGCGATGAACGATGAATCGATGACAGGCAAAAATTATTAACGTTTAGTTAACTAATAGTCCAGTAACGATACCCTTTTAACTTCCTATAATTTTAAAGGTCGTGATTGAATAAAAAAAAAATTTAACAAATCGGTAGCTTGCTTTACATAGACTATAATGATTAAAATTATTGCTGTGAATTTCATTGAGTCGGAGAATATACTTAGAACCCCTGAAATAATTTTCAAAAAAATGGATCAAAAACTTCTTTACATTTTAAAATTTCACCGAGAGCAAATATCACGACCCAATAAACTATTTTTAGAAAATATAAAGTAGCCATTGACAAATTTGTTAGAAAATTGCTTTAGGAGATCTTGGCAACTTCTACAACGCAATCAAGTTCACAGTGGTATAGGTAACTTTAATTTAATATTGTAGGTTTTATAACTAAATACCTATACTATACATAAATACCTATACTATACCTAAAGCAAGCTACAGAATTGTTAGAAAACATTTTTATCTGATTACTGATGGGTACTCTAACCTTCTACAAAAAATCAGGAACAAACAACAAAACAAACAACAACTTTAAAATTATAGGAAGTTACACCACAAAAATTGCGTGTTTTTGCTGGACTATAACTTCTATGCAAATTAAATTCTACCGCACAGCTGCAGCTGACTTTAACTATAAGATTTAGTGAAGTGCGGAAGTTGTCTTGAGAGGAATATTGCACAAGGTCGCAGTGATAGGTCCGCAATTATTTCATAAACAGTTTTGGCAGTTGCTTTTACCTGTTTACTCTGGTTAAATAATAATAAATTTCGCAATTCCCTCCACTATATGTATAGAAAGGCAAACCAAACGAATGGATGACCTAGATGCCTCTAGCTCTGACAGCTGACGGCAGCCAGACATTATTTTTGCAAACTAAATGATCTCCATTATCGAAATTTATCGATAATGCTGTCGTTAATGATGATAATGATGTGCGTAACACTAGGTTAAGGCCTATAAACTATAATATTAATAAACCGTTCTCAAAATTGAGATGACCTTAAATTGACGCTTGTGAATCTGTTACATATTAAATCAGTATCAAAAAAAATTGTATTGTGACTGAAACACGATCTCAATCTTAAGCTCGATTTATTAATACAGCCATTAGAGCCATACTTATATATAATACATCAACACATTTAGGTATATATACCGTATGAGTTAAAATAGGGCATAATATTAGGTAAGTGAAATACAAGATATTGGCATAAATAGTTTAATTATTTTTTTACGATCTTCTTAGATGCTTTATTTCATTTGACGGTCGCGTTTATTGTAGCCTATTCCACATAATTACGTCATGAAAATAAATAAATTTTAAAAAAATGAGAAAATTTGAATTTCAAATTTTCGCATGATAGGAACCCTACGAATCCCGCCAGTCGCATATCAATCTCCGGCCGGCGCGTGCGTCGATGATGGTTTTGAAAAATCAATATAAACTACCGATGCCAATAACTTCTATTTCATCATCTCAGTTCGTAAACATCCCATTGCAGGGATATAGGCCTTTCCTCGTATATGAGGGAGTATGGGAATACGTGCACTACGCTGACTCAATGCGGGTTGGGGACTTCACATGCATTTGAATTTTTATTTCTCAAGCATGCAGGCTCCTCACGATGTTTTCCTTCGCCGTTTAAGAGCAGTCGGATAAATGCACATAAGTAATTTATTTAATTTAAAAACTCATTGGTACATGGCCTGCCAGGAATAGAACCCGGACCTCCCAAATTTGAACACTGCATGTTAACCGCTGAGCCACCGAAGCTATTTCACTTACCTAATATACCCAATTTTTTTCCTTACGGTAAAAAAACTCATCCGGTATAGTAATTTTCTTTTCGTATTGTTATTACTTCATTAGTGTTATTACTTCATTTATATAGTGAAGTTAATTGTTTGATTTCACACGACCCCATCTCATATCAAAATTGTATAATTAAGTAGATAAATTGGACTGGTATATCTTTCCACACTGTTGAAACAGCCCGCCTTTACTTTGATAAGAATGACAACCTTCTACCAGGATGTCATTGACTAAGATATTTTGGAAGCTCCGCACCAACTACGCTGTTGCACACTGATATAAAATGTACCTATGTATGCTCACGATCCCTTAGCCGCCATTAAGATACCCTTCATTTCATTTCTTGGTAAGAGACGGTTGGTCCTATTCTACCGGGACCCCAACGGCCAACTGTCACTATCTGTAAGTAATCTGTAATTTCAAATTATTAGCGTATGTACCTACTATACACGGCAAAACGGCTGAATGTAGACGGTGACCAACGTGACTGTACTCTTGATTAGGGTAAAAGAAATTATTTATTTATGCATACATGTACACTTTGGTATGGATACACGAAATACCTTTAGTGACACCAGTTAATGCAGGTGTTGGCCGCAAATTAAATCACCTTTCATGTCTCACTGTCTCAGAACAAAATAGATATATACTTTTACTACCTATTTATTATTTACTTTGGCTTTTAATACGGATTTACAGAGCTTATGGAACAAGCTAGCTCTAAGCACAGCCCACCAGGAGCTATTGGCCAATTGTCAAGACGACACTGAGCATGCACGTCTACTGGCAGTCTCGGAAAAAGAGTCTGGACACTGGTTACATTCTCTTCCTTCCCAGAACCTAGGCACCATCCTCGATCCCAATGCCCTACGTAATTCCATTAGTTTACGTTTGGGTGCTAAGTTGCTCATCTCTCCGCTCACCTCACCTCACCTCACCTCATCGCTGTTCATGTGGTAAGGTTGTGAACCAGCTAGGACGCCACGGGCTCTCTTGCGTGAAGAGTGCCGGCCGCGTATATCGCCACGGTGCAATTAATCAGTTAATTGGGCGCGCTCTCGCCACTGCAGTGGTCCCGGAGCGTCCTGGAGCCTTGTCCATTCAAGGACGACGGGAAAAGACCTGATGGAGCCACCTTGATACCCTGATGCTTGGGGCGCACCTTGGTATGGGACGCAACTTGTGCGGATACTTTGGCACCATCCCATATACAAGGAACTGTGAAAAGAGCTGGAACCGCGGCTCAACTAGCTCAAAGTAACAAAGCGCCGTAAATATGCGTCAATCTCTATAAACCACGAGTTTGCGGCGCTTGCAGTGGAGACATTGGGCCCGTGGTCTTCTGTCACGAAACAATTTGTAAAGGATTTATCCGTTAGACTGGTTCACGCCTCTGGAGATGTGAGAGCTGGTGCCTACTTTGCTCAGCAGCTGAGCTTATGTATTCAGCGGGGCAAAAGCGCTAGCGTACTAGGTACTATGCCTCACAGAAGCGAGTTAGGCGAGAGACAGCGTATTTTTGCTATAAGATATCGGTATTTTTAATTGTTTTATAAATTTGTTGTTTCATGAACATACTTAATTAAATATCTAATGTTCGTTTGGCTTTTACTTTTGATTTTACCTATAGATTATTTATAGTGACCTTCCACCGAATTATTTTATTAGAATTGTATTAAAAAATCAGCAATTGGCATAACTTTGGCTTATAGATTTTATGTAACAGTTTTTTAATGATGCTGTTAATTCTGAATTTTTCACAAAATAAATAAATAAAATACATACATAACTTCACGACCTTTATCCCAAATGGGGTGGTCAGAGATATCCCAAACACTGACGTTTGCGTGTTCCAAACATTAAAAGTTTAATGCTTGAAACAACATCCACGGTTCACCGGTCGAACAATACAAAAACATTGCCATTGAAACGATTAAGTTTATGTATGTTTTATGGTGAAAAGGCCCGTCATCGCCTTTTACGGCACGCACGGGAGGAGACTCTAGTTTTATTCTTTTACGTGCCGAAACCACACGGTACAACAAAACAAGTAATTAATTACCCATGCAGATTTTTTAACCAGTATAAAAACGACATTATACCTCGTATCTACCGGTTCATAAATTTATAACAAAATACTTAATTAACAGTAAATTACATCTATACTGTCTTGTCTACTCTACTGATATATCAATGAAGTTGGCGTAGATGCCTAATTAAATAAGTTAATTACACAGCGGGAGTAGATAGGTAATAATAAGGTTCGATAACTTACCGCAATCCTCGAAGATAACGGAGGCGGGCACGGTCGCAAGGAGCAGCTGCAATAGAATAACTTCAACCAACATTTGTGTCTTCTTCTTGAATGCACAAATCGCACCTAGACGTAATTTAGGTACTGTATCCTGTGACTAAATTATATCGACGACATACGTATGTGATTATCGGCTGAGATAACGCAAGGTAGATGCTGATGCATTGGACAAAAGTTGATTAATTATGTTATGTGTAAATTAATGACTCGCTATTTGTCATACCTACACAATGTAGGTGCATGCTATGATTCAAAATCGATGGGTCCGTTGAAAAATTAAAACTTTTCTTTATGGGGGCTTACAAAATAGGATTATGTGTAATTTCTATATTTCATCAGTATTACAATTTACTTACTATTTATTACTCTGATTACTATTAGTACCACAGACGTATAAATATTAGCAGATCAAACATAAGGATTAAATAGCGTAGCCTGTTTCGATACAAAAGTATCAGCTACGTATAAATTGTTTGGCTTGTGAGATTACGAATTTATTAATACCTTAACTAATACCTGGTAAGTATTTATTTCGAGTAGGTAGTTGACATAATGGCATAGGTATCTGCTACTATTATTAGAAGTATGTGCTAAGTGCAAATAGTTTTTAGTATACAAACGTTTTTAGTAAAAAGAATCTCTAATGTAACAATGTAATTGAAGGAATTAAATATTGATCAGTATCACCGTTCCCTCACAAATAAATTACGTGGTGTTGGCGAAGAATGGAGAGAATAAGCTGGATGCAAAGAAAGAGCAATTAAGAGGTCCTCCATATGGTTAATGAGAAGAAAGAGTTTTTGAAGATCATTGAAAACAGAAGGGGAAAGATAGGACAAATGTTATACGACACGACAACTTTATCAAGAACATCAATGAAGGAAAAGTGGAGGGGAAGAGAAAGAGAGGAAGACCTAGAAGAACATTATATGGTACAATTCAAGGAAAAAGTAAGAAAAGGGGGAATGTAGAGAAGTATGGAAAGAAATCCACCGACAAGATCATAGCTCTTAAATTGAAGAGAGAGAATAAAATGTATCGAACAAGTTATTTAAAATAGAATAAATTTAGACATATCATCAACCATTATAGTCACATAATCTATAGGTTTCGCCTCAACATTTATCGTTGATTACATTAGCGCACACACTGTAGGTAGTAGTAGTAGGTAGATCAATAAAGGTCTCTAAGTATTTTTTTATTTTGTGATCTAAACTGTTAACCGATTTCGATGATGGGTTTTTTATTTGATACGGTTTATAACCAGGTGGTCCCATAATAATTTAGTTAAGATCTGATGATGCACTGCGGAGATAGAGAGTACAGACCTTAGTGAAGTTGGTTATTTTGCCAATTTTTGGCTGTTCAATATGTGTATAGGCACTTCTTATCTTCTTCTTCTTCTCTCTTAATTTGCAATAAGGTTAAACCGTTTTATCACTACAACGCCAATTAAGTCTTCAAACTTAAAACATTTCTCTTTTAGCGTCGGGGATTAAAAATCTATCTATTTACTACATACGTACTGGTATATTACTCGGAATTTAATAGAAGTTTTTACTATATGCTGGAGAAACAAATAAACGACTATCCACGTGGATATTAGTTAACCGGCAAGAAATGAAAGCCAAACTCTAATATATTAAAAAACTATAACATCAAAACTGAAAAGCATGGAAGAGATAGATTTTAATGATATGGCTGCCAAATTGTACTATTCTGTGTTGTTTCTTTTCTTGTGTTATTTTTTATTTACCTACTTGTTGTAGTAAAGTGTATTTTGTTTTGTTTATTACTGATAATAGGTAGGTATTAACTGTTGATGGTTATTTTGAATATAATAATAATAAATAATTGGTATAGGTATTTATGTACGGTTGACCACACATCAAATTACTCACTACTACCAGATAAGCGGGGCGAATCAACAATGATATTTTATAAGGAGATCAACTAATAGTATTTCAGAAGTGATTTGTGTCCCGTTTATTACGTCACGCGTGCGGCTGTGATTAGAATATTAGGTGGTTTTCTAAGTCCAATTTTGAGTTTTGATTCGTATAACATTGTCATAAATGTATGAGTTTTTTTACCGTAAGGAAAAAAATAGGACATATTAGGTAAGTGAAATAGAAGGTATTGGCATAGGTAGTTTAATTTTTTCGTCTAATATGAAACTAAAACGAATTATGACAGACGAATTAAAGTGCGCAACGAAGTACGACTTGAGACTGACTCTGAAGAAATAAGACATGGCTGTATTGGCTTAGAAGACAGTTGAGGGCTTTTTGGCTGGATCTCGGCAACTGCAACTTCCATGTTGCATTTTTCTTTATAATTCTTATAATTTGTGCATTCTCACTTTTGAAGCTTAATAATGGCAGAATATTGTGCAGCAAACGTTAGTGATGGATGGTATACAAGTGAAGGGAAGTATAAATTAAAGTGCGTAACGAAGCTTTCGGGTTCCCACAAGAAGCCGCCAAAATCTTTTGTAAAGCATTCTGCCACTTTACTGAAGAATGACTTGACCATGACTAGACTCTGTATACGCCAAGTATACGACGAATTACTTGTTTTGACTGAGACTGACTTACAAACTGAAGAAATAAGATATGGTTGTTATGGGCTAGAGCCCTTTGCCTGCTCCTAGAGGAGAGAATAAAACGAAAAAAAAAATAATTTGACAGACGCGAAATAGTAAACAAGAGTTTTTTTACCACAAAATAAAAAGTTATACTTGAGTTTTCATTTCTTAACAATATCACACATTTCAATAGAATAAATTTTACAAGTTAACCCTCTCTCAGAAGGCTACACTGTGTGTGACCCTTATTTTAGTATATTCTGTTAAAGGCAATGTTAAAGAAGTCATTAAATATCACGAGTGTTGCAACGAGGAGCGATCCTTCAAAGTTCACTTTGAGGTTACGATATAAAAATACTAAACTGAACGATGAAAAGCAAACGCCGAAAGCGGCTGCTGATGTTCTTAACTATTTAGACAGCTCCCCAGAAAACCAAAAAATAAAACCAAAGTTACCGAAGTCGCTATTAAGAAAGTATAAGGCACCAGAAAGTATGTACTTAATTAATAAACAAACAGCAAAACATATAGCCTATTCTATCAAAAGTCACTTGAACGATGATGTTTCTGTGGTTGAAGTTAACCCTGGTTTGGGTTTCCTAAGTCAAGAACTGCTACAGTATTCTAATAGTCCCTATTACATGTATGAAATAACAAATCATTTTATACCACTCCTGAAAGTAAGTTATTTTGTCCCGAATAGTTTAATTTGTATTATCTTATTGCTTTCGACTTACTTTTGTTTATACTCTCTTAATTTATTCAAAATGTATCCAATGAATAGCAATAAATGCTTGTGAAATTGACATTCCAAAGTGCTCATATGTATGCATAATTATTTATTACAGAACTTACAAGAGAAAAACCCTAATATAGTTTCATGTAAAGTAGCAGATTTCTTTGGAATGTGGAAACTAGCTTTTCAAGATAAGATGGATCAAGGGAACAGGATTAGTGAATTACTAGGTGACCTTGCAACCGAAGATAATGGTATATTCCTTTTTATTAAATGACAAGACCTATCAGAGAAAAATAGTACCTAAAGCTCACAACATCAATGACATTCACATATAACATAATATTGTAAGCAGTGGTAAAGTAAACTTTTTGATTATTTTTTTCTCACCTAAAGAAGTTCAACCACCGTAATTGGCAGCAGGTTTTTTAAGTATACAATTGCAATTTATATAACTGAATCTTTTACATCAACTTCTATTATGCAAATAATAAAATTGTAATTTGGATTAAACTAAAGAATTTAATTTCTTTCCTTTGTTTGTTCAATTTATGATTGTGTACTTATATGCAATAAAGTGTTAAATAAATAAATAAATAATAAATAAAGAAATTGAAGATGAATCAGTGTTCTTGAAGTAAAGTTTGCTCAATTTGGGATATGGCGAATTAAGAAAATTTATTCTAAAGACGATATAATAAGTTTATATAGTGTGTAGGCAAGATTTTCGATACAGTAGATTTAATAAGAAATGAATAATAACTTGATAATTTTATTTTACAGATCGAATAGTGAAAATTGTGGGGTCTATGCCAGGACTGTCATTTGTGAAACATCTCATTTATAACATTGTATTTCAAAATACTAGCAGTCAATTGGGACGTCCTGATCTCTTCATTACTATGCCTGCACATAGGTTTGAAGTATGTCTTCAATTAATAGTCTGTTAAAAGGGATGGGGCTCCCATACCTACAAATACAACTCAAGGCCCCGAAAATGTTGACTTAAAATTTATTTATTAAAATATACGACAGATTCTTGTATATATTGATTCTGCATTAGAAACCAAAGGTTGCGGGTTCCAATTCTGCTTTGTGTAAATGTTCGAATGATGAAATTATTATAAACTTAAATTCTCAAGGCATAGAATGGCTGTTTATAAATAATAAAATTATCCATTATCCATAGTACCTACAAACTTTACCCAGTTTGGGACTAGATCGCTATAAGAGTCCGAAACATTTATTTATAATATTATGTTGTTAAAAAATTCTTAAAATACATTTTGTATATAAAAATTATCTAACACTCGGAAGTGCTGGGAAACACCCTGTTTGAAAACGTTACATTTCTGGGGACCGCTTTTATAGTTTTTTAAGTTGCTGATTTAAAAGTTTGCCAACACTTCAAACTTATCAGTTAGGGCCTGTTTGCCCCATCTCCTTCCTATTATAAACTAGGTTATTTGAATAATTAATTCTTATTGAAATGATAGTTTCTTACAGATGGTGAGGTACAACTAAGAAAACACAAATCAATCCCAGCACTCTTTCAACTGCTTTTCGACTACAAAATACTGTCTACTGTGCCAACAGTTCACTTTCTACCATGGCTTCATCCTCCTCATACCTCTAAAAATGTTTCACTGGTATGTATGTTCATAAAATCAGCGTAATCCAAGAGTGCGACTACAATTTTAAATTATTGAGCGCCCCATAATTATAAGTTAAATTAAGAGCTAAAAACGTAGCATTCTAAGGTCGGGATATATTTCTCACTGAGGTAGCTATTGGTACCTAACTACATATGTTTGTTAAGTTTGTTTTATGTTTAGTGCGTGCCTGCTAGTGGTGAATGAATTTTTTTCTTTCACCCCGAATTGTACAATCTTGGGATCTTAAAGTTTACAGTGCATAAGTAGACATTTACTAGGATCGCGTATATCTTCACTTTCCACCAGCTGAGATGTTCTCAAATGCATCTACAATCAGTTTGGATAGGATGAGTTTAACTTGGTCTCACAAACTAAGACAAATTCTGGGGTAAAAATATTTTTCCTTCAATACTTATTTTTTACAACCCGAAGTTTACCGCTCAAAAAAGTTTCTGTAGCCTCAGCCAAAAACGAACGAGCTAATCTTTTCAGGTTATTCATAATCTGGTTTATTTATCAAAGGATTGAAATCTAGTAATGGAAAATTTAATTGTCATGTTTGTGTGTATTTTAAAGTCGGTGGTGGCACTATTATATGAGGGCAGGCTTCATCTAGACCGGAAATCCTTATAATTTTTACGATTGCGTTTTTCTTACATAATTCGTTGATTCGCTTTACCAAATAATTTTCGTATTGATCAGCATACAACAAACTTTTACAAATAATTTTCATATTAATTTATCTGTACTATTTTTTCCAGATGGATGAATATCGTCTCTACCTAGTAAACATCACGCGAAAAGAGAAGCTACCCTGTCCACCAGATTATTTACCCCTATTGTGGTATTTCTTTAAACCCCAAGTTTTTTCCAAAAGCACTAGAGTTATCCCAATGCTAGAGTAAGTATTGTTTTATTTTATTAATGAGTAGTGACTGAAATGTCTACAGAGTAAATCCAACAAGGACAAACGGTCTAAACACATTTTGCTATGGAGCGGGGTGTCGCTGCCGCATGGGATAAGGGTACCGCTGAGTCCCTTCCGCGGGCAATTTAACCCCCTCTAAACTAAGTGGCACATCTACCAGTCAATAGGTAATTCGTGGTGGGAACCTTCGATCAATCTCAACAAACTATAAAAATTTTCTTAAACAAAATATAATGGTACCTGAATCCTACAATCTTGGGATCTTCAAGAGCAGGGTGAATAGGCATCTACTGGTCATCATCTTCGACCACATCATGATTTTCCATCAGGTGAGATTGTGTTCAAACGTATACTTTTAAGTGTTTCTGAGAATAAGAAAAACCCTTATTTGGTCAGTAAATACAAACAGAAATATAATAAATAGTATTAAAATGTTAGGTGATATCATGTAGCGCCATCTATTGACAAATAGTAAAAGGTCTTTATGCCACGTGATTTTCGTATATTTTCGTAACAGACATGAATAGGATTATCCTATTGGTAGCATTTGAAGATCTCCTACGAACAAGATACATTACCATCCCGCAAACACCAATTACGAAATAAAACATCGTTTTGGAGATGCAATGCCAACAGACAGACAGTTATTAAGTTTGACTTAATAACATCCCTCCTTTTTGCGTGGAGGGTTAAAACACAAATGGCATAATGTGTATAATTCAGAAAATTAACAATGAAACCAAGAAATAGCCAATCTTCCTTAGTCATCGTGCCGATTGCCTGTTTTAATTGATCAGACGACTAATCATCAAAATCAAAATCAAAATCAAAAATGTTTTTATTTCGTAAGTTATATATAAGAATAACATTTGAAATCGTCATGACATACAGTTATCGCTCATTCACTAGGCAGTCTCCCCAGAGAAGAACGAGCAAGAAACTCCAGGGTTGCTCTTTTTAAATAAGTCAATACAAATACAATTTGAGATACCTAATTGTAAAATTTATGATTCGACAAAGAAAATAAGAATAAAATATACTGGATAATGGCGAGCGGTTCATGTCCACGCATTCTTATCATCCAGATAGTCAGAAATTTTATAATAGCCTTTGGCACATAGTTTCCGTTTAATGGTTGTTTTAAATTTATTTAAAGGCAAATTTTGAATGTCTACCGGAACCTTATTGTAAAAGCGTATACATTGTCCCTTGAATGACTTAGTGACTTTGTGTAAGCGACTGCTATGGACAGCAAGTTTATTTTTATATCTTGTATTAACATTGTGTATTTCACAATTTTTCCTAAACAAATACAGATTCTTTCTTACGTACATTAAGTTTTCGTAAATATATTGCGATGCCAAAGTTAATATATTGATTTCTTGAAATTTATTCCTCAGAGATACTCGGGAGCCTAACTTGTAGATCGCACGAACCGCTCGCTTCTGCAGAACAAAAATACAATTTATGTCCGCGGCATTTCCCCATAACAGAATGCCATAAGCCATTATGCTATGGAAATAGCTGAAATATACCAGCCTCGCGGTGTCCACGTCGGTTAAATAGCGGATTTTTTTAATAGCGAACACTGCAGAACTGAGACGTTTCGACAACCTTTCGATATGTGGACCCCATTGTAGTCCTTTATCTAACATAATGCCTAGAAATAGAGTAGTGTCCACAAGCTCCAACTCCTCGTTTTTTATTAAAATAGTACTAGCTACCTGTTTGACATTAGGTAGTGAAAATTTTATGCATTTGGTTTTTTTTTCATTAAGAAGTAGGTTATTTGACGTAAACCATTCAACCACCTTAGAGATAGCACTATTCACGTCCTAACTTTGAAGAGCAAGGAGGTGTCATCAGCAAATATTGTTATCTCATGGTTTCCGTTTATACAATTGGGTAGATCATTAATATATACAAGAAATAAGAATGGCCCGAGAATTGAGCCCTGTGGAACACCTATGCAAACTGGAGACCCTGACGACCTCTTACCATTGACATCAACCCTTTGAACTCGATTACACAAGAACGATTCCAAAAGGTTGAGGGCACGGCCTATAATGCCATAGTAGCGTAATTTCCTGACCAGACCATCATGATGAACGCAGTCAAAGGCCTTGGATAGATCACAGAAAATACCTATCGCATCCTGCGAATCTTCCCATGCTTCAAATATATATTCAATAAGCGCAACACCGGCATCGGTTGTTGAGCGACCCCGTGTTATATGTTGACTAATGAGAAAACGTCACATTGCAGAGTAAGAAATGAGCCAACCAATCGCCCGTCTAACGTCATAGATCTCTGGCAAGAATCGTAAAATTACGTAATAGGATACTTGATGGTTCTTAAAAAATATATAGTAAAATTACATTATAGGAAATAAAAAAACATCATCTCCAACTTCCAAATTAGCAGAAGACAATAAGCTTTTATTGGCCTATTCCTTTTTAACTTTGTATTTTAAAATGACTACGGAACCTAAAGGATTTATTAAGCAGATTCACATTTTTTACATAATTTATTTCAGGCAGTGGATACCTGGGTGTGGCGTGTGGCTCATTTCCGGGCAAGATCCGCCAGAGACAAAGCGGGAAATAGCACCAGGCCCAGAAGATGCCGTTCTACCACATATGACTATATTTACTGAATTTGGTGACCTAGATTTAAAACAAAAGTTGACAATATTTAAAAAGTACGTCCAAAAGATAACATCCTAAATGAATACTTAAGATTGAAGCTGTCTTTTATCTCGTCATCAAAATCTATGTTACCTCTGAGGCGGAGATGATAAGATAAAAATTACCTTATCAATTATTTTAACATTTGCTGTGTTCTGGTTTCAGATTTATATCTTGGCCAGAGTTTGAGCAATGTCAATTTAGAAATACAATGGAAAACAATCTGCCCAAGTTTATCTCGCAAGTGGATGATGACAAGAACAGCATTGGAACTCACATTGAAGACTTAGAACATTCAGACTCCGATAGTGATAATGACGTGACACATAATGTTTAAGAGAAACAAATAAAACGATGTTTTTATAAGGATATAAGTAGTTTTATCTCATTTAGATTACATCACATAATCTACAAGTTTGATGCAGTTTAGTAATAAATTAATATAGAATATTTCACTCTCAAGGAACGAATGCGGTTATTAGAAACTGAAGGAAGTCAATAGTATATTCCAGTCTTACGAGATTTCATTAAAATAAAATACTGATTAAGAAATTCGCAAAAGAATACAAAGTATAGATTTAGTACATGTCTGAAGGAATTAACTCCTTTACTATCTACAATGTTCCAATATTTGGTAACAATTTTTTAAATTAGTTTATTCTAGTTTCTCACGATCTAACAAATATATCTAATCAACACGTGATGGTCCATAATACTATATTGTAATTTACATTTATACATATTTTTAATTCGACATTATATACAGATAATCAACGATTTTCATAATCTAGTAGGTATTACGTATTGCTTTCACATAAAAAAAATTTCGCTTAGATCATTCTAAGTTACCTATTATTTATTATAGTAGATACAGTCGTAGACATAAAGCTATAACACTACGGACATAAGGGGACCTCTCATAGTGGAGAAACTTCATACAAGCCAGGTCACAATTCACATTGAACTTTGCAGGACATAATATGTACAGTCAGCATCGAAATTATACTAGCAGCCAAGGTGGTCAAATGTTAATTGACCTTTAAGAAAAATTTACATCAAATCATTTTACTTTGATTCTGCAGCCCAACTGCTGCAGAATCAAAGTAAAATGATGTGATGTAAATTTTTCTTAAAGGTCAATTAACATTTGACCACAGACTTAGTGGTAGAGCAAAAAATTAGGATGGGCTAAAGTAAATTTCTGTATGTTTCCTAATGTGTCAAAGTAAACTTGCCACGCTATTTACTCCTTAATTTCGGTCTGCTTCTTAGCCTACACATAAACAAAAATTTTGTTTCTGTTACAATTGTTTTTATGCACAAGGTTTTAACCTTAATCTCAATCACACCTGATGTTAAGTGAAGATGAGGCCGTAGAAACATGCACATCCAGAACCCTAATTTATTTCGGTGCTTGACTATCTTATGTTAAACAACAATGGCAATGGTATTGACATTGCTGCTTAACGCCAGACTTAGATAAGATGGTCATGGTGTTTAAAAAATGCCCTACCACCAATGCGCTAATGTTATTTTGATACTGACTATACCGGTGAGGTTTTTTACCCTAAGGAAAAAAATAGGAAAATATTAGGTAAGTGAAATGGAAGAAATTGGCAAGGTAGTTTAATTTTGTTTTTTCATTTTCAAAACCCTAATCTAATAAAGCGTTGTGTCATTTGACAGTCGCAATTGTAGGCAATTCCATATAATTACATCATTAAATTAAATATATTTAAAAAAGTTGGCGAAAATACGAGTTCCAAATAAATTTCGCATGATAGGAACCATATGAATCCCGCCAATCGCATATCAATCTTCGACCGGCGCGTGAGCCGATGGTATTGAAAAACAAAATAAATAAACTACCTATGCTAATACCTTCCATTTCACTTACCTAATATGCCCTATTTTTTTCCTTACGGTACAAGAAACTCATCCGGTATATATATTTTAATATGGACTTTGGAAACCATTTCCATTTGAAATAAATTCTGTAGGTACATAATGAAGTACATGGAAGTCCGTAATCCCAAGAAAGATTCGACATAAATGCTTACAGCAATAAATAATTTCATAAAATGTTATGATAATTAAAAACTAATACTTAAATATTAGGTAATAATATACTTTACCACCACCCTATTTACATAATAATGATCCTATACATAATTAAGTACTGTTACAATTAAGCAGTGAGAACAATTGTTTGTCGTTATAAATTTTGAAAATGTCTATCATTATATGACTTGTGAGTGCTTGATTTAGGTGTAATATAATTTAAACTCGGAATATCGAGTGGTATTTGATTCGTTTTTGTTGTAAATTTGATCTGATTGGATGACTTTTGTATATTCAGATTAGTGTGAACATTTAGGCTTATTGTATTTAAACCGTTTTGTGGGTTTACACTTGGACTTGATACAAAATCTGTCCATTCATCGTCATCAACAAACACTTGTGACTTCTTAGGCAGTGCCTGCTGCTGTTTCGGTTTGCTAGATACAAATTCTCCCCAAATATCATCGTCTGCTCCCTGAGTATTTGTAGTGCTTTTCTGATTATGAACTGGTGATGCAACCTTAGAGTGACTATTTGAACTCAAATCACTTTTTAATGACCGAAGAGTTTCAACAGGATTAAATCTAGACAAATCCTGTAAATCTATTCCAGGGTTTGGCCAATTGATTTGAGAATAACTTTCCAATGATAATGGTTGTAAAATTTGAGCAGATTTCTGTTGATTATGGTTTGAGGAACTAGAGCTTGCAACTGTCGGTTGTAATATATTATTAAGCTGATTATGAAATAAAGGCTGCACTGAACTTTTCCCAGTTTGTTCTGACTTATTAATATTATTGAAATTGTTAGAGACGAAGGGCGTAGGATTAGTGAGTATATTATCTTTTGATTTAATTGTATTTGCAAATGCTATGGTATCCGAATTAGAACTATCATCTTTCGGGAATACTTTATTTAACTCAGTCCTTTTGTTGGATGCTGTTTGTGTTGCTGAACTATTCGAATCAGTATTCAAGTCTTTAAAATTGGACTCAATTTTAGGAGGTAAGGCAGATTGGAAAGTGTCAAATTCGTCGTCAAAAGAGTCATTAGCAGTAGCCATATCCTTTGCATTAGTAGAAGTTTCGGCTTTCGTTATAAAACTAGTTTTAATGTTGTCTATGCAAGCAGCAACAGGGTTGGATGGTATTTCTTGTTTTTCATTACTCCATGATGATGATGAATTTGAAACAAAATCGCTAAAATCCTCAAAGGTTTCTTTGACTTCACCAGGATCTGGCCAGTTGAGTGTTGGTATTATCGGCTCTACTTTAATTGGGAGTAACACCTGCGTTCCGTATGTGACATTCTGCGATTGCGGTTTCTCTGATGCCTTAATTTCAGTGTCTGTTCGAGTTGGCTGATTTGATGCGTCTTGTGGTAATTTTATAGAAGCTCCTTTATAGTCTTGGAATTCCCAATATTCATTGTCGTCTTCCAAATTATTAGAGGCTGAACTACAGCTGGGCTGAGGGCTTAAATTTTCTGATGGGCGCTTACTATCTTCTGAGACAGTCTGAGGCAGAAGTACTGTAGGTCTACTATCATAATGTATTGTTTTCGACCGCGGCGTTTCTGAATCAGTGGGTGTAAAAATGTGGGTATCAGGTAAATTAATTTGCCGTAGAGGTTGCACTTTTAGTGTGCTTGAGAAGATTTTATCAGGTTTTGATGGTACTGTGGCTTCAAATACGTCTAAGTCGGTTGGCCTTGATTCCATAACAGGATTTTCAGTGTCAGCATTGTCAGTGTTGCTCGCTGGAATTAACAAGTATAATAAATTAGCAATTAAATAATATGAATGTATTAAGGTGTACCAAGATGATATTAGTAGTTAAAATGGTTAATTTAATCTTAGCATAAATAGCACCTAAGAAAAGTAAATCTTAACAACTTCACAATAAAGTTTATATGTATTATCTTGATACTGCAGGCCGACAAAAAACAAAGAAATAATGTATTATAGTTATCTTTAAGTTCAGTTTTAGGGTTCCGTACTTCAACAAGTAAAAGCGGAACGCATATGTAGGCCAGACTTAGCTTAACGACTCCATTCAATTGAAAAAAAAAACCGTGGCCGACTATTTAACGTGTCCTCTAAATCACGGAAACACTCGTATTAAAATACCACTATACCCATCTAAGGACTAACCGCGCCAGACATTGCTTAACCTCTCTAATCGAAAACGAATAGTGAATGGGACTGCGCCACGAGTAATTCTATCAATGTCTATCGACATAAAATCTCCAGTGCTCGAGAATCGGGCGCCGCCCGTATCGCTGTTGAAACATGCAAGTCTAAAATACTCTTTTACCGAAATCCACTGAAAGAGTCGGATACTGTCCTACTAACCTGTAAACACTAAGTCTCTCTCTAACAAAAATTTGCACTTTAAAGCTTAATATTTCTTACAACGAAACCCTACATCGAAAAACTGTTTAAGATAACCTGTAATATTTTACAGCCCACACGATGGGGCATAAAAATAAAAGAAAATTCATCCCCATTACCCTAAAAAAAATTTTTTCTAGATTTTATTTTACCATTTTGGCAGCGTGATTAATAAGTATATCTATGACAAATTAAATCTTTCTAGTACTAAGAGCTAAGACCGACAGACATGGCGAAACTATAACGCTTCCTTGTTGACTACGGAACCTTAACACAGCTAATTACGGAAAAACAATTTTCTGTACTCTGAGGCAATGGTAGTGTTCACAACAGATGATATTGATTGATACTATGAGGCCAAAGATATTTAATTAATTTTAGGTAATTGAATGTGTTAATCAATGAATGGTCGAAAAATAAAAATATATACAGCCGAACGTAGAACCTCCACCTATTTTGATTGAAGTCGGTTAAAATTAAACTCCATTGGAAAGGTAATAAAAACTTCTAACTAAACCATTCCTGTTTAGGGTTTAGTATTGTATTTACAGATTATTTAAAGAAAACTATCAAGAAATAACCCGGCACATTACTTACAGCTATATACTTAACATAAATCAAAGATTTAAGAGCCACATTCTCGTCAGTGTTGCAATCTCCACTCATTCACAGCTCGTTCTTACAACAGGACATTAACTTTCATTCAAATGCCTTGCATTTGGACATGTACATAGAATTAATATTTTATATTTGCACCTTAACTACTAGAAACCTAATGTTAGCCGATTGCTTGAAATTAGAAAGGATCTCCAGGATCAGTAATCATGATTACATCAAAGATATGATTCAACAACCTATAGAAATATAGGGGTGCGATTTTTAAACTTGCATCAGTTTAATGCGCATGTGAACACAACAAATTCACAGTAATTTTCGCATATGGTCTCGCTCTCTCTCCTCTTCCAGTCCATATTCATAGAAAATAAAAACAGCAACGTAATAATCTACAGGTCACATGATTTCATCAGTAGAATCTAACTCAAGAATGAAATGGAAGTTGTGTTGACTCTTGAGATACTACTTTCTCATGAATCGCATTTGGGGAGAATTCGCTATTCATTTTCGATTAGCGAAGTAAAATAACGTGTGGCGCGACCATTAGTGGAATGGGTGACTCCTTGTGGCATTATATTACAAGTGTTTCCATATTTCGGAGGACACATTAGATAATCGGTTGTTTTAATTGAATGTAGTCTTCATGAAACCACCGGCCGCTTCTAACAAGTCGCTCTGGAGATCTATGGGGGAGGCCTATGTTCAGCTGTGGCTGTCCTGTGGCTAATATGATGATGAGTCATTAAGCCAAGTTGTTTTCTTACCTAAAGGGGCAGCTGGAAAACACAGACAGTCAAATGCCTGATACAATTCCACAAATCCGCACTAGACCCATGTTGTGGATGTGGTTTCATGACTTGTTTACAATAGTATTATTATGTATACTGTGATTGTGGTCCATGCTCTCTCCTAGTGAGAGGAGGATGTGCCCTAGCAGTAGGGATGTTAGACTGTTATGATAATCATGGAGTAGTGGTTAATATTAATCAAATTCTATAGTCAAATTCATGAGTCCAGGCATTGTAGTGTTTGCATGAATACAAGGCCATATTAAGCATATTCATTCAAATCGATAAGCCTAGGTACCTTCATTGATATAGAGGGTGCCTTCGACAAGACAAACTTCACCAGCATAAGCGCCGCCCTAGGAAAGCACCAGGGGGACGCCTCATTAATAGACTGGATCGAAAACATGCTGCGCATGCGTGTAGTCAAAATCGCCGGGGGAGAGTCACAGAAAGCATTAGTGGCTAGAGGATGCCCTCAAGGAGGCGTCCTCTCCCCCCTACTCTGGAACGCCGTGGTCAATGACCTGATCACTCGACTAAACGACGAGGGATTCTTTACAGTGGGCTATGCGCACGACCTAGCGATCCTGGTGATTGGAAACAACGCCGGGGTACTCTGCGATATCACACAAGCAGCCCTGCGTGTCGTGGAAAAGTGGTGCACGGACCATGGCCTCTCTGTAAACCCCACTAAAACGATAATGATAATGTTTACCAACAAGCGAGTACTGGGCTACCACCTGCTACCCAAACTCTTTGGTACATCGCTCCAGCTACCAGCGGAAGTTAAATACCTTGGTATGGTGCTTGACAGTAAGTTGAACTGGAACAAACATCTGGAAAGTAAAATCATCAAGGCCTGTATCACGTTTTACCAATGCCGCAGGATGATGGGCAGGACTTGGGGCCTCAGCCCCAAGGTCATCCTGTGGCTATATAAAACTGTCATACGCCCGATCATCTGCTACGGTTCGGTGGTTTGGTGGACAAAAACAACCAAATCCACAGCCGCAAGCGAACTTCAAAGCTTCCAGAGATTGGCTTGTGTAGCTGTCACCGGGTGCATGCGGACTACACCCACCGCGGCCCTGGAGATTATGCTAGACTTGCCTCCGCTCCACCTGTTTATCCAACAAGAAGCGGCCATTTCAGCGGTGCGCTTAAGAACCCTGAAACTCTGGAAAGACAGCGGGTGCTATCACGCTAACATTCTTAACGATGTGGTCAAGGAGCAACCGCTCATAGAGGCTAGCAATGATAGGATCCCAAAGCAATTTATAAGAAATATAAAATACATCTTAAAGAGCCTCCAGGTGGAGACTGGAGTTCCAAGGAGCTCATGGTCTTCACGGATGGCTCTAAAACGAGGGACGGCACTGGCTCTCAGAGGACCTACAAATCAACATCTCATCGCCTCTTGGTGCCCACAATACAGTTTTCCAGGCCGAGTGTATGGGCATCACACAAGCAGCGAAAGCGATCGTCAACAGACAGGTGCAGAATTGCTCCATTCGAATCCTATATGACAGCATGGCGGTCTTGCAGGCCCTGAACTGTAATAGAATAACTTCTGGGCTCATCTTAGAATGTCACCAATCTCTGATGGAGGTGTGCTCGTGCAACGACATAACTCTTCAGTGGATTAAGGGACACAGTGGATCAAGGGGCAACGACGCTGCGGACGAGCTGGCGAGAAGGGGATCTGCAATGATGGTGCAGGGCCCTGAGCCAATCGTCCCACTGCCGTTTTGCCAAATCAAATCATGGCTTCATCAGCGAACTACATCGCTACACAACAATGACTGGACCACAAAGGTAGACTGCAGGCAAACCAGAGCGGCAATCCCAGCTCGGAGTGTGCGCCTTACTCGACAACTTATGCGCCTCTCTAAGGCGCAGCTGTGTTTGGTCACGGGTACACTAACAGGTCACGGTCATTACAACAAACATCTGTTCAATATAGGTGTTACAGACAGCCCCCTGTGGAGAGCGTGCATGGAGGCCGAAGAATCAGCCGTGCACGTAGAGTGCGAGGAGGTGGCCTTACATCGAGTCACCCACCTTGGAAGACCGGAGTCTCTCCCCGAAGCCTGTGGCAACATCCCAAAGTTGCTCGGTTTCCTCCAAGAACTTGGGTGGCAGTATTAGGTATTCCCCCGTACGCAAAATAGGCGCATCCAGACGTCGAGTTGCAGAAACCGGCCCGCCAACGAATACGAATACGAATCATATTGTAAACTGCAATGACAGTTTCCGTCCCCATGCAATACAAAATTGAAATCGTTTTTGCAGCTATTTTTATTTACAAGACATGACTAACAAAAAGAAAACAAAATCTTTAACTCTCTCTAGTTTAAATATTGTTCTGTCTATTTTAAGGGTTCTGTACCTCATTTTGGGAAAATGGAACCCTTTACTTTGTTGTACGTCTGTCTTTGTGTCAACGCCCTTTTCGCCAAGTTGAAATGAATATCGAATATAATTTAACAGCCTTATAATGCTGTATAAAATTCGAGTTTCTAGTATAACAAAATAATAACTATAAATTGAAAATTAAGATATCCCCCGAAAGATTATGAATATCTTGGAAACAGCTTAACCGACTTTCATCAAACATTGCTAACCTTGTGTAGTCATTCATATAAAAAAGAGTTAAAGAAAACAGAATCACACCACTATATGGTGACTGGAATTGTGGATTTCACTATATCACATTTTATTTTATAGCAAACAATTAAATATAACATTTTAATTATAAACTTACCCTGTGAGAGTAATTCGGATATCTTGAGTGTGGAATGGATATGAGCCATTTGGTCTAGGGTAGCCATGAGGTGTTCTAAATCTAGGAGTAGGGTTTCGGCATAGGTGGCTATAGGGATATTAGGTCAAGCGGAATGTACACAGGTGGGTGAGAATTTGTCCATGTGCAAGACATGCAAAAGAATTTTACTGTGGTAAGAACACACTGTGAATTAGCAGTATTACTTTTTAAAATATTTATATATAGCATATTTCCAAATAAATATTTGTCATCAAGGAATGTGCAGTTGCTTTGTGTTGTTATTTTTATAAAATAATAATGTGCTATTTTCCTGGTACTTGTCATATAAAAAACATGTTTTAGTAAGTAGAAATAATTAATAGCGCTTAAATACTTACATTCCTGTCCATCAGATGAGAATGGATCACTCCAGGTGCTTGTCCCAGTTTTGTCTGAAGTTGCACTGTCAGTTTGAGATACATTTGGTGATGTAGATTGCTTTTGAGGTTGAAGAGGCGCAGTACTTAAGTTTACTGCATATTTTGGCATATTGTAATTCCATTTAGGTCCAAACAACTGCAATAGAGAAATAACAGTGAATTTAACAATTTACTATATATATATATATAATAAATTTAAGTGCTTGCACTCAATGTAAAAAACTAGTGCAGTCTCTATAGGAAATAATTAATACATACTATATTTCTGGAGTCAATACACAGCGCTTTCAAGAGAGTTTTTTGACCTAAAGAATTATTCCAATTCACTATATAAGGTTGTCTCACATCAGTCTCTAATAAATGTCCCCATGTTTCACAGAGTAATGATTCAAGTTTCCCATCAAATTCGGTTTCAGGTTCAGGTATTTCATGTTGAAATATAGAACTTATAACATTATTTATACTTTCTATAATTTGATTTTCATTGCCTGGTGATTCTAAATCAAACATAGGTACTTGTTGGCATGCCATTGACTCTTGTGTAATAATATTTTGCCCTGGTTCATTTGCTGATGTTTGGAAATCATCAAAATCTCCGAAATCATTATCTCCTGAATCATTTACATCCTTTGGAATATCAGTCTGTTCATTGGAATGTACAATTGTTATTTCAGGTAGATTAATAGTATTGCTTTCACTTTCATTGAAGTTAGCTGTAAAATCACCAAAATCATGATCATCAGATTCTTTACTGACCCATGGGTTATCACAGTCATCTATTGCGGCCACAGTTTTAAAACTAGTACCGGCAACCTGAAAGTCATCAAAGTCACCAAAATCATCATCACTCACAGTATTTAAAGGTTCCACAATATTTTTAATAACTGTGTTTTCTTTTGATTTATCAACAGAGGGAACATTTTCAAGGACAATGTTTGTTTCATTTATATCAACTTGAAGATTATTTGGATCTTCATCTATTTCATTGATATATGTAGGTGTCGGGACATCAGTGTTGCCTATACTTTGGGTATCCACAATAACATATTCAGTTTTAGGTAAAGTAGAAGTCTTTAATTCATCATCATTAACATTTGTATTATTTGGAATGCGAATTTCTTTCTCAATAATTTCTCTATTGCTGTCAGACTCAGTTTCCATACAATCATTTTTTTTGAGTGTAACATTTGTTACTTCTGCAGTTTCTTGATCAACTTTCAAACCCAAATCTTCAATATTAATGTCTTCCTCAAATTTTAATTTACTTTCAACCATGGTATTAATTCCATGCTCAGATTCATTGCTATTTGAATTCTGTTCATTACTGACTGTTCCTTCATTTTCAACAGATTTGGTTGATGTATTATTTGACATTTGGTTTACAGATGTAGAAGATTGAAAATCATTATAATTTGCAAAGTCGCCATATCCATAAGTTTCATCATCATCCTCTTGAGATACTGCAATGTACCGAAAGATATCAAATTAAAGTAAAATAATTAACTCAGTGTTTGGAACACCTAAACACTAATGTTTGGGATATCTCCATTTGGAATATACGAATATATGTAATTAATTCTATTCTATTTGCAAACATACAAGGTACTGATCACATTGATGATAAAGTAGTAGTAAAGTAAATTGTTGTAATTAAAAAATAAACACGCAACAGTAACATTTTCACATCTATCTAAAGGCCCAACCCACTTTTAGTATGATTCAAGTTAATAAGTAGCGATTCAACTTTCATCAAACTTACAGTTATAGTGTAAATCAAAGTCGTCGGGGTCTTTGTCATCCTCACACTGATCAGGAGGTGGAGGAGTGCTGCAAACTAGTGGAGGAATCGACATCCTTGGACAAGGAAACGGCAGACTAAGTTTCAAGTAGCACGATCACGCACATTAGTACTAAAGATTATTTAACAAAATACTAATTAAATAGGTACTACATAACAGGGTGCTTTTTATTAAAATCAAATGTAGACAGCTGTTTTAATAATTGACAAAATTTTGCTACGACGACTGAAGAATTGACTGACAGCAACTGTCATCTCTCTCATCCATAACCACCAAAATTTTTTCTTCCCTCTCGGAGAAGGCAAAGGGCTCTAAGCCCATACAGCCATGTCTTATTTCTCTTATTTGTCTCAGTCAAAACAAGTATTCGTCGTATACTTGGTGTATACAGAATCTAGTCACGGTGAAGTCATTCTTCAGTAAAGTGGCAGAATGCTTTACTGTAGGAATATCCTAAGTATGTAACCTGACGATATAATAACAGACACCGATTTGTAAGGAAGATAATATATATATATATATGATAAACACAAATAAAATAAACTATGTAGCAAAAGGAAGTGACAGCGAGAGTAAAACAGGAATAAACAAGAGATAAACGAATATACAGACAGTAATAGAGAAGAAAAAATATTAGGTGTCAGTGTCCAAGTTACACCGATATACAACCTCTAACACTCCTTCTTAACTTGTATACTGCGCCTTAACACTCAGCGTTTATATTTGCAAGCATCTCCTAAAACATTCATGCCTCTCAGACATCTTTCATGCTTCTCTCGAGTCAGTCCTTTTGTGAGCACGTCAGCTGGCATCGCACAAGTTTGCATGTAAGCCAATTCAACATTTTTCAGGCGTACCATTTCGCGAATATAATGGTGTTTCACGTCTATGTGCTTTGTACGCCGATGATGCACTGGATTCTCAGCAATCCGTATAGCAGACTGACTGTAACTATAAATCTTCAAACTACTCTGTCTTTTCCCAGTTAATTCTCTCAAAAGAGCGCTTACGAAAATTGCTTCTCTGCAACCTTCCGATAGGGCTACGTATTCTGCTTCAGCACTTGAGAGTGACACTGTACTCTGTTTCTTGCTTTCCCAGGCTACAGGACTTCCTCCCAATATGAAGACGAAACCGGTGTATGACTTCCTATCGCATATATCACCTGCGTGGTCAGCATCAACAAATCCAACCAATGGCTTCTTGGTCTTTCGGAAAGTTAGCCCTAACTCTTTTGTTCCAGTAAGGTACTGCAGAACCCTTTTTGCAGCTCTCCAATGCGACTCATTGTAGCAGCTATTAAATTGGCTCAGGTAACTCACAGCATACATAATATCAGGACGCGAGCATACGGCCAGATACATTAGTGAGCCAACAAGCTGCCTATATGGCAAGTCACTTGGTGGAATGTACCCCTCTTCAACTGGCTTCAGCAACTTAACTCCACTCTCAATAGGAGTTTTCACTTGCTTACAGTTGCTCATACCAAACTTTTCAAGTACTCTGGAAGTATACTCGCCTTGAACCAGTCGTATAGATTCCTTGTCTTGTATGATTTTCATTCCTAGAAAAACATCTGCCTCTCCAAGGTCTTTCATTTCGAATTTAGAATTCAACTCCTTCTTAATCGAAACTCTCTCATGTTCATCAATCCAGAAAATCAACAAATCGTCTACATAAACAGCAATAATCATCATGCTGTTAGCTCTTTTTCTTATGCAAACACACGGTTCAGTTTCACATCCCTTGAAACCTATCTCGACAAGAGCTTGATTCAACTTCTCATTCCAAGCTCTGGGTGCTTGTTTCAGATCATAAAGAGCTTTATTTAATAAACACACGTGATCTTCTTTTCCTTTCATTTCAAATACTTTTGGCTGTTTCATATAAACCTTTTCACATAAATCGCCGTTCAAGAATGCAGTTACAACATCCATTTGGTCGATTTTCAAATCATTTTCAGCGGCCAAAGCTAGAAGTAGCCGTAATGTGCTATGACGAACAACTGGTGCAAAAGTTTCATTATAATTAACACCTTTCACTTGAGTGAAACCTCTGGCTACTAATCTTGCCTTATATCTTATCTTGCCAGGTTCCCTTTTTATTCTAAAAATCCATTTAGAATCCACATAACTCCCAACAGCCTTTTTGACTAAATTCCACGTGTAGTTTTTCTTTAAGGCATCAAGTTCTACTTGAATAGCCTTACGCCATTCTTCGCTATCATCTCTTGATAAGGCTTCTTCAACTGTAGTAGGATCATCTCTTACATCTTCACCCACATAATACAGGATATAATCTTCGAAATTGGTATGTATCCTATTTCGTAGAGGATATCTCCTTTCTTGAACCTCCTCAATCTGATTTACAGAAACAGGTTCAGACATGAATTCTTCTGTATTCTACAATGAAGTTCCAGTTTCTGACATATTTTCTCCTGCTTTATAGATGTTGCGTTGTTCGCTCTTAACTATACAGTCGAGGTAAACATCAGATGTACGCCTCTCAGTTGCTTGTGGCGCAACAGTTTCTGTTGTAGCTTCTATATACAAATTTGGAGGAACCGCCTCTTCAATAACTTTCTCTGTTGACTTCACACCTTCACTACAGCACATCTGGTTTTCAAAGAATACAACATCTCTTGCAATGAGTAGCTTATGTGTGACTGGATCAATCAGACGGTAACCTTTTGTTGATTCACAATAGCCAACAAACAATAATTCTTGACTTTTCGAATCAAGCTTTCTTCTTTTCTGCTTAGGAATGTATACAAAAGCTCTGCAACCAAAAACCTTTAAATGATCTAAGACAACTTTACGCTTAAACCAAGCTTCTTCTGGTGTCATACCTATCAAAGCACGTGTTGGACATCTATTTTTAAGATATACCGAAGTATTTACTGCTTCTGCCCAGTAATACTTCGGTAACTTGGCTTCCTGGAGCATGCACCTCGTTCGTTCTACAATTGAGCGATTTGCTCTTTCACTAATTCCATTTTGTTGTGGTGTATAATTCACAGTTAATTGGTGAATTACACCGTGCTGTTTTAAGAAATCAGCCACCTGTCCATTAACATACTCAGTACCATTCTCTGTTCTTAAAATTTTAAATTTCTTCCCCGTTTGGTTCTCGACTAAAGTTTTAAACTGAACCAACTTTGAAAAAACCTCGCTTTTTCTATGAAGAAAATACACAAATGTTTTCCGAGTCTTATCGTCAATAAACGTCAGAAAATAACGCTGACCCGTACTTCCATTGGACCACAAACATCACTATGTACGAGCTCCAGTACATCAGTAGCTCGATTATGCTTTGTCTTCGGAAGAGGTAATATAGATTGCTTACCTTTCAGACATGGTATGCATTGAACCATATCAGGATTTTTGAAAAATATACCTGAAGCTAGCTTGACCCTCAATAATTTCATATTTGTGAGTCCAAGATGTCCGAGATGTTGGTGCCATAATTCGAAGTTGTTAACAGCAGAAGTTTTTACAGCTGAAAACAAACTTTTATTAACTTTTGGTTTAATAATGTAAACACCCCTCTCTTCTATGCACGATAACACGGCATCACCTTTTATAATACAATCATCCTTTTTGTATAACTCACAACCTCTTTCTGAAAATACTATAACTAAATTTCTTTTAGCAAGCATACTCACACTCAATAGGTTAGCTGCTAATCCAGGCATATACACTGCTCCACTCACAGTAAAGTCCAAATCCTCTGAACTTACATCTCCTCGTCCTTCACCATTCACTTTACTTCCATTTGCACATGTAACTTGAACAGGTTTTTCTAACTCAACATAGTTATTAAACCAGTCCTTTCGTTTAGTCATATGGAATGACGCTCCGGAATCCAGGATCCATCCGCTTTCATCATCTCCGTAGGCATGAAGGGCAGTATGCATAACTGTTGCATCACCATGCTTCTTGGGGCAAAAACGAGCTTTATGTCCTTCCCGACAGACATAGCATTGTATAACTTTCTTTGGATATTTAATCTTTTCCTTAGCTTTAGTGTATTTTCTGTTCAGCTAATGAACTAGGCAATTCATCCGACTTATCCTTCCTGATTTGCAACAATTTCGTTTTCACGTAGTTTGATGTAAGAATTATGCCACTATTCTCAATTGCCATCCGCATTGCTTCATACTTCTCCCCTAATCCTTGCAACAATAAAGTAGCCAACAGTTCGTCATCTATCTCTTTACCCATATCTGACAGTTGATTACTTATTGTCATGGTTTCAGTGACATAAGCATGCGGGCTGTCAAACATGTCCAGCTTCAGACTCACTAGCTTTCCCAATAGTCTGCATCGGTTGTTAACGCCTTGATCCTCGAACGCTGTTTTCAAAGTATTCCAACACTCTTTGGCTGTCGATGCGTTCTTCACACGGACAAGGCAATGCGGCCTGACCATCAAAAGCATCTTGGCTTGTGCCTTTTTATCTCTCCTTAAAGCACTAAGGTCTTCTTCTGTTGGGGTTACCTCCACATAATCCCATAGGTCATCTAAAATTAGATACATTTCCATTTGTACCTTCCAGGTAGCATAGTTAATAGCCCCTTCCAACTTTTCAAATGACGGGAGACCTCCTCCTGTTCCATTGCTATTTGTGCTTCCACTACTGTAGCTCGTACTAGCTCCATTAGTGACTCTTCCTTCTGATGACATTTCATCAGATTAACCACGCTCTGCTACCATGTAGGAATATCCTAAGTATGTAACCTGACGATATAATAACAGACACCCATTTGTAAGGAAGAGATATATATATATATATGATAAACACAAATAAAATAAACTATGTAGCAAAAGGAAGTGACAGCGAGAGTAAAACAGGAATAAACAAGAGATAAACGAATATACAGACAGTAATAGAGAAGAAAAAATATTAGGTGTCAGTGTCCAAGTTACACACGATATACAAACCTCTAACATTTACAAAAGATTTTGGCTGCTTCTTGTGTGAAGACGACGAAGAGTTGTCAGTGTGATAGTTTTTGATGAAAAAAAAGAAAATAGAGATTATTGTCAAAACACGAGCCCTTCTGTATTATTTTTATTGGTCCTTTTGGTAAAACCAGCGGAAAAATGGAAACTCGGTCAGGAAAGAAAATGAAAATCCCAACCGAGAGCGAAGTTGGAAAAACAGGATCGGAGCTCGGTGAGACTAACAAAAAATGTAAGTCAGCTTCACGATCGACGTCGCGGAGGAACAGTAGCCACTCGACACATGACGAGAAAAGTTTAATTTTGGCGAGGAAAACTGTGGAACTCGAGGCAGCGAGGAAGCTGTCGGAGGCTACTGAGGCCGAAGCGAAAAGGCTGACAGAGACGCGAAAAGCTGTTATTCAAAAGGAGTTAGAGGTAAAACTAGCTGAGATTGAAGTATCGGAGAGGCAAAGTCGTTCTTCCTCCTCATTGTCACATAGTCACGTTGAGAAGTGGTTGGAGTGCAATGAGACCAAATATGCACATCAAATAGAGCAGGACACCCTCATGACTCTGGCTCCTCCACCGGAACGTGATTGTCAGAACACCGGCAATTACATCACGAACACCGATTTACGGAAACCAGAAGCGACAACGGCAATAAGTGATATTAAAATCTTAGCTAAGGAGATTGCAAATCTACATCGCATACCACCTAGTGATGTGTTACCAGATTTCAGTGGAGATACGCGTGAGTGGCTCACCTTTAAGGCGACATATGAAGAATCGAATACTAGACATTCAGATAGCCAGAACGTGATACGATTACGCCGTTGTTTGAAAGGCGAAGCACGAGAGAGCGTCGCTGCCCTGCTGCATACCATGGCTTCGCCGGACGAAATAATGCAATGTTTAGAAATGAGATTCGGTAGAGCAGAGTTGATTTTGTATAAAGAAATTCAATCCATAGAAGCGATGCCAAAATTATCTGACTCGACGGAATATTTATGTAAGTTTGCGGCTAAAATTCGAAATTGTACTGCTACTATACACGCATTGAATAGAACCGAACTTTTACATGATCGCTACCTCATACAGTCCTAAAACGAAGATGTCTGCTCTGAAAGTTCGATACCTGTCATATGTGGAACAGAACAACAGCCCGGAACCGGAACTTGCCAAAATTCCGAAATTTTTGAATAGAGAAGCTCAGTTGGCAACTAAGTTCTGGGCTATGGATGTCAACGTCAGTCGCGATAACGTCAAGCCGCATTTGAATTCTGTCAAAACCAAGAATTATTTTTCGGGACAGGTTGGTCAACAATGCGATTGTGACCAAGGAGTTTTTACTGCCGGAAAAAACGAAGGGAAAAGTTCGACCACTGATGAAAAATCCGAAAATTATTCATGCCCGTTCTGTGATTCGCTAACACATAGAAACGTACACGAGTGCGAACACTTTAAGAAATTGAGTACAGACTATCGTTGGGCCAGGGTAAAAGAAAAAAGATTTTGCTTTAAATGTTTGAAATATAAACACCGTCGAGAATGTTGTTGCAACATCAATGGCTGTAGAATATCCCACCATAAGCTATTACATGCTGATCAGCTGCCTAGTGGAAGCACGGGTTCCACGTGCGTGACTGATGCCGAGTGTAGCGAAAGAGAATTTCAACATCCGCGCACCACGACCGGAACATCAGCACGTGGAATAAATACCTCATCACGTGGGGCACTATTGAAGATTTTGCAAGTAACGTTGACCGGACCTCATGGTTGTAAGAAAACCTATGCCTTGTTGGATGGAGGAAGCACCCTTACTTTAATCAACCATGATGTGGCATGTGAGATCGGATTGAGTGGACCAACAGAACTCCTGACGCTGGTTGGAGTGAACGCAGTATCCAAGGAACCCGAATCACGACGAGTCGATTTTCAAGTAACGGAATCAAATGGTATAGCCCTGGAAGTCCTAAACGCACGTACTGTAACTAATTTACCGTTGACAACGCAAACTGTCAGTTGTCTAGAACTTTACCAACATATGCCAGGATTACCATTGGAAGACTTTTGTTTCAAGGATGCCAAGCCTGAGATCCTCATTGGTCACGATAATTGGCCACTCCTTGTCACTTCGAAGATTTGTCGCGGTCGACGTAATGAACCGGTCGCCTCTCTTACGCCGCTGGGATGGGTTGTTCACGGGTGCATGTCTCCTACAATGAAAGTAACAAACTTTGTAGGTCACACCAATACAGAGATGCATAACATGGTTGAAGATTACTTCCGAATCGACTCTCTCGGTATAACCACGCAAAAAAAACCACACCCTGATGACATAAAGGCGTTAGAGATCTTAGATACCACGGCGCGAAGGGTGGAAGAAGGACGGCGATAGGAAGTTGGACTATTGTGGCGAGAAGGAAATCCAAAGATGCCAGAAAGTTTTGTTAATGCCAGTAGACGCCTGCGAGGAGTGTAGAAAAAGATGGATCTTAATAAGGCTTATGGAGAGAAATACGTTGAAAACATGGAAAACTTTTTCAAAAGCGGATATGCTGAGATAAGTAGACCAACGAACTCCCCCAAAAAAATCTTTCTGCCACACTTCGGTGTCACCAATGTTAACAAGCCAGGGAAGTTGAGAATTGTCTTCGATGCAGCGAATAAAGTAAACGGAGTATCATTCAACGACAAGTTACTTACTGGTCCAGATTTACTTTTATCTCTGCTGGATATTTTATTTAAATTCAGAGAAGGTCCCATTGCTTTGAACAGTGATATCAAGGAGATGTTCTTACAGATCCGAATCAGAGCCAAAGATAGACCAGCTCAACGCTTTTTGTGGAGAGCTTTCGACAGGAACTCAGAAATGCGCGAATACGAGATGAAGTCAGTGATGTTTGGAACAGTGTGCTCGCCAACGACAGCCATCTACGTGATGAATCGTAATGGATAAGTTTTCTTCTTCTTCTTATTTTTGAGGATGGCAACCAGTCAACCTCATTGTCGAGGGACATTACTGCCAGTTTCGGGTGAAAATTTTTATTTATCTTATTTCTTCAGTTTATAGGTCAGTCTCAATCAAAACAAGTAATTCGTCGTATACAGAGTCTAGTCACAGTCACGGTCAAGTCATTCTTCAGTAAAGTGGCAGAATGCTTTACAAAAGATTTTGGCGGCTTCTTGTGGGAACCCGAAAGCTCCGTTACGCACTTTAATTTACACTTCCCTTCACCTGTACACCAACACTAACGTTTGCTGCACAATATTCTGCCATTATTAAGCTTCAAAAGTTAGAATGCACAAATTTTAAGACTTATAAAGAAAAAT
The DNA here is from genome assembly GCA_949316235.1 of Oegoconia quadripuncta. Classification (NCBI taxonomy): domain Eukaryota; kingdom Metazoa; phylum Arthropoda; class Insecta; order Lepidoptera; family Autostichidae; genus Oegoconia; species Oegoconia quadripuncta. The sequence continues at coordinate 7,934,832 of OX438759.1, forward strand.
GCTACTTCACTCGCCGAGTTCCCGCCAAAAAGCCTGGATAAGTTTTCTTCTTCTTATTTTTGAGGATGGCAACCAGTCAACCTCACTGTCGAGGGACATTACTGCCAGTTTCGAGTGAAAAATTGCCCCGATACAAAAGAATAATATACATAATATGTAGATGATATAAATATAATACCAAAAGTTAAAAAATATATATAAATAAAAAGCTATAGAAGAATTTTATGATGAGATAAATATTTTAACATACATTTTACATATATTTTATTGGTCAGTGACAAAATAGAGGACAAATTAACAGGGAGAGGCGCTTTATAAAACACCAATAAATTATAAAACGGCAATGACTGATATAAAGGACAGTCAAATAAAATATGGATAATGTTCCCATCTTCCAAACCACACTCGCAAATTGATGAGTCACGAACCCTAAGTTTAGCCAAGTGAGACGGAGAACAACAATGACCAAATCTCAAACGGGAAATAGTGGAAGAGAACTTTTTGTCGATTTTTAATTTAGAGAACCATGGACGCAAAGACACACAAGGTTGAGATTGGCGATAAAATTTGGCTTTTGTTGAATTGGACCAGTCTTTATTCCAATGTTCCTCGAGTAATGAGCGAGGAACACTAGACAAATCTTGGCTGTAAACCGATTTATTGTAAACACCTTGAAGAGCAGCTAGTTTAGCCAATTTATCAACAGCTTCGTTACCTTGGATTCCCACATGACTAGGGATCCATGCCAGAGTAATGTCTAGATTGTTGTTCGAACATTGCAACAAAATGCTTTTAATCTCCAAGGATAACGGATAAAAGGAATTCTTATTAAAAGGGTTTGAGAGCAAAGACTGCAGGCAACTAAGTGAATCTGTAAAAATGATTGATCTTTTAAAACTTTTTGATAAAATGTATTTTAAACATTCGAGGATACCCATGCATTCACCTGAGTAACTGGAAGTACTAGGAGAATATTTAAAAAGTTTGAAATAACCTGCATTATGATGTAAGAAAGCTGCACCTACACATTCGTCAACATTCGATGAGACGACTCGTTGCAAGGGACCATCTTCGTCAGTTAGTACTGACGATACAGCAGATTTCGATGCATCTGTGAAAAATACCTCAGCGTCCAAGAAATGTTGCTGGATGAAAGTCTTTAACAATTGATTTGGCTCAACGGAATTTTTGACAATGCCTATTGATAAACGTATATTCGGAGTGAAAACCAATATTTTGTAGTCATAAAAGAAAAGTGGATGACAAGGAAAGTTTACGACAGGATCAAGATTAATCAATTTCTTATAACTAACAATGAGGTGGGGAGGGGACCTGCAGCGCCAGAAGTTATTATTTTCCATTAGTCGTGATAAAGACCTTAATTTTGGTAAAATAGGATGACCACTGAATTGAGAAACTTTAAATAAATATCGATCTGATAAAAATTGCCTTCTAAGATGAAGAGGAGGATCAGAGCACTCAACTTGCAGAGCATTAATAGGGGTGCTCTTCATAGCACCTACGACTAATCGAAGGCTCTTAGACTGAATCAGGTCCAATTTTTTAAGGGCTTGCTTATTAGCAGGAGACATGGAGAATGTGCCATAATCCAACAGGCTTCTAATTAATGCATTATAAAACAATCTCATTGAACAAGGATGAGCACCCCACCACACACCGGACAATGCCCTCAGTACATTAATACTCTTCTCGCATTTTTTGCTTATATAATTTACATGTGCCACTCCATTGAATTTTCCATTAAATTTTTTCCCCAAGAAGAAAACTTCTTCAGCTACTGGAATTACTAACTGATCAAAAGAAATATTTATTACCGGAATTACCCTTTTACGAGAGAAAACAACAATATTGCTTTTAGAAACTGATAATGATAAATTATGATTAAGAAGCCACTCTAAAAGATTATTTAAAGAAACTTGCAAATCAGCCGTGGCTGCTTCAATAGAGCTGTTAGATGAATATATGAGAAGATCATCAGCATATTGAAGTACTGAACATGATGGTGGTATACAGTTATCTAAATCATGGGTGTAAATATCATAAAGTAAGGGACTCAAGACCGAACCCTGTGGCACACCTTGCCACAAAGTTCTAGGAGGGAGATCCGAACCTTGAACCCGAACAGAAAAGGTTCTGGCTGTGAAGAGATTAAATAAGAAATGAGTAAATTTGCTTGGAATATTCAACTTTTGCATTTTTAACTTGAGTGTAGACAGATCAACGTTGTCATAGGCAGCGCTAACATCGAGAAAAGCTGCAACCAATGACTCATTTTTACTAAACGAAGTAAGAATATCTGTTGATAAAATGGCATGGTTATCAGACACAGATTTTCCCTTTCTAAATCCAAATTGAGATTGAGAAAGGAGAGAATTGTGTTCCAAGAACCATTCCATTCTATTCTTTATTAAATGTTCTGTTAATTTGCATAATACGGAAGATAAAGCAACTGGTCGATAAGAAGAAGATAACGACGGGTTTTTAGATGGCTTTAAAATTGGAATAATTATATGATGTTTCCAAGAAGGAGGGATCTGGCCAGTCTCGACAACGGTATTAATGATATCCAAAAAGAAAGAAAGTGTAGAAACTTTAGAATTACTAATAAAAGAATACGGGATTCCATCAGAACCCGGAGATGAATCAGTAACTTTATCTAGAACTAATTTAAGTTCCTTCATAGTGAAGGGAGAACTAATAGGATCGGGGTTATAAGATTCTGATGAATAAACATAAGGCAACTGGCCTATATTAGGAACCATGTCCGGAGCTAGATTATGGAAGAACGAAGGCACCCATTCAATAGAAAATGAAGAAGAGTGATCTGCTTGAGAAGATCTAAAACGACGAATATTATTCCAAACAACAGATAGTGGAGTATCTGGAGAAAGAGAAGAGCAAAAGCGATGCCAACCCTCCTGTTTCTTTTTGCGGAGCAGTCGTTTCACTACAGCTTCGGTTCTCCTAAATTCCATAAATGTAGACAAATCAATAGAATTGCGACATGACTGTTCCAAATTATTTCTTTTTTTTATTGCAGTAGTACATTCATTGTCCCACCAAGGTGGGGAAGGTATTTTACCGATGGCAACATTCTTGAGGGGAAAAATGTCATCAGCTGCCGATAATAAATTTGAGGTTAAATTATCATATGATTGTAATACATTATCAATAGAAACAGACGGATTCTCCTTTATTTTACTTTCTACACACAAACTAAATGTTTCCCAGTCACAATCTTTGAGTTTATATTTCAGTAAAGGAGGAAGAGGAGGCACAAAGCTACTACTCGAAATGGAACCAGTGTAAGAAAGAACTATAGGATAGTGATCACTGCCATGGGATAGTGGTAAACAAGACCAAGTTAATAGTGTGGACAAGGAAGGAGAACATAAAGATAGATCAACAAAACTACGAGATTGACCTGGAGCGAATGGACGAGTGGGTGACCCATCATTCAACACACATAAATTCAAATCATCTATTAGATCAGCAATATTTATCCCAAAGTGATCATTGACTGGGGCCCCCCACATTGAATGATGAGCATTAAAATCACCAAGGACCATTACAGGAGGAGGCAACAACTTTATGACATTCTCAAGTAATGGTACCACACTTCTATCCTTTTCGGAAATATATAAGGACAAAAATGTAGTACCACCCACACGAGCAGCAACCACATTGATATGGTTATTATTTAATGGTGGTAGTTGAATAGCATTAAACAAATGATTCTTTTTAATGAAGAGGGCTACCCCTCCCCATCCATCAACACGGTCATCTCTAAGAATTGAGTAGCCAGGCAGACAATAGGTTGCATCTGGCTTCAACCAAGTCTCCGAGATGGCCATAACAGTAGGTTTGTGTTTATTTGCTAAAAATATTAATTCCGAATGCTTAGACCGTACACTACGACAATTCCACTGGATTGCTAGATCCATTACGGAGGTTTAATAGTGAAATTGAGATGGACTGAATAAGTTGGAGGGCAACGTTGTACGGAATAGAAGAATTTAAAATGAAATTTACCAAATTAGATAGGAGAGAGTTTAATTCTTCGGAAGACGACTTAGGGACATGGGCTTCACCATCCAAGCCTTGTAATGCACAGCCGTTGGCTGCTGCAGGAATGATGAAAGATTGTAAAAGATCATTATGAGAATTTTTATCATAACCTGTATTCAAAGGCTTGTGCATTTTTGCTTTAGTAGGCATAGATTTTTTAAACCACATCTTTTGATTTTCAGATACAGAAGGAACATTGGAGTTGTCAGAAGAAACATGGGGGCTGGCAGATACCACTTCGGCATAAGATTTTAATAAAGGAAAAACTTTTGCGGCCTCTAGATATGACACTGAATTTTTAGACATGTGTAATTTGATGTTGGTCTGTCTTAAATGCTCTGGACATGATTTACTTGAGGCCATATGAGCTCCGGAACAATTAACACAAGTGAAGTCATCCACTTGGCAAGTTTTCCCGTCATGATCTTGCCCACACTTAAGGCACCTCGGCTTGCTTCTACAGGCCTCTCTTGTGTGGCCAAAGCGACAACAATGAAAACACTGTATAGTTGGATATACATAGCTCTCTACTGGAAGGGATGAATAGAAAGCGAAAACCCTCGAAGGTAAAGATTGCCCATCAAAGGTGAGGACGACTGACTGGGTGGGGATCCACTCAAAACCATTTGAAGATGGAGACTTTCTAGATAATCTGCGGGAACGGAGAATAGCACCACAACCCTCAGGAACTCTTACATTTTCCATAATTTCTTCATGCGACCAATGCTCAGGGATGCCTTTCACTATACCCATTTTGCAAATGTTAAAAGTAGGAATAGAGGCTTTATATTTTTTAGAAGACGCCAAACTCTCATTAAGTAAAAAAAGATTAGCCTCTTTTGGAGTGCTGAACGTTATGGACAATCTATTGCGGCCTATTCTCTTGACTCCATTTTCCAGGATGGCACGGAGACCATTTTTGTGCAAAAATTGTGAAAATGTTAGAGGGTGTAAGGATGATCCTTGTTTAGGGTCTGTCTCCATAAATTGAATATGGACAACGTAAGGGCCAGGGTCCTTAGTGGTGTATGCTGTTCTAAAAATGTTGGCAGTGTTTTCAGAAGGTGTGATGGCGGGAGTTGGAGTCAATTGCGTTTGTGAGACATTAAACTGTATATCCATGTTATTGTTATCCGAATCAGGCGCTTTGAAGTTATCAGCCTTATTAGACATTAAAGTGCATGAGTCTAAATGAAATTTAATATTTTTTGACTTTAACTTGCTTTTGGAAATAGATGAAATTGGAGTTTTACGTTTATTTTTAGATGAAACAGTAAGAAACCCATCCGAATCAATATTGGCCGCAGCCGCCACTAAAGTATCGAGTCCTGATGATTGATCACTAGGATCGGGAGGTTTAGCTATCCTCGCAAGAGGAGGCTCCATCAATCCGCCGCCGACAGACAAAAAGCAAAAAACTTACCACTAGTTATCCTTATGTATATACAAACTAAATAAAATAAACTAATATAATACAAATAAACAGAAAATAAATAATTTACAAAAATTATCAAATTTTTAGCGCCCTTTCAGTTTCCCGCCAAAACGAACCAAAAAAGTGGATAAGTTTTCTTCTTCTTCTTATTTTTGAGGATGGCAACCAGTCAACCTCATTGTCGAGGGACATTACTGCCAGTTTCGAGTGAAAATTTTTATTTATCTTATTTCTTCAGTTTATAGGTCAGTCTCAATCAAAACAAGTAATTCGTCGTATACAGAGTCTAGTCACGGTCAAGTCATTCTTCAGTAAAGTGGCAGAATGCTTTACAAAAGATTTTGGCGGCTTCTTGTGGGAACCCGAAAGCTCCGTTACGCACTTTAATTTACACTTCCCTTCACCTGTACACCAACACTAACGTTTGCTGCACAACATTCTGCCATTATTAAGCTGCAAAAGTTAGAATGCACAAATTTTAAGACCTATAAAGAAAAATGCTACTTCACTCGCCGAGTTCCCGCCAAAAAGCCGTGGATAAGTTTTATCACGCCAAAAAGCCATTTTTTGTTTTATTCACTCCTTTCGAAGAAGGCAAAGGGATCTAAGCCCATACAGCCAGGCCTTTAGCCAGATTACTAGTAAAGCACAGCTACATTTCGAACAATAAACCCCTAATTCCATAACTCATACAAATAATACATTCGAGAAGAAAAGTTATTTCTTTCAGACAGGTTGAATTTTGGGATTACAAATTAACATTTGCATTTGAAGAGGTTAGGAACAAAATGTAATAATTCGCTATTTTTAATAAAATATTTTTCTGTGCCAATAAATATTTTTTTTGTAAAAATCTTGACTAAATGTAGTCTAACTTACATGCAAATCGGAGACCTGGCGCTGCTGAGACGATGCACACAAAATAATATATTAAGTTCTCCATGGCCATTGACACGACTACACATGCACACCATCAAAATTGAACTAGCGAGCGACGGGTTCCGTCCGTAGCGTAGAGCCGCAAGCAACCGCGACGGACGTACGTCGCGGGCGCCCGCTTAACGTAGTTTCAGGCCTAATACAGGGCCTTAGATAGTGTAAATAAACTTGGTAAAAGGACTTACTGGGACTTAGCTTTCTCTCCTAATTTCCTCTTCGTCCATCAGAACTTTCCATGCATGCATTTCACACCACATGCCGTATATATCATGCCGGCAAAATCAGAAAAGCGCGCCTACCAAATCGTTTACTTACCATTACTATGCAGAATGCTAACACCATAGACTAATTGCACACTGCATAAAATTATTCTAAAGAATTGAATGAATCTTCTACATTTATAATAAAAAATATAGTCAAAGCCAAAAATCATTATTTTTGCCTATCTAGGAGGCGGGAAACAAAACTTTGGGTGTGGTAACACTGTTCACCGAACCCGACAAAAACGCCGGAGGATTTCTCTCTCTCTCTCTCTCATCTCTCACTCTCTCATTCAACTAGTAGGAAGGAAGTCAGTCGGTGTTTTCGTTTTCTCGGTGTTTTCGTATGAGTCGCTATTTCATTTATGTATGATTGACGCTGTTCTCATGGTAGATAAAGTATAGTACGTTTACTTTACAAACTACAAGTTTCCATCAGGTGAGAATAATATCATTATGAAATCTTAAAAATGGTGGTTTGTTATGCTAAGTTGGATGTTGATTTTCTGTTAGCAGAGGGTGTAGTGATGTGTGTGATTATATCAATGACGTCTGCTGCAGTTTATATATAAGAAAATGCTGTAGTGAATGCGAAACAATCTCATAAATGGCAAGATCAAGAAATTAAAACCACTTTCTGGCGAAAGTTCTGTCAATAACCTTTGACATGTGTCATTGCTTACGTGTCATCTCTTAACTTCATTTTGTGAAGTTATTCACTTATATTCTGTGAAATTAGAATAATATTTTTCCTGAAGGAGAACCCTGGATCAACTGTAGACCGATTGGTTAGTAAATTTTCGTTTCCATTTAGACGATACTGCGTAATGGCGCAAACATACCTACGAGCTGCAAATAAACCTCTGAAAAGTAGTGCAATGCATATGTACATGCAACACCCACAAGTTAGAATTTTTTTACCAGTATATTTTATATGAGAGCAGCTCTTTGTGAATGAGACAGATTCTTGTTCTATCTAAATTGACTGGAGGCAAGCCACATAACTTATAGAACCAATAACCATATGGGGTCTGTGTGGCATCCATATGTTTTTTTTAAATGTAGCAAGTTCCTTACTAGGTAGACTGACAATTCAACACCATGACTGTTCGGAATGGTAGTCATTAAGGGAGACTTAATATTCAGCAGTGAATAAGTAGATAACAATTAATATTATAACACCAAAGTGGCATTAATAAACTAGTGCAAAAGTTTTGTCCCTTTTTTCCCTTAACTAAACAAACCAACACCTGAAAGTAATACCTAAAATTTTTGTAACAAATACAATTTACTGTAGGGTATAGCGTGCGGCAGGTCCAATGGAGCTGCAAGCATTGCTTGTGCTGTGTGGTGTGGGAGTGGCTGGGGTGGCCGTGCTACTTCTCATGGGCCTGTTCTCAACCTCTGGTACCAGCTATGAAGAGGCAATGGCTCAGCAACGCAAAGCTGCTACTGAGATACTTGCCCTAGCTCAGAATAAGAATAAGCCTAAAAAGAACAATAAGAAAGCTAACAAAAAGGTAATGCCATTTTGTGTATATTTTATGCCCTGCTACTTTAAATAAGATTACTTATGTGTGTCAGCTAAAAATTTCAACTTAAAACCCTAAACTGCTAATGTAAGGTGTGTTAAATGTGTTATCTAATTCTTGTGTGATATTTATTTTTGAGATAAAATGTTGTCATAGTATAAGTGCTGTATAGATGTTTTACTGCTTGAGATAAATGGTTAACAATAAACTGACAGGCTCACAACTCATATGATTAAAAATGTACAAGAGATATTCTATTACTGTTAATATTGATTGTACAAGCTGTTGGTTTGCCCTATGAATATATACCTATATATAACTTTGTATTGTAGTTGGCTAAAAAGGAGAAGAACAAAGAAACAGTTGTGACAACAGGCAGTGAGCCAGAGAGTGAGGCACCTGCTGAAAGTGGAGTTGAAGACGAACCCACCCCTGGACCCAAACCTCATGTGGAGTTCAGTCCACCAGTAGTGGTTGATGTCCCTAGAGACTCTACTCCCAGTGTTAAGGTATATGTTTTATTGCAGAAAAATTTGCATGAACCCAATTTTTTGGATACAATTGTCACCTAAGGGAGCTGCTCCTGCTTTATCTTAAGCATGTTGCTTTACTTTTGGCTCGCAGGTGTAACTAACACTATCGGCCTTACCACAAAAAACAAAACATTTTGCTTTATTGTTTTAACCTGAAATAGCAGTTGAATGCGCAGGTGTGGTAATACATGCCACCACCTATATGGCTCTTCCGTCATTGTAAACAAAGACAAAAGCATTGAAAATGTTAATTGAGCTGCTGTCAATTCAGTGGAAAAAATCGTAAATGCCCAACATATCCTACATAGGGTCATAGTTGAGTTATAGCGAGTATGAAATAATAACTAAGGGAAATAATAATATTCCTTTTGTATGTTACTATGGTATGCAATAAGGAATTTAATCAGAATTTTAACTTTATTGTATTGAAAGAGCTAAAAATTATTATATCACTAATCAATATGCATATTTCCCTAATATTGGGTGTTATTTAATTTGGTTTATTTTGTTATTTAAGTAAGAATAATTATAACAACATTTAATTTCGTAGTCTAATATGATACCTTGGATGAATTAACCACTAGATGTGAGACATAACAGCAAGTCTATGAGAAGTACAATATTTATATTCTGTGATTATTTAATACACAAGTTCTAAACAATTAACTTTGTCTGGTTGTTGTTGTGCTACTTGTGGTAAAGAACTGTCTCTTTCTGCTTACTACTACTGTCTCAACTTGTAATACAGAATATTATGGTAAAGGAGATTGTTGGATTTTGCCTAAGCGCCGCTACCAAATGAAATGTATTTAAAAATATGTGATAGTTTCTTAACTCAACCATTATTTACTTATATGGATAGCTATTACTACTTTATCGAAATTAAATAAAAGCACCTGTATATTGTCTTGGAGATGCCCGTAACTTGTAATAAACATTTTGTTTATGCAAGCAAGTCTGATGGAAAAAAGATTAAAAAAAAAAATGAGACCCTTGCATCTCCCAGCTTTGGAAAATAAAAAAATTTCAATTTGGTTCAGCAGTTATGGGGTTACAATGCCACAGACAGACACCCCAACAGACAACATTTTTCTATGGTATTCATGAGTAGGCCAATGTTCTATGCAAGTTGAGCAATCTTTGAGTGAATAGTAGCAAATCTTAATTAGCATGACATATGACCTTAAATCCAATCCTATATCCAGTAGTGGTCTATATATTTTAATATCTCCAGTGGTTAATTTGTCCAATAACGATATACTTATGTAAATAATACTAATATTAAGTAATGTGTAAGCCATTCAAATATCAGCTATTTTGTAAACATTACTACTAGACACTGTGGACCCAAGCAACTCAACAGATTCTAACCATGGATTCCTTTAAATGATTAGAGGAAAAGACATTCGGTACATTGTTTTTTTATTATTATAGTTAGTGATATATAGTGATCTTTGCCACATTGTACCCTTTTGGCGGAAATCAATTCATTAACAAGATACTGCTGTGAAGTGCTAAAGTACTATGCATTGGAGGTGCATTGGTAGAAAGGAACAGATTTACTTTTAACATAAACACAGCTTCCCAGTTTTCCTGGGGTAGATTTTGGCTTGAAAGATTATTTTACTAAATTGATAAAACATTTTTTTCAAGTAGTAAATGTGGTTCATAAAGTTGGAATAAAGTTTTAAGGTAACTTATTACTACATCATCTATTTATTATTTCAGATATTCTAATTATATGATTTTACATTTTCTGTTTAGTAAGTTTTACATTTTCAGTCACTATGCATCATTATAGCAATAATTCAATTTTATTTTACATCTAATTTAAATCGGGCATGCTCCCTTAAAGTTTTACTCCCAATACCACAGGAAGCCATAGTTAAAATTTGGGAACACATTTTAATCTACTAACTTGAGTGATATGTGTGACTTGTGTGAGGTATGTTGTTTTCATAGCCCAACTCTCTGATACAGATCCGCAAACGCGGCAAGGATCCTAAAGTAAAGCCGATACTTTTAAACAAAGAGGATCCGAGCTGCATTAGTGATCCTAATACGGCCGGCGACAGCTTCGCCTCCAACCATTTCGAGGAGATGCACCCCAAGGATGAATTTGAGTTATTACATTCACACTCTGCTGAAAAAGTGAGTTCGCGATCCTATCCCCTCCTCATTAACTTGTACCTATATGACTCCCTTCCAATCCTACCAACGGGCTGGTTGCATAGTAAAATTAATGGAGCAACTTTTTGTCTTTCTCAAAATGTATAATTTTATTTTCTAACAAAGATATTTGAAATAACAAAGTGCTCCATTCATTCGAATCACTAAAGAAAGCTTGAGTAGATTTTTTTATGTTGAATGGTTGCTTTTTGTGGTGATTGATTATTTTTTTTTATTACATGTGTGTGTTGTGTATTGTTACCTACATCGTCTTGTGTAACTGAACCAGTATGGTGTATGGAACGAAATTTTTGACATTACATAATATTTATGTAGAAAAATTACATGTATGAATTTTATTTTAAATGTGTATGTGTTTTTCTTAGCTAGCCATTAATCAAATGTGTTCAGAAATTATAAAATCGAATAATTGACAGCATGATCTGTCAAATAGAATGGAGGGCTACCACAGATATTTTAAGAAGCATGTAAAAAGCAAGCAGAATTAAGCAGGCTTAGATTTCAGAATTCCAGCCTTGTTCGTTCGAGGTTCTCAATTAGGTTGTTGTGTATGATTTTTTTTTGGATTTGAGGTTGTATATCCAAAGAAACTTTGATCAATGGCTACAATAATGAAATATTATACAGGGCGTCCCAAAGTTATGGGACATGAAGGGGAAGTACCTTAAATATCGTAGATAGTGAATTTTGCTCAAAGAAGACTTTATGTTATTTTTAAAAGTTAGTAATTCTGCATTCATAGATTTTCTAAAAATTATTTGCTTCGGCTGGGAATCGAACCGACTCAAATGTGAAAAAAAAAACACCCTACTTTTATGATGCCAATCGAAAGAATAGCTAAAAAATAATAACTCTGCCTAAGTAACATAGTATTTTAAAAGAAAGGAACAACGTGAAATTAATCATTTTAATCAAATAAAAAACATACATGAAACTGCCGTAGTCAATTAAGTAGGTATTTTTTTGTAAATTAATTAATTAAATGCTCAAAATGTGATCCCTCTTGTCTTACGCAAATCGCCAATCTTTTAATGAGCCCGCTGCCTGTTGATTTTCTAATCATTTTATGGTGAACACTCGATGTGATATGGCACAATTCTGTTTGCAACTCGCCTACGTTCTCGTATCGCTTTTTGTATAGCATATCTTTCACGTATCCCCAAAAGAAGAAATCTAATGGTGTGAGGTCCGGGGATCTGGCCGGCCATCTAATCGGTCCATTTGTACCAATCCATGTAGGAAAACATTCATTTAGAAAATCTGCTGCTCTCCGACTATTATGAGCCGGAGCTCCATCTTGTTGGAAAATTAAGTTTTCTTGCTCCGCCGCGGAATGGTTTCTTATCTTATCCCTTAAAATTTGAAGTATTCCTAAATACTTTTCTGTGTTCAAGGTTCCTTGGTAAAAATGGATTAAGAAAACCCGGTTTTTTAAAAGTCCGCACCAACAGTTGAGTGAAAAGCGCACTTGGTTATTAGTTTCAGTCACTCGTAGGGGATTTTCTTTAGACCAAATACGATTATTGTTGCGGTTATACATACCGTTATTGCTAAAGTTAGATTCGTCTGTCCAAATCATATTATCCAAAAAATTTGGATCTTCGAGCAATCGTGCCTGGATATCAAGACAGAAATTTTTTCTCCTTTCTGTATCGCCCGGAAGTAATTTTTGAACCAATCGTCCTTCAACATAACTCTTAAAACCGTGTTTTTTTAATACACGGTGTATTTTACTTTTTGAAACTCCAATTTCATGTTCTCCTTCTCTCACCGATGCTTTCGGAAAAGCCGAAAAGTAAATTAAAATACCAAGTTCTTCGTCGTTGATCGTATGGTTTTCTTGCTGTGGTTCTCTTGGGCGTTTATCGAAACGTCCCAGAGTTTTCAAATTGTTCACAAGCCTTTTCAAAACTTTACGAGACGGTATTTGTCTATCAGGATATTTTACGCCATACCACCGCAAACTTCTAGAGATATCTTTATCGTTCAAAAAATATGCTTCCATTAGATCAAAACTTACTTGATATGCCATGTTCGCAATAAATTAACACAATAACACTTGTGTAAGTGAATTGAGACTAAACAGATCAATATCCGAAAAACAAACGCTCGCACATACTGTTCCATTTTCAAATTTAAGAACAACATTTAAAAATATCACTTCTTTTTAAAATATCTTAAAAAGTATGCATTCAAACAAACGCTGTCATAAACTGTTCCATTTTCAAATTATAAATTATTTATTTTTGTTTTTAATTTGCCTTCTGTCTAGCTTACAGAGGACGTATTGAAATACAAGTTTTATCATTTCATCTACACGTGCACTTATAATAAGGAAAACTATGTTAGTACCTATTTTATGAAGTGGGTACTTATTTACGAATAATCAATGCTATCTTTGGAATGATAATATCGCTACTTTTCGAACGTCGTCGGCAATAAATAACTTTCTTGAAATTTGACTCAATCATTTTATGTTGTTCCTTTCTTTTAAAATACTATGTTACTTAGGCAGAGTTATTATTTTTTAGCTATTCTTTCGATTGGCATCATAAAAGTAGGGTGTTTTTTTTTTCACATTTAAGTCGGTTCGATTCCCAGCCGAAGCAAGTAATTTTTAGAAAATCTATGAATGCAGAATTACTAACTTTTAAAAATAACATAAAGTCTTCTTTGAGCAAAATTCACTATCTACAATATTTAAGGTACTTCCCCTTCATGTCCCATAACTTTGGGACGCCCTGTATATATAATTGTAACTCGTACCTCTATGGAAAATTTATGTGTACATTTTATTTTATTGGCATTGTTTAATCTAAGATTTTGTGTTTGACATTTTCTGGAAGTGCATTTAGGGGATTATTTAACGTTATTAAATTAACAATTAATTATTACCTCGTATTATGAGGGTATATTCCGTCCAGTGGCGCCCTAATTGGATAAATTAAGATTTTTTTAAATACATAATAAATTAAAAAAATCGCTTTTACCCGAGAGGCCTGAAAGCTAAACATAATACATAAATTGCCTTAATTACTGTTATTATCCAGAACTTCTAATTGTTGATATAATCGTGAATTCGGGAAAATAATTCCCATTCAAAGTTATTTAGGTGTTATTTAGAATCAGCGTTTAGGCTTCTCGAATGCAGGTCAGAGCGGTTTATTTTTTATTTATTCCCTTTATAAAAAGAAATCTTAATTTATCCAATGAGGGCGCCACTGGACGGAATAAACCCTCTTAAGGTGCTTTAACAAGAATGCATGGTATAGTTACCTATTGTGCATGTGGAAATTGCATGATTAATTTTATTTGAATGGCCATTTGACTTCTACTGACTAGGTGACTAATATAGAATATTATATGAAGGTCACGAATAAAATTTCAAATGTGATCAATTATATTTATTAACATCAACAGAATAAATGTTATTTATCACTCTTCCATCGATAACCTCCAACCTTTTAATGCATGCAACTATGTATCAATGTTTGCTTCATTAACTTACGTGTTACGTCATAGAGCTTATCTTTATTAATGTATGTAGGTACTAGAGAAAAAAGAAGAGGTAGTGGAGAAGAAAGATTCAAAGCCTGGAAAGCAAGCTAAAGGCGGCAAGCCGGCGACCAAGCAGCCTACGCCAGTGGAACCCGTGAAGGAGGAGGTCACCGTAACTGCGGAGGCCCCCAAGGAACAACGAAAGGGTAAGTGTACATGTATCTTAGACTTTTTACTGCCTCCTCGACTCAGAGGTCGCGGGTTTGATTCCTAGCGGGGCATGCCCTACTACCGACTTACAATGCGTAACATTATTCATCTCATTTGCTGGGACATTTTGTTTAAAATTCGTTGTAACTCTCCAACTTTATATTAAATAAATTGTTGATACCTCGTTAACTATGTTTTGTGTTCATTTAATAATATGCTAAATTTAGATTTTAATCCTTATCATTAATAGTGAGTGTATCTACTTAGGCCACATAACTTGTTGCATTCCGTTTGATAACAACTTGACCTTTAGCAAAATTGAATGACAATTCCAGCCCAAAGTGTAAACTAAATAGGAATTGAATTTTTTATCATACATAACAAATAATAGTTATGATAAAAACGCCGAGAAGTAAGGTTCTCCAATGACAATCGCGATTGGATCTCTTTGATATTTTATATTACCTTAAACAATTGATACAGTAGATATTTATTTGCTGCCATTTAAGTTGGTTACGCACTTGTAGCCCAAGACCAGAGAATAACATTTATATTATGTTAAACAATTAAAACATATTATAATTTTACTGCCATTAAGCACTTGTAAGCCAAGTCCAAAACAGTAGACTAACATTTATGTTATATTGATATATACCTACATACATGCATACTTAATGTCACAACCTTTGTCCCAAATGAGATGGTCAGATATATTCTAAACATTAGCGTTTGGGCTTGCCAAATATTAAAATTTTAATGCTTGAAACAACATTCATGGTTCACCTTTCCAAATTTACAGAACGTACACGTGACAGGGGGTGAACCCATCGCCGTTAAAATAGATGTTTTGTGGTGAAAAATCCCATGGTCGCCTTTTGCGACATACACGGGAAGAGACGGGTTTGGTTTTATTCTTCTTGCGTGCCTAAACCACACATGCGCGATGTGGTAATTTCGGTCGTGCATGTGTGACCAAAGTCCAAGACTGTAGACCAACATTTATATTATATCAAACAATTGATACATACGGTAATTTGACCGCTATTAACGTTGATCGACATTCTATACAAAACACACCCCTCCGTTGTTCGAACGAAAGTCATCTATTTTGATAACATAAATAGCGCAATTAGGTACTAATTGTGGTACCTAAGTATAGGAACATTCGTTATCAAAAAAGGTTACCACAACTCGGCGTAGTAACTGGCGCTCCTGCTGCGCTAATCTTCCGTGGCACCTGCAGAGTGTGAAATCGCAGCTACCGTTGCGTTGTCCGGGTTTTTCTTTCGCTACATGAATGTAGTGGCGTCCTTTAACGTGGCGACCTTTTAGGTCTATAATTTGTTGATGGTGAATTGATTGAAATTCATCACCAGTCAATGCCTTTATTCAGATTGGCAATCACGGAACAAATACAAAGGAAAGGTTGTGTATATGTCGCACCGGGATTTTTGAACCTCGCGCATAATCATATAACGTCACGGCGAGTTAACCTTGGACAGCATTCCTTTATCAGGCGCTGCTATACGAAGTTAGGGTCTGTATGTAAGTGATCACTGATCATGACACCAATAACCGAAAATTGAGTCGTTATCTTTGACCTCAAAAACAAGGATCACAGATGCTTTGTCAACCTTCGATTACAGAAAAATCAACGGCCTCCTATCAGCTTGATCTAGTTGATATCCGCTTGGTAGTTGTGGAACATGATCCAAACTGCCCCAGGAAGGTTTCGTAAAACACGTGATTTTGTAGGTCCAAAGTATTCCAAATAAGAATTTTGTTTGTGAAAATAATAACAAAATACGAACCGCCAACAATATGAGTGTTGCAACGGTACTTTTAGAGTTTTTAGTTTTCCGTAGTCAACAAGCAACTTTTATACTTTCGCCATGTCCGTGTGTCTGTCTGTCCGAGATTTAGCTCAGAGGCTCTTAGTACTAAAAAGTTGTAATTCGGCATGGGTATACGTCTAATAACTAAAATAGGTTTATTAGATGATTGTTTTATGAATAACAGTGTTACTTAACTTGGCATTACGTAAATTTTGAGTAATATAAGTAATTTGAAAATAATGCTTAAGATACAAGAAAAATATATTTATTTATTTTATTTATTTAAATCAGTAGGTATATATTATAATTTATTTGTTAGTATACACACACTCAACTCACATATTATACATGTGCTCCCATACCGACGTGCACACATGCAGGCACATTATGCAGCAAAGCTGATTTTACTATCTGTAATTTTTGATTTGTAAAAAGTGGAATCTCTAAATTCGATAACATCTGATCATTGTGGACGAATGGCATGCCGTGAGTGTTCTTATTAAATAAAATATAATCAAAATATAACAATTTGTAATTGTTTGCTGTTGTGTGGCTTCGGCACGTAAAGAGATTAGAACAAACCCTATCTTTTCCCGTGGATGTCGTAAAAGGCGACTATTGGACTTTCCACTAAAACACGTCTATACATTTGTATATTTTAACGGTGATGGGGTTACATGTGCATTTCTATAAATATGGAAAGGTGAATGTTGTTTGGAAGACCCAAGCGTTAATGTTTGGGATATCTCTGACCACCCCACTTGAGATAAAGGTCGTAACGTCATCATAAAACAGACATTATTCACCAAAGGCTACTATAAAATTTCTGACTATCTGGATGATCAGCAAGCATGTACATAGACTGCTCGGCGATATTCAGTCTAATTATACAATACAATATAATTGTTTCCCAGACTTATTTAAAAGAGCAACCCTTGAGTTTCTTGCTCGTTCTTCTCTGGGGAATCAGCTTTGTGAATGAGCAATAATGTCAAAAACTTTAATAATAAGTTAAAAAATGTGACGTTTTCAAGTGATAATTTTTATCCTACGAAATAAATATTTTTTTGAACGTTGTTAATTGTTTGATAGCTAAGAAAATAGAGAAGAAATCTGTGAGTGAGGATGCGGTGGATGCCCCAAATGAAGAAGTGGTCCCTCCTCTGAACGCGCCACAGCCGAGCGAGCTGACCACCGAGAAATTGCTCAAGCAAATGATCGTCGCCGCCCCCATCACGGCCACCACTTCATCGCCACCTGGGGGGAAGAACAAGAAGAAGAAGCTGGAGCCTAATGTGCTATCGCTAATGGGTGAGTCAATATCAAGTACCGAATAATATAATACCAATAAAATTCGGTTTTTTAGTAGGTAAAAGTGTAATAAAAACCAAAACCCATACGAAATTTTGTTATGCAATAGTTTACTTAGAGGCGCACCAGGAAGGGATTTTAAAATTTCCACTCCTAAGAGGGTCAAATATTTCAATTAAAAGTCAATATCTATGAAAATGCAAATTGGTGTGTAGACTCTTCTATGGAAATCAATAAACAGATGTTTTAGCTTCTTTTATAAATCTTTCTAAAAACAACAAAATATTTCAAAGAAGGCTATCCCTTTAGCGATAGTTCTATAACTATAATGCTATATTACGCTAGCGGTATTTTTATAACGCGATATAGTTTTTTCGTGATGTAAATTAATTTTTGATAGAGCCATCAAACATTTGGCAAATATTTGTTAAAGGCAGCTGGACAAATAATGGAGTTTTTTGTTTTGAAGTCGTCCACCTGACGTTAGTGAAAACCAGTCGTATATTGTGAATTCCACGCGAACGAAGTCGCGGGCAAACACTATTGCATACTATAATATAAAGGTATACTGAATTACCTTCTCCGGAGAACTTCTACTTTGGCGAAAGCCAAAGTACGATTCGCTGAATGCCGAATACATTGTGGAGTTTATTTTTATTAAAAATTTAAGTCGGAGACAAACTCGCGATTCGTGCTTCGGTGAACCGTTTGCGGAGTAGTGTAATTCTACATTAACAGAACCATTGGAGTACGTCATGCTATTCTGCCTATATAAATCATAATGATTGCACGTTAATGTTTTTAAGTTCACGAAAGCATTTTGATAGTCGGGTTTAGATTTTATTTAACTCTATTCAGTGGTCCGTAAATAAAATTACTCTGAAATAACATTGCAATTTGGAATCATGGGAAGTATAAAATATGTTTGGTATAGTTAGATTCTTTACGATACCAGAATCTTGATTTAAGAATAAAGATTGAATAAACATAAAATCAATTATCATAAGTAACTTTTTTATTTAAGTGAATATTTCACGAAATAAAAGCTTCAACGCTTTAACCTCCTCTGTGGCTTAATGCGTACATGTTTAGTATTCGGTTTGGATGGTGGTAGGGCATTTTAAACAGTACCCCTGGCCAGATAACACCATCTAATCTTATATAGCATTGTTGTGTACCGAGATAAGAGAGCCAGCCCTCAGTTAAGTTGGCTGTTCCGGATGTTCTCGTCTTCACTTAACATCAGGTGTAATTGGAGTCAAGGACTAACTCGTGCATATGAGAAGACCTGCGCCAAACGAATAGTTAGGTACAATACTTGTTTACCCAAATGCCCAAGGAGGAGGGTAATGTTTGTCGAGTGTATATATGTGATTTCTATGTTACCTCCTGTAGCTTAAACGGCTTGACCGATTTCGAAGTGCAGTCTTGTCTTGATCTGATAGTCTTGATCCCTGGAGTGTCATAGGATACATTTTATTGTGAAAAATCCAGCATGGCGCCCGCGAAATACTAAATATACTGTCGAGTTTTTTGGTTTTAAACTCATATTGTTATTTATAACTAGCTTTCCGCCCGCGGCTTCGCCTGCGTTGAATAGCTTTATCGCGGAAATTTGTTTATTCCGCGGGAACTATTCACTTTATCGAGATAAAAAGTATCCTATGTTTTAATCCAGGGTATGCTCTACCTATATGCCAAATTTCATCCAAACCCGTTCATCCCTTTCGCCGTGATTAAGCAACAAAGAAACAAACAAACATCCAAACTTTCGCATTTATAATATTAGTTGGATTATACAATAATTTTAATGAAAGATAAAAAATAAAATAGGTTGAGAATGACAGTGGATGTGTGTCACTCTTCACCGGGAATGGGCGGCGGGCGGTGAGCCGCCATCTAACCTCTACTCATCTTGATAGAAGAACACTGTGACTTTCCATTCCATCGCTGCTTAGTTTCTATAATTTAATAACTGGTTATTTAACTGAAATGACAGTTAACTACATATTTTATCACGGCATGACGTTTCAGCAGCGGGCGACGTAGGCGGCGTAAACGTGGGCGAACTAGTGCGGGTGGTCCGCGAGGCTGCGCTCTCGCGTACAGAGATACAGATCCTGACTGACGCTTTGCTCAACAAGCACCACGACCCACTGCCCCAACACTCCGAATGGACCGAGGTAACAACCCATTTACTATCGCATCTATTTTATTTTTTTATAATTTTCGTAATGTCCAGAGTGTGCATACGAATTTGTGATAAATTAATTATTTTCTTTCTTCCATTCTTCCACAACCTTTGTATATATTTATTATGATTATACTCCATTCCTTAAAATCCATCCATTATTTAAAACCATAACCATGTGGGATAAAATACATACTATATTAATTTTACAGGGCCCCAATGATCCTATGCAGAAGTTGAAGAAGCAACTCGCTGACAAGGAGAAGGCGCTCGCTGACGAGATAGAAGCCTCTCAGGCGCTTCATGCCAAACTGAAGGAACTCAGGTATTTATTGTGGCGCCTCTTCATACTAGAATGTTCTTTGTGATCAGGTGGTCTACCTAGCAAAATGTCCTAACTTTCTTTTGCTCAATGAGTGGATCACTGCCTTATTTCCTATAAAAATTATTATCTTGCACAATGTAGAGCACTCCTGTGGTTTACGCGTCATTTACAGCGTAACGTCTTCTCTACAGAAAGGGGCGAGAGGTGTCGCGATGTGATGCGAAGTCGTGATTTCAATGGAGGTTTATTAGTGACATGACGCTTGCCGCCCCACGTCGCTTATCTTGACTTTTATTCATTACTACATCGATTTGATACATATAAAATTATGCAAATGATAAAAAAAAATCTTTAAACATATACACAGCGCCATCTAGTTCCACATTAAGCAACTAGGCTTGTATTATGGATACCAGATGGTTGATAATAATAATAATAATATCTTTATTTCAACAACAAAAATTTTTACAAAACAGATAAGCTAGGATAAACTACACAAATATATTTTTTTTGTAAATAAATACATATATTATCAATGAAACACATCCATAACTCGGGAACACATGTCTATTCATCATACAAGCATATGCCCCTAGCGGGATTCGAACCCGCGATCTTTTGGTGTAGCAGTCAGAGTTTCTATTACTCATTTTATTATTATTATTGTTATATCTTATAATTATCGTAAATCAAGAGAAGCACATACACACTTGACATTTAGAGTTTTGTTACGTAGTTTCTACCTTCGCTCTTCTCCCTCACAAATATCATATGTAAGAGACATCGACTACATAGCCAGCATACTCCTAATGACAGGAAAGGGACATCTGTCAACACATCACAATAATAGAACAGAATCTTCTGAATCTTCGAATTAGTCTTTCCGTGGTTACATTCTGACTCGCTCACGTAAACTCCCTCATATCAAATCAAAATATTTTATTTCATAGGATAAAATTATCACCTGAAACGTCACTATTAATATTACATTTAAATTTACCTCGGCTAATAGACAAGGCGTCTATTGGCTTTGGTAGGTAGCTCTACTCTGAAAATAGTGTGAAAACAGTCGCTTGTTGTAAATGTGTACAGGACAACCCTGAACGCGGAGCGAGGTCGCGCGGCGGCCGCGTCGCGTGCGGCCGAGCAGGCGGCGGCCGGCGCCCGCGCAGAGCTGCACACGCAGCAGGCGCGCCTGCAGCGCCTGGCCGACGACAACGCGGCGCTCGCGCAGGAGAAGCATGTGGTGAGTGACTGAAGATAAAGACTTCCGGTTGGTGTAGTGGATAGTTGCCCTGTCAGCGAAACCAACGGTTGCGGGTTCGAACCTCGCGACGGGTAAATGTTTGTGTGATGAATACGAACATTAAAAAGCGCAAGTAAAAGCGCACTTCGTTCAATAACAAAAAAAAAATTATATGTTTATCCGTTATTTAGTATCTATAGCACAAGGTTTGCTTAGTTTGGGACTAGATGATTGATGTAAGTGTCCGAAATATATTTTAAAAAAAAATTACTTGTACCAGTGCTCGTTTCAAAACTTGATGTGCCTACACAGATGACGGTTCCTGACTCTCTTGCTGCTATTCTACATCGTATCATAATTTCTCTGGGTTACCAACCGGACGTACATACTGCCGAGTGCCGAGGAAGATTATTTTGCTTTTACATCCATACATAATGTCACGCCTGTTTCCCGTACGGAAACTCTTTCTCTTCCTCTTGCTACGATCCTGACACAATTGTTTTGCTTCATTCAGTCTCATAAGGTTGGTCATACATATACCTTTTTCAATCTTTGACACTATGTCTTCATTCACACTGCTTAACTCCCTAATTATACTATTCCTGATTCTATCTTTCGAAGTCACCCCATTCATACTTCTCAATGATCTCACATCCACTGCATTAATTCTACTTTCATTCTTCTTTTGCTGTACCACCCAGCATTCACTCCCGTATATCAGTGTTGAAACCAGCACCTATCCATGAACAGCCAAACGAGCTTTTTTGGACCCATATTTAGCTTTTAATTTATTTGAAAATCTAGGTAGTTGAAATACTTCAATTCCAAAAGTATATTAGCCCAGATCGACATTTTACTTGCTGATGATGATCCATCAACCAAACTGTGTGCTAAATAAACATGCACCTTGCTGGGGGTCGATGCGACCTCGTTTGTTTCCAATATTGTAAATGTTGAACCACATTTTTCCTTGCAGCTTCAATCTAAACTGGGCGCTGAAGGAGAAGCGCAGGCACAGAGGGTGCAAATGGAAATGCACATCCAGAGACTGTCCGAGGTGAGTTTATTTATCCATTTAAAAGCGTTCTTTATTTTAGTTAAGCAATTACTAGATAGAGTACTTGTCAGTCTACATTTAAATATTTAAAATGATGGTTTGGTGTGAACTATTGATATGAACAGAAAGTTTATTTTGCATTTTACATTGCAATTCTTTTGTATTCCTAAGAAATCCGAGTTATTTCTTAGGAATACAAAAGAATTGCATTGTAAAATGTATTCAATTTGTGAATCGCCCAAACCACGCGCTAGTTTTTGCAGAATATTAACATGTCTACAGAAAAATCTTAGGTGGAATCGTCATCAAGGTCATCCAATTCCAAACTATAATAGAATTTATCACACAAAGAGATGCTGCAATTATTTTGAAATACATTTATCGGTACACAAATCGCGCCATAAGAAAGGCTTCACCTCCAGCAGGGGACTTATGTAGACTTAAAAACGGAAGTTAAATGTATAAAACATGAAAGAGTTAAAACGTTAAGTTTGTTTGTTGGTTGTAAAAAAACTAATTCTATTGAATCAACTTTTTCGTATCTAATGGATTTAGCGCTTATGTGTATCCTAACGCGATGCATTTGTTTAAGGTGTGCTTGTTCGAAACTAAACTTACAGCCAGTGTAATAAATAATACTTACACAATATAATTTGAATCTATAGACAAGTGTCAATTATATTGTGTTTAAGGTTTAAATTATATTGTGTATAGACAAATATCTATTGATTCAAATATGTACATGAAACAACAAATTTATAAAACACAATTAAAAATAATAATAATATAATTGATTCAAATTATATTGTGTATTATCTATTTGAATCTAAAGACAAATGTGATGTGTGTGTGTCTGATTTTTGAACAAATTGAATTCTGGTTAAGTCTGAACTAGTTTTGTCGAATTAATTACTGGATAAATTGATATTTCGCCGTAATTGCGGTCTGACACTAACATTTAAAGATTATTTTATTAAGAACTGTTAGTGTAAGTGGTGAAGTGAAATGAAAAATATGTATTGAATTGCCATATGCTTTGCTATTGATCGAATTGACCAGTAGACGATATAGTTCATTTGACACCGCGATCTATAATCGCAGCTTTTTAGCGTTAGCGTTCGTGAGTGTGTGAGGATTCGCGGTCGCCCTTCTGGGCTTGATAATATTGGGCCGATTTGTTCAGTGCAATGTTGATGTTACCAGTCTGAAGCGGCGCTGGTGCAGCAATTGAACGCGCAGCAGGCGGAGCTCAACGTGCAGGTGGTGGAGGCGGGGCAGGCGCGGTGTGACGCCAATGCGGCGCGGGACGCCACCATCATCGCTCAGCAGCACGTGGCCGAACTGGCGCAGCAGTTGCAGGTGGGTCCAAGTGCAGGGTAGCGACTTTCAGACACAAGATGTATCTCACAACATCCGCACTAAGCGCTTTGCTTCATCATTTATAATGCGGACTGCTAAGGTATGGAACTCACTGCCCGCGTCGGTTTTTCCCGACATTTACAACCTTGGGATCATCAAGTCTAGAGTGAATAGGCATTTACTGGGTGCGCGTGATACATCTTCGGCTACATCGTCACTTTCCATCAGGTGAGATTGTAGTCAAACGCGAAACCAGTTTTTAATAAAAAAAAAAAACATGCAAAACTTATGCATCAACAAACAAAACATTTTCACCGCAAATGTGAAAGATATTGCAATAATTGGGTGCTTATGTTTTTTATATTCGTTTTGATAGCACTTATGTTTACTTTATCTAATTATTATAAATGCGAGAGTTTGGATGTTTGTTTGTTTATTGATCCAGCGAAACGGCTGAACGGTTTCGATGAAATTTGGTGTATAGGTAGAATATACCCTGGATTAAGGACACAGGATTTTTTATCCCGATAAAGTAGTTTCCGCGGGATGAACGAATGAAACATATCCGCGATGAAGCTATTTAACACAGACGAAGCAGCTGGCGGAAAGCTAGTGATTAATAAAACACTTATACATTCCTATAACATATTGTGATAAATGTTGAAGATATAAAAAATAAACCCCCAGTTCTTCCCCATATATTGCCACTGTTATGCTAATATAGGCTTACATGTATAAAATATATAATCGTTAACGCAACACGCCACGCGCTTATTCCGTAAATATAAGTGATATACGATCAGTAAAGATAATAACAATATAGATTAAGCATTTATTTGCTAATATGTCTATCAGCGACAACTGAAAGTTTTGTACATGTATTTTTGTATTTTAAGATGTAGTTAATCATTGCGTAATGCCTTAAATAATAATAAATAAATCTTAATTATTAAAAATAAAAATGATTGCGATAGTGTATGTACGAAAGCATGAAACTTTAAAATTTCGAACAGATAAATATTTGGGGCACTTACACCAATCGTCTAGTCTCAAACTAAGCAAAGCTTGTACTATGGATACTAGATAACGGATAAACATACATAAATATTTATATAAATATCCATGACTCGAGAATAAATGTTCGTATTCATCATACAAACATGTACCCCTCGCAGGATTCGAACCCGCAACCGTTGGTTTCACTGACAGGGTCACTATCCAGTACACCAATCGGTCGTCATATCTACGTCATATCTGTCCTCTTGGACAGATAAAGGGTACTGAGCACATACGGCCAAGTCTTTTATTTTGCTATTTCTTATGTAAGACCGATGTTTATTTCGATGCCCACGCAGACGGAAGTTAGTTGGTTAGTTAGCTGTTAAATACACCACATAGTTCATGTATAACTTGTGTTGTCAGGAAGTGAATCATGCATGCAGCGACCTTGAGCAGCAGCGGCAGTGTGCTGTGCACAACGAACAGCTGGCACAGCAGGAACTCAGGCAGGCACAGGAGCGACTCGCCGGTAAGTCTCTAAGTGCTGTAAATCTCTTTCACTGAAGAGAATGTTGTGTTTGTTGCAATTTTTTCTATAACAGCCTGTGAAGTCGCACTCGCTATTCGTTTTCAATTAGTGTAGTTAAGCAATGTTTGGCGCGATTGCTCCATGGATGGGTGACCACTAGAGACATTTTAATACGGATGTTTCGTAGACACGTTAAATAGTCAGTAAAAGCAGTCGTTAAGCTAAGTAGGTGGCCTACAGCGGCTTAAACACTATCAGGTTGTCTGACACAAATTCATTAATCCACACTGGGCCCGCCTGGTGGATTATGGCTGATACCAGTGGCGTGCATTTCATACAGGCAGAAAGCCACTGCCTACCCTAGCAAATTGTCCTACAAGTACCTCACAAGATAAACAATTTATCAGACTACGATTAATGATATCAAAATTCAATACTTAGTTCATATTTTTGAGGTGGTTGTAAGCTTTCCTCGAAATGCATTGTCAAGACGGTTGATTAATACCGATGCGAACAGAAGTATTCTAGACAGTTGTGAAGTATTTTTTCTCATTTTATAGTAAATTTTATCATTTTGCCTACCCTGTGACAAAACGCTGTACACGCCACTAGCTGATACCCTCTACCGGTGAGAGGAGGCTGTGCCCCAACATTGGGGATGTGTGAGGCTGATGATAATGATTTTGTATTCTTAAGGACCTGTACGTACTGTATAAAATGTTTGTCTTGTATGTGTGCTATGAAGATATTAAAAGACAGCATCGTGAACTCTATCGCATCGGTCTACATTTATTATTTATTTAGAAATACAAAAATAATGTCTTCTAAGATGCACACCAAGAGAAGTGTCTGATTATCCTATGTAATTCTTTCTACTACAAAATGTGTGTGAGTGGTGGTACTAATACATTGCTGGGTTTTATCCTAAAACATTATAGACTAGTCATATGCATAAAAATATGTAAACGACTGACACTATGAGCCTTTTATTAAAGTAACAATGATTTTTAGCGTTGACTGATCTTCAAAACGAAGTGCAGCGATTGACCACTCGCGCGCAGACTGCTGAAAGCAACGCGGAGAAGCAGAAAGAGGAGGCCGAGAAACAGAAGCAACAGGTAAACACAAGAATACAAGTATAATGATGGTATGCAGGCTGATTGGACTCACGCATTTGGTAGGGGATAGGGTCAATGAACTAATACAGTATGAACTAATTGTGATAATACTATACATTAAATAAGCAATAAATAAATATCCTTAGACGTACACACCGCGCCATCTAGTTCCACAGTAAGCAACTATAGGCTTGTGTACTAGGTGGTTGATATACTACATAAATACATATTTTTTTTTGTAAATAAATACTTATTATAAATGAAAAACATCCATAACTCAGGTACACATGTCCGTATTCATCACACAAAAATTCCCCTAGCGGGATTCGAACCCGCAACCTTTTGGTATACTGGCCAGAGTTGCTAACCACTACACCAAACAGGTCGTCATATTATTATGTATCCACGGTGAATGCCTACTCTTTATTGGAGGAGGTTTTGTTATACCATCTATGGATTTGCACGTTTCAACAGTGATGGGCTCACCCCCTGTCACGTGTGCATTTCTGTATATTTCTTTTAATGTTTGAAACACCCAAACCCTATTGTTTGGGATATATCTAACCACCCCATTTAGGATAAGGGTCGTGACGTTATGTATGTATTTTGTTATAAGCACAGTTTGTAATGTTTATCTGATTGTCAGTAACAACCGAATACACAAACGCTTCTTAACTTTAATAGCCCCTTAAACATTATTCCGTCGCCTTGAATGTCAACGACAAGAAACCAGCATAATATTTAAGGATCTCTTCAATTTAACGTATTCGGGTGTTGTAAATAATTTAAAAATCATTTTTACTAGCTGTCAGGCGAGCTCAGTTCGCTTCGGGAGCAGCTGGCGGCGCGCGAGGCGGAATTGGCGGAGGCGAAGCTGGTGAAGGTGACACCAGCGCAGAACGGTTTGCCGCCCTCCCAGGATCAGCACAAGGTGAGAACGAATCCCTTAATTGCCTAGTAGCTAGAACCGATTGCGTTCTAGTATACGCTTATATTCGGTGTTATTCATAAAAACTGCAAGAAACCTCTGTAATAATAATGTCTCTTTCTTTCACACTAAGAAGTTTATTACATTAGAAAGAGATAACAAATTTTACATATGCCTAACGTCACGACCTATATCCCAAATCCCACACGTGACAGGGGGTGAGCCCATCGCCGTTGTGACGTGTAAATCTATATAAATTACTCCTATTGAATTGTCGCTGTTAGCGATAAGGCCGTCTAATTTATAGTTTCTATAAGATATTTAAATGTACCTTCCTAAGTTGAACAGTAAAGTGTAATTGAATTGAATCATAAATCTTTTCTGGTGGAAAGTCCCTTAGTCGCCTTTTACGACACCCACGGGAAGAGACAGCTTGATTCTATTCTATTTTAGTGCCGAAACCACACAGCACAATAAATTTTAACTAAATCAGGTTTATTAGATGTTTGTAGGTTTTACGAATAACACTTAAGTTTAAGCCTAGTACAGAACTTCAGTTTCTGCCAAATGAGTTTTTACTACTTATCTACTTATAAAAAACTGTTATTTAATTCAAATAGTTTCTAGAAAACATAAAAACTAAGTACCTACAGCTACAATGGTAAAATTTTTCACAAGAGACATATTATTCAAGAAAACAAAAACTCGTTCTAAAATAAGGCGGGTTATGAAATTTCTAATGCAAAAGTTTGGATGTTTATTTCTCAATTACGGCAAGACGACTGACCCGATTAAGCTGTAATTTGGCACACAGAAAATGTTCTGGATGAAGACGGGGTACTTTTCATAGGTAAATGGTTATCTAGGGTAAGTTATCTGTGCGATAAAGTAATTTCACTGTTGAGGTGCGGACGGAGAGTAGTAACAAAATAAATTCGAAATTTACCACACATTTGTAATGCTTTTTTATAGGCTACTGATCTAGCCAAGGTGGAGAGCGTAGTGGAGTCACTGCGAAATGAACTGATAGGCGCCCAGCGCTCCAGCCTCGAGCAGCGTGAACAACTAGTGAGGCTGCAGGACCAACTGCATCAGTTCCAGGTCAAGAACAACGTGAGTATCGTATAGTATAATCACAGACTATCTTCCGCAATAGACGTGTAATGCAAATTTAAAAAACATTTATTTCATAGGAGAAAATTATCACTTGAAAACGTCACATTATTTAACTTAATATTAAAATTATTGACATTACTGCTCATTCACAAAATTGACTCCTCAGAGAACAACGAGCAGAAACTGAAGGGTTGCTCTTTTTAAATAATAATAATTATTATTTATTATCTCACCACAAGAAATAGGTACATTGATTAAATAGTAATGTTAGGTAAATACAAAAACAAATTCCTTTGTGAGAGACTGGAGTCTGAAATAGGTTCGAAACCTGTGCTACAGATCTCCAGGCTCTCACTCCCTTACTATTAGACATTACAACAAGAGAATAAGTTTTGAGTTACATTTATATTACAAGTCTCTAATTACTACTAGCTAGCAAAACATTTTCTTTGAAAGAAATTCTGTGAAATTAAAGAGTATGATGCCCGATAACGGGTCAAGTATGGTGGCTTTATCGTTAGCGAGACTGAGATGAATTATGTGATGAATGTCGTTGATATTCTATCGATAAACTACATGGGGGCAATGAGTCTATCTCTCATACTCACCTACGGAAACATTTAACAAACTTAAAAGTCGAATATTGTGGGTTTATTAGGTTAGGTAATATTGTTCATAAGTGTCCGTTACCATTACGCGACTAATGAAACGTAGAAGTTAAAGTTAACAATTTCTCGATGTTTTGGCAAACGGCGTTCTCAACTTATTTCAAGTCTAGGGGCTGGCTGTTCTGTAATACTGGTGAGATAGTCTGGTGAGCCATAATACGCCATAGTAAGCCATCACCAGAAATACAGAGCAAAGTAGAGTTTTATGAAAGGAGAATGCTATTGCTACTATATATTGCTACTTCACTTTACTTTAAATAAACAAAAAAAAAACAAAAAACTATCAGTCAATGTTGCAATATTTATGAATATGATCATTGAAAAAAGTTATTTGATGACGTCTTCACGTTTGCGTCTTGAGGTAGTAAGGGTAGAAATCCAGAGATGACGAAATAGAAATTGTATATTATTAACACTTCTGCAATAATAATATATAAAAAAATGCGTATAGCACCAACCTTGGAAAAGGTCACCAACTCCGGCAAAGGTGACTTTATTAATACTCGTAGCAATAAGATTTCCTAAATACTGAACTAATAGTAGAATAAAATTTTACTCACTGCAAGTACTTGTTGTTGTAATAATGTTCATACGAAGCGTGTTCACCTTAATACTGATAATGCAAAAATCTTTTTCTTCTACCTATAATTTTTTAACCTCCCTAAATATTTCTTTAACACTAACTCCTTTTACGTAGGAGTTGCGAACTAAAAACTGGAAAGTAATGGAGGCGTTACAGTCCGCCGAAAAGGCTCTACAGACGAGAGCGACAAGCGCGTTGCCGGCCCAAGACTCGCTGCGCGTAAGTGCCTCGCTTTATCACATTCGCACACACATGTAAATTGTAATATAATTAATTTACCACATGTGACGATAACTCTTTGGCCGGCTTCGCTTCAAGACTGTTAATCGATTGACAAAGATATAGAGAAGATTTTCCGTAAGCCGCCATTTTGGAAGCTGAAAAGACATAGTATAAACATGTCCAAAACATAGTGATTGCAAATAAAACATGGAGGCATGCCAAGCAAGCAACGTAAATCACTCAGCTCAGTTGAAGGCTTGATAACAAAACGAAAGTTAGCGATTTTTTATTTGCATTCACTGCATATACATAAAACAAACACAAAAAGTAACTTAACAATGGTGGATATTCAGTTCAACATTGATAAATACATGGTATGGCATCTCCTCTCTTTGTCTTTGGACTTGTTGTAAATAAATCGCAATGTCGTTGGAAATGTTACTGTATAAGATAGAACATACTTTGTAGATCCCATTAATCGATCAACCGATATAATCACAGTGGCGTACCGCCAAGATTCCACTTTCATCCAGTTTTATTCTGATGGCACACTTCTAAGTTAAATGGTGGCCGGCGTTCGTACCTTTATGATTTGATGTAACGAGCGTGTTATTAAAAAATAGCTGCAAAGTGCACTGATCATTTAAATTATTCCCTTAGAATGTTTACTTTAGCACATCAGAAGATTCCAGGATCAAATTCTGAATCATTCATCAATTTCATTAGATTATAAATATCTTATTGTACGTAATTCTTGTTGTTAGCTCTCCATAAAGGAAATAAATGAGTTAAGGCCACGACCCTGTTTCATTTTCTGCAAGCTCTTCAATTTTTTAATACGCATGTAATTTTTACGCATGTAAAATTTGTCCGTAATTTATTTCTCATATGCAATGTTGCCAGCCTTTACTGTCGATGTCGTCCTAACAAACTTGGTAACGTCTTTTGCTCGTGTCATGCCTTATTGTAACTTTTAATTGTAGTTCTGAGATAGTATTACCTTTATTAAAATTTAAAATATCACCTTCAATCAGGAGGCGTTAAACAAAACCCAGGAGAGTCAATTTAATGAAATAGCGAGTATCCTTCGCGCCGCGTGTCCCTCCGCCGCACCGAGCTCTGCAGCCGATCGCGAATGGCTGCAGACCTTTGCCGACAACCTCAAGAACGAACTGGAGAAGAGAGACGCGGAAAAGAAGCAGCTAGAGAAGGTGGCCGCGGAAATGGAGAAAGTTGCCGCGGAGAAGGAGAAGGTTGCCGCGGAAATGGAAAAAGTTATCGCGGAAAAGGAGATGGTTGCCGCGGAATTGGAGAAAGTTGTCTCGGAAAAGGAGAAAGTTGCCTCGGAAAAGGAGAAAGTTATCGCCGAAAAGGAGAAGGTTGCCGCAGAAAAGGAGAACGTGGTGAATGCGTCCGATTCGAGGTTGGATGATATGGAAGCGCAAAATGAACAATTGCAGGCTCTTGTTGATAAATACAAGAGGATTATTGATGATACGGTGAGTTTCTTATCGCATATTTTTAAAGGGTTTTAGTTATTCACGGTACTAAAAGTTTGTAATTAGATTTGGAATGAATAAATTTGAGGTTGAATTAAAGGAAAGTTGTGACGTTTGTATGGGACAAATCCTCAACTAAACCTTTCTTGTATATACATCTTAAGTACTAGTTAGGCACGACTTCGTCTGCGTCGTAATGACGTCACATACTTTAATATAAATTTGTTCAGTAGTTTGAAGATAAAGCAAACGGACAGACGGACATACTCACTTTACCATTTATAATATTATGTTACTGAAGTACAATACAATACAAATACACTCTATTGCACTGATAGGTTCCTGACTTTTGTTCATCATTATCAGCTTACTTTATTTTTGTATGCCAGTCAGTGCCATTCATTCAACATGCACAGAGAACTCCAAAGCATGGTAATGTGCCCGATAAAAGTTATCTAACCCACCACCTCTCATGGCCATGAATCATCAATTAGTTTTCCCCCCCGAATCTTTTTTTTTAATGCCCTACGGGTTGGTACTTGACCTCAATCACACCTGATGATAAGTGAAGATGAGATCGAAGGTGGAAGCGTACTTACCCGGAAACCCCAACACATTTGGGCGACTGGCTACCTTATCTCTGACAACCGGAACACAACAATTAATATGCCCTACCACCATCCAAACCGAGTACTTAAACATGTACCCCGCTGGGGATCGAACCCGCGACCTCCGAATTGTAATCCCAATGTTGTTTACATTGAGCCACCTCGGCGGTTGAAAATCTTGAGAGACGGGCCTACATACACACATTTCTTGACTCTTTACAAATATTTATTCTACATCCTAGATTAATTTGATCTGAATCTACCAAAACCAACAGGAAGGCGTGCTCAGCCGGCTCCAGCAAAACGTGACCACGGAGGAGCAGCGGTGGGCGCAGCAGCTGGCAGACAAGCAACGCGAACTAGACGAGTTACGGCAGAGAACTGTGCTGCAGGTGAGCATCTAGTGCTGTAGGTGCTGAGTGTAATATCAACAGGGAATACTCAGAAAATCGAGACTGCAGCGGTAACCATCATGTCGATTTAGCACCAATAGAAAGTGCTCATTCAGTAGCCAATTCGTAGCAGATCGTGACGGTATGTGAAACGGTTGGTTTCGTCTGGTCTGGGTCAGACAACTGTCGCTGACCCAAAACTATGCCTGTAATGGTCATGTTGTAGCTGGTGTAAATTATATTTATTTGCATAATAGATTGTGATTGCATAAGGAATTGGAACATGTAGTAAATAACACTTAGCAAGACTTGAGAGGAATAACTAGTTATGTGAATGATGATATGCGTTTGACCATTTGTTTGGCCGAATTTTCAATCAATAATTTATTGTTTCCATATTCCCCGAATATTTAGTTTATATTAACAAAAGAATTTACAATTATTTTTGATGATAACAATAGAACCCAATTAGGCGGACTTATCACTAAAAGACAACAGATTTCCAGACAACCCATTAATTTTAAATAGCAAGTAAATAAGTCTCAAGATGAACATTATCTGATCCGGTCAAGAAAGTTATTGGTGAAGAAGTGATGGTGGATGATGATGATAGTCCTATATAGATAGATAGAACGACAAACCTTTGTTGAGTTAAAGATAAATATCCCTGGACATACACACAGCGCCGTCTAGTCCCATAATAAGTAACTAAGCTTGTATTATGAATATACCAGATACAGAAACATTAGACATTTATAATTATACATTTTTTTTAGTAAATATACATCCATAACCCTGGTACATATCGCCGTATTCATCATATAAACATAATGTCCCTAGTGGGATTCGAACCCGCGACCTTTTAGTGCCACTACACCAAAGTCGTTATAATATAACTTATTAAGATGTAGGCATAATAAATTCACTCTTATCTAAGATACTCGTAAATTAACATATTCGGCCAAACAATGGTTAAATACTGAACCGTTTTTTTTTTCAATTCTAAGCAAATGTGAGAATCTATTGCTAAGAGTGTTTGGGTCCAAATAACCTCAACCACTTTTGGCATTGATTATGGTAAACGTATTCATCCAAATGAGGATGTAAATGTACTGTAATATAAAATTTTATAGCAATTTTTTTACATAGGAACCTCTGGCGTTCGCATACTCCTGCATAGAAAAATCATTGCCCACCATCATAGAGGAGGTAGATTACGAAGCTATCCATGTGTTCATTGATACTGTGTGTGCTTTCTGATGCAGTTTTACTACAATATTTCATACTGTTTCATGAACAACCCTTAACTTCGGTGTTCGTGAGGAAAAGCTACTGTTAGCTTATGCTGTTCCACTTTGTCGTACCTCATAATTTCGTAATTTAAGTCTTATCGGCTGTCGGGTCTATTTTGTAATGTTCAAATTATTTTGTCTCTCTTCATTTATGTGCACACGTCCAATTTGTTGGTGACGGCTTAATTAAATTAGATATAAATGTATCATTAACATTCTGCTTTCATAATACAGATGCAAAACAAGATAGACGCACTTCAAGCGGACTTGCAGAAAGCGCAAGCAGTCAATCATAATAGCTTTGCTGATTCCGAGAGGCTTGCAGAGGTAAACTTCACATTGATTACATAATTATTTATTGGTTACACGGATTTGATAATATTCGCTGCTTCACTCTCAAATAATGTAATATATATATGTTATTGTTTTTCTAGGAAAGACTACTAACGGTCGGCTTGTCAGACAAACACCCAGATGTATGTAACGGGCCATTACAGGTATATTTTGTTTGTAATGAATTGTCTTTATTAATCTGGACCTGAAGCACTCGTGACGCAGTCGCGATTTTCATACTAGTGTTTCTATGCTTCGGAGTCAGCTCAAGTTGATTACAATTGATGTTTATTAAATCGTAGGCTAAGATGGCGCTTTAGTAAAATTACGTTAGGTGGCTGACCCAAATGTACTGACAGCTCTTAGGTTTGTAATATCGATACCAAATGGCTGATAATTATTTGGAATTGGATGATGATGGATACATATTATAAATGAAAACATCCATAACACGGGTACTTGTGTCCGTATCATCACATTCACACGTGCCCCTAACAGAACACGACCCCGCGACCTTTTAGTATTGCAGTCAGGGTTGTTAACCACTACACCAAACGTGTCGTCGAAACTATCTCTGTATAACAAATATCCAGTGGCGGTACCTTCATATAAGCCCAAACACCCGGCTTACCTTCAAACATTTGCACTTGTCAAACTGAAACGTAGGCCCGTATTAATAAATCAATCTCAATAGAAGTCTTGAGGCTGTATCAACCGTGATGCGTCTTAAGCTGTTGACGCTATCTCAAGCTCCGTACTAATTTATAAACCAATCTTGAGGTCTACTCAGCTGAGATCACTTCATTCGCCTCAGCGGCGAATGAATAATGGGTCTTGAGTTTCGTTTATTAACACGCGCACCTCTCAAGTGAGTACTGATTGAGTATGTACGTGCTTTTCAGGTCTCAAGTTAGGTTTATTAATCAACACGTTTGCTTGAGACCGGTCACAAGTCTGTTCTCAATCTTAAGAATTGTCGGGTTTGCCCTATTTTGAAACACTGAAAATATCGATGATTTATTGCTTACATTTTCTCAAGGTAATATTTCTCTCTTTTGCACAGGTTGAGTTGGAAGAGAAATAACAATTAGAAAAGACAAGAGAAAGCAAAGCAGTTACGAGATGTCATTCCCATTTACTGGAAGCGCATGGCGACTTGCGCAGTTAACGTACGAGCTCACATCGCTAGATGTCGCATCGCCCCAGTGCTAAATAAACATTTATGTCCTAGAGGCAGTTGGTGACGGACTGTAAAATGTTACAAAATTTTAAACATAACTGATAAATAATAGTCCATTTGTAGACAGGTTGTTTTCAATAAAAATTCTGCATGTCCTCTTACGTTTAAGATGATACGTACGAATTTCACAAAATGATACACGGGATCGAAGTGTTAATGTTATTATTTGAACTACGACTTAGGATTTCACCCACTTCCCAATTACCACATAATGCTCAACATAATAGTTGTATGTATTAGTTAGTATAATGATATCGCTAAGATGGCTGAGTTACACATCACTGCATGTGTGATTTATCTTTTGAAAAAGACATGTTGCAAGTGTGATTTTTTTTGCAATTTTGACTAGACCTATACAATAGCAATCATTTTCTATTTCATGTTGGAAACAGAACTACATAGTAGCTTTGCAATTTGTATAGTACTCTTTGAAATTAAACCATATTATTTTATTCACCTTTGCACTTTCTGTACGTTTTTTATTATTATTAATTAAATTGGGAAGTGAAATATTATAGGTTTTTACAGGACAACAATTGATGTATTCAGAACGAGTGCACACAATCGACACTTCGTCGACGTCGTTGTATGTCATGATCGTAGGTAACGATTGCCCGCGCACTGCTATTTATCCTGTCGACTGTCTAGTGCACTCGATATGACGCCTTTATTTTTATTTATATCCATCGACAAAGGTGTAGTCAATAAAATGTCGATGGTGGGCTATAACCATTACTACCAGCCTCAATAGTAGTAAATCAAATTAATGTTATATGCTGATTGAGTATGTACTCGTTAGGAAATTGTTTACGTCCTTTGTACCCACCCATGTGTACCGTTCTTGTTTATTGCTTGAATTAGTGTATAACTATTGATGAAATGAACTGTATATTGCGATATGAATACCTATTATGATTGATGTTAAGTAAAAATGCTTAGAGTATTTTGATAATGTACTGAAGCCAATAGTGTAATGGAATGTTTCTGACTTTATTAATTTATGGTCATACATTTAATTTTTAATAAATATTATTATTATTTATATAAAAATAACACCGGGACAATGATTTTTAGCAAAGTTAGATGTTAATAATTGTGATCTTGCAATTAAAAAAAATATTATTTTTAGACTCTAAGATATAAATATTTTAAAAAATTCCTGTAACTCTCGTTTGCATGTTTTAATTATGGACAAATTATTACAATAATAAATGGTGTAATGAGGAGAATCCGCATGTTTAATAATTAATTTCGATTATTCCGTCTCATTGTTTGTTTATAACGACCGAATTAACGATGATGGTGATTACGATTTTTAAGGAATGTTATTTACTCTTTAGAATTATGTTATTTATAGAGAACTTTTTGTATCTAGTGCATAATCATTTCTGTCAGTGCCTTAGGGTAAGATTGGTAAAGCAGCTGACTGTTTAATTTCTAGTAATAATGAAATCAAATGCTTGTTTAATGGTAAGCTTTATTATCTGAACATTACTTTCAAATTATTTTTTTATTGGTTCAGTTTTAGTGCGGACGAGTAATAATAATAATAATATATTTTATTGTTTTGGTATTGTTAGATAATCATTACTGTGTCAAAATGTCCTGAAAATTTAAATAGCAGTAGTAATTAAATATATAACTGTGAATTATATAAGCCACTTGTATGATAATTAATATATTAGATAAAGACATTATCAAATAAAATATTTCTTATGTATAATATTTTTGTTATCATTTATCTAGGACATTTATTTTCCTGTTAAAAATTATAATCCTGCATAATATTAGTTATAAATAATGTACGAATATGTGACAGTTTACATGAGTTTATCGGAATAACGTTTGGTACTCGACTTTATATAGATAACCGCCTCCGTGGCTCAATCTAAACAGCATTGGGTTTACGAATCGGAGGTCGCGGGTTCGATCCCTAGCGGGGTACATGTTTAAGTACTCTGTTTGGTTGGTGGTAGGGCATTTTAAATGTCCGCCTGGCTAGCTACCACCATCAATGGAGAAGGCGATTTTGATGAAAACTAAAAATGTATCATTGGATTTTTGAAAAATCAATATTCCTAGCCACGAATCGAAACCGTCGATTTTGGAAAAAAATTATTAATACATTCGATTTAGGGAACAAATTCTGGGAAGTACTGAATGATACACCGCAAACTTCAAAGTCTTCCGTAAAGCATTTTGCCACTTTCTGGCCCGTATTAATAAACCATTCTCAATATTGAGAACAGTTTTGTGATCGGTCTCAAGTAAACGTGTTGATTAATAAACCTAACTTGAGACCTGAAAAGTACGTGTATACTCAAGCAGTACTCGCTTGAGAGGTGCGCCGAGTTTCACGTATTAATAAACGAAACTCAAGAGTACCATTCATTCGCCACGGAGGCGAATACTTGAGAAGTGTTTTCAGCTGAGTAGACCTCAAGATTGATTTATAAATTAGCACGGAGCTTGAGACAGCGTCAACTGCTGACGCATCCCGGTTGATACAACCTTCAGATTTGTATTGAGGTTAGTTTAAATACAGGCCTAGGACGACTAAATGACTTGAGACTGACATGACTAAACTGAAGAAATAAGGTAAAAGTGTTCCCACGATTGAGTAACCAGGTTGATGCTTGAGAAGCTGTTGCATAGTAAAACAGTATTAAAAAAATAGTGTTGAGACTGAGACGCGATCTCAATATCAAGACCGACCCTAGTGGAATAACGCATGCTGTATGAGCTTAGCACCCTTTGCCTTCTCCAAGAAGAGTGTGTGCAAATGTCTTTAGGCCGTATGGTCTCTGATCTTTGCTTGTCATCAATTGGTGAATTTTACAACAACAACTTAGCAAATGTCAGATTGTCGCTAAGGATGATTGTTGTTGCAAAAAAAATAACTACAGGCAATAAAATAAAGTTTGTTTGTTGTCAAGAACTAAATAAAGAGGCTAAAGGATATCTTCTACGTTTTAGAAATAACATTTTCTGCCCTTAAGTTAAAATGGCTGAAGTAGCAGTGAAGAATGTGGATAACGCTTGCGAAACAGCCGAAGAATTCACCCGTGTGTTCTACAAGCAAGTTGACAATAGCAGGCATCTGACTTCAAAACTGTACCTTGACACAGGACTCCTAGTATGGAATGGAAATGGAATCAATGGTAGTGATAAAATTCAAAAATTTCTAATGGACTTGCCTGCAAGTAACCACGTGCTCAAGACTTTGGACGCCCAGCCAATATCAGACAGTGTGGTGGCCAATAGGTTGACATACCTTATCCAGGCGTGTGGAGATGTCACATACCAGACAGACGATACTAAAAAACCGTTCCAGCAAACATTTGTCATTGTGGCTGTAGATGGAAAGTGGAAAATTGCATCAGATTGCTTCAGATTACAAGTTCCGTATAATAATTAAGTTTAACCATATCTAGGCTATAAATGTGACTGACTCGTGTAAATGATTTTGTGAATAAATCTGAAGTGATGTAAAATAGTACCTATCTCAAACATTATTTACTTTTTGGTTCTTATGGACACACAATAAGATGGAACAATGCAGAAACATTTTATTTTGTAGTTTCTTCATATAGAAATATGTATGTTTATACTCTGTTATAAATGTCAAAATTACAAAGTGAATTGTTTGTACTTGCCTTTAAGTTCAAATGTTTGTATTGATCTACAAATAATAATCTTTTATTTTTATAATAATAATATTTTTTATAACTACAACATCACTATTTAGATGTAAATAAATAATACCAAATGCACTGTTTGGGAGACAAAAAATAAAATTCTCAAAAGAGTTATCTATCCTATCACACTTCTAACATTAATCTATCCTGTCACACTTCTAACATTAATTTTAAAAACCAGATAGTAATTTTTTATTTTTTTATATTGTTACTGAATATCCTAGTATTCAATTCCTAATTATGAAATATCAATTTCCTAAAAACTTTTAGGAATGAGATCCGAAAACATAAAAATTAAACCTAAATTGTATTAAAAAAAATGTGCACTTTGCTGGTCATTCAATAAGGTATGACAGTCAAGAGATGTTTAGAAATCTCAATATTATTTACAAAACAATGAGATCAGGTAAACTCCGGGAATGAAATTTCCTGAAAAGAAATAAATAATGATGTTTTCAATATTTTATATTGATTTACAATTTGTGCTCAAAATGTCCGTGCCTATTTCTTTACAGACATGCATTCATTTTCTTTAATCACTTTTAACAATACACTTGTCTATGTCGTTTTAACTTGTTTAGTTGCATGCATTAATTATGTGCTGTCTTAGTTCTGCGACATTTGGATGTGGTTTTAATGATGGTGGTTACGTTGAAGGACGGAGGGTTCCGTAAATAAGACTCGTTGTCTGTTGTGATGTTGCATGAACAAGGCCCTTTAATTGTTAACAAGCGTATATATAATATTGCGATAGGCGTGTAACCATTACGCTACGGTTAAACACCGAAATAAGGTAAGGTTATCAATACACTACATGGAACTGGGACGACGTACCTCCTTCCTCGGCCAATCCAACAACGATTTAGGAAATTATTGTCTATCCACTCCCGTACGGTATAGGTAATTCGAAAGTGCGCGGGATAGATATCTAGCCATCATGTTAAAATATCATATTGCGCCTCATCTCCCTTTCGGCATCTTCTTGTTTAGATTTCCGTTTTTTTTTTTGGAGCCCAAAAATAACATTGCTGTAGTTTGTGATGCCATATTTATCAGATTCATCTGTCCACAAGATTCTATGTAAAAAGGTAAGGTCGTCGTCTACTCCACATTGTAGTCTTTGGTCTACTCCATATCGGCATTCAGTAAAAATCTACAGAAATCCATTTCCATTAAATAATGAAGGTAGGTAATACGGTTCGGTTAGGAATCGCAGTCGAGAATCACTGAGTGAGAGAGTGGCGTAGACATGCGCAGGAATCGGGTCTTAATCTCCACATTATAGGTACAAGAGATTGCGACGAGATTGAAATTAATTAATTAATATTTCCATAAAAAAAAAACAAATAGATATTAATTAAAATTGAGTAGGTACTTAGTCGTTTTGTTTAGAAAATAACTTCTTAGAACGTAGAGTAGAGCGCAAACACAGTATAAGCATATTTTATGGAAAAATGGTTATACTGTGGCGAAAAGTGTTTCGATAAACAGTCGCCGCGTAATGTATTAGTGCTCCTTGGTAACTGGGTATGTTCGTTTCATTCAAACTTCTTATTATTACACCTCAGCTAAAATAGTATGTGTCGTTGTAAGTAGGTACCTAAAGTTACCTAAACCTATTCAATAAAACGATGTTCTGTTTATTATCAAATCAATCTCTTTAATGATTAAGTAAGTATAAAAATCATATTACGTCCAGCAGTGGACTTGTATAGGTTGTTGACGAACCACGCTTTATAATATGTACCTAAACCGGATGAGCTTTTTTACCCTAAGGAAAAAACAGTGGTTTCTGTTACGACACAAAACCTAAAAATATCTGTTTTATTTTCTACAAAACATGAGGTCGTAAACGCCATTTTTTAGCAAATTGGAAGACTTTAAATACACAGATCGATAGAGAAGAAAAAAATGAGTAGGACTGCATTAAAAAGACAATTTGGTTATTCTGTGGTATGGGGTTGCAGGGGAGCGCGCCGCGCCGCCCGCCCCGCGATCCCTCAGCCAGGGCGGAAGCGAAGCGCTCCATAGTAATATTTAGACCGTCTCGTCTTTGTATGCTCTTGGTCTATTGTATAACCATAATTATTTAGGTAGACATAAGTAAAACAGATATTTTACAACAGTCTTCAATTTATAAGTAGGTAATGTAAGTTCTTGGCTGTAAACTATTAAATATTAAATTAATTTATGGATGTGTTACATTTATAGTATCAGAAACACGTGCGAGTCAAAAGGATGAAGAGCTTCTCTATCCTTTTTACTCGTATGTGCGCGGACAGATGCGGGTAAACAGTGCCGTATGCGCAGTTTAATCTACTCAGTGGTTTATTACAGAAACATGCTCAAATCATGATCTCTACATAAAACTAGCTGAAAAGGCATAGATAAATTCATATTTTTGTGTTGGGACTTGAGCGTGTCGGTTCTGTAATTACGGACCTAAAACATAATCTGTGCGATTTCATATTGCTTCCTGATATATTGTGATTCAGATCTTCGAGTAATGCCCAAGAAGTGACGTGCACCTTGGACAGAAATGTTCGGTTCTTTTACAAGTCGTTATCAGATAGGGTATCGCAGCCAGGCAACAAAGACAACACCAACTGAAATTAATAAAATTACGCATGGTTAATCGACGATATATGACTACTAAAGTTCATTAAAAGGGGTGATGCCCTGGATTAGACAAAACAAAGAAACAAAAATAGTAATTAGACTGAATATCGCGGAGCGGTTCATGTCGATGCTTGCTTATCATAAAATAATTGGTCTGTGAAATAGTCACTATGCTAGCATATAGGTATATATTTTGTTCCGTTATAAGGTTTTTGAATTAATTTAAGGGCAAATTTTGAAATGTCTCCTGGAAACTTAGTTATTACAAAAGCCGAAGGATCTATGAGTACCATTACCTAGGTACCTTACAGTCGACAGCGGCACGACAACTGTAGCACTACCAGGGTAAGCATCCATCATCATTAGTTTGGTGAAGCTCCTCGGGGAGTGTGTGGGGAGGCTTGTCGACTTTGTGGACCCTTATGTCGCTGTCGCTGGCTACAACTTGCGGGCAAGGTGTTTAGGCTTCCATCGTGGCGTGGTTAAATCTTTGAGCTTTGTGATAGTGATAGAGAACGTGACGTTAAAGAGATTTCATAATTGAGAATAATGGTGACGAAATACTTGATTTAAGGGATAATCCACCGCCTCCGTGGCTCAATGTAAATAATAAATAAATATTTCGGACACTTACACCAATCATCTAGTCCCAAACTAAGCAAAGCTTGTGCTATGGATACTAGATAACGGATAAACATACATAAATATTTATATAAACATCCATGACTCGGGAATAAATGTTCGTATTCATCACACAAACATTTACCCCTCGAGGGATTCGAACCCGCAACCGTTGGTTTCGCTGACAGGGTCACTATCCACTACACCAACCGGTCGTCGGTTTAACAACATTGGGTTTACGATTCGGAGGTCGCGGGTTCGATCCCCAGCGGGGTACATGTTAGTACTCGGTTTGGTTGGTGGTAGGGCATTTTAAATGTCCGCCTGGCTAGCTAACACCATCTTATCTAAATCTGCCGCCAAGCAGCAATGTTAATAGCATTGTTGTGTTCCGGTTGTCAGAGATAAGATAGCCAGTCCCCCAATTGTGTTGGGGTTTCCGGGTCAGTACGCTTCCACCTTCGACCTCATCTTCACTTAACATCAGGTGTGATTGAGGTCAAGTACTTACCAAACCGTTGTGCATTAAAAAAAAAAATATGGCAGCAGCGGACTTGTTATAATGTGACGTAGATACTTACAACGTAAGTCCGCAAACGAAGCCTGCAACCAAATGAGTCTTTTGTGTATTCACATAGTTAACCCTGGTGAGAACTCGGTCGTTACAGTTCGGGCAGTTATAAAACACTGGCTCTTCCTTGAGCTTTGGATGTACAATAGTCTGATGAATGGTAGGCTGGTTGGTTATCACAGCATCTGAACTATAAGCTGTATAGGGCGGCGGCGGCTGACGGTTGATGTTACCATTCTCCACATCTGCAGCTAACTGTGCACTCACTATATCACTACTGGCCGGATTTATTCCACCATGCATTTTGCAACTATTGTGTGCTATAATTCACATCCATGCCTCAAATGTTTTATTTAAATATACACATTAGTATCGCTTCAGGTGTTGATATAAATTCATACATGTATCTACAAATACTGATAATTTTACAATCTTATCAGGCGCGATAGATAAATAATCGATAATGGCAGCCTTTCAATGATATGGTCTGAAAATTTGATGAAATATGAAAAAAATAGTCGTATATAAAAAATAGTTTATTTATAATACACATTACTATACAGAAATATCAAACATGTAAACAAAATATAATAAAAATTGAAGCTAAAGAATAATAATTTACATATAATTGGCAAGTCTATCTAATTGGTAGGAAAAGTTACACAAACAATTTGCAGTTGCAAATCTAAATAATAGGAATCGAAATTAATAAAGAGCAAGAAGATTTTATCCACTTTTGCCTTGCTACTGGATACAGTCATGTTACGTATAATAACCTAAACATAATAGGCATCCACGAATAATCCAAATTCTTTCCTCGTTACCTTTGTAATCTTATAGTATTTTCATACATTACATAATAGTGTTAGGTATTTATTTGCTGTATTTTCACATTATAGTGAACCGGTATAGTGCCATAAGTTAATAAAATAGGGTAGATGTGATGGAATGTTCTTATGTTTGGTGACATTAACCGAAGTTATTATTTTTAGTATAGCATAATTCTAAAAAAACAATAAAGCAGTACATATTATAAAGATTTCTTAACGTTTTTACGATTATTTAACTACCATTCCATTTCCAGTTTTCCAAACACAATTGGAAATTCAAATGAAGGTGGTTTGAAAGATTTACAATACAAAGAATTATATACAGTTTATAGATCAACATTATTGCACAATTTTAGTTGAATGTTTTATTCAAAGATTTGCAAGTAGTTCAAATCATTTGTGAAATACATTTTATCGTACATAATAGAGAATTCTAAATATTGTGCTTGTTCACTAAGGGTAATATTAAATAAACTTATCTAGGCCTTTATCACAATACAGTCAGTAGTTGGTGACATTTATTCATTGGGTTTAATAATTTAATACATAAACCATTAACAGTGTTGAAGTGACATTATTAGTGCTCTAGATATCTCCCCAAAATTAGACGCCCCGGAATCGTCCAGCTCATACATTACAATTACACTTGTGAAAAGTTTAGATAAGATAGAATTTATGGTTTATACATTATCAAATATACACAATACAATTGAGAAAATAATATATAAAACCATACTTTCATTATTATAGATATCTAATTGTATTACAGACTA
This sequence comes from Oegoconia quadripuncta, assembly GCA_949316235.1. Taxonomy (NCBI): domain Eukaryota; kingdom Metazoa; phylum Arthropoda; class Insecta; order Lepidoptera; family Autostichidae; genus Oegoconia; species Oegoconia quadripuncta. Next base: position 7,979,481 of record OX438759.1, read on the forward strand.
CTGAAGTAAAACTATGAGTCTCAGAAATTCATAAAACATCATAGTGTCAACCAACAACACAATATTGGAACACACACACTGGTAACAGGCTTACTCAACAAATCATCATATATTTGACCTTGAAAAATGTCACATATTGATGATTCATACTCACACTTACTGATACTCAGAAAAACATCTAAGAGAAAAATTGTGATAAATACATTTTATCATTGTGTGATTGATGTGTATGATGCAGCAATACCATATTGGTTTTATTTTAACAGAACTCAATTTAATACTTGCTTTTGTAATTTGAACATACATAACAATAGGCATCATATTGTCTTCTATACAGGATTTAGCTTGGTTCAATTTATGGACGTTTTTAACATTTGTTACTTTTACCTATAAAACTGTTGCAGTTAGGGCAGTAATGTTCAGCATCCTTGAATGTGTCGAAGCAGTATGGCACCAGGCCGAGGCAGCACAGTGAACAAACCCTGAAGAGGAGGACAACCAATTATTAATTGGGAAAAAACCTTCAGCAAAATAGTACCTATAATGTATTCACATTATTTAGAGAAACAGTAAATTGTGGCCAAAAACATAGAAAAACAAATTCATTCAGAGAAAAAATAGATTTGACTAGTCTCTAACACAAAAAACATTGTATTATTTTGGATGAGCAGATGGGGCTGCTTGAAACACAAAAGGTGGCAGATTTGTATCCTCCCATATTCACACCCAAGTGCCAAGTGATGTAGATACAATTCTCGGGGCCTCCTTCTTTAGTTTTTTTTCTCACCACAGTTCGTTTGATAACAATATTAGCTTAAATATCCAAAAAAGCAGACAGTATATTTTGTATATCGCTGGTGCCTTGTTTGATTTTTTACCATAAAATGTATCCTATGACACTCCAGGGATCAAGGCGAATATAACTACACCATGCCCTTCGAAATCGATCAAGCTGTTTAGGCTACAGGAGGTAACATAGAAATCTGCATACATACATTCGAAAAACATTATCCAGTGTACCCTTCGGGGCGGATTCCTTAGATAGTTGAGTAAAAAGCAATACATTTTGAACGCAATACTCACATAGTAATAACGCAGATAGATCCAGCAACTAGATGTGTGTGCCAAGCAGTTGTGTAGGTAACTCTTGTTGTAACAACTTTCCCACAGTTGTAGCAGGTGATTGTAGTAGGCTCGCTGCCTACGGCTTGCGGCAGGACGATCCCGACGGGAACGGACATGCCCGGTGGCGGCGGATTGTCTCCGGATTGAAGCTGTGCGTTCGCCGCCATCTGAGGGTGCGGGTACACACCGGTCGGCGTGAATTGCTTCGGCTGGTATCCCCCAGGGTAAGCCTCGTTAGTAGGCGCCACGAATCCATACTGCGGATTGCCGACGACGGCTGAGTAGGGCGGAGGAAGATCGCTCGGTGCTGATGGCGCAGTGCTTGGACCTTGATCACTAGCCATACTGCTGTTACAGGAACGCAAAGTGTATCACGGTTGTATACCTCTTTTCTCCCTTTATCTAGTATATTATAGTTTATAAACTATAAATTTTACAACGCAATCTGTATAAACAAAGAAAACTGGAAAAATTGACACTGAATGATGAAAATCTCGAACGAAAATATCGCAAATGTGACGTCACTTGTCAACAGTGTGACCATCTTCAAATTACGAATCCTGCCATCTATGTATTGAACCCTCAGACCAAGGAAACATATTTATTCTAAAAATACTATATTCCGAGTTAGGTACATTGAATCTTTTCCTAACTCTCATGAAACTGTAATTCCTTTATGATGTCGTCAAAATATATAATATTAAAAGAATAAAGATAACTGAAAGGAGATTTCCTATAACGTCTGGTTTCGTATCATTGTCGCGAGCGTTTCCATATGGTCCTAAGGGCCTGTCGTATGACGTGGTTTAGGTTTGAATGACGAGAAAGACGACCGGTGCGCACTGCGTTAACACGAGAGCTCATGGTGATCGAGGTGGTAGTTACACGGCGGCTCCACATTTAAAAAAGTCATTCGTCCTTAAGTTCAATCTCAAACCGTCAGACCGAGATAAAAGTGGTTCGCTCCTGGTGGAGTTCCAATATTAAACAGAGACACTCAATATCCAGATACAGGGAAAGAAGTTCGCTCGAACAGATGACCATGCATTAAGATAACCTGGACAGGGCCTGGATCCATCTACATTAATCAAATGGACAATTGAGTATTTCGGATAATGTTTGCTGAATTGAATCATCTAAAGATTATAAAAAAAAGTGGTCGCCGGAATGGAGACGTAAGTTTTGGAACGAAGAGACAGTAGCGAATGATAGTTGGATGATTTCTAAATCTCATCAACCATAAATTTGGGAATCCTGTTCAAGGATGGGACTGCCTAAGAGACGGACGATTTTGAGTATATTATGTTTAGAACTAAAGCGTTTAATTTCTACTTGTATTATGACACTCTTCGCGTCAATAGTTCGCATTTGGAAAAGTTGAACTCCAGCACAATTTTTGGGAAATTAAGCACTGAGTGGCGTAATGAAGAAGAGGCCTATGCCCAGAAATGGGTGGATGTGGGTTGAGATTGATTGATTGTATGAAGCACTAAGGACTCTAAATCTCTTAACCCCGATGAAACTTCGTCTTCTAGGGCTCTAGCGTCAATATACTAAACGTTAAAACGTTAAATTTAGACTTAATTTAAAAATGATAGGGTAAATAATCATTGGCCGGACCGAGCGGGTCGCCCTGCTGACAGCTTAGCAGATTTTAGTAGGTGATTATGGTAGATTAGTTGTACCGCAGAAGATAGCCGGTAGATGTTGTTTAACCTGTGTCATCAATCATAGGGCACCTCTATTTATTGAGATAGAGGCGTGCTATTGGCCTGTTCAATTGAACGCATTTTTTACGTCTAATTTCGTCTCTAAAAAGATACGGGTTGCATGCACTGCCGCATCGCGGCCCTTTTTGCTCCAAATCCTGACTAAATCAAGTACAAAATTATACATAATTTTTGTTATAAATTGTTTTGGCCAATATTTACTCAATACATAATATAACCTCCATATTCAGACAACCAAAAATATTCCTTTCCATAACACACACTGGAAATTTCGGTTTATTTTTAGTGCAATGTTATCAAATCCAGTAATACCAGTTCTCACCTTAATTGATACTCTGGTGGTACTCTGCACGGAGCTTACCCTACGTGCCCTACGTGACTCTATTCCTATCTTGGACCCTAGAATAATCAAAGAAAGAATTTAAGGGTTAAAAAGTAGGAAATAAAGAAAGTCCCACTTATCCCCCAGCAAATGGGAGTGTGGATAATGAGACGCAAAAAGCCAAAAAGGCTAACCCTATGGGGAAGAGAGACAAGTGAAACTCCGGCTTCGTAAACCTAATTCACCTGACACACTCCCTCCAGTGATCAATCGCACTTCATAAAACCTCAACCAAATCTGCTAGAGGAAAAAAAAGACTCAAATCCTGCCAAAAAGGAGTAAACTGCGACATATCGCCACACTGCTTGTCAAATCAATCATCACCAAATAATTATGCGTCGAAAGACGTCCACTGCTGCACAAAAACCTCCCCCAAAGCATAAGAATAGTAAATAAGAATTATTTATTATTCGGGTCACATTAGTCTTTGAGTACCTATTCCTTCTAATATTTTTTCTTACTTCTTTCTTTCTAATAGTTAAACGTCAAATCACAAATACATATTTTTTGTTGTTGTCTAGGCATATAAGATGATTTGTGAGGCAGACCCATGGACTTATTATTTAAACAGGACTGATAACTATCAAAAGAATCATTTAGGAAAATGATCACTATGTCAACGCAATAAGGTATTAAATTGGATGCACCATACACAAAGGCAAATCCGAGCCGAGAGAGATAATAATAACGGAGGCCGTGTGTCTCGTTCTTACATCTTGCCAGCAAAAAAAATGATTATGATCAACAGTTTTGGCTACTCAAAAATTCCATTGAAACACTTATATTTTTATGTTATTTTAACAATTATAAATAAACAAATAACATTCGCATTAATTTCTTTTCATATATTCTTAAATCAAACAGAAAACATAAATTTTTATTTCGATTTTGTTATTTTTATGGTAACCCTGAAAAGCATGTCATGTCATGGCGGCTCGGTGTGATTTTGAATTTTCTTTGCATTAAAAGTTTTTTAAAGTATTTGTTATATTATAACAAGTAAAAGGAGTAAAATGGTGAAAAAGTGTTGCGTTTATACTTGCCCAAGTGAATCCTATGGTGGTTGCAACATATCTTTCCACAGGTAAGCTAAAAATAATATTTTTGTAAATCAAAGAAGTAGGATGCCCATGAATTCTTGAAATGAGTCGAAATATGTGAAATATGTGTGATTGATTAGGGTCCTGACTGTTGTACTATTATTGCAGTTTCCCAAAAAATGAAGAAATGCGAAATAAATGGCTCACGCCGGCTAATGTCAAAACGCCAAAGTTTTTTGACAAATATTTTATTACAACATTTGTCCCAAGTAACAAATATATTGTGGTCACCCTGTTAGACAGAGACAAACGGCCTCTACGTTACACATCCTGCTCGGCTCGTTTTTCAGCGGCGAGTACTCAGTCCTGTTTAATTAATAAGTCCATGGGCAGACCATGCTGCCCGTCTCTATTTTTTTTTTTAATTCGGAGGCAGTCGACCTTGAGTTATAGACCTTTGTTTTATATTCGCCTTCTCCTATAGTGTTTCAACCGCCTCCGTGGCTCAATATGAAAAACATGGGGTTTACAAATCGGAGGTCGCGGGTTTGATTCTCGGCGGGGTATATGTTTAGTACTCGGTTTGGTTGGTAGTAGGGTTATTTAAATGTCCGATCTAAGTCTGACGCTAAACAGCAATGTTAATTACGTTGTTGTGTTCCTGTTGTCAGAGATAAGATAGCCAGCCCCCAAATAATATGAGGTGAGCGGATCAGTACGCTTCGCACCTTCGGCCTCATATTCACTTAAGAGCAGGTGTGATTGAGGTATAAAGTGCTAAAACTCGTTGTGAATAAAAAAAATGCCCAACGGGTTAGCGTTTGACCTCAATTACCTCTGATATTACTTTAAGATGAAGCTGAAGGGGGAAGCACGCTTACCTACCCGGAATTCGCAACTTATTTGGGCGACTGATCTTAACACAAAAATCTGGAACACTGTTGGTGGCAGACTTAGACAAGACGGTGGTAGTTGGAACATTTAAAAATGGCCGACTGCCAACCAAACCAAGTATTTACTGAACATGTACCCCGCTGGGAATCGACCCAGCAACCTCCGTTTTGTAAATTGTATATCGCTTACATTGAGCCAATGAGGCATTTAATTTTTTTTTTTATATGAGAGGGCGGCAAACAAGCATGCGGGTCACCTGATGGAAAGCAATCACCGCCGCCCATGGACACCTGCAACACCAAAAGGGTCACAGATGCGTTGCCGGCCGTAAATGTCTCAGTTTAGAGTATGTGGATAGAAGGTCATTCAAATGACCTTTATTTATACAGAGTGAATTTGAATTCGTGTAATACCCATTAACTGGTGACGTCGCTCTTGATTATGACCAACTTTCCCCAGATAACCATAGTCGGAATCGATTAAAAAAAATTTCGAAAGTAAACCATTCTGAAACCACCTTTGGTTTGGAACTCCAAGATTTTTCGGCTGAATTCGGCTTGGTTCCTAGTGGAAAGTTGTTCGTAATCACGAGTGGAGTCAGCAGCCGAAAATTGTAAGACTGTCATACTAAAGGTTGTTTCAGAATGGTTTATGTTATATGGGTAATCGTTTTTTTTTTATCGAATTCGACGATGATTCCTTGGGCTTTCCCCAAGGAATGATCGTCGTGGTGATGGACATGGCCGTAATCAAGAGTAGCGTCACCAGTTAATGGGAATTACACTAATTCAAATTCACCCTGTAGTGGTCGAGAGATGATAATAATATTACAGAAAAATCTATGCATTTAAATGGTTTTTTGTTAAAAACGCATATCGAACCCGGAACCATTCACCTCACAGGCGCTTACCGACTGTACCGGAGACGGCAGTGTTCTTAGTACAATATTGGATAATATTTGTGTTCGTGGTATGGTGGGTGGTATTGAGTAATAGCGGTCGAACGACGACGCGACGACGTTGCGATGAACCGCGCGCCGATAGTGAAGTGTACGACCTGCGCACGCGCGCGCGCACACCATACCACGCGATCAAACCTCTGTACCCTCGATTACGAACAGTTTTTGCAGAATAATTACTAGTCAATAGGTAAATTAATGTGCTACTTAACTTACTAACGTTACCATTTTGGTTTTGTGAATGTGATAATTAAAAATAAAATTAACGTGGTAGATATACTTAGTAATGTTTACTAACAAAATTATGTAACTAATTCAAAGATTTGTAAGTTATCCATTTGGGTTCATTGGTCGTGTTACAGACGATTAGCTTACGTAACTAATAGTTTAGTTACACTAGTTATAATACTAAATACAGAGAAAATAATAAAAAAATACAGGTATTAAATAGTAAGAAATAATGTACCTACAAACCTGAGTTATTTCTAAATGAGATGTCTTTCATCCAACCTCAGTGGTGGTTGGAAAGTTAAACGGAACAATTAGTATAAAGTATATTAATAAAATGAAAAATAACTAATATTCTAGAGTTAGGTAAATCATACTACAAATCTAAGTACGATTACCTACAGACTATAAAATATAAACTTACTTAAATATACAAAACAAATTACGGTGAACTACATAATATATAGATTACATACGTACATTACATACTATAATAATTATTCATGTCATATGGGTAAGGTAATGCTCTTTTGAACTTCTTTTTGAAAACAGGGGGTCTACTCTCTAACGAAAACAACTTCGGAAGGCTCTAACTTCGGGCTTTTTCTTCTGCTAAGAATCCTTTATTTGCATAACTTTTAATGTTCCTTGCGTCCCGTACTAACTAGTGATGTCCAACTACAAATGTTTAATTTTTAGCAATTGATTACATTTCATATTTACAACACTTTATTAAATGTTTCAAGAAAATCGCGGTTATTCGTTTTTCCGAGGTCAAACCGTTTTTTCCATGGTCTATAACGAGTAGACCCCTGAGACGGAAGGACTCTCACGGCGGACAGTTTGTTCCACAACTGCGCTGCTCGTTGTCAAACATATGTTTTATTTTTAAATTTTAATATTGACATGTTAAAATTAAATCACGTGTACTGAATTGTCATTTTAAAGTACAAATGTTACGTTTAGATCAATAATTGTATTTATTTTTCGATTAATTTGGTTAATATTGATCTTATTGTCAGTTGCTTAATCTATCTACATAGGTATAGATGATTCTGATCAGCTGATCATTCTATTTAGGTAGTTATATCATTAATCTAACTAATATTATAAATGCGAAAGTTTGAATGTTTGTTTATTTGTTTGTTTCTTGTATCAATCACGGCGAAACGGATGAACGGATTTGGATGAAATTTAGTATATAGGTAAAATATACCCTGGATTAAAACATAGCGAGTAGTTCCCGCAGGATAAACAAATTTCTCAATAAAGTTATTCCTACTCAGGCGAAGCCGCGGGCGGAAAGCTAGTGAACTATAAATTGCTAACTTAGAAACCCCCCGAGAAAAGAAATGGTTATGTCATCCAGATATAAACCAACTGTGTTAAAAGCCAAATGTCTGGGAAACCGCTTAACCGATTTCCATCAAACATGACTAAAAACCTATTCCTGAGTTTAGCTCTCAATATAAAAAAAACCCACACTAAGTTGAACCACGCATTACTGAGATACGTCCAAACAAAGACTGGATACACACCACGCCGTCATAACACCCCTTGTTTTTCTTCGGGGCTTAAATATACGACAGAATATTATTAAGTACTTCCAATTTATTTAGCAATACCGAACTACAAATGTCTGTAATATATAAAATTCCTGCCTACCTATCTCTACCACTCCATCGGGACGCGCGGTCCATTTGAAAGTCGTTCTTGTAGCCTATGTTCAGCAGCGGTCATCCTGTAGTGCAGCTGATATGACTGATGATGATGATTCATTTGTAACTATTAATATTATAATAAATTGAAAATTTAAAAACCTCTGAGAAAACAAATGATTCACCTAGGATATCTAACAAACGGCCGAACTACGCCTAGAAAACCTGCTGTCAAATAAAAAATATTGCATCTAAATCGGTTTACCCGTTTAAGAGTTACGGTGCTACAGATACACAGACACACACATACACATAGCGGCCAAACTTATAAAACATTTGTTCCTTTCACGTCGAAACAGAGCATTCATCATCGGCCAGTAAACATCCCACTGCAGGTATATAGGCCTTCCCTCGTATAATGGGGAGTATGGGGTCATAGTCCACAGGACTTCACATGCCTTTGAATTTTTGTTTCTCAGGCATGCAGGTTTCCTCGCGATGTTTTCCTTCACAGTTTTAAGAGCAGTCGGATAAATACACCTAAATAAAGAAATTAAATTTAAAAACTTATTGGTACAAGGTTGCCTGGGAATCGAACCTGGATCTCCCAAATTGGGAGCCAACGACGCTCTCATTACAGAGCATTAGAGTGGCTTAATTTTTTGCACAAGCTAGGATAAAGTTGGAGAAGGATAGTTACTTTTTCTTATAAGTCAGCTAACGTAGAGTCTTGTTACGGTTAACTGTTACTGTTACTGAAGAAAATTTGCATATTTTGTTTTGTTTATGATTACATAAACATTGATTAGATTACAAATAGAAATAGTTTTGAACATCCCTTATCAATCTTTGCAGGCAGAACGATATTTATAATGGATAGAAATTATAAATTGGAGATACAAAAATTGTCAAGAAATAAAATTTATATTTTTTTTTATATCCTGCAAAATAGTGTAATTTAAAAAAATATTATAGAATATTTTTAATTCAGTTCTAATATAGAGTAACTTTATTAAAAACTAGTTTGAAAATAAAAAAGGTTAAAATAAAAAGGAACACGGAAAGAAGTCTGAACACGCCCTCTAATCTTCATACCTATAAATGGTAGAGAACGAATAATTAACTTATAGTATATTACGATATAAGTGCATTACGGTGGTGCATAACCAATGTAAGCACGTATATCGTACAATGTTTTTCAACATACTTGCCAGGAAACAGACAAAACTTCTCGTGTCTAGCTTTTTATGGTTTATCACTTGCAGTAGTTTTTGAGTTGATTTTAGATATAAATTTTTGTTTTTGTTTACTTTTAGTTAATGTTTAAAATTCATAGAGTAATAGTAATTAATTCCTTGGTGATAGCAACTACTCTACTTGGGGGGGACTGAAAATCAGCAAATCTGCTGAGTCCCTACCTTTTCATCACAGTTTGACCTAATTTATTATCAATTAATTACTTGTTAAATTAACTTTGAGGTGAATACCTTCTACTTATTTATTATTTATTTATAAAAAATCTGGCCTAAAACAGAAATTATTTACAAAAAGCTATTTAAAATATTTATTTATTCAAATAGGAATAATAAAGATGGTTTTTATGGAGGTTTTGAATTATTCTATTATAATTAAGCATGACGTTTCGTTCGTGTCTTTCTAAAAATGCACTAAGCGACCGGTCGGACTAGCACACCTGCCGCAACGCGAATTTCATTACTTACATCGTCACAGCACACCAGTCACCTACTAACACTTTTTTATAATCCACACAAAATTATACCACTTCAGTATATTAGTATATCGCTGACTGAAAGCAACAGGTATGTCGATAAGATTTTTCAGGGATAATTATGTAATAAATGTTAATAGTTACAGGCACTTACCAACACCAATTATCTAGTCCCAAAATAGTCATTTTATGTTTAAAAAAATAAAGTCCTAAATTGAGCTACCATTTACCTTCTGGCGGGTTCCGAACCCGTAATCGTTGGTTTCGAAAGCAGGACCACTACGCACTACTCAGAACATCGGAAATATTTCACTGTTGTACTCTGATACACGCATAACTAGAAATATTGACTACGGAACTCTAAAAATTGTGAAGTGCGAGTCGTGCGCCGAGGATTCCGTTGATTATCCACCAAACATATACCTATAGTTAACATTATATTGAGGGACTGATGCGAGATAATGTGTGTTCCTGGAGGACCAGTACAAACTGTTGTCCATATTTTATTTTACCACTTTGTCGGTTCGATTAATAGAGAAGTTTTGAATAAAAAAAAAACAACCTATGCAAATAAGTTCTATTTCACTTACCTAATATGCCCTATTTTTTTCCTTACGGCAAAAAAACTCATCCGGTAGGTATAGTTTATCAGTTAGCACCTTTAATACAAAATGTCTTTATTCCTAGTCACACGAGTATATAATACTCCTTTTTATTCTCGTGTGAAATAAACTTAAAATTATAATAATTAACGTTACGTGACAAATTTAAATAAACCTCTATAGACGATTTAAATAAATCTACTTGTGAACTAAATTACACCCGGGAAGCCAAATAGCGCCAGTTTACGGAAGTGCATAGCGGCTCGTAGTTAGGATTATTAACGTTATAACACTATTATTAGATATGTACAGCTAGCAATAGAAAATTATGATATTACACACAGGGTTGTTTGAGACTATCCAACGTCCAAGTACTGCAATCGTGATTTTTTATGACTGAGAACTTATATTACATGTAATTTTTATAATTTTCGTATTTTTTTTAAAGTAAAGCATACCACCGGAAATAACGAACGAATACATAAACTGATGACGTTTCTGTAATATGGAAATGTTAAGAGATTTGTCATTTTGTTATATCGGGATCAATAAATTAAATAAAAGCTATTGAACTTGCTTATTTAGTAAATTTTTGGCGGTTTAACTATTCACTGTTTACACAGAAATGTACAATCAGGCGGTCTTATTGCTAACAAACGATTTCTACTAGACAACCGTTTGCCACCAATCAACCAATTTATTAATATTGAAGTCTCGGGGGTGACCGTACTACGCCGCACCTACGCTGCGTTAGCGATCCTATCTCTACAGGGATGTATTTCACCCTGACGTAACACCGCATTCACTACCTCTACATTGTGTAACGTCTATGGAGCTTAATTCGTTTATGGCAGATAGATACATTATCGACTGAACCATCGTCATTATCTACACGATTTGTTACATGGAGGTGAACCTTCTATCGTATAGTTACTATATGGTCGTTTGTTTCGTTACATAATATCCGCCTCCTTGACTCAAAGTTACATACATAATCGAATTACAGGTACAGAGGGATTGGGTTCAAATCATAGCCGTAACAGTCAGCTTCAAAATTACGTTAGCGGTCATGTGGTCCAATAAATATTAATGTTTAAGAAAAATGAATCCTAAAAATATTACAAACACTTAATTTTTCTTTATTCTATGGGCAGATATAAAAGAAAGAAAAATACGGATCTCACACACGTTTTATATTTATCACAATCATAGAGATAACGTGTTCTAGTCTGTATTCATTGTAGTTGTATTCAATTTTATTTTATTTTTTAAATTTCTTGTAAATAACTCCATTTTTTAATGAACGTAAATTTCATGTATCTTAAAAGGAAATAAAACCATCAATTCTTCTCAGGGGAAAATTACCTTTTGAACAAGCAGTAGCTTAAAAAACGTAAAATCTAACAATTTCAAGTGTACCCCATGTACCTACAAAATATAGAAAAAATGATTATTTATTACAATATTAATAAGGTAAAAATTAAATCTTGTTATACAAAGGACTTACGCTTAAGTATTATATACCTAAGTAGTATAAATTACTGTGCTCTCGATTTTGAGCTGACTCAATGCTCTCGCCTCTCGAGTGAGGTAGCGGTGGCTGTCGAAATCATGATTCATGATGCGGATATTAGTAGGTAATTCAAAGTCAGAGCAAACACGTTGACGACAGCCCTTCTTTTTAACCACTCGTTCACCGGATATCGTCAAAATAGTTCCTGATATTTAATGCATACTCGTAGTAATATTTTCGGGAGAACGGACATGCGCGTTGAAGTCTTTCCTACATACGTTTAGTTGCTATGTTATAATTTCATTATTATTATTGTACTAGCTTTACGCCCGCGAATTTTATTGGAATTAGTTATTTATTGAAGAGTAATTTTTGTAAATTATTTATTACAATATAAATAAGGTAAATGACAAAACGATTAAATACCATAAAACTAATAAAATGTTCTCTCCAGAATGCTGCGGTGCATATTGCTTAATAATGCATTTAATATTTTGACCAGGGGGCCTACAATCACCTCTTATAGCAATATTACAGTAATATTACTTTGGAAATTCGTACCCCGACCGCCTTAAAACAAGCTTATTATAATATTGTTTTGTTAAGCAGTTTTATGACGTCACCGCTGAATCATTCGCTCAATTCGTACCATCATCGTTGTTTAACGGTCGTTTGACAGCTAGTAATATTGCTCAAACGTCAAATTTTACAATCTTAAAAAAGTTAGTCTCTTGTGATGGTTTTATTATTGTTTTAGTGGTATAAGGATAATAAACCGTTATTTTCGCTTAAAAAAGTAAGTGGATGTGTTTTTCACAATAACTCTTTATAAATACATTGTGTTCATTGCGTAAACCGATAAGAAATACATTAAATGTGATGTGGTTTTAGATGACCAATGATTACGAATTATTCGAGTTTCTGGAAGACGATGCCGCAGAGGATTTGTCGGAGAAGATGCAACGTCGAAGGCGATTACGTGAAGAATGTAATCCCTTCGATATTGACGAAGCTGAATTTGTTCGACGAGTTCTTTGTCTAAGATGCTTGCTTATTCTATAAATGCACAAAAATCACTAAAACATTAGTTTGTATTTACTTCTAGTCGCCATAATATAAATTCTATAAAACCAGTAAAAAAATAATTTCAAACAAATAAAAATTTTATACCAAGATTATGAAATTAAGAAAGCGCCGCGCTTATTACTTTGACACAATGTTTCATTTTACGGAACGACACCGGCGGCGGGAGCAGCGTTACTTCACATTTAATTTACGCTTTCTTGCATTACTTCAATGAAAATGTATATTTAAATTTATATATGCATAAATATAAAAAACTTTTATTTCTAATTATTACGCATTTCAACAATAAAAATATGAACATAAACGACAAAAATCATGCACAATATTTAAATAATTGCGTGGGTATACGCAACGCAATTATTATTCGAGGTGTGAAAGTGATAACGCTATACAAAGGTATAACGTTGTCTCGTTCTTCTGACTGCAAGGAATAGACAAATCATTCGTTCTTTCCCGTCTCTAAGCAGGAGTAAAACAATATTGTTTTGTATTATCGCTAGATGATCGCGGTACGAATTTGAGTAATATTACTTTAACATTGAAACAAAACGTTCCTGAAACATGATGGTTTTTAAAATGATCGTTGTAGGCCCCCAGATCCCATAATGTAATGTTGATACTGACTGTACTCAGATAACACATTTTAACCGATTTACAAAGAAGGATAAGCTTTTCAAGTCAAGGCATGTATTTTCTTTTTCGATATAATGTATTCCAATTACCCCGACACACGAATATTTCGGACACTTAAGACTAATTTATCTAATCCAAACTTAAGCAAAACGTTTACTAGATAATGGAATACTTAAATATTTATATAATCTGTGATATAAACATCAATTGTTTAGGAGTAAATGGTTGTGTTTCAAGCGCGGCGATGGCTCGGCGGTTAAGACACGGTTACCCAATTTGTGAGGTCCGGGTTGGCAGGCAGACCATGTACCAATGAGTTTTTAAATTTAATTTAATTACTAATGTGCATTTATCCGACTACTCTTAAACAGTGAAGTAAACCATTGTGAGGAAACCTGCATGCCTAAGAAATAAAAATTCAAAGGCATTTGAAGTCCCCAACCCGCATTGTGCCAGCGTGATTGACTATGGCCCCATACGCCCTCATTGTACGAAGGAAGACCTATATACAGGCACTGGGACGTTTATGGGCTGATGTTGAAGAAAGTTGTATTGTGTTGTATTATATTTGTTAGCAGGGTCACTACCTAATACACCATCGGTCGTGAAATGTATTTCTTGTTTGATTTAATTCTTATTGGACAGAAGGAACTTTCGAGGTGGTCACAATTATTATTGGAAAAGGGATCTCTATAAATTTACGGCAAAAATGCCGTTTGCTAAACCAATAATAAATGGCATTTGCTAAACCAATATTTAGGCTCAGTTGTGTATCGATAACATTTTGGGATAGGATAGAGTTCATGATGCGGTCATAGTATTTGCGATTATGCACTCGGAATACAATTTCTACGCGTTAGAAGGAAGTATTTCGCTGCTCCTTCAGCCGGCTGTGCCCCGATAATGGGGACGTGTAAAGCTGTTGATGATGGTGTCATCACTTGCGTCTCAATATATCTTCACTGGACATCGATACGATATAAGCAAACATTCATCAACCATAATAACGTAACGGGGATTTGACGTCGGGATCTACTGTGCAATACAAACACACACCGAACATAGACCGCCGTTATTGGTGTGAAATACTGTCGGCCACGATAATCCTATATGCAACACGGAAAATTTTCTCTGTTGCATTAAGATTTAAGTTTCTGTTCAAAGATTTTAACAGATGGTATTTCACTTTAGCCTGTGGCTGGTGTGGTGACTTTACAAGGGCTATTAAAATTCTGCGGTCGCAAAAGCTAACGATTAGAGCAAATCTTTTCCAGCATTGCGTCAGCGGAAGACTTGCATTATAGTAGGAGACAGGTACCTGCGGTATAATGAGTACCTATACCTAATAGCATTATGGTTGACTGTTGGTTAAAATGTTGTTGTGTACGTCGGAAGTATTTAAAACTTAGTACAATAGATAAATGAATACGTAAGAATTATGAGATTGCCGCTCACTTGGATTTAGTTGAGGCTAAAATCGGTCAAGTGCGAGTCAGGACTGTGGCAGTGAGTATTTCACACTATTATTTGATTTAAGCACTTCTAGAAGTAATCGTAATCGTTTGCCTACAAACTTACAATATTATCGAATGCTAAAACAGTAGCTAAGAAGCTTAACTTTCTCTTTAAGGTCAGGCGATATTTCACATCGAAGCTTTTGGTACTTTACCAGGCACAAGTCCGGTCGTGATGGAATACTGCTGTCACCTCTGGAATGATTCGGCCAATTACCAACTAGCTGCACTCGACTCAGTGGAATGAAGTTACAGTCTGAAACAGATACACCTAGCCTGCATAATATAAATTAAATTTTCTCAGGAAATCATGATTGGATAATTTTTCATTTAGTTACAGCAATTACTGAGTTCAATGAAAATCAAAAAGAACTATTGAAACATATCATGATTTGTTGAGAACATTTAATTTGTATTATGCTTGAGCACCGTCATAAGATCGCTTGTATGTCAGTCATTTATAGGATGCATTTCGGTGACTGTTCGTTTGTATTACACAAGTTATCCCACCATCGCGATGCATCGCCATTCCATCTCCGGACTACTAGGCGTGGGGAGGGTTTCCTTAATGCGAATTAATGCGAATAACCAAGGCAAGGAACTCTCTTCCAGCGTCAGAGTGTCTTTCCAACAATCTTGGGATTATCAAAAGCAGAGTGAATAAGCATTTACTGAGATAGTGCGGCAACAGCGTCGGCCACATCATCACTTTCCAACAGATAAGATTGTGGTCATACGGGTATCCAGCTCGTTCATAAAAAAAATTGACAATATTGTAACTGTGTTCTATTAACATAACATAATGCAGCTGTAAAAGTACACAATCGCAATCATGTCTAACAAATATATCAACCTCGCAAAACATAGTTTGTCAAAAAATTGTTTCTTATGTATAAAAAGCTAGGAGTTACCTATTTAAGATTACCTTAGATAGAATCCTGATGATGTTTCTTAAATCTATTTTTTTTAGTGATCTTGACTTTTCCAGAATTTTCTAAGTATTATTGTTTTAGGGAAAAGCGAGTGGACAGCAATTTTGGAGAATTCTTTCCAAAAAGTATTTGAAACACAATAACACGTTATATACCTACAGGGCGTCCCAAAGTTATGGGACATGAAGGGGAAGTACCTTAAATATTGTAGATAGTGAATTTTGCTCAAAGAAGACTTTATGTTATTTTTAAAAGTTAGTAATTCTGCATTCATAGATTTTCTAAAAATTACTTGCTTCGGCTGGGAATCGAACCGACTTAAATGTGAAAAAAAAAACACCCTACTTTTATGATGCCAATCGAAAGAATAGCTAAAAAATAATAACTCTGCCTAAGTAACATAGTATTTTAAAAGAAAGGAACAACATAAAATGATTGAGTCAAATTTCAAGAAAGTTATTTATTGCCGACGACGTTCGAAAAGTAGCGATATTATCATTCCAAAGATAGCATTGATTATTCGTAAATAAGTACCCACTTCATAAAATAGGTACTAACATAGTTTTCCTTATTATAAGTGCACGTGTAGATGAAATGATAAAACTTGTATTTCAATACGTCCTCTGTAAGCTAGACAGAAGGCAAATTAAAAACGTAGGCGAGTTGCAAACAGAATTGTGCCATATCACATCGAGTGTTCACCATAAAATGATTAGAAAATCAACAGGCAGCGGGCTCATTAAAAGATTGGCGATTTGCGTAAGACAAGAGGGATCACATTTTGAGCATTTAATTAATTAATTTACAAAAAAATACCTACTTAATTGACTACGGCAGTTTCATGTATGTTTTTTATTTGATTAAAATGATTAATTTCACGTTGTTCCTTTCTTTTAAAATACTATGTTACTTAGGCAGAGTTATTATTTTTTAGCTATTCTTTCGATTGGCATCATAAAAGTAGGGTGTTTTTTTTTTCACATTTGAGTCGGTTCGATTCCCAGCCGAAGCAAATAATTTTTAGAAAATCTATGAATGCAGAATTACTAACTTTTAAAAATAACATAAAGTCTTCTTTGAGCAAAATTCACTATCTACAATATTTAAGGTACTTCCCCTTCATGTCCCATAACTTTGGGACGCCCTGTATATTTCAAGCCGTGCTATTGACAGTGGAGGTGCTCCCATAAGTGATACGTTAACCACTTTGTATACGAACCTCTAAATTAAATCTTGTTATACAAAGAACTTAGCTTAAGTATTATATACCTAAGTAGTATAAATTACTGTGCTCTCGATTTTGAGCTGACTCAATGCTCTCGCCTCTCGAGTGAGGTAGCGGTGGCTGTCGAAATCATGAATGCGGATATTAGTAGGTAATTCAATGTCAGAACCAACACGTTGACGACAGCCCTTCTTTTTAACCGCTCGTACACCGGATATCGTCAAAATAGTTCCTAATATTTTATGCATAATCGTAGTAATATATTCTTTCCTACATAGTTTAGTTGTTATGTATAATTTTATTATTATTATTGTACTAGCTTTACGCCCGCGAATTTGATTGGAATTATTTATTGAAGAGTAATCTTTGTAAATTATAGTTAGGAAACTGAAATAAAAACTGTTTCGTTTACAATTTTTATAAGTATAAAAAGTGAAATACTTGGGTTTTCGGTGTATTGGGTTCGGAATAGAAACGCTAAGTACGTGATGCTAAAAGAATAGACAAGAGTGAAATTCGGCTATTTTGGTAATGTCAAAAAAATGTGCTGAAATAGTACCCAAAGAAAGAAAATCGTGTCTCTACTGTGGTTGAGTTGTTCAATATTTTAAGTAAGCATATCTCCTTCACTTCGTCGGGGGTTAAAAATCAACATTTTAATGACAATGTGTGATGAATGTAATAGTAATATAATGGTTAACCATTTGCGGGCAATGGTATGACAATGCCAGCTCATGCTGAGAAAACGAAACACGTAAAATAAAAATAATAATAGTATAATGAATAATGAACCTAAAAATTCAAAAATAAAAAAAGTTAATTTAAAAAACCAAAAAAACCCGACGGCTTCTGAACGTCTAACTAAAAAGATGTAAACAAGAAGAAATTGCTAAGTGGAGAAAATTTACATACACACGGCTACACATGGAGCTATACATAATCAGCACAAATAGACCTCGCATAGGTTGAATCACGCATAGCGTCGCGCGGCCAGCTCATGTTGGTTATGCATAGCTCGACATGTAGCCGTGTAGAGGCTCTTAACAAATCATGAGTCGGATTTACATGACATAAATTGTGCTTAAGCTAATTACATAAATTGTAGACCGAAAAGGGTTTCACAAAATTACAATATTTCCCCTATGCCACAAGCCATAAGCTTCTATATTTTTTGTTATAGGACCCCATACCATAATTCAAACTTGCCAAGATTCAGGTCAACTGACGATGACTGAACGGCAATAACCGTCTGAATGAATTTGGATGAAAATTGGCACACATGTACTGGATGTGTTTTTTTACCATAAGGAAAAAATAGGGCATATTAGATAAGTGAAATAGAAGGTATAGGTAGTTTATTTTTTTTTTCAAAACTATCATAGAATAAAGCGTTACTTGTGTCATTTGACGGTCATGTTTGTAGCATATTCCACATAATTACATCAATAAATTAAATAAATTAAAAAAAACTTGGAGAAAAAATTAGTTCCAAATAAATTTCGCATGATAGGAATCCTACAAATCACGCCAGTCGCATATCAATGTCAGAGCGGCAGGTGCGTTTTAGAAAAAAAAAAATAACCTACCTATGCCAACAACTTCTATTTCACTTATCTAATATGCCCTTTTTTTTTTTCCTTACGGTAAAAAACTTATCCGGTATAGACCATGTTCATGTAAAACATGGAGTTCATTTTATCTCGAATTTCAATTAAATCACGCGGGTAGAAACTGATTCCACGCGGGCTAATATTCACATGATATATTTATCAATATAGTCGATTTCGGTAAAATGCAGTGCGCAGACGCAGCCGTCCGTGTTCGATGCTCTCGATTGCCGCCGAGTTATTCAACGACAGTCACCGACGCGCGGGCACTTTCACTGTACAGGCACCTACAGGGACTAGGAAACCGTATTTGTATACTAGTTTGACGTGAACTTGTACTACCGTTGGAAAAAAAAGGATCTTATTGTATATTTAACCGACACCAAAAAGGAGGAAGTTCTGTGTTCTTTTGTATGTATTTATTTTTTATATATATCTTTCACCAATATTTTTGTTTGATAAAATTTATCATCAGGATGGTCACATATAAGTTTAGTTAATAACTGCGAGAATAAAGAGTGGAACCTTATTGTTGTACGTGGTTTTTTTACAATTTTTGGCGATTAAATTATATGAACTCCGCTCCAATGACTCTACTGCCCATCACTCTGAGTCATTACATTATGCTCACGATCGCCTTTTACGATACCCATGGGAAGAGGCAGGTTGGTTCTATTCTATTCTATCGGGAAGCATACAATTTTTTTTCTTAAATAAATATCCTTTCATATCCACAGAGCTCCATCTGTTCTACATTAACAACTAGACTTGTATTATGGATACCGAATGATAAACTACAGGAACGAATGATCTGTAACGCCTATTTACATTAAACATATCGTCAAAAAACGCTTGCCTTATAATTGTCCTCCAATCACCAATGAG
The DNA here is from genome assembly GCA_949316235.1 of Oegoconia quadripuncta. NCBI lineage: Eukaryota > Metazoa > Arthropoda > Insecta > Lepidoptera > Autostichidae > Oegoconia > Oegoconia quadripuncta. The sequence continues at coordinate 7,999,222 of OX438759.1, forward strand.
CCCCAGTTTAAAGTGTGAGAAAGCCATCATTTAGAAATGTTTCATATGAACAGTTATTTCAGTGATAGGTTTTTTCATTCATGCCAAGTTTACTGGTACATATTTCTATTATGAACTATTTATTATATTCTTAATTGTCTAGAGCTTGACCTCGTTCACACCTGATGCATGACTGAGTGAATTTTGATAAGTACCTAACATTTTTGAAATCATTATCTTGTAGATCTGCGCCAAGAAACTTACTTATTTATTAGGTAACTAGAAATACATGTACATTAGTCAGATATGACACTAAAAGAGGTAAGTCCCTTTTGTTTCTAACTCTGACGCGTAAAGGCGTGTCATAAGTTTGGAACGTATGTCTGTGTGTCTGTCTGTGGCTTTGTAGCGTCAAAATGGCTGTTTATTTTCGAAAGCTGGTATTGATACAGTTGGGGTGTTTATCTGGCCCTGTAGCATGATATCGTTTGTCGCGCGCCACGTAGGAATGAGAGTGGGATAGTTGTATATTTCGTCCAAGCGAATGCGCAGGACAAATATTATATCGTTCGACATAAACGTTTATCGCGCCCTTCGTGCTACTATTGCTGGAAGACATTTTCATTTTGAGAAACTCCCGAAGGTTTCTTTTTAATCTCCGACGAAAAACGACAGGTGTAATGTGTGTGTGTGTAGTGTTTGACCGGATAATTAAGAAAGAATAAATGAAATAAAAGTAAAGTTTATCTAAGTAAAATGGAAGATAATATTCATCTGTCCGGATGTATGTAAAGACTAATCTACTATCATAATACTATTGTATACTGAAGACTAATCGAGCGACAGGTTCTTAACCATGTTTGATGAAAATAAGCCGATTCAAAGATATTTAGGTTTAACACAGTTTTTGGTGTATTTGGATGATATCATAGTTTTCCAAGGGTTTACAATTTTTATATAATATACGAGTATGTAAGGTTAAGCTCGGAGATACGTTTGTAGCCATGTTTGATGGAAATCGGTTAAGCCGTTTCGAAGATATTTAGCTTTTAACATAGTTTGAAATAAAAGTTAAGTTTAAGTTTGTTAGGTCTAATTAGTTGATGATATCATTTGTTGCCTCGGTGCTTTTCTAAATTTTAAATTTATAGTTAGTCATCTTCCCAAGTGGCACATACGATGGCATATTCAGATATAAAATTATCATGACCCTTGTTATGATAATTATTTTGAAATAATAATTTCAAATGTTTTCAAAAATATATTTCATTGTTAGTCCGGCCGGATGGCGATTATGTATGGCAGAAATACATAGATAACATCTTTTCACTGACACAATACTTACATTAACATCATTAAAACTAACTTAATTACATCTAGATCAAAAAACAATGCACTCTATGTTGAGTCATTGATTGAATTTCCTATGCACGTCGCTTACATCGTGATTTCTACAATCTATAAGTTCAAAGATCAAAAAATTACGATTGACGTTTTCGATTGCATAAATGTTGTTTCAACGTAGTGCTCTGTCTAACAATCAAAAGATAATTTCACTATAGCTACCTATAGTAACATACATAGGTACATACATAACGTTTATCCCAAACAAGGTTGATCTCTGACAAGTATAGTTTAGGTTAACCTTAAGGCCCGTATTTCAGAATGTTGCTCAAGCAAGCGTAGATCTGCGCTTGAGCATAGTTAGAGATGCCGCTATACAAGTTACATAAAGCTGTCCCTTTTTAACCGCTCAAGCGGAGACCTCTGCTTGAATAACATTGTAATATGGGCCTTAGAGTTTAATGCTTGAAACAACATCCACAGTTCACCTTATGAAATATATAGAATGCACACGTGACAAGGGGTGAACCCATCACCGTTAAACGAGCAAATCAAAGACGCCGCCTTTTTACATGCCGTAACCACACAACATGATTAAAAAGTGCTCTAAGTATATGTGGCCCTATATATAATATATATAATACCTGAAATCAACAGTCTTCAGCGTTATCGGCTGGTAAGACGACCGTTAACTACCAGTGTAAGCGGGCCGCACGACGCTATAGGAAAAGTGAACGCCGCGAGACCCGCTTATACTAGAATAACTATATACATCTAGTATCGACAACAAAGCTCACCATTGGTGTACTGGACTGTGACCCTGTCAGCGAAACCGACTGTTGTGGGTTCGGATCCCGCGAGGGGTAAATGTTTGTGTAATGAATACGAAAATTTATTCCCGAGTCCTGGATGTTTATATAAATATGTATGTAATTGTATCCGTTATCTAGTATCCATAGTACAAGCTTTGCTTAGTTTGGAACTAGGTGATTGGTGTAAGTGTTAAAATATTTATATATTAAAAAAAATCTGATTGGCATTACACAGAAAAGACAGTCGCTCATTGTCGATTCACATTTTTCTCATAAGCAACTCTAACTTAACCACCATTGTTTAAACATTTCGTAACAATGGTGCACCATTGTTTTATACACAAAACAAATTGTATATTATGTGACTGTGGGTTATCATTTTGCATGATCAGGTATTATAAATTATTGCATATGCTTCAAAAATTATGGATGAGTTTTATCATGTAGATAACTCATATCCTACATAGTGTAACAAGACGTCTGGGAATTGATTTTTAAGGATCCGTAGTGAAATTATGAAATATGAAATTATGAACCCTTATCTTTCGTCTAGTCCGTCAATTTGTATGTAGGTATAGCTGTTTTATACTCGAAAAGTATTAGAGCCAAAAGTTTCGTTTTGGCATGGTGGTGGAAACACGTGAGCGTGAGCGTCGGTGGCTCAGCGGTTAAGACGCGGTCTCCCAATTTGGGAGGTCCGGGTTCTATTACCACGCAGGGCATGTACCAATGAGTTTTTAAATTTAATTTAATTACTTATATGCATTTATCCGACAGCTCTTAAACGGTGAAGGAAAACATCGTGAGGAAACCTTCTTGCCTGAGAAATAAAAATTCAAGGGCATGTGAAGTCCCCAACCCGCATTGGGCCAGCGTGGTGGACTATGGCCCATACTCTCTCATTATAAGAGGGAAGGCCTATATCCCTGCAGTGGGATGTTTACGGGCTGATCATGATGATGGAAACATCTTAACAGGCGGAAGTGTCCTTATTATCCACAATATAATAATATTGACCACAATCTCTCCTGATGAAAGTGACGATGTGGCCGAAGATGAAGCATGCGCTATCAGTAAATGCCTATTCACTCTGCTCTTGTCGATCCCAAGGTTGTAAGATAAATAACTTAACAAAACATAGACGTTACATGCTAAGTAGTCTGTATACTTGGGTACATAAATTTTTCGAGGCTCTTAATTGATTATTTTTGTTGTTTCAGGAAAATTCATCTAATAAAGGTTAAACTTTTCTTATGAACTAAGTAGTTACAGTACAGTGAGTGGTTGTGGTGTGCGTATTAAAGACTGGTGACCATTGGTGAGGTGACCGACCGATAAGTAATCAATCATGCGCGTACGATGGTGGCGCGCGATGGTGCTATGCGCGTGCGCGCTGGTGCTGCGCAGCGACGCGCTTCCGCCGGCCACCTTGGGCGATGTCGTGGCCAATGCCGCCTCAAGCCTTAACTCTATGAAGGTAAGACCAATCTACCCATCATAGAATAACTAATAGTATTAACTAACGTACCCCATTTAATGGACACAATATTGACTTCAACTTACCACAAATTTGTACAAATTGGTGAATGACGTGTACATCTTTTATGGTCATATAACATCAGGAATTCTTCTAAAATATGTTAGACTAATATATTTGTGTAATATTATTAAATGATGTTGATGTTCCGAATGAATAAATACATAAAATAAATACCCACTATCAGTAAAGTTACGCCTCAAGATCAACGCGAATTTAAGTCCTAATAGCGATAGAGACCACTACGACTTCGCTGTTATCATTGCAATCGTCAGTATATTTTCAATTGATACAATTAGGTAAAAAGGCCACACTAATCATTTAAAAAACGCTTGAATTCTTTAACAACGGTATAATAATTTAGTTAAATTGGATTTTGCAGTCGATTATACTGTTGTGATTGTTACTTATAAATAAGTTCTTATATAAATAACATCCATGAGGATGTTCATTCTTTGTTAACTAATTAATACAAAAGGGGCATATGTATTGTATGATGAATACGGACATGTGTACCGGAGTTATGGACGTTTTCATTTATAAGTAATAAGTACTTATTTACAAAAAAAAAGTGTATTTATGTAGTATATCAACCACATATATGCAACACAAGCCTATAGTTGCTTAATGTGGAACTAGATGGCATTGTGTGTATGTCCAAAAAAAACAAAAGAAAAAAAAAGAAAAAAAACAACGAAGCTGCCAACAACAACCTACTCTCTAAGAATTTCTAAATATTGGGAAATTACTTGCGAAAATGCAAATCTACGTAATAAAAAAACCTTAACGACCCTGCTTAGCAATAGCAACGTGTAAACGGTGAAACTAAAGTAAATCATCTCATTTGGTCATACATAGCACGTCATGTAACATGGTTATGGTTGTTTGTTGTTTGCTGGCATACGTTCTGATGTAATGCAGGGTTAGGACGGGCGTGCACCGGGCGGCGGCGCCGCCGGGCATGGCTGCATGGCAACAGTTATTTGCACAGTGTGGACCTATTCGTAGAATGGAATGTATCACCATTAAAGCAGAACTTTATATTATATAACATACGATTTACACGCGGCACTATTAATAACAGAGTAACTTGGACGAATTCGTCTAAACAGAATCGCTATTCTCTCGTTATTTATAATTCAACTAGGTTTCTAGTCATTTTATTCTGAGCTTTGCGTGGATCTCGATATAAAATATAAACTATCACTTGTAATAAATAATATAAACCTTCCGGAAAAAAAAAACTGTAGAAAGTGAAATAAGCGTAGTTTAAAACGCCTAAGTTTACAAATAGACAGACTTTATTTTATACTATTTGCAGTCTCTCAAATATTGGATAAACATAATCTCTAAATCATTTGTGAGAAGTATAATTTCACATGACTGCAGAAAACGCATTGGAATCTCCATCCATGTTTTGAAAAACAGTAATTTATTCTATTTTCAAATTTTCAAAAAAACAGTGGTTTTTATGGTTTAATGGTTTTTAATTTCTCTACTCTAGTGATTGTGTGAGCTACAAACAAGATTGTAGAAGACATGAATGCTTATAGGTTTCTAAATTCAGTATTGAAACCGAATTTTGACTTCGATTCCTTGATTTCGGTTGGTAGTTCATTGTAAATTTTAGGCCCTATGTAATACAAAGAATTACCGGTTTTATGTAGACGGTGTTTTTGAGTTTTAAGGCTCGTTGTTGTCTCATCGCTGCGGGTCTTTTCCCTATCCATTCTTGTTTGTAAAACTCATACATATTGTGACGCACTTTAGCCACCTCGTAGATATAGATGAGTAGGACAAATATTAAATGCTACTAGCGCTGGTAATTATTTAACTATTCACCTATTATTATTGTATTTTCTTAGCTTAGTAATATTTTATACTATTTTAAGATACCAATCACTGTATACAGAAAATTACTTACATACATGATCGACAACTTCTCTAAGAGGACCTGATAAGATGTTAATGATATTAACTCCAACCGATCAACAAAATTTAAGGACATTGACTGCATTAGTAGATATATTTTTGAAGAAAGATTACAAGCCTTTGACTTAACATTTGACGACGATTTTTTTTTCTTACTTCTCTACTTTAGACACTAAGTTCTAAATGTTAAGAATCTAGGAGTACTGTAGTAGAGTTGATATTTTGCAAATGATAGGACACTCATACTGCGAATTCCAATCACTAACTTATAGATTATCAAAATGTTTAAGCACTACCTTAATGGTAAACTACCTAATAAACTCGAGTAAGCATAAACAGGTTTATGAACTCAGCTGAAAGTGGCTTAAATATCGTCTAAATATGCGTGGTGTGAGCTTGGCTGGTTTTGCGCGAATTTGGAAATTATCCAAAATTTTGTTAGAATTTGGATTTGTTTTTTTTTTTATGCACAACGGGTTAGCACTTGACCATAATCTCACCTGATGGTAAGTGAAGATGAGACCGAAGGTGGTAGCGTAGGATTTAAAGGATTGTGTCAATAGATCCTAGTGCCGCACAGGAAAATGTAGCGCAGAAAATTAAACACGTTTCATATCCCGACAAAGGAACTGACTTAGTGAGCCATAATTGTTTTTAATGAGCAATAAATCATAACGCTTGACCTAAATTATTTTTAATAGACAACGAATCACTCCAAAAGTGTACGTTTGAAATTACCCCACGTAACGTTGCGCTTGCGCCGATCTGCGGCACGGGGCAGTCTTCTAAACAGCAACAATAATATTGAGCAACAATTGGTCATGTGCCGCATTCATATGGACCACATTACACCTCATTTATTACGTAAGGGGTCCTCTTAAAATACTGTAACCTTTACTTAAACTGAAGAGTTTGATTCTATAAAGAGCGAACTTAAAACTCTCTTTCAAACAACTTTTGGGATAAGGTGAAATTAATTTTATAATAGGTATGTATGTAAGTAAATATCATTTTAATCCCTCATTAATAGCGTGACCATAGAATTGCTCTGACCGTGATCATATGCTAGACTGGAGAAAGGAATCAAGTCACTGGCCACTCCACTCTGTGTACCTTTCTGCGAACCTAATTAATTTTAAATTACTGTCGGAGGATTCCTGAGATTGCTTATTTAAAATAATTTAAAGGGATATGCGCTTATTAATTATTTAAGGTGAACACATAGTTGAAATCACATTAATGATTATTGGATTAGTAAATCAGTCTGAATTATTTTCATTTAAGATTCTATTACGAACTTTCATTCTTTTTCTGTCGAAGACAAAATGTTAACTAACTTAGATTTTCATACGAATGACAACCAAGTTCGTGAATATTTAAAAACTACCGAGTACCTACTATCTCTAAACCGCATAAACCACTAAGGGATATTACTGTCACGTCAGTCACCAAAGCCCGCATTCCAGCAGACGACGTCAAAATTTGAATTAAAAATAAGTCACGATTAATTTGATCATCATGGGCTTTTTGGGTAAGTATTACAGATGACTCTGCCCTCAAAAGATTACCATCTTTACATACCGGCCACAACACCGGCTGTCGTTAAGCAACTCTCCGTGAGATTGTCCAAAACTGAGCGCGCAAGCCCATTGACTCAACTCTCAATTTCATTCTTACACAAAACAACTTTGGCATGCCTTAAGATTGTTTTACTTAGATTTAAATGTGCAAATATTCATCAAAGTGATAAGTTGTCGAGGGGACATTTTCTACAATACCCAACATTTCCTAATAACAATATTCTTTAATATCTCTGAGATGGCTACAATCTAGGAGTTTAGACTGATTCGTTTGTTGCATGCATATAATGACTTCCTAAGCATACCACACTTACCCTATATAACTAATCGTACTATGTCAATCACAGATCATAATATCTTCTGATGATATCATTTTCACAACATAAACTTTTGAGTTTTGAAAAGCGAGTAACTATTCTCATGCTTATTTCTTGCGTTTGCCCAATTTTGGCCAGTTGTAAAGCCAAATTTTTTGGATAGTTACGAATGATTGTCAAACTGCGATGAGTCTCCTAGAAGGAGCTATGGTTGGTCAGAAGTGATTCCTAGAACTGAAGGGAAGTTGCTGAATGTAGGCTGCTTCCAACCTGTTGGTCTGGAAAACTATTGAGGAGGCTTAGGCTTATGCTTCTTGTGGCTGATATGATGATGATAAGCATAATATCATGAATTTACAATTCAGTACAAATACACGTTATTACACCACAGAAAAGAAAATACAGTTACAGAAAGTGGTAGGAGTATAACGTATAATTTGGTGACCTTATCACTAACAGCGATCTCTTCCAGGCATGTATACCAGTTCGTCTAACTCTTCCATTTGCACATGCATTGTAAAAGGGGGATAAAGTCTTTCGCACTGCGTAAGATATCGTTGTATATTTAAAAAATATTGGGGGTTGACTTGAATGTTCATAATAGATACTATGTAGCTCTTAGTATTCTCTGCTCTCCTAGTACTTTTAAAATTTTTGTGGACTACAAAGAAATAACTTCCATGTGGCACAGGGGTCAAATGTCCCAACCACCATTTTTCACTGTTAAGTACCTAATACTTTGTAAATATAAATTGTATATGAGTAATTTAATTTAATTTTTAGGGTTCCGTAGTCTATAAGGAGCCCTTATAGTTTCACCATTTCCATTTGTCTGTCCGCACCTTAACTCAGAGCTCTTAGTAATAGAAAGCTATAATTTGGCATGGGTATACAAATTAAACAAGCCACAACTACTTAAAACTACTTAAAATAATTAAAAAACATTGCTTTGGTTACACGTGTACGGGTGATTTTTTTTTTTTTCGTATTTTATCGTGTGGGATGTCAAATAGGTCCCATTCAAGAATATTAGAAGTTTTAACAAAGGTGTAACAAACATTTTGTGGCTAATGTTTAGTACTAGGATTGGTTAGTGTTAGTGCATCTATCTTATCTAAATCTGCCAATAAATAGCAATAATGATAGCATTGTTGTGTTCCGGCTATTTGAGATAAGATTGCCCAAATAAATATGAGATTTTATCCGGGCGAATGCGCCGCCCAACAAAGTACCTACATGATTATGTTGTATATACAAGAAACCCATTATTATGAAACATGATTCAACGGTTTCGGATCGCGACAGTTATTGGAAGTTAGGGATTTATGTCAGTTGCAAATTATTTTTAAGCGGCACATGGGGTGTGCTATCGCCCTGTCCCACATAATAATGTTCGACAATCGATTTATTAAACAAGATCCAATAAAACTCGTCCCGCCATGTTCAGTTGCAAAATATGTAGGTAACACACAGATTTAAATATGGATATATTGCATATCTACATACATAGGTACATTATGTACCTACTTGTAGGTTACGTTACTGATTATTGTTACTCAAGCATACATAAATGAAAATAAGCAACCACGACACAATTTCTAAAACTACAGATTGTGTCTTCGATTTCCTATAAGTGGAGGCGATGAAATTGCTTGGTATTTCAAGTCGTTTCTATTAAGGTGTTAGAAATTAATGATGTTTTTGTATAGAATTGAAGTGTTTTGAAATTAATTGATAAGTAATCATTTTTTTTTGATGTTGATAAATAAGCGCTCTGCATTTAGAGGTGAAATTCATATGTGTGGTATACATAACGTTCCCAAATTTGGTAGTCAGAGATATCCCAAACTTTAGCGTTGGATGTTCCAAATATTAAAAGATTAATTGAATACCGATTTGGTGTACCTAGTGGTTAGTGACCCTGTCAGGGAAACCAACGTAAATGTTTGTGTGATGAATATTTATTCCTGAGTCATGGATGTATATATAAATATTTATGTATGTTTATCCCTATTACAAACTTTGCTTAGTTTGGGACTAGATGAATGGTGTAAGTGTAAAATTTATTTATTTATTTATTATTTAATACTTGAAACAATTTTCACGGTTCCCCTTACGAATAATACAGAAATGCATGCAAAATGGGGGTGAGCTCATCACCGTTGAAACTTATAAGAACCTATAGTTGTTTTTGGGCAGATAGTCCTTTAGTCGCCTTTTACTACAACCACGAGAAGAGACGAGTTGGATACATTCTTTTTATGTACCGAAAATGTGGCGTTTAGACCTTGCAAATACATATATTTTAAATCTTTATTTTACTTTCTTAACACATATCTACGGTGTATGACCATGAGAAGAGTTATTATTTGGATGGAGAGCGTTTATTTCACGTGAACCTGTGTTCGGCATTACTGGGAAGAGCCCCAGGTACCTATCGAAAGAAGTGGAACATTAAATTATTAATTGATCATTTAAATATTCAGGCTTTTTGGGACTGGCCTTAATGAAATTATTCGGTAACAAATCTGAGCCATAATTATATACTCTGTTTTCAACCAGTGATATTTATATTAAATTTTGTTGGCGTAATTTTTATCTGATTTTACAGAAACAACAAAATAATATACTAAACACTCACTCTCTATTTACCATGAGATTGTGGCGCTTGCAGTGGAGACATTGGGCCCTTGGTCGTTTAACCGCCTCCGGGGCTCAATGTAAACAACATAGGGATTACGAATGGGAAGTAGTGGGTTCGATCCCAAGCGGGGTACATGTTTAATACTCGGTTTGGTTGGTGATAGGGCATTTTAAATGGCAACAGTCTACCGCCAAACAGCAATGTTAAAAACATTGTTGTGTTGCGGTTGTCAGAGATAAGGTAGCCATTCCCCCAATTATGATAGGGTTTCCAGGTCAGTACGGTTCCACCCTCGGCTTCATCTTCACTAAACATCAGGAGTGATTGAGCTGTAGAGCTAACTCGTTGAGCCTAAAAACACAATAAAAGTTGTAAACGACTTATCTATTTGATTGGTCAATGTTGGGTCTGGCGCCTACTTTGCTCACAGCTGAGCTCATGCATTCAGCGGGACAATGGCGTTAGCGTACTGGGTACCTACTATGCCTCACGGAAGCGAGTTGGACGGCGTATTTTTACTATAAGATATATTTATTATCTGAGCGTCTGATCGAAGCTTCAAATAATCGGACGGCTGGCTTCTATTTCGCTCAGAGGCTAAGGTCCGTATTTCAGAATATTGCTCAAGCGTAGATTTGCGCTTGAGTATAGTTAGAAAGAGATGCCGATATCTAAGTTACATAAAGCTGTCCCTTTTTAACTGTCCTCAAGCGGAGATCTCTGCTTGATTAACGTTCTGTAATACGGGCCTAAGTCTGGCACCCTCCAGTTCTGCAAAATCTGTAGTATATAATATAATGATTTGTAGTATATAATATAGTATGTAGTATATAATTATACAAATAAAAAATAAATAAATTTATTTATTTTTTATTTGTAGATGTGTATTTATCTATTTCGTTTTTGTAAATATGTACAAAATTCTCTCTCTATAAGAATAAGACATTATATACTAAAATTAATTGCTCGCAGATATTTATCATAGAGAAATATATAATGCCTCTATATACTCGTAACTGTTGGGTGCATAAACACCAAATTTGAAAGTTCCAATAAACCAACCCAAGCTAAGTAACTTGCATTATTATTTAATCTATGTAATTATCTGTCTGTACACACTGCCGACAAAAAGGGGTTATTAGTTTGACGCGGATATTATGATTGTTCATATAGTCAATGGTATTGTACGCATGTCTAGTACAAATTGACTACAGTTTGGCAACGATTTTACGCCACCGAAAGCCAAATGTGCAATCAATAAATACCCACATCTGGACCGATGCAGAGTTATTTGTAGTTTCATATTCCTGATAATTGTGAAATCGAAATTTTTTTGGACCACCTTACATCGTTAATAGTTGACACCACTGCTACGTGGTTTAGGCACGGAAATAAAATATAGAACCAATCCATCAGTTCCCGTGGGTATCGTAAAAGGCGACTAAGAGACTTTCCACCAAAAAATATTTATAGATTTGCATTTTTTAACAGCGATGTTTACCCCCAGTGACTTGTGCATTTCTGTATATTTGGAACGGTGAACTGCGGTTGTTAATTCAAGCATTAAATATTTAATGTTTGGATATAAACGCAATGTTTGGGATGTTTCTGACCACCCCATATGGGATTGGAATTGTGACATTATGTATGTGTGTATGTAGTGGACGCCAATCCGCTGTTAGAGTTCAGTTTCTTGGAAACGTTGCACTTGTCTAAAGAGGTAGGACCAATAATATAATTTCAGTATAAACTAAACAAAATAATTTAATTCTAATAACATGTCAAAATAATTTTGCTTAGTTTTGCCAATTATTAGTGTGATAATGAGTCGTGCATTTCCGCGTTGACCACGGCACCATAGTCTCTACAGTAATCACCACAAATTCATGGTTACTGAGTTATCCGTGAGTATTACCGAATGAGTAATTTAATAATTCGTTTTAAAAGTTACGTGTAATATGGAGTTCGGGTCATTGATGCAACACAGTCTTCATCGTCTTTAGTTTCTAAGTAAATACTCTTCTAACACATTACCGCTACATTACATGCAAGAGTTTCTTCATATGTATTATAAATATTTATTTATTATCTTATTGTCACTTTCACTCACTGCACTCCTAGCTAAATGTAGCTATGAATCGAAGTGACATTGACACAATACTTTCCTGACACATAACAAGCATATAATAATACACGCTTTCCTCTCCCAGAGTGGGACTGAAGAACAGCAGTTCTTGGACCTGAGCATAATGTTGACTGAGTCCCAGTTCTCTTTGCCACAGTGGCACACAAATTGTTGTGTTTATCTTTATATGTTTTGTAGTTTTTTTTCTGTGTCAAGTTTCTTTTGTATGTTTAGTGTGTGCCTACTTATGGCGAATAAACTATTTTCTTTGTTTCTTTTTTTCTTATAAGTGTTTTGCCAATGTGATCACCATAAGGATTATCTATTCATCTATTGCTGAAATAGTTTTATTCCACTTGGTTTAGAAAGAACCCAACAAAATATCGATTGTCTATTGCAAGTCTCACTGAGAGAAGGTCATCCATCATCATTGTTCAAATAGTGTAACTCTTTACGCAAGTTCCGAACTTCTTTAATCAGCTATGACATTTTGTGTGCAACACCTCAAATAAATGACCTTAATCGTTGCAAAATACATCCATTGCCAAGATGCATTTTATTACATTCAGGTGAGTTACCGGAGGTTGTCGTCAACACCCAATGTACCGTATGTACAGTCAGCGACAAAAGTCCAGTCAGTCAACAAAGGCTGAAATAGTTTGCATATACAAGCCTGCCAACTTTCTACTGTAACAACTATCTAGCGTATATTCGATAGATTTATTATAGTTATGTTGGCCTAATGGTCACTACTATTGGCCTTGTAAACATTGAAGGTAAGTATTTATTACATAGTTTTATTATGGTTATTCTTTTTTATTTTCTCAATTTAAGCATTCCTATAGGCCTTTTATTTGCATGATGTCTTATATAAATGAGAATTTCAGCATCGCGGGTTGCTCAAGGTTCTAAATAAAAATATTGAATACTTACTTACCGGCGACGATACGATCTCTTCACAATTATTTCTTTTGGGCACTATTTGAGCACTATTTATTAACATTTTCAAAAACCCGACCAAGTTGTAATAGGAAAATGAGGGAATTTAAATGAAAAATTCAGATTAATAAATATATTGATATTTATTGCAAATATACATATACGTAATAATAAACATTATCACCAAATTTCAAGTTCATAGATCAATGAATACTTACTTCGGTAATAGAAAAAAATTTGTAAACAAAAAATACAGTCGTTGTCTACGTAACAAGCTCTAAACCATGATAGGGGGTGTCATTGTTTAAAGCTTGTTAAGTAGACAAAGACACATTCGGGTAAAAAAATTTTTCTCACGTCCGTCTTCAATTGTATGGGATATCCATAATATGTTAAGATATTTTTATTTAGCTTTGGGTCGGCAGACACATTTGATGCAAATATCAAGACTGTAAGCTTCAACGGTTAAGCTGCTAAAGTTTTGTGGGGTAGGGACGGACACATGAGCGACAGCAATAGGGCTCCGTTTGGCCTTCGAGTACGGATCCCTAAAAAGCTGAATTCCACAGTGTGTACTGTAGCATCACGAACGTATCAAACCCTTGCTTACAGATAGTCCTAAAATACCGGAATAATAACGTTTTAACAACAAAAAAGACTTCACTGAATCAGCCTAGTGGCTGAGCAACAACACCTTTCTAGTCAGAGCTGCTGTTGAAAGTAAATCAATCTACATTACCTATAATCACATTTACACATTGACGCCGACTTCGAAGTATATTTATTCATATAGTAGAAGTAATATTTACAACAGTGATTGCACACATTGACACGAAGAAGAAGAAGAGTGAGCATAGAAAATAACTGATTGACAAATATGAATTCAATAAAATTATTGAAATACAATTGAACCATTTGCATCACGTTACTCAGCTGCAGTTCTGTGCGAAAGTCGTATCCAATTATTTTTTATTTTATTACGGGTTAGTACTTGACCTCAATCACACCTGATGAATGGAAGTAAAGATGAGACCGAAGGTGGAAGCGTACTGACCCGGAAGCCCATCTTATTTGGCGTACTGGCTATCTTATCTCTGACAACCGGAATATAACAATGCTATTAACATTGCTGTTTGGCGGCAGATTTAGATAAGATGGTGGTAGCTAGCCAGGCGGACATTTAAAATGTCCTACCACCTACCAAACCGAGTACTCAACATCTACCCCACTGAGGATCGAACCCGCGACCTCCGAATCGTAAACCCAATGTTGTTTACATTGAGCCACGGAGGCGGTTAAAATTTGTTTGGTTAGATACAGTTGGCACTACAACCAAATAATGTTGAAATTATTTATTTTTAAAAATAGACAATTTAATAATTGTCCATAGTAAAAACAATTTCAACCTCTTGTGACATGGATTCCAAATAGTAGCTGCCTCAGTAAAATACGCCTCTTTTTTTTTATGGTTAACTGGATACGCATTTGACCACAATCTCACCTGATGGGAAGTGACGATGTGGCCGAAGATGAAGCACGCGATCTCAGTAGATGCCTATTCACCCTGCTCTTGAAGATCCCAAGGTTGCAGGATTAAGGAAAGACTGACGCCGGAAGGGAGTTCCTTGCCTTGGCTGTTCGCATTATGAATGAAAATCGAACCGCTTAGTGCGAATGTTCGGTATGTTAACTATACATACGGGTGGAATGCCTCCCCGCGCCTAGTAGTCCGAAGATGGAATGGCGATGGTGGAATAACATTGTGTAATGCCAACGCACACTTATAATTATATTCTTATCGACTCTTGTTAATAATAAGTTTGTGTAAGCTAGCGTATTTGCATATGACTGTAATTATAATTACGTCCATGTAAGACAAGTAGTCGCGTCAAGCGTTCACGGAGCTTTATTTACGCATTCTGACTGCATTAATGAAACTGACTGTACATACAATGAAGAGGTCAATCAATCAATACATAGATCAAGGTATCTACACTCAAATCATTGGGCACTAGTCTTCCAGCAAGACAGACGCTTATGAAATCATCATTATTTTAAGATGTGCACTATCGCAATTGTGTGTTTGTAAAATTTTATTCACCTTGGGCTTCCATTTTGGATAATTTTGTCCGGATGTATTTCTTTAATTTTTATTTAATTAATATATAAAATATTTTGGTTCATTTTTATATTTGAACTTCATCTCTTTTATTCTCTGATATTGGTAATTTGGAGCGAATTTAGTAAACAGTCTATAGATATAGTCGTATTTATATATTTTTCTACCACTGAGAATAGGCAGATTAAAGATTGTAGATGTGTGTCCTGATGTGAATATACATTATGCTCTCAGTGGTTGCATCTTCGAGAAATAGCGCACAAAAGAGGTTACATCGTTAAGAAAAACCGGCTCTCAACGGTTGTATTTCAGAGCTATGGTGAATCTTTGCCGATTATAAAGAGTTAAATCGAGCGAATCCAGTTTTTCATTAATTAACTTTAATGTAATCGTCTTTGGATAACAATCACAGGTTCACTAATTACTTTAATTTGTGTGCACAAAAAAAAACAACATAAAAACACGACCGATTGGTGTAGTGGATAGTGACCCTGTCTGTGAAACTAACGGCTGCGGATTCAAATCCCGCGAGGGGTAAATGTGTGATGAATACGGAAGTATCCATAGTACAAGCGTTTAGGACTAGAAGATCGATGTAAGTGTCCGAAATATAACTACTAAAAAAACCCTGGAACTATCCAGTGTAAACTATCCAGTGGCGGGACTGACACCTAGGCTATGACCCCTGGTTTTGGCTCCAGTATTATTATTATTATATTTCTCTTTAAAGCTCATGGAAATACAGATCCAACACGTAGAGGCCCTTTCAGAGAAATCTCTCTTCTCTAAATGCGATGACAAGTAAACCACGGGACCGCTCTCTGAGGAATGCATAAGTTATTAATAATTTATTTACTTACTTTTTAAATTAATTATAAAGAAAACCTACGTTTTCTTGCCCTGTTCTTGGTTTATAACAGTATTATCGTATGAATTCCAGACAATTTGAGTTTTATATCCATTTGAGATATAAATGGTAATCAAAGAGTTATCCTAAGATTTTGCCAATCCTTTGTGAAAGCTGATTCCACAAAGACGGAAGTTTGATAGTAATATTGTGTAAAACGAATAGGTGTATTAGTATTACACAATTTATAACATTTCGCAAATTGTTAAATTAAGAATTTGCAATCCTTTGTATTATTGGTCAATGTGAACAAAGACAGTCCTTAGAGTGTTTGTAGAACAGAAGATACTTATGAAATGTTATTTCGATTAACGAATAGCGCCGAGGTCAGTCTTAATTGGCAACTTAATATGTTGTTTACTAATGATTAATGGTTGTTATATAATAACCAAAGTAAACATTCTTCGTCGTAAGTTAATTAAGCTTTGACCTTGACCACAGAGAAAACTACAGTTCAAACACAAGCTGACCTATTCATTCAGGATGTCCCAAAAAGTAGTGTCAACCGGAAGTCCAGAGATAGAGGTACCCGAATCACCCCCCTGTTAGTTCCGCGATTTTTTGTGGTTAATCATAATACTCATAATCATTTAATCCACAGGCCATATTGAATTTTTACAACACTTAAACAACTATACAATACTTTAAACAATGTAATTCATTAATTACCTACACTAGGACGACTTGTATCGTAGGTAACTAATACGTAATAGTTCTTGAGTTATAATTTTAACCGCCTCCGTGGCTCAATGTAAACAACATTGGGTTTACGATTCGGAGGTCGCGGGTTCGATCCCCAGCTGGGTACATGTTTAAGTACTCGGTTTGGTTGGTGGTAGGGCATTTTAAATGTCCGCCTGGCTAGCTACCACCATCTTATCTAAATCTGCCGTCAAGCAGCAATGTTAATAGCATTGTTGTGTTCCGGTTGTCAGAGATAAGATAGTCAGTCCCCCAAATGTGTTGGGGTTTTCCGGGTCAGTACGCTTCCACATTCGACCTCATCTTCACTTAACATCAGGTGTGATTGAGGTCAAGTACCAATCCGTTGTGGCAGCGTACCTCTATCACTATTTTTTATTTACATATCGGCGAGTCAGCAGACAGCATCTTAGACGTACCTAATCATATTACTGCCAAACCCAGCATTGTTATGGTTGGAAATAACTTTCAAGTAGGTACGAGTACCTACTTATTATAAAATTTCAAAACGAAATTGACAAATTCTGAAAATATCTGGAGCGTTGCGGTAACCGGCTGCAGGTAACTCGGGCAGGCTGTGGCGAACTGCCACCACTTACCATCCTAGGTTGTGGTCAATAATATTGTGACATTTAAGTAACAATCTATTTAATGTAAATGTAGGTACAGTTACCTGCATTAACTTACGTTTACATCAATCTCACGTCTTCAGGACGTGTGTCAGGGGTCTGTCGCGGCTCTGCAGTGTACATTTGTCGAGTCAAGGTGTAGACAGATTCACGCCATCATGGCATCCTTAGTGCTTCGAGGCAGTTTCCCAATAGTCTCCTGAAGTTATGGCAGGGAAGACAGACAATTATTTTCTTTAACTGGTCACAAATGCATTTTCTATCTATCTATCTAAATATTAATTAATAATTAGTTAATTAATTGCATGACGTGACTAGGTCCAAAAATAAATAATTCTTTTATTAAAATCACAAACATTACTAACTAGGTAATATTAATTAACCAACTGGTCAAGGCATCTGACAGATAGTTGCGACGTTATAATGAACTTGCACATTGTTATTAATAAGGAAAATATATTTTTAACATTAGTAATTTGTTTCTTTAATTAAACCCACAAGTGGACACAATAAATACTACCAGGGTCATCTCTACACCATAGTTCATCAAAATAGAGACAATTCTTTATAGGTCATATTAAAATTTATGCTCGTTCCATATTTTACCGGGGATTTATGTCAGAAACTCCAAGTTTTTAACCAAATTCGAAAAGGAAGAGGTTCTCATTTCGCCTGTTTGCATGTTTTTTTTTATATATCTGCATAACTTTTTTAAACTACTGTAAATGGAATGGATGCTTGATATTAGCTTTTAATTTCGGATCTGCATGAATATGTTAAAAGTCAGATTTTAGTAGGTAGACGTTTATAAGTTTCTCACTAGACGTAATTTGGGTCATATCAACGAGGAGATGTACCACATTCCTTCATCCTTGCAACTTTGTAGTATAATAGTGTACGGGATAGCGAAAAGTAAAATGGACTGTATGAAAACTAACTTGGCTAAATGATCAGGAAAACACGGATATGAGGCGAAAGAGTAATTATTATTGCAAATAAAATAACAACCAAACCAGGAATGAGACAGAATGCCACACTGACAGCAAAAGCGTAAAAATATAAAAGTCAAACAAAAAAGAAAATTATAAAAAACCAAGGAGTTTGCCACAAATAGAGTCTATAAATTACGATTCACAAATAAATTTAAAACAAATGTATCGACCTTTGCTCAATAGGTACATTATTACAGTGTAAAGTCTTACCGCCCGAGAAATTATTATCAGGGTCGGCTTACAAAGATATATATAAATACAAAGAGGGTTGTGAAAAGCCAGTAGCCAAATGGCGCACATCTTAGCATTTCAATGATCCCAACTGATTTACTTTTTTAATTATTAATTAACACCCTGAGGTTTAATTTGACGATAATCACAAACTAAAATTTAATTAGGAATTAATATTTACCAAAACGAAATAAAAAATGCATACACATTCACATATAACATGCTGAACCAGAAGGTTACCTAAAAGGCAAAGTGCGTTTCCTCTGTGAACAGCGAGACTTAACCACAGGGCGAAATAGGTGTCTAGACTATAATTAATTAGATGTTACTTTACGATACCACCGACCTTCAGGCAGAGTCAAAATACAAATATCATGGGGTTGACCAGAGAAAAGAATTATTTTCAACTAGGTCAACTGTACTATGTTGGCTTATCGAGGTCTGGAAAGACAGATATTTTAAATAGGAAATACTACAAAATGTATTTAAATTAATAATAATAAAAGGAACACAATGTTTTATACTTTTTCAATTAAAATATTTGGTCACCTGAATATCCACGTATTATTAGTGTTCTGTGTCAGTATGTACATATTTAATAAAAAATCTACGTAGTAATATAAATTATACCTTAACACGTTTAGGAATATAATCTGGCTTCAACTGTGTCTGGTGATGAATAATTTATTTATTTTATTTATTTAACACTTTATTGCATATAAGCATACATTTAACAAAACAAAAAAACAGGACATATTAAAAATATACAAAAGGCGTGCTTATCTCTATAAGAGATAATTGTTCATATTCATCACATACACATTTACCTCTAGCGGGATTCGAAACATTTGGATAACCATTTCTCTGTATTATGCGTATTTATGAGTGTACTGAGAACTAAGAAGTGCGAATACCTACAATTTCACCAGCTTTCGCATCCTTCACACGAACACCTTGCTTTCTGGAAGAAATGGACAATAAGGCTTTATCCATCCAGTTGACCCATTGACAAAGCGAAAGAAGCTTACCTTCCAGTACCTTCCTTCCTTACTACCTTCGGGTAGTGTTATTCCTCTATGCTTCCAGTAAAAGAAGATAGCGAAAATAAGTAATAAATTATATATGCATAATGCGTCGCGTGACCTGGTTGAATATTGCGCTCTTGCTAGCCCAAATTCCCATAATATGTAAGTATTTATGTGGATACCCAACTACTTACACAAGTGATAATTGAATTCTTTTAACCACCACACTTTTCCATAATTGTGAGGTGATTGTAATAAAGAGCTGATTTATGAGCGATCGCGTGAGTCTTTAGCGAAGTGGGTCCGTTTCTCACCACTGTACAAAAATTGATTTACGGTAACCACAGTGTTTAATTAAAGGCACGCAAAGTTACATAATTATAGTAATCTATGGTATTTTTAAGCCAATTTTATATTTAAAACTCGTAATTTCTTACATAATGGTATAGCAAACACAACAACACACCCAGTTCGCAGTCGTATAGGAATGTTCCGTTGCGTTAAATAATTCTTATTACGAGACTTGGATGAAAATATTCAGGGAGGCAATATAGTGATGCTAAAATAAAGTTTAGATGCTAAAAAAATCTTGTACGTGCGTGATGATGGAATCCACAAAATGGAATTCAGCTATTTGTGCCACTATTGTTGCTGGATTCCTCATTCTCATATGGAAGAGACTGCTTCAGCTATGATTTTATATGCTCAAAATTGTGCATAAATAGTGGCTCAGAAATTACAAGTCCCATAAATAGCTCTTCAAAAAAAAAGGAAGTTATACTTAGATTATTATTATCCTAAAATGATGTTTTAAATTTGATAGGTGACCGGGGCATGGCGTCGGTTATCCAGTACAGTGAGCGAGTCAGTGGGATTGAAGCATGCACTGAGGCGGCTGACGGCTGTGCCGGCGCGTGCAGCGCGGCTCGTGCATGCGCTGGTGGATCGCATGCGCGTGGGGGGCGGGCCCGTCGTGATGACGGAGCTGGGCGCATTGCGCGGGCGCCGCCTTGTAGCTCGAACAACCGCGCAGACTCCTTACTACAGCTTCAAGGGAATAAGGTAATCTTACCTAAGACACCTAAGCTTATTTATATCATTAAAAAATGTTTGAGCTTTCACCTTGAAGGAAAAAAAATCACACAAATAAAAATTACCAGAGAATATTTTTGAACAATTATTTATATATAGGCCAATATTATTTTTTTGTAAATATCATGAATCACTTTCTCAGCAGGGTTTACATAGTATGTTTTAAATTGGTACTGGAGTTGGTTTCCAGTACAATTTCACTCTAGTCACTTCTATAAAATGCAACAGACTGATGAATGACACACTAGTTTATTTTCATTTCGAAATAAATATTTGATTTTGCAGAATTCCTCGCTCTAAAAAACATTAAAATAATTTTATTTTAGAACGTATGATGATGATGAGTGTAATTCGATGACAATCTACTGGAGGACATACTACTTCTGTAATCTACACAAATACTAGTTATATCTACAGAGTAAATCAAAGATGTTGATCGAATTTTGGCAACTCTGCCAACTTCGTTCTACCCGTAAATATAATAAATTTTCACTATGGATGGTGAAATCCCAAATTCAAAGTTCAAAATTGTTTATTCTTTTCGTGATCTTACATTTAAATGAACATGATTGAGCTTCCTAGTAAGTAATGGAATACTTGTGTCAGGGAGTCTCGCTCCTCTATAACCATGTAACCTATTAAATAGCTATTCCATAATGCGAAAAAAATAACTATTTTATTTGACAAGATACTAAACTAAACTTTTGTATGGAATACTGTTTCTTTATGTCGACGTTACCCCTCAATGGTGTATACTGTTCACAGAACATACAAATGTAGGAGATATGTTAAGGAGAACTGGCGCTTCTATATCCACTAAAGCCACAGATTAACTAATAGTTCCTACGGACGAAGCGCCGAGATTACTATATAAACGCGATTCGTTTTCATACACGTGATATCGCTTGTGTCTAATCAGAATTTACAATTGCTATAAAAGCGGCGACACTAGAACCCGTACTAATTTGTAATTACAGCATTATCTTCTTTATGATCTGAGGTTTGGCCCCATTGTGAGATTTGGCTATATTAATGTATATCCTACACTATTACAATTGAATTTAATTTAAAAATTAAATTAAACTTAAAATTCGACGATTCTAGGAGCTATGTTATGTATCTTGAAGCTGGATACTGGAGTTGTAATGGTGACCACAGTTGTGACTGATACGATTTTTATTATTGTAAATAATGATTCACAAACAGTATAGTAAAACCGTTGACTGTTTTTTTAATTTACTGGATACGCGTTTGTTCACAATCTTACTTGATGGTAGGTGATAATGTGGTCGAAGATGAGGCTCAGGTTTACTTATTGAAAATAATATGAAATGATAAAGCTGACCACCCGTCGGCGCTACGATGTGCAGTTTTAATACACGACCAATGATTATATCACCCTGTATACCTTTTTCATATAAACCAACGTCCTCGACATAGAACTATTACTAGGTAATCATAACAACAATATTATGCAACTCGTCCTTACACGTGTGGTTAATAACTCAGCATTGAGCGGGCGTCAACCAATGAACATCTTCATTACCGTGAAGGCTCTGACGAATGTCCCGAAGAGCCTTTCCTTCCACCGTGAAGGTTTGAGAGACTTTGTAATTTGTGGTTTATGTAAAAATTTTATTGAGTAACTGGCTGATGGCCATCGTGATTAGAGACATTAAGAAATAGTAAAACACTAACACATAAACTGGGATGTAAGTACTCGCGCAAATGTAGAGAAGTAGTAATGTCTGGGCACATTTTCAAGAACATTTTGTAAAATGTGCACACGACGGCACTAAGCGGGTCTCGCGGCGTTCACCATCTCCGATAGCGTCGGGGGGCCAACTTACACTGGCAGTATTACGGCCGTCGTGCTGTCGACTGTACAAGAACAGTATGAATAACCTCCTCCGGTGTTTCTCTTTTCTAAAATTTATGATCGGGTATTTTTCTGAGGGTAAAGCCGATGCCAAATGGCGCAAATACGTATTCTGACTTAAATTTGCGTATTTGCATCGCTTGTGGCTTTCAACCGCCTTCCAAATCTCTTCCAAATTGCTGGTGAGATTGTGGTCAAACGCGTATCCAGTTAATCATAAAAAAGAAACATGAAAAATAAAATATTTGAAAGGGGTAAAATTGGGTGGTATGCTGAAGTAATACAGGGAAATTAACCGTAAATTTGTGCTAGGATGATGATCATCACACTTATACTGTGGTCATCACAATCTGGGCCTGGGCATTTTAACTACTAAACTAGGGTAAAAGTTTTCTGAAACTGTATTTTCTTTTCTGTTGTGCAATAAAGTGTATTTGTATTATATTGTAAAAGTAAATTGAACGATCGTGAGCATAACCACATTTGTGAAAGCAGTAGCGTCTTCAAAAAAAAATTGCGCTCGCCAATTCGCGTGGTTTTAGCGCAAATCCTAGAAAAGCGATTCGCATCGCTCCATGGGAGAGGCTTATGTCCAGTAGTGAACTTTTATAGGCAGTAGTAGCTTCTTACGAGTATGAGCCTAATGCCTAAAGAATCTCAATAACCACCAGATACGCGCAGCCCCCGCATGGCTCGCTGCGCTTCCGGCCGCCGGCGCCTCTGGAACCCTGGTCAGGCGTGCGCGACGCATTGGAGGAAGGCGCGGTCTGCCCACACCGGTTCATGCTCTTCGATACCTACAAGGGAGACGAGGACTGTCTCTACCTGAATGTCTACACACCGGCGCTGCCTGAGAAGATTACTGGGTATGGCATGCTATGATTATTTTGTATACATCCGTATCCCGATTTTATGGTATAATAATATAGTAAATAGGAATATTTCAAATTTCGAATGCGTGGCTTCTTCTGTTCACGGAAATGCATTGAAAATTTGAACCTTTCGATAGGAAATCTAATATATATTGCACCAAAAAATTTCATATAACAGAGAACAAACAATGGGTCATGTACAAAGGTGGACTTCTAATACTGACTATCAAAAAATTAGATTCTATTTAAAATTATATTGGAAAAATCTAATTACTTGATGGATTTTTTTCTCCGAAGTTTGTCTGGTATAGAATTAATTAGGTATTGTAATCTTTTTTGCCGTATGAAGATATACCACCACACAACATCTAAATATAGCAGCTTTACTAGGTAAATACATGAGTTCATGTTATTCCAAGGGATATTCGTAAAGTCACTTTCCTCCAGATTCAACCCGAAGCTAGCGGTGATGGTTTGGATACACGGCGGAGCGTTTGCAGTGGGATCTGGCAACGCTTTCCTCTACGGCCCCGACCACCTGGTTGGAGGCAATGTGGTGCTAGTGACCCTCAACTACAGACTCGGGGCACTTGGTTTCCTGAGCCTCGAGAACGAAGAGGTGGCTGGAAATATGGGATTAAAAGTAAGGCTATATTTAAATGTACCTTTTCTCAAAAATGTTATGAGATGTTGCCAAGTCTTCCTCAAACAGAGATAGAAAGTTAAGTAAGCATGGAGTCAGAATACAGGTCGTGTGATTTTCAATTTCGAATTAATAAAACTCCACAAAGTAAGCATCATTTGAATTCTAGCCAAAATAGTGTTAATAATAGGAAACGTGTGAAAACTTTTTAAACGACTAAAGAGGTGACCACTGTGAGGTTGTATGCGAATTGAAAAAAGGAAATGCGATAAAACAAACGGGTATATTTGTTAACACATTATTTGTATTGTTTGCAAATATTATTGTTTGTTTTATTCTTGACAAAATCATAACACTTCGACAGTACTGGGAGTCGATCCTGTAACCTTGTCAGGCTCCCAATGTTGTTTTCAGATGATTAGAACAAGGGAAATAAAATGGGAATAGTTTAATTCGATATGTCTACACAATCTGCATTAAAGTGCGTACGTAGCGCCGAGATTTCTACTGTATCTAGATTGCTACACTATCTATTAGTGGTTAATTAATGAATACCTTTTGGGAAAAAAGGATAACGTTGATTTTTCAGATTTTTCTAAAACGTGAACCTAACAGTTTAGAGAAATCCGAAAACTAGACGGAACCTTGGGTGAGCGAGGTAGAGTTGCACTTTCACAGTTACTGTTTAAGAACGTAAACTGCTGTTGCATGACTTTACATGCTGTTATTCCATTGCCTACTGGCTACTGTTGACACTGACCGTCGATTTTGGAGGTCAAAATTTTGCAATAAGATTTATGTGAAGGCTCTATTTAGTGGTACATTTACGGCCACTTGTTTTGTGACCATGGCTTTGAACAAATAAATAGATTCTATGCAGATAATAAAATTATAATTAGGCGAATTAGTCACGGAATGCTGATTTCATTTAATTTTCAAATTAGTATTAATCTAATCAATTTTGTTTTAAGCATTAGTGATTGACAAAACTAGTGAATAGAACTAATTGTCTCCTTTCAGTGTCGTATCTCATTAAAAATCTGTGTGGAGGTCGCATGAGATCTCCTCGTGAAATTTCATTAAAGTCGTAACAAAGATGGCGGATTTCGCCTCCGTTTTTGCCTCTTGGCTACGCAACGCTAAAAACAAAAGAAATACGAATAGGAATTTAATCTGAATGTTCATTCGACCCATTAGGATTTCTATGTGAAGGCTATATTAATTCGCATACGAGATGTTCTAATGTTCACCTCAGCGTTGGATAAGCAATCATACCACTACCACATCCCCGTTTACATACCTACCCGTTGATGATAATAAAATTAACACCTAGTTCTAAAATACATAGGCTTAATGCACCTCGACCTCACCAGATTCGACCTCCACGCAGCTCCGTAAGTTGTGATAGAGCCTTTCATAAATCGACGAGGGACAAAGAAGGGGTTCACTAGTTCTACTGATTTGGAGAACACGGTCAAAAGATTCTGACTCTCGTTGGCTCTTTAAAAATTGGCAAACGCCCTCATTTCAGAGCCAGGTATGTAGGACCTTCTGTCCACATTATCATCAGGCTTACACGTCTCCACTGTAGGGGCACAGCCTCTTCTCGCTGGGAAAGGATGTGGGTCATAATCCACCACGCGGGCCCAAATGTATTTAACGTGCTCTCCGAAGAATTATACACTTCTATTAAAATGCCACTAGCGGTTTACCCATCCAAGGAATGACTGCACCAGACATTGCTTAACTTCGCTAATCGACTTCAACTGCGCCACGAGTGCTCCACGAAACTATAATCAATTAATTTATATAGCAGGATGAACTTAGTCATTTATTGGTTGGCGATAAATGAATAAACGAATAAATTCCTGTCAAGACGCTAAAAGCAATTATTGCTTTAGAAAAATGCATGTCTGTTGCAACAACCACGGATTAGATAATTAGAAATAATTATACGTCCGTGAAAAGCTATAAGCTGTTTCTAATATATTGTTGGTTTGTTCATCTGTATGATATAATCATAATGGCTGATCATTATCGGACTCTTTATTTTAAAATCATAGACAGTAAGGGCGCCTGTAGTTAGAACATCATTAATACTTTACTCGTATACGATTAAGATAACTTTATATATTTTAGGACCAAGTGATGGCATTGAAATGGGTACGCGACAATATCGATTACTTCGGCGGAGACTCATCGCGTGTTACCATCTTCGGAGAGTCAGCGGGCGCGGCATCTGTTCATCTCCACATGCTGTCTCCTGCATCGAAGGTTTGTTTTGTGCTTTGAAAGTATATTTTTAACAGATGTTACTTATAAAATGTAATGACCAGTGAAATTGTTTCTCTATCATGGAAATGTTGGCATCCACGATACAGGCGTAGCATAGTGTGGATGTTACAGTAAATGTATAATTATGTAACATATAAAAATGTATAATTATGTCCTTTTTGGTAAATAAGCATCTTATCTTATCTATTTACTTATGACAGTTAAATGTCTATAAGAAGTCCGCAGTGTTCTGTCTACTTCATCATCATCACCGTATAAAATTCCACTACTGAATTTATGTTCAGACGTGGAAGACGATGCAAATCGGTCAATGGGTGATGCCATTGACCGATTTGCATCGTCTTCCACGCCACGCAGGGCAGGCGGATTGCTGATTGCAGATTTTTTGGGAGTTCCCTCCGCTCTATTGACGCTGCTGCTCATCACTGCTATTATACCTAGTTATGTTCACGACACACGAACCTTTATTTGTCTTTTACGACACTCACGGAAAGAGAAGGGTTGGTTCTAGTCTATCGGAAACCACATTTTAGTTCCAACAGAATTAAATTGTTAGCCGAACTGAAATGTTATATGTGACTCGCACCCTTAAAATGTTATATGTGATGTTGGCGGATTAACAATATGTCGTAAAACACCGATCTCTCGAACTTTAGTTTGTGGCAACATTTCAAACTTTAGTTGCGGACATCTAGGTAGGTTCTGTAGAATTAAATTATTAGCAGAACTACACGCGATTATTTGAACCAATGAAAACGTTCTTTAGACAATGATCTGTCGGACGTTAGTTTGTTACTAGTTTGTATTTCGAACTTCAATTGCGGACTCATCCATTATGCTCTGTTCTCTGTCTGCTGCAAACTGAGTGAATGGAAACCAAGCAATCTATTCAGAATGTAGAGACGGTGGGTTACTAGGGCAATGACCATACTAACCCGTTCACATGATTATGGTAATACGCTAGATAAAAACTGTTTCATCGCGGATGAGATCATTCATAATACGAATTTCTCGCAATTTTCGACATCATCATATCTTTCAAGCGTGCAATGCAAGCAATCAATCTTTACTGCTGACTTTTAACATCGACTGTCGATGGACCATTATGGTACGAGACCTTAGGGCCTCCAATTTTGTCGGTCATTAGGTCAGGTAACTTCATGTTTATGCAGTTATTTTTAAAGTCTTAAAATGCCAAAATGGTAAAGTAGTTGAATAATTATAAACAATTTATTTTTTAATAATATTATTTTGATCTATTTTTATTCATCCATTCATAAAACACGCAAAAATGGGAACAGAAATACACAGAAACAGACTAGCAGGGCTAGCACGACTTATATGAGGCGACATAGGTAATGAAATGAAATGAAATGAAATGAAATGAAATGAAATGAAATGAAAATCATTTATTCATGTAGGCAATACAATATGCACTTATGAACGTCATTTGTTTTTTAAACTACCACTAGCTCGGAACGCGACCACTACTGAGAAGAGCTAGCGAGAAACTCAGAGGGTTTGTCTCTTTTCAATAAATCATGTACAATCAAGAAAGGTTACAACAATTTTATATATCGAGTAGAGGAGCCGTTTAATCCCATGGATTACTTTCATTAATATAGTCTGAAATTTTGTAATATCCCTTTTTACATAATTTTTGTTTTATAATAAGTTTAAATTTATTAAGCGGAAGATTCCGTATATCCATGGGAACCTTGTTGTAGAAGCGCACACATTGACCTCTGAATGACTTATTAACTTTACTAAGTCTACTAAAAGGTACAGCTAATTGATTTTTGCTCCTTGTATTGACATTATGTCGGTCACAATGTTTCTCGAATGAATATATATTTCTCTTAACATATACAAGATTTTCATATATATATTGTGACGAAAATGTTAAAATATTAATTTCTTTAAATATTTGTCTTAATGTATCTCTTGACCTTAATTTATAAATTGCACGAATAGCTCGTTTCTGTAAGAGAAATATGCTATCTGTATCAGCAGCGTTTCCCCACAGCAAGATACCATATGACATCAAGCTGTGAAAGTAGCTGAAGTAGACTAAGCGCGCTGTTTCAATATCACAGATATTTCGAATTTTCTTAACAGCATATGCGGCAGAACTGAGTCTTTTCATTAGTTTTTTAATATGGGGTCCCCACTGTAACCGAGAATCTAAAGTCATACCAAGGAATACAGTTGCGTCCACAAGTTCCAACTGTTCATGTTTAATTCTTATTTTGGTGGCAACCTGTTCAACATTAGGTAATGAAAATCTAAGACATTTCGTTTTGTTCTCATTAAGGAGCAAGTTATTGACTGTGAACCATTCGACTATTTTTGAGACAGCATTATTCACTTCGTCATATGCTAATTGATATCTGTCAACTTTAAATATTAAAGAAGTGTCATCAGCAAACAATACGATCTCGTGTCTTTCCTTAGCGAGGTGAGGTAAATCGTTGATATAAACTAAAAATAGGAATGGTCCCAGTATTGAACCCTGCGGTACGCCCATGCTAACTGCAGATCCTGATGATCTCTCTCCATTGATATCAACCCTCTGAATTCGATCACGTAGATATGATTTCATTAGGCTGAGTGCTTGGCCCTGGACGCCATAATGGTGTAGTTTCATAATTAAGATGTCATGGTGGACGCAATCGAAAGCCTTGGACAGATCACAAAAGATGCCAAGGGCGTCCTGTGAACCCTCCCAGGCATCAAAAATATGTTGTAACAACTCAATACCGGCATCTGTTGTCGAACGTCCCTTAGTGAAACCAAATTGTTTGGTTGTAATCAAATTATTCAAATTGAAATGTGAGAGCAATTGATTTAAAATTAAGCTTTCAAATATTTTACTTAAAGTCGGTAAAATTGAGATCGGTCGGAAGTTTGTACGAACTTGAGTATCACCAGACTTAAATAACGGAATTACTTTACTATGCTTCATCATATCAGGAAACACACCATTATTAGTACACTGGTTGAAGATAATAGCTAAATGAGGAGCAATATCCTCTATAATAAAACTAATTATTTTAACTGATAGACCATGAAGATCCGCTGTCCT
The DNA here is from genome assembly GCA_949316235.1 of Oegoconia quadripuncta. Taxonomy (NCBI): domain Eukaryota; kingdom Metazoa; phylum Arthropoda; class Insecta; order Lepidoptera; family Autostichidae; genus Oegoconia; species Oegoconia quadripuncta. The sequence goes on from OX438759.1 coordinate 8,028,902, forward strand.
TTTCATATTTAAAGATTTAAATGTCTTAATAATACATAATGGTGTAACGTGATGAAATTTAAATACATCGGTACATTCGGTTACATTTTGTTTTAGTAATAATTCAGCGAGAGTGGGGGAAGAATTAAGAGACCTAGTTATCGATACTGGAATGTTAGTGAAAAAACTTTCAAACGCGTCCGCGATTTCAGGAGCATTAGTTAATGTTTGACCTTCTACGTTAATTTGGTAATCGAAACTACGAGTTTTGACTTTTCCAGTTTTAGAGTTGATTACTTGCCAGGTCGTCTTAATCAGGTTTGAGCTACTTATAATCTTGTTACGAACGAACATAGATTTGGCTATCGTACATACTTGCTTAAATAGCTTTGAGTAGTTCCTGACATAGTTTACAAAAAGCTCATTCTGATTTATTGTTTTTTCTTCATATAGCTCGTAAAGTTTTTCTCTACTTCGATGTATGCCCACTGTGGCCCAGTCACTAAACTTCAAGCCATCATTAATTTTTATTAATTTTGTTTTAAAAACAGAGTCGAATTCATTCTTCGTTAAATTAAATAAAGTATTATATAGTTTATTCGGATCCTTACAGTAGGATAAGGTGGGTAATTTAACTTTAACATTATTACTAAAGGTTTTTAGCCGACCTTCATTTATAGGATTACATATTATAAGTCTTGTGTTATATTTTCCATTAAATGCAAAAGTAGCCAACTGACCACTATGATCCGATTTTAATTTATTAATTATGTTCTTGTAAGTTGGTTCAACATTTGTGAATATATTGTCGATACAAGTTGCTGTCGAAGAAGTAATTCTAGTAGGCTCTAGAAATAAGTTTTTGAGGTTATGACAATTGAATAACGATAATAACAAATTACTAAATGGAGATGAACTATCTAAGAGATCTATATTAAAGTCGCCACAGACAATGACACATTTATTATTATTACAGATTTTATTTAAAACTTCATCCATAACTTTTTCAAAAGTAGTAAATAATGACTTCCCACGTCTGTATACGCTTACTACAACAAGCTGCTCCAATTCTACACAAGCGAGTTCGATAGTTTTTTCAACAGACAAATTGACGATGTCGGTACGTTCTTTGTATTTTAAATTGTTACGAACAATTATCAAAGAACCCCCATGATTCGCTGTTTGTCTGTTAAATGAACTACCAACCTGGTGATTTTTGAAACTAAACATGAACTGTTCTGACGTAATCCAGTGCTCAGTGATACATAGTATATCAATTTCGTTGGAGATCAAAAACAGTTCAAGTTCAAACTCTTTGTTATACATGCCGCCCTGAATATTTTGGTGCACCAGGTTTATTTTACAGATATTTTTTTCGCGTGAATTTTTATTTTTATTGGTACTTTTTAAATTATTTGACATATTATTTCCAATTAAAATATTTTTACTTGTAACCTTAACTTGGCCAGAGGAGGTCTCTGTTGTCTTATTATCTAATTTAAATTATTGGAAACATATTCCAATACGTTAATATTACAAGTTGTCTGCTCAATAGGAGCTGATTTTGCCTGTTCAATAGAAACAGGTTTTTCTTTAGCCAACGTATTGTTGGCTGAGTTATACAAATAATAATATAAAATGTTGCAAATGCTATGTTTGCTATATCTATTGAGATAATACATATCTCTAGTCTGATGAAACTTTGAACTAATTATACTATTAGTGTCTATCATGTGAAATTTAGAAAATCTACACGTTAAAGTATGATATGTAGTGATAAGTAAATGACTCGACGTTTCTCCTGTTTCGAATCTTGTCACTTTGATATATTGGGAAAATTAGCGTCACATGATTGAACCGAGGTCACATGGCTATCGCGAGGGCGTTATACATGCGTTATTCTATTCCGTAGACTCTATATCTCTCTTACTCACTCGAGTCGCCCAGAGTTGTGCTAGCCAGGCTGAACACACCCTCTACTCTCCATGATTATGTAAAGTAGAAAACGTGTTAGTGGTCCATGCCGAAAGACTGCCCAAATACTGGCAGCACTACTCAGTTGAAAGTCTTAGTTGCTGTTTTGTCTTTCGAGATGTCAAGTAAGCGCGATGCCAGTTTTCAGGCTCAATGGACCCAAGGTTTCGACTCGAAGGATCACAAACACACCTAGTGTTAAATATTTGCAGCGCTAATTGGAGTCCTCAGTTTTAGCCGCCTCTGTGTCGTTGTAGGTGAGACAGAGCTATGGTATCACAGCCGCGTGTAAGGCACCAACTGCATTTAACAGGAAACAAGCGGAACCGACTGTAAAGCGTGTACTGGCTTATAATATCATTTTACAATATTTACCAGGGTCTGTTCCACGGTGCTATTGCACAGAGCGGTCTGGCGTTATCGCCGTGGGCTCTAGCGAAGGAACCTCGTGAGCGCGCCTTCGACCTCGGCCGCGAGCTCGGCATCGACACCAACAGCACCGCCGAGCTGCTCGGTAAGCAATTGTTGTACTTCAAGTATTGTAGTGGAGATGCTACTGTACACTTGAGAAGAAATTTATGCATAAATGTAATTGTGAGGACTTTAGCCCCACAGTATCGTTTCAGCTGTAGCTACAAGTTTGCGTTAGTTAAATTAGTTATTTAGGGCTACAAGCAAAGAGTATTTGAAAATATTTTTTAAGTCCACGATGAGCTTATAAGTACAGTCGGCATCATAGTTATTCATACAGAACTATTTTAAACGACTAATGGTAGCTTGATGGCTATTGAAGCTGTACCAACTACACCACAGAAATATCGATATATTTCTGTGAACTACATCCATGATTAACTATGGAGCCGAGTCTACCTGTACCTTACAAGATTGAAGGGATTTTATGGAATGGTCTTCTGAATTAAGTAAATTAAGTTTGTTGTTATATATCATTTAGGTCATGCACATAAGAATTAATGTTTCCTAATTTAAACAAAGAAATAATACATTTTAATGTCATGACGTAAAAAAATTGATTAACCAATAAAACGATATATAATCGTTTCAATAATTTTAACTAACTTCAAAAAAGAAGATGGTTCATTCAACTGATTTTTTTTTCAGAATATTATTATTTATATTTATAAACCGTTCAAGACCTAAGTTGACGCTTGAGAATCTGTTGCATATTAAAACAGTATCAATAAAATAGTATTGAGACTGAGAGGCGATCTCAAGTAGATTTATTAATATGGCCCTTAGACAACTTGTGAACTGATTTCGATATTTCCTGTTTTAGTTTGAAAGAGTGTCCCATACAATTTTGGCGAAGATCTGATGATGCACCCCGGAGATAAAGAACGGAACCCTAATGAGATGAATTTTTTTGCAAATTTATAGCTGTTAGATTATCAATATCCATGACGCCACATTGGGTTCAGTGGAAAATCTATAAGAATCGGGCGTTGTTTTCCACTCGTATTAGTTTTAGTAATAAGCTAGCATTCTTTAATCATGTAGGTTACCTCCGAGCGACCCCAAGTGAGCTCTTGGTGAAAGCTGGGGCCCGACTGGCCGGGGCGCCCGGCAAAAGCGCTGACCTGCAGAACACTGTGGCGCTGCCGTTCCTCCCAGCAGTGGAACCTGACCTACCTGACGCCTTCCTTACAAAGCCACCCAGAAGTTCGCTTCCTGGAGCTGACGTGCCGCTCCTAACCGGGTACAACTCGCAGGAAGGCATCATACTATTTCGACGTAAGCTACCTATTTCTATAATGACTAATTTACGGTTAATAACTATAAATTGAATATTTTAGAAGTCCGTGAACTAAACATAAATTCCCGGGTCTAAACATAATCAAATCATCCGGGTGTACAAAGCAGTTGTCTAAAAGTTAAATATCTTCGAACAGCAGCACCAACTTTTTTTTATGCACAACGGAAACCCCAACACATTTGGGGGACTGGCTATCTTATCTCTGACAACCGGAACACAACAATGCTATTAACACTGGTGGCAGATTTAGATACGATGGTGGTAGCTAGCCAGGCGGACATTTAAAATGCCCTTCCACCAACCAAACCGAGTACTTAAACATGTACCCCGCTGGGGATCGAACCCGCGACCTCCGATTCGTAAACCCAATGTTGTTTACATTGAGGCACGGAAGCGGTTAAACTTTCATCAAATATGGCTAACAACCTTTCTACCGTACCCAAATCAGACCACGCATTTAGACACATACAAAGATTGCACACAGACACACATAACGGCGTCACACACATAACACCTGTCGTTTTTCGTCGGAGGTTAAACAAACACAGAGCACAAAAAATATTGAAAAGTAAAGTCAAGTAGTTTGGTACTTAAACCTACGAAAACTGACTCTACTTTTCATTAAAAGGTAGAAATTGGATAAAGTATAAGATCATAGAAGACTAAGTAGTCTAGCTACACTTCAAACAGAGATATTCTCTAGCACGTTTTATATAATATTGTTTACGAAATCACATAAAGGGCCTTATTTACCAAATTTCGTAACCACGAGATGATCGATCTTGCTCATAGAGAGTAGATAAAAGTGATATTAGCCCATAAAACTGCCCATGCAATAGAGATTATTCAATTAATGAACTTGGTATTACATTTTAATTATTTTTGGGCATTTCATTTTACATTTTAATTATTTTGAGAACCTGTTTGGTGTAGTGGTTAAAAATTCTGACTGCTAAACCAAAAGGTCGCGGGTTTGAATCCCGCTAGGGGCATATGTTTGTATGATGAATACAGACATGTGTTCCCGAGTTATAGATGGTTTTCATTTATTTATGTATTTATTTCCAAAAATAAATGTATTTGTGTAGTTTATCAACCATGTGGTATCCATAATACAAGCCTAGTTGCTAAGTGTGGAACTAGATGGCGCTGTGTGTATGTGCAAAGATATTTATTATTTATTATTATTATTTAGTCGACGAGGGGTTGGGGTAATGGGTAATGATTCGAATGTTTGTGATTACGCTAATATTTATATAAATATTTATGTATGTTAATTCGTAATCTAGTATCTATAATACAAGCTTTGCTAAGTAAGTCGCGGAAAATAATTTAATATTAAATTATTTAATAAATAAATTTATCAAATCATATTATATAAATAAATCAAAGTATCTAACCACTACACCAACCTGATCGTAATTGGCCAAAGATTAATAAATAAATTTAATCTATGTAGTTATTCCAATCGTAAGTACAGATTGTACAATGTACAAGTAATTACAAATTACAGTAGGTACAATCTATACTTACGATTGGAATAACTACATAGATTAAATTTATTTATTAATCTTTGGCCAATTACGATCAGGTTGGTGTAGTGGTTAGATACTTTGATGGCTATACTAAAAGGTCGTAAGTTCGAATCCCGCTAAGGTTTGTATGATGAATAGGTACACTTGTGCCCGAGTTATGAATATTTTGGTTTATATATGTATTTTTGCAACATATCAGCCAGCTGGTATCCTCAATATATGCATAGTTGCTTAGTGTAAAACTAGATGGCGCTGTGGGTCTGTTTAATGGATTATTTTATTAATAAATTAGTAGTTCATCGTTGTATAAATTAAATGTGATTGTAGAATCCGTACTCCTGGTAATACAATATGACTCGATGGCGTTTGCCATAATTTAAGATGAAACAATAAGTATCAGAATCATCCGTTGCCCATAAGCGTTGGGATATTCTAAATAATTAACAAAAGTTGCTTGACATAACATCCACGGTTCTAAACACGTGGTAGGAGGTGACGCCATCGCCGTCGAAACGTGCAATGTTCTTTTTAAGGATGCCACGGGAAGAGACAGGTTGGTTTAATTCTTTTAACGTGTCGGAAACCACACGCCACTTTCACAGTCAAAATATTAAAACTATATCTAAATTATTATCCCAGACTCTACATAAATCGTAGATAATCAGAGCTGGTAAATTAGGAGCAAAATATATCTAATTAAAAATATAGGCTAAGCGTTTTCGGAGTGGCAGATAATTTCCAACCACTTAGGTGACATTCGTGGCAATTTGCGGAATGAGCGCGGAAATCCTCCGCGTAGACGAGCGATGTCGCAAGTTTCGTGAGCGGAACCAACTCCCGCGCCGCCGGTCGAACTGCGAGAGCCCTTCCCATGCCTGTCACCGCAGCGCCAAGCACTAATGCCGTTCACCTTGTAATAAAATTTGCTATTAAAATTGCCTACGTATTTTCTACTACGTTTTTACAAATTTGCACTACTTTTTGCCTTACACGTAGTAGTTGGTCTCCAATTAGGTAAATGGGTAAAGAAAAATGATTAAAAGAGCAAATGCCGAAACACTATCAGACAGTGAAAGTTCTATTTTAGATTAAAAACAAAATACAAATTATATGAAAACAGTCAAAGTCAAAGAATTTATTATACGCCACATTGTAAGTGTAATGCCATATAGTAGGTACCTTATATGCAGAAAAACTAACTCTAAACATTCATTGTACCTGCTACCTACTATGAAAATCTGGTGACAATATTCTGGGGGTTATTATTTCTTACCCTTCCACCATTACCACTACGACATGTAGGTATACATTTTATTTAATCAGCAAATAGGTAGTTCGCTGAGGGCGTCGTCGCTATAAGTAACAAAATATTAAAAGATAGTAAAAGATAGGTACAGTCGGCATCAAAAGTAAATGTGAATTATTTGGGTTCCATTGTCGATGCAACTAGGATGTAATATACATATTTGTCCGCTCCCAAGTAAATAGGCAACAATATTTTGTATTTAAGTCAACTATAATAGTCAAAGTTAGTCAGTCAGTTACGTACATCACTTTAATAACTTTGCCAGTTCTGAATCTTCAGGACATCATCTACTTTTTAACCGACTTCATGATTACACTAACTCTGACATGAGAAACATGCAGCCCGACGCATTTGTCTGCGGCATAATACTAATACAGCCGACGAGCGTGCTGCTTCAAATTCAAACTCTCCTCTTACATAATATCAAATAATAAAATAGATAACTTTACTTAAAGCTCATATTAAAATTAATTGAATTAACGATTACGCTACACTATGATGCAATTAATTTTTTTTTGTGGGATTTTCACCCTACTTAGTCTACGATATTTATGCATCTGTTCCACCAAAGACTTTCAGTGTGTCATACCTGCACTAAGTGCAGTTGCTGTTTGTACTGACTAGCAATCAAATTATACCGACCCCACACATAATACTTACTAATAATGTCATATTTACTATGTTACATGTATGGTTACAGATATCACGTAACCTCTTACGAAGGCTGTTACTGAAAATGCACTAATAGACGTCCCACGGATGTGACATCGTCCGTGACTGAACGACGCACAGTGGGACGCGGCCAACACTGCGTAACACTGACAGAGCCATAACATAACAAATTCTGCCAATTTCACGCTGACTCACAAACACTGTCGAAATCTATTCGAGACGCGGATTTCCATAAGTAGCTGAATTCAAAGTCATTTAGCAAATGTTTGTTTTCGAAATAGATGAGTACTCGTAGCTCGTGCGTACCTACTCACTCCAATGTTTAGGCGGCCAACTCTATGGAAAGTCAATGCGGCACATTTGACCATATGTGCATATTTTTTGTGGGGCTGGTGTCACGAGCTAATGAGGTTGGAATGGTTGCCTTAAAATCATAAAATAAAATATACGTGTTCAAAAAAATATGTTTTTTAAAATATGCTATCAACAAAAGTCATTTTTTTTAATAAACAAGTCGACAATCCGGGTCGCATTACACATTTTCGGGACTATTTTACTAATGTTTCTAATGCGGAATTACAACTTCAATATCGGGATTGTCCTGCAGAATCCCAAACGGTTGGCAGCCTTACTCAATGTTAAAAACGGTGTTGAAAACGTTTTTGAAAATGTGAATCTATAGATTGAGTATGCTATGGTTGAGTAGAAGTCAAACTTATTTAGCAATTAATGTTCGTTTACGAAATATGTATCCACTTGTCGGTGTGGAAATATTTTTGCAAAGATATAGTAAGATTGACGACATCCAGTCGAATAGGCCTATGTCCGGGTTGATACTCGGTCCTACATGTATCGACAACGAATGATTTTATTTTTGAATAGTAATATGCGTCTGACAAATAATAGCCGGTTTTCTCTCGCGTAATAGTCCGCCCTACGATTTAATCATTTAAACCTTCCTAAACGAATTTATTATATTTGTTTACAACGATCACTCTAGCTTAAGTAACATTTTGATTTATTGGAACCATCGCAACAAAAAGGACAAATACGTACAAGGAAATTATTGAAACAAATTATAAAATTGCTCTTTATATTCGATTGCGCACAGTAATTGTTGTTGCATAATAATCTAGCAGCAATGCTGGCGTGGTCATCAAATACGCCGCAGTGTAACAGTTACAGAGATATAGCTTGTATTTACATAATAAAGTAACGCATACGATTATATCGGGTCTGTGCCACTTTCCCGCCTTGTTTATAAACTGTCATCCTTACCGGCGCAGGCGCCGCTGGCGGTCAGGCGCGGACAACGACCGATTTCTGTCAAAAAGACCCTGTCACCCTCCTTTACAGATCCTTGTAAATATTACACAAGAGTCATACGGCATTATGTAATGGCCTTCTATAGACTGTGATATACATATATATATATATATATATATATAGATAGTGATATAGCAATATTGCTAGTTATAAATAACTTAATTTATATTGACTGTGTAAGATTATTACGAATAAATCTGAAACTAATAGTGAGAATGCCGGCAGGTTATGGAAAAAGGTTATGGAATCGACAACAGAGCTTACTTATCCGTAAAAAAATCGTTATTGGATTTTGTTATATTTTCCTTTACGCCTTTATGCTTATCATGTCATCAAGTGATAGATTACTATTACTACTTTAATTGTGTTGCTGATTGTACCTACATACCTACCATCCTTTCCTGTATCGATGTGAGCGAGCAAGCACTACTGAAAGTATTCAAGCACACGTTATATCATTTAGCCATCTCAATGCAAGGTTCCCATCATAAGTGCACGGATCCGTCTTACCGCCCTTTGGAGCTCAAAGCTTTCGTTTTACCTTTACAGTCTCCACTTAATGTGATGGCCCCCTGCTCCAATAGCTAAATTCATTCACGTATATAAAGTGCCCAGCCCTACTTCCGTCAGCTAAAATTGTGGTCATTCACTTGTAAGACCAAGTGAGTGACATAGTGACCACATTTAGCTGACGGACGTTAGATTTGGGCACTACATCTCTATCATCTATTGCGGTTCCGATGCCGTAATGTACTACAGTTACTTATTACAAAAATAGAACTTTTCTAATCTGGTCTCCACTCCTGACAACATTTATAGGTATATAATGGGTCAGTGCTTGACCTAAATCACACCTGAAGGTCAAGTAATCATTTATTCACTTCATAAGTTTACATACATTTTCAATAAAGACAATACATACTTGTAGATGAAGAGCGGTTACAATTATCCAGCCTGGTTGCTGAACTAGGAAGAGTATCCTTTATTCCAGTTTACCAGCTTTTCACCTCTAGAAGAATTGTAATTTACATTTGTAGGTTTTGTACTTAATGAGCAATGGTAACTAAGGAAATTTGATTTCTTTTTTTACATTTGTTAATCTATGGGCAGGTGTGTTTATGTGGAGAGTACGTATATAAAGGTACATAATCTAAGGTATATAATGTGTCTATTTGTTTGCTTAGCCCTACGACCCGTGATGGCGGAAGCGCGTTCACCCATAACAACTTTATTTTTGTGACAATTGAAACAAAAAATGTTATTATCGACATTGCTGTTTGGTGGCAAGGATATTTATATTTAACCCGAGTAGGTACTGCATAATATGTATCCTTAGAATCAAACCCATGGCTTTGGTTTTTGAAACTCCGTTCTTTACATTCCCCCACGGAGGCGGTTAAAGTTTTAAGGTCCATTTTCTTTATTCTCGTCTTCTAAATATGTTTTTGTATGTATGTGCTGGTGATCATTTTGTCCCCACAATGTGGGATCTTTTATCCCCAAACGCACTCATTCCAATGCAAAGAAAACAATAATTATCACCAATAACATTATTTTGTAAAGCCAACATCAGCTGAACTCGATTTTGCATCAACGGCGAGAGCGACTTAGAACTTTACGGTCGTGCGAAAGTTTACGACCACTTGAAATTTAGACTCGAGTCGCACAAACAAACTTTATAGAATACACTGATAATAGTAATAGATAATGGATTTTCGTATAATTTTAATGTATAGTCGGCAGTACTACGACCGTACACTACCAGTGAAGGCTGGCCGAGCGACGCTATCGGATATGTGAACGCCATGAGTGCTACTTTGTACGTGCCATATTGCATTTGTATATAATTTTCGTCCAAATTACAATTTCAATATAACAATTTCAATCAAGAAATTATTGTAATAAATCGAATTACACACGTCAACACAGAGTAATGATATTCTTAATCACAAGTCCGCGCGCATTCCGTATTCCGATTACAGATGTATGTTTCATTGGTAGCCTTGCGATAACTAAGCAAATATAAAGAGGAGGTGGTGTATGGATTTCAAATAAGCTCGGGACGTCTTTGGAGGAGCCGTGACTGAATCAGTGTGACTGAATCTTTGGTCGGGTTTACACTAATTTGAATTGACACCAATCTACAAAAGATAACACTTCTATATACATAGTGCTTATAGTAGCATATATGCTCCGTGCCACACCAAACCAGTAACCTCCATTTAAGGAACATTCCCCGTACATAACGGCTACCATATCATTATTTAATTTGTGAATACAATTCTGCAGGTCTCCAGCGGTACCCGAAGCTGCTGAGCGAGCTAGAGCAGGAGTTCAAGCGGGTGGTGCCGCCCGAGCTGCTCTCCTCGGGGCCGAACCGGACGAACAGTGTTGCCGAGCATATACGAACGTTCTACTTCCAACAGCGGCCGGTCGACATGAGAAACATCGACAGCCTCATTGATGTAATGATTTTCATCAAAGTCAAAATTTTTTATTTCAAAGGATAAAAGTATCACTTGAAAACGTCACAAATTAAGCTTAATATTAAATTTACTGCTCATTCACAAATCTGACCCGTCAGAGAAGAACGAGCAAGAAATTGAAGGGTTGCTCTTTTTAAATAGATTAAGGGACATCCATCGACACAACAAGGCTTAATGTGCCAAGTCTTGGCACGTTTCGAAATATTTACTTTTACAGTCGAGAGCGTCTGTAGGTGGATAATGTTTTTGAGAACTGGCGTAATGGAGCATGTACCCAGTAGTGCATAGATGTGGCTGAGATTGATGATATGATGATATATGTATGTATGTTTCAGTAATTTTAATTTCAGCCACCTAGAGTTCATTACATTCGTCTTATTTTGCTTTTTTTGAGTTTGAGTTTGAGTTTGAATTATTTTGAGTATATTGTGGGAGTGCTATAGGATATTATTGTTTCATGCGATTAATTTATTATTTTCAAACACATGGGTCTAACAGTCTAAAGATTTTTATGAGACAATGTCAAATTAGACAATTTTATCGTATTCAATGTTATTAAAACGTGGAGTGGTAATGATTTAGTGTTCCAAATTATGCTTGAAACAACATCATGATTCACCTTTCGAAATAAATAGAATGTATGGAATGCCGTGTGGGACAAACCCTCTTAAACGAAAAACTCGAAAAAAAAATTTCTTCCGCAAGTTTTCCATTACTTTATATATTACGGGTAACAAGGTAATTTCTCTACATTCCAGTTATTCACGGACGTAATGTTTCTACGACCACTATTAGAAACCCTACGTTTACAAGCTGAAACAAACCGCACCAGTCCCACTTACGTGTACCGGTTCGCTTTCGATGGAGCCTTAGGGCTCTTCAAGCGGATGCTGGGAATCAACCACCCGGGCGCCTGCCACGGTGACGAGATGGGTTATCTGTTCTACTTCTCGAGACTCAACTATCGGCTCGATGACGACTCCACTGAGCTCGCAGTGTCCAAGAAAATGATCCAAATGTGGACTAACTTCGCGAAGACTGGGTAATTTATTATTTTATATCTAGAATTATTACATAACTAACTTTCCGCCCGACGTTTCGCCTGCGAGGAATAGATTTACCGCGGATATGTTTAATTTGTTTATCCCGCGAGAACTACTACTAAAAGTTAAGCTATAAACTACAACTAAAAGTTAAGCTGTAGAACGACACTGTTCTAAATATTACTTACTGTTCTGGCTATTAGTCTCAACGATTTGTTTTGTTTGTTTTTTATGTTACCTAATTAGCTTTCTGTCAAAATTATCTCATTTATATAATTACCACGTAGTCTGAGAAACTTGTTTACCTAGTAACTTACATGTGGGAACTTATCATTAACATGTACATATCTTAAAGTGATGTTAGTCTCCAAAAAGGAAATAAATAAACTAAATTTATCGGGATAAAAATAATCCTGTCTTAATCCAGGGTATATTCTACCTATATACCAAATTGCACACAAATCCGTTCAGCCGTTTGGCCGTGATTAAGCAACAAACAAATAAACATCTAAACTTTCGCATTTATAATATTAGTTAGATTAGATAATAAACGTAGCTGAGTTGTACTCGTACGTAGCGTCGGTGGCTCAGTGGTTAAGACACGGTCTCCGAATTTGGGAGGTCCAGGTTCGAGGCATGCCATGTACCAATGAGTTTTTAAAATTATTTAATTCCTTATGTGCATTTATCCGACTGCTCTTAAACGGTGTAGGAAAACATCGTGAGGAAACCTGCATGCCTGAGAAATAAAAATTTAAAGGCATGTGAAGTCCCCAACCCGCATTGTGCCAGCGTGATGGACTATTCCTCATTCCTGCAGTGGGATGTTTACGGACTGATGATGATGAGTTGTACTCAACCAACTGATTGTAGATTCGATTCCAATCATCAATAGATCAAGAATACCTTTGAATAACCCCCGAGAGACTACATATGATTATATCAGATAAAGACACCAACAGTGTTAAAAGCTAATTATCGTCGAAACGGTTTATCCGACTTCCATAACAAACATTCGCTTTCAAAACGCCTCAGCTTTTCGGTGCCACAATGCCACAGATAGACACACACTGACAGTTATTGGCTTCAAATTTATAACACCCCACTTTTTGCCTCGTGGGTTAAAAATTATTGTAATATCCCTGCAGTTCGCAATACAACAGATTCCATGTGCATTCACATAATAGTCACCTATCCCAACTAACATTATAAATGCGTAAGTTTCTGTGTATGTATGTATGTATGTATGTATGTATGTATGTATGTTTGTTACTTTTCACGTCTAAACGGCTGGACGAATTTGGACGAAATTTGGTTGGTGGATAGATTAGAACCTGGATTAACATATAAATAATAAACCAGTTTTGATGAAATCTTCTACGCGGACGAAGTCGCAAGCGGAAAGCTAGTCTTGAATGAATAGAAGACTAATCACCTGCCACTTTTTGTAATGATCACCTTTCATATTAATCATCTAAGTATCCAATATTATTTTGGAATAAGCTCTGTAGATGACATTTCGGGAAAGAACTCGAGGCAACGAGAAAGTAGGTCGCGGTCAACATCCATTATTTCTGATATAAATAAAGATTACCCACATACTTACATATTTAAATTATCCGTTAAATACCCACTCAATTTTTAACATCCCCTGGCACTTAATTTGTGTGAAGATTAATGACATTTTTCGTGTTAACTTATGTGGTATAGGTTGACCTTTAGCTCATTATTGATGATGTCGTTATTTGTACAAGAAGCTTACTGGGCATGTAGCTTGTTTGTTTGTCAAGTGACAATACCTGGCATAAAAAAATTACAAGATTTCGCGCTTCGAATAGATTCTATAGATTTCCAAAATAGCTTTGGATGATTTTAAAGCTGCGACGTATCGTATCTCTGTCGTCGGTATTAATTTAAAAAAGTTTAGAGGCAATCCTCGCCTGATTTCATATTTATTTTCAATTTTCTAAAATGCCAAAAGTACGTCCTGTGTGACATACCCCTTCTTTTGGCTTTCTTTTAGTTTCGTTAAAAATGCTCCGTTACATGTTATAGAAATTCAAAAAGACGCGTCTTATGACATCCCATTCATTCATCCTCTTTAGGTTTTTGGCGGAAACTCGGCGAGTGAAGTAGCATTTTTCTTTATAATTCTTATAATTTGTGCATTCTGACTTTTGAAGCTTAATAATGGCAGAATATTGTGCAGCAAACGTTAGTGATGGTGTACAAGGGAAATGTAAATTAAAGTGCGTAACGGAGCTTTCGGGTTCCCACAAGAAGCCGCCAAAATCTTTTGTAAAGCATTCTGCCACTTTACTGAAGAATGACTTGACCGTGACTAGACTCTGTATACGCCAAGTATACGACGAATTACTTGTTTTGACTGAGACTGACTTACAAACTGAAGAAATAAGATAAATAAGACATGGCTGTTATGGGCTAGATCCCTTTGCCTTCTCCTAGAGGAGAAAATAAAACTAAAAAAAAAATTAGGTACCATCCTTATTCGAGACGTTTTGTCGTTTATTTCCTAGTCAACGTCAAAATATCCAAGGCTTTTTGTAATTGTCTATGTGGTCCCCAGCAAAGTAGGATACATACATACATACATACATACAGGATTATAGAGATCGCCTTTTATAACAACCACCCGGTAACAGGGCCCTTACCAACAAATACATTTTATGCACAACAGAAAACAGATTATGAGCACACAGCAAAACTCTGTGATGAGTAGCACTCCCAAAAAATGCGTTTGCTAACTTGCCACCCATCCTGGCAAGTAGAAAATCCTCAAATGGAAAATATTTGCCTAATGCAAAACGCGTCATGGCAGAATCTAATGTCCAGTGGTTTCTATATGATGTGACCAAACTTTACAGCGGGCAAATCTAAGGAAAAACGCAATATTAAGTGACATCGTATACAATAAGGCAAAACATTGCCTTTTAAAAACAAATACATTATTGACCATAACCTACACGTATAATGCTCGTATTCAATTAAGTATTTTTTTTCGATTTCTATAAAACTGTAAATTATGGTTTAGATATATAACATAAGTACAAACAAGTACAATTAGGAATTAAAAAACCGCTTAAGTGTATGTAGGACCGCGCAGTAAAGCTTCTTAGTCAGAATGGTATGTAATTGGTGTGTGAAAATACAAAGATAATTTTGTAGTTGTTTTAAGTCATTTTACATGGAGCTTCAGTTTTGTTTCCACCACATGTTGTACGTTGAAAATAATATAGAGCTATCAGCTATGATAATTTTTCTTTTAAGTTCGTTACAGATACATGATGTAAAGGGTTGTAGAGAAGAGGCCATCTCAATTTTTCACCCTTTATATACTACGTGCGATAATTGATAATCTATTATCTTTATTGCAATAAAAATAGTTCATTGAAAGAACTGCGCATGTAATAAATAAATTTCTTCGGCACAAAGAAAACTAGCATATTGTTTTATTAGCTAAATCTATTTTGATAAAAAATGATAAAATTTACAAATCCTACCTACAATCGACTTGGTATTAGCTGAATTCTAAAATGCAATTTTAATTTTATTTTCATTAACTTTATACATTATTAATGTTTCAGTAATCCCACGCCTCCAGCGGAAGAAGAGTCCATGGAGGACTTTAAATGGCTGCCCGTGAATAACACACAGAACGTGACCTACCTCGACATCACGGGCAAGTTCACCCTGAAGACAGACCCCGAGCCTACACGCGTGCGCTTTTGGGACTGGCTGTATAAGAACTACGCTCAGAGACCTTGAACCTTTAAAAGAAAAATCCAGTGAATTAACTAGAAGAGAATGAAGTTGATAAAAACTATGCAATGTGAACAACAACCGCTTTGTTTAGTGGTTAGGGGATACGGATTTCCATATCTCTACATATAGGTTATCGATTGGAATCCCAGTTCTGGACTACTGTGATACCTTGACTATTTGTACGTTGAGTAGTGATAATAACAGTGTTGTATCTGTATGCTTTGTACCTAACAAAAGTGATAGTTCGAATACAATAGAAACGGGCCAATTACAGGCCATTTCGCGATCTAACCTAGTAAACATATCGAGCTTGATTGACATTTCGCGACAGAGAAACCATCCATGTTGTCTCCTTGTAGAGTCTAGAGTTCTCTGTTTACTAGATAGCAACTGCGTCATGTAAAAATATATAATCGATTTGATCTCAACAAATTTTGTATTGAATTCATAACAACTATATTCATAATAGCATTATTCCATTTTTCATTAGTTATTGTTGTGAATTGATAATTTTCTGTGGCGTGGTTATTTCATATGAGAGAACGATAATGGAGTCGTTTAGAAGAAATTGTAAATAGTCTAATTAAGTTACCTGTAAGTTTATATATTATGAATTTATGACATGCATAGTTACATCAAGTTCTCCTGTCTGCCGTGCCACCAACACCAGGCAAAGGTGGCGGCATAAATCGTGAGCGCTGGATCGGGTAATGAGGGTTTTGAACTGGCTACCTAAAGCTATTTACACAACCTTAACTTCAGAGGCTGATTCAGCAACCATAGCTAAACGTAACTAATTAATACGTAATCATAGATAAAAGAAGTTCTGCAGTAATGTATATAATTGGGCTCCGAAATTAGGGTCGCGCAATACTTAATTCTTTAAATCGACTACTGTGCAGTCAAAGTCACCTTTCACATTTCTTACCGGTGCATGTGACTGAAAGTAGTTCAAAACCTTTCGCGGAATTATGTAACTTCATTGTTATCGATGATCATGTCCAATGACAAAACACTAAATTGCCGAACGAGATGCTGAACCAACCAATCACACGTCAGAGCTTGGCCATGACCGATAATAATAATACACGTCAGAACGTAATGGGTGACGATAACAATGAAATTGCTTAAATTCCATTGATGGAATGTGTACGGATTATTACGGACGGCTAGCACTGTCAGGCAGCCGTTCCAATTCCAAAAAAAAACAATTCTTATGTTTATGGCTGGACTCGACCTAACCAAAGTTCAGTTTGTAAACCGAACCGGCAACAATAATATATTGAATGGGCTACAGAATCTGGTGAAACGGTCCTTGCAACAATATTATAAAGACGCGCTTTTTTGACAAGTTTGTTTAAAATCATAAACAACACGTTAACATGCTAGAAAATGCTGCAGCTATATGGGGATCAAATTATCGTGTTAATTGTCAAGAGGCTTGCTTAAGTAAAAACTTAAGTGCTGAGGTGCAAGATTTTTCATAGCTATATATAATTTGAATAAAACATTTTGATTTAAAATACTTGAAAAATCCGCCGCATTTGAAGCAAACTAACGAATTGGACCGAGTGAAGCCAAATAAAAATAGTAAAATCAGATTTTACCATGATTTTACTGTCGGTTCAAATGTTGGTACAAGCGGGTGTACGTGTGTATGTATGCTTGGGACATCATAGTACCAGAACGAATGAAGTTTAAATCTATTTCAAATTGATTTTCGCCATGTTCGACGGACTATTTTCAAGATATTCCATTATTGTTACCTATATGGGCTTTACATTTTCATATTTTGTTTGTTTTTTCTTACTTTGTCCCTGGTTTACGAATATATCCATGAATTAAAAAATCTCGAATACGGACCACACAGATGAAAATAAATTGAAAAAAGAAAAGAAAAGAAATGAAAAGAAAAAAAATAAAGAAAATGAAAGAAATCTTTTTGAACAAGGAAATCAAATTCTAATAAAATTAAATAATTAAATATAACGATGACCGATTGAAGTAGTGGGTTACTACCCTGCCTTCAATAGCAACGTTGCGAGTTCGAATCCCGTTAGGGGTAAAGGTTTGTGTGATGAATACAAAAATTTATTCCCGAGTCATGGATGTTTATAAGTATAAATATTTATGTTATTTTATCTGTTAACTATAGTATTCATAGCTTGGCTTAGATTGGGACTTTATAACTGGTGTCTATTATTTTTATTTATTAATTTATTGTTTCTTTACAAACTAATTTAAAACCTAAATCTGACATTTTTGGTCAAATTTAGGTACCAACTCTCATTTCCATTCTTATCTTTGATATTGTAAAGCTTTTATTTAATTTCAGTTGAAAACGTCATCATCACTCAGTGATATGTTATATCACGATATATGTTACCAATCAATGTTCTCTGGGCGCTCTCTGTATTCAAATGTACGTGTCCAAAATTATTAAGTATGTATACCTAAATATTATGAACTCTTATTGTAGTAGTTAGTACATTCCTACTTGTAATCCAAGTCAACAAATTGTTTTAAAACAGAGTAAATGTCACGTGTAATTGTTAGTTTGTTTTATGAATTAATTGTGTCTATTTAAATAAACGATGTTTTAAAAAATTACTGCTTGCTCTATAAAATACCCGAATACAAACAGACCTATATCATCGGTCATCTTCCCCAGATGACTTTTTAAAATGAAAACCAGATGATTAATGTAAAACTAAAACCCAAGCTTTTTATGCATAATAATATGCTATAAGCTTAAAATGCACTCGTCCGAATCTGCGGCGAGATTTCCTGTAGCCATGGATTGTAAGCTATGACCGTAAAGTTTGTTATGACCGTACCTTCGTGATACGTAAGTAAAGTAGAATTAAGGATTTCTATGAATTTAAATATTTTGATAATGCCAAAAAAGGAAAAAATATTAAATATAGTATGATTATAATTTGTATGCTAAAGTACGGTGCAATAGTTCCACCGACACCACTTTCCAGAGGCAGACCAAATGTTTGTTAGAGAAATTTTATCCTGAATAATAATACTATCGATTAGTATAATAAAATAGGGAGTGTTTGTTTTTTTAATTTTAGTTGGTTCGAGTCCCGGGCGAGGCAAGCGAGTTTTAGAAAATCTTTGAATGCAGATTTGTTTCTTTTTAAAAATAAAGGAATGTCTCCTTTGAGTAAAATAAAAAAGCTTAAGGATTTGACGTAGTTTCCCTCCAGGGCCCTACTTATCTTTCCACACCGTATAATATATAGCTTTCTTCTAACCCAGAAGACCTGTTAAAGGCGCCTCGGGTATCAAATCTCGCTACTAAGTATAACCAGCAGGTTGTTAGAGCGGTTGTTCTACAATCTCCGAAGTTAAAACGAGCCACGATCCGATCCAACGAAGACTGAAAACGTGTGTTGCCTTTGTCGACTTCTCAGTTTTTAAGGCGTAAATTAGCGAATGAAAGATTATAAAAGATACAATAATGAAATACATTTCAGTATTTCTGAAAATACCTTCCCTATGGATGTAAAAGGTTTGAATGGGGAAAGTTAGCATACATTTTCTACAATAAATATAGATTAATGAATTTCAGCACTTCTAAAAATTCATCCACCAAGAAGGCCCTGAATGTGACTCGGACTAACAAATCAAAACTAATATCAATATGTAAAATATATACCATGCTCCCATGGTATATATTTTACTTATAAGGTAGCACAAAACTATATTTCATAACATTTTATCTCTATAAAAAGATGTCTGTTTAGAATAGGCTCACGGCTGAATCAGTGAAATTTTGTACAAAGATATCTATTTGTATTGTGTATTTTCTGTATCATCCATAATCATCTGTGTGCATCGTTCCAGCAGCGCCACGGTCTCCAATTTGCATGTAAATTAGACTACATTTAGTCAAGACTTACAAATCGTGTAAAAATCGTCTTTTTCACTTCACAGGCTCGGGGAATAAAGGGGGGGTCTGATAACTATATATCTCATTAATTGTAATACATGTCGTAAATATGGTTACACTAAGATTTAATCATTATTTTTACCATTAGTATAAGCTGAAATTCCACGGTGAACACCACTAAATTAGGAAGTAATTAATGATCAATGGTGGCGCTGCTGGGTTGAAATCTAGTTACTATTTCACTACCATAATACCGCAACTTGGCACGGAACTGCTCAACCAATCAAAGCTTAATAGAGGTAAATTTAGAGTAATAAGTTCTTGTTTTACTGTTATCTGATTTTAAAGCTTTTTGCATGATGTGTTCACCTATAAAAGGTTGTACATTTAAATTTAATACCAACTACATTAATTGTAAAATGGACTATGTACTAGTGTAACAACTGTTGGTGATCCTAAATAAATAAATAAAAAAAAATAAAAATCTGATTGCACACAGATTTAGTCATTACTTTTTAATGAACGGTAAATTGAAAAATCACAATTCGTGGTGTAGTTTAGATTTTATAGAACCGAGAAGTCGTCCAAGCAGCGCGACCCATGCAGTACAGCGATACCTGGGCATCCTGTCGACAAACTGAGTACATCAAGATTTAGTCAAATCATAGCGAACCCCTATAATAATCTGATTACTAGCAAAGCACAGCTACATTCCAAAAAATAAGCCTTTAATTCCATTACACACACAAATAGTACATTCGAGAAGAAAAGTTATTCCTTTCAGACGGTGAATTTTGCGATTACAAATTAATATTTACATTTGGATTATAAATTCATGTTTCTTACTCTAATGAGTAAGAAACGGAGTAAATTTGGGGTTTAACAGCAAATTGTGTGCAAAAGAAAACATAATACTACAACCAATTTCATTTTAGCCCGCCTGGCGAGCTACCACCATCTTATCTAAATCTGCCGCCAAGCAACAATGTTAATAGCATCGTTGTGTTCCGGTTGTCAGAGATAAGATAGCCAGTCTCCCACCTTCAACCACATCTTCACTTAACATCAGGTGTGATTGAGGTCAAATACCAACCCGTTGTGCATAAAAAAAAAGTAACAAATAATAAACTTACATTAAATATATACCTACTACGAAATATACCGGTGAGTTTTTTACCCTAAGGAAAAAAATAGTGCATCTTAGGTAAGTGAAATAGAAGTCATTAGCATAGGTAGTTTAATTTTTATTTTTCGAATACGCGCGCGCCCGTCGGTAATTGATATGTAACTGGCGTAATTTTAAGGGGTTCTATGATGCGAAATTAATTTGGAACTCATAATTTCTCCAAGTATTCTTTATTAATTGAATTATGTGGAATAAACTACAAACGCGACAGTCAAATGACACAATTAACGCTTTATTCTTTGACAGTTTTGAAAAAATAGTTTACTTTTATTACTTTTTCAAAACCAACATTGAATAAAGCGTTGTGTCATTTGACGGTCGCGTTTGTATCCTATTTCAAATAAATAAATAAAAAACTGAGAAAATATGAGCTCCAAATAAATTTCGCATGATATTCGTAGGCAATCCCGCCAAGCCAGTCGCATATCAATCGCCGGACGGCGGCGCCTGCGTCGATAAGGGTTTTGAAAAACAAAAAAAATAAACTAACTATGCTAATAACTTCTATTTCACTTACCCAATAAATAATAAAAAATATATAATATTTGGGGCACTTACACCAATCGTCTAGTCCCAAACTAAGCAAAGCTCGCCTACTATGGATACTAGATAATAACGGATAAACATACATAAATATTTATATAAACATCCATGACTCGGGAATAAATGTTCGTATTCATCATACAAACATTTACCCCTCGCGGGATTCGAACCCGCAACCGTTGGTTTCGCTGACAGGGTCACTATCCACTACACCAATCGGTCGTCTATGTTTTCTTTCTTTCTTTCTTTCCTAATATGCCCTATTTTTTTCCTTATGGTAAAAAAACCTACATACACATAATAACTATTAATTACTAATAATGTGGCTGCAATGTTTGTGCGTAGGTATATTTTAATTTTATTTTATTTATTTAGGATTACCAACAATCATGAACATCAGTTTAATTACAATAGGTTTGTTGCTTAATACAAACGTACATAAAGTCACGCCTGTTTCCCGTAGGTGTAGGCAGAGACCACAGACTTCCACTTGCTTAATGTAACAACTGGTAACCTCCGCATGCACAGAGGTAAAGTTTTAAGTACTAGAGTACGCACTACTTCAAACATATAGAAGAACAATACAAACATACACTCTATAAATATATTCGACCTTCAGAATTAAAGTTAAAATCTATGAGGTCACTAAATTTTACTAGCACTCATAACGGTTTTACATTAGGGCTTGTATAGTTGAGTTGGCTTGTGCGGATATCTCGAAATCGGAATTGATTTAATAATTGTGGACAGTCAATTTTGTGTCTAAGTAATTTATACACAAATAATAATGTCCATCAGATCCCTTCGTTTGTACAAAGAGGTCATTCTGAAATAATAATTTGCGGTCGTTTATCTAATTATCTAACTCATATTATAAATGCGAAAGTTTGGATGTTTGTTTGTTTGTTGCTCAATCACGTCGAAATGGATGAACGGATTTGGATGAAATTTGGTATACAGGTAGAATATACCCTGGATTAAGACAGGATACTTTTTATCCCGATAAAGTAAGTAGTTCTCACTTTATTAACAAATTGCCGCGATAAAGTTATTCCATGCAGGCGAAGCCGCGGACGGAAAGCTAGTAATATATAATTGCGACTCAAAAAAGTATTTTTCAATATATACTTGCTCGTAAAGTGGATCTAATTTCACCGGTTTTAGATATATCGAGCAGCTCATAAAACACGCGTGTGTTATAAACGCAAATAGTGAAGTTATATTCTATAATCGCACTATTTGCTATGGCAAAGAACATAAGTCTCACAGCCAAGTGATAACACCATCAGCCCGGTGAATAAAATATCACTGATCTCCATCTGTTATGGAAATCAGTAATAAAATATGCTTCAAATTTTTTTTTTTTTTTTCAAATTTTGATCTGGCCCGCCGCGCGGTGCTGTCCAGTAGGTAGCGCGCCGCGTTATGTTTTATTCTGTTTCCTCGCAAGTATGTTGAAAAAGGTCGTGCGATATACTTGCGTATTAGCCCAGGGAAAATATGGTAAAAAATTACCTTAGCTACACATAATTCAGAACCGACTTACATAATTGCTATCTTATAGAGGTATATTAGAGATGTTAGTCTAGATTTTTTTAGAAAACCCTATTTTTAATTTGTATCTTAATAACAATAAATACTAACTGATATTTAGTTAGGTAGACTTTTGTTAAACACAGTTAACTTATTGATGGATAAAAAACTAAGTATGTTATAGTTAGCTTATTTTAGCTGAAAAGTTCTTATGAACTAATATTTTGTAACAATAATTTCCCTAAATATTTTGAATTTAAAGAAATACCCATCAATTGAGCATATTTTTTTTTAAAGAAACACATTTTTCAACTTTAGCTTATTTAGTTACTTAGTACTTGCGTTTCTTACAAATGCTTAATTTTTAGCAATTCTTACTACATTTACAACACTTTATTAAATGTTTTAAGAAAATCGCGGTTATTCGTTTTTCCGAGGTGAAACCGCATTTTCCGTGGCCTTCGGCTCGGGCTGAAATTCCGCCTCGTGTGTTATAGCCACCAAAACGCACTTATATCGTAATGTACCTGTTATACCTTCAAAATAACGCTCGTTTCACTACAGCCTGTACATGAATTTGTCACTTTCAACATTGATTTATCAACGCTATTAAAATTCTTCTGCTGATTGTATGTCGGTTTTCAATTTAAAGCAAATAGCAAGACAACGACCGCTGCTCTCAGTAATTGCATCGGGTACATAAAACTCAATAATAATCGCAGACCAAATAGCCATAAAAATCACCATTGTTTTAGCACACAACATACATTGAAAATTTTGAAACCCCCAAAGAAACAAATGATTATACCTATCATCCAGATCTATGTAGATCTACATAACCAACTGTGTTATCATGTGGTCAGTTAAGAGGTATACAACTTATTTTTTAAATTTTATTTTATATAGAAAGGAAATCACTAAGAATATTTTCAAAAATGCTTTATTTAGGCTTTGCAATTACGTGTGAAAAATAACATCTGGCAGATGGCCACCTCTAGCAGCACGACAAATGTGAGCTCTTTTTATCACATTTCTCATCACATTTTCGCACACTTCCGAGGTTATCCCACTGATTGCATCTCGGATATTTTGTGTTAAGTGTGGGAGATTCGTCGGCTTGTTAGCATAGACACGTCCCTTTAGATAGCCCCACAGAAAAAAGTCAGGAGCTGTCAAATCCGGTGATCTTGGGGGCCAATCAATGTTACCATTTCTTGAAATTAATTGACCTGAAAACATTCTTCTCAATATTTCAAGTGTGTCTCGTGCCGTATGACATGTAGCCCCATCTTGTTGGAACCACATGTTTTCTAAGCTCAACTGATTCATTTGATGTAACAAAAAGTTGTTGATCATCTCACGGTAACGATCTCCATTCACTGTTACAGCAGCGCCTGTAGCATCTTCAAAGAAGTAGGGACCAATTATTCCTCCTGACCAAATTCCACACCAAACTGTTACTCGACGTGGATGTGGTCATTCGTGGATCAATGATGGCTGTTCTTCGCCCCAATAACGATAATTTTGTTTATTAACAAATCCACTGAGGTCAAAATGGGTTTCATAACTCATAATGATTTTTTTTTGAAAATCTGGGTCGTTTTCCAATTTGGTTAGCACAAAATTACTAAAGTTACGACGGTGTTCATGATCCCTAGGCTGAAGTTCCTGAGTTATCTGAACCTTATATGGGTTTAGACCCAGGTCTTTCTTCAAAATAGTCTGTAGAGAGGTCCTCTTAATTTGCAGTTGTTGAGAACGTCGCCTAGTGGACAATGTCGGATCTTCGGCTACACTTTCACGAGCTCTTTCAATATTCTGCTCCGAACGAACTCTTCTGGCACGCTGAGGAACTGGTTTATTTGTTGCAATGCCATGCTGTTCAAATTTATTCACCAAACGAGCTATTGTTATCCGTGAAGGTAGTGATTTCTACCGAAAATTGAGCGCAATTTTCTCAGCGTTTCCACAATAGAAGATTGGTTTGAGTAGAACATTTTTATAATCAAAACACGTTGCTCAAGCGAAAAACGCTCCATATTGAATTTTCCGAATCTACAGAAGAAAATTATTACTGCACAACTGTCAAATTTGCCGCTCAAACAAAATGGCGGCAAAAAAAAATGTATACCTCCACGTTGGCCACACTGTAGTACACATTAGGGACTAAATTGCGATCATGTCTAAGTTTTGAAACGACATCCGGAAATAGACTGGACAAAATCGAACTACGCATTACTGAGATACACCCGTACAAAGAGAGGACATAATACACACACACCGTCAAACACATTATACCCGTCGTTTTTCGTGGGGGTTAAAAATGATTATTATCCGAAGGAAACACAATGGAGTGGGAATATGAGTAAGATTTGATAAATTAAAATAGATTTCAAGCTCATGAAATATAGAATATGCACTATTTTCACGGTCTTTAGATTTAAGTACCGTGAAATAAAATTCCTTTGTACAATAAATGAAATCATGAACAAAAATAAGTTTTATCACTGATCAATTCCCAGCGGTACAGTCAGAACCGGCAAGATCAAAGATATGGTATTTACTACATATACGGTCTTTACCTATGAAATTGCCGTTTTGTATGAAAAAATTTAAACGAATTTTTTTCATGTATTTTTTATTTGTATTAATCGAAGTAATCACCCATGTAATCAATGCATCTTTGCCAACGCAATGGCAGTTTATTGATGCCCTTCTTAAAGAAATCAGCTGGACGGGAGGCCACAAATTCTTCAAAGGCATTTTCTACTGCCTCTCGGGTATTGAATTTTTTTCCTGCCAAGAAGTTATCCAAATTCTGGAAAAAGTAGTAGTCTGTAGGCGCAAGGTCTGGTTAGTAGGGCGGATGACGGAGACCTTCCAACCCCAGTTCTTGCAACTTGGAGACAGTCTGCTGTGCAGTATGAGGTCGCGCGTTGTCGTGCAGGAGCAGCGGAGAGGAGCGATTGACCAATGCTGGTTGGAGATGTGCCAGCTTCTCCATCATTGTGTTCAGTTCTTCACAGTACACATCTGCAGTAATGCTCATCCCGTTTGGTAAGAAGCTGTGATGAATCACACCGGCGCTAGACCACCAAACAGTGACCATCACTTTTCTAGGGGTAAGTTTTCGTTTAGAGCATTGTTTAGGTGTTGAACTAGGATCCAACCAACTTGCTGAGCGCTTGCGGTTATCAAACAGAATCCATTTTTCATCGCAGGTTACAATGCGGTTCAAAATTCCTTCATTTGTGTGTCTGTTGAGCAGTGCAAGGCACGTCTCGACGCGTACTTCGCGCTGGCGATCATTGAGTTCGTGGGGCACCCATTTGTCAAGCTTTTTTACCTTGCCAATTTGACGCAAATGGACCAATATTGTTTTGACGCTAACGTCGAAAGCTGCTGCTAATTCAGCCGTAGATTGTGTATCATCAGCTTCCACAATCGCCTTTAATTCGTCATTGTCGACCAAAGTCTTCGGACGACCGCGAGGTTCATTTTTCAGATCGAAATTCCCAGAACGGAAGCGAGCAAACCAATAACAGGTGGTGTTGGTTTGTAGTGTTAGCTCCGTAAACGTCGTTGATGTTGCGTGCCGCTTGTGCCGCGTTGCTGCCACGACGGTACTCATATTCCATAATTACTCGAATTTATAACGTATCCATGATGACGAAAAAGATTGAAAGGCGATGAAAATGTAACACTAATCGATAAACAAATGACTTTTGGAAAAAGAATTCCATGTTTTTAAAATAAAATTAATTTGAAATTAGAATTCTTAGCCAAACAAAAATTATTTTGATTTGAAATGGCCAGTACTGCAGAACGGCAATTTCATAGGTAAAGACCTATTATATAGGATTACTAGACACTTACTAGCCCAGGGATATTACGGTAAAAAATTACCTTAGCTACACATAATTCAGAACCGACTTATATAATTACTATCTTATAGAGGTATATTAGAGATGTAATTTTGAATAATAAAGCCTAAAAAAACGAGACTAAGTGAGTCTAGTCTAGACTAAGTGAGTCTAGACTTTTTTAGAAAACTCTATTTTTAATTTGTATCTTAATAACAATAAATACTAACAGTGTTTTTTATTCGGTAGTTTTGTTAAACACAGTGAACTTATTGATGTATAAAAAACTAAGCATGTTATAGTTAGCTTATTTTAGCTGAATTACAAATGCTTAATTTTTAGCAATTGTTATTACATTTACAACACTTTATAAATAAATATAAATAATTATAAATAGTTACCGGAGTTCTAAGTATCACGATGACGATCCAAACTACGACAAGAACAATTTGTATCGTTAGGTATTGATTTTTTCCATGAAACAACTGATTTCTTTTCGCAATTTCAGGTTTGGTCCCATAGTAAAAGTAGTTCATAATCATTTTCACGCCTTGAAGTATTGGGTGATTATAAATATGTATTTTTATTTATTTTATTTTATTTATTTCTGGGAAACAAACAGCTAATACTGATACAATATGTTTTTCAAACACAGGTAGTTGTATACATAGCTTCATTTCTTTTCCATTTGAACAAGCAAAATTCTCTGCAGTTAATCCTGGATACAGGTGTGATTTTTTATTATGTAAGTATATCTCTTGGAACCTGACTGTACTTCTTAAATATTATTATATATGTAGAGTCCGGGTCATACCTACATATCAGTATTTTACCGTCATTGCAACAACCGTGGGTCAAATATTCCGAAAATGAACAACTTAATCAGTTCAAAGTTTAAATATCCTTCAACCAAAAACCTTGCGTTCCGGTCTGCGAAAACTGTGTAAGTAAATTCTACATAGTCCATTTATTTGTCACAAATGAAAAGAGAATTACAAGTAAAACAAACTCAAAATATACCTATAGCTTTTTTATAATTATTCCCACAACTTTATATTATTACGTTTTCTAAATTTACGAGTATCTTCTAATCTTAATAATATACGAAAGTTTGGATGTTTGTTTGTGTATAGTAACGGATGAACGGATTTGGATTAAATTTAGTATATAGGCAGAATATAATCTTGATTAAGCTATATATATTTTTTATCACGATAAAGTGAGTAGTTCCTGCGGGATAGACAAATTTCCGCGATAAAGTTATGCCACGCAGGCGAAGCCACGGGCGGAAAGTTAGTGCTATATAACGCTACATAATAAATAAGTGCTACAAAAGTAGCAAAAATTGAGAAAACTAATCAAACCAGAGATGCAAAACACGTATTATCCACCCCGAAATCCTCGTCTACGGGTGCATCGTTGACATCGTCGCGTCGCCCGATTATACAATCGTATACACCGGGGGATGGCTGAGAGAGCGCGGGAATTGTTTCAAATTCAAGTATTTTAGGCGCGTATTTTCAAATAAACAAATTTTATTCTGTAAATAAATGGTGCTTGCAAAGGCAAGTTCGGCGCTCTTTGCGCCCTAGGCTCTAGCCTGTGGGTATCAGGCCCTGCTCCCAGGTTAGCATATTTGCGTCGATTGCAGGTTTCCGTAATAGCTCCAGTCACAATATACACTGCTAAAGGTGCCAACACATACCAGGCTCTTTCCATTATAATATGAATTTACCTATTTTAGGAATGCCAAGGTGTACAACAATGTTCTGGCACATGCTGGAAATACTCCTCTAATCAAACTAAATAGAATACCGAAGGAACATGGACTAACATGTGAAATTTGTGAGTAGATACTTATTACCCTATCAATTACGGTGGCCTATCTACAGCTCAAGCATAATTCAGTTCGATTTAGTAGATATCTTAGCGCCGCGTGTAACAAAAATTACTCAGGTTAGGTACTTTGGACCTGTGATATTGACACTAATTGTTGGTAAATAGTATGAATACCATCTTATTTACTTCATGGTACAGTCGACGTTATTAATTCTCACAAGGCTGTTTAGCAATTATTCTCAGTATGTGCAATTTCGCATACGTTTTTGCAATGACACGTCAATTACGATATTTATGCTGATAGAGTTTCTTGTCTGCAGTGAAGAATAAATTATACCTGAGCTTTTTTTTCGGTTATTGAGTTCTGAAAAATAAATGTAGAGTAGACAGTTATTTTTGAAAACTACGGGTACAGTATGATGCGTCACAACTAACCCTTTTACTCGTAGAACAGCATGCATGATTTATTTTGACGCCGACTGTACCACTTATACCAATATAACTGACTACATGGGCAGGTAGGTATTACGGCTTACCAAAATCTATCCAATTTAATTACAGATGCCAAATGTGAGTTCAGTAACCCCACTGGCTCGTCTAAGGACCGGATTGCTGTGTCGATGATGAATGACGCCGAGAAGCTTGGTTTAGTGAACGATAAAACAGTATTCTTGGAGCCCACCTCTGGGAACACGGGCATTGGCATCGCTTATCATGCAGCTCTGAAAGGTACCTTACCTTTTTCTGATTAAAGGAAAAGACAGCCTTCAACCAGAGTGTTTTTCCAGTGAATACTGCGCCAACTTCTGCGGCATTCCAGCCAGGCCTTTTGCTATCTTCAGCTGGAAGACATGTATAGATGCACTTTACACTGATCTATGATACAAAAGTTCTGGAACGGTTGAAATGCGATGCATTGAAGAGTGGAATAAGAATGAGTTAGAGGGCGAAACGTGCTTGCTTTTTTAAAAAGCACCCACTACTATAACAATATGGCTGGGCAGTTCCAAAATAGAGACACCTTGGACAATTAGAATTTTGCAGTCGGTTGACACCTCTATTCTAATTACCCACACTAGTAGTTTAAGTATGACCAGCGCATACCAAGATATATTTAACATTTTTGGATTTAAAAAAATTGAGAACCTCCTCCTTTTTGAAGTCGGTTAAAAATTTTGATTTATTGTGTATAGGGCCTTCTTTCGTACCAAACTTTAAGATCATAGATCAATGGGAAGTTTGAGTGGGCCACTTAAATTATGGGAATATTATGTTTGTGATGCAAGAAATAATTTAAGAAATAATATTTAGTAAAAACTTCGGACTACTAGGCGTGAGGAGGACATACCGAACATTCGCTCTAAGCGGTTTGACTTCTCATGCATAAAGCATGGAACTCTCATCCGGCGTCAGTCTTTCCAAAATAATTCATCTTCCATCACACTGTCATTATCCAACAGGTGAGATTGTGTTTGTCCGTCGTCGGAGCGTGGGTGGCTCAGCGGTTAAAACGCGGTCTAGCAATTTAGGAGGTCTGGGTTCGATTCCCAGGCAGGCCATATACAAATGAGTTGTTAAATTTATTTTAATTTAATTACTTATGGACATTTATCTGACTGCTCTTAAACGGTGAAGGAAAACATTGTGAGGAAACCTGCATGCCTGAGAAATAAAATTCAAAGGCATGTGAAGTTCCCAAACCGCATTGGGCCAACGTGGTGGACTATGGCCCATACTCCCTCATATACGAGGGAAGGCCTATTCCCTGCAGTGGGATGTTTACGGGATGATGATGATGATGAGATTGTGGTCAAACGCGTATTCAGACTATCACAAAAAGAAATCTTTCGTTGCAGACTGTAAAAGCCTTATAATTTCACAACACAAGAATTCCGATGAGAAAATGAACACGATGCGGCTTATGGGCGCCGAAGTCATTCAAATCAGTGATGACGTTGACGGAATCGAACTATCGCACCAACTCAAGGATGAAAACCCAAATCTTTTTGTCCTACTGAATCAAGTGAGAAAATGCATTTTTTAAGTATATGCAACAGTACCTATATACCATTGCAAATCATCAATCAGTGATCAGACCACTACCGGCCATGATACTTTGTAACCTATAAAAAGCCGATCCCACAAACCGCTCTCAAGACTGAGATGGCCACAAGCTGACGCTTGAAAATCTGTTGCATATTAAAACAGTATCAAGAAAAACAAAAAAGACAAAAAAGAAAACTATAATATCGAGACCGAGACGCGATCCCAATCTCAAGATCGATCCATCAACACGGCTCTATGACTAACTGGGTACTACAATGAGTGCGTGTGTGTAAACACTGAGTAACATAAATTGCTCAGCACTGGTTTTCAGCCTGCCCTCAACATATGTTACAATTATATCTTTGTATTGCGGGCTTGTTACGCAAGTTAGCAAAACCAACGGGTTTGTAGATGTTAACACGTTTTTTACAAGAAGTACATAGACTATTTTCATTGAGTTAATCAAAATTATGTTGCATTTATCCATTATGTTGCAAAGTTCATTGACGGTAATTTGACTGTTTCTCTTATGCAGTTTACGAGTATGTCCGCCAAGTGGTATGTGGCCCACGTAGTGGACTAGTGGAAAACGGATCACATTGGGAGGGGAGATCTTCCCTGCAGAGATTCAGTATAACATTTAGACGACGTTTGGTGTAGTGGTTAGAAACTGACTGCTTTACCAAGAGGTGGCGGGTTCGAATCCCGCTATGGGCATATGTTTGTATGATGAATACAGACATGTGTTCCTGAGTTATGGATGTTTTTCGTTTATAATATGTAAAGATTAAAAAAAAAAACGTCAAACTACACTTATTTGAAATTTAAGCTTTAAAATATCTTATTTATCCATTGATCTCAACATTTCACCAGTTCGATAATGACATGAACCCCCGCACCCATTACGATACGACGGGTGAGGAGATTTTAGACGATGTGACTGAAGTACACATGTTGTCCGCAACTGCCGGCACAGGCGGCACCCTCACCGGAGTAGCCTACAAGCTCAAGGAGAAGAACCCCGACTGCATCATCGTTGCTTCCGACTCTGTGGGATCTACGTTCTTCGAGCCCTCTAAGAAATATCATCCATATTTGGTGAGAGAGTGCGACTAGTAAAATTCCATGCTGGGGGATTTTCTTCTTTCTCAACACTAAACACACGTTACAAACTTTTTAAAATACTGTATACCTACCTACTCCAAATTTGATAACGTACAAACAGGAAAAGATATTCAAAATTGTAGTAATGTCATTACTTATATTGTGTTTTTGTAAGTATAAGGCGGTATTTGTCTCGTACGCATAGCAGCATTGGCCAATGACTGGCAGCAGCGTCGCTGATTCGAATTTCAGAAAAATCCGCGATCGCCAACCTGCCTGCGCAGCATGGCGATTAGGGCGAATCCTTCTACGGAACATGACGCCAATCGCGCAGTGGGAGAGTCTTATATCGAGCTGTGTAACTCTACAGGCCTTTGAAATGTTGCGTGATTTGTATGTGTAGGTATTTACTACATGTAGGTAATAAAGCGGTCTTGTCATCTGGATCTACTTAAAAGCGCTAATGATATCGAAAAGTACGATTGTAGAATAAAAAACATAACTAAATTTTATTGTACGCTGTATTCTTCATGTAGCTTTTGTTAATTGTGCAATAAAGAGTATTTGATTGATTGATTGATTGATTTATTTAAACTCATCTACATTCAGATAAAATTAGTACTACATAGTCATGACACATACAAATTGAGATATTAACGATAAAAAAAGTTAATAATAATATATAAACATAAATAAATACACATTGATTGATTCTTAGGTGGAAGGCATCGGAGGACATAAGGCCCCAATCACATGCGACACCTCTGTTGTCGATGACTTGCAGTATGTTACCGATAAAGATGCCTTCCTAATGGCACGGCAATTGGCGTTAAAGGAGGGGCTGCTATGTGGTAAGAATGGTTGTTATATTAGTAGAAATTCAATTTATACATAAGTTTCTTATACCTAGATACCTAAATGGGATTAAATTTAAACAAAATGAATACCACTATTTAATTAAGTTACAGGCAAATTTGCAGAATCGCGCTGTACTTAATATCCTATCTCACATTTGAATTATCATTTTCTCGTAAATCTGTGCCAAAGTTGACAACCTCGATCGCATATCCGTTTGTCGATATCAACATATACACTTCTTCGCCCTTTTCGATTCGTTGGTCCGGTGAGTGTAGGTAGTTCCTATAAAGCACATTAATGATATTGAACTGTAGCATGACATGGCCGTCGAAGTAAAACTGTAAATAGGGTAAATAAAAGCAAAACCTCCCCCGAGAACCGCTTATGCATTCACTGTAGTTTGTTCATCATGTTCATTCATGTATTTTAAAATCAACAGCCAACTTTGACAATAAAACGAAAATGAGTTCGCTATATTTTTGCGACTAGCTGACTCGATTCATAGGACACAGGGTATGTGACATCAATGAAATGCAACTCTTTTGGCCTGGATATGCTTAAAGTTGAAGTGTTACTGTGGCTTATATGTCTCAGGTACGTAGGTACAGGTAATAACAGTCGGCAACATAAGTAACGTAGCAGGCTTAATTTTTATTATTTTGTTTGAAGTGTCTTGTGAATTTTGTTATATTATCCTTTACACCTAACATGTCATCATGTGATAGATATATGTTTTTTACCCGACTTCCCGAGAAAGGAGAGTAATGTATTTCGTGTGTATGTATGTAAGTATGTGTTACTTTTGCTTTCAAATACTTAAATATAACTATTTAAGTATTTAAAAGCCAAAAGACCCGACAGCATATTTTGTATTTTGCGGCGGATTTCCGGTATCAAGACGAATCTAACGACACCATGCACTTCAAAATCGGTCTAATCGTTTAGGCTACAGGATGCGTCAAAGGAACGGACATACATACCTACTTATACACGAAAAACATTTTGTAGCATATTGACAGCATACTTTGTATTTTGCGGCGGACTTTTTGCGGTAGGGAAATTCTTATTCAAGTTTTTTATACTTTCTCCTACATATTTTTGCAGTTTTTTTTTTGCTGAGGGTTTAAACCAATTTTCGCAGTATAAAAGCTAGTTATTGTACAGTTTTATTAGCTTATTTATTACTTTAAATTCCTTTTTGGTGTTTAACCTTGTGATTTAGGAGGCAGCAGTGGCGTGGCTATGATGGGTGCGATCCAAGCTATAAAGAAACACAAGCTTGGCGCTGGCAAACACGTTGTGGTGATCCTGCCCGACGGCATCCGCAACTATATGTCCAAATTCGTCTGTAACCAGTGGATGGAGGGGCATCTATACTTAGACCCGCCGCAACATACCATGAAGTATTTATTTATATCTACTATATTCATTGTTATTCATTTCCTATTTACGATACGAGTATAGTACTTAATTAATACGGTACACGTAAAGGACACAA
Source organism: Oegoconia quadripuncta (assembly GCA_949316235.1). Lineage (NCBI taxonomy): Eukaryota > Metazoa > Arthropoda > Insecta > Lepidoptera > Autostichidae > Oegoconia > Oegoconia quadripuncta. Next base: position 8,063,151 of record OX438759.1, read on the forward strand.
TGGCTCTAAAAAGAAAATAAAGTCGTTGAATTTTAAAGTAGGTATTTAATGTACTCATATAAGTGAAGATAGGTTCCTAGTCGTTTATGTACCTATTCTTCTTCAATTTAAGGGCTATGCTCTTGTCGGTGAGTGAAAAATACCTATTAAGAGTGGAAAAATAAATCGAGTCGCGAGTATATCTACCATCGAAAGTGCCTAGCTCTTACAATTTAAAACAACCTTTTAGGAGTATAGGACTTTTATTAGCTGTTAATAATGATGATGAAAACAAACAAAGAATAGAGTCTATGATGAATTAAATCCAAAGGGGAATTTATCCCTACGTAGGTAGGACCTATTATCACTCACTGTTACGTGAATTATTGGGAAGTTTTAAACGTTGACTTAAAAGTTATGCTCAGGTGAGAAAACTCGGTCAAAAACAACTAACTCTCGAATATAAATATGTAAAATTATAAATAAATAAAATAAAATAATTAATAAATAAATAAAAAATGAAAAATCTCGTAGTATATAAATACCTATGTAAGTAGGTAAGGTGTGATGAATAACTACTTCCTTTATCTATAAGGGCTCAGCAGCTATAAATAGACTAAACTTGACTATACCTACGTAAACGGTAACTTAACAACATCTTTATTAACGAGTTAACTTTACATAATATAGGTAGTACTAATATAATATTCATGAAGGATAACCATTTCTGAATCAATCGAGAGTTGTGCTCGTAAATTGAATATTTTCAATGATTTTCCAACGTTGTGATGAATAAAGCATTAGTTACAAATCGGAGTGTCAAGTATACTTAATAATTATTAAGGTTTGTCAATCAACCCTCACCATGAACCTGTACTGTCTCGAATAAGCCCTCTGCCTGCATTAGCGTGACATCGTTTGTCGCGCGCGACGTAGGAATGAGAGTGGGATAGTTATATTTCGTCCAAGCGAATGAGCTGATCAAATATCTCGCGCGACATAAACGTTTATCATGTCATGCCACGGGCACATGAGTAAAGAAATCTTTACTCATGTGCTACGGGTGCTGGACTAGCTTTTTGTCAAGCATTTATTCATGATTGGCGATTTATTTTTGATTGTAGTAACGTTTCTCCTTCACAGGTGGTGGAATCATAAGGTTATAAATTTGAAGTTGCCCAACAAGTACCACGTCATACACGCGAAAGTCAAGTGTAACGATGCTTTGTCGCTCATGGGCGATGAAAATCTAGCTGTTGTCGTCAATGACAAAGAGTAAATCTATCAGTTATTTGTGCATTCAGAGGAATCAAACATAAATAAGACGCATCTTTTGCAAAAACGGAACCCATATACGATCTCTTCGTTGTCTATCTGTCCGTCCGTATGTCAAGGTCGATTTTTAACTTGATACCTCCCGCTATTTCTCAGTAAAAGGGTTGTCAACAGTTTGTCAATGTTGATGTTATGTGCGGAACTCTCAGGGCACGAGTACAACCCGCATTTGATCGTCTTTTTTGCTAATCACCAAGTATCACCGTCTATTGGCAATTTTTAATAGTCCCTTGTGCCAGCATTATCTACACACGTCTAAATGTATTTTACGACAGTATAGTTTGTGACCTGGAACGGCATCACATTGGATCAGATATAATGAATCTAATTTCTTTGCAGTATTTATCATTCCATTTCATGGGATGGTTTTAGGTATTAGGTGTTAAGCAGCTTTATCAGTTGCACCTATTTCGGTGGTAACTATTTCTAGCCCCTTACACAAAATGGGGTTGCTTTTGAATCCTCAGAATAACCAAGCCTCACTGACTACTCCCAAAAACAGATGGATCATCTGTGATCTGTGATCATCTTTGAGTGTGACAGTCTACCGATTTGTCGAAGATTACGGATGTCATTCGCAGCAAAAATCTTTTTTTTGCGCAACGGGTCAGCAGCTCTTGACCTGAATCACCCTGATGTTAAGTGAACATGAGGCCTAAGGTAGAAGCGCGCTCATCCGGAACCTCAAACTTGATTGGAAGACTGGATAATATCTTATCTCAAACAACCGGAACGCAACAATGCTGTTAATATTACTGCTAGGTGGTAGACTTAGACGAGGTGGTAGTAGCTAGCTAGACGGACATTTAAAAATGCCCTACCACCAACCAAGCTCAGTACTAAACATGTACACCGCTGAAAATCGAACCGTTTTGTAAAACTTATATTGGATACATTGAGTCACGGAGGTGGTTAAAGTCACTTATGATCATTCAGCACTCGCTTGCACTTTAGTTTGTCGCAATGTAACTACATTGATAAAATTCTTTGTTCAGAACTAGATCGATTATAGCTACCTTTCCGTACCTTTATTGCTTTTGAAATCGTCATCAGATAATTATACCTATGTAGGTACTCGTACCTATATAATTGTCTGATGACGACTTCAAAAGCAATAGATGTAAAAAAAATTAAACTTTTTAGCTGGTTTCTGGGTGTCTTTTCCAAGGACAGCCTCCGTCATCACGCAACCAATCCTGTCAAATTACCTGGCAAGGACTCTGTAGACTTAAACTTCAATGATGAAGTCTGCAAGCACCTCGCCAAAACCTGTTGGACCCTGGCGCTGCATGGGGAAAAGGGAATACCCACGATCGGTCTGCTGTCTCGCATACTGGACATAGCCAATTTCGTTGTGCTTGGGGAAAAAAAGAAAGACGGGGATGAAGGTAACTCTTGATTACCTACTTTTCACCACAAATGGCAGAAATAATGCAAATTTGAATGGTTCGCTTGTTGTACGCACGAGAATGAGCGCACCGTACGTTCGTTGTACGTTTGGTACAACATACCGATGAACATACCAAACGAAATACGAACGATAGAAGTATGGTTGTAGTTTTATCTTTAAAGAGGATTTGTATATTTGTATATAGAGTGTAAACATAGTTTGCTGTCATCCTATTGAAGCCCGTATTTTATTAGGTTTTCCGGCACAAAGATATATTATAATTTCATCCATTGGTGTAGAAAGGGTACTTCGCCCGCCCACGCTCCTACAGTACTATCCGTAGACATCTCACAACATTCCGCTAGAAAAGAGAAGTAACTTACTACTTCGATTTTAACGTTAAAATCGAGTTCACGATCACGTAAAAAAAATCTACATGTGAATAAAATTTTATTATTAACTAGTTATACGCTACCTGCATGAACGCTGTAATGACAATCACACTCCGCCCTTTGATACACCCTTATTATTCATTCATTGTGTCTAACGATTAACTATTTATCCTGTAATTTCAGAATACTTTATAGCAACAGGCCTCGCTACAGCTGCAGACGTGCTTCAATACATTTATTTACATAAATAGGTGTGCGTGACCCACAGCCTACATTTTATTAAAATTATGTTTACTGTTTAATACATTTGTCGGAATAAAATTTTTGTTCTTTGGCATATTTTTTTTATTATCTACTTTGTTTACTTTTCAATATATTATCTATACTTATTTCTATAAAATTCGACTAGTCTCTCCTTGTCTAAACGGTGGTAGAGACACCAAGGGGTGATGGACTGATGGACCCCAGTCCTGAAAATATAATCCCTAACCCTTTTCCAAAAGTTCTCTTTTACGGTCTAGATATTTATATCGAATTGGCTTGTTCTCAAAAAGTTGCACCGCATCCGTGTATAACACCCATCCCTACACTTGTCTAAGGCCCGAATTAATAAACCATTCTCAAGATTGAGAATACTCTTGTGACTGGCCTCAAGTAAACGTGTTGATTAATAAACCTTACTTGAGACCTGAAACGCACGTGCTTACTCAAGCAGTACTCACTTGAGAGGTGCGCGTATTAATAAGTCAAGACGTATCATTCATTCGCCGCTGAGGCGTATACTTCAGAAGTGATCTCAGCTGAGTAAACCTCAAGATTGATTTATAAATTAGCACGGAGCTTGAGCTAGCGTCGAGTGCTCAAGACGCATCTCGGTTGATACAGCCTCAAGACTTATATTGAGATTGGTTTATTAATACGGGCCTAAGATCAACAGTGTGCTCGACACGCCAGCTGAATGTAGGAAAGTAGACGGCGCCCTACCTTTGCTGCCTTAGACACCTAACTAAAAAAAATACATAAATTATGTGTAAGATGTAACTGGGAAAAATATATGGAAATGTAGACAATGAAATGCACAACAACAGTAAGGCCAAATAAAAAGTTCGAATGAGTTACAAAATCTTTATTGTGTAAATGCAACTTTTCTCAACGACAGTACTTTTTTTTTCAAATTCTTGGAATGCAGAAATAAAATAGATACTCCAAAAGTTAGAGTTAGTGTCTAGATATGACTTCTTTTATGTACCTATAACAGTTCTGTGATAGTTGTCTGTTGTGCCCCATTTCAACTTTCCGTGGTAGCAAAACAATGTTAGAAATAGAACGCGTTTACATCGAACTTTAACGCTTAAGCTATTTTCGGTCCGGTTTCTAAACAACCTATTAATAAAACACGGAACGTTTTATTAGTCGCTCGAGTCGAGAATGAGCGCACCTTATTTGTTTATATATTTTTTATCTAAGTATTTCTAGATTTGCATCAGATGCACGAGCACGACTTTCCGTTCTAATGAATAAAAATACCTAGTCTAGCCATAACTATTGTCACAAAGAACTCGTACTTTATTTTTCTAAGATTTAAATGTTTGTATAATTAATTGTAGCTCAATCATGAACGATACGTTTAACGGTGGCCTTATTGAATGAAATGGTGTTGCCCTATAACTAATAACAATAATCGCACACTGATACCACAGATAACTGAACTCTAGCCGTAAACAGAGAGTGACTACACTATTGTCGCCAAAAACACTTCCGATTTCAAAACTCAAAATTGTATATGTACATGAATAGTCGTAATCCTTTTTATTTTTATTTTTGGGTAAAACTCCTAATACTTTTATCAATTATTATGGATCAATATAATAAATTATTATTTAAAAACGGATCTGGCATGGATATGGCAACCCTTCTCGCCGCGCGAGAACCGAATGAAGTGAGTGCGACACGCATAGAAAATAGTATTGTGCGACGTAGTCGTTCGCTTCGTTATTTTTTAGTGATTGATTGTATTCTGTCGAAGTGCGACGTATGTATTGGTTAGTATATGTGGTCTCGTGGATTTCTTTAATAATTTTGTTAAAATACATAAATTCTGACTAACTGCAACATACACAACCGGCCGGCTGGCGTTATAAACAATTGTGAATTTTATATTGCATTACAGCTATTTATTCAATTATTAAAAATTGCTCTCAGTTAATATCAAATTACAGTAGTTGTTATCAAACTTTTTATTGTTGTTCAGTGAGAAACTTCAGTAAAAAATTGGAAAGATGTCTCACCACGATGAAGTAAAAAACGGCTCGGCGCATGCTGAACCCCAGTATTTTAACCTCAAAGATATGCCTCACATTGTTAAACCACTGTAAGTATAAAACTATTTTATATTCTTTTTTCTCAATACAATTAGATACATAATAATATTTAAACTTTGGTAAATGACACAGTTGTTTATTTCCAAGACTTTAATTTATCTTTATTTTAATTACAAGACTTCAAAATTTTATTTTCATTCTCACTGTGACTCAAATTGCTACTATGATTGTGTAATTAAAGGCCATAATAGGTGTCTGATTTAGGGTGTAAGTTGAAGGGGCACTGAGGCAAAAAAGACTGCAAAAAAGTGTGAATTTTCCAACTTTTTCGTGCCTTCCTATCGACACTAACCTGTGTCTGACTTTAACGATTTTTTCCAGAGACAGACATCAAAAAATCCAGCCTGATGTTCTCAATGTGATTGGCAATACCCCTCTGGTGAGGCTAACAAAAGTGCCGAAAGAGGAAGGAATTCAATGCGAAATGTGTAAGTCACTTATTTATTGTTATCAAAGATGTCACTTATTGTAAATTCTTTAGTTTATCGAATTGTACTCCTCTTTCTATAACCCGTTTCAGTTCAGGCAGTTAGTGTCTAGAATAATCACTATGTTTTATTGTTAGACTGAAGAAGACATTATACAGCTTTGTTATTCGATATGCATATTTAAAACATTCTGCTGCCAATATTTACATCATTTAACTCCATGATTGATTCATCTACATGACTGTAGCAGTGAATCTATAGTCACTTTGTTTATCTTCCTCATGTTTATGATTGTCATACTACAATCATTCATACTGAGCTGATAATTTATTCTCTTGTTGTAGTATCAATGTCAGACCTTGAAATTCATGTAACTTTTAGATGCAAAATGTGAGTACCTCAACCCTGGGGGTTCCGTTAAAGACCGCATAGCATATCGCATGGTGTTGGATGCGGAGCAGAGAGGTATTCTGAAACCCGGCAAGTCTGTGATAATTGAGCCAACATCAGGGAACACAGGCATTGGGTTGGCCCTAGCTGCTGCTGTGAAAGGTACTGTAATTTAAAATTTTATACCTGTATCCATTATTACAATCTTAAGGCAAATCAGTCACATAGATACTTAAATTTCTGAAAGGGAGGCACGTTGTGAGATGAGAGGGGGTAATAAACAAGTATCAATAACTTTCACGGGAAGAGTTCCATGAAAGTTTTTGATCCAAGCAAATGAATAAGAATAAAGTGAGCGAAATGGTAGATGAATCATGTTGTTTCAACAGATTATTCTCTAATAACTCACTCACTTTATTCTATAAACCGCCTCCATGCCTCAATGTAAACTACATAGCGTTTACGACTCGGAGATCGCTGGATCGGTCCCCAGCGGGGTACATGTTTAGTTCTCGGTTTGGTTCGTGGTAGGGCATTTTAAATGTCCGCCTGGTTAACTACCACCTTATCTAAATTTGCCGCCAAACAGCAATGTTAATAGCATTGTTGTGTTGCGGTTGTCAGAGATAAGATAGCTAATCCCGCAAATAAGATACAGTTCCACCTTTGGCCTCATCTTCACTTAAGATCAAGTGTGATTGAGGTCAAGTGCTAACCCTTTGTGCAAAAAAAAATATATAAATTGCAAATTATTATGGGGTTACAAGATTTTACTGGGGAACCTGCTATTGTTCATGGAATATTTGTTAGAAGACTCGACTGATATACAAGCATAAAACGGTAATATACTTAGTTCTAAAATCTTGGAATTGGGATAAAGGCAAAGTTATGTCTTTAACACTGATTATTTCAGTTTCTAGACATTTTACAAGATTTTGCATTACAGGACATTTCATGTCTGAGCCCCATATCACTTTATTACATTATAGTAAATTTAGAAATTTTTGGTCATAGAGCCACAACATTTTTTAAACTTATTTAAATAATCATCAAGCAAATGAGTTTTGTATGACACATTAGCCGTTTATGGCTGAGATAACTGTTATTAATTTATTAATTACAGGAAATAAATGGGTTATACATACATTAATGTTGGTAGAATTTATTTTCTTGTGCTAGAGTGTAGACATTTTTGAGACTACGTGGAAAGGTGTCGAACCTAAATTGATGCGAATTCACGCGATTACTATTATTGGTGAGATTCGTGTTAACTTCCATCCGCCTCTGCATCGACTCGACAACACTTTTCTTATTTTAACGTTTCGTACGCGTGGTAGAATTTTGAGTTCTGTGCTTATTGAATACTGGCACAGAATAACTGGTTTACTAACGTAAGTATACAGGTTATTTACTCCGCGGGCTTGAACCGTAGGCGGTTTATCAGAGCGGTAGCCGGCAGCGAAAACGCGCCCTTAGAAAGGGGTGAAACTTTAGGGTACGCTAACCACGTGTTTCTCAGCAAAGCCACATATTTATTTACTTATAAATGATTATTACATTACGTAACGATTGTGCGTAAAATATGTGATTGTGCTCAGAATCAGCTGCTTTACATACGTTTTGGATGGATAAAATTTTGTAGGTATGTAATACCTACAAAATTTTATCCATCCAAAACCTTAATACTCCTCTAAACACCCATAGGTACCTATTTATCATCCTATCTTATAATAGGTTATCATCACATCAGCCACAGGGCGATTAGAGCAACACCCAGCGACTGCCGTCATCCTTGTGGGGGAACGTCACACGCTCGCTTGCTGGTGCATGGATTGCATTCTAAGAGATGGGCCTTAAAAGTAAAATGGGCGAAAGCATAATCATGTTGAATGTCCGTGTCGCGTCGACACCAATATCAGTTGGAAACTCCATTCTCAAAGTTGTAGACGAGTATGGCTACCTAGGACAAGTGATCCAATTAGATAAGCCCAAATTCGAGAGGGGCTAGTCTTCCGAAACATTCGTGCATAATTAACTGACAAACATTACATATGGCTTATTTTTGAACCCGCTGGTTTTATCAATTGCCTATTTTTCCAAATCGTCAAATCAAATTTCTCTAAATCGTCAGGTTATAGATGCATCATAGTGTTGCCAGAGAAGATGTCCGATGAAAAAGTGAACACGATCCTGGCGCTCGGCGCAGAGATCATAAGGACGCCCACGGAGGTTCCCTCCGCGTCGCCAGAGAGCAACATTATGGTCGCGCGCCGCCTGGAAAAAGAGATCCCCGGCGGGATTGTACTGGATCAGGTAAGATATCAGATGCAATCATGTACACGCTTGCATGCGAAGGCTCCCTCCATCTCGCTGGAGGTAACATCATGGTAATATGTCGCCTTGAGAAGGAGATCCGCGACGATATTATACCTAATTTCATCGTAATCGTCATCGGTTACGTTTTCACATGTGATTGGTTGGCTCATTGGTCAACGTAATCGATGACGATACCGATGAAGTTACATAATCTAAGGGCAGGTCAGCGATTAGAACAATGACTCGAGAAGAAGATATCTGGCTGGTTTGTGCAGGATTAAATAAGAAGTAAGTCAACGGTAAGTAACCTATAGGTTTTGACTATCACTCAGTGCGTAAATTATATTCTATTTTATATTATTTTGTGCAATAAGGAGTATTAATTTTCTTAGCTTTAAATTAGAACTTGAAAATATTTACAGGACTATAAGGCCGTAGATATAATCAATTGTATTAATTTCGGCATGATACCTCTAGCCATTCTAGGGATGAACGGCACGTAACGAGTGCGATGAATGTAGTGGGATACAGAGGCAGAAGAAGGTGTGGGTAGACTACTTGAGGAATGATATGTGTGTCAAGGGGTGAGTACGGAGATTACGGCAAAGAGAGTGGAAGAGGAAAACATGTTGTGCCGACCCCACCTAGAGTAGATAAGGGCAGAAAATAATAATAACCTCCAGTCATTCTTGAGAAATAAGGGCTTGACGAACACACAGACAGATTAGGAGGATTCTATGTGGGTCCCATTTTTTAAACGGAACTCTAGATACCTAATCCTTGGAGAATATGACGATACCACTTGCTATATATGTGATACTGCAGTGAATTGAGTATTTCTTTTGATAATTATTGGATTATTGTAATTTGAGGAAATTGTCATCCTGATACAATGAATTGATCGCATGCGCCATGCTATGATGCTAACATTTTTCAGTCAAAAGTAAACCAATAAATATTTTTAGATTTGATTTATATGGGCATTCGTCACGTCACTGTGATAAAAATGTGTGAATAGACTTCATCAACAACTTTTAGTAGTATTTTTTGACTGCAGAAAATGTATGGGAATGTAATATATGGCTGCAGCTAAACTTAAAATGTACGATATGTTATCACGTTTTTTTTTTAAATCAAGTTGTTTGTCATTTTGTTCAATAGGTGACATAGTTTCCATATCTTAATATCTCGCAATAAAAAAATAATCGTCCGTATCGTATATACCCTATATTGCACAAATTAAAAAATGGTTTTGTTAATTTTTCTGTGAAATATCGATAAGTTTTTACACAAAATTAAATTAAATAAAAAATAAAAACAATCTTTAATCAAGCCACAGGAAATGGTTTTGGCGCATGTCTATATTATACTTAGAAGTAAGTACCGATGTAAAGGTGTTTTCATTACTCATACCCGGAAAGTAGGTCTGAAGTTGTCTAAGGAGCGGGCTGAAAGTAATACTTTTCAGCCTTAGGGAGAATCGTTTTCAACTGACATCTGTCAAATTAAAAAAAACTCGTTCTATTTTAAAATTTCTATTGATCCATGTTCCAACTTTCTCTACAGCCATAAAATTGAAATAACATAAAGTTAAGTATTAAATTAAAGAATACATTTTTATAAATGACTTTATCATAATTTTGTTTCAACAATTTCTTTAAAATAACTTAGATTTGGGCAAAAAATTTACCATTTTTTCAATGATGAAAATGAAAAATAATGGCTGAATAGCTGGCCGGCCACAGAAAAAAAATCAAAATAGGAGGGAAAGCGGCAGTCCGATCTTTATTTGTTTTTTTGAGATGTAGGTTTCGTACTATTGGTGCCCTCGCTACGTCTCGGGACTTACTTCTTTTACGTGGTCAGTGGAGTTTAATGGTTGAAACAAGATACACCGATCACCTTATGAAATATACAGAAATGAACACGTGAGGGGGGTGAGCCCATCGCCATAGAAACGTGCAAATCTATAGATGTTTTTTGGTAAAAAGTCCCTTAGTCGCCTTTTACGACACTCACGGGAAGAGACGGGTTGGCACCCTAACCTTTTTAATAACTATAACTTTCGAACTAGTGAACCGATTTTACTAACTCTTTTACTTCAACATAAAATGAACAATGATTGACGTCGCAGTAAAAGAATTAGCAAAATATGTTCACTAGTTTGAAAGTTATATCTATTTAAAAAGGTTAGAGTGCATACCTCTCGCATATGCCGACTGTACGTATGAAAATATGCCTATCCCTAGTGTAGTAGTATAATAAGTTGTATTCCATGCAGTACAACAACCCTTGCAACCCACTGGCCCACTACGACGGTACAGCAGAAGAGATCCTTTGGTCGTTGGACGATGATTTGGACATGGTGGTGCTGGGCGCTGGCACCAGCGGCACTGTCTCCGGCATCGGCCACAAGATCAAGGAGCGCTGCCCCAAGTGCGTCGTTGTCGGCGTCGACCCCTACGGCTCTATCCTCGCCGAGCCAGAGCATATCAACTCCACCGATGTCAATTATTACGAGGTGAGTCGCTAATATGTAGCTTTTCTCAGAAATGCTGTGTACTGTTTCCAATACATCCGCAATCAGAAGACAGAAAGTTAAGCATCTTGAAGCTAATTTGAAATCTGCAAGAGATAATAGTGATTTTGAATTTGGAATCAATAAAACTCCAGGAAGTATGTATGAAATTCCTTTTTAACCATTATAGGTTTGACGGCGTTGTGTGTGTGTGTGTGTGTGTGTGTGTGTGTGTGTGTGTGTGTGTGTGTGTGTGTGTGTGTGCGTGCGTGCGTGCGTGCGTGCGTGCGTGCGTGCGTGCGTGCGTGCGTGCGTGCGTGCGTGCGTGCGTGCGTGCGTGCGTGCGTGCGTGCGTGCGTGCGTGCGTGCGTGCGTGCGTGCGTGCGTGCGTGCGTGCGTGCGTGCGTGCGTGCGTGCGTGCGTGTGTGTGTCCAGTCTTTTTTCGTACGATATCTCAACAATCCTTGGTCCGATTCGAAACTACAGGAAGATATTAACCATGTTTGATCGAAATCTGTTAAGCTTATCTGGACGATAAAATCATTTATTTTATTGACGGTTTCCAAAATTTCCTAGTTATCATATCAAATTATTTGAATTTGAAAGTAGGTATCCATGTCTGTGACAATTTTTAAACGTCTTCTTTAAAGAGATTGTATGCGAATTTCAAAACCTAAATGCGATAAAAGGCGGGATTCTCTGCGAAAAATTGGTTATTCGTGTTCTTTGAAATTTCGTTGTTTTTACCCGGCAAAAACGAAGAGTTATTTAAATATAATTTTATTATGGAAAATGCCGAAGCATGTTATTTATTGCCGGATCTATGTACTAATTTAAATTTTTCCAAAGTTCAGTTGGTTGCGGAGATATTGCGTTTTACTTGAAATATTTGAAATGAAATGAAAATGAAATGAAATGAAATGAAAATCATTTATTCATGTAGGCAATACAATATGCACTTATGAACGTCATTTGTTTTTTAAACTACAACTAGCTCGGAACGCGACCACTACTGAGAAGAGCTAGCGAGAAACTCAGAGGGTTTGTCTCTTTTCAATAAATCATGTACAATCAAGAAAGGTTACAACAATTTTATATATCGAGTAGAGGAGCCGTTTAATCCCATGGATTACTTTCATTAATATAGTCTGAAATTTTGTAATATCCCTTTTTACATAATTTTTGTTTTATAATAAGTTTAAATTTATTAAGCGGAAGATTCCGTATATCCATGGGAACCTTGTTGTAGAAGCGCACACATTGACCTCTGAATGACTTATTAACTTTACTAAGTCTACTAAAAGGTACAGCTAATTGATTTTTGCTCCTTGTATTGACATTATGTCGGTCACAATGTTTCTCGAATGAATATATATTTCTCTTAACATATACAAGATTTTCATATATATATTGTGACGAAAATGTTAAAATATTAATTTCTTTAAATATTTGTCTTAATGTATCTCTTGACCTTAATTTATAAATTGCACGAATAGCTCGTTTCTGTAAGAGAAATATGCTATCTGTATCAGCAGCGTTTCCCCACAGCAAGATACCATATGACATCAAGCTGTGAAAGTAGCTGAAGTAGACTAAGCGCGCTGTTTCAATATCACAGATATTTCGAATTTTCTTAACAGCATATGCGGCAGAACTGAGTCTTTTCATTAGTTTTTTAATATGGGGTCCCCACTGTAACCGAGAATCTAAAGTCATACCAAGGAATACAGTTGTGTCCACAAGTTCCAACTGTTCATGTTTAATTCTTATTTTGGTGGCAACCTGTTCAACATTAGGTAATGAAAATCTAAGACATTTCGTTTTGTTCTCATTAAGGAGCAAGTTATTGACTGTGAACCATTCGACTATTTTTGAGACAGCATTATTCACTTCGTCATATGCTAATTGATATCTGTCAACTTTAAATATTAAAGAAGTGTCATCAGCAAACAATACGATCTCGTGTCTTTCCTTAGCGAGGTGAGGTAAATCGTTGATATAAACTAAAAATAGGAATGGTCCCAGTATTGAACCCTGCGGTACGCCCATGCTAACTGCAGATCCTGATGATCTCTCTCCATTGATATCAACCCTCTGAATTCGATCACGTAGATATGATTTCATTAGGCTGAGTGCTTGGCCCTGGACGCCATAATGGTGTAGTTTCATAATTAAGATGTCATGGTGGACGCAATCGAAAGCCTTGGACAGATCACAAAAGATGCCAAGGGCGTCCTGTGAACTCTCCCAGGCATCAAAAATATGTTGTAACAACTCAATACCGGCATCTGTTGTCGAACGTCCCTTAGTGAAACCAAATTGTTTGGTTGTAATCAAATTATTCAAATTGAAATGTGAGAGCAATTGATTTAAAATTAAGCTTTCAAATATTTTACTTAAAGTCGGTAAAATTGAGATCGGTCGGAAGTTTGTACGAACTTGAGTATCACCAGACTTAAATAACGGAATTACTTTACTATGCTTCATCATGTCAGGAAACACACCATTATTAGTACACTGGTTGAAGATAATAGCTAAATGAGGAGCAATATCCTCTATAATAAAACTAATTATTTTAACTGATAGACCATGAAGATCCGCTGTCCTTTTCATATTTAAAGATTTAAATGTCTTAATAATACATAATGGTGTAACGTGATGAAATTTAAATACATCGGTACATTCGGTTACATTTTGTTTTAGTAATAATTCAGCGAGAGTGGGGGAAGAATTAAGAGACTTAGTTATCGATACTGGAATGTTAGTGAAAAAACTTTCAAACGCGTCCGCGATTTCAGGAGCATTAGTTAATGTTTGACCTTCTACGTTAATTTGGTAATCGAAACTACGAGTTTTGACTTTTCCAGTTTCAGAGTTGATTACTTGCCAGGTCGTCTTAATCAGGTTTGAGCTACTTATAATCTTGTTACGAACGAACATAGATTTGGCTATCGTACATACTTGCTTAAATAGCTTTGAGTAGTTCCTGACATAGTTTACAAAAAGCTCATTCTGATTTATTGTTTTTTCTTCATATAGCTCGTAAAGTTTTTCTCTACTTCGATGTATGCCCACTGTGGCCCAGTCACTAAACTTCAAGCCATCATTAATTTTTATTAATTTTGTTTTAAAAACAGAGTCGAATTCATTCTTCGTTAAATTAAATAAAGTATTATATAGTTTATTCGGATCCTTACAGTAGGATAAGGTGGGTAATTTAACTTTAACATTATTACTAAAGGTTTTTAGCCGACCTTCATTTATAGGATTACATATTATAAGTCTTGTGTTATATTTTCCATTAAATGCAAAAGTAGCCAACTGACCACTATGATCCGATTTTAATTTATTAATTATGTTCTTGTAAGTTGGTTCAACATTTGTGAATATATTGTCGATACAAGTTGCTGTCGAAGAAGTAATTCTAGTAGGCTCTAGAAATAAGTTTTTGAGGTTATGACAATTGAATAACGATAATAACAAATTACTAAATGGAGATGAACTATCTAAGATATCTATATTAAAGTCGCCACAAACAATGACACATTTATTATTATTACAGATTTTATTTAAAACTTCATCCATAACTTTTTCAAAAGTAGTAAATAATGACTTCCCACGTCTGTATCTGTATCTGTATTTCTCCCCCTTTGACTCCTTTAGTAGTGGAAATTCAAATACATCCCTTCTTAGTGCACCTCTTGTGACCTAAGTAATACTCCTGCCCAATCTAGTCAACATCGGCTATGTGATATTTTCGGATTAGTCAGTTAGGACATTGCCTTTTATTAATATAGATGCTTGTTTATACTTCCTAAAATAAACTAAAATACGTTTTTCCAATCAATAAATAATTCCAAATCAAAGGGTACAAATCTTATAGAAACATAATTTCCTGTTCCACCCACACGCGTGTAATACACCTGCCGAGCCGCAACCGAGTCGTAGTACCTAAATAAGTAATGTGCACCACCTGACATCATTAATCTCTCGTGGAACACAAATCGTGTACTTTATAGGCCCGGGAAATCGAAGTAAGCAAACAGAAATTCAACACTATTAGGAAGTAAATATGTGACGTACCTCGTACCTAACAAAACCTCACCATTACGCCTCACTGGCTACGTGAAAATTAGACATGAATCTATCGATAGCATGATAATTCTATGCACTTGTACCGTAATATGTTCTTTCGAATATCTTTTACAAATGAATTATATTTATTCACAAGTTTGAGTATTATTGCCATTTCGGTCTCGTTGCAAAAATATGAATTTATCTATCCCTTTTCAGCTAGTTATAAGTAGAAATGACTTCAGCATCGTTCTGTAATACGGACCTTTGTTCATTGTTGAACATGGGCCTTACTGGCATGGCACCCCACTCCAAGGCAACTCTTTGTACTATCGGTTCTAGTCAAACGGCTATTTTAATATAAATTGGTGATACGTTTTATCACCAATCAGTCGCTTACTGATATATCAAAGTATGTACTTTAAAATTTTTGTAAAATGTACTAAACATAATTGCATAGATGTTTATCATTTTATTAAATTTTTCTTATTGCTCTGAATTATTATATGGCCCCTGGAACCGTACTTGAGGCAAGATGATTCTCCCAAAATCTTGGGCTGCAACCGCGTCTATTTATACCTGTAATTGGCTTGCCTAGACAATTATTTTAGAGAACTGTGCATATTATAGAAAATCACAAAATATTCATTGTTAAAATTGAAAATATAATTTTAATTAAACACACAGTCATCATTTGTTAATATTATAATAAAAATTACGTAGGTACTGTTGAATTTTATACCTACGTGATGTGATGTAGAAGTATGTAAAACGTGGTCCGATAGTAACTTCCGATAAACCTTATTTACAAACTACCGCGAACTGGTTTAACTGTGATATTGATTACAGAGTTAAATATTTTTCATTTCGCTAGGATGATGAACGTTTTACATCATCCTTCTACGTAGTTAGTTACTGCAGCCGACAGACAACAAGTCAGAATATAATAAAAACAATGCTCCACTTGTATAATTAATTATTATCAGTTGCGTGAGCTCCTATTATTAATCATTATAATTTGTAATTGACGTATATTTACGAATGTCCGAAAATTATTGATAGGCTGCAGTTACCTATATTTGAAGATAAGCGCGATAACCCAACGAAATGCGACATCTTATTAGAAATTAAAGATATAAATTACTTAGATAATTTAAATCCTAGTAGTTGTAATCTAGACATATAGGGGTTAAATAGATCGATGTTTATGTAGGGCGTCGTAGTATTCATGTGTAGGTAGTATTCATGTGTAGGTAGTATTCATGTGTAGGTGCCCCAGCAATACCTACAGGCTATTCATATTTTCCCCCGCATCTCATAAAAGGCGATAAAGCGTTTCGTTATAATAACATAGTGCCAAAGAATATACACAATTTCTCCCCAACTTGCAGATTACGGCAAATCTTCCCCATAATATACGGCTTACCTCCTAATAGGTTATTGATATGACTATAACAGTGAGGTACAGACCACAGATAAGAAATTCTACGATCGTCAAATTTTATTAAAGAGCTGGAACCGCGGCCGAATCGGCTCAAAATCGCAAGCGCCGTAAAAATGCGTCACTCACTATAAACCACGACTTTGCGGCGCTTACAGTGGAGACATTGGGCCCTTGGTCGTCTGACACAAAAAAAATATAAAGAATTGTAAAAAATGATAAAGATTACACTGGTGGACGCCTCAGATCTGACGGCTGGTGCTTACTTTGCTCAGCAGCTGAGCTAATGCATTTAGCGGGATAATGTTGCTAGCTAGCGTACTGGCCACTATGACTTACGGAAGCGAGTTGGACGGCGTACTTTTACCATAACATATATTTAGATTTTGATAGTTGGAATACTGGGTTAAATTCTTTAAGATTGGAATACGTATTCCAATCTTAAAGAATTCTATAGACATTTAACTCCCCTAATGTGCTTTCTACGACGTCTATTAATCAGAAGATGGAATCAAAGAAAGTACAATCACTACGTTTACAAGATTGTGTAAACATACCTACACTCAGAAATCGGTCCACTGATTTCATTGATATTTTATAATCTCATACAAAAGAGATTTAATCTTTAGTATTGATAATATCGATTGGTGCTGCAGATAACATAAAACAGTTTAAATCCAGGTGATTTTTTTCATCACTTTGGTCGATTTGATTCTCGGCTCAGCCTATTTACTTTTCACAATTTCATGAATATTTTTTTTATAAAATTCAACAAATAAGTCTTAAGATGGATTAATATCTGAAATATAGAGGAAAAAAGTAAACTATCAACAAAAATAAGTAATAAATTAAAAAGAATACAAAAGTGCGGAAACAAACAAAAACATACACTTTTTCTTATCTTTTAAAATAACATTAGATTTGCTTTCAGTAAAATTGTTTATTACAATAACGATTCCCTACTTTATGTCCCATTGATACAAGGTAGTTAAAAATCATATAACTACTAGATATCGCAGGGAAATCTAATTCAATTGTATTACAATTTGACTTCAGATGAAGTATCCAACGGCGGCGCTTCATTAATTTTGCAATACACATGAATCGCATAGGACTCTGCGTCAGTGGATAAATGCTTCGGCAATTAACACCTTTGGAGCAATCGTTATGTAACTATGTACGTATGAAAGGAAAACGTGTTTCATTGACTAGCAGCATCTAGTCTCCTAATATTTAGCGTAAACGTCTACATATATTTTTATACATTTTAACTTATAAGTAAATAATAATAATAAATAAGTACCCTTGGACACACACACACAGCGCCATCTAGTTCCACGCTGAGCAAATAGGCTTGTATTATGGATACCAGATGGTTGATATAGTAAACAAATGTATATTATAAATGAAAACATCCATAACTCGGGTACACATGTCCGTATGCATCATACAAACTTATTCCCCTAGCGGGATTCGAACCACAGCCTTTTGGTATAGCAGTTAGTGTTTTTTTTTGTTCTTTTGTTCGTACGGCTACTGAGACAAGGAATTTCAAGTTGCTATTAATGCCTCCTAGCTTGGGACTTCGGAGTGTACACACAACAAGTAACTCATTTTTTACCCCAGTCTACAGTTTGTCAATGATATATATTTAACAAATAACATTTAAACAAAAGTTGTTTGTAAATCACGAACATGCCTCCGTTCTATGCTATAAACGTGGAATGTGTAATTTCCAACTGCATTATAATAAATAAAGCAAGTAGTTAATGTTTCTATGCATAACGAAATATAAAAACCTGTTATTATGTACAGTTGACCGCAGGACGACCGTAACACTGCAGTGTAAGCTGTTCGCGCTAGAAGCTAGCGAGACTGCTTATACGAGTACTGGAAGTGCTACGGTAGTCGTGCGGCCGCTTGACAGGACATCGTAAATATTTTAGGAAGTTATACGTTGCCGAGACCTCTGTTCAACAGTGGACGTCCTGTGGCTGATATGATGATGATACGTTGCCGATTTCAATGTTTTGGAATACATTATGTTCTTGTGCAACATGAAATCCCTTGATCAAATTAATCATATTATAACTATAACATTATAAATGGTCAATTTTGAAAACCCTCGAAAGACTATAATAGCATCCAAATATACCAACCAACTGTGTTAAAAGCTAAATATGTACCAAAATGCTTAACCGATTTTCATCAAACGTGGCTAATAACACTTCCCCTCGTTTAATCTTACATATAAAAAAGGCACTTAAATAGGACCACGCAATACTGAGAAACATCCAGACAAAGACTGGACGCACACACAACGCTAGCAAACACATAACACACGTCGGTTTTCGTCGGGGTTAAAAGAATGAAATTTAATATTAAAGCCATCAACTATTATAAATATTGTAAGGCTTTGCATAGTTTCCGACGTCGTTGTGATTTCTGTCGCTTGAATAAAATTATCATTATTTCTTTTCCTTTTTTACACCAGGTGGAAGGCCTCGGCTACGACTTCTTACCCCAGGTTCTGGACAGGAAGGTTGTGGACCAATGGGTGAAGACGGACGACAAGGCTGCTTTGGTAATGGCACGCAGACTTATAAAGGAGGAGGGACTTCTCTGCGGTAAGTAGATTCCATATGTTTCATACGTACTGACAGGTCACAGTCGACCACAGACTACAATATAAAATCCTGAATATGGAAAAAAGGAATATACCAGATCGAGGCCTTCCTACTTAAATTATTCATAAATTATCATGTCTTTTATTTATGACAGCTACAGCTTCGCAGCGGTCTATTTGTTATTCTAGGTGTCTTTCCATGTGACGCGTCGCACCATCCATACGTACCGTCGGATCAACTGGTCTGTTTCGCAAAAAATCTTAGTGCAACTAGCATTGCAAGCCGTCGCTTATAGCGATACAACAATTCGAAAAAGACGTTTTCCATTTAGCAGACGACATGTCGGATTGTAATTTTTTTATACACAACGGGTTAGCGCTTTACCTCAATCACACCTGCCCTTAGATTATGTAACTTCATCGGTATCGTTATCGATTACGTTGACCAATCAGAAGCCGTGAAATTGCCGAGCAAGCGATGAATCAACCAATCACATGTCAGAACGTATCCGATGACGATGACATTATGTAATAGAGCCCCTGATGTTAAGTGAAGATGAGGCCGAAGGTGGAAGCGTACTGACCCGAAAACCCCATCTTATTCTTTATCTTATCAAGTGGGCGATGCATATCATATTGAATAGTGTTAGCTTTGAAACATTAAGTTAATAGCATTGTTGTGTTATACGGTTGTCAGAGATAAGATAGCCAGTTCCCCAAATAAGACGGGGTTTCCGGGTCAATACGCTTCCACCTTCACTTAACATCAGGCGTGATTGAAGTCAAGTGCTAACCCGTAGTGCATAAAAAAATAAGTATTTACAAAGATTAGTGTTTATTTATGTTTACTATGCTACGCTATGCAGAAACTCAAAGGCTTACCTGTATTGGCGGAACAGCCTACCGCGCGGACTACATAAAAGTTAGGATAATAATACCGAAAGGCACTGATGTCAGGGCTTAATTAATTTATGCTGCCTCTGGATATATTATTACCTAATATTATTTCAATATCTGCAATCAATGGATTGCACGCCAAGGAAGGCAAATCAGCGCGAAATGAATGACGAGCTGGGGTGACGAATGTCAAATTTACTCGTATATCTTTAACACTTTTTTAAGTTCTAAATCTTCCAAAAATTACAAAGTGTTTTGATTAATAACAATGTATGCTTAAAGACCAAAAAACCCGACAACACATTTTACGGGCGTCATGTTGGATTTTTTACTATAAAATCTATGCTATGACACTTCTGGGTTCAAGACGAATCCAACGACACCATGCACTTTGAAATCGGTCAAGCCGTTTAGGCTGCAGGAGGTAACATAGATATCTACTTACATACACTCGGAAAACATTACCCTTCTTCCTTGGGCAGTTGGGTAAAAAATCCGGTTCGTCATTATACTCACCTACATTAATGTTTGATAAAAAAAAACAAGCCGGGGTCGAGGCATGCCTATTTATGGGTCGAGATTAAGTCTGTATAGTTTATCGCTCTTATCGCCAACTCAGTGCGAACAATGAGTAGCGATATTTTCTCGGATAACGATAAAATTCATGGATGTTTTACAAAGTTTTTATTCGGTATAAGATTTTTATTATTATTACAGCTGTATGCCTCAGTCAGTGTTGGAAGAGTTCGCATTGTCTAATATACAGTTATTCACAGTTATTATTTGAGCCATTAATTAATTTTGAAGGAATTCACCGATCGGGATTTTTCTTTTATTTTAAAATAAAAAAAATTAAACCCTATGTATATTTTTTCAGGGTTCCGTACCCGTAGTATCCAATCGGAACCCCATTGTTGCACAGTCCTCTGTCCATACATTTCTGTCTAATCAAAATGTGATAGGAATTTGAAATTCACACATATTTATTACATAAATCATTGGTCCGCAAACGAAAGTAGTATTTCGAGTAATTAAAAAATATATTTTTCCATCCCAGATTTACCATTGCATAATATAATTATTAAGTTACTATTAACACCATGTTAGACTACTACATCCATGAACACCATACAATACTCATACATGAAGGACGATCTCACGACAAGCTGTGGAATTTATCGTTGAAGCTGCAAGCAAAGCATTTTTCGACCTAATTGACGGTATTTTGACCAAAACCAGCTTTACGTAAGAAGCTGCAATTTATCTTAAATACCTAGCTGCTTGACATGTATAGTTCCATCCTATCATAGGATGTTAAACTTTAACATATTTATTGTTTTATATTAATTTAAAAAATAGACTGTGTCTGAAATAAAGATTAAAAATAATTACCCCCTATAATTTTTGCTCAATGACTAGTATAATATAGCAACAAAAAAACATATTTGAATAAAAGTATGAATATTTATGCGGAGGCAATTTACTTTTTGTCTGGGACTGGGAGTCAATACGAGTGCTGACACTGTGAAAAAGTAACATCATTGACAAGATAGACACGCATGTACTTACCTTAAATACAAAGGTGTTAAAACCGATTATATCCCAAGCCCTTCCCACATCTCAATGCAATCACATCGGACATCACTTCACTTCACCCATAATAATTACAATATTTTACTAACTTTATCACTTATAACTTTATTTAACATTAAATATTCACAAGACATAACAAAATCTACAGTCTGAAAGCCAGCCCAGAAATAGCCTTTACAGTCTACCTAAGTTTTCTCACAGGAAATCATTAATGTTTTTCAATAGTACTTTTCGTTGAACTCAGTAGGTAATTGCTGCAAGTGAATAAATAATTATCTAATAACGTTCATGATTTGGAAATGGTTTCGATAAAATAATTAATAAATGTATATAGAATTTAGTATTTACCCGCTTTGCCCGCGTGGAATTGGCTTATATGTGTAATTTTCATCCCGCCGGAGCTACTAAATTTATTAGAATAAAAAATCTCCTATTTCCTATTCCAGTGCATTGCTTATTCTACCTGTGTTCCAAAAGACAATGACAAGATTGCTATGGTGCTGTGCCCCAGCCTGTTACAGCAATGATTTATACGTCAAATGATAGCAGAGTGTTCATTCTTTAAAATAGTTTAGCCGCAGAACATATAAAGCAGCGGATTAAGAGATGTTTAAGTTAAGAAAATACATTATTTTGAGGCAATATTTTTTCTTTTGTTTAATAATCGTTAATGATTTATTTCAATCACATCTAAGTATCATGTTAATTACGGCCGAAGGTGGGTTATGCTCATCCATAGGTCTCAACTGGCTAGATTATCCAATCTCAATAATAAATACCTACTTGATTAGCAACATAACATTGTACCTACCTACCTACCTATAGATTCCAAATATTGAACCGGTAGGGTCATGTCATGCTTGACCCCCCTCTTTGTGCATACTCTTCTTACGTGTTAAAGTTGTTCGGTATTAGTGATGATAAGGCCCAGTCTGGCTTTAAGTCGACAACAACAGTCAATGTCAAAAGAGTATAATTATAAAATCGATTAAATATCGAATATCGTCAACAAACGATGATCGATTTGATAAACAGTAGCTCATGCATAGTGTAGTTTATATTGCACAAGACTCAAAATACACTCTGGGAGCAGACAACATCTCTCACGAGCTGTCAATTGTGTCGACAGCCAATCGAAATGTTCGATTAACTTGCCGGTCTATAAGAAATCTTAATACGAGAATCGAATGATTAACAATGAGTTTAGGGAATTGAATATTCTCCCGCTACCTTGTTTGTACATACTTGAAATGGCTAAGTTCATTAAACAATAAACTTAGCCATTTATAAGCAAGCCAGAGATGTTCTTCAACTAAACACAACGTATCCTGGCAGACTCGTGCTTAGTGAAGTACCTAAAAGTACGCGTTACCTAAAAAACTGTTATTTTATGGGAAAAGTTATATTTAAGATTTTAAGTTTTAAGATTTATAGATATTTGCATGCTGCTAAAAGTGGCTGAATAGGCGATAGAACCAGTACTGAAACATCTTATAATGTACCCTATTCAATAGCAAATAAATCATTTGTATTTGTATGATCGGTAGAACGGAAATAAATGAATGATCAGAAATCGGATGGCAACATGACAGCAATCAAGTAGATTACATAGAAAACTTTTATTTGATGTTTTTTCCGCTGCTTTTACAGTTGTTACGTAATACTTATAATAATTTATTAAATAATAAACGTTTTTTAATATTTATCTTATTTCTGTAACAGTCTGGGGCATTTCGGCGGTTCTGTCATTTTCTTTTCATCCAAATCCGTTCATCTGTTTCGCCGTGATAGAGCGACAAAAAACAAACGTCCAAACTTTTGCATTTACAATATCAATTAGACTATTTAGTTCAAATGTCCTCAGTGACAGCATAGACTTACTGATAAACTGTATGTAAAATAAGAACTTGAAAACTTTCTCCATTTGGCTTTAAATCCATATTAAGATCATTGGCCATTCTTGTTTACCACACAGTCTAAGCAACAAGGAAAATTTGATACAATAAACAAATCGACATTAGTTCATACACGACCTCTCTGTTATTTTCGCTGTAAGCGCTTACCGAGCCGTGGCTATTGTCCTCCTATATTGGTAATTCATCCGCTTCGCCGTGATTGAGCAAGAAATAAGCAGCCAAACTTTAGCATTTATATATTTGTTTCACAAAACTACAACTTGCAAAATCAGTATTATTTTAACATTGATTGATGACATTATCTTAACCAATCACAATAAGCGATTCCTGCGGTGTTTTCTTCTTGTAGATCTGTCAAACAGCCCCCTGAAATAATATAATTAACGCGTACATTATCCCTGGATAGGCGGCAGCAGCGGGTCTGTGATGTGGGCCGCAGTGCAGGTGGCCAAGTCGCTGAAGGCCGGCCAGAAGTGCGTGGTGCTACTCCCAGACAGCATCCGCAACTACATGACTAAGTTCATCTCCGACCAGTGGATGGAGGCGCGCGACTTCAAACCACTCATCACCCAAAAACTATGGTGAGTACAATATACAAGACTATAAGGGTGGGAATATACGTCGGATTTTTCTTCCGTAAGTCGTCAGAAGCGTCAGAGCCATAGTTTTATTTGAACATTCAATACACGTCCGATCCGACTATCGGATCCGAGTCGGAAACAGCGCCGAGGTGCGTACGATTTTATTATCGGTTTTTTCTTTCGCGTCAACACGAGCGTATATCAATCAATTTTCATTTTTGTTTTGCAATAAGTAACAGTAATTCGTCGTCCATTTTTTCATTCTGCTCCGCATGCAAGCACTCGGGATATTAACTCGAGAACGACTGAGTTCAGCAAAAGTCTGACGGAAGAATCGGACGTGTATCGAGCGAATACGATCAAATAGTCTGATCAGACAATCGGAAACACTATCGGACGTATATTCCCGGGCTTATTTATTAGATTTGAAGAAATACTGTTTTTAAACCCCGATGCAGTAGCCCCTCTACTTATTACACCAACTAAACTAAAGCCAGTTTTGGAGTGGTGCCGTCGCATCGTACTGTTCCAGGGAGAAAGAGACAGTACTACTTTAAAACTAGTTTTAGTTTAGTTGGTGTACATCCGAATCGACACCAGTATCCGTAGCATTGCAGCGCCAAACCGACTAAACTAATTTGAAAATGACTGGTGTTTACTTCCTGGTATCCATAATACAAGCTTTGCATAGTTTGGGACTAGATGATTGGTCTAAGGCCCGTATTTCAGAATATTGCTCAAGCGTAGATCAGCGCTTGAGCATAGTTAGAAAGAGATGCCGCTATATAAGTTATATAAAGTTGTCCCTATTTACCTGTCCTAAATAAGTAACATTCTGTAACGGGCGAGCCTAAATGTCCGAAATATTTATTTATTGTCCTTATTTAACACTTTATTGCATTGAAAGAAAGAAACAAAAAACAAGAACAATATTAAAACTATACAAAAGGCGAGCTTATCTCTACAAGAGATCTCCAACAGCAAACCTCAGAGAAAATTGAGATGCAGCCTCACTGTTAACGGAAACCGTGTCTTCTCATCTTGATGCGGGTAGGAGATGTGTTGGTGTTTTCCTAGATTTAGCGAAAGCATTCGATACTGTTTCGATCCCCATCCTTTTGAGGAAACTTGATGCTCTCGGTATTCGAGGAACTGCCCAGAACTGGTTTGCAAGTTATCTAACGGGTAGACAGCAATGTGTTAGGGTCCGTGGCCACCTCAGTGGACTGAGAGAAGTGTCATTTGGGGTGCCGCAGGGTAGCATTCTTGGGCCAACGCTTTTTCTCGTTTATATTAACGACTTACTGTCGCTTCAGCTTCGGGATGCAGAGATGGTTTGCTATGCGGACGATACTGCAATTATTTTCCACGGGGTTTATTGGGACGGTGTTTGCACTGCTTCACAAACTGGACTGTCTTTGGTGAAGAAATGGCTAGATGTCAATCTACTTACTCTTAACGCATCCAAAAGTCAGTTCTTGTGTTTTCATAAGACAGCTGCTTCCGCACCAGTCTGGCCTCCAGTGATTGCTGTCCACAAATATCATTGCAACGACAACTACTGTAGCTGTGCTGTTATACAAAGAGCGAGGACCCTTAAATATCTAGGAATCGTAATTGACGATAAACTCTCCTTCAAGGACCATATGACGCTCATGGCTGCTAGAGTACGTAAGTTGATACATACCATGAAGTTGCTTCGCGCGGCCACTGACGGATGGCTTCTCAAATCGGTTTATTTGGCACTGGTTCAATCTCTTATTGCTTACTGCATCTGTGTATGGGGAGGCGCAAATACCTCCACCCTTATCGTCCTTGAGAGAGCTCAAAGAGCTGTGCTGAAGGTATCCTTGCAGAAGCCTATTCTTTTCCCGACTTCTCTACTTTATGCAGAGGCACAAGTGCTTAGTGTTCGCAGGCTATATCTGTTGAAGGTGGTGGTGGAAATGCACAAACGAGTTCTTTCCAGCCGCGACTATATCGACCTTTTAAAAAGACGAATTTTTAGGGTACCAGTGCCAACTGTGCGCAGCTCTTTTGCCCACAGGTTTCAAAAATTTCTTTATCCCTACATCTATAATAAATTTATGAGGGAACTCGACTTCAGAGAGTTAAACGTACTTGAAGTGAAGTTTAAAATTCTAAATGTCTTGCTTGGTTGGTCGTATAAAGATGCCGAAGACTCCTTGAGAATTCTTGCTTAGCTATACCCTTATATAATTACGTACATATATATATGTCTATTATAGATAATATCAAGAATTGTTCTGGTGCCTATCTATATATTTGCCTCATACACGCGTATACACACAAGCACACCCCCCTCACACAAACCATACATGCACCCTCACACATCCTCTGCTACACACATTTACTCGCTTACTCTTGATACAACATATTATGGAAACATATTTATGTTAGTTAGTTTGCCTTTCCTTTTGTTAATAGGCAGAAGCATGCAAATTTTAATTAAATGATCTCACACACGCATACATGCGCACGCGCAACTTGTATAATTCTAACGTGCTAGTTACATCTAAGGCTAGTTCTGCATGCATGTCTATCTCCCTAATTCTAATTTAACAGATGATGTTACTTATAAAATGTAATGACCAGTGAAATTGTTTCTCTAGTATGGAGATTTTGGCATCCACGATACAGGCCTAGCCTAGTGTGGACGCTACAGCAAATGTATAATTATGTATGGTTCTTTTTGGTAAATAAACATCTTATCTATCTTATCTTATCTATCTATCTACCTTTATTGTGTTGCCGACTGTCCAAGTGAGTGCGCAAGTTGTAATATTAAATATTTTTTTAAGAGCGGTACACCTTGGAATTTCTTGCTTGTTCCTCTCAGGGAAAAATTGCTATTCGAACAAGAGAGGCAGCCTTAATGTTAGATTTAATATATGCAAAGGCTAAAAAGGTTTAAGCTTGATTTAAATAAATAAATAATTTCGCACACTTACATCAATCATCTAGTATCAGTCATCTATGCTGTTTTTTAAATAATTTTTGTTAGACAATGACGATGCAGGTCTTGCTGCATTCACATTTCCTGTAGCGTTGCGAGGCCAGCTTATACCGGTCGTCGTACCCCTGGCTGCACACAATGCATGGATGTAACGTAAAACAAAATAAATTTTTAAATTAAAGGATATAGTTGGATATATTGACACCAATGGTGTCGATTCGGATGTACACCAACTAAACTAAAACCAGTTTCGGAGTGGTGCCGACGCATCGTACTGTTCCGGGGAGGAAGAGACAGTACTACTCTGAAACTGGTTTTAGTTTAGTTGGTTAGAATCGACACCACTGACTACTAATTCAAATCTTTAGGACACAACGCAATTCCTGTTTTTTTACGCACATCGGGTTAGCACTTGACCTCAATCACACCTGATGTTCAGTGAAGATGAGGCCGAAGGTGGAAGCGTACTGACCCGGAAACCCAAATATTTGGGGAACTGGCTATCTTATCTCTGACAACCGGAACACAACAATGCTATTAACATTGCTGTTTGCCGGCAAAGTTAGATAAGCTGGTGGCAGCTAGCCAGGCGGACATTTAAAATGCCCTGCCATCAACCAAAAATATTAATTTTGACAAAATGATAATACTTCTGTCCATGGGTATGGAGAAAATGATTTGTTGTAAGAAAATAATTTATTTTGAGTTACTTTTCATATGATATTCGCACTTGGGTTTATCAAAACGACGCCAAATGGTCGATCAACATAATTAAATGACCTAGTGCTTACAACAGATAATATATCACAGCGATATGACGACAGCACATTAAAAACTTGATCATTTTTTTATTGATAACATTTAAGATACACCCAAGATTGATCTGTTACGTAACTAAAATTTTTTGCTCGTGATAAACATGCAGTTTAATGGAGTTCCCCAATTAAAATGACCCTCACGTGTGCGTAATAGCAAACTGGCTATTGTAACCAGCAGTGGTAGCATGATAACTTGCGATATAGTGTACACACGTTTTGTTTGCACAACGGGTTGGCACTTGACCTCAACCACACCTGATGTTAAGTGAAGATGAGGCCGAAGGTGGAAGCGTACTGACCCGGAAACCCCAACTTATTTGGGGACCTGGCTATCTTATCTCTGGCAACCGGAACACAACAATGCTATTTTAACACAACATTTTATCGCGGTCATTAGTGAAAATGAGCGACTAAAGTATTGGGTATTTACCTATGAAATTGGAGTTTTTTTTTCTTCGTTAATCATATGTACCAATTTCTGTGATTTTCTAAGCTATATCCAAATTTGTTTTTTATTTGGAAAATGGAATATTATTTCAAGGTTTCACATGAAATATTTTTTAATTTCTGGACTAAATCACATAATAAAAAAAATTGAACAGCTCTTTTCATGTGCTTCCCATAATCTTTCTTAGATTCGCTGAAACTTTTATAAAGCGGTTACTTTTAAAAATTAACGCTGCCTATACTTAATGTTATCCGATAATACACACAAAGTTTAGCTAAATTTGGATATGCCGTTCCCAAAAAAAAAACAAAAATGTTTGTATGGAGAAAACAGTCTTAATGAAATTCTACATACAAAACGCCAATTTCATAGGTAGGCACCTAATATTTTGACCTAAAGTGTGATAAATTATATCGCGTGTCGTCACGCTACCGATGCAGGAACTGCAGTCTCGACATAGATTGCGATCGCTATACCGCCGATTTCGATCGTTAAGTCCTATGTTACGATATGGTATGATAGTCCAGTAATAATACGTAACTTTTGTGATGTAACTACCTATAACCTTAAAGTTCCTGATTCTTTGTAGACTGATAGAGTACTAAATAGTAATAGAATAAAAATGTTTTGTAACCATTCTGTAGCTTCCTTTAGGTATAGTATAGGTATTTAGTTATGAAACCTGCAATATTAAATTAAAGTTACCACTGTGAACTTCATTGCGTTGTAGAAGATCCTAAGATCTCCTAAAACAATTTAAAAAAATCATCAATGGCTAGTGATTGAGGTCAAGTACAAACCCGTCGTGCATAAAAAAAAAAGTTTCTACTTTCTAAAAATGACGTATTTTTTTGGACTATTTATATTTGTGATAATAGTAAACCTTCAAATATGGGCTAACATGGGTCTTGTTTATTACACATGGAGATAGTTTCTGAAACTATATTTATTTTACATCTTTTGAGAGTAAACTTTTTGTCCACCCATATCAGTCAGACAAAACCCCAACTTTGAAAAGTTACTTTTGTAATAGTAGGTAACAATAATTAATAATAAAAATAGTGATTTTATTAAGAAAACTTACCGAGGTTCAAGACTTTTAGATTGAAAATGAAGTGAAATTATTATTATGCCGGAGAATAATCTTGATACAAAATAGGAAAAACCGGGGACGATATTATGATTTTTAATGTATTTTGCTGAAATCAGATATTTTTGAATTACAGATATCTCGGAACTAATATTAATATTACTTAAATAAATAAATATTTCGGGACACCAATCATCTAGTTTCAAACTAAGCAAAGCTTGTACTATGAATACACTAGATAACGGATAAACAAACATACATAAATATTTATATAAACATCCATGGCCAGGGAATAAATGTTCGTATTCATCACAGGAACATTTACCCCTCGCGGGATTCAAACACGCAACGGTTTCGCTGACAGGGTCACTATCCACTACACCAATCGTCATTTAAATAGTTGAACTAAGTTTGTCCCCGACTGCCCCAGGAAAGATGATGTTTTTCGTATGTATATATCTACGTAGATTTCTTTGTTCCCTCCTGTAGTCAAAACAACTTGACCGATTTAGAAGTGCAAGGTGTCGTGTGATCTTGATCCCCAGATAGTATACATTTTATCCTACATTAGCTCCCGTAAAATACAAAATGTGCTGTCGATTTTTTTGTTTTTACCCGACTGTCCAAGGAAGGACGGTAATGTTGTTCGAGTGTATGTATGCAGATTTCTATGTTACCTCCTATAACCTAAACGGCTTGACCGATTTCGAAGTGCAAGGTGTCGTTCGATTCGTCTTGGTCCCCAAAGTGTCAGGACACATTTTATGGTAAAAAATCCAACATGGCGCCCGCAAAATACAAAATATTATGTCGGGTTTTTTGATTATTAAATACTTTAATAGTTATTGCTACATTTGAACGTATACAAGCAGGTTTCACTGCGTTCTAATAGGCGCAGGCAACTAAGGTAGAGTTACGGTCGTCATGCCGTCGAAATTTAATTAACCAAAAACTTCTCATCTTTTTTAGATTTCTTCTTATTTTTGAGGATGGCAACCAGTCAACCTCACTGTTGAGGGACATTACTGCCAGTTTCGAGTGAAAAATTTTATTTCTCTTGTTTCTTCAGTTTATAAGTCAGTCTCAGTCAAAACAAGTAATTCGTCGTATACTTGGCGTATACAGAGTCTAGTCAGGGTCAAGTCATTCTTCAGTAAAGTGGCAGAATGCTTTACAAAAGATTTTGGCGGCTTCTTATGGGAACCCGAAAGCTCCGTTACGCACTTTAATTTACACTTCCTTTCACTTGTACACCATCACTAACGTTTGCTGCACAATGTTCTGCCATTATTAAGCTTGAAAAGTTAGAATGCACAAATTATAAGAATTATAAAGAAAAGTGCAACTTCACTCCCCGAGATCCCGCCAAAAAGCCTTTTTTAGATTTATTTTAGCGTTATTCTACTCATGTATTGGTTGTATGTGTTCCAGGTGGTGGGATAAGCCCTTGACGCAGGATATTTGGCGGCCGGCTATCCACTGCTCGCACTACGGCACACCGCTGGAGGGTCTCGCTACGCTGCAGAAGAACCACACGCCACTCCTCACCATCGTCAACGACAAGGGGTTAGACTGCTTTCATACTTTACCACAGATTCCACAATGTTTAACACATTGCATGCAGTGCGAGATGGCAATGTCCCATTTTTACCCGACTACGGTTATGATTTTAACACCCTATGTATGTGGGTATAGACGTTCCATCATAGCGACCAAACTACTGGACCGATTGTGATAAATGAGATGTCGTTGAATTGGTTATAATGTCACGAGTGTCATGGGCTATAAAAAAATACGATATGGTACCCATGGGCACCATGATGATTCGAAATGTAAAAACTCAGAACGGCATTTCTTTTAATTGATTATAAAAAAATAGGTGTTCTCTCAAACAATATCGTACCATACAAATTAATTTTCAGTAGTCGGAGGTCAAAACCAATGCAATGAAGACGCTAAGTTATAAAGACCTCCGACTGCAGGAAAATCAATTTATATGGTACGATATTGTTTGAGAAATCAAACACCTATTTTTTATTTATTACCCTACCTACCAACCAAGCCGAGCACAAAACATGTGGGGTACATGTTATTATACTGTGAATAAGAACACGCGTCCTTCGTTCTGTCAACCCTATGCTGTTTATATTATCCCACCGAGGCGGTTTTATCCTTGCAAATGGCTCGTCGAACCACAAATTCCCACTAATGCCGTTTATTATACATATTCATATACACAATGTAATGTAAATAGAATACACAAATATCACTGTGATCTCGTATGCTTTTATTAAATTACTAGGTTTCCGCCCGCGGTTTCACCTGCCTCGCAGACAGTAACTTTATCGCGGATATGTTCCCGTACCCGCGGGAACTACGCACTTTATCGGGATTAAAAATATCCTGAAACATAGGACGTTCTACCTCTATACCAAATTTCATGCTAATCCGTTCATCCATTTCGCCGTGATTGAGCAACAAACAAAGAAATAAACAAAGTTAAATTAAAATTAATCTCCTCGTCCCAAACTTCTTGCTTCCTGTTTTCAAAATTAACAGTAGTCATTGCAGTTCTCCGTCTTCACCTCGCAAACGGCAGATTTTGAAAATTAAAAACCGTTTACAAATTAGTTCACCCGTTTTGGCGATACAATGCCGCAGACGGGCAGAAGAAGAAGCTTTATTGTACACAGCTTAAAAATATACACAGATAAATAATGTAAACAGTGTGCGAAGTGCGAGTTTTGTCTCGTTTTTAACTTTACCATCGCGTTCGCGTTTACGCAAAAAGGACCTATGAAAAAAATCGTTTTGCAAACTATCCGCTAGAGGCGCTGCACATTTCTCCATACAAATCGTCACGTAAACGTGAACGCGGTAGTAAAGTTAAGTCGAAACAAAACTCACACTCCGCCCTCTGGTGTACAAAGACGGTCGTATCTCTTCTAGACAACCGTAGACATAGGCTTATAACAGCCCTCTTTTTGCGTCGAGTGCTTTAAAAACAATTAGTTTATTGCTTATGATGTAATATCTGGAACTACACTTCTGAATATTCTTTCACTAATACAAAGTTATGTTTATGTTCGATTCACTCTTTATCCGAGCGGAGTAAATCGCGGACAAAGTTGTATCTGGCTAATCTAGCAATAAGTAACCTGAAACTTTACGGCAGGAACGATTTTCCTCGACAGTGAGGTTTGACTGGTTGCCAATCTCAAATAAGAAGAAGAATTGCGTACAACATCACTGACTTGTCTCTGACATTGACACATACACTGACAAACCAATCAGCTCCATATCATAACTTTCACACCCCCAAAATGTTCAAAATTCCTGGTCTGACTAAAAAACTTAAATGTTATTCTTGGTGGTGTCACTGATTTTATTTGTATATATAGTTATATTTTTCTTAGATAATGTAACACGTGAAATTCCTTGTACTCACCCAGCACCTAATACAAAGTGAAGTGTCAAAAATTTACAGAAGCGTACAGACGATGGCGGAAATATTCTCTATTGATTCAAATTTCTTGATGATGAGCTCCTACTTCAGTTTATGTAATGGTATGGTTAACAACCTGCATTATATCTGCAATATATTAGTCAGTTTTAATATCCTGAGTGGTCCGAGAATACGAATTACTAAGCCCACTACATATAGGCCTTGCTTTCCATGGGACGAAATGCCCTCACAGTCAAGCTGTGGAGGCGGGTTTGCGATAGCAGATTGGGAGCTCTGCACCAATGACGCAGCTGCCCAGACCTTGGGGTTGTACTCTCTAACGAAAATAGCTTTGGACGGCCGTACCTTCGGACTTTTTCTTTTGCAGTTTGCTGTGTCAATTATAAACCAATCGTCATTATTTTACTTTTGTCTTGTATAGTTGGACATCGCAAGTTTGTACGGGACGCAAGGAACATCTGAAGTTATGCAAATAAAGGATTCTTAGCAATAGAAAAATCCAAAGTTACGGTCGTCCGAAGCTATTTTCGTTAGAAAGTAGACCCCCTGGTCTAAACTGTTTCGCTGACGATAATATATTGCCTTTTACGACATCCACGGGAAGAGATGAGTTGGCCTTATGCTACCAGGCACCACACGACCAGAACGAGTAGGAATACAATATACAATATAAATACTCTTCACTGCACAAAATATTTTACAATAATACTAATACGAGTATATTGGACCTTCGAATGGAGCACTCGTGGCGAAGTCGAATTCGCTATTCGTTTTCGATTAGATAAGTTAATTTCTGGCGCGATCAGACTTTGGATGGGTGACTACCAGTGACATTTTAATACGATTGTTTCCATGCTTCAAAAGTCAAAAATATTTTATTCAATGTAGGAAACAAAAATATCACTTATTGGAAGTCAAACTGTTATCATGTTAATTTTTAAAACTACATCGCTTCACAAGGTGCTTATAGAGAAGAAGCGACAAGAAACTTCGTAACAACACATCTTTATTACAATTTATATTTATTTATATTTCCAAAATAAAAGCAATTAACATAAGCGTAGTTAACGACATGGACTTGGAATTCAGCTAAAGACCTCCTTATCGCCTAAAAATCATCTACCCTGTAATAATCCTTTTTACAGTTTCCTTAAAATTTCTGCGCTGTTAAACTCAATACATGTTCTGATATTTTATTGTTAAACGTATGTTGTGTCTAAATTTTAGAATTTCGGATGTCACGATAAATAGTCGTCTCGGTAGTATTCAATTGAAGTCAGTTGTTTGAAGGCTTAACACTGACGTCAGTAATAAGAAATCCGCCAACCCGCACCAGGCCCGAGAGGTAGATTATGACCGATACCCTCTCCTAGCGAGAGGAGGCTATACCCTAACAATGGGGACGTGTAAGGATTTTGAATACAATAGATAATATAGTTATCATAATAGCAAATTGTAAACTAAAGCGATTTGTATTTGGTTTATCTTGACATGTATTGATATTGATGGTGGGATATCTGGCACAGACGGACGATATAAAATTTCTGACAATTTAGGTGATAAGCAAACATGGACATAAACATATATTATTTGTTTTGACGAATCTTACTTATAAATAATACTTATTCTAAAAAGACCAACCATTGAGTTTCTTGCTCGTTCTTCTCTGGGGAGTCGGCCAGTGTGAATATGCAATATGAGGATGGTTGGGGTGGAGTTTCGTAAGGTCTTGTGACCTTTACTGCTACGTAAAAAGTGGTTTAAACCGCCTCCGTGGCTGAACGTAAAGTTTACAAACGGAGATCGCTGGTTCGATCACCAGTGGGGTACACGTGTATTACTGGGTTTGGTTGTTGGTAGAGCATTTTTAATATCCACCTGCCCAGTTATCTTATCTATAGTCTGCCGCCAAGCACCAATGTTGATAGCATTATTGCGTTCCTGCTATTTGAGATAAGATAGCCAAATAAGTTTACGGGTTCTGGGTGAACGCGCTTCCAAATTCGTCGTCATCTTAATAGTTTCTAGTCCTAAAATAAGCCATGCTTGTACTATGGATACTAGATCCATGAGTCGGGAATAAATGTTCGTATCATAATTTTCCCTCGCGGGATTCGAGCCCATGACTTTGCTTTACGTGTATTTTATTACAGGTCCATAACTGGCGTGTTCACTGCCGACAATGCGCGGCGGCGGTTGGCCAACTTGTCAGGCTCCGTCAACGAGAGCCTTGACAAGTTCACCGTTAAGAAGTTCTACAAGGTGGACCTTGCCGATAACCCCACGCTTGGCCTCGTGTCACGGATTTTAGACATTGCCCCATATGTGGTCGTTGTTAAAACAGGTAACCAACCCACCGTAACTCCTGTAATACATAAGGGTGCATTTACAATCATTTACTCTAGCATCTCATATCTTTCATTAATACGTATAAAATTACTACTACTATACTATATAATTACTTTTTCATGGTTTGATGATGGTACTTAGCTTACATACATAACGTCACGACTTTTATTCCAAATGCGGTGGTCACAGATAACCCAAACAGCCACAATTCACCTTTCGTAGTATACAGAAATGCACACGTGAGAGGGGGCGACTCCATCGCCGTTGAAACGTGCAATTCTGTAGATTTTTTCTGATGGAAAGTCCCTTAGTCGCCTTTTACGACATCCACGGAAAGAGACAGCTTCGTCTATTCTTTTTACGTGTTGAAACCACACAGCAATTATTACGAATTACCAGAAAAAGAACCCTAAGTAAAACAAAATGAAAATCTAAACCATTGGGGCCCTAAGAACTACCATCAAACCATGTAAAAAGCAATTATATGGTACTCGACATTACGTTGACTATAATATGGCTGTGATTGTTCAAAAATTCCATGATGTGAATATGGTAACTTAAAAAAATTACCAAGCAAAACTGGATTACTGGTCGCGCTGGAAATCTTTGGGGGAGGCCTACGTTCAGCATTTGACGTCCTGTGGCTGATATGATGAAGATGATAAAACCTAAATTCTCAACTTTTGATATCCAATAGTTACTAATTTACTATTGCGTTGTTAACTTTGTCGAAAAGTGAGAAATAATTCAGTCAGCATTTTAATGTCATCTAATTTTATTTTCAGTGTCCTCAAACATCGAATCGCCTGTTGGAGTATTAACATCTGAAGATCTAATAAAGCATGTAGCCAAGGACCATAAACAAATGAATGGAAAGTAAATAAGACTGGTTAACATTGCACTTATGAATTATATTACACATAACATGGTGAATTCATATATTATTATGGAATGAAGTAGTGATAATGTTGTACTTATACAAGTATATTTTGACTAATAATCAATGCATAAATTTTTATGAACTTAAAACTAGGATTAGGCGATAATTTATGAGTGTTGACTAACAGATTGAGAAGTGAATTTTTGCGAAGTAGGAAAAAAACTGCAAATGTGTGAAGTAATTAAAAGTGCAAGGAATGTGTGCTTCCTTGGTTGATTATTTTTACATATATTTACATAATATAAACAGAAATATTTGTTTTTCTGAAACTAAAGGTATACTAATTTTACAGCATTCCACCGAGCATTTTTATAATAAGTAAACATAAATAAGCCAAATGTATTAGATTTTTTCATAATAGCTGTTCGTTCGTAAGTAAACATATCTGCCAATGATTGTGTTAAAAGTATAATATGCAACAAATATTACTTGTTGCCGTGCCACCACCAAGATTTCACCACCAGTGATGAAAAGAGAATTTTCTTCTAGTTTTTTTGAAATCTTGTTTCACCACTGGTGGTGAAATCTGAATAAGTTTGTACTTCACAAAGTGATAGGTCACAAATATATAACTAGGTATGTCATAACATGAATAATAAATAAATGCTGTGTAAGACAATAGTTTTATTTTAAAAATGTCATGCGGTTACTCTACGCTTTTAGATAAGTGACAGAAAACATCAGTTGTCGATTGTAGGTTCCTTTGGACTTAATGTACAAATGTAGATAACATATAAATATTCCTTACCAAATGAAATAATTAAAAAATGTATAAAGACAATATTCTGTAATGTGGTTTCCTTAAACAAGCCGCCTGAAGAGTGAAATTTTAACTAAGATGTTTTAGTTTTATTACCTACTTATGTACCATTCAAATAATTGGGTTTCCCCTGGACAATGCCTCGGTTTCACTTGTGCACTCTTTTTAAAAACTAGAAAATCTAGATGGATGGCAGGCCTAATTCCACCATAATGTAGCTTGTCCCTTAGCCAAAGGGGTACCTCTCACATATATGTATGCTACTACTACAGCTACTCGTATGCTTTGGTAATGTGAAATTTGGTAAGCCTAGATTTACCTGACAACGTCCCACTATACAAGTAATACATAATATATTTGTTACATCAGCACATCATAATGTTCTTTAACTAGTGCTGCTCTACCCAGCTTAGTTTCCGGCCACTATAACCAGGGTTACAGAGATGTGAAGTGGTAAGGCCACCAAGTTACCAAGTAATTTGAGTAAAGTAAGAAGCACTAGAAAACGTAAATGTCGTGTCGTACCAAGAGGTTAAATCGAGGCTGGAAAGCAGAGACACATGGTCATTACTTCACCGACGAGAGCATTGCTCTTAAATTGAAGAAAGAAGTCAATTTAAGAGGCCTAATTGCGTTTCAATATTATTTGTACAAAAGTTGTGCAATAAAAAGTATCCAATTAATTGAACTTTTGACCTCCGTACCCTTGGAACTAGTAGCGAGAATAGAAAAAAAATAATACACATTCAATAACATATATTTAAAAATTTTATGGTGATAGTGGTGGTGAACCTGATTGACGTTTTGCATTAGCAGCAAGGATAGCACCAGGAGCAGGATATGGTCGCATCTGATACAAAGAACCTGATGCAGTGGTATCAACTCCTGTTTTGGCATGAGTGTCCAAACCCGCACTCCAGTTCCCTCGAGGAATGTCAGAGTAAGAAGCAGGGTCCATGGGGTCTAAATCATTATCTTTAACTCTTGGCCGCCTTTTGTCTCTACTGTGTACCATTTCTTTAGGCCTCTCTCTACGATCGCGACGTTTCTCTTTCTGTTGCTGTTGAGGCACTTCTTGATCTGAACCCTCACTACTGTCATCACTCTCATCGCCCTCCTTTAGGAAGCGTTCCTCACGTAGATGTGCGGCACTCTCGGTGGGTGCGGCGCGAGGGTGTGCAGGCGGAAGCCACGACACTAGGTTATTATGAACATTCCAAAAATAATGTTGGCCATATCCTTCGTCATATACCTCCTCCCAACCTGATGGCAATGGCCATAACTCCAATATTTTTCTTTTATTTTCTAGATAATCTTCGTCCGGTACCACTTTACCTTGCTTCCATTTTTTGACACAGAATTTTGTGCATTCATGGTATATGTTACTTTTATTTGGACAACCTTTGTGGCCTCTAATAGGATCGACGTTAATACCTTCTATACCTGCCCAAAAATGTTCTTTATTGACCTGTTCATCGGGTTTGTTGTCGTAATCCTCTGCGATAATCTCCTCATTGGCTTGTACTATAGGATGGTCATCAGTACTGGGCACTAAGTTAGGCTTTATAAGGCCTCTTCTCGCAAGACGAGCAGCCAAAGCGGGCGGCAAAGGCATGGTTAGTTAATGTAATATTTAACAATACGAAACAGAAAATTATCAGACCAATTGATACGGAATATATTTCTCACAAACAAAGTATGTAATCACTACGTTTCTCCCACTCACAAACAGATGATTTTATTTTTGTTTTAATTCACTTGGAGAAGGCAAAGGGATCTACGCACATACAGCCTACCCATCCCAAGTGAAGTCTCTCAGTCAAAATAAGCCATTCGTCGTATACAGTCTAGTCACGTTCTAGTCAGTCTTCAACCCTGACATTGGCAGAATCATCGTGCACAACGATGCAGCCATAACACTAAATTGGAATTGGAAAGTGGCAGAATGCTTTACGAAAGATTTTGGCGGCTTCTTGTGGGAACCCGACAGCTTCGTTGCGTACTTTGGACAGACAAAAAGTACTAAAGATTATTAGAGATCCCGTTGACTAATCACGCATGAAGTTCCATGAAGTTCTAATAACTTCATGTCTACGACTGAAGCAATACTTGTGTACCTTTGTGTACTAAAGCGCTTGTTACACTATCATATTTGTAGGAAATCTAATTAGGTAATAGGAAAGTGTAATCGAAATAGTTAGAAACCGATTTAGTGGATTGGAAGATCCCAACCGCACTACTTCCATCCTAAATGCAGACTAATTCGGCATACATTGCTGGGAGGCTTGGTTCTGTTAGTTCAAATATCCTTACTTCAACCAGCAGTGTATGTCGAATTAGTCTCTGAAATTAGTATGGTGTAATACGCCCTTCCTATCTTCCGATTTCCTAATATAAATTACATTTCCTAAAAATAGGATAGTGTAATAAGCGCTTTATCCATGAGCAATAGTCACGCAGTGTTGCCAACAATAATTTCGTAATTCCTAAAAGAAGAGAACCTTATTAGTTTCCCTCAAAAAGAATTAATTTTTGGAAAATTAAATCCCTCGGACATCAGTCAAGAATCAGTCACGATACACCGACAAAATTGGCTCTCTGGAAATGATCTAGCTCTTTTTTTTATATACGGTCTTTTAGCAGCTTAGTTTATTTTATTAGGGACCAGTCACTGGGTTATTATTATATAATCGGCGGCCCTAACAGTACACAAAGACACAAGTAACTGAAAAACTTGTATAGATAGCTGCAGCAATGGTATTGCCAGTAAAAATAGAGTCAGTACGCTTCCACCTTCGACCTCATCTTCACTTTAACATCAGGTGTGATTGAGGTCAAGTACCAAACCGTGTGGCATAAAAAAAAAAAAAAAAAGTGCACTCGTATCCGGTGTATTATAGTACTCTTTGACTCGTATAACGAGCGGACTCCGCCCCGGTCACAAACTATATAGGGATGCCCCGGTTCAAAGGTTGAAGTCTGCGGATACATAATATTCTGAGGTTGAAGAGTAGGTACATTATTTATCGTTGAGAAAAAAAAAAAAAAAAAGTATTTTCCAGTTTGCCATAGTGGTGTCGATTCGGATGTACCTAAATTAAAACCAGTTTTGGAGTGGTGCCGTCGCATCGTACTGTTCCAGGGAGACATAGACAGTACTACTTTAAAACTGGTTTTAGTTTAGTTGGTGTACATCCGAATCGACACCAATGTCATATTTATATCCTGCGAATATAACAAACATTTATAGCGTTGAAATAATTTTTCTGAGTAGAGCAAAAAGTAAGCTTCATTTTGGTTCCCAGTAACAAAAGACCAATCCGTCTCTTCTTAAAAGTTATCATGAGCGTAACAGCATCGACACTAGTGATGGGCAGCAGTGTCATTGGTGGGCACTTGAAATTCTGTGATTGCCAACCTGCCGCCTGCCAGCAGCATGTCGATTAGGACGACGCCCGCCGCGCCGCCCATGATGAAAACTAATAGAATTTACGTCATGGGAGACGCATCTACACTCATGATGTAAACTTCATTACAGCATCATCATCAGCTTATACTAGTCCACTACTGGACGTAGGTCTCCCAAGGCGCAGAGCCACATAGGTCACACAGTACGATATTCGGCTTTACGCATCCTATCCTGTCTCTCAAAGTCTCCAAGCATAAAATCTTAGCAGTCTTAATCTGTTGGTCTAATCGTATCGTCAACTGCACGTTGACGGTTTCGGCCTCGTAAATCATAACATTTCTCGTAAGTCTTTCGTTTTCAGACTTTGTGGAATTAACGAGTAGGTACTGACACAAAACACGAGCTCTTTTAAGGAAGGTTTATATTGACCCAATAGTTGACGACAATGTAAACCAGCATTGACAAGGTCGTTTTGAGTTTTGGATTTCTCTATAGAATATGCACGGGATAATCATCTATACAAATACACTTAATAGTATTTAAGAAAGGAAAGATATACATTTTACAAAAACATTTCAAAACAAAGATGATTTATTCCACTCGGTATACCTACTTATGTAACTAACTATGCGTTATTCCAAATCAGAAAATACACCAATACGTTTTTGAATTCTGAAACAGAAAATTAATCTAATTTAAAAAGTTTTCTTATAAGGTATAAAATTTGGTACTAGTGAATTCCGGGATATTTTTTTTATTTAAAAAATAGAAACAGTTTGAGGTTTGAGAATGCATTAGAATATAGAATTTACTACAGTTTATTTTTTATAACAAAGTAAGACATTACCTACCTATAAACTTAACACGATAATTCGCAACAACCAAGATGCACGTCACATAAATCGACTAACTACTCTCACTCTACTAAATACAACTCTCAAGAGTCATCTAACTACAAGTGAAGTTACACTGCTGCGTCACAAGGCTCAAAAAGCGATCGCGAACTATCTATGTAGGCTCTTATTTAGTCAAAATATCTAAGCAGTTCATGCGATAGCCTTGATAGAACGGAAATATTTATCACCTGAGAATAGAAGATGTCTTCACTCACCGCGG
Source organism: Oegoconia quadripuncta (assembly GCA_949316235.1). Taxonomy (NCBI): domain Eukaryota; kingdom Metazoa; phylum Arthropoda; class Insecta; order Lepidoptera; family Autostichidae; genus Oegoconia; species Oegoconia quadripuncta. The sequence continues at coordinate 8,104,781 of OX438759.1, forward strand.
CCCACTGATGTGTCACAACGCGATACCTTCGTAGGTAGTAAAACGTCGTGGAATTCCCCGGAATGTAATAATTTTGAAGTGTTATCGGAGTCGGTCGACGAATTTTTCTCGTCGCTAATAATGTACGGCGTTACTACATCGCTTTCGTCGGAGCTCATCTTGGTTATCGACCTCTTACTTTTACGTTTAGTGTTGTCTTCTGCATCTTTTTCCTGCTCTGGACTGCTTGATGTGTCCCTTGACAATTTATGAGCTTCAATAACAGTTTCAACTGTCGTGCTTTTAGTCGGTGAAGTATCACGACTTTCCATATCGGTCTCGTGACGTGGTTCATTAGCCACAGAACTGACAATTTGTTGTTCTTGTACTTCGTTGATGGGCATTTCTTTCACAGAGTCAACATCTTCACTCAGTTTCCCACTATTATTGCTTGGTGGCGATAAAGACTGAATAGCGTCTTCACGCTTTAATTGCTTTCTTGGTTCACTTTTGTCATAGCCCAACGGATGTAAGTTAACAGAAGATGAGGGAGGGCTGATGTCTAAGGATAGATCCATTGAGGTCATTAAACTTTCATCTCTACTCAAAAAATGTTCACCTTCAGGAACAATATGAATGTTCAAAACCGTTTTATTTTTTTGCAGATCAGTTTCGGCATCTAGGGACTTTGTTGATGGACCGTCAGAATTGACTAAAGAAGTAGTTGAAGGGGTTTTGTTAGAATTTAATTTGTTTCTGACGAGAAATCCTCGCACATGAGCTTGTATGACAGTGGCAGCGCTGGATAAAGTGGAAGAGTCGTCAGTTGACAAGGATAAAGATTTTTCTTCATTGACAGTTTGAAGTACTGTATCCATTCGACTAATTCCTAATGTTCTTCTTTCTTTATTTAGACTTGACGTACTGACTGCTAATTCTATTTCATCCTAAGAAAAATGTTACATTTAATTACTTGTTAATTACCTACTTATTAATAATCAAATACCATTTCAAACGCAAATCGCTATTTTAATTTTATTTCATGGAATAATAAATTATGTTTTCATATTAGTTATGAATTTATTTGTTTATAGGCTTTGTTTGACTGTCTACCGTTTCTTATAAAAGCAATTCAATATAGTTGTCCCATGAAATGTAAACGACGAACATGAGCAGCAACTTTATTTTGGTATCGTGAATTTATATTCTATGTCACTATTTTTCTTAAATAACCCCAGGATGTTTTTACGTAATATTAAGTTTTCGTAAATATTGATATTTAATGCGAAATATATTACTTGCCAATTCTTATTACTGAAACCTACTCTAAAGCTCAACTTTAGGATGCCGTAAGTCAGTAATCATTATGCTATGGGAATAGCTAAAGTAAATCAGTCTCGCGGGATCATGTCGTTTAGACAGCATATCTGCAGTCTTTTCGCCACTTTCCTTTTTTTTTTTTTTTTTTGTCACATTACGTTAATCTGGTGTTATTGTTTAATGTAAATCATAGAACAACTCACGTCCTCAAGTATCTATCTTTTTTTAACTTTCAATAGCAAAGAAACAATTCAGTAAAATATCGTTATCTCATCTCTCATAATTGGTAGAGACCAGGGCCTGCAGTCTCGACATAGATAGCGATCGTTATGTTATCGAATTCGGTCGCTAAGTCCTAACAATGTTATTTTAATTGGAGAATTAGAGCCTTTAGTATCAAAATATCGGTTTCCATTGAAACTACGATTCAGGCTTTCAACAAAAACCGATATGATTATAAACACTATAACACTTAGAATAAGATCGTTAGGAGATCGGTTGCTATCTATGTCGAGACTGCGGGCCCTGGGGACGATCTTTTACCATTGACGTCAAACATCTGAATTCGATTATACAAGTGTAATACCAAAAGGTTAAGTGACGATGTGTTTCTGGAAACCTCATTTATCATACGCAGAGACTGCTTTACCCGTGATTATAGTTTATATTCCAAAAAACTGTGCATAAATAGTACCACCGAAACATAGAAGTCTCATAAATAGTTCTGCAAAAACATCGAAGTTATTTAGATGTCTTGAAAAGGGGCAGCCCAGACCACGGACTTTTTACGGCCGGACATTTTTGTTCTCTGTGTGTTATTGAATACACCGTGTAACGGTTAAGTGTAGTCATATTTTAAGGGCTTGTTCTACCCATCAATACGAACAACTTTTACTATGGGGGCAACTTCGAAATCGCGAAAAAAAAATCAGCTGTTCCATAGAAAATTTCAATAACCTCCCGATGCAATGTATGAAACAGCTGATTTTTTTTTCGCGATTTCGAAGTTGCCCCCATAGTAAAAGTTGTTCGTATTGATGGGTAGAACAAGCCCTTAAAATATGACTACACTTAACCGTTACACCCTGTATAACGCCATACATACCATCGTCGCCTCGCATAATTTCTTCTATTCTATTTTCTCCAATATTTTTAATTCCCTAGTGCACAAACATGTTAAAAACTTTAGAAAATATTTAATCATTAACTTACCTTCTCATTCTCATCATCAGTTAAATTGATTTCATCATTACTTGTGTCATCGAAAGTTGAAGCTCTACTTTTGAAAAGGAATGTTCGGAATACTTTTTGGATGGTAATAGCGGCTGTTTCTAAATCCATAGTATTTGAGTTACGAATACTATGTGAAGATACGTCTCCAGTTTCAATGATAGCATTAGGCTCCACAGCCTTATCAGTACTATCTTCGATAGAGCTTTCATCTGCGCTGCTAGCTTTCTCAACAGAAATTGTTTCGAATGTAGGTTCTGATATGTTTGAATCTTTTTCCTGGGCATCTGAATTATTTTCATCATATTGTTTAAATTGACTAGATGAACTATCACTATTTGAAGGTTCAACAGATGCAATATTTTCTAAGTTTATATTTACCGAAGACGCGATATTTTCTCCTTTCGATATTGGTTGCTCAGTGGTAATTACATTATTTAAAACATCGTCGGCCGCGGTTTCATCAATCACATTAATTTCAATTGATGTAGTTTTATCAATATCTTCAGTTTTATTTTTACCTAGTAAGGGGTCTGAAGAAACACTGATTTCAATTTCTGCTTCTTTTAAATTTTCGGATGTCTTGGTTAAGCCATCATTATTGGCGCTGCTGTTTTCATTAAGTAAATCTTTTTCTTTATCTGTTTTAATTGATTCTTCATCTTGATCATTATTTGATTCTCCTGTATCATTTACGGATTCTGAAGCTGTATGATTTAATGTTTTAGGCGTTTCAAATAAATCAGTTGGATTAGAAACTTCAAGAGAGTTTCTTTTAGCAACAATAGAAGTTATATCTTCGATAGGAGTTACGGTGTTATTAACTTTCTCATGAACAATATCTGTGATGGTTTCTTCTGCGATATCTATGAAATTATCAACATTCTCTGTAATATTATTTTCGGGTTTTTCATTAAGATTATTTTCAATATCACTCATTACGTCTGCAGGTTTATGTACAATGTCTTTGATATCTAACTCAACCATATTTTTAGTGACTGTCACATTACCAACTTGTTCCATAGTACCATCTACGATACCAGTTTCATTTTCTGCCACATCTACAATATTATTAACATTTTTTAACATTGAATCAACGTTATTTATTTTGAATGTTTGCTCGACAATTATATCTACAGAGCTATTTAGATTTTTGTCTAAATCAGTAACCATTTCACTATTATTTGTTGAAACATTGGTTTCAACATCTTTAATCTTTTCTAAAGTAGGTTTCATAACATCGTCAACAACGTCAATGGAAGTATGTTGTTGTACTACTGCATCTTCAATATTAACAATCGTTTTCGTTACAGTATCTAGTTTGTTATGAACACCGTCTTCGGAATCAGCAATATCACCACCAACCGTCTTTAATGTGTCATCTGTTTGTAAATATGTTTTAGTAATTTCTACGGTGTTATCAGTTTTATCTATAGTTACATCGATAATGTTATAATTATCTGTAGCATCTGTTTTCCCTTTTGGATTCGTTGCTCCAAAATCGATGCTACGTGGTTTCCTAATATGATTTGATGTTGCTTCTTTATCTTTTATATTATCGTCGCCAATCAATGGCTCACCAGTTTCTATTTCTCCGTCGGCTTCAGAAACCGTTGAAATAACACAATTAGTGTCTTCATTGGTTGTAACTTCATCCTCTTGTATAATTCCACAAATTTCACGTTCTATTTCCTTAGAACCGTGGTTAATTTCAAATTCTTCAAGTAAGGGACTTTCTTTTAATTCAACACCAGTAATTTTTTCATCTACAATTGGCTCTGTGGATTTTTGATCATTCGTTGTATGAAAAATTTCAACTTCTTTCGCTTCCGTCAAATCTTTCTCATGATGTATTGGTGCTTTCAGGGAATTCTCTTGGAGAGTTTCTTGAATTATCTGTTTTGTTTCGTCAATTGTAGTGGACTGTTCAATATTACCGGTAAGAAGTTGAAATTGCATTTCTTCGTCATATTTAAGTCGCCGTTGCTCAGCTCGTTCACGGATTTTCTCTTGAGCCCGAGCAATTTTTTGTTCTAACGTCAAAGGCTTTTTCGGACCTGGAGCAAATTATTCATAATTAATTTGTTTTGTAAAGAAAACTTCAGATTTAGTTAACATCATTGCCTTCAATATTTTACTTTGTACACAAGTACTGCGACCTACTGCCTACCTTGTCCATCCCTTAACTCCAGTAAGTTATGCATATGGTCGGCGCAGAACTCGTACACGTTGGCTGGGTTGTATTTAAGGACGGTCTTGGTAAGATCCTCCATCAGTTCCACCAGACCTGGCGGTAACTTTGGCACCGGCGGCGGCCTCGCGTACACACCTGAACCTGTCACCCTCATTGTGATCTAAAATTAAACATCAGATTAATTACTTCCGCCTTTGTGTGACGAATACTAGGTCTGTAGTATCAAGAATCACCCCAATGCTAAACGGAAAACAGTAAAATTGCTTAGATTACGGGATATATCAGCTTACGTTTAAAAAGATAATGATATATTATAAAGATAATGGTAACGGAATAACAGATGCACCTGCAGAACATATAACTACCTACGTTTAATAAAATAGGAATTTCATCATCTCAGCCGGATAACATTCCACTGCAGGGATGTAGGCCGTTCCTTGTATAATGAGGGAGTATGGGCCATAGTCCAACACGCTGGCCCAATGCGAGTTCACGTGCCTTAGAAACGAGCTATATGGAGAGAACGTACGCGGCGTTTTGACTTAGAGATCGATCGAAGAATAGAGGTCACCGATATAGCCCAGCAGATTAGTAAGTTGCAGTGGAAGTGGGAATGGAGGGCTTGTTATAGAGCTATAGCTCGAAGAACTGATGGCCGTTGGGCTTTGTGTGCAGACCGCGCATTTGCAGTGAAGGACGTCGACCCACAAAGTAGACAGACGACCAGAACAAGGCCGTGGGAATCCGTTGGATGCAGGCTGCTTCCACCCAGTCGACCTGGAGGATCAATGGGAGAGGCCTATGTTCAGCAATGAACGTCCTGTGGCTAATATGATGATGATGGACGAGTTTACGGAGTATTAGATACACGGGATATTTGAAACAATAATGAAAAAGATAAGTTTTGTTAACTTTTATGATTCAACATTATTATTTTAAATAATGACACAATAGGAACGTACTTACCGCGATGTTACAGTTGGCAGGATCTTCAAACCACGTCGTTATCTTGGCAGTAGAAGGTGGAATGTATGTAAAGGTGTGGTGTGGTCAGAGACGTGGGTAGTGTTTGGCTCCGGTAGTCATGACGATCTGCCAACTTGAACTTGATAGTGGGGAGTATCGATCTGCCCCGGTTCAATGCTCCCATATTGCCGCAAAGGTTCGAGGTCGAGGACCCGACTTATTGGACTCAATGTCTAGGCTAGATGTTTATACGATTCAGCGAAATGTCAAAAATACTGTAAAATTTTTGGGTAGGTATATACAACTAGGATCTTACAGTATTCTAGCCTTGCAGCAGTGGTTTCACACTTGTGGTTGAGGGCCGCGCAGCGCCTTTCGACATCCTCATTCGCGACGTAACCCCGTACGTGCAAAAAATTTTGAGAGTTCCACACGTTGCTAATTCACTATACTGGCGTATTTACGCCAGTCACTTCACTTTGCTGTTAATATAATTTTGAACCTGACGATACTATTCGTAAATGTAAGTTCTTATAATTCCAGAAAGATAACATAATCCACACCATTGTCTAGTTACGTGCTAAAAATCGAAGACCGAGGAGTACAACTCCCTACTATGTTTAGCGTTTGTGGACTATGAGAAAGCTTTCGATGCGATCGAGATCCTGAGCGGTGCTGCGGTGCCATATTGACTATCGGTACAGTGTTTATACAACAACGCCACTATGTCAGTCAGAGTACAGAACCAGAGCACGAGGGCGATTCCAACCTTCTCTCCGAAACTGTTCACTGCCGCACTGGAATAAGCGTTCAAACGTCTGGAAAGGCAAGGATTCGGCGTCAACATAAATGTAGAGTATATCACTCACCTTCGGTTTGCCGACGAGATTGTAGCCATGGCAGAATCGATGGAATACCTCAACACTATGCTCAAGGACCTCAATCAAGTATCATGTGGGCCTTTGAACATGGACAAAACGAAAATTATGTTTTTTTTTTTTTAAAGCAAACCATTTTATTTAGCTCTTAGAGCTTTTTCTTTCGTTCCACTAAATGTGCCGATGAGTTTATTATACTAGGACCCACCTAACTGCCGTGGAGCTGACAAAGCCAAGTCAAACCAGATGAAGCCACACTACAGCACATGGGTGCATATGACGTTGCAATGTATGTAATAGTCTGAACCATAATATTAATAAATAATATTTTGGACGCTATACCAATTATGTAGTCCCAAATAAGCAGACCTTGTACAGGCAGAAACAGATGAACCTTTACAGTCTTGGTAATACAAATTAAGTTTTCTCAACAAATCAAGAATATTTCTAGATACTTAGTACTTTTTGCTTATTGTAAAACTTAGTAACGGATGTAACTAAATAAAAAATTATCGAAAAGTGTTCATGATTTCTTGAGAAAATTTAATTTGTATGAAGCCGGCCTGTAACGGATTATCTGTGTCCGACTGTACTATGGATATTAGATAACGGAAAACATACATAAACATTTATATAAACATCGCGTTACTCGGGAATAAATGTTCGTATTCATCACCAATCTTTAACCCTAGCGGGATTCGAACGCGCAACCGTTGGTTTCGCAGGCAGGCACTAACCACTACACGATCGTCAAGTCATTTATTAATACATGACGTCATACGCTGCAACGTGCTGTGCTGCATCTGGTTTGACCCAAGACCCAAACAACACGCAAACAATATACTGGAACCACTTGTTTGTAGAATATGGGACATGACAAAGGATAACGACATAACAATAGGTGTTATTTTTCTTAGCAAAAATGAAGCAAAAATGAAAGTTTTGTGTTAATAGCTGTTTTTATTTTACTGGTGACACCGAGGTAGTACAGTCCATGAGCTGTTAGCATGTATTTCGGTGTTTTCGTGTCCTAGAAGACACTTCTAAGTAAGCAAAGTAACATAAAACCTTATACCCTATCCCATTACAGTAGTTTTTCACATTACGTATTACCACGATATATCCGAATTGCATTCTAAAAGCTGGCTGTATAATTCATTAATTTTCTCTCTAATTTAGGAGTGGCAGGTATTTTGGTAAAGCACCTCGGACATCACTAAAAACATCTCAATAACAAATCAGGTTAGACAGACTATAAAACACGTAATACCTATTGACAGCCATATAAGGCGACGAAATCATTGACGACGAAAAGAAGCTGGTGCAAAAATGTATCAGTATTCTCGCTATGCTATTTCGAAATATTAATCGTCACGCACATAAAATTTTAGTAACTATTGATAGATTATTAGATTTATTTATAAAAAAATATTCCTCAACAGTTCATTCATCAACAGATTAAGAGACAGTTTTGTGACACGAATAGCGTTGGCTAATCTCATATAAAAGGCTAGATATTTCAAGTGGTTTTAAAATACAATCTCACAAAATCGGGCTAGAATCTAATTCTTTGACACGAGAATAGCCTGGTATTGATTATCGTAAAATTATGATATTAATACGAAAGGAATACTTTTTTAAATCAGAGGAATTTTGGAGTAATCATATTATTTTTCATTACGTACCGTAGGGTTCAAACGTGCATGTACAGTACCAGCTCTAACGATTAAGATTTTTTTAACGGAAACTTACTACGAGATTAGTGTTGATGAAATCCAAATCGTTTGACTTGGAACTGGATATGCATATAAGAACCCGATTTCGAATTTAGTCATAATAAACGACTTAATCAGAATGCTTCTTTTAGTCGCTCGCAGGGCAAAGCTTCCAAGGAAACGCTTGACTGCAAACGAATTTGCAATCCCTCCAGTCCATTAAACCATAGATAAATAATATGTATTTACTAATCTAAAATCATTTAAATCGGCTTGTGCCATATTTATTTTAAACCATAGTAGTAACATTATATTACAATAAATAGCCATTTATCTGTTTGGAAATATTCTATTATCTGGTATAGCTTAGATTTCATCAAAATAATAGAAAGGATAATGAATATTGTTGGGCGATTAAATAGTAAACTGAAGCAGTGGCACATGTAATTAAAAAAAAGGTGAATTGAATGTGATTAAATGTACAGAAGAGAAATTTAAGAGTTAGGCCTCAACTAGAAATGAAAAACTGAGTAATGTGAAAATTTCTTGTGTATTTCCAATGCAGTTTGCGTAACTGATGAATCAGTAACGAATAGGGGACCGGTATGCGGCAGCCGAGGACACTAGGACAGACAGACGGCGGCGACCGCCTACTTACATACACTTAAACAATTCAATTCATGTGAGTCAACTTTTTTATTTTCATACTGTGTTCTATAATAGTAATTTATATATAAGATCATATATAATTTTTGCAATGTTAATACATTTTACATAACAAACATCTCCATAGTGTACATACATACATACGCAGTAGCGCTAGGTCGCAGCGTATCGGTATATACAGAGGCGCGGGGAGACCGACCGCGGCCGCCCGCGGCGCTCTACAAAAGTGATGATAGAAAAAATTAATGGCTACAGTAATATCATACAAATTAATGACTATTCCCTTACAAATTATTATATCTACTTTTAGCATTGTTCTACTCCAATATGATCAAATTAACGTTTTAGTTTACCGAGCTGTATGCATGATACATGAGTAGTCTCCAGTTCGCTCTGACCGATTTTGCCCAATTACAGTGTCCCACTCCCGCAGCTATGTATAAAATCACACCGCTATAAATTTATAATAAATAAATGCCTATTTACACTATGTAACTATACAAAATGATAGTACGACGAAATTACATTTTTGAATCGAGCATCTAATTTTTAAAATGAAAATTTCATACAACAATCTACGGGCGGGCACGGTGCAGGGAGCGCCGGCGTGGGCGTGGGCGTGGGCGTGGGCCGCGGCCTCACGCCACGCTGCGACCCGGAGCGTGCCTCGCTCCTCGCACCGCGGCCCGCTAATTACATCTTTAATTCACCCTATTCATTTTTGTACAATCATAAATCAGCCAAAAGCTGGGTGCCCGATTAATACAATCATCGGTGATCCGAAATGCGGTACGATCGATCATGCATCAATAATACATACAACTTTTAACTTATTTAAACAATTTAACAATATTTAAAAAATCCTAAAGTAAACTAGTGACCTATGTAAACGTATATAAAATACTAGTACAATAATGACGGTGCATTCGGGATGCGGACATACGATAGCACTATTATTAATTTGTAAGGTACAGCGAACGCGGGCCGGGCGCGCGACCCCGGTCCGGCGGGGCTCGCGAGCGAACGAATACAGAGACATCGGTGTATACCCGAACCAACGAATCATTAGAGGTATAAAAAATTAATAACGTCATTAACAAAAATGTAATCGAATAGAAAATATCAATAAGTGAAAATAAAATCGATCGCATTAGTCTAGAGCGCGGCGCGGGGCGGGGGATCACTTGGCGAGGGCGGCCGCGCCGGCGCCGGCCGACTGCCGCTTGTGGCTGATCTCGAGCTCCCCCAGCCGCTTCCACAGCTCGTCCCGCTCCTTCTCGCGCTTCTTCTCTCTGGAACGAGCAATCGGGTCTTATTTTCGTTACATTTTACGGTCTTACAAATACAATGTGCTGTGTGGTTTCGGCAGTGCTGTGTAGTTTTGGCACTCAAATAGAATAGAACCAACCCATCTCCCCGTGGGTGTCGTAAAAGGCGAATTTAAGTTTTACTATCGGCCGAATTTGTATGTTGGTGTTACAGTCGAATCCCATTCAAAATTGCTATGTTAAACACATTTAACACAAGTGAAGTGAAGATATTATATGATATATTCAAATGAAAATTAAAAAATAAGCACGGTAAAACAGTACTATTCATAGATTTATTTGTTTAAAAACTTCATTTATAAAAATAATGTAGGTGAAAGTCTAAAGAAATTTTATTATTCAAGTGTACTTGAAATTTATCTATCACATGATGGCATGCTAGGTGTAAAGGAAAATGTAACAAAATCTAACCAAGACCCTTCAAACAATATCATAAAAATTAAGCCTGTTCCTATTACCTTGTGTTGCAGACTGCACACAAACCGAGATGTACAGTCGGCGTCATAGTGGTTTATACACGGCTGTTCCACATGATTAATGGCAACATGATGCCTATTAATCAAAGTACCCTTGTCTAGCCAGACTAACATTTTAGATAACTGCGATTGGTACAGCTTAAATAGCCGGCATGATACCATTAATAATTTAAAATAACCCTGTGTGACTAATGTAGCCGACTGTACATTAAGAAGGACTAAATACAAATGTACAAAGGGAGAATTCACGTCATAAGAAATCTCTTCCAGCACACCCGCGAAATCTTAGTTGATTTTTGACAATCCTTGGAGATTGCCGACAATTTTAGTATTTTAATAAAGCGACGGTGCGCGTGGAGTGGCAAATCGGTAATAAATAAAAACAATAAAAAAATAAGTACGTAACGTGCTTATTGCTTTTAAAATAAATTGAACTCACTTCTGCCGTTCCGCCTTATAGCTGGCGGTGAGCTCGTCGAAGAGCTTGGAGTTCATCTCCATGAAGGTCTTCAGCACGTTGTAGACGAGAGCGACAATCGTCTGGTTCCAGTGCTCCTTGCTAATGCGGTACAGTGCAGGGAACATTATCGGCATGATCACGTGATTGTTTTCCTCCATCAGCGACATTATGTATTCGTTGTTCCAGAAGTAAAGTGCTCTCTCTGCCACCTGGAAATTCGCAAGGTTGAACCGTCAAAGTATTATAATGATATAATTCATTTTTGTTCTTAAATAAATCATCACTAAGAGCCAAGAAGCCTACAGCTGCCCATCACTGGTCTATGCTGTCGTGCTCGTGACCATTTAGTCGCCATTTACGACACTCTTGGGGAAAGCCGGGTTGATCCTAATCTATTCTGTTGAGAACCACAAGGAATTATGCACCAATTTCAAAATGCGATACAAAGTTGGCCTTGCTAAGGTCACTGAAAAGGACTGAGATCAGAAGGAAATCGGTTGTAATAAGGAACTTACATATCCCACACACATGTATCCACGGCCTTGATAAGTGAAGCGTCTCCTATGATGCTACAAATGGGTTTGGCGATTGCAGATTTTTGATAACCGCCCAATGACGGTGCTACGACCCGTCAGTGGTGTATACTGTTTAAGTCAAAATCGTTTAAGTGGCCCTTTTACGACACCGATGGGAGGTGACAGATTGGACCAAAATTTACACTGCCGGGAACAACACGGTAATACACAATGTCTAAATAAAGTTCCAATCATATTCCTATAGATACCATGCATAAATAAGGCTCGCAAACTGGAAAGACGTTTTTAGGTAGAACAATCACAGAGAACCGAATGGGACAAATTGGTTTATACATAGACATGAAAGATGACAGAGCAGGTTGTGGTTGCTATTGAGGCAGACACTGAACCAAAAGGCAAAATTTAGGTAAGGTAAGCTTATAACGACATTGTTTACGAAGCAGACATGTATGCAATCTTTGAGTGTGTACTAAACAAGTCATAAATCAGGATTAAAATGTCCTGTCAAGGTGACATCTGATGTAGTGGACTAGTGACATTTGTATTTGGAAGATTTCACTGGCTAATCATAAAGGGATAGAACAATTGGACAAGAGCCGAGTTCCCTTGGAAACTTTTCTATTTCGACCCATTGTGAACAGGGACACAAGATGTTGAACTCTTCGTCTCTGGGGATATGGTGCAGAAAACCTGAGAGAATAGATCTGCTTATATTGGGATGTAAAATAAACCCTACCGTGTTCCAAATAATAAAAAAATATACATCAAGTGATACTATTTCTCTGAGTGCGGCTGAAAAAATTATGATTAATCAACGCTGGGTTCCATAAGCTGAGGATTTTTTGACAAGTGTTCAGTTGTCAGCCTATTGCTGTGTATTTTGTTATTATTCCATCATCATAATCAGCTCGTAAACATCCCACTGCAGGGATATAGTTCTTCCCTCGTATAATGAGGGAGTATGGCCATAGTCCGCCACGCTGGTCCAATGCAAGTTGGGGACTTCACATGCCTTTGAATTTGAAAGAAAGAAAGAAAACATTTATTCAGCTTACAATGGGCATGTACATGAAAATTTTGAGATAATAATGCTAAAACATAATAATGCAAGCTGGTATAGGTTCCAGCTCAGCATAATGCTGTGGCATTAACCATATAGTACTACATTAATTCTGTGCCATAGCGCTGATTTTCAGCTGGCACCTTTGTAGGAGGTTTGAATTTGAATTTCTCAGACATGCAGGTTTCCTCGCGATGTTTTTCTTCACCGTTTAAAAGCAGTTGGATAATGCACATATGTAATTAAATTTAAAAACTCATTGGCACATGGCCTGCCTGGGAATCGAACCTGGACCTCGCAAATTGGGAGACCGCGTCTTAACTGCTGAGCCGCTGTCGCTCTTATTTCATTATTATTCCAATTTGTTGTATACATATATATACAAGTATTGTGTGCAAAGAAGCAGATAGGTAAACATTTTCTTTAATAAATGCACTAAGTGGACTATGAAAATGGATTATATTTTTTTTTTCTCTTAGGTTCCATACATATCAGGTATGTATAATTTTTACAAATGCAACCTGACTATCTTTCCGAGTTTATAACACAAATGCAATGGCAAAATGTATAAAGACGGGAAAGTAGTATTGTCAAAACACTACGCGTAAAGACGTCAGTGCATAGTTTACAAGTATATCATACAACATCAGGAAAAATCATCTTACCTGAAAATGTGGACTGGATACACATTTAGCTATTTGTCTAAAGAGTGCTTCTTGTATTTTCGCAAATTGAGCCGGCTCAATTACATCCAAAATCTCTTCAATCTCGCCCAAGAACATCACCTGAAAATGAAGGAAAATGTTATCATTAATACTTAATCAAATTATATACACACTCGCCTTCACTGCCCAAAAACAAATTCATCCTACATACAATCCTGACAAATACCTCCAAGAATTCTGTCTAAAGTTAACACTCTTCTCAAACTTGTCATGAAAATAATCAATTTACATGTTTAATTTTTTCTACAATTTAATCTATGAATTTACATAATAATTTTCCAATTGCTACTGCAAACAGAAAAAGAACGCCCAATAATTACCAAGCGCGATTTACGATTTGCAGAGAATTCTCGAATACACCTTCAATTTAATCAGATCTAATTTAGTTTACTGATGTACTTCTTCTATTTGATGTCAAATCTCAGCATCGCTGCTGCGGGCTTTTATTTGAGACTGTTTTTATTATTATAGTGACGATACAACTTTTAATCAACTAAAGGTTCTCAATTACTTTTAAGGTACAAAGTGTAAGGTATCAGGATCAAGTCACTTCATCCCATCTTATATGGTGTAATCCGTTTGAAGCTTGAATGTCTTACTTTTAATAAGTTTTGTCATGGTGGATTATTAGAAAAACCGTAAGATTACTTATGTTAGCCCACAGGTGTTTGATGCTGGCGACCTAATCAGAACCATCCTTCGATTTTCAAATATATCGGCGAGTAACTCCATCTTCATTCACCACTATTGGCTTCAATTCCACAACGACCGGATGACCGCTGGTCGCGAGATCGTTGCTAAGACTGCGTAGTGGCGTCAGATGGGTTATGGCACACATTCCAAGAGATAGGCGACTGATGTATTCCTCCATCAATAACCTCTCCAGCTGCTTACCGACCGGATTTGGTCAGTACATTTTGTGATATCATCTGTCGCTGTCAAGACCTGTTGATCTCTTATCCCGCTACTCGTGCAAGAAGTGGTTGGATATTTTGACAATCCGTCTTTATCACTGGGTATCGTAAAAGGCGACTTACGGATTGCGAGCTTAACTGTAAATCCCAATGATGGCAGCAGCGTCTTTGGTGCGAAGCTCCCTAAAATTTGCGATCGCAAACCCAATTGCCCAAGCATATCGATTAGGGCAAATACTGCCATGGAAAGTAATGCCCAGCAGTGGACTTCTACTAGTTGTAGATGTGTGAATAGCGAGAATGGAAGCGTTGTCGTCGAGTTTATTTTTGTACACTGCGGCACACACACAATATTTAATGGATCTGTACTTCTGTTTTATTGTTTTTTTTTTATATTAAAATATTTCGGACACTTACACCAATCATCTAGTCCCAAACTAAGTAAAGCTTGTGCTATGGATACTATATAACGGATAAACATACATAAATATTTATATAAACATCCAAGACTCGGGAATAAATGTTCGTATTCTACATACAAACATTTACCCCTCGCGGGATTCGAACCCGCAACCGTTGGTTTCGCTGATAGGGTGACTATCCACTACACCAATCGGTCGTCAATTTTTGAAATTTTGATCTTCCATATGCAAGATTGTTATGTGTTTGAACATAGATATAAATGCTTATCTATCTTATATATATTAGACAAACCTTAACCTATCACTAACTTCTATTGGTGTAGGGGATAGTAAACCTGTCAGCGTAAACAACGATTGCGGGTTTCATCCCGCGAGGGGTAAATGTTTGTGTGATGAATACGAACATTTACTCCCGAATCTTGGATGTTTATATAAATATTTTTCCTTTTTCAAATAACCATAGTACAAGCTTTGCTTAGTTTGGGACTGGTGATTAGTGCACGTGTCCGAAATATGTTTCAATTTGAATGTTTCGTAGTTTTATACATGAGTATATCCCAATCCACATAGTTAGCAAAGCATCGTCATTTGGAGATAACTGCGGTACTATAATTTTCCTTGATCTCATTGTAACGTCTACCCGGAAAACGACACAACCCAATTCAAACTAGTCAACTATTTTCGTGTCACACTATATGAATGACGTAACATTAAAAACAATTACCACAAAACTAAAAACAAATTGTAAAACACAAAGTTATGCTGACCTTTTGCGTGGAGAAGAAAAAGAAGTTTCCCAACCGCAGATAGTGTTAAATGATGTAAGTTAAATATTATAATCAATATTAAAGTCATTGGTCAACAAATATAAATAATAATATAATTTTTTTTTTTTTTCGGACACTTACACCAATTATCTAGTCCCAAGCCTGTTTTATGGATACTATATGACGGATAAACATAAATAAATATTTATATAAACATCCATGATTGGAGAATAAATGTGCGTATTCATCATACAAACATTTACACCTCTCGAGAAGCGAAACTTACAAATTAGACTTGAAAAATCGTTTTAATGTATGTGTACGTGATGATGGACTAGAGCGAACTCAATGGAACGTAGCCATTCAATATCGCTGTATAGTCTGCAGGTGCTTATAACTTGATGCGTGATGGATTGTCGGTGGTTCCAAAAGTTCATCGATAAAATGTCAACAACAGTTTGTATGTCAATAATGATAAAGCCATCCTTGACTTGTATAGGATAAACACGCTTCTTAATTTGACGGAATTTTATAGTGTTTCGGCTGTCTTTTGGCATAAGGCAGTATGCGAGCCTAAACGCCTCAAATGATTTGAACAAATGTTTCTTTCCACATGTAGCGATAGGTACTAACCTCTTTCTGTGAACAGGTCTTGGGCCAGAACTTGAGCAGCCCACGCACCACGGGCTCCGTGAGCGTGGCGTCCTTCTCTAAGAACTGCACCACGCAGTAGGCGAGCTGTGCATGGTACAGCGACAGGCACTTCACCTTGTGCAGCGGCAGCAGCACCTTCACCAGGAACTGCTTGTGCTCACTCTTCAGCGGCAGGGCGAAACCGTTTATGATACTGCAATGCGATACGGGGGCCGGGGTTAGTTAAAGTACTACGAAAACGTTTTGACGATTGCAATTAAGATTAAACAGTGCCGCGTTACTGACAGAATTCGCACGCGCACTCATTACAATTAAATATGTGTACGATACACGGTATATGCTACTGCCGACTCAACGTGCTACAATTTTATAGTAATTTAGAATTTTTGTAAATGAATAGTCTACATGAATTACATGGCAATATTGTGAATAACACTTCCGTGCGCTCTATTATCTTAGGGTGATTTCAGAATCACGGTATATATTAAAAAAATCATTTAGCGACACACATACATATAGCGCGAGTGGTAAGCGGCAATGACGGGACAGCCTTATGCCATTGTACCAATTGTGAAATCTGTAAAATCGGGTCCGAGTTGCTACAAGCGTGACTCTAATATTAGCCCTAAGTGTATACAAAATGCTTATGAAAGAATTTAATATGATTGCTGATCGACCACCCACTTTTAAACTATTATATATATGTGTGTATGTATTGCTGTGTGTTACATGTGGATAACATACACATATAGCACATACATACATGTACCTATGTCTATTGATTCATCTACTTTTACTATGCGTGCGCATCACTACTTTGTTAAGTTACTCTTCTATTGCTACTATTTAGTATGAATTAATTTTAGGTACCCTTTGTTTACGACATCTTAGGGGGTGGAGGACTGATAACTTGAGACACAGGATTTATCCCAGTTCAGGTATCAGTCCACCATGATCTTACCTATATTTAAAATGTTGCTAAAACTTCTAAGTACAATTGATATTTATTTAATTTGTATTAGTATGTAAGTTGAATGTACATTTTGGATAGATTTTGGTGAGCAATAAAGATAATAATATATTAAGTAAAGTCTAAACAATGCAAAAAGCCACACTATTATTTCAGATATGTAATGATATGTAATGCCACGGATTAAATCATTAACGTGTATAAAACCTTAAAATCTGTACCAACCTTCCCAAGATCTCTAACAGTTCACCCACACCATTGAAATGTTCAGTTTCGTAGACGAATCGCAGGAATATATTGTTGATCTGTTTTCGTATGAAGGCCCGAAGTCCCAAGAACTTCCCGTAGATACGGTGGAGCACCGTCTTGAGGAAGTCGCGCTCGCGCGGGTCTTCCGAATCAAACAAATCTAAAAGCTTTTGAAACAACAATGCCATTAGTATTAGTGAAATCGCAAGTCTTAACACTGCGTGGTAACATAATACGGCTATCGACGTTAAATAATATTACTTTTGTGGTTGTGTATCGCAAAGGGTGGAAGTAGTTACAGGTGCGTTTACCTACAAGGGAAAAAAGAACATATATGGAGTTACTCCTAAGCTTTGACCATTTAGCAAAACATTTACATGGTTTACATTACAGGCACATGTGTGGTAGAGGCGCATATACAGAGTGAGGGCAGTGCTGGCTCACGCGGTCATGACCCCTCTAAATGTCATCATGTCCGCCCAGCGCGCCCCTTTGCAGCCTCGCGCCTAGTTTGTGTTAGGGATAATCCGTCTCGGATGATATGTAGCCTATGTCCTTCTCCAGGTCTCAGACTACACCTCTGCCAAATTTCAAAAAGGTCGGTTCAGAGGTTTAGTCGTGAAAGAGTAACAAACGGAGTTACTCTCGTATTAATTTTGATGGATGTTTCATTTTCAAATATACAAAACCTACTTTTAGTTAGCTCAGCTTTGTCATAGTGATAAAAGTTTCACAATTGTAATAGATAATTCAGTAGGTACATTCAATCCAGAGACCACTAAGTTACGGGTAGAGATAGCCATCAGGTAGATAATTGAAATATTTGATGGTATGAATAAACTCGGTAGCCAAATGACTGATAATGAATTAGTTTTAAGCAACTACAGATAATGTTATCGTTGTTAGAGTATTAGAACCACCATCAGTATATTCTTTTATTGGAGGGATGGTTGATAAACCACATGAATAGCACGATTACTGTATCCATAATAGCGTCACCGCGAATTAGGTAATCATTGATTATTAGTGTCTTATTAGTGGCAGTCGTGTCCTTCTACTAACTTCGAAATATAAATTTGATAACATGTCGAAATTAGAGATCCTATTGGCGTCTCGCGCTGCGTCTTTGTAACACAGATTTTATAGACAGATTGTAGTATGGATGGATATTATGCCTGACGCAAACCTCTAATAGCATTTGCATTATTTCAGAGATATCGCGCAATCATTTTGAAGCAAATGATGACACTATTGACAAAACGTGAAAGCAAAACATGGTTTAAAAACCACTATCGCCAATAATTATCTCTCGTATTTACCTGCAATACAAATTTTTGGTCAATGACTTTCTTGCCAATGGTTGGCTGAAAGTCAGTTGATTCGAGGAAGCGCAGGAAGAACTCGTAGACTAGTTGGAGATGCGGCCACGAAGCTTCCAAAGTAGGGTCATCCTCCTCAGGATCAAAATCAGGATTTTCACTCGGCGGCAGAGTGCGGAACAAATTGGCCGATATCTAAGAAGATAACAAAAAAACGTTATAATGATTTAATACGAAAGATAAGACTTAACATTAAACTATCGGATTCTTCAAAATCCTCAATTACATTAGTTCTCGTGCCAATACCTTTAATGTATGGGCGGAACAACACAATAGAAATTAGTACGGAAAGATACATTTTCATTTTTACTTTATTATTATTATTATTATTAAGAGCCAATAGTGTCCCATTGCTGGGACTTACTTTAATTAAATAAAATTAATTTTTTGAAAAGTAAGAAAAGTACATCATGAAATATTCTTTTGCAAGGAAGTTTATTAATCATGCTGTTCAGGTAAAATTGCAGCAGTAATATAGTTACAAATGGGAAAAAATACAGATAATTTTAGATTTTTTCTACTTCAGTTCTGTAAATTAATATACAATTTTGGAAAATCCACATCACTCACATCATGTACATTACTATATATTTTTTCCGTCAAAAAAAAGCCATAGTTAACATAACGACGGGTTACTCAGATTGACCGTATTTTATGGAGGGCAAGTCTCTTAAGAGTCGATTAGACCTCACTTGGTTTAGGACCAACCCCGTTTTATCATCAATGCGTTAAACATTCACTTTGTATTATAATTATGTAATAAAAAAACAGAACTTATGCTAGTGATATTTCAAAAAATTGCTAGGAATTTTCTCGATAGAAAAAAATCAAAAGTTACATCTGGAAGTACATATAAATGGCTGACATTACGTAAATATTTTAGGTAGAATCATGAAACTTTGAGTGATATTTAAACCAAATATGATTGAGTTACATGTTTTATATTTTCGAAATATACAATAGTTTCGATATAAAAAGGAAGTAAGAACGTAAGAACGAGTAATGTAAAAGTAAGAACTAAGTTTTTCGTGCGCGAGAGCGGAATGAGCGGTATAGACTTGTGCAAATATGCACGTGATGGAGCAGGATGGAGCTCCAACGACTTTAATCGTCATCAGCTCGTAAATATCAAACTGCAGGGATATAAGCTTTCCCTCGTATATATGAGGGAGTATGGGCCGTAGTCCACTACGCGGGCCCAGTTGGGTTGGGGATTTCACATGCCTTACAATTTTTATTTCTCAGACATACAGGTTTCCTCACGATGCTTTCCTTAAGAGCAGTCGGATAAATGCACATAAGTAATTAAATTTAAAAACTCATTGGTACATGGCCTACCTGGGAATCGAACCCGGACCTCCTAAATTGGGGGCCGCGTCTTAACAGCTGAGCCACCGACGCGCTGACGACCTATCGCCTCTTAATTAATGGACTCATGGCTACTGAATGTTTTACTGTAAGATGCTTAAACTAGTGACCATATATGTAAATAAGTAGCAGATCAAGCATTACACATGCAAAAGACGGCGCGTACCCAATGCTAGTAAGCCTAATTCTCTTTTTAAATATTGCTTGTTTCCAAACAAAATACTTGCGTCGGTGTTAGATTAGGTATTAACAAATTCGTTAACTGATAAGCCAGACAATTATAACGGATTACTAGACGTTTCCTCATACGTAAAAGCCTAAACTTGGCCAATACTTTTGTACCTTGCCACGTTATTCAACCCTTATGTTAGGTCTGCTACTATTTATACATCTGTAATGTAAACACGACATCAGTTGGAAGGATTAGATTGAGACTAATACGATTCTAATAATCTAATATGATGGCCATTGAGATAGTTTACATGTACTAAACGGTCAAATGCATATCTGTTGGCTCTGTAAGGTTAGGTCTGCCAGCAGGGCAGTGTTATTTAGCCCAGTTTAGAGATTTCGCGCCAATTTCAAATAAAATAAAATATCTTAGGTGTACATTACAAAATTTTTAGGCGTCAAGTCTATGTACGAGAGTCCTGAGATGATATTGTCGTTCGTTTAACGACATGATTATGTTGTGGTAGTTACCGCCGGCCGTGAGGATCTCGCACACTAGGTATGAGTGTCATCAAGAAAAAAGACTAAATAAATACCGCACTTTGAATTAATTGTAATCATGCTCCACGAAAAATAATCGGATTTCATAAAATAATCTGATCGCTCTATCTGAGTGAACAGCAAGTTTTTTTTATTTTTATTCCCAAACTATGTATGTGTACATAACATGTACATGTAGCATAACGACATACAAGCAGCTTTTATGTACATAATATAAACATAATTGAGTTTACAACGCCACTTCATTTACTATACACTCGTGTCCCATTGTTACGCCACTTTCTATAATACAATAACTGGTTGTATACATATAACCGTACGAGCAGTTTGTGAATGAAATATCAGAGTCATGCAGAGTCCTAGGTTTGTAGTCAGTAGTTAAAGTTTTAATCACTGACTGAAACTTTTCCCTGCCGCACTGGAACATGCCTTCATGCTCCTGGAATGGGAAATATTCGGCATTAACTTCAATGGCGAATATATGACCATACCAACTGAATTCTCAAGTTGCAGATGAGTAAGTCTACCAAGGGCAACTGATTCAATAAGATAATTCCAACTTCGAGAAAGAGGCCAATGGTATCAAACATGAATGGATAGCGTTCGGTAAACTGCGCATCACGGACATATCAGTACTTAATGGCAAAAGTCTATAATCAGTGTGTTACACCAGTGATGGATGACTTATGACACTGAAACGTGGTTTCCGACTATGACCTCATAAGAAAGCTCAAGGTCACACGAGGTATGGGGAGGGCGATGATTGGTGTTTACTACGAGATCGAATCAGGAATGAAGAGACGTTGGACTGATAGCCGTCAGGGCATAAAAGTTGTAGATTCGAGAGTGTGACCACGCACCGGCAAGTACGAATTTCCTTTCGCTCTCGAGATCAAGCATTTGTGTCATTAAGGCAATACTTTATAGTATAAATAAATAGTTTTATTTTTCTCTCCACAAATGAAGCTTTGCAAAGTCACTAAAAAGGCTAGGTAATAGGTACATAGTACACATTTATGGGAAGACTGGTGTCTGAAAATAAAGACCCAGAATGACAGGTCACCTGGCCCCCCCAACCATGGACGTAGTGAATTAGAACTGATCGGTGATAAATATGGTGATGGAGGAGAAAAACACATTTTTTTTGAAAAGCAAACAAACGGTAAGCATACACGAAACATAAGACCTGGCTGAAAACTGACATAACAATCAACAAAAGTTATTTCAATTAAAACAGAGATACTTTACAAAATCTGTTTTAATTATGCGCAGAAGTGTGCCTGATGAAACGTTCGGCCGCCTATTTTCCATGAACTTAGAATAAACAGTCTATGCTATTTGTCACATATTTATCGAATGTCATTCATTATTCCGAATCGTGAGATCCTAATGCAATGTCTGCCACCTGTCACCTTTGTCATCCAGTTAACACCGCCTGAGGGCCACGTGCTATGAAAAGTTCCACCTAGCAATTTAAAATTGTTTGGTCGTTCGAGGCTATGGTAAAAACCAATAGATGGGTTCTATACCGGTATTTCATCATCAACAACCTATAAAAGTTAACCTACTGGACGTAAGCCTATCTCAGATCGCGTTTTTCAAACCACTTAGGTAATGGGCGAATTTGGCCGAAATCACCACGCAAGCGGGTTGGTGATCGCTGATTTTGGAAACGGAATTCCATGATTGCTGTTACGCTCACGATCCTTAAGCATCGTTAATAGACTGTATTTACAGTTTTGCGAGAAATAAACATTACAAGTAGAACTGCATCAAGGACTAACGATAGAAAATAAATAGAGAGAATGAAGAAAGTTTTTTTTTTAAATTTATTAAACGACACGATGATTTCATCAATACCCTAATAGAAGAAGAATAGAGGGGAAAAGAAAAAGAGGAAGACCGAGAATAAGCTACATGCAGCAGATAAAAGAGAAGTTGAACGTCGTGTCGTATCAGGTCAAGAGGAAGGCGGAGAGCAGAGAGATATGGAAAAATCTCCACCGACGAGCATGGCTCTTAGATGATGCTGAATTTATTAAAAACGGTTGGAATGACTAAGTGAGTGTTGGTACCCTGGACTCTCTGATGGACAATATAAAAAGAACCCTGAGCAAGAATTATGCACATGTCTCGAGATTCGACTGCGAAACATTGTTCATGGGTTACGAAAACTGATGGTCGCTAAAGATGAAGAAGCTCATTCTGTCGACTGAGCTGGGTGACGACACTCTTTGGGTGCGTTACTGCGGTTTCCGAGGCGCACTTTTCTTTGCTCTCGTGGCTTATTATGGAGACATACACACGCAAGGATCCGCTTAAATATATTTGAATTGTCCGGTTTTCGTCCCGCATCTTCAAAAACAAGACACTAGTAGCAGTCTTATCCTTCCTTGTCGGAACCAGGATTTATTTTATTGGCTCTAATCTGAACTGTATAAAAAAGCTTACATAGCACAGGCGCTGCTGCAGCAGGCTGCGCTCTAGCCATAATTACTACCCCGCATGCCTAACGTGACAATTAGGGCAAACCGTTATCATATTTTCAAGAATATGTACACCTATAAACCAAAATAGGGCACATTTGCGATCATGCACACACATTTACACAGTCTATTAAGTTTTCCCGTCACCCTTGACAGTAAGCATAAAGATAAATCCACTACAAACGTGTAGTATGTTAACGTCTGTCAAATAAGGGTTGGAATTTTTAATTAAAAAAAAAATGTGAAAAATTTTTTTCGAGAAAGAGTCATTATAGCGTTGTATATTTATACTGTATATAATTTTAGAATCACATAATTAGTGTCAATAGGCAATGACATATCAAAAACCGACGAGTATTTAGGAGCAATCAGCCCATGAGCATAAGAACTCACATACATAGACATATAACTATACACAACCGTTCTTAGTGTCAAATAAAAAACACATAACCAGATTATATCCGCATATGTAAACGTAAAGCGATATCTAAAACCCCTTGACCTTGTTTAGTAGTTAGTTTATGTGTGCTAACCACCTAAAATCTACGAATAAGTCCTAAAATAAATAATAGTGGCCAGCACGCTATTGTCAAGTCCAAAACTTACTCAGTGCTGTCAGAAGTAATAAGTTCGTAATTGAAGATGGAAAGCAAGACATTTTTTGTTTATTTGTGGATCACTAACCATCTAATTGGATAAGGTAAACAGACATTATTAACAATGTTCCCAGGATAACAATATGGATCAAAAACTCCACTCGAATTTTGTTTTAAATATTACAATTGCATTAAAAGAAAAATTATAAAAGAAAAATTATAAAACAAAAATAATCATTATATCAATATTTTTTATTTTTTTATTTTTCTTTTTTCATTTTTGTTATGAGTTCCTAACACCTACAACTTACTTATTTCAAGTCATTGCAGCTAACATATCCGTCTTAATCTATTGTGGTTGAATGCATAACATTTAACTTCTACTAGAAGTCTCATGTTAAGACAACATAAACGAAAACTATGGCCTAGCTCCCCTTTTATACTGGACGGATGGGTTGGTTGCGAGGTCGTGACTAACAAAATGCAAATACTTGCAACGATACAGTGCAAACTAGTGTTGCGGGTATTTACACCCTGTTATAAACTGGCCTCTGACTAAATTAATTAATTAACGAAATGGATTAATTAATTATAATCTTTTGTATCTTTTAATTTAGTTTCCTTACCTACTAGATTGTATGGTATATCCGAGACCTGTGCGGTACTCAAAAGGCCTCACTGATCGATGAGTAATAAAGTATTTTTATTATTTTTTATTTTATTAATACCAACCTAATTATTTATCGAAAATATTTTAAAAATTATAAAATTTATATGTTGTCATAAGTAAAAGTTTAGTCAAACTAGTCATCTTTACAGTTTCGATTATGCGTCTGTCGGTCCGTCACAGCTGTTTTTAAGTTACCACCCAATGACCTGCAATCTTGAAGGCAATATCCCCTATTTCCTTGCGGCACAAGTGAAGAAATAAATACGAACATCAATAATGTCAAATCCCACGACAAACATTTTGCGGTTTTCTTCATATGTAACCGCATGTTAAGTTTGTCCATTTAAAAAGTTTGCCAATTATTGTTGGCAGGTACGGAATCCTCGAGGCTCGAGCCCCACTCGCACTTGGCCGTTTTATAAGACATCTAACTAATCGCCTGATGATTTAAAAAAGAATAATAATAGTAAACTGTTAATCCTCAAAATTATAGATCACAAAACCCTAATGAGGGGTAAAATATGAACAAATTGTCGAACATTTATTTATTTGCAACATTAAACCTGTATGCCATTTTTAGTTACCATCTATACTAGAATTAGTGGGCGAGCGACGCAGTTGTTTTACCGAATACGTTGCGTATAAAAAAGTCTTGAATAAATGACTAATAATAACTTTACGACTTTAAAACATTTCATACCAAACGCCATCTGTTGGAGCTTCGAGTTATGCAGGTAGATCGATAATTGTAAATGGTTAATTATTAATTTCTCACCAACCATTTATGCTAGACAGTACTAATACTGTCGCAAGTGGCCTTTCTAATTATGAAAAAGGTCACCTTCATGAATTTATTACAAATTATGCCACAGTGGACATAAAAACCTTTTGATGATAAGACAAAATCATCAAAAATACGTTTGAAAATACAGTTGTTTGTCTGTACAAACCAAGACTATTTCTGTTGCAGGCTTAGATTTTAAAAGACTCGTTTAGCCGGTGATGGCTAATTGCAAAAATTATATAAATATACTTTTAGAAATTAAAAAAATATTTGTTAAGATAGTAGTCTCGAAAAAATAGAGGTTAATGCCTACTCGCAATATTAACTTAAAATTAAATTCACAAGGCTAAGTGCCCAGAGAAGGATGATTATGAAAGTCAAGGGTTGCTCTTTTTAAATAAAGTAAATAGTCCGATTTATAATAAACACTTTCGTATGTATTTTCTGTTTTACGGTTGTTTTGAGTTTATTTGTGCATTGATCAGATATGAAGGTACGAAGCTGACCAGAGTGTTAATTAGGGCAAAGCTCCCGTGGAATACGAAGAAAATCGCGCTTGGGAGAGGCTTATCCCCAACAGTGGATTGATATGGGCTGTTGATGTGTGCGTAATTTATTCAATTTACAAATTAGCGGCAGCGGACATAGAATTCTATTTTGTTAAATGCAGCCCATTGAAGTGAATGGTAAACCACTCACCAGGGTCTCATAGAAATCATTAATATAAACGAGACCTGATTTACGAGACGAATATACAATGAGATAACAATATTTGCTGATGACGCTTTTTTACTATGGCAAGTGTAATAAAAGACGACTAGAAGACTCTTCAGGGCGTAGTGCTATCACCAACGTGGTTGAATGAAATGAAAAATGAAATGAAAATCATTTATTCATGTAGGCAATACAATATGCACTTATGAACGTCATTTGTTTTTTAAACTAAAACTAACTCGGAACGCGACCACTACTGAGAAGAGCTAGCGAGAAACTCAAGAGGGTTTGTTACACAATGGTTCACAATTGGAAGAATGGTTCACATTAGCATGTCAAACAGACAGCTAGACTGGACAGTACATTATTCCTAGGGATTACATTAGTTAAAGGACTGCAATGGGGTCTGTTGTTGGCGAAACGTCTACTTCTGCAACGTTGGTTATTAAAAAGATACGCCTCCTAACCACAGACTTAAAATACTAGTAACAGACAGTAGTAGCCATAAGGATGAAGAAAAAAAAATAAAAAAATACTATACCTGGCATTGGGTCAGCAAAACACACCTTTGGTGCAAATATGAAGACTGAACCCTAAAAAACGAGACACCTACCGCCCTTGTACCGATTTGTAGATAAATATCTAACTTTTTAATAATGTCATCCTTTTCTCGCGCGTGAAAACCCATATCCCTTTGCCTCTTTCACTCTTTTTAATCAGCTTTGATATTCATGGAACACGATTGGTACCAAAGTGTGGTTCTATGATACAAACCTACCATGAATTACGGCTATAGGTCAACGGCGAATCAGAGGGTCATGAGCATGACCCCCTGCTTGGGCCTAGGTCTTTATGATGGATAACATTCTCAATACGTAATAAATGCTTCGACCAAATAATAACTACTTATTATTTCGTTGAAGAATACTTCTATTATTGTAAAACAATCAAATATTATTCCTTTTTCAATTAGTTTTATTGATGTTATTTTGGAGCCCGTCCGGGGGGTCTACCACCTCACTCAATGCTATGGCGATAGCAATCACTGTCCGTCCTTGTCATTTGGTTACGATATGACACATCATAAACGAGGACAATACCCAAATAGAGTTAGGCGGTCGGGTTGCAGACCATACCTCGAGTATGTGACCTCCCCACAGTCAAAAGGCTGGATCCGCCCTTGCCTAAGAACAGAGCTTTGGCTTGAATTTTGAATAGCGACTATTTCACTTTATTATTGCGCCAATCTCTAGTGATTGTTTGGCAAATTAGATCAAATATATACGAACAACATATAGACAACCATGACTTATTTAATCTCATACTCTTATGTGTTATCAAGCTACAGATATACTTCAATATTGTTTTTGGTAGGTTCATTACTCATGCATCAAGCCTGCCCTGTAAGTTTTGTTTAATAACATATAACATACAGATTATATACCACAGTAATGATTTCGAGTTCCCTGTATCCCAAACGTAAACTAGGATATTCAAATATATTATTGTATTCTTGATCATGCAATTGCAAAAACTCTAGCAATATAGTCGATCACCATTAACCATTTGAGTACTCCTAATTTGGGATATTATGGGGGATAAATTATATCTACCATTATGCTCACTCACCATTTTTATAATCTCCGGGTAGACGGGCTCGGTGAGCACTCCACGGCCGCCAGTAATGTACTCCACGAGCTCATTGAGCGTAGCGCGCTTGATCTCCTTGCCCTTCAGATCGGCAACTGGGTCCATGAAGTCAAACGCGACGCAACATTGCCGCAGCTTGCGAATGAATAGCTCCTCCTGCTCACTGCTCGGTACATCTGTAACCAATGTATAATTCATGAAGTAATAGAGGGAAAGACAAACTTTATTTAAAAACAGTATGGTGATACTTATATATGAGGACTTAAGAATGACTTTAACTATACCATTTACTTTGAAAAGTGAAGTCATATAAAGAAGAAGAAGCAGCACATGAAACCAATAGCGTTAATTAGACTTCAAAAAAGGAAAAACAATCTGAAGCAAATGAAGGCTGTGGGTTCGATTCTTGATGTGTATGTTTAGTACTGGGTTTAGTTGGTGGTAGGCCATTTTTAAATGTCTGTCTGGCTACCACCATCTTATCTAAATCTGCCAACTAGCAGCCATATTGATAGTATTTTTGTGTTCTGGTTATTTGAGATAAATTAGCAGTTCCCCAAATAAGTTATGAGTTTCTGGTGAGTGCTCTTCCATCTTCGGCCTCATCTTCATTTAACATCAGGTGTGATTGAGTTCAAGAGTTGTTGCGCCTAAAAAAAGTAATGATTATCAATTCAACAAACCCTTTTCAATGTAAGTTACTTACCATAGACCACACCATTTTGTATATTGATATTTCGCATAAAATTAGCTGAAGATCAGATTGAATAGTATTATTTTTATTGCATTGAAGGGTTGTCGCTCATTTTTTTAGTTTAATTATTTAAAATATACTTTAGTTAAACTAATTATGTAAAAGAAATATGACATGAAAGATAATAACAGTTATTATTAAATGTATTTTGATATATACAAATTCATCAAATTTTGTTATATACACTGTATGCATTACTACTATGTATTAAATGTAACTAAAAATTAGGTATATATTGAATGGATAAGTAAGAATGGAAGGAGTATAATTAATATTCACATGATTAATAAAATAACAAAAAAATAAAGCATAATAAGGAATTATAGCAATTAAGACTAATGCATTTCTAAGATACAATAGGTCCTATTTTATAAAAGATTGTTTGTATAATATAGAACTTCAACTTTTTATTTTATGGCAATCGGTCGTCTATATTACGCTCGACCATTACTGCCAGAGTCAGGTTGTATGGCTAAAACGCTGAATGAGGTTGACCAGTATATAACATAGAAGCTATATAATAATGTTTTTAAGAATGGATAAGTCATAGATAAAAATATACCAAGTAATAGGTACTTCCCTGGTAGATTAGCAACTTTGATATTTATTTAAATCAATCTATAAATAAAATTAGATGTGTAAAATGTAACAAAGTATTTACATACACTTACTACCCATCTTTAACATTGAGGACAAAAAGGTCAAACTAGTCCCTGAACATATATTTACTAGATGACACTAACATTCAAGCAACAGGTAGTCTTTAAATCAAAAACTTGGCACTAATCAATTTGTCATATGTTTTTCTCTAAATCCCACTATTCTCTAAGTCCTGACGACTACATGAAAGAACCCTAATAATATTATAATGACGGAATTTGAAAAATTAATAAAATAAAAGCAAATTATAACATTCACAATGAAGCTTATCCTTGACTTCATCATTAAGCATTGTGATATTATTGAGGTATTATGGGATCAATTCTGAAATAGCGAATTAATTAGCTGGATATAGGATAGTTTTATCTATTGACAAAAATGAATGACATTTTTTTCTTGGTGGCTTCAGAATTAGTTTCTTGGTCGGTGTGACTATAGTCATAACCACCTACACCTTAAATTTTATGGACTCGTACCATAAATTTACTGATTAAACAAAATTAAAGACTAAGATAAAATCAGTGTAACACCTTCTGTGCTTTAGGTACCTACCTGAAAGAGTTCATTAAACAAAGGATTTCTAGTATCTGACATCATAACATTTTAATTTTTTAATGTATTTGAACATAAATATATATTTGTTTTGGTTCCCCATGGTAACCAGTGCATCAGTCAGGCCAAGTTTACAAAACACCGATCATTAGGATTCCTTTACACTTGTGCTATTGTAAAGGTCAAATAATTTACATTACATAAATGACTCATAATTAAAAAAAAAAAAATTTTTTTACTCCTGAATTAAAAGAGACTTTAGCCTTCAGGTACTTCAGACCAATGATGTATAAGCAGCTGCATGCAGTGGATCAATATTGAATGCTATATGTGCCACTGATGAGATGAAAGATATCACACTGGAATGCACCATTTATAACTGCCGTAACAATAATAATTTGCTGTAAGGTTCTCACCAGAATAGAATAAGGTTAACCTACCTCCTCTTGTGGTACCTCCTCTACATCCACTTTGCATAAAACTAGGTACATCTAAGCTCATTTATATTATGTAGCATACATGTATGATTTGTATTACATGTTGAGTAACAAGATTCTTATTGTAAAAGTAAAATAAATAACACACCTTGCTTGTTGTTAGTGGTATTTCTAGATTTGTATTATTATTAATGTCAAACCCCTTAGTCCCTTTACTTCTTTATGATTAACAAAGACTGTGTTTCAAACAAAATAACCTACAATGTAAAAAACCATTTGCATTTCTATAGCTACACTACAAAATTCCACACAAACACAACCAACAAACAATTTTGTAAATTTATGTAGCTGTAATAAGAAGCCCATTTGGTTAATATCCACACACTGTTATTTTACATGTATTGTATATATCCAGCATGAATATGGTAATTAGAGTGTCAGGTATTACCAAGATCTTATAAGAAAACAATATACATTGGCCTATGTTCTATTGGACCACTTCTGGTTCAAACTGGTAACTGTGTCAGTTAACTTCTAATTCTAACCTACTATCAAAGGCTAAAGGTAAATGAACTGGTAAAGTTCTAAGAAATAGATGTTTTGTGTGTAAATAATAAGTCTGTAATGTTTTTCTGTCTGTGTTGTTTAGAGAAATAAGTGGCAGGGGCACGGGGCAGGGTGCGGAGGGCGGAGGGCGGCGCACCTTTGAGCAGTGGCAGTGCCTGCAGCTCCACGTCCTGCGTGTTGCGGTACCGCGATGAACCTTGCGATTTCTTCGTCTTCTTCTTTAGCGACCGCTTGGCGAAAGGATCAATTCTGTCCACAAACGTTCCCGAAGACATTTTGGCGATATAAAAGTGTCCCAAATGACAATAGGTCGACCGTGATCAATGCGAAGTTTGTTTTGATTCGGGTAGAGTCATGATCCGGCCCGGTCTACGAGACGAACGCGCACTCCCGTAAGGTCGCAGCACACTATTAGAGCCTAAACAAACATTCCTTCGTCACACATGACGGTAATGGAGTGGTCACACTCAGGCCATTCTTTATACACTTCGAGTTCGAGATTCCACAACAGTTACGTAATTTTAAGACGTCTATAACACTAAAATGACACAACGACGAAAAATAATAATCCGATTCACAAATTTAGCTTTATTTTCTGAGGCGTGTCACGAATAGCAGAAGGCAGAAGTCACATATACATACAAGCCTCGTGTAATATCAGCCGTCTCGTCTCGACTGTGAAACTGAACGCATTTTAACGCTAAGTACGAGATGTTTTCGAGATATTGCACTTTTACGAAATAAATGTAATGTTTCTGCGACTTTATCCACTGCGAAAACGATCAATTTATAAAAGTTAAAACTAAAAGATTATCATCACTGGTTTTAGCTGCGAAAACGCTACACAGAAAAGTACCTATCTCTGAAAATAGATGGAGATAGAAATATGTTCGGTTGCTCAGATTCAATACTTTTAATACTAATTTAGAAATAATATAAATTATATTATTGTATGAAATGTTATTAATTTATTCCTTCATTTATAATCACATATACTGTCATCAGAATATTCACGATTATTAATAAATAATTAAATGGAAATACGTCTACTTCAATATACTTTTCCGTTTGTAATATTACGGAAACGTTCAGAAACACCGTTGTTCTCTTTGGTTGTTGAAGTTAATTTTGTCGATTCGGATGTACACGTCCAACTCCACCAACTAAAGTAAAACCACTTCTAAAGTAGTACTGTATCTTTCTCCCTGGAACAGTACGATGCGACGATACCACTCCAAAACTGGTTTTAGTTTAGTTGGTATACATCCGAATGGACATCAAATAATATTTTTTCAAATTGACATCTATATCGAATTGTATTAATTGTACTAATAAAATAAATGCACTATAGGTTAAATATATGGTATTTTAGTGGTATCTTGATTTCGCTTACACCAAGTACAGCATCTTCAGAGTACCATCAGCCAGCCCGCGAACGGACGAGTATTTAAGCAGTTTTTCTCCATAACCAGATGATTAGTAGTATACAGGTTGGCCCAAAAAGAGATGATAAAAGCAAAAATGTAGCTACGTAATTTGATATCAAAACCTATTAAAATCATTTTTACGCACAGGCTTTATCTCAGAACTATTAAAAAAAAAGTTTTTTTGTTTTGGTTTTATATTTGTGGAATCCATAATATGAATACTATCATTGGAAAAAAAATAATAGTAGAGTATGAATTCACAGCGAACACTAATATTTTTTTCAAAAGTAAAAAAATTACACTCGACGGGATAATTGGACTTATGGATTTTAAGGACCCAGGTTGGTTGGTGGTAGGGCATTTGTTAATGTCTGCCTGCCAGCTACCACCATAATCCTATCTAAGTCTGTCGCTAAGCAGCAGCAACGTTGATAACATTGTTGCGTTCGGGTTGTTTAATGTTTTACTTTAACTTAAAAACTTTTTGTTCTTATTACGTAACCAATGTAGTAACACGATTAGCAATAAAAATACTACGGGTTCTTTTACAAATTTTATTGGCCTTGATTCCCCGATAAAGTCCCGATTTGAATTATTCCTCACTCTCTATTTTCCCACAAATCGAGGAATTTTTTCGTAATTGGCAGCACTGCATGTACAAATTTGGTAGGTTAGAAATTATGTAATGCAAAAATAGAGTGAGATAACGTTATTCTGCATATAAGGGGCATCCCTTTCTATTGCGCTCTTTAGTCAAAGGTGTTAACGAAAAAAGTACACAATAGCGCCGTCTAGTGTCGAATAGCAACACTTTTAGACAATTCCAATTGACCGTGACTAGACTCTGTATACGCCATGTATACGACGAATGACTTGTTTTGACTGAGACTGACTTACAAAATGAAGAAATAAGAAAAATAAGACATGGCTGTTATGGGCTAGATCCCTTTGCCTTCTCCTAGAGGAGTAAATAACTCATTCATTCATTGTATACGAGTGTCAAACGACGACATACGTAATGCAGTGACTTTTATACGAGTGGTCGATGATTGTCAACGATGGCCGATGGCCGATTGAAACGTTTAAATTTACGTAATAGGCCCTCTGAAACTTGAAATTACTTTTTTCAAATGTATTCTAATCGGCACGTAATGTATAACAATGAGCATTCCAGTAATAGGATATTATATTGAGAGTTCCCGTCATATAGTATATAAATTCATTGCAATTAACATATTGTTTTGTTTGTTACTCTACAAATAAGGCAAGGAGACTGAGCCAAACAGCCTATTTTCTGATATATCGCTTTTGAATTAACAAACTCTATCCATCGTTTTCTCTAATTATATTTCTTCCTTTTTAAAAACGCCTCTTTCGCAGCTAGGCTTTTACAAGACTAGACAGCATATGTATTTAGTGTTACAATTATAAAAAAAGTAGCAAGACTTGAATTTTTTCACATATGGAATTTGTTATAAGCATAGAACTTTCTGCAATTATATTATTATAGACGAGCAGCATTACTGCTTGTGTGTCTATGTCACAGTGTTGGAAGAGTTCACATTGTTCATTAAGTTGTTATTCACAGTCATTATTTGAGTCACCATTAAAAAAGTTATCCATCTATACTTGAACTAATTAATTAACAACCTCTTAATTAATTAACCGTGTTATAATTTTAAATTATCAAATGCACGAAACATTTTTATTATCGAAATTAATTCACTTCAAATTAATAACAACAAGTATTTTTATAGTTTGTTGACATGAAGGATTCCCAGCTTTCTAAATCAATTAAAATTTGAACGATCGGTGCACAATTAGCCAACATTTTTTGGGTAATAATTTGAGGCTTATGAAGGCTTTAAGTTGGTAGTAGGAGAGAGCGAAAGCAGGGGAAGTGCACAAAAGATCTCGATTGGGTCGAAGTGCCTTCGGTCATATAACCCAACGGTAAATATAAAAATAGAACAATAGTGTAGTCATTCATAATTCAAAAAAAATAAAAACAAATGAAAAAAGCGCGCTGTCTAGTTCCACACTAACCAACTTTCTTTTTATGCACAACGGGTTAGCACTTGACCTCAATAACACCTGATGTTAAGTCAAGATGAGGCCGAAGGTGGTAGCGTACTGACCCGGAAACCCCATCTTATTTGGGGAACTAGCTATCTCTGACAACCGGAACACAACAATACTATCAACATTGCTGTTTGACGACAGATTTAGATAAGATGGTGGTAGCTAACCAGGCCGACATTTAAAATGCCCTACCACCGACCATACCGAATACTAAACTGGGACTCGAACCCGCGACCTCCGATTCGTAAACCCTATGTTGTTCACATTGAGCCACGGAGGCGGTTAATGATAAACACTAACCAATTACATACTTGTATTATGGATACCAGCCCTTAGATACGTAACTTCAACAGTAACGTTATCGATTACGTTGACCAATGAGAAACCGTCAAATTGCCGAGCGAGCAATGGGTCAACCAATCACATGTCAGAATGTAACCGATGACGAAATTATGTAATAGAACCGCAGACGGTTGATGATGTTTTTTTTTGTAAATATATGTATGTATATTAAAAAAAAAACATCTATAACTCGCGTACGCAAGTTCGTATTCATCATGCAAACTCTCTAATCATTACACCAAAAAGTCACGAAGATAACGTATATCGTCCGAAGAGCATAAAAAAAAATTACTCCTCTATGAGTGACTGAACATGTATGAAGTGATTTGAATAAGTGTTTGTTATCAGATATCTAGATTATCTCTCTTTGGGCCACCCTGTATAATTATTCCACAATTCCTACAGTATCTAGGATAGGGATGGTATTTGCGTGTAAATATTTCAAATGAACTTTATCAAAAATGTTACGGGTGCTTTTGGTTGGTTCAGTTATCAAAGATTTCTTATTACCAGTTTATATGGTTATGGTTAGTACTATATTAATTCTGTGCCCATGGTCAATAAAGACATTAGTATAGTGGTCTACAAGTATTTTTGAAAAAAATGTAAAAACATTTTGTGCACATCTCTAAGGTATAGACAATATAAACACCAATCAATGAGAGGAATACAAAAATACAAAAAAAAAATTAGTCTATGGTGCGAGTCGTAGATGAAAGTAGCTTTCTAAAGATTTTTTGAGAATTTATTCGTTCTTCACTCGTTGTTAGTTGCAAATTTATTACATTTCCAGTAGCAGAAAATGTTAAAAGTTTTTGTGTAGCGAGTGGTGATTCAATTGATGCTGTTAATAGCGTCTAATGTAAAGAACGAATTAGAAAGCAACATGGAAGCGATGACAGTTCCGCCATGAATGCAAAATAAATAGAAATTGTGAAGGTTTGTTGGAACTATTTATTTATACACTGTTTGAAATGTATTGTTATAGTTTGACTCATTTGTTATAGATATAGTTAAAGGAAAACAATGATGTAATGATAAACAAAAACCCGAATGAGTTGGATTATGCGATAACTCCTTGTGTACGACGACGACGCAATGAAAGTAGCTCTGAATTACATTATTCACGTACTTGATGAAAACCTAACGATATTTGTGAATTGTAAATTCATACCGTATATAACTCAAGTGATGCTGTAGTTTAACATACTTGTGTCCCATTTATGAAAATATGACCTATTGGCTGGCAGAACATCTTTTTTGTCTAGTAAATAAATAACGATTGTTATGAACTTTGTGCTATTGTTTCAGAAGCTGGAACTTGGTTGAGACAGTCGACATCACAATGTTGAGAGGGGGGCGTGGTGGCCGTCACAGTCCGGAGCTGTACCCCCACACATTAAAGTGCTCCAACGCAAGTGATACAAGTTCCGCATACAGCGGCAGTGACACAATGACCTCGGTTCACAGCTCCCTCGATATGGATATGGAGGTAGATCTCTCGGGACTTCTCGAATCTATTGTTGATTCTGATGAAGAGGAAGACCTGGAAGAAAGCATGGATAGCCTCACTGTCCGTGATGCTGTCCGAGAATGCCTTGAAAAAGATCCTAGTGAAAGAACGGATGAAGACATAGAAATTCTTTTGGAATTCACTCAACATCTGAAAGCGTTTACTAATATGACGCTAAATGTGCGCCGTGCACTATGCCAAGTAATGGTTTTCGCAGTTGTAGAGAAAGCAGGAACTGTAGTTATGAATGATGGTGAAGAACATGATTCTTGGTCAGTCCTTATCAATGGACATGTGGGAATTGAACATCAAAATGGAGACATTGAACATCTAAATGTTGGAGACAGTTTTGGAATGGGTGAGGCTACCCTTGAAAAATTGTATCATAGAGGAGTAATGACTACCCGCTGTGATGACTGTCAGTTTGTTTGTATCACACAGACTGACTACTATCGCATCTTGCATCAAGGTGAAGAAAACATAAGAAGACATGAAAATGAGCATGGTGTTGTTGTCCTTGTCACTGAGTACAGAGGTGCTGCTGGTGAATCTGGTCTTCAACAGGGTCATGTAGTCATCAGAGGCACACCTGAACATTTGATGTTACAACTAATTGAAGATAACTCACGTGACTCCACTTATGTAGAAGACTTCTTATTGACGCACAGAACATTTATTGAGAGCCCTCTGGTTGTTGCTAAACAGCTGCTTGCCTGGTTTTCAGAACCCTCTGTTCGTGACAAGGTTACTAGAGTTGTATTGCTCTGGGTAAACAATCATTTCACAGACTTCGAAACAGATCCCAGCATGATGGAGTTTCTTGAAAGCTTTGAAACCCTACTTGGGCATGAAAAAATGGAGAGCCAATTGAGACTGCTAAATATAGCTTGTTCGGCAAAGGCACGAACTCGAAGTGTTACATTATCACGCCCTACAAGAGATGAACCGTTAAATTTCACAATCTTAGGAGGCTATGAGAGAGGATATGGAATCTTCATACTAAAAGTTGAAAAACATTCTAAAGCAGAGGAAGTTGGATTGAAGAGAGGTGACCAAGTTATAGAAGTCAATGGACAATCATTTAGACATGTCAGTCATGCAAAAGCTATGGAAATTATTACAGGTTCAACTCATTTAAGCATCACAGTAAAAAGCAACTTATTGGCTTTCAAACAAATGATATTCATGCCTGAAAATTCTCCAAGGCAAAGAGGTTGTACTAATATGGTACGTTGGCAAACAGATCCTAGGGCTAGATTATCTACTGCTGAACTACTTAGTGATGATCCCATCACACTGACTCCGGTGTTTCAGTCTCCCACCAAAAAACCACAACAACTCAGTATTAAGAAAGAACCACAGAAAGGATTTATGACACTTGGTCCCAAAAGAAGGCTTCAAAAAGCTTTAATGAAAATGAATATTCTCCCAAAAAATACAATAACTGATGGCTTGCACACTGATGACAGTATTCTGTCCAATTCTGAATCTTTAAACAAAGCTAATAGCAGCACCTCATTTTATAATTCTCATAGTAACCCAGATCTGATATCAATATGTTATGATGAATACCAGTCATCAGATTATCCTGAACATGTACTCAAAGTTTACAGAGCTGATCAAACTTGCAAGTATTTATTAGTTCACAAGGAGACTACAGCTAGAGAAGTGGTCATGTTAACTTTACAAGAATTTGGCATCACAGATCCCAGTTCCAACTTCTCTCTGTGCGAAGTGTCTGTGGCTCAGGGTGGTATTATTAAACAACACCGTTTACCAGACCAATTGCAGAATCTTGCTGAACGAATTGGTCTTAGCTCCAGATACTATTTGAAAACAAATGGTATCAGCGAAACTTTAGTACCTGACGACATGGCACCAGATCTCCTTAGAGAGAGTGTTGTACACTTCTTGCAACTAAATGCAGTAGAAGTTGCAGTTCAGTTAACTTTGCAAGATTTTTGTATCTTTCGGCAAATTGAGAGTACCGAGTATGTTGATGACCTATTTGAGCTGAAAAGTAGGTATGGTACACCTATGTTGTCACAGTTTGCTGAGCTTGTGAACAAAGAAATGTTTTGGGTAGTAACTGAAGTTGTCAATGAACAGAATATTGTCCGGCGTTCTAAAATTATAAAACAGTTCATCAAAGTTGCTAGACACTGCAAAGAATGCAAAAATTTTAATTCTATGTTTGCTATCATATCAGGATTGGGACATGGTGCAGTGTCAAGGTTAAGAATGACTTGGGAAAAACTACCCACTAAATATTTTAAACTCTTTACTGATCTACAAATGTTAATGGATCCTTCTAGAAATATGTCTAAATATAGACAACTGGTGACAACAGAACAGGGCCGATCACCTGTTATTCCATTTTACCCTGTGGTAAAGAAAGATCTTACTTTCATTCATCTTGGTAATGATACTAAAGTGGAAGGTATGGTCAATTTCGAAAAATTGCGAATGATTGCTAAAGAAGTTAGAACACTCACAAATATGTGTAGCTCGCCATATGACCTTCTCACTTTGCTGGAATTAGGTAAACAACCACCCTCAAATGCAATGGTGGCCTTAAATCAGCTTACTACTGGAGGAGTACAACAAGGTCAGGTCACAGTAAAAAGAAGGAAAAAGTCATCAAATGTTCCCAATCCTAAAAAGATGTTTGAAGAAGCACAAATGGTTCGACGTGTTAAAGCTTATTTAAATCGTATGCATGTCGAAACAGATGAAGAACGCCTTCATGCATTATCATTAGAATGCGAGGGAGCCGGGCCAGCCCCTGTTATGCCTCGCCGCCGACATCCATCACCCTCATTATCTACTACCAGCAGTGCGTCTTCAGCTAGCGAGAGCAAAAAGAGCTTTGCAGGAAATAAATTTGGTGCGGCTTCCCCACAAGCTGTCAGAAAGTTGTTGGCTTTGTCTGAGCCTGCCAAAACTAGGCCACATCAGCCTAGACCCCCACCACCTGGACCTTCACCATGCACGCATCGTCGAGAGGGGGCTGGCCCAGGTATGTGCTGCCCGCGTGCGGCTCACGAAAGATCACACTCTGATACACCAACACCACTGCCTGTAGACTTGTCAGCGGAGAGCAGTAGTGTGACTTCTTTAGTAAACTTGCCATTGAGGAAGACTGGGTCGGCAACGTCGAGCGACAGTGGGCACGGCTCATGTACGGCAACGAGCTGTGTCCGGCCGGTGCCGCCGCCGCGTATGCCGCAGGCGCCATACACTCGCGCCGCGCAGGTGGCACATCTCGAGCGACTTAGCCGCGCACATTCACACGAAGGTGTCACTCGCCCTTATGATTATTATCACGACACACCTGACGACGACGATGATGACCAACAGGTGTCTGCCGTTTGAAATTTAATACTCTAAATTAATGTCTATTTATATAGTTCACTGTTTTGTAATCTCACTTGACGAATAGAGAGCACGAGTTATATGAATTTCTTATATTATTATTAATATTATTGAAAATTATGTATGTACCCTTTACAACTAAGTCTAAAGACTGTATAATTATATTGTAAGAAATGTCCTAGTGTTATGTAATGTAAAATTCCATATTATAAGCCATGCCTCTTTTAACTATTAATTAATTATAATGTGAATGTGACCCACCATTTTCCAGTTTTTATCTAGAGATGTTTGATGTATACCAATAATAGATGACCTTTTGTATATCCAACATTGGTATCTCTACATTCCGTTAATTGTATATTATAATAATAATATAATTTTCATTATTTATAATTGAGAAACTTAGACCAAATAATAATTAATGTACCTTTTAACATTTACGATTACGATGATTCAGAATGATTTAAGTAAATAAATTTTATGTTGTAGTAATTTGTGGTAGCTTTGTGGACCAATCATGAGTTTGAATATTATTTTATATAGTAGCAGCTCGAATTCTGTTTATATCATGGTTTTAATTTAACTATTATTATGATTGTAAATAAAATATTATTAATTACATTCTTCCTAAATACGT
Source organism: Oegoconia quadripuncta (assembly GCA_949316235.1). Classification (NCBI taxonomy): domain Eukaryota; kingdom Metazoa; phylum Arthropoda; class Insecta; order Lepidoptera; family Autostichidae; genus Oegoconia; species Oegoconia quadripuncta. The sequence goes on from OX438759.1 coordinate 8,145,015, forward strand.
ACTCTTTACTATAATGCGTAAATCAAACAACTTATTTATTTCTCTTGTTTATATGAGGTCTCAATCAAACATGCCCTTAACAACTATTTTCCAATAATAATAAATAACAGTATATAAAGTGAATACAAAATCGCGCGCACTGCACTATCTGAATTGTGCGAGATAGTCTAGTTCGAGCGGATGTAGACTTGGCGCGGGAATTACTAGACTATGCAATGGGGGGCCGAGGTCGCACTCCTGCATTGCTTCCAGGGACAACACCGTTATCTTCTGGTCCGGAGCGCCAACTCGGGAAAGGCCGACCGCTAAGCTGTCTTTGCTTATACCTGCAGAAGAACAAAAAGTTTTTTAAGTCTGACAGATTTAGCTAGATAGTAAAGTAAACTTGCTTATACCTGCAGAAGAACAAAAAGTTTTTTAAATCTGACAGATTTAGCTAGATAGTAAAGTAAAAAAAAAAATCCGCATCGCACTTTACCCAGTACGCCAGGATGCTCACGTTGAATAACTTAGTGGCACAATTTTTTGTTTGGGATTGACACTAAAAGCTAAATTTTTGCCCTTACATAAATAGTGTGCTAGCGATTCTAGCAACCTCTTGTAACGGCTAGTATACGAGTATTCGTAAGTTTTTCTATTATTCTATTATATTCGTTATTCTAAGTTATTCTATTCGTAAGTTTTGTTAAAATTATAGATAAAATTCGCCAGTAGTTATTTAGTCATAGACAAACCATATTATTACCAACCATAAATTCTTTTATGTTACCTATAGGTAGAATAGGTACTAATACCCGTCTTTAGGTATTAGGACCTCATTTTCCGTTTACTGTGGTATTACCGGCGACTCTTGTCATCCTTTTCACGGTGCAAAAATGAGTTTATTTATCTCCCTAACTAAGAATCCGACCCTTAAGTAGAGATCATGTCTTAAGTATATCCGTTAGCTTAATGACGACGGTTAATGGACGTTATCACAGACTCAGATTACAGAAAACTGCACAGATATAGAAGAATCTTTTCTTTCCCAACGACTAATCGGTACAACTAGCGATAAGATCTGCCCATTAAATACATTACACATGTAAAGTAAGAAACACGTCACCAACATTTTGTCGTTTGCTCATGTTAAATACGAAGGTAAGTCACGATAGAATTAAAAACAACCTTAGCTATAAACGCCATAATAATCGTTACTATTATTATAAATGCGAAATTTGGATGTTTGTGTGTTGCTCAATCACGGAGAAACGGATGGACGGATTTGGATGAAATTTGGTATATAGGTAGAATATACCCTAGATTGAGACATAGGATACTTTTTATTCCGATAAAGTGAGTAGTTCCCGCGGCATAAACAAATTTCCGCGATAAAGTTATTCTACTCAGGCGAAGCCGCGGGCGGAAAGGTAGTAAGTTATATAAACATATTCGGGTAACAAATATATGTTCGGGTCCGGTGTCCCTTATCTCTCACTTTGAGAAACGTTATTGTTCCGAGGCTGTATAGGCTTTTGTTAACTTTCTATACAATCTCCCATTATGTATATCAATAAGATACCTATATTTAGACTACATTAGCAATGTAATCAATGATATTATATAAAAAATGAAATATTTACTATCTCGTGAAATTAATTATAGGCATTTCAAGACTTGCAACTGATATTCATTAGTAATTTGATCGACAATTTATGGCTCTGAGTGTACCTACATTTAGCCGGAAACTACGAAGGCAGGGTTTTTGGTAAATAAAGCAAATTCTAGAATTTGTTTACGAGTTTTCCACGAATTTTATTATTTTATGGGCGGCAACATAATAGATCATATTCACTATTTTTATTTATACTATACCATCCAGAGCTCTTAAAAAATTCATCTAAATCAGACGGTTATATACTTATTTTAGAGACCTGCGCATGGTATTCCTAAATAGGGGGAGCATTAATAATGTTAATGAACAGCCCCGTCTGAATCACTATGGCATCCACTGTACACAGTCGACGGTACGTCTAAGTCAGTGAAACACTGATTTCATCGGAACGAATATTAAGTAATTAGCTACAGAACCTGTGTCACCTCATCACTTAGTTATAAGGAGGCCACAAGTTCCGCACCCGTGGGAGCGCCCTCAAGATACTAGCTACATTACCTCATCATATCAGCCACAGGACGATGAACATAGACCTCTCCCATAGCGATACGTTTGTAGCGGCCTGCATCTAGCGACTTCCCTCAACCTTAGGTCTTCCGTCCATCTTGTGGGTGGATGTCTTACGCTGCGTTTGCCGGGGCATTACGTATACCTGGATGGCAATGCCAACTAACATTATAAATGCGAAAGTGTTTTTGTTACCTATTCACGCCTAAACGGCTGGATGGGTTTGGATGAAATTTAGTTGGTAGACAGATTTTTTTTAATCTTTATTTATGTTTAGGGACTTTTGTCCACATTTAGACATGTCAGTCCCATTGTCTCCCTAGTTTGCATACATTTAGTTAGCTGGACAAAGTTACGGAGGGGTACCCCGAAGTGCAACTAAATTGCAAATCAATCTCGCCGCCTCTGAGTATGGGTCTGCTAAAATGCTATGAATAATGCCAATAATATCGAAAAGATTGATTTGCAATTTGCTCACCAGAGCATCCCTTTCCCTCTGGTTCTTGACACATTCCATCAGCAGATGTTGCACATCATCGACCGTACCACAAACATCGCAATTGGGAGAGTCCGCTTTCCTCATTAGATGTGCAAACCAGCCAGAGGGATAGTGTCCCGAACGCAACCTAAACAATGTTTTCAAATAAGGTCTACTAATCTGGGCTCTAATGAACCATGGCACTCGAGGAGGCTGACTTTGCAGAGTTCTGTACCAAATACCTTTTTCTTTAGACCGCTCGTTAAAATATTCCTTCCAATTATCAAAGCATTTAATTTTGAATGAAGTTAAGACTTCCGAATAGTATGGTACAATATCAGTAGCCAATCCATTAGATGCTGCCAATTTTGCTAAGCGGTCAGCCTCCTCATTACCGTCTAGGTAGACAGATGAGGACCAGGATTAGCATATAGGCAAATTTTTTTGAGGTCTGATTCTTCGACATACCTACTCTGTAATGCCAACGTTTTTGGCCGCCGCACCAGCTTTTATAATCGTGGCCTGGGGTTCAATTGGTTCTCATACGAGGGCTTATCTGTTTCCAGTGGATGAGCGATGTCCCATCCGGCCGTTCATAACATAAAACCGTTCGGCTAGAGTATGACCGGTACGTTGCTGGGGGCAAGATAATGGCGTAAGATATGTCATCAAGCGCGGTGTGGGTAATGGCCGACGGTTCTCTGGCAAGAGAAGTAGACCCATGATGATAAAACTTGTCAACGGCAGCCCCACAAAGGCATTAGTGAGGAGAGAAAATCTCATCTCCAAGACGACGGGTCACAGCAAGATGGAGAGTATTGTTGCCGAAGTTTGTGGATGATAACGTGCAGCCATTGACTAGACTCTTCCATAGATGAGGCTTCTAATCTAGCGCGGTCCGCACCAGAACTACACCTCAATAACTATGCTTAAATTGAAATGATTGAGAACTCTCAAAAGACTACGATATTATCGAAACACAACAAAAATCTTACAAGCTTATCTTCGAAACTGCTTAACCGATTTTCATCAAACAAATATGGCTAAGAACCTGTCCCTTTATTTAGTCTTTCATATGACAAAATACCGCGTTAAATTGGACCATGTATTACTGAGATACATTCAAGTAACAGCACCGCCGCGCAGGCAAACAAAAAAAGTTTCCTACATCTCGGGTCGAATTAGCTAGAATAATATGATTTGCTTCTAAACTCGTAAAGACTCGTCTGTTTCTCAAATCTATTCCTGACTAAAAGACGGGAAATTAAATTAGTGATTCCAGCAAAGAAGACAATAATTTGACATCAGTAGAGTTGAACAAGTTTCTAATGCTAAACGTCACGTGAAAGTACTTGTAAGCGTATGCTACAAAACTTCACTTCACTTTTTGGAGGTTTATACAAATAAACCTCCAAAAAGTGAAGTGAAGTGAATGATTATAGAGACTTGTTCGAAAACTAAAAGGCTGGCGCATTTTCCTGAATTAACTGAATTCTTTCTTGCGCTTTCTACATACAAAATGTTCTTTTTTTATATTTTCCTTTATTATTATTATTATAAACATCCATGACTCGGGAATAAACGTTCGTTATTCATCATCATCACACAAACATTTGCCCCTCGCGGGATTCGACCACGCAACCGTTGGTTTCGCTGACAGGGTCCTATCCACTACACCAAACTGTCGGCATTGAACAAATAACTAAAGCTTTGAAATGTCTTACAGTAAACTTTTATTCTGTAGATTGTGGTGGTCATAAAATCATAAATGTACTAAATACTATGTAGTATTTTTTTATTTTCACGGAGCAAATACAAAGAACAAATGGTGGACACGACTGTCCTTTCAATTTTGTAAGTGATGTCATCGCAGTGGGTGCGGTTTAGAGGAAGCGGTGTCCCGGATTTCAAATGAGTCCCGTATCACTGAATACACTAATGGCGATAGGACATCAATCAGTAAATAACAACCACCGACGAGAAACGTCGACTAAACGAGGGGGGCCGGTTCTTAGCCATGTCTGATGAAAACCGGTTAAGCCGATATTTAGCTTTTTTGGTGAATTTCGATTTTCAATTTATTTAAGTTTAACATTTCTGAATTCACAAATCTAAGCATCATCATAAGGAGTAATTATAATTGTTAAAATGTAATTTTATTATTGCATTGCATTTCCAATGGTGTGTAAAACATACAGTTAGCATGTACTTTTTTAGTTTGTCACAACTGTGTGAAAGAATAAATATTGAAGTCGGAAATAGGTTCTTTGCCGTGTTTGATGGAAATCGGTTAAGCCGTTTCGAAGATATTTAGCATTTAACACTTTGGTTCGATTGGTTATATTTTGTATAAATGTTTGTGACAAACCCACAAACGCCACCGATAATATAAAATTTTATGTCTAGGTAACTAATCTAATGAAACACCACGATAGTTGCGCAAAGACGTTTTACTATTCTACAATAAATGGCGCCATGTGATATCACCAAAAATTACTATTATATTAAAATAAGAATCGTATCTTTTTACTAGAATTTTTTTATTATTAATTTATATGAGCGCTCCAAGAGGTCATTTAGGCACATATTACAGAATATTACTCAAGCAGAGATCTCCGCTTGAGGAAAGTTAAAAAGGGACAACGAACTGTGCCACGAACAGTGGAGAGAGACCTATGTTTATTAGAAAATTTAATGTGAACAGACTCGATGTAGGTATTATTCAAAGCATACTAGTTATTGCTACTTCTGATTATTATCTTCTGGTTATTCCAACTTTGTCCTTGTGTAGTCTGATAAACGCTTGTCATCAATAATTCTCTCTTTCGCTATTTAGGTTAGGTACAATGGGATTGACATATCCAAAAGGATAAAAATCCCAAAATAAAGTAAGATTAAAACAAAAAAAAATGTAACTTGTATAGCGGTATCTCTTTCAAACTTTGCTCAAGCGCTGATCTACGCTTGAGCAACTATCTGAAAACGGGCCTTAGAGTAGCTAGACTACTAGCTAGCGGAGGGGCACCGCGTTCCTTTTACAACCTCGCGGCGGCCACACGGCCCTGATAGTGAATGAATATGCCAAGATAGAGGCGTTATAATTACTGATACCCTGAGCCGCTTCGGTAAACTATAGCTACGGAGGAAGCGTCTTCCCCTCATCCTGTGCGTCTACAACACCCCTTGCTAAAGCGATTTGCCATCTTCTTTACGCATTTGCTCCATAGGTAAAGTAAAACCAATAAATAAGAATACATAAATAACTGACCTGAGTCGTCAGGCATTTTTCCAATAACCTGGACTAACTGGGATGCCGCTTCTTTCACCGACATGAATTTTGGATCCATATACTGCCGCACTTTTTTAGTGAGAGAATCTTCAGTAGGCTCCTTTACCTTAATATCTGAAGACAAAATACATACAACTTTTGAAATATCCAATTTTAAAGGCTTTGGACACAAGAGATGGTGAGATATCAAGGTCTATATTAACATTCAAATTCTAAAATTCAAAATATTTATTTTCATTGAAGCATAACAATCTTGTACACAATTGTGAGAGTATCCTATTAAGCTTCTTAAAACTTGTGTTAGGATATTCTGCTCTTCCTTCTAGTAGTTTTTAGATAAGATTTTTACATTATAATAATAATAATAAAAATCTTTATTTGCCAAGAAAACAGTAAAAACTAAAATATAAAATGACTTTGTAATTATGACAAAAAGGTCGTATGCGTAATTGACATTGAAATCCAGCTTTGCCATCATCTGGATACAGTTCGCGTGATCTTTTTAACAAAATTATTAACCCCTGATTGGGTGACTAAGTAATCACGCACTTAACCGAGGCTAGGAACGCATGGTCACGGACTTGTCCGAAGGAAAACTTTCCAACGGACCCGAATCGCAGAGGCAATGGGCCGAGCCGTTTTGCTTAGAGACCCAAAAAGATCTTTCAGAGTCTGCAACGGACCTAGCAGATCGCGCTCACCTTCTTACTTCTCGTATGCCTGAAATGGGGTAATGGTTGCATGCTGTACCTTAAGTCAATATTGGCTCTCTTTTGGAACAGACAACACTTTCTCTGGCCATCTGTCTGAGACTGGGATTAAGGACTAATTAACCACACATCTGTAGGTGTGGTGTCGCAGTTAATGAGCTCGGTCCATGGGCTCTCTTGTCAGCGCAGTGCCGGTCGCCTCTCTCGCCATTCAAGCCTGAACGATGTTATCCGTCGGGTTCTTATCACCGTCAACGCACCGGCCATCCTTGAGCCGATTGGAATCGTGCATGATGGTGGTAAGAGACCTGACGGTATGACTCTCGTTCCGTGGTCAAATGGCAGAACTTCGTCACATCTGCAAGCATCTTCGAGCTGTGCGGGCGCGGCTGCGACCATTGCTGAAACTCCAAACGGCGCAAATACTCAACTCTGGGTACAGATTACGTATTTGTGGCCTATGGTGTGGAGACCTTAGGCCCGTCGGGTACGGAAGCGCGACGATTTTTCAAACATTTGTCGTCGCGCTTATATGAGATCCCTGGTGACAAAACAGCTGGCAGCTACCTCGGGCACCATATTAGCATTGCTATAGAGGTAATGCTGCCAGTCTTTTGGGCACCCTCCCACACGGCACGGATCTCGAACACGTTTTCTACTTATCATAATCACAGAGAAAACGTGATCTAGTCTGTTTCCGAGCTGTATTCAATATTATTTTTTTTATATCTTGTTTATATCTCTTTTTTGTTTTGCTCCCTTGTTATACTATTTAATATAAGTAAAAAAGTGATAAAACTATTTTTGTTATTTTCTGCTTATTTAATTTAAATAAAAGAATTTTGCCCTATATTAATCTTAGACTCTACTTACCTAACAGACATAATGTATGCAGATTCCTTGAGAAATTGCCAATGATTTTCTCAAAGAAACTGTCAGGTTGCCAAGTCTCTGTCCAGTAGGGGATTGAGACTGTCTCCCCAAAGTTATATAGCTGCAGGCCACAACAACTCACCGCATTCATTATGGATGCATTGTGAATAATCTGCAATAGAAAAAGATATATATTATGGTACTTAAAAAATTAGGGGTGAAAAATTTTAATATACCACATTTTCTGTCGTGAAATTCGGTGTTTTGTTAAACAATCCGACGAAAAGAATTAAAATTTATTAATATTATTAAGTTACATACCGAAACATGACTAAAATAAATTTCAGTTCAACAAAATAATGGAAATGGAGGTAGTTGTTGTAAGGTTAACAAGATATATCCTGCTAAAAATTCACTTATGTAGGTATTTAATTAAAAGAAGTTAGGAATGTAGATTTCGTTTTCATAATCCTAATTACGACATAAATATGGCATGGTCCATTACCCCACCGTGAAAAGTATTTTAATTTTATTCAACCCCAAAATTACTTTTTGGGCATAATTTTACTAAACAATTTTTAAAATGATGCATGCTACAAAACAATTGATAACAAAATTTAATCGACTATGGCGAAGCCAAAAGTAGGGTAATATATTCACTGCATCTATATGTGTGTATGGCGTTGTTTGTTCAAATTGCCTGAGGCATTCAGGCTGTAGTGATTACAGCCTGAATGCCTCAGCCAATTTGAACAAATAAGGTGTCGTTAGATTTTTACAAGTCCCGGGAGTGACATCATGATAAATAATTTAAAATGGCGGAGGCTACTAGCTCCATCACTTCATCGAGATGGGTTTAATCGACGAAAGGCCGAAGAATTTCAAAAAATATCTACATAAAATCCGTGTTAGGTCAGAGTCGGAGGTCGCGTTAGCAAATTTACTCTACCCAATATACCAATCACGAATTGATCGAAGCATATAGGTATAGCAGTTCCCAAAATAAAGAAATACACTACATTCTTCGTATAAACCATAAAGGATATTTGAAAGATTGATTGAACTGCATAGAGATCTCCGATTCCGGTATAAACCACTTGAGTTATTTCGTCTTGTTATTAATTTTTCTAAACATTGTCGGGTTTTTATAAATTTTTAAAAAAGTTTTTGTTTGTTTTATGTGCGACTGCATTACCAATGTAAAGTTATCGTTAATTTTTCTTTATTACTTAAAAACATTTCACATCCTTAATTGTAATTAACACGAATTCTAACTTTTGTGGAGGCTAGCTACCTAGCTTACAAATAATAATTGTATACAAAAGTATCTCTCCTACAAATTACAACTTTGATTTTGGTTCTATTTGCACAGACAAACTAACAGCAATTACAATGAAGTACTCACACTTTCTCATGCACAAAACTTGCACGCTATTGGTCGCGACAAGGTTACGTACCGGCCGACTCGAATGTCACAGGCTACAGGCGCGCGCGCTGTCCCTATTTTACACCACGCCTACCAGAGGTTCCCACTTCTATACAATTATTATTCGAAGTAGCAAGCCATACAGTACACATTCTACCTGTGCATTCTACACTTCATCTAGAAATACTGGTGGGTAGTGAAAGAATTAAAAATTGGTAGAATTGTGTCATTTAAGTTAATGAATGAGATCTCTTTTGTAGAGAAAATAAATTAGTTTAAAATAAATATAATATGATTATAATTTATAGTACCTACATAACATACATACATAGTGTGATACATGACATGATTTTGAATTATGAATGCTACCTGCACTTCAACTCCTAACTGTTGGGCGCGCAGCACCATGTCTGTGTGAGTGGTAGCTCCAAGTGGATCCCCCACCACCAGCAATGCAATGTCTTTGTCTTTCCCATCTTTAAGTATTTCATTGATAGCACCTTCACATAGCTCTCGGTCTGCCACTATCAATGGCCTGCCATAGAATTCCTCCTGAAATTATATTACAAATAATCAGGTAACAATTCTTTCAAACCTGGACACTGATAAAATTGTGTCAAAGAGAGATAGAAAGCGCATCAGCGCCATCTAGTTCCACACTAAGCAACTAGGCTTGTTATTATCCCTCCGGGAACGGGGTGAGGGGAGGCGGGGCGGGGGACGACCTGGAGCCGCTTATGCGTTCCCAGGTCCTCCCTACTGCCGAGGAAGGTCGCCGGGGGGTTTTAGTGGGTAGTCCCGCTCCTGTCATTGGAGCGGGGAGTCCCACATATCCCCGTCGCTGCCCCACAGCGGCGGGTCGAATGCGTAAACGTATTTCCCCTCGAAAAAAAAAAAAAAGAGGCTTGTTATTATGGATACCAGATAAATTACACAAATATGTTTTTTTTGTAAATAAATACATATATATAAATGAAAAACATCCATAACTCGGGAACACATGTCTGTATTCATCATACACACATGTGCCGGTAGCGGGATTCGAACCTGCGACCTTTTTGGTGTACACTAACCTAAACTAACTGTGATATATCTAACTAAGCTGAATATAAACTATTACCTTTGCTTATTATAGTGAAAATACTAATCTATGTGTTGATTGTGATGTGACTCTATGGTTTGTTCTATTTGTATTGTACTAAGTGGAATGTGCAAAATAAAACTAAAATACATACTATTGGAAATAATGTTTTATTTATAATACTAACCAAACAGGTCGAATTATGTGTATCAAGCAAGTAAGATAGTCAAAAGGTCCCTGAAATATACCCATTATTAGTCATTAACTTGTAACTATAGATTTTTAGTTTATGAATTTTTTTATTATTATTAATTTTATGATGAAACCAATTCCATTAAAAATTAAAAACAATGGTTTGGCATCACAAATAATAAAAAACACCTGGCAAAGGTGTTGAATCAAATCCCACCGAAACCGACAATGATAACTCTGATTAGAATTTGTTTTAAGTCAGCCAATCTACAAACAGAATCTTCCAAGTCAAAGAACAACAAAAGTGACTCAACATCCACATTCCAGGTAAAAGGGTTTACCCTAAGGCTCAATTTTGGGACCTGTACTGCACACAATATACGCACGCATGCTTTTTAATACCTACTTGGTGGTAAAATCAATGTCAATTATATGGTTCACACATAAGGCGGCCAACCGTACCAGATCCCATGAAACCGTGCCAATATTGTAGTTGTATGAGTAATCCCACCTTGGAAACATTAGTAATATAGTCATGTAAAACGCCTAGTGCATTCTGGATATACTGCATTCCTAGACTTGTTAAATTATTGAAAAAAAAAACATTCTTATGGAGAATAAGAAAAAGTCACGGAGTTTATTTGTAGTGTCCATTGGAAGTTCTTATCATTTCTATTCCCGTGGGTATTGAAAAGGCGATGTGTCATATTTGCATTTTCGAAAAGTGAGCCGTGTCGATGCATTAAACTTTTAATGTTTGGATCACCCAAAGGCTAATTGCTGGGATATCCCTGACAATCCCCTTTGGGATAAAAGCGACATGAGGTATATATTTTATTTTGTGATTTTTAACGCCACCATTCCAACTTCCATTAGCTCGTGACTCCATCATAAATAGTCAAATGTCCTGCATTGAACTTCCATAGAGTTGGCTGCCTTATTCATACATTGTGTACTTTTAGTTCCCAGTAGTTTTGTATTAATGTAGTAAGTAGTAGGTACTTCTATTGTTTTAAAATTTTCTAGTCCGTTCTAATTTTTAATATACTAAATCCTAAATAATTAATACATACGTACCAAAATTTCTTTTCCAACAGTAAGTATCGAAGTATATGCTTCTAATAAAACTTTATCACACTTTTTAACAGTTTCCAGACCTCGAACTGTTATATCTTTTGCATCACCTAGACCCAACCCGATCAAATAAAACATTTTGTAAAAATAGGAATCGATAAACTTTTAAATCATTCCCTCATAAAATTATAACTTTTATTCCAATTCCAATATTTAGACAAGGTTATTTTTTTGTGTAGGTATTCACTCACCCCTTCAATTTTTTTTTGTTTTCGGAGAAGACAAAGTGATCTAAGCCCATACAGCCATGTCTTATTTCTTCAGTTTTAGCGAAGTCTCAGTCAAAACAAATCATTTGCCATAAACTAAATTAAAATAAAATAATTTAACAAGTCTAGGATACACAGAGTCTAGTCACTGTCAAGTCATTCTTCAGTAAAAGTGGCAGAATGGCAGAATGCTTTACGAAAGGTTTTGGCGGCTACTTGTGGCAACCCGAAAGCTTCCTTAATTTACACTTCCTTCACTGACTTGTTAAACTCAGAATGCACAAATTTTGAGAAATTTGAACAAGGGGTACTTATCCGAAAGGGTGTAAAATGACCCCTTATAATGAACAACTTTTATTCTACAACTTTCTCCAAAACTCAATACATTTCGAGAAAATACAACATGTCATAACAAAATATTACCAAGTAACCCTAATCAGCTGTGTTTCATTCATTAAAGTGGTTAAAATAGAGTATGTAACTTTTCACTATTACGATAGTTTGCCTACACCCTCCGTGAGGCTCGGTAAGCTGGTAACCAAAAAAAAACTTATTCCTTCAGTATTTCTTTTAGGATCATGATAATTATTTATGCTGGCCCTAAATTAAGCTTCCTGTAGGTTTGAATGCAAAAGTAAGAAAAAAAAAATTACAAAACAACCGATTTCAGAAGTTCCATCCAGAAGTACTCAGGTGGGGCTCATTGGCCCTTCTCAACCAAGAAATATTGTTTTTAATCGGTTAAAAATTTACGAAGATATCGCGTCACAAATAGTTGGATTTAAACCTTCTTTTTAGCAGTCGGTTAATAAATCGTACTTCAGAGCTACCACAAACCACTAAGCAGCTGAAAATCCATGTAAAAGAGCACCTGTCAATAGACTTTAGGTTATCTGTGCTTTTTTTATATTTTCTTGTACCGATGAACAATATAATTTTTCAACGTGGAAGCAAATTTCATTTAGAAACCCCTAAATTATCACGACTGCTGTAGGGAGCGTTACACTTGGCGCCCAACGTGGGTAATTGTTATCTGAATGAAAACTAACCGACTAACCCCTGTATACTATAATACTTGCAGTTAACGTAAGACATCTGTCTATGACCTTAGTAACGAGTTTGATATAGTTACTATATTCTTTGAGTTTGTTGACTGTCACAGTTCAAAATATTCTTGTAAAAAAAATATTGTGTTAGTGATATTTTTACATGTACATTTTGTGTGTTATAATATTCGGGATATCTTTGGACTTACTTTAGGAAAGATTAACTTGGAAACTCGTCTTGACACTGCGACCGGACTTTGCTTTATCAGGTAATACCTAGATCTAATTTACATTCATAGTACTCTGTGCCTAATCCGTAGACAGAAGTTTCTCTGTCTACAGCCTAAGGCTGTATGGGCTCAGATCCCTTTGCCTGTCCGAAAGGACAAAGAATACAAAAAAAAAATTATTATTCTACTGTTTGCTCTAATCGTAGACAGAGAATAGTAAATCGTGCGTCACAGAACATTATTAGACAGAGAATAGTATGATAGTAGGCTTTTTGGCGGGAACTCGGCGAGTGAAGTAGCATTTTTCTTTATAATTCTTATAATTTGTGCATTCTAACTTTTGAAGCTTAATAATGGCAGAATATTGTGCAGCAAACGTTAGTGATGGTGTACAAGTGAAGGGAAGTGTAAATTAAAGTGCGTAACGGAGCTTTCGGGTTCCCACAAGAAGCCGCCAAAATCTTTTGTAAAGCATTCTGCCACTTTACTGAAGAATGACTTGACCGTGACTAGACTCTGTATACGCCAAGTATACGACGAATTACTTGTTGACTGAGACTGACTTACAAACTGAAGAAATAAGAGAAATAAGACATGGCTCTTATGGGCTAGATCCCTTTGCCTTCTCCTAGAGGAGAGAATGAAACGAAAAAAAAAAAAAGTATGATAGTATGTTACATGCACAATGCACAGAGTATTTTTGTATATAGATACGTGCATAGCACAGCTACAAATACAAACTAGTGATTATTATTATTCTCTTTGCCACAGAACTCCATTACTCCCAAAGGTACTCTGTGATTACTTTACTCCGAGTGGAGAGCACAGCAAAGAGTACTTTTGTACCTTTTTTGTTACCTATGTCTGTCGTGGTGGTGTGAGCAAGCGAGTGCAACAAAAGCAACAAAGTACGTGCCAGTGATGGTTAATGAATGAATTCCATTCCATTACCTATTCTTAGTATTACAACTCTTTTTCTGGTGTGAATTAATATCTGTAAGCAAAATGATATCACGAAAAGGACAAAAAGCAATCAATGAAGGTGTTGTGGGCAAATACATAAAGAAAGATACTCCACCTGACCTACCCAGTAAGTTTCACTGTGAGATTAACTTTACGATTTGATTAAAAAAATTGTATATTTCCTAAGTGTTTATACGTTTGTAGGGCGTTTAAATGTTTCTAAACTAATAACTCATATCGTTATCTGCAGTCATAAATGTGTGGACGACTGGTCATAACAGAAGGCCTCGCAGTCAGCCGTTTGGGACCAGCGACGTTATGTCTCAAAGTCATGAAAACAAATTCGGCAAAGCCCAGACCATGAGCGGGCATGCTGGAAAGTACACACCCAGTGAGTCAGTGCCCAATTTAGCACACAGGTACATAACTTTAACATTACTCTGCTAAATTGCTGCTAATAAACATAGTATTAACCAACTGTGTTTGATGTAGGTTTGCGAACTTGTCCACAAGCGAAACACCTGGCCCATCCAGCAATTACAATTCTCAGTTTCTTCTGGATTCTAATCTGGTAAATATTATTTCTTCTGTAATTCGACTATTGTAGGAGCTTTGAGTAGTTTCCCATTAAATTTGATTTAATAATTAAAGGGTATTTACTTTAGTCACATACAAATTATTATTAATATTGCCGAATAAGAAGGCAGTTGACACAACTGACAAAGCTTCTATCTGAGTTCAATTTCTCAGTTTGTGTTCTCAACATATTTCTATATTTTTAATTTGCTTTGACTCTGTTTTGAAAGCTGATGTTGTCTGATATATTATTTTATATGGGTATAATTTCCTCTGGTAGTTATGTCTCCACCATTCTATTACTTTTTCAAAATGAACAGGACAAGTACTGTATAGGTATCTTGATTTTTCAAAAATCTAATGATGTGGTTTTAGTTTTCATCAAAATCGGGCCCGAGACTTCTTTGAGTACTTTTCACTATTCCTCATAGTTTTGGATATGGCCATCCACATCCAATTGAAAAATTCACCCTGTATACTTACATACTTCTGTTCGCCCAATGTATTTTTTTTGTCTGGCTAAATAAAGGTTTATTATTATTATAGTGCTATGAAATTTTGATTGTAGGCTTCACAGTCAACTCTGAATGAAATAGATGATTCATTCAGCAGACAGACTAGCTACAGATACTACAGACAACAGCAACAAGAGGACCCCATTTATCAAAACCAGCAACAGGTTGGTTTTTTATTTATTTTTAATTGTAATAGTATGTTGTTTTTTGTAATGCCAGTTGTTCCAACCGAACTGCCTTCAAGGCTCAATTTAAACAACATACCTCAAGTTTACAAAACTGAGGTTTGCAGATTCATTTCTCAGTGGCGTACTGTTTTAAGTAATCAATTTGGTAGGTGGTAGAGCATTTTTAAAATCCTGAGAACAATGAGCGGAACTGCTTGGTTTATCAAAAACGATGAGATTCACCAGAATTTGGGAATGCCTACCATAACTCAAGAAATCCGGAAGGCAAATGAGGACTACAGAACTCGGCTGGCTAGACACCCAAATGTACTAGCAGCTGATCTAACTAGAAGAGGCTATGGAAACACCTCAAAAGAAAAGACCTTGCAGTCAGTGATTGATTGGAGGATGAAATAAAGAGTAAATCAACTCAATGGAGAACACATTCATAAAGTCAAATAATCAATCAAAAAACCTGCTTAAAGTCTGATTGATTGCAGATAAAACAAAGAAGAAAAAAAAACTTCAATATACTCTAGCGAATATAAAAATAGATAGAAATTGATTTTCATATTTAGCCTTCTGCCAGTTACTTCTTAGGTAACTCTCAATTACAAAGAATAGTTTCATTCCATATCAATTTATCAGTATGTTTCTGAACTGTAAAGCTTGTAGCTTGTGGGTGTAGTGATTAGAAACCCTGATTGCGAAGATGACTCTTTTGGTCGCTGGTTCGATTCCCGCTAGGAGCATTTGTTTGTATGATGAATATGGACATGTGTACTCCAATTATGGATACTTTCATTTGTATGTGTATATATTTACAAAAAAAATGTATTTGCGTAGTATATCAACCATGTATCCATACTTACAAGGCCAGTTGCTTAGTGTGGATTTAGATGGCGCTGTTTGTATCTGTACAGATATTTATTTATTTACTTTAATGTTATACTTTCATTTATAGGTTCAACAACAAAAGCAACGGCAGTATGGGTCCCGCAAAAGCATGCCAACAATGTCTTCGAATATGAGCCTAACACCAATACTCCATCCACCATCACCACACTCCATTCGTCTACACACCTGCACGGAATGTTAGTAGCTGTATATTTAAAACTTTTAACTTTTTTGTTTCATTCAAGTGTGTTCAAGCTTCGTCATCTATTTAGCAATCCTCTAATGGGACCATTTCAGTTATTTGTTACATTACAGCTTCAATAATTCCAAATAATTTCCATTAGGATGCAAGTATTCAAAAATGTTTCACTTGTTTTTATATGTATTGCGTTTATTTAATATTACAGCATATGCAACTGGGAGTCAGTCATCACCAATATACTCAAACTACGTGAATACGCCAGCCCTTCCATACCCTCGAAAAGGACACGGGACCAGCATCTCCACAAGTCAAGGTCTGCTTTGTATGATTATGTATTACAAGTTGTAAAACTAAAGATTTGCAGAATTTTTGTAATGTATATTTTTGCAGAAACGTAGATACATTAGGCGGATTTCACACTGTCACATACAATGATCCAGTCTGATACATAGGTGCCATGTTTAACTTCGCAACAACACTCCAGTACATAATGTTATCTGTCTTACAGTATTGTTTACTGCAATAAGGTTCCTTCTCAGATGTTTTTACTTCCGACAAGGTTCTGATGAATGCGACCTGCCACTGCCGCCGGGTTGGTCAGCGGACCGCACACTCCGCGGTCGGCGCTACTACATGGACCACAACACGCAGACTACTCACTGGACGCATCCACTTGAGAGCGTGCCGCGACCGTGGCAGCGGGTCTCCACGCCGCATCATGGTGTTTATTATTTCAAGTAAGCAGAGTTAAGTAAATAATGGGTGAAAAAAGATGTGCCTTTACAGTTTCCGATAACTCTACCAAGCTTATCATCATCATCTTCTTGCCCTGGCCCCAATTTATTTGCGGTCGGCGCAGTATGTCTTTTTCTTCCAATCTCCTCTATCAGCAGTGACCTCCTCATTCACGCCGTTTTCGTTCATATCACCCTTCACTCAATCCATCTATCTTTTCCGTGGTCTTCCTTCCAACCATCGACATCCATATTCATCACTCTCTTGGTAACATGCGTTTCATCCCTCCTGATAACATGTCCATACCAAGCTAAACGGTTTCCTTTCAACTTTTCTGTCACGGGTGCCACTTTTAAACTCGCTCTTACATACTCATTCCTTATTTTATCCATCATCGTCACTCCACTCATCCATCTCAACTTTCTCATCTCTGCTGCATGCAATTTTCTTTCATCCGTCTTCTTCATGGCCCAACACTCCGATCCATACATTACGACAGGTCTTACCTTTAACCTGAGGGGCATCCATGAGTCACATATTGATCCGGTGACCTCTCGCCATTTCATCCAACCCGCGTTGATCCGATATGTGACGTCCTGGTCGATCTTACCTTCCCCTTGTACGAGTGAACCAAGGTACTGGAAGTTAGCGCAGCTTGGTAAGGATTTTCCGGCTATGGACTCAAGACTGGAGGTACTGGAGGAAGTCGCAAAACATGTATTCTGTTTTGCTTCTGCTCACTTTCAAGCCAAAACTCTCCAGTCTTTGTCGCCATTCGTCCAATATACTCTGGGTCCTAGATCGTTTTCGGCTACCAGCATAATGTCATCGGCGAACAGCATACACCATGGAGTCTCCTACTGTATGTCCGAATTGATAGCGTCCATTATCACCAAGAAGAGGTAGGGGCTGAGAGCCGAACCGTGTTGCAAGCCTACAGAATTATTATTAAAGAATAAAGCTATCCACTTCCATCCATCGACCTAACACCCTCCACAATTGTACTGGCATTCCATCTAGTCCGACCGCTTTTCCATTCTTCATTCTCTCTGCACTTCATCCACGGTAACCTTTCTCACTAGTCCTACATTCACTGGTTTTTTCTCAAGCACACCACTCCATACGTCATTCTCTTCATTCATCTTTTAAAATATTTCTTCCATCTATCCTTAATTTTCTCATCGTCCGAAATAACCTCTCCTGCTTCATCTCTTACACATCTCTTACCTTTCTTTGTCTTGCCTTTGTGAGCCGGTAAAGGCTTTAGCATATAATTTGTCCTGGGTTTTCGCTCTTGCTATGGCAACGGCATTCTTGGTTTTCTTCTTCCACGCATCGTATTCTGTTTTCTTCGCTGCTTTCAAACTTTCATTCACTTCTTCAGTTTTCTGCCATTCTTTTGTATTTCATCTTCTTTTCATTTAGTATACTTTGTACTTCTTCTGACCAGCACCATGTTTCCCTATATATCACTACGTTATCTTTCGATTCTCCTAATATAGCTCTCACTGTACTTCTGATATACCCTGCCATCTCATTCCAACATTCATTCACGTTTCGGTCTTCCATGTCACCCATTTCAATCATTTTATCCACCACCTGTTCTATATCAATTTGTTTTCACATTCCTTCTTCTCTAGTAAATGCCATTTTATTTTAGGAGGACGTTCTTTGTTTTTGCTTAACTTTATACTGCTAACCACATCCATGATTAACAGTTGGTGCTGTGAGACCAAGTGTTCCTCTGGTAGGACTTTGCAGTCCTTGACGTGGTTAAGGCAGTTATTTCTGACGAGAAAATAATCAATTTGCGTATTGTGGTTGCCGCTTTTATATGTTATTTGGTGATTACCGCTTTTCTGGAACCACATATTTGTTACTGCCAGATGTAATAGGGTTTGTCCCTCACTGTTGCGGTCACCAAATCACCCGCCATGTGCCAACCCTCGTCCATTTCTTATAAGAGCCGGGTGCTGAACCTGCGCGTTGCCTGCGGGGTACGCTCTCGACTTGCCTAAACTTATGTCAACTTTATTTTAAGTTTAATGCTCACTTTATAAAAAGACATAAAATGCAACTTGAATGAGGAGCCGATAACTATTGTTATCGAAATTAGAAAACCCATAATTTTATTCTGAATGACCAAATGTCTAAATATTGTTACAGTGAAATCACGCAACAGACGACCTATGCACATCCATGTCTGGTGGGCGGCTGCTTCTTAGTTAGTCCCTTCGTACCAACATTAGTGCCACCGTACCTTCTTGAGGAGATACCACATTGGCTAATTGTTTACTCTAAAGGTAATTTTTAAAATTTCTTCAGATTTTCATATATGTAGTGAGGTGTCCATGTATAGTCCAATTAATGAGGATTTTTGATGGAACTAAATTATTATATATTTATGATTGTACTAAATTAGGCTGTGCAAGGATATAAATATAAAATGAGATATCTCCAGCAGATTCTAATATTTTAAACCTCAACAATGATTTTCCACTTGTTACAGCTGACCAGGAGTTGGACTACAAGCTGCGATGGAAAGTATTCCGTTTGAGTGAGCTGGAGTGCTACTCTGACATGTTGACGCGGCTCTACAAACAGGAGTTGCAACTTATTGTCATGAAATATGAGCAATATAGGTAAGAACTTTGATCCAATTACATTTTACCGCAAAAAAATCCAGATTGGATAAAAATAAATAGTACTTTAGCGTCGGTGCCTCAGCGGTTAAGATGCTGTCTCCCAATTTGGGAGGTCTGGGTTCGATTCCCATGCAGGCTATGTACCAATGAGTTTTTAAATTTAATTACTTAAGTATGCGCATTTATTAGACTGCTTCTAAACGGTGAAGGAAATCATTGTGAGGAGCCCTGCATGCCTGAGAAATAAAAATTCTAAGTGAAGGCATGTGTAGTCCCCAACTCGCATTGGGCCAGTGTGGTGGACTATGGCGTTTACTCCTCATATACGAGGGAAGGCCTATATCCCTGCAGTGGGATGTTTACCGCCTGATGATGATGTTAGATGTAGGTACACTAAATCGGTTGTCATAGTTATAGTTTATAAAAAATATTATGTAGAATTAGGTAGTATACTTAGGTATTGTTATTAGGCAAAAGGAAGTGACTCAGTCAGTCTGTACTATGGATACCTACTGGATAATGGGTAAACATACATACTGAAATATTTATGTAAACATTCAGGACTCTGGAATAAATGTTCGTATTCATCATACAAACTGCCTGCAATCTTTGGTTTCTAAGACAAGATAACTCACTATGCACAAGCAGACCCTTAAGAGGCCGCAAATGCGCGTTGAATTCTGTGAGGCTGTCTAATGAGGTATATATAGGTTTCTTAGGATTGACATAGCAGTCATGTACAGGTCCAGTAGGCTAGAAAGAGTACTAACTTGTGATTTTATATTGTTACAGATCAGCATTATTGCAAGAACTAGAGAGAAGGCGGCGCGCTATAACATGCCGAGCACACACAAACACTTGAGTTTGGTGATAATTGCCTATTGAGCTGTGATCTTAATTATAAGGATATTATTTAATGTTTTGAAGCATTGTAGTATTGTATAATTATGTATCATTGGTGTTGTCAATGCATACTGAAACTGACCTAAATTATGTTAACCTTCGATCAATTGTGTGCGAAGTATATAAATATTTTAATGAATCCTATACATTTTTAAGAAGTGAGAACACTCCACAACTATTTTATAGACATAAAATTATTAATAAAGTGCCTTAAAGAGGGAAAATATTTATACTTTTTACATGTTTATTTTACATTTCATCACAGACTACTTTACCTACTATTTACCTATTTACAAAACCTTTTTTGCATGACTAAAAATGTTAATTCCTTTGCATAGTCCTTGCAAAGGACCTTGCATTTGTCTTTAGATCATCGACATGAAATCGTGGTGCATGGGTGGTGGGCATATGTAGCACTAATTTCTTTCATTCTATGCTGTAGCCTTTTCTTTGTTATCTGGATCAATCTGTTGAGGTGTTGTTGCAATTTTACCATCAACTATATCATACTCGTCAATTTTTGTAAATCCAGATATTCTGTAAACTTTTGCATTGCTTATGCCCAATGTTTTGGCCCATGCTTGACCTGTAAGAAAGAAAAACAATGTAAGTCAAATTTAAATAATGTAAAAGGTGTCCGCAACAATTGGAAATTCTTTGAATCTTTATCAAGTGTATAAACATAGGAAGCAATATTGAAGATTTATGTGAGATTTGAAAAGATAGTCATATTTTATATTCTGTACAAAAAATTATATAAATAGTGCTGCATACTATAAATATATTAGATACCAAGGGGTAGACCTTGTACCCTTTGCTAGGAGTCAGGATGGCCGGTCACTATTCATATTTAAGATAGAAATAGTTATAGAAAGTTGCTATCTACTTGCTACTAATTGCTACCAATCATTAATTTTTCATGTGAAGTTCTCTAAACTTATTTGTAGGACTGGGTGTCTCATGCCTAACAGCTGAACACAACAATGCTATCAAAATTGCTGCTTGGTGGCAAACTTATAAAAGTTGGTGGGTGCTGGCAAGACAAAAATTAAAAATGCCCTACCACCAACCAAAACGAGTACTAAACATGTAGGTACCTCACTGGAATCAAACCAACAGCCTCCATGTTGTAAACTTTATGTAGTTTACATTGAGCCATGGAGGTGGTTAATAATGTATTCTTGTTTGGTAAGACAGAATTCAAATATTTGAAACTTCAATTCTTTTAAGGAATGGCTTACCTTTTTAGGAGATTGAAACTTATTGAAGGTAATTTTATTGTGGAAAACAAGAATGAGTATCAGAGAGATATCAATCAATGGTAGCCATTTCTTATGGCTACAAATTGTTCAGTAAAACCATTTGATATTCCCTAAGGAGTCTGGCAGGATATGATTTTGTGAAGTTATGGATTGGACACATTTTATGTGTACACATTTTTACTGCTTGTGTAGTTTGATTACCTGGGGGCATATTCTTCTCCTCCTCGCTTTTTAGACCATAGTAGTCTGCCCAGTCAGCTTTGCCTTGGTATACACTGTATATAACTAAGCCAAACGCATTCCAAGCCAGAAATCCATATGCTAAACTGAGCCGACGTTTCCATAAAAAAGCTTGTTCTGCTGAAATGGGTTTCGTTCTTTTACGAATAAATACATGCCACCATTTATGAATCATGTTTGATGAGGATCACAGCCCTGAAAATAGGCAAGTGAGAATGATGGATGGTTAAACACTTAGGGTACTAAATTATTGTGGTGTGATAAGTGTTAAGAGCCAATTATACTGTTGCAGTTGGTTATTTATCATACTGTATGCAGATTATTAGACAAATATTCAAATGTCACAGGTCAAGTAGTGTGTCTGGCTTATATATTAAATTTATCCCACCATACAGGTATAGGCACCAATATTGCGGTCCCTTACATAAAATATATTTTGGTAAGAAAATGGGTTACTTTAGAATTCCGAGAAAGAAAGAAAAATAATTAAATGTAGAAAAACTAACCTAAGAAACATTTTGACAGTTTTTTTGTCGTTTTATTCTCTCCTCTCGGAGAAGGCAAAGGGATCTAAGCCTATACAGCCATGTCTTATTTCTTCAGTTTTGACTTCACTAAAGTCTCAGTCAAAGCAAGTCATTGGTCGTATAGGTACATGGCGTATGCAGAGTCTAGACACTGTCAAGTCATTCTTCACTTCAGTAAAGTGGCAGAATGCTTTGGCGGCTTCTTGTGGGAACCCGAAAGCTTTGTTACGCATTTTAATTTACACTTCCCTTCACTTGCACACCATCACTGATTTTTCCTGCACAATATTCTGCCATTCAAAACTCAGAATGCACAAATTTCAAGAAATAAACTCCAAAATGCATCGTCATCCCGCCAAAAAGCCTAGGTATTTTTTCGCTTTTCTCTAAATTCCTCACACCAAGGAACCTAAAAACCCGACAGTTGGGTTGGAGCTGTCAGCATTTTTTTATAAGGGTTATCACACGGTTCTCGATAAGCTAGAATATCTATTCTAGGTATATATCTATTGTTTGGTCGTTCTTGGCGGGAACTCGGCGGGTGATGTTGCATATTTATTCATTCAAGACAACCAACTTCAATTTATTTATTTTTATTTCTTTCAATAGTCTCTGCCTACCCCAACGGGAAACAGGGCGTGAGCGAGCATATGTATGTATTTCTTGAAAGTCCATTCTGAGTTCTGAAGTTTCATAGCGACGAATATTGTAGTCTAAATTAAAAGGCGTGACGAAGCTTTCGGATTATGGTTTTCTATCTATGGTTTTTATTGAAGTATGTCCTTTTGGGGCGCGTTCATGCACGTCCGCTAGGCGAAAATTTAAACTCGCCAAGCGTTAAAATATCCGTTAACCCGATGTGTAATATAGACATAATATTATTATGCAGACAAAGAGAGAAAAAGTCAATGATAAACCTACTAGGTTTTGTCCGCGACTTCGTTCGCGTGGAACATTTCATCAAAATCGGTTCAGCAAAAAATTAAACATATATGTTAATCTAGGTCCTAATCTGTCTACCAAACAAATTTCATTCAAATCCGTGTAGCCGTTTAGGCATGAAGAGGTAACAAACATTTACACACACTTTCGCATTAATAATAGACTTCAATTGAAAACAACGGAAAACGACAATTTTAACGCGCTCTGCGAATCACAGAAACACTGTGTCAAAGAGTATAGTAACTATTTACCGAGCACTGTGTTCACCACAAGCGACCGGGCCAGACATTGCTTATACCGCTAACTTCGAAAACGAATAGCGAATGTGACTGCGCCACGAGCGCTTCTCTGAAATTATTGATATGTTTTGACCTTTTGCCAACTGCAGGAGTATAAACCATGTTATTAGATATTTGGTTATCACTATAAATATCAGTAGAGCTATTATATTAGTTCATGATAGAGCCACAAATACAGTACCATTTTGCGATAGAGCCTCGAAATCTACGAACACAATAGGTACAGACAACAAACAAACCTTTGAATAGTGATATACTGGGGTTCCGCTGTACTGACACAACGATGCTTGCGAGCCGGTCAGGATATCGCAGCACCGCAGCAAAAATGATAATGTAACCAATAAATGAATGCCCAATCGCGTTGATACCGCAATCAGCATTAGCGTAAGCGACCAAAGTCATTAAATCAAAGTTTTATTTTGATTAGTAAAATTTACACTAGAAAATAGTCAGTTTTTTGAAGTTAGGCTTTCTGAATTACCGTCTTCGTTTGAAAACTCATAGGTGGTTCGTTTTATGGTTCCGTAGTCTGTCTGTCTGTCTGTCCGCGGCTTAGATGCTCTTAGTTAGTACTAGAAAATTGTAATTTGGTATGGGTATAATGTAGGTATATTAATCACGCCGACAAAGTGGTATAATAAAATTTTGAAAAAAAAGTTACGTTAGGGGGTCACATAAAGTGGGGATGCTTTTTGGATAGGTTGTTCAAAAATATGGAAGGTTAGTTTATCGTTTCAGGGATCCGTTTAAAACATTAACCGCCTCCGTGGCTCAATGTGAACAACATAGGGTTTACGAATCGGAGGTCGCGGGTTCGAGTCCCAGTTTAGTATTCGGTATGGTCGGTGGTAGGGCATTTTAAATGTCCGCCTGGCTAGCTACCACCATCTTATCTAAATCTGTCAAACAGCAATGTTAATAGCATTGTTGTGTTCCGGTTGTCAGAGATAAGATAGCCAATTTCCCAAATAATATTTGAGTTTGCGGGTCAGTACGCTTCCACCTTCGGCCTCATCTTCACTTAACACCAGGTGTGATTGAGATTGAGTACTAACAAGTGCTTTTTGGGCGGTTGCCGGATTTCTCATTCAAGAGTAATAAAAATAGAAGTAGATACTGTAGGTATAGGTCGGAGCCCCTACCATGTATGCCATGTAGCAAACTCCGGAATGACGTCAGGAAAACAATATTTTAATTTTTCATGTTTATTTGTATAATGTTTTTATTTTTATAATTTACACCTTGAACTTTAACAGTGAACCTTCTATTGTCCGTTCACTGTCTGTGAGTGTTAATAACCTTTTCCTATTCACATGCATATACCGGATCGTTATCTCTTTTATGTATAGGTATGTATTTACTTGACTGCCCCAGGAAGGAGGATAATATTTTTAAGGTGTATGTATGTAGATTTCTAATGTTCCCTCCTAGTGTAAACGGCTTGTATGATTTTGATGGGCAAGGTCTCGTTAGATTCGTCTTGGTCCCTAAAATGTCTTAGGATACTATCTAACATGGCAGCCCGCAAAATACAAAACGTTTTTGCTCTTTAAATGCTTAAATTGTTATACATATATTGAGTTAAACCATTTTCTTATTCGTTGTTCTATTTATATATTAACTCTCTAAAACAAACTGTATGTACTTACCTACAGTACCTATATTTTTTCATATTTGATGTTAGGAAATTATGCCAAAGCCTCTCATTAGTAGGTATGCCATATCGCATATAAGTAAATAATCCGTAGAATCTCTAACAAACCAGTTATTGCTACCCTACCAATAGTTGCTGCCGCTTCAGGACGTATTCTAATAGATATGTCTACAAGTCTGTGGGTAACAGGTAAGATAATCATAGAGGGCATAAGCCCTAAAAAGAGAATCGATCAGACAAGTGACAAGCAGATTATTTGACATAATGTACAAAAAATAACAGGACTAAACTTTCTGGTTTTACAATTGAAAGGGTACGATGAAGAATTGCAAAAATGTAAACAATATCAGTGAAAAGGGAATGTTCTTCGTTCGTGAGATAACGAAATACCTCAATAAGGTCACAATTCAGTCTCTGATTTCCTCAATGTAAGTCATGAAACGTAAATTGTAATGGATGAAACGTTGAAACATAAGCTTAAGTATGACTGGTAAAACCATTGAGATATACTTTAAGTACTGTTACTATCAGTAGGTTCCTGATAGAATGAAGTTTTGTTAGAAATCATTGATATTGTTATTGTCGAAATGTGGAAACGGTCGATAAATATTATGTCCAGAGCGGACAAAACATTTTCGGTGAAGGAAGACAAACTTCGAGATAGGTTCTGATGATCATTCTTACCACTACTAAGATCCTCATTGGACTTGCATTTGCGTTGTGCGATTTAAGTACAGATGGGTCATTGTGTATACAACTATATCCAATAGTAAAGGATGATTATCATCAATGACGATGTTAAACCGCCCTTCGTTTGTCATTCTTCGTATTAGTTATTTCACAATTGGTCATTCTGCTTAATGACTATAAGCCTATATCTCTAGCTATCTCATTAACTATACCTATCGTTGGCTTTTGCGTTAGATACAATAATTACTAGCCTAAAAGTATCAAAAAACTTTATTTTCCTAGCAATTTTTTCGGAGGTAGATATTGAATGTTAAGAAATCACTAACTTGTAGCGTGTAGGGTTCATTTGTGGGTTAGTCATAAAGTCGGTTTAATACATTTTATTTCAGTAGATAGGCAATGTACAAATGCACAGCGCAATACAGATCCCGCCTCCTCACTCTTCCTACTGTAACTCCTATGAATATGAAGGTAGACGGTGCCCTACGTGACTCTATTGCTACCTTGTTTTTGTTAATTATTTCCAAAAATAAGATATATCTCGTCTTTTATAATAATACATGAGTCATGGATCTAACTCCTTTACTTCATTTACACATATTTATATTATTATAACACTGGTGCTTGATTGTAATTGTGGTGGTAATTGATCAAATCTGCTATAGGAACAATTTACCTCACGAACGGAACATCCCGCCCCATGACGGGGTGCCAGCTCAAAGCTGAAGCTCAAACTTCAGCTTTGAGCCCCGGATGTGGTTCGATCACCGAGGTTTACTTATGTTTTATTATTGAAGGACATTTATGCATCAGCTGTTGGAAGATTTTTAGGTTGGCAGGTTGTTGGTAACTACATACAACCGTATTTATTAATGCATATAGACATGCAGTTAGTTTTTAGGAAGATTTTGTCCTTAAACTCCTCAAGGTACGCATTGAAATAAAGCAAGGTTGTGATATTGCATATACATTTCGTGACAAGTGAGCAAATAGCAAGGTCGAAGGTCAACCGATGGCGTTGTTGTATCGCAATCTGACGATTCCAGTCAGTACCAAGCGCGTACCAGAAACAGCGTGGTACCTACGTTTGGATCGCTTACACACATGATGTACCTTCTACATTAGTAAACTCACCATAAAATTGATAAAAAATAGGAATCCCGGAATTCCGTGAAAATGTGCAAAAATATAAATATATCCCTGATTTCATATGAATACCTACGTATTTACTATATATCTATAACGTGCGTAATACTAAAATATGGTTGCATGTTCTTGTCTGAACCCAAATTGGTGATCTGGTATTGCTGATCTTTCTTTAAGGGGTTTTAATAGCCTATGCAGTAATATCCTTTCAAAGAGTTTGGAGACGATTGGTAGCAAGCTAATGGGTCTGTAGGATGTCACATTGTGTTGTGGCTTGCCAGTCTTGTGAATCAATATTATTTGAGATACCTTCCACAGAGAGGGGAAACAACCTGCTCGAATGATGCCATTGAAAAGTATTGTGAGATACAGGATACCTTTTCTAGGGAGTTCTTGCAGTACCCTTTTGTCTATGAGGTCAAAACCAGGTGCTTTGTTATTGGCAAGATTTTTAATGCTTTTTTGTATTTCTTTTGGCGTCACATGTTTAATGGGTAGATCGAGCTGAAAGTCTTGTTCAAGTATCTCATCTATTTCTGATTCATCCGCTTGTTCCTGGGCATCATTAGGCTTGAAGACGAGTGCGAGGTGATTTGCAAACGCTTATGCTTTCTCAGAGCTAGTTCTGGCCCAAGCGTTATCTGCCAATCTTATAGGAGGTTTGTGGTTAATTGATTCCTTGATTTTATGGCAAGCCTTCCATAATGAGTAGTTAGATGCATGGGTAGAACCAAGTGATTGTATGTGTGCTTCTAAGGTCTCTGCCCTTACTTTCGAGATTGTTTCTTTTAGCTCTGTGATGGCCCTGTTTAGCGCTTTTTTATCATCTCTGTGTCTACTAGTAATATGGGCATCTAAATATAATAATTTTACTATGGTGTAGGATATTAGGGTAGGTGATGTAATGAACCATCCATATCAATACACATTAAAATATAAAAACAGACAAGACAGTCCAACAGTCCACACCTCAAAATATACACGCTATGTATGTGATGAGCTGCTAGTAATCAACTGGTATAGACAAAGTCAAGAATTTAAAGTCTTGGTTGTCTACATGTCTGTACAAGACCCTATAATATCTACCTATAATGAATATAACAGAAGCACGGCTAAATCGCGAAACCCTAGCGAAGGTCGGGACGGGCGCGGCATTGCTTTGTTTACAACCGTACCATGCCGACCTGTGGACAGCATTCAAATTTCTGGCCATAGATTTAGGAATGGGGAAATCTGATAAAAAGTACGTTTTTAAGTTAAGTACGTTATAAAGGTATTTACTAGGATATGGATTATCCAACAAACATTTTATAAGATTGTCATTATCTAACCTACAGAGTTAAAACCAACCGCATAACCGCTCTTAGAAAACAGTACGATGCTTTTCTCGAGGAAGACAAAAAACGCAAAGAGCGAAACGAGTACATCTTGGGGAAACTGGATAAAATACGTACATACTCGCCTGTGATTCAGTTACATTATAAGGTGAGTCAACATGTAGTAAGGTATACACTACACACAGTACAATGAATGACTATGCCTAGTCAGTATACTAGCTTTATTTATTTAGGTAAGTATAGCTAGGATACCTACATGCTGCAGTCTCGAATTTGCACGCCCGTTTTCTGTCTTCTAAGTATTTCATCTTTACTAAGGACAGTAAGTTCAAGTGCAAATACATATGCAAAGTACTTAGAGCGCGCTAGGCTCAAACGACTTAGATATTTTCGAATAAGTACTTTTGATAACGGAAAGTAGATACCTGTATTTAATTCTTCTTGAACTAGACAGACCTTACCAGTTTTAGGTGCTTATTTGCCTTTCTGACATTTTAGTTGTTTAGGGTAGGCGAGTTGGCGATCTCTGATTTTTAGAGCTTCGTATCAACGATGCCACTGTTCATCAATGGCAATCTCAAAATCAAAATCTTATGGCGTATTAAGAAGCACTAATTTTATTTTATTATATGTTATACTCGACGGAAATTGGCCCTGCTGACGAGCGTGATCCCAGCAGGGCCCGTATAAACGAAATATCTCCCTAACTCCTGGAACACGCCAATGGAGCACTAATTATCTATCTATTATTGGGATCCTGCGGGGGTCACGAACATCAAATTTTATCCCCTGACACAAATAAAGGGGTGTTATAAGTTTGACCGCTATCTGTGTGTGTGTGTCTGTATGCAGCACCATAGGTCTTAAACGGGTGAAACGATTTGGATGCGGTTTTTATTATTTGAAAGCAGGTTTTTTCAGACAAGTTTTATCAAAATTGGTTCAACCGTCTCGATGATATTTAACTGTTAACACAGTTGGTTTGGTCTCACTAGATGATAGGTATAATCATTTGTTTCCTAGGAGGTTTTCTAAATTTGCAATTTATAATTATAAGAAATAGGAAACATGATATTCTTACCACCCTACCTAGTAGGATGCAGATGAAAACATCGGTGGGAATTATGCAAGAATTGTAAGCTCGCTGGTTATACTGTCTGTTAACACGCACCGACACGATAGCGGGCCGTAGCTGTGACCCACTTATAAGTGGATCCTGAATCGTAATGTACAGGGCGTCTCACGGCTACGCGACATGAAGGGAAAACACCTTAAATATTAGAGATAAGATACTTTACTTTTTTTTTAAGTGATACTGCGATCAAAGAATTATTGAAGCTGCTTGCCTCACCTGGGAATCGAACCGACCAATTTCTGTATTTTTCTTCTCCTACCAACACTACCATCCACATTCGCTTCGTATATGTCTTTCGTTAATCCTCTTTCATTCATCCTCTCCACATGTCCAAACCATCTCAGCATACTTTTTCAATCTTTGTCACTAGTAGGTACGTGTTCTTTCACACTGCTTAAGTACCTAATTACACTATTTCTCATTTTATCTTTCAAAGTCACCCCACTCATACTTCGCAATTATCTAATTTCCACTGCATTAGGAACACTGTGAAATTAAACAATTTAATCAAAAGCTAATCGAACTTGAAACTGCCAACATGTATTCAGTTTTGAGATTAATTTTTCAAATGCTCATAATGTGATCCTTCATCTTGTTTGCAAACTAACCTTTGACAATTCCGCTGCTTCTTGAGTTCTTATCGTATGATGATGGATACTCGAAATAATACGGCTTAATTTCGTTTATAATTCGTCCAAATTATCAATTGCTTCTTGTATAAGAAATATTTCACGTATCTCCCATGTGAAATGAAAATGTCGATATTTTTAGAAATACGAACATCGACAGTACCTATAAGACATTACAATGTAATGTAATGTCATAATTTTCTTGAAACTTGAATGTAACATTTGTCCAAGATTAGGTAAGCAATTTTTAGAAATACCTATGTGAGTGCAGTATATTACCTAATTATTTTAAAAATAATGGTGTCGATTCGGATGTACAACGAACTAACTAAATTTAAATTATATGTATCCTTTTCTAACCACTAATACATGAAAAGGACGACATATAATTAAGTCCTGTCAAATTAAGTAAAATGATCAAAACAAGCACTTCTTTATCAATATTAGGTGTACACCTAGCGACGTCACGATTAAAATACTATAGAGCGACTTGTTTTGACAGCTCTTAACTTAATTTGACAGGCCTTAATTTATAGTCGTCCCTTTCATGTTAATAGTGTTAGAAAAGGATGTATCTGCTTTAAATTTAGTTAGTTCGTTGTACATCCGAATCGACACCATTGTCTCTTTAAAGCAAAATATGCTATCTACCATATTTGAAGCACTTTCCCTTCGCGTCGCTTAGCCGTGTGACGCCCTGTTAATCCCTCTTCACGACATAACAAAATTGACGTGTCTGTGATATCATAATTTACCACTGTATGTGTGTATCACATACATAGGTACCTACATTTGAACATACACACACCGCCATCTGGTTCCAGACTCAGGAACGACGCTTGTGTTATGGATACCAGATGGTTGATGTACTACACAAATGCATTTCTTTTTGTAAGTAAATAATTAACTGGTGAGACGCTACTATTGATTACGAATTTCCCCAAGGAACCATAGTTGAATTCGATTAAAAATTTTCGATTAACTAAAGTTGCTTTCATAATTGTTTACTTTGTATGGAAAAGTAAACAATTCTTAAAGCAACTTTAGTCAAACTTACAACACCCCTCTCTTTGCGTCGGGAGTTAAAAGCATAACTTGAAACATGACAAAATGACAATCAAATCGATTGTCAATTTTTTATGACTTATGTCCGTCCATGCATTGGAAACATTGAAGAGATTTACGCCTGAATACTCAAACATTTCTTAACTTCAAGAGCCTCATAAATATCATGTCACTTCCATGGAGTTGATATTCAAACCGACGGAAATATGTTTAGGTACGTTTGAGTATTAGACCGGTATTAAAAATACGTGTTAGTTGTTTTTGGATAATCTTTAACTATACCTTTCATGTGTGTGTACACAGATGCAAATAAATGCTTATATGTACCACATGTCGACTAGATACCCGCAGTTGATTAAAAACCCCGACGCAAAACGAACATTAAAACAATTGAGCCCAACTTGAAGTATCTAGTTGGCAGGTATAGGTAGATAAATCCTACAATACATGACGTCACGACCTTTAACCCAAATGGGATGGTCAGAGATATCCCAAACAATAGTGTTTAGGTGTTCCAAACATTAACAGTTTAATGCTTGAAACAACATCCACGGTTCACCTTGCGAATTATACAGAAATGCACACGTGACACTCCTGTCACCCTCCGGTGAGCCCATCGCCGTTGAAACGTGCAAAACTATAGATGTTTTCTGGTGGAAAGTCCCTTAGTCGCCTTTTACGACACCCACGCGAAGAGACGGGTTGGTTCTATTCTATTTGAGTGCCGAAACCACACAGCACTGTTCATTTTAATTTAATTTGTTTAATTTTAGTGTAACTCTAGTAACACTAAAATTAAGCAAAGACAGTTTAGAAACTTTCAAAATACCAACAGCATCAATTGACACGGAAATCCCTAAGCACACTGATGAAAACAGTATATTTTATAATACTCATCATTTGGCAAATTCGGCTTTCAAACGACCATGCATCGAAATCAATTCATATCTTCTCCAGCTTTAACGCCACAGACATACACTACTACTATAGACTATTTCAAACACACACCGGTTTGGATTGGCATTAACTATGAGACAAACTATTCCCACCGTTGGCACTCATAGGGCTAAAATTAACACCGCTGAATGTAGACGTTATAACAATAAAACTTCTATTGTGTCTGGTTCATTGCACGTGAATGGGCTAAGAGATAAATTAACTGTTGATATCACTCTTGATTACGACCAACTTTCTCCATGGATCCATAGTCGAATTCGATCAAAAGTAAACTATTCCGAAAATAGTTTTAGTATGGAAGTCCAACAATTTTTGACTGAATTCGGCTATGGTTCCTAGGGGAATGTCGTTCTCACCAGTTAACAGCAATTACACGAATTAAATTTCACCCTGAAGAATTGAGGTACACAGTTTCCTACCGTGTGGGTGGTCATAGAAGTTTTAAGGATCATCATTCTACGAGGGAAGGCCTATCACTGCAGTGGGATGTTTACGGGCTGAGATGATAACATACATACATAATGTCACGCCTGTTTTCCGTAGAGGTAGGCAGAGACCTCCGACTAGATGATGACGCTAGTAATGTAATTATTTACACGTGACTGCTTTCAAAGTAAAGCTATAATATTTTTTTAACCTATTTTTTTTCAGGGAAGCAATGACGAAGATACTCCTTCATGTACACGCTTCCGTCCCATTCACCTTTCTGGGAAGCCAGCATACGATTTCCAGTCTCATCCAGGAGAACAGTCGCAAACGCTGCGGGATGTCTCAAACAGTTCAATAAGCGAATCTTTACTACTTAACAAAATAAGCAGAAACTATATACTAATTCCCAAACGTATAACTACGTTTACTAATCCTTACGCTTATGATGCAGGGGCCATAATTAATGAAAATACCGATTGGAAGAGTAAATATCAGATACTGGATCAGTTGTTAAAGCAAAACGAGAAGGAAGAACCTGTTCCTAAACAAAAAGTTATCACAATATATGATGCAGAACAAAGCGATAACAGCCATTTAAACACAGTTGAGAATGAAGCGCGTTCATTAAACCCACATGAGCTCGAAGTACCTGAAAAAGATTTACATAATAATAAAATTAATTATGGACTAACTGATAATGCTCAAAAACATTTCAAGAACATGGAGAACGAGGCACAAGTGCTTCACGACATGAAAGGTTTAATGAATGACATCAAAGATACGGATAACGCAAAGGCAGAGTCAAATGTAGTTGAATATAATAATAGCCAGCTAGCTACACTGATATTTAACGCAGATCCGTATACAAATGCAAATTTAAAGGATTGTTTAAATGAAAAAATAATTCCATTTGAATACCTTTCAAACACTAACGAGCAGCAGTCTCCCACCTCCGTAGATAATGTAAGCATGGACATTAACAATAAAAAGGAACCCCAACCGTTAAGCGAACCAGTAATAAGTGTGCAGAATGAAGTTCCAGAAACGGAAATAATTGATAGGATGAGGTATAATGAAGAAAGTGCTATGACTGTGACGAATCGAAAAGAGTTAGAACCTGAAATAGCACGTCAAGAAGGATCTAATGAAAATGAATATTTACAATATCCAATCGACATAATAAGTTCCCAGGAATTTACACCGAATGATGAAGTGCAGTTGCAGGATGGTGTAAATTTCAATCCTGAGGAGCATGTAATTAATGAAAATGCTGTTGATACAACAAGTATTGCTGACAACACATATTTGTATGATCCTCAATTAAATGTCGATACTGTGAACGTCGACGACTCCGAGTCTCATGCAATTGGTATTGAGGAGTTTGAAACAGAACAAAGAGAAATGTTCTATGAAGACGAAAACACTGATAATCAAGCAGAAGGCGATGCAGGCTATGCAGATCAACAGAATTATCAGGTTGATGATCAATATCAGTATTATGAGCAACAAAGTTATCCTGCTGAAATTAATGAACATGAAGAGACGACGCAGCGATACGACCCTTCTTATGAGGCACAGTATACAAAGTACGATTACGAACAACAGGGAAATGAGGAAGGAGCATATGATCAAGCGGCATATGAGCAACCGCTATATGAACAACAAGGATATGAACAACAAGCTTATGATCAACAGTCAGGTTATGAACAGCAGCCTCAACACTATCCACAGGATCAGTATGAGCAGCTACAATACCAACAACAAAACCATGAAACCGCAAATAATGTCCAACAACAACTGGATAATGAAATGGGTTTTGTCCAACCACCAAATGAACAGAAAGAAATTGAACAACCTGAAGTCCAAGAATCGCAGCAAATAGATCCAGTTGCCGGGGAAAACTCCTCATAGAAAACAAGAAATAGAAAACAGTTGTGGTGTCCTACTAACACTGTAGATACTCGTATCTGTAAAATATAAAAAAAAACCTGTTCTAATTTAACGATTTTATTGGTTGCTATTTATTGTTAATTTTGGTGTTTACTTTTATTATTGTACATTTCAATTTTGTTAATAAAATTACGTTTATATCTAATAATATTTTATTTTCACCATTTGCAATTACTACAACCTAAACAAATAACTATTCGGTTTTCTGTTCGATTAGAGGAATTGTCTCTAAAACTGCAGCTTGCTCAGGAATTAAGGGTTCCTTGGGTTTTGTCCAGTGGAATGCCTCCCAGGGTAGTTTGTCTATCCCGGTTGCCCAATGATGGATTCTACATCGTACATTCACTTTTTCTGTGCGATTAATCTGAGAAAGAATACAGACAGATTAATGTCCACTTCGTCCAATTAAAAAATTAACTCAAACTCAATTTACTTCATAGCATCAAAAAATTAAAGGGTCATTTGAAAGTGTAATTCTTTCCGCAATTACTGCACACACATTACATAATAAGTCTGACTCTCCGGAGAAGAATGAGCAAGAAAATCAGGGGTTTTGTCTTTTTAAATAATTGTTTCAATAAAAAGAGAAAAAAATATTAATAAAGAGCCTGAACTGTACAGTCCTCACTTATATGCCGTCTTGTCCAAATAATCAGAAATTTTAATTCACTAGTCTAAGACCCGTATTTCAGAATGTTGCTCAAGCGTAGATCAGTACTTGAGCATAGAGAGAAATGCGGCTATACAAGTTACATAAAGCTGTTACTTTTTTATTTTTATTTGACGGTATTTCATTTTTAAAAAGAATCATGCGAATCAACCGTCAAATGCCCGGAGATATCGGTGTACATATATTTTAAAAAACTAACAAACGGCCGAATTGAGAACCTCCGCCTTTTTGAAGTCGGTTAAACAGACTACTTCATTATCAACTAAAGGAAAAAATCGCTAAATAATTATTATCACGTTGAAGTTATTCGGTAACTATATTCACTAGACAAAACACTTTCTGTATCAGCATAAAGTTTTTCAATATCTCTTACATTGACGGATAACCGTTAATTTTCATTAAACTGTGTGAAAGAAAAAGTATACTTTTGACGCTAACTATACTACTAAAGTTTACACTATTTATATGAAAAGTCAAATTAACTCACAGTAACAGTTACATAAAACTCTTTATCTTGCAGCGAGAGATCTGGTCCAGTTATTTTAGTGGGTGGCATTTCTATAGCTTGCTCGGGTACCCAATATCCAGCTTTACGAAAGGAAGTTCTAATATGCCAAGGTTCTAATGTCCAAGGTTCTATCTTATTCATTGTTATTTGCAGAACTAGACGAGAGAGGCAGCTTATAGTCTGTGAAATTTAAAATAAAATGAATTACCTACATATATGTATATTTACAAAACTATTTGTTTTCGATTAGCGATGTTAAGCAATGTCGGGCGCGGTCAGTCCTTGGGTGACCACTACTGACATTTCAATGCTAGTGTTTCCGTGCTTCGGATGGTACAATTAGGACTGGTGTCCTGAACGTTTCACCATTAACAAACTGACCAAAATTCTGTCAAAAAGACCGCCAAGTGCTATCGAGGACTCGTGCCCAGACGCTTTAAAAACTGACGTTGCGTGGACGTGTGAAGGAGACAGCAAAATCGGGTTTGTCACGTAGGTAATAATTCTTATCCAATTCCAAAAGTTAAGGTCAACGGCAAAAACGTGCTGATTTTGTCCGGAACCTTTTGGGCACGACTCTTACTAGCACTTGTAACGTAAAATAACGTTGCTAAATGAATGACACAACAATAACATTATAGGGTAGTATAAAAATAATAAAGTTATAATGCAGCCAAGTACTAACCCTATGCACATGTGGTGAACTATACGTGATCTCTACAATGGGTTTATTTTCGCTAACTTTGTACTTCTCCAGATTGTCAGGACTAGCATACACTGCCAAACCTGGCAGGAGGTAGTCACGGTAGGCTTGGTTTGGTCGCAATGTCAGAATATCTCCAGCATTGCCAACACCTGAAACATTCGGTTTACAACTGGCGGAGATAACATAAATTTACAAAACTTTTTATAAAACCCCCGACAACGGTCAGATAAAAAAAAAGAAAAAAAAAGACGTAATATGACTCACTCCGGCCTGGAGCCGTAGGCCTCTATGCGGTTCCTCGTACGAATATTTTTTTTGAGAACTTGACTAAGGCACTGCCGTGCGCATCGAACAATTTGCAATAGTATTAAAGTAAATTTGCTTACGGGACCTCCGACTCCAGCCTAAATTAATTGAGATAATTCGTATTGTGTTTGATTTTTATACATCTGACCGTGTAGTCTGAATTTGTAAGTTTTTATTTAAATATTTTTATGAACACATTGATACTTATTTTTGTATTTATTTCGGCGAAACCTATATTTTGATACCCATCTCGATTTAGGTGAGTGTAATCCTCAGGTGTAATCCCTTTGCTACGATTTAGAGCGACTATAGTTGGCAAAATATGTTTTCATATTTTTTTATGCATAACGGATGAGGCCGAAGGTAGCAGCGTACTGACCCGGAAACCCCATTGTAATTGGGGGTATGGGTATCTTATCTCTGACAACCGGAACACAATGCTATTAACGTTGCTATATGGCGGCAGACTTAGATAAAATGGTGATAGCTAGCCGTGCGGACATTTTTAAAATGCTCTACCACCAACCAAACCGAGTACTAATCATGTACCCAGTTAGACCCGCGACCTCCGATTCCTAAACCCTATGTTGTTTACATTGAGCCACGGAGGTGCTTATATTACTTAGTAAAAATAATAATTACGACAGGGAACATAGAAAATAACTGATTGAGATAAAAAAATATTGGGTCTTTACCTATGAAATTGCCCTTTTATATGAAAAAATTTAAACGAATTTTTTTCATGTATTTTTTATTTGTATTAATCGAAGTAATCACCCATGCAATCAATGCATCTTTGCCAACGCAGTTTGCTGTGCAGTATGAAGTCGCGCGTTGTCGTGCAGGAGCAGCGGAGAGGAGCGATTGACCAATGCTGGTTGGAGATGTGCCAGCTTCTCCATCATTGTGTTCAGTTCTTCACAGTACACATCTGCAGTAATGCTCATCCCGTTTCGTAAGAAGCTGTGATGAATCACACCGGAGCTAGACCACCAAACAGTGGTGTCGATTCGGATGTACACCAACTAAACTAAAACCAGTTTTGGAGTGGTGCCGTCGCATCGTACTGTTCCAGGGAGAAAGAGACGGTACTACTTTAAAACTGATTTTAGTTTAGTTGGTGGACATCCGAATCGACACCAATGGTCTCGATTCGGATGTACAACGAACTAACTAAATTTAAAGCAGATACATCCTTTTCTAACACTATTAACATGAAAGGGACGACTATAAATTAAGTCCTGTCAAATTAAGTTAAGAGCTGTCAAAACAAGTCGCTCCATAGTATTTTAATCGTGACGTCGCTAGGTGTACACCTAATATTGATAAAGAAGTGCTTGTTTTGATCCTTATACTTAATTTGACAGGACTTAATTATATGTCGTCCTTTTCATGTATTAGTGGTTAGAAAAGGGTACATATAATTTAAATTTAGTTTAGTTCGTTATACATCCGAATCGAGACCATTGTCGACCAAAGTCTTCGGACGACCGCGAGGTTCATTTTTCAGGTCGAAATTCCCAGAACGGAAGTGAGCAAACCAATAACAGGTGGTGCGTTGGTTTGTAGTATTAGCTCCGTAAACGTCGTTGATGTTGCGTGCCGCTTGTGCCGCGTTGCTGCCACGACGGTACTCATATTCCATTAATTACTCGAATTTTTAACGTATCCATAATGACGAAAAAGATTGAAAGGCGATGAAAATGTAACACTAATCAATAAACAAATTACTACTTTTGGAAAAAGAATTCCATGTTTTTAAAATACAATTAATTTGAAATTAGAATTCTTAGCCAAACAAAAATTATTTTGATTTGAAATGGCCAGTACTGCAGAACGGCAATTTCATAGGTAAAGACCTATTATTTTGAAAAAAA
Organism: Oegoconia quadripuncta; assembly: GCA_949316235.1. Classification (NCBI taxonomy): domain Eukaryota; kingdom Metazoa; phylum Arthropoda; class Insecta; order Lepidoptera; family Autostichidae; genus Oegoconia; species Oegoconia quadripuncta. The sequence continues at coordinate 8,183,776 of OX438759.1, forward strand.
AAAAAGACGACTGCGTGTAGACTGTCCGATTTAGAAATCCAATTTAGTCTAGTGTGATCACTAGCTTGCAACTACCTAATTAGATTTCCCACGATTGAATAGTGTAATAACCGCTTAAAGGACTGGAAAAAAGTTTCCTTGTGTTACTACCGAGAAACCCCCTGCAGCGGTGCTCAGAAACAGCAGTTTCAATACTGCAAGAAAATGACTTCCATTCATTACGAATTACGATCGGCAGAGGCATTCCATTAAATGATTAATTTCACCATCCAGCTGCTATTGCCTACTAGTCCGAAATGATTGCTCGAAAAGGTTATTTATAATAGGTTTATTCGATTTTAATCGTAACTTAAAAGCTTGAGGACACTACTGTTATATGAAATCTCGTTTTATATGCGTTTCCTTTGTGTTTATACATAATATGTAATGTGTGTGTATTTTACATGTAATAAATTTATCATCTGTGATTCCCGTTTTAACAGACAAGTTAATTTTTTTTTTATTAAAATTTATCATGGATATTGGTCGTTACAAAGATATACGCAATTTTGTGGTGTAACTTCCTATAATCTTAAAGTTAGTGATTTTTTGTAGAAAGAGTTATCCATCAGTAAGAGAATTAAAATGTTTTCTAATCATTCTGTAGCTTGCTTTAGGTGTAATATAGGTATTTAGTTATAAAACCTACAATAATAAATTAGACTTTCCACTGTGAACTCATTGCGTTGTAGAAGACGCTAAGATCTCCTAAAACAATTTTCTAAACAATCAATGGGTGTGAAATTATTCATAAATATAAAGAAGCTATTGATTGATTTTTTTGAAAATGGTTACACGAGTTCTAATTATATTCGCCCAGTGTATGAAATTCACAGTGGTAAATTTAATCTAATAGTTTATGTTTTATTATTAAATACCTATAGGTACTATATCTAAAGCAAGCTACCGATTTGTTGGAAAACATTCTTATTCTATCACTGATAGGTTCTCTAGCAATGTGTTAAAAATCACGCCCTTTAAGATTATCGGAAATTAAAAGTGTATCCTTACTGGACTATACTACTATCCGATAGCTACTATTATCAAATAGGTATTTAAATGAATGTAACTTACCATCAACATATTGAGACAGAATAACTTTTATATCAGGTTGTTTAGCAATATTTGTATCCTGTACCAAGTCATAAAAAAAATGTCTATTTTTTAGTTTTGGACACATGCCCCCATTTTTATGTAGAGGTGGAGGATTCCTTCTTCTTAAAATAAATGTGTTCTGTAAAATGATGAAAACAAAATATTTAAATATATTCTTTACTTTGGCGCACTTTGGTAATTTCTGTTCCTGGACGAATTACAAGGTTCACGCGAGAGCTGCATGCAAAATCAGATAGCAGCTTTATTTATTGCATTTTTTAACACTTTGTTCTTTTAAAAAAGCTTTTAGCGATTTGAGTAGTACCCCTGAGTAAGGGATTTAAACTAACACGCCACGATTTTAAACAGGCGTGAAGGGTGAAAGGAATTATCTGAGAAAGCAGTTTCAGAGTATATTTTTTTTGTTACTTTGCAATTTTCACTGATACAACACATTATGCTTTGCATTTCAACCCTTGCAAGCTGTAAAGGCCTGTGGCCATGGCAGACGAGTATTGCGGGGTATTCAGTGATGCAAAAATTTATTTTTTTATGCACAAAAGGTTATCACTTGTCCCCAATCACAGCTTGAGTGTGGATGAGGTCAAAGGTGGAAGCGTACTGACCCAGAAACCCCAACATAGGTATTTGGGGGACAGCCTCTCTTATCTCTTGTAATTAATTTAATGATAAATGAGTAATGTTGGTTTTCGAGAAAACCAGGTGCTGAGATCTAAAATTGGGAGTACTAATAAACAATGTGACCTTTCAGTAAGTACAGTCTGAAACAGATAAAAGTTTAGGTACATACAGCCCGGCATAATACAAATTAAGATTTCTCAGGAAATCATGATTGTTTATCAACTTTATTTGTTGAACTCAGTAATTGCTATAACTGAATAAAAAAATATTCAAAAGAAATCGAAATTCAGGAGAAAAATTAATTTGTAATATACAGGCCTGTAAAGATTTACCTGTTCAAACTGTACATTACATGACCAATAACCATTTGAAGTTGCAGGCTGTTATGTATATCCCCTGAGCCGCCTTTGATGGCCATTTCATTTACTATTAGATATAGCTGCAATTGATATAATTTACTTTGTATCTATCACTTTATATATCTCTAAGGCCCAAAGGATATCTGGATCCGCGACAATAGTGTACCTACTTATAACCACCTAATCTACTTGGTGGTATAACTACAGTTTCCGTTTATTTACTCCTGTGGTATAACTACGTGTGTTTTATGTCTAATCATTGTATATGGGTGCTTCTCCGGCAATTGGAAAATTGCTCAAACTAATCACTTCTTTACCTTCTCTATTCAGAAAAAATATTTACCGAGAGATAGAAAATTATAATTTGAAATTATTAAATTATATTAAATAAATTAAAAATAGTGAAGGGATCGGTTTCCTAAAGCGTTTTCAGAGTTATTGACGATTGACAGGAAAATCGCGACAAAGGCCTGCACAGGAGACTGATTAATTTGATAAAAACAATATTTTATTCAGAAATTAAATGTAATAAAAAATGAAGTGAATATAGGTTAGGTAAATTTTACCCTGGTCTGTTGGTTCAATATAGTTGATGTACCAGTAACGGCCTTTGGAAACAGTGACCGTATTCCCAACATTATAAACTCGATTTCTATCAGCGAATCAAAGAAATGGCATCACTCTTAGATACAAATATTATTTTTAAATTGTAAAACACCGTGAATTATAAATAAAACCATTTCCTTGCTTGTTTTAATTTACTCCTCTCGGAGAAGGCAGAGGGACCTACGCTCATACAGCCATACAGTCTTATTTCTTCAGTTTAGTCAGACTGATTTTCGATTATAGGTAAGTACTAACATACACATGTATGGAGTATGTATGGAAATTTGGGGCAAAGGGATAATGTCGAACTTTAACTATGACTTTGACTTCTATGAATATCCAGTACTTCCTAGGACTTCAAAACATACGTGGTCTATAAAGAAATCGTCTCAAATAGAAAAACCTAGATACGTAATTATAGGATTTTAAAGACCAATACTTATAATTTTTATGAAGCTACAAGGTAGTGCTGTAGATTTCCAGTATTATTTTAAAAAGTAGCGGATTTCAGTAGAAAGTCCTAGCAATATTATAAACAGCAAATATTTTTTCGTTACACGGCAACACCGAAAATGTACGTGTAAAACAAGGTTTGCACGAATTTCCAACCAGACATAATATGGTCAAATTAATTGAAAAATCAAAATATGACCATGATGATCTAATTAAGTACCTAATAATATAAATAATACCTACTAGGATACTACAAAACGACCGTGAATAAGTTTGCTGGACGTAAATAATTATTATTAATTGCTTGCTGGACTTGCACGATTTTGAATTTTGCGTCCAGCGAGACCCTCACTACTGCGACATCCAGCATGCTTGATCGTGTATAAGCTTGCTGTGTAGCCGATCGGTCATTTATAGCTTGTAGAAACGTAGTGATTACATATTCTTTGAGCGCAAGGTGACTGCATGTAATTATGAACCGCGAAACACGGTCTGAGCGCCGCATTTAATAAATGATCTTGAAATTGAGATTGCGTATCGGTCTCAGTACAATTTTTTTGATATTGTTTTATTATGCAACATATTCTTAAGGTCATCTCAATCTGGAGATCGATTTATTAATACGGGCCTAAGTTTATAGAAAAATATTAGGCCCTCCCTTGTCTGTGGAATGTTTGAAGTGCGGACTATAAGAAAAAACTAAAAGGAATAAATAAATTATTTTATTTTTGATTAATACAGAGAATCAACAGCATCATTATAGAAAGCTACAACAAAAAATAGTGTACTCCCATTTTTGGCGTTTGGATATACTGGTGGCATTATTTATACTACTCCGGTTACATCTACGGTACGGTCGGAACGCTTCCACCTTCCATATTGAGGTCAAGTACGAACCCGTCGTGCATAAAAAAAAATAAAAAAATCTAGCATGCTGGATACCTCCAATAGTTTGCACAGCTTAGTGCACAGTCACGATCAAAGTGTCACATTTTCTATAATTAACTAATTTACTACTGCCATTCAAGAAATAAGTGTACGACTATTTGTTCTAAATTTCCTAATCATTAAACTGTATCTAAACTAGGTATACAAAAAAATCAATCAATTCAATCAAAACAAAACCAATAATAACTTTACGCTTCCAATGTAATTATTGGGTATCCATGACGATTTCTATAATATTTATACAAATTGTACACATGTAATATAAATTATCATGGATACATTAAAGTGACATTGGAAGTGTATACCTACTTTTTTCTGTTTTCTTCAAGTTCACTCATATACAATTGTATAATACAGTGGTTTCTGAATTGGGCGATTTTCGTGATGACGATGAATACAGTCATCACCAGTCTGTGTCAGTCTATTGCTAATAGTCCGAGCTATGTCGCATAGGTATTTTTGTTATCTGCCAAATTATTTTGGAAGGCGGAGAGCAGAGAGATATGAAAAAACTCCACCTACAAGAGCATGGCTCTTAAATAAGATAATGATGCCAAATTATTTAATTTGAGATTCTATTTCCAAATTATTTAAATAGCGAAACTGGCAAATTTAAAACTCTTAACACTGATACGCGATTAAAAATTAATGATCGAATTCTAACTTCACAATTAGAAGTTGCAGAAGCTTTTGAAAAATTCTTTACTGATATCCCAATATTAACTACAAATTCTCTGAATTCATGTCCCACACTCGCTGAATCGCTACTTAAACAAAATGTGGAGATTTGTGACTCCCATTTTAAATTTAATCATGTAAGTCCTATAGACATCTTAAAAGCATTTCGTTCTTTAGACAAGAAAAAAACTGCCGACCTTCACGGTTTATCAGTAAAAATTATTAGTGCCGTAATTGATTGTATTTCACCACACTCAGCTTATATCTTTAATAAATGTACTGATGATGGCATATTTCCTGATCTGATGAAGCACAGTAAAGTCATACCTTTATTTAAAGCCGGTAGTACATCAGACCCCTCTAATTTTAGACCTATTTCAATACTACCGACTCTCAGCAAAATCTTTGAAAAAATTATATTAAATCAGATATCGAGTTATTTTTACAGTAACAATCTAATGTCATATAAACAATTCGGTTTTACAAGGGGCCGCTCGACAACCGATGCAGGTGTCGAGCTCTTACAATATATTTTTGAGGCTTGGGAAGATGCGCGGGATGCAATAGGAGTATTTTGCGACTTGTCCAAGGCCTTTGATTGCGTTCATCACGACACTTTAATCAGGAAATTACGTCATTATGGTGTAACCGGCCGAGCTCTCGACCTTCTGAATTCTTATTTGAGTAACCGAGTTCAGAGGGTTGATATCAGTGGTAATACATCGTCAGGGTCGACAGTCTGTATGGGCGTCCCACAAGGCTCCATTCTCGGACCATTTTTGTTTTTGGTTTACATAAATGACTTGCCAAACCTTGTAAACGATAAACATGAAATAGTATTGTTTGCTGAAGATACCTCTGTAATGTTTAAAGTAAATAGACTAAAATTAAATTATGACGACGTGAACAATGCTATTTCTCAAATAGTAGAATGGTTTACGGCAAATAATTTGTTACTGAATGAGAAAAAAACTAAATGTGTAAAATTTGTACTGCCTAATGTCAGGGAGGTGCCCACAAATATAATGATAAAAAAATGTCACTCTAGACCTTGTTAAGTCCACTGTATTTTTGGGCATTACTTTGGACGCCAAATTACAATGGGGTCCTCATATCCATAAATTGGCGAAGAAGCTCAGCTCTGCAGCGTATGCAGTCAAAAAAATTAGACAAATATCGGACGTAAATACTGCTAGATTAGTATATTTCAGTTATTTCCATAGCCTGATGTCTTACGGTATCTTGCTGTGGGGAAATGCCGCGGATATCAATACAATCTTTGTTTTACTAAAACGAGCCGTTCGCGCAATTTATCAATTGAGACCTGCAGTGTCACTTAGAGACAGATTTAAAGAGTATAATATTCTAACCTTTTCGTCACAGTACATTTTTGAAAATCTAATATATGTCAAAAAAAATATAGCATCATTTAGGAAAAATAGTGATAAACATGATGTCAATACAAGAAATAAAGATAAACTTGCAGGTCACATAAGTCGCCTCCACAAAGTCAGTAATTCATTCAAAGGGTTATGTATACGCTTTTTCAATAAAGTTCCTGTTGATATACAAAATCTTCCTTTCAATAAATTTAAAGATACTATAAAACAGAAACTTATTAAGAAAGCATATTATAAAATATCAGATTATTTAGATGATAAACAATCATGGACATAACCAGCCCGTTCGCATAACCAGGCTATTTCACAATTAATAATGAAATATTATAATATAAAATAATAATTTTGTAATATAAAAACCTTTTTTTAAAAGAGCGACCTCTCGAGTTTCTTGCTTGTTCTTCTCAGGGGAAAATTGCCTTTTGAACAAGCAGTAGCTTTAAAAATGTAAAATCTGACTATTTTAAGTGTACCCTGTGTACCTACAAAATAAAGCATTTTTTGATTTTGATATCTCTAAGAGAAACCCCGAGCATAATTCTTTCCATAGCTATAGAATACAATACAGTGTTATAAATAAACTTTATAAATACCTATATTATTAACTAGTGTTCCGGTTGATTTCTCGGGCAGCGAGCTGCCCTCGAGATTAATTTCGCCTTAAATATTAATAAAAAAATTTTAAAAAATCAAAAATGATTTAAATTATAAAAATCTAGCAAATATAAAATTTTTGATTCATTTGACATTTTATATTTTTTTGAAGTTTTAAATTGTCGATCTGTGGAATTGTTGATTGTTGAATTTATGATTTTTTTGAAATTTTGAATAGGTATTTGATATTTTTTGCCACTTGACATTTTTGAAATATGCATTCAAAAATATCAAAATCGGCACACTAACAAAAAGTTCAATCTGAGAAGTCCGCTACTATACAATGGCGCAAATGACCCCACATCAAATTATTTCTCTCCATTACCAAATTTACCAAAATCGGTGTCCAAATAACAAACTTATGGCAGGTGCGAACGAGGCGTCCACGGCTGGACAATAGTGGAAGTCACCCCACTTCAAATCGTTTCCTACATTTACCAAAGCCTATCCGAGAAAAAATTATCAAAATATAGAGGTCTAAAACGAACTAAGAATTTATTTTGTTTTGACATCTCTGATCGATTAGGTAATCAAATTTCAAATATAGCTACTGTTTATATAGTACTGGACCAATTGACGTGAAAAATTACATTTGCATGTTTGTTTTGGCCAATGACTAATAGGTTTCTTTGGTCATTGGTTTTGGCCTATTTTCAAATTTTCAATTTATCACAGATTTCAAGATATTGTATTAAGACAGTTACGCTAGGGAATCAAATATGTACAAAATTGTCTATGTGCCACATACAATGTTATGCATGGAAACCGATTTTCAATAAAATGTGCTAAGTTATACATCGGAAGACGACATTGTCAAAATGTCACGTACGTAGTTATGATTCGAATTAGTGATTAAGCAATTTATGCAAATAAACGAACAAAATTTTTCCGTGATTTGTCTCTTGTTAAAACATAAGAAACATTAATTAAAAATAAAAATATATGAACACATCACCGCGCACTACGACTTTATCTACCATATATATAGATTTGCGGTGCGCACAAATTTTAAATAAACATTTATGCTTTTGTAAAATTATGCTTAGAACATATTTTTTCTTTTTCATTCCGCCCTATAAAACTGAATTCGTAGAACACGAAAATGGAACAGTCGCATAACTCTCTATTTGGCAGTTAGATAGTTATGCATAGGACGTGCCGATATGTACATTATTTATTATACATAGAAAAAACAAAAACAAAAGTAATTGTTTACATAATTTCGAAACTATACTGTACAATGTTTTGAGATTTACTTGGTGGGTACATAATGGTGTAATTAAAAGTTAATATTATTTTCTAATCTTAACAATAATTTGATAAAAGCGTGTAGTGAAATTTGACACAATTTATCGTTTACATAATTATTGGTCAGTTTATCATACTTATTTTTGCAATTTGATGTTGCTATATGAATTTGCACTAAGGATGTTTCCATCTTATTGCTCGTGACTGTACGGACACCACCACTGACGTTTGCTACATAATATTCTGCCATTATTAAGCTTTAAAAAGCCGAATTCCCGAATTATATTAAAACACTCATTTCGTAAAATAGCACTCGTGTTATAATGTAATTTATGTAGCACTAGCATAAACTGTTGTTGGTATATAATAAAAACAAAAATGTAACCTTACTCGCTTCTTCTTCTTCTTATTTTTGAGGATGGCAACCAGTCAACCTCATTGTCGAGGGACATTACTGCCAGTTTCGAGTGAAAATTTTTATTTATCTTATTTCTTCAGTTTATAGGTCAGTCTCAATCAAAACAAGTAATTCGTCGTATACAGAGTCTAGTCACGGTCAAGTCATTCTTCAGTAAAGTGGCAGAATGCTTTACAAAAGATTTTGGCGGCTTCTTGTGGGAACCCGAAAGCTCCGTTACGCACTTTAATTTACACTTCCCTTCACCTGTACACCAACACTAACGTTTGCTGCACAATATTCTGCCATTATTAAGCTTCAAAAGTTAGAATGCACAAATTTTAAGACCTATAAAGAAAAATGCTACTTCACTCGCCGAGTTCCCGCCAAAAAGCCCTTACTCGCTTATTTCGCGCCCAAAAGCTAATTTTTTTTTATTCAACTATGTTGTAAGGCAAAGGGATCTGAACCTATACATCTTCTTAGTATTCTTACATTCTTATCGTAAAGTGACAGAATGTTTTACGGAAGATTTAGGGGCTTCTCTAGGAACCCGAGTGCTTCGTTACCGGTCTAGCAACTTTATTATGACGGGACGCTGGCCGAACAATTACCGTTAAGGAGAAGAAATGGTGACTCTGTGGTAACACGATAACTTAAATTAAATACTACTTGTACGCAACGTACTTTACTTGTACTTGTACGTACTTGTACTCTTCACTTGTACGCAATCGTTGACTATGGCTGCAATATATTCTGCCTTAACACTTTAGCGGACCGTGAACGCCTAAAGACATAATAACAATGAAACATCTTATTGTGTCTGGTTCAGTGTCCGTGAACGTGAGATATTAAAACTCGAAACATACCTACCAATGGCAGGTTTAGGTAAATAAAAGCGCCAATCAATCGCCGAATTCGCCCACTTAAATTTTTTTTTTGTAATTAGTCTTTGTTAGTCCTACAGACCAATGTTTTTCTTCCGGGTTAGTTCCGACTCCTGCTAGCCCGTAGACAGAGAATTGTGTCGATTCGGTTGCACACGAATTAAACCAAAACCAGATTTAGACTAGTGCTGTCACGTTATATTGTTCCAGAGAGAAAAAGACAGGTCCACTTTAAAATTAGTTTTAGTTTAGTTTGCGTACAACCGAATCGACACCACTGTCTACGCGCTAACCCACATTAGGGGTGCCCACCCATGCCATGTCGAGAATATATCAATGTTTTCAATAATCGAAACTATGCATCGAGAATTTCTCAGTATCGAAAACTTACCTTTTCGATATAATGACTTTTTGGCTGATATAATGATGCTCATCATTTAAATCAGAAAGATTTAACACATTCAGCGTTTGTTTGTGTCAAAGTCGTATCGAAGTCAACTTGAATTATTGACACATAGCAATAAAAGTCTGTGGAATTCGAGTTAGTGGGAGTTGAGTTTTTTTCTCAGGTTTTATCCATTAAAATACGAGTAGCAATTACTCAAACGTAATATATTTAGTTATAATTAGTACTTACTCGAGTAAAAGGTCTGGAGTCGCATCACTAGCGACTCAAGTTCTTCCCTTTGCCGTTTTTTGTCTTTGCGTTTTCTGACTATGGTGGCTTTTGTTGCTGCTTGATCGATAACCCATAAAACCAAACTGTTTTGGGTACAAATTGAGAAACATTTGTTGCATTCACTAAGTGTAGAAAGATGGACGATGACGCCAGTTCAGATTTACAGGTAAGCATTGCGACTGCGCTGTAGGTTACTGTTTATTGGGATTTTCGGACGTGTGTCAATTTTAGCGTATTGTTGCAGAAGTGCATGTCGGAGGGGCCTATGGACACTGATGAAGGGCCTTTAATCAATGAGAACTCGAACGGACTGTCGCATTTATTGACTGAAAGCGTGTTCAGTAGCGTAGATGGCGCGGCCGTAGATGAGTCGTCGGCGTCGAATCAGGCGTTTCTGAATGCCGTAGAACTGTCCGCGGGCAGCGTGGGGGATTACTTAGAGAACAACACCGATGGTTTCAACGCTCATTCCTTCGACGTTGGCGATAATGCTGTAACGTTCCCTAGTGAATCCTTGAATAACGTGCTGTCTGACGGCGACTCGGGACTGAGCGACGCCGCCTATAAAGCCGTCATGTCGGATACTGACGGAGAAGCCAATGATCAAGTTCATAATGATAATAAGACCGATAATGAATTTGACCCAGCAGTAAGTGAAATGTCGAATGACGCCGCATTTTCACTACCTGCAGAGGAGAGTGTACCTGCAGATATGAAGACAGATGATGAGAGCACTGCTGCTGAAAACACAATTGATACAGATAATACATTTGAAGAGAATGACACTTCAAGTAAAGATGCTACTGAGGTAAGTGCTATATATTTTAAGTCGTGGTATGACAAACGAGTGTGACACCTACAACCTCCCAGAGATGTCAAATAATGAATTTTACAAATAAATTAATTATGTCTGACTATAAATAAGTAAATATCTTTGCACATACACTCAGCGCCATCTAGTTCCATACTAAGCACCTAGGCTTGTATTATGGATACCTAATGCTTGATTAACTATACAAAATACATACTTCTTCTTCAATTTAAGAGCTATGCTCTTGTCGGTGGACCATGTCTCTCTACTTTCCGCCCTCGTTTTAACCTCTTGGTATGACACGACATTCACCTTTTCTTTCACTTAGTCAAAGTAATTACGCCTAGGTCTTCCCCTTCCTCTCTTTCCTTCAATCTTTCCCTCAATTATGTTCTTCAAAAAAATATGATGTTGTATCAAGTGACCTATCATCGTTCCTCTTCGGTTCTCAACTGTGGCTAACAGGCAGCTCTTCTCCTTTACCATCACTAACACCTCTTCATTTGTTCTCTTCTCGGTCCAGTCCCTCCATTCGTCTCCAGCACCACATCTCGAATGCCTCTAACCTTCCCCTATCCCTTTGTGTTAATGTCCATGTCTCACAGCCGTATAAAGCTATACTCATTAAATAAATACATACACATTCTATAAAAATAACGTCTGCTAATAATTTTGTCATAAATATTGTTCTGATAGGTGGGTGTTAGACTTAAAGTGATGCTTGTGGGTACCTGTAACAAAAGTACATTTATACATTCGTCTCCTTTGGTTCTGTGTGAAGCTGAAAGCAGTGCTGTATATAGCAGCTGGTTAGTGAGATCTTGTTGACTACTTAGGGTGTGTCTTTGCTTGTTTACCTGCATAGACTTGACAAGTGGTTTAAAGGGAACAAACTCTTATCATACATACGTATATAAAGTCATAATGACATCACGAGGTGAGGACTACTAATCCAAAAGAACAATACACCAGTTTGGATATAGGCACATTCCTTGGGCTGATGTTTTAAAAACTAGGCCTTCCTGGTGTAGTGCACATTGGGTGAGTACTTCAAGATCAAACAACATGGCTGAGCCACATGAAATGAAATGAAATGAAATGTTTATTTGTGCATAGAACCAGGTTAAAAAAAAGATATACATAGTTTTGGGATGATCTCTGGATCTGGCCTCTTCAGGCTTATACACTACACACTATAACTACAATAAAAATAAATCTATGAAAAGGGCTTTTTGATGCGCTGCCAATAATTGATAATGCTCAAATGTTGCTTATTAAAAATAAAGGTTTTGAGTATGAGTAATTTAACAGTAACAATAATAATTTCCAATTGACTCATAATATACACATAACATACACAATTGACACATTTTCAGTGTGATGGTTTGGTGGCACAGAGGTTTGGATGACAACCTGTGAAATTACACTATTGACAAACCAAAACCATTATAATGAGATAGCCACAAGGTTGGGGATGTGTAGCTAAAAGTATACTCTCTGTAGCATGTTAGATCAATTGCATTAATTATGTTGTGCAAGGCAAAGCAAGTCAATACATAATCTAAGGTTAAATACTAAAGTGCTAATTGTTTTGATTTAATCACATAGGTTTTGTGTTTTAATATATATTTTTATAAATTTCTAACAGCCAGTCATTAAGGAACAAGTAGAGGCCAAAGCAAATGCTGACATTGGTACAGAATTAAATGTGGAAGAACAAGTAGATACTGAAGTAAATGCTAAAGTAGATTCTGAATTAAAAACAGAAATAAGAGGTTCCGAAGAAAATGCAAAAGAAGATTCAGAAGATTCTGAATTAAAAACAGAAATAAGAGGTTCCGAAGAAAATGCAAAAGAAGATTCAGAAGTAAATGCTGAAATAACACAAGAAACTGTAGAAGAACCAGTAGTATCAGATTTAAATGAAGAAGATATAGAAATGAAATCTTTAGAAGAAATAACACATGAGGCCACAGCTGAGGTAATTTATTTAGTAGCCATACTAGGCAGCCTGTTTTTTGTTAAAAGGCAGAGATTAGTTCTTTTCAAATAAAATGGGAATTAAACATTGATGCAATTTACATGTCTGGGGGTGTAGTTTAATTTACTTGTTACTTCATCCTGATATAAATTAACATAAAGGATTTTGTGGATAAAGATCCAATACTCCTGGTCAACTAGCTCTGAGAAGAGCTGTTTGCCACATGTAAAAGCAGGATGTGCTGGGAGGCTTTGGAGGTTACTCCTGAACCAATAAGAGTGAGAATCGTTTGGATGTCTTCGGCAGTTCTGTAGAACTGATGAATCTATTACACAGAGTGGACTACAAGGAAGTAGACTCCAACTAATTCCAACCCCACATCTAAGGTTACATGGCAACATAGTGTGAGACAATACCATCTAACATTGCTACTTCTTGCATGACAATGCTGTGTTGTTTGTTGTATTGACTCTTGGACACAGGGCTCACTACTCATTGCATGGTCATCAAGATGGGGCCAGTTGAGTATGGGGAAGTCTGAAGCTAAAAGAGATAGAGAAAGCTTTAAGGAAACATGTTTATCAAAAGGAGGTAAAGTTTACATATCTTTGTGAATTCAGGCATTACATAATTTATTGTTTCAGCCGGTTGGAGGGGCAGAGGAAACAGAGGTAGTGTCTGAAGATGAATTGCCTATAGTACAGAAGCCGAGTATAAAAGATGCTGAGAATGTGTCAGATGATGAGCTGCCAGGTCCAAAACCTGCAGAGTTACCAGCAGATACTGAGGTATGTAACATATACTAAATATAATGACTACTATCTACTATTCATATTTTGAAAATGTTGTATAAGTATGTAACATTTTTTAACTCTTAGGTTGTATCTGAAGATGAGTTGCCCACATCAAAGAAAGAAGCAAAAGACTCCCGAAAGCGGAAACCTAATGAAGAGCGGGATGGCTATGACCCTGGATCACCTACTTCTGAAAGTGAATCAGTCAGTAAGAAACAAGCTGTGGCTAAGGTAGGATCTTTTTTACATTATGCTTCATGCATTATAGGCATTTAAATTATTTTTTAACTACTATTATTGTTGCTTAATCAGAATGGCGAAAGCAAACCGGTTCCTTCTGAGAAGAGATCATCCACAGATGAGAAGCCAAAGAAGAAGACTCTTCCAGAACTTGACAAGTACTGGAAGGTAGTCAATGACGACCCCACTGACTTCACGGGGTGGACTTATTTGCTGCAGTATGTAGATCAAGAGGTATGCTAGCAAACACTATCAAACTTTATAGTAGATTCTTTATAGGTATGAATGATTATTTACATGATGACAATAAATTGCTAATCTTATTGCTTTATGAAGTGATGAGAACTGAACATTAAATGTAGATTGGCAAGGGCCAACTGATTTTATTTTGTAAAATCTACATTTGTTGAATATGAGATGGACTATCCTACTCAATAATACTTTGTTATAGAGCGACGTGGAAGCGGCACGTGAAGCTTACGACGCGTTTCTATCGCACTACCCTTACTGTTATGGTTACTGGAGGAAGTATGCCGATTATGAGAAGCGTAAAGGAAGTAAAAAGAAGTGCCTTGAGGTGAGTAGCATTCTTATTTAGCTGTTTATTAATTAATTAATTTAAGTCACATGGTGAGTTGGTAAAGCCTGAATGATGACTTTCATTTCAATGTGTCTAAACACTTGGATTTTGAATTCTTTTAGTCATAACTGGTATTTTGCAATTATTTTTTTTCCCAACAGTGCGTCGAGCTCCACGATGTTCGTAAGGCAAAATCGTCAGTTCACAACGGAGAATTCTATTACTGCTATAACCATTACATAGATTTCATTCTAGTGGTTCATTGTTTGTGGTGTATATTTTATATTTTAGTGCAAATATTTATGTTCCTTTGTACACGCATGATGTATTGTAATACTTGTACATGTATATTATTTAAGTACGTACATAATGGAAAGCGGAAATACTTGAATTATGTAAACTAATCCATGATAGCATGGAGCGCAGCGGGTCCTTATTTAGCCATTGATTGGCGGTAGGATCGAAGACGACGGGCGGCGGCTGCGGATCCGGCGCCGGGTGTGAACAGGTGTAATATGCCCAGACAAACATTTTATATTTTATAGATATAAGTGAGACGTTGCGTTCGCGTCGCGCATTCAATATACCTGCAACTCAACGTCTCGCTTCTTCTATTAAAAATTATATGAGAAAATGCTATTCAATATTCCCTTGCTTCATAGTGTTGTCGCAAGTACGGCAATGCTTGAACACACTGGGGCCACACGTAATGCATACTCGTGTTTCAGGTATTGGAAAGAGGGCTCAAAGCGATCCCACTGTCAGTTGATCTATGGATACACTACCTGAATCATATAAAAGCTACAAGGACTGAAGATCACACCTTCATTCGAGCTCAGTACGAGAGAGCGATTGGTACGTTATTCCTTCATGACAAAACTTTATGTGACAATGCATCTGTTGCAGATGTCATGAGCAGTAGTAATCAGTTCACATCAGGTGACCTAATTGCTCGTATTGTCATACAATTACAAAAAAAAAAACAATTTAATGATATTTTGTCATTAATGTTCATAAATTAAATGTTCTAAACTTTGATACGTAAAAACGAAAGACTGTAAACATTTAAAACTTCAATGTGGGATGATCTTAGCACATATTTATGCAATCTCAGATTTTATTTTCTATGTAGATGTGTGTGTTTTGGCCACATACTGTCTCACAATGAGAGAGCCACTCCAGAGGGTGAGAGACTGGTCATCTGTCACACAGGTTTCCACTAGGAACTACTAACTGACACCAGTCTCTCTCAAAAACATGTTTATATAAGTCATAATTTAAGTACCTATTGTTGAGTAATGTACCTATATTTTTGTGAGAGAAAATAAAAACTTGTCGTATATTCTTTTTTTATATCGTGAACCTGTGCAGATGCATGCGGCTTGGAGTTCCGCTCGGATCGGCTGTGGGAGTCGTTCATCAAGTGGGAGGCGGAGAACGGGTCTGCCCTAAATGTGACCAACATATACGATCGTCTGCTGGCTACGCCCACACTGGGTTATACATCACATTTTGACAAGTTAGTACTGTTTTTAGGGTTCCGTAGATAAAGTCGACGTCGAATATCTGCTAGTATACAAAATCTGAAACCAAGGACAATTAATCCAAAATTTTTCCTTTTCTTTACCAATACACTGGCGTCCTTAAGCTTTCACCAATGACAAACTGAGCAACATTCAGTCAAAAAGACCGCCAAGAGATGTATAAGATTTTTTTTTCAATGCAAACATTTTTAATTATGGTATTGACAAAACTACTTACTAATGTAATTAAACGTATTGATTACGTCTTTTGTTTTATTTAGAAATAGCATCTGGTGGCGCTATGGACGATTGTTTTCAAAAATCTATACTAGCCTGTATATTACCAGAGAGATTAAAAACATACAAACGGCTGAATTGAAAGCCTCCTCTTGAAGTCGGTAAATAAAATTATGAGAATCGTCACTGGTGGGAAATATATTTCTGGAATAATTAATTGTTTTCTGTATTCATTGCTCATTTTCATATTTCATAATTTGTCTTGTCAGTTTCCAAGAGCACGTGATGTCAGAGCCGGTGACCGGCGTGGTGTCGCGCTCGGAGCTGGTGCGGTTACGCGGGGAGGTGCGGGACGCTACGGGAGCGCAGCCGCAGCTCGACCTGCCGCCCGGGGAGGACGAGCCCGTCGACCACGTGGTCAGTCTTCAGCATTTTAGTTCGCTAGTAACGCCGCACTAGAGCGAATCCAGGGGGGAGATTGGGAGGTCATTTTGTATGGCGCCATGTACAATTTTTTACCAATTTTTATGACACTGGGGATCAAGACGAATGTAATGACACCTTGCAATCATTAGTCAAGCTGTTTAAGCTATAGGAGGTAACATAGAAATTTACATAACATAGGTACATTATATTGTAACACTGTTTTTGACACAGTAAATGATTTTTACATTTTACATTTACATCCGAAAAGCATTACCCTTCTTCCTGGGGCAGTTGGGTAAAAAGAAAAGATTATTTCTGGATGAATTGGCTATCGGCCCGATACGAAATGGATAAAGACGTACCGCCGTAATATTGCTGATGTCTAGAGCATGCAAACACGAGTCTGACAATGGTAATTTTATTTTTATTTAACAGGCGTCGGAAGAAGAAGCGCAGGCGATCAAGGAGCGTGTCATCGCCGCGCGTAGGAAGGTGCACAAAACCACTGGGGAAGATGTCGCAGCTAGGTGGACCTTTGAGGAAGGCGTGAGTTGCGTTATGTTTGCATGATTGGTATTTTAATGCAGAATAATATGGTAAGTTTTTATAAACTGTCATGCGCAGCGCCTGATGAGTAAGTGCTTAAATACGGAAATAAAATGGTTTCTTGGTCATGGGTAAAGTATACAATTTTTTATTATAATAATAATTATAAATATGTGTGAGATGAGTGATACAATGGACAGGTCTTGGCCTGTGAATTTGTAACTAAGCAAGGTTTGTACCATGGATACTAGAAAAACCGATAAACCTACATATAAATATTCATGTCTCGGGAATAAAAGTTCGTATTCTTCACACAAACGGCGAGATTCAAACCCGCAACAGTTGTTGGTTTCAAAGGCATCCACTACTAAAGGTCATTTAAATGTTATTGTAATTACGCTCAGCAAGATAGACCCAATGGCGATCTCAAAGAGGATATTATGAGTTTCAACATCGGATTTTCTATTATGGAAATGATAATGTCGCATAGCTGTGGGTTGTCTGGAAGAGATCGCTTTTAGTGACAAGACCGCCTAATTGTGTTCTGTTGTTATCATCAAAAATTATTGTAAATTATTTTACGCAATAAAGAGTATTTGTATTATATTGTTACACATCTTACAAAGCAATTTGAAGTGGTAGTGGGTAGCTCTTGTCACAGAATACATGTCCATTGGGTTACATAATTTGATCGTTATCATCATCGGTTACGTTAGTAAGTTCTGACGTGTGATTGGTTGGCTCATCGCGCGCTCGGCAATTTGACAGTTTCTTATTACGATACTGATGAAGTTATATAATCTACAGGCTGAACGGATATCTGAATGGTTACGGAAAGCTGCGGATCGCCGCTTTGGGAAAGCTATGTCCAGCAGTGAATGGAATAACAGGCTTATCCACTCGCTTAACAGAACATCCACATCACAATTAAGTTTTTTAAGATGTTTATATGTGCTGTCATACTCGCTGCCTAGCTACCATCGTTTTACATCGTACCATTTATAGCATTGTTGTGTTCCGGTTGTTTGAGATATTATAGCCCTTCCGTCAGGTGTGATTGAGATCAAGTGCTAACCCATTGGGCATAAGAAATAACACACTTTAGATTTTGGAACAGATGTGTTTATTTATTCGTGACTGACTGTCCCTAGATCAAGCGCCCGTACTTTCACGTGAAGCCACTGGAGCGATGCCAACTGAAGAACTGGAAGGCCTATCTCGAGTGGGAGAAGCAGCACGGGTCGCTGAAGCGCTCGCTGGTTCTCCACGAGAGATGCCTCATCGCGTGTGCGCTCTACGAGGAATTCTGGATGAGGGTATGGTTGCTTTTATGTGATATAACTTGTCAAGTTCAAACTTTTGGTTGCAATATGGTATATGCATAAAACGTAACTTATAAATAAATAACAAAATAAATAAATGTCTTTGCAAATACACTCAGCGCCATCTATTTCCACACAATTTTTTCTATGGGGCCATCCGGGGTGTAGCATAAAGATGTTCCAATTTTTTATCTTTACTTATTATGATATTTAATCAAATTTGCAGCTGATAAAATTCCTGGAAGAACGATCCGATACCGCCCCTGAACTGATCACAGTTGAACGCGAAGTGTTGGAACGTGCGTGCTCCGTTCATCATCTGGACAAGCCAGAGCTCCACCTACACTGGGCGCATTTCGAGGAGGCACAGGGCAACTCTGCCAAGGCCGCTGAGATACTCGACCGCATTGAAAAAACCTGCCCCAATCTCGTGCAAATACAATACAGGTATTTCTTTTATTTGTTAGTCGCTTTGTTTTTCCACAAACAATAGGGCAAGTCAATGCCTCGATGGCCGCTGAGATACTCGACCCAACGAGAAGACCGGCCCCATTCTCGTGCAAATTTTATACTGTTACTGATTTTTTTTTTAAGCGGTTCACAAAACTGGACACAATTCACAATACTTTTTGTCTTACCCAACATTACGACATAATTAATTGAATGTATCCTACTTGATGTGAACACAGCATGCACACATAAACAGTCTCAATACTTAGGCTATTAACTAAATCAATAAAAACGATACAAAAAGACCTATTAATAATTGTTGTACAAAATTATGCATATGTATTAAGGATGATTAATCCTTAATACATATACAACCATAGACAACTTTCTTAGTGGAGGCGATTGTTCCTGAAAATATATCAATCTGGTTTCTTTCCATTTTGAAGGGAAAGTACCAAGTCGTAAAGACGTATTGTAGATTTGACAAAGTGGTCTATACAAAACTTCTGCGCAGTTCCTAAGGAATACGGGTGGTATCCCATCTGGACCGGCTCCTTTATCGCAGCTAAGAGTAGAAAGTTGCTTTAGCAATTCTTCCTCATCTATGAGACAGTCGCTGATTGTGGCATGGTTATTATACGCCTCAATATTACAAGTGCTCATACTGGAGTTGCCATCATTTTGATATACCGATTGAAAAAAAGTCGAGAATAGATCGCTTACATCCTGGCCACCCTCAACTGCGAAACCGTCCAAGTGCATCTCATAAGGTATAGAAGATTTATTGGAATTACGTCCTTTAGAAAAATTCCAGAAAATTTTCGGGTTACGTTTTAAATGATCTAAAGCCTTATTTTTAAAGTTAATGTAACACTCCTTTATCATAGAATCACACCGGTTCCTTAAAATGTCAAATGTTAATTTGTCCATAGGATTATAGTATCTTTTGTATTTACTATGATACCTAGACTTTTCTTTTAGAGCTTTAATTAGAGGTCTAGAGAACCATATAGGGTATTTATTATCACGAGTATGGCTTCTGGGAGTGTACATTTCGATGATAGGCATAATAGTTTCATAAAAATTATCAACCATACTATCAACGTTTACGCTTTTGCTCCAAATCAGGGACCAATCTACTTTGCTGAGTTCAGCACGTACCGCCTCATAGTCGCAAGCCAGGTAATTGAGAAATGTTGATTTTTTAGGTCTGATGAACCTTTCCAGTGGTGTACGTAACTCAATAAATAATGGTGGATGATAAGGATCAATATCTATTAGCGGTGTCTCGGCCTCGATTACGGTGATGTTGCTGGGTTTGTTACACAATACTAGATCTAAGATTCTATTATTAAAGTTGTGAATGGAATTAATTTGAAATAAATTATTATAAGCCATTGAGTCAATTAGCAGATTATTAATCATACAATTTGTAGATAAAGATGAAAGTGAATTTCCGTTCGAATTAGAAGGTCCAATCCAGGTGATATTACAGGGCCTCAATTCTACTATATTAATAAAAATCACCCGACAGATGTCATACAGCAACAATACCTACGAACGATCAGAGAAAATTGGTAGCCTACTAAAGTTTGTCGGTTTCATGACTGGATGACAACTGGATGACAACTGGATGACAATTATATGATTAAAGATAGATCTTCCATTTTGTTGTTTTCACTTTCGGGTAAGGCAAAAGAAGTTATTCCATACAGCCATTAATTTTGTCAAGTTCCATCATAGAATTTTGATTGATAAAATTGTTTATTTCCAAAAGAGTTTATATACAATTCATTATATTTATAACTTTGAACAATATAAACAACAAAACACATGTTTTATTGATTATTGGCTGTTTTTGTTGCACAACTAACCCAGCATACAAGCCAAAAATTTACGGGATGCATGGGTGCAGAATGTCCAAGCCAAAAAGATTACTATTTTCCGTAGGTATTAATCGGTCAGAGTGTCGATAAGGGTGCGTAAAAAAAAACTTATGTACACGCCAACCTTAGATTAATGATTGGTCTCCGCGCCGCTACGACTAGATACCGTCGGCGTACTCGAAAAATGCGGCAACAAATACTACGCCGTATTCGGCGTACCCGCGCCAGTCACGCCACAAGTTTAAATTTCAAATTTTGGTTTAAGACTGAAGCAAAATGCCGGTTTGCGTAGTCAAACTATGTAATAACAATACTACAAAAAACAAGAAAGATACTGGTATCACATGTAAGTAAAATCTACACACTACAATATTGAGTTGCCGCATTCAGGAACCTGTTTTTTCTTCATAGTGCGGTATCTAGTCGTAGCGGCGCGGAGACCAATCATTAATCTAAGACGCCAACACTATAATCTGAGAAATTCACGTGAATTTATAAGAAGTCGGGAGCGCCAGATGAACAATTTTGTTTTCTAGGCTACTTTTGTAAAGTGACACCACATCTGTCAATCATTGGTACAATCATGATCGTATGAAACGTCAAATAAGGAGTAGCATACCAATTTGACAACAAGTAATTTGCCATTGATTGATCATTGTTTAATAGACTACCTATTTGGTTGATTGGTAGATCATTGGTCTATCTATGGTCTTTCATAGAACATTAGACTACCGTTTGACGTTCTGACGTCCCGTTGACTTGTCATTGAATCATCATGTATTTAGTAGAATTGAGGCCCAGGTCCCGGCAAACTTCTTGAGCAAAAGTTGTCGTAGTGGGAGAAAGTACGCGCATTGTACACTTACGTGCACAAAAAGTATTTCTTATTCTTATTTAATTGTACAGCACTCTCGTATTAAAACTTATATTTACTTCTTGATATATCTTTGGGAATATTAAATAAAATGCAATATAATAATTATAATAATTTAATCTTGGGGTAAAATAGATATTCCTTCCATTAGCTCAAAACTAGAGCTGGTACCAGGTCTTGGTTCAGTGGAAGCGGAGGTGGTACCAGTCATGGTTTCCTCATTATCATGATCTTGACCATCATCATCATCACTATTATCATCGTTTGAGTCGCTATCATCATCAGCAAAAATGACAAACTCGTCAGTGATTAAATCTACCACGTGATCACTTTTTATATACTCTGCCTCAATCTTTTTGACCTTTTCACATAATTTTACCCATTCGCTGGCACCCATTATAGCAACCTTCTCCTTCACGAGTTCTATTACTTTGCCAGTGTTCCAGCTGACATTTTTGCTACTGACATACCCTTTAATGGCTGCCCAAGCCATCTCAATGGGGTTGAGATCTGGATGGTATGGAGGTAACCGAAGCACTGTATGGTTGTGATCTGATAAAATTTTATCAATGCTGTATGTTTTGTGTTGTTCCTTATGTGCTTTTATCAAGTTAAACATTTCAACATTTTTTCATTGTATTGAATGCCCTTCTCTTGTAACCATTTCTGCATATCTGCTTTTTTGGAATTAGTAGTTGGCGCGGGATCGGACTGTTTGTTATGATATGACGCATTATCAACTACTATGACGGAATTCGGTGGCAGGTTTGGTAGCAATTGACAACGCAGCCATTTTTCGTAGTTGACGAAGTTCATGTTATCATGATAGTCGCCAGATTTTGTCCCAGCTTTAAACATGAGAAGAGCATTGGGAACAAATCCAGCTTCGGAACCAGCGTGAACGATTACTACACGCTGCCCTTTTGAAATTGGCTTTTTTAAACCCTGAGTTGACCCATCTGACCACGAGTTACCACTGGCATGTGACGAGTCGACATATGACTCATCGGTGTATATTATCGGTCTTCCTTCTTGCCTATATTTAATTATTTTTTGGAGATATTCGATCCGTAGTAATCGAATATTGCTTTTTTCAATTAAAAGTTTCCGATTATTTTCAGTTTTTTTCCATCTGAAGCCTAACTCTTTCAAAATTCGTCGTAAACTTCGTTCTGAGCCATTAAAATTTAAGTCTTCTTTTAATTTTTTACGAAGCCTTTCCACGGTAGGGAGTTCATTGTTTGTTATATGGTAATTATGAACACATCTTTTTATGACAGATTGGTCGAAACTATCAATTTCGGTGACTTTCTTTTTATCAGATCGTTTCTTACCCGGAGTCCGGAACACGGTGAGCAGAGGTGAGCCCTTAGCTTCGTTAATAATTCGCCTTACAGTACTGACAGATGTTTTTGTTGCCTCCGAAGTCTGTTTGACCGTTTCAAAATCACTCTTGCCCTGTTTCTTCATGAAGCAATATACATCGTACACCATTTTTCTGGCTTGTCTTTTTAATACTACATTAGTTTGTCGTGGCATAGTATATTTTTTATTAAACAAACAACAAAAACTCAACAAATAACAAGAAAGTCAACAAACAATTATAATAACAAAATATGTCAACAAACAATAACGAAGGACTTTTCACTGCACGCAAGTATAATTCGGGAGCAAGCGGGACGTAGACGCGGTGCGGGAGGCAAAGGTCGACTGATCTACCAATAACGCGCTCGATGCGATGCTCCCCCGCCGTCGCGCCCCGCGCTCAGCACCAAAGAGACCTAAAATTCGGTTCTGCGCAGTCAAGGTCATTTACTCAAGAAGTTTGCCGGTAACTGTACCAAGGTTGAAATCTCCCAAAACTAATGAAATGGAGTTCTGGCTCAAATTATTATGGATAACATTCGAAAGGTTATTAAGGAATGAATCTAATGATGACAGTGATGGACAAGGAGGTACATAGACAGCACAAATGGCTAGGTTGATTTTACTAGTCATTTTTAAGGAAATCCATAAATCCTCATTTATTGATTCCCATTTTCTTTTTCTGGAAGCTTTATACTTTTTGTGAATCGCCACTATAATACCTCCGCCGTCTTTTTTAGTACTATTTGTTGTGTACCTGTCTCTTCTAAACACGTCGTATCTGTCATCAATACATTCCCTGTCAAACACTGTGTCATTGAGCCACGATTCGGTCAACACTAAAATATCATAGTCATTAGATAACACAGAAAGATATACCGTTTCAGTTTTTGTTCTAATGCCTCTTACATTTTGGTAATAAATTTTGAGATTGAATTTAGGATATAAAACATTGGAAGCATGCAATAATAACAAAAGCCATGAAACGAAAAACAGTAACAAGCTATTTGAACGCAGTCAAAAAGCTTTCATTTTTAACTAAGATGTGTGGGGAGTCATTGTCCTTTCTAACAAAAACACGGCCATTCCTGACCCAAACAAACTGGTACTTCTTGTCCTTCGCCATGGCTCTGGTGGCAGCATGTAGTTTTTTGTTGGCAGGGGATAGATGTTCCGAGACAAAAATAGGTGTTTTGTTGTTGGTGAACCCCACATGTGATGCGTTCAATTTGTCTTCCCTGTGATCCTTGGATCTATTGAACTTCTTTACTGCCGCCAAAACGGTGTCACGAACTAGGGGATTAGCCATTTTTACTATAATATTTCGAGGACGATCAGAGTCAGACCCCAGCTTAGCAACACGGTGAAAAGATGTAATGTTGGTATCAGGAATCTCACATGAGACCGCGCACAGTAATTGTGAAAGTATATTTCGCAAATTTTCATTTTTGCGCTCGGGGACACATTGGATTTCCACGTTACAATCCCTGGACAGTTGCTCAATATGGGAAACTTTTGAGGTGAGCTCCGATACAGTGCTTTGAAGAGAAGCTTTATCAGTTTCCAAAGTTTTCACTCGTTCCTGCAAACTAGCATTAATCGATACCTGATTATCATGGTGCGCGCAGAGGAAATCGATGGTCTTGGATTTTTCATTGAGATCAGCGCGGATCGATGTAAACTCTTTCCTTATGTTAGTAACTTCACTGCGAAGTTGCGACAACGAATCTTTAAATTGATCAAAAGCAGTCTGCTGAGTGATGAAGCGCTCGCTCATTTCCTTCCGCTGGTCTTCAATTGCAAACAAAACCGCTGATGTTTGCTCATTTATATTATCTTTATCACTGATATTTTGTTCGTCAACTTCCCTGGACCTACTGCGAGGCTTAGTATTAACAAACTCGGATAAATGTTTGTCATTTCTCGTGCCTCCTGGACTAGATACGGACGTACGTGGAGTGCCTACGGGCGGCGAACGCTGAACTTTAGGCATAGTTGTAATAGTTCAAAGAGCGTATTAATTTGTCAAATCAGGGTAAATTCAAACTGAGAATAAAATATATTAAAAAAAAAAAGTGTCTGTGAGAGACGAGCACAAGTAGGCACAATCTAATTTTACCAACTATACGCTATTCTTTGCCACCGGTGACGTAGATCACTAAAACTGGAATGCTTGGGCGCACGCATGCGATAATCACCCGGATGCAGTAGGCGCAACCGCGACTTTTCGATGCACTTGAAGCACACACAGTGTACACGTACACGTCAACTGATTTAGTCTTTGTATTAGATAAATTGTTGATTTACACTAATTTGTTCGTGTGATTTATCCCGGTTCTTATGTAATTCGATTTGTACACAAATCACGATGTTTTTGTCGATAAAATGTGCAAATAAACTTTGATTTTTAAACGAGAAAGTTAAATAAAAGACTAGACCACAAACATTGAACTGTTAACGGACAGATCGCTCGTCAAAGACCGTGCAAGACTTTTGCAAATATAATACAGATTACTGTTTATATTCGTCACTTTGTTTCACCATATGCAATAGAACAGGTCAACGCCTCCAAGGCCGCTGAGATACTCGACCGCATCGAGAAGTTCTGCCCCAACCTTATAAATCGCATCAAAAGGGCTGAACGGATTTGGATCAAATTGAGCACATGTCCTGGAATCATGAGGATCTGTATAACCTAGAGTTATTTTATTACGGACAGAAACCAGACTGGCCCATCTACTTTTTGAATATTGTGCTGTAGGCCTATCAACTAGGATTATCTTTGTAGGAATTCCTCCGTCGGTAAAATTTAGCAGTGTGCTAAAGTGATGTAGGGTACGACGTACAAATAATCCAGTGCTCCATAAATTCACTGTTTGATTCTTGTCAATGGTAATTTATAAGCTATCATATTACAAAGTTTCACTGACTGATTACCACAGATTAATGTATACCACCACCTATATAGTCACTCGATAGAGACACATATCTACTTGCCTTCACACATTTCTTATGTATCCCTGGATGTTTAAGTTACCTAAATTTTTTGTAATTCATTAATGTGTTTATGGACGAATAAAAAAGTTATTTATTAAACTACTGATTAACATGTCCATTCCAGACGTGTTAACTTGGAGCGCCGACGTGGTGACTTCGAGAAATGCTCGCAACTCTACGAGAGCTACATATCGTCCGCAAAGAACAAATCAGTTGCGTCCGCGCTCTCGATCAAGTATGCGAGGTTCCAGTACCACGTGCGCCGGGAGCCGGCCTCAGCTAGGAAGGTCCTGGATGAAGCGATAGCCAAGGACCCTCTGAATGCGAGACTCCATATGCAGCGGCTGGACTTAGCGCTACATACGCCCGATACATCGTACGAGGTGTTGGAGGGTGAGTTCAAATTATGTTATTCAATGGTTTTGTGTACTTCTTGAAAATTTTTGGATCTATCTCACCAATTGTTGATAAAGCTCCGGGCAGCTACTGGATCTGGCAACTTATTTGCCAGATAACGTCTTTCTGTTTACTAGATCTGGTAGGTCCTTGATTCAGTTGGTTGAAATTGCGAAAATTTTTCATCTGACAGACTGTTTTTAAGGAAAATTTTAGGTTATTTGAACATTATATCATGAACTTAGGCAGTGAAACAGAACAAAATGTAATACTTCTAATGTAATACTACCAAATATCTGTTAGATTACAATTCGGAAACAATGTATGCAGGTGGTGATAAAACTGGCTCTCAGTTTTGATACGGTACCGTAATTCATAAACGGCGGCTCTTTTATCTCCGTCTGTATGTCACAGCCATTTTACTTGAAAATGTAATGTGGCATACCTATGTATGTATGATTGAAATTAAATTTTTGAGAAATCATTGACTCACAAGAATAAGTTAACAACGTTATTGTTAAATGCAAAGAAATAGCGGCAATTCAAGGCTTTTAAAGTGAAATCCACAGGCGAACGAAGGTTGCTGGCATAGCCTAGCGGATTAGCAAGTTAAAGTGGCAGTAGGCAGGGCATATAGCTCGAAGAACTGATAGCCGGTGGGGCATTAGAGTTCTCGAGTGAAGACCACGCACCGGCAAGCGCAGTGTAGGACGTCCACTCACAAGGTGGACATACGGCCTGATAAATGTCGCGGGAAGTCGCTGGACGCAGGCTGCTTCCAACCGGTCACTATGGGGGAGGCCTATGTACAGCAGTGGACGTCCTGTGGACTGATACAATGATGATGAGGTTGAAAGTCGGAAGGTCGGTGTTCATTAGAAAGTGAATTTGGAAAACACTGGGATTGCCCAGTTCGACTCCTGGTCAGAAACAAGAATGCAGATTTTTAGAGCAGTAGTAGTTGAGTGTGTTTATTTGGGCATTTTATTATTTCGTATACGTAATGGACACCTCTACCCAAACACCTGAGGGTAGCATGGACATGTAAAATCGTCGCACGAATAGAGATGATATTCGAACGGTTACGAGGTAAATGTGTGTATTAGAGCTTGTGTGCAGCACAGGGTGTCATGTAATGAAGGATTATCGTCGATTTAATGGTTTCGGTCAGCAGAAGCGGCCAATTTTATATATAATTTTAAGTTCTCGATAATAACAGAAATCAAAGATTTTCGATGTTATTTATTTTGTAGGGTTTTTGAGTGCACCCAGTGAGTATATTTTGGATCTAGGTTGTGTTTGAACAGAATATATCCTTGGTCTTATGCACTGTGTTTATACACAGCGCCATCTAGTTACATACTAAGCAACTAGGCTTGTATTATGGAAACCAGATGTTGATATACTACACAATTACTTTTTATTTAAATACATAAGTACATATTGTAATTTGAAAACTTCCATAACTTGAGTATACATGTCCGTACAGGTCGTCAAATAAAATTTATCAAATGAGGGGCACCTGGACTAGATGCACTCTCGTAAAAGGCCGACTGGTGTGCGAAGTGCGAGTTTTGCTTCGTTTTAACTTCACCATCGTGTTCGCGTTTACGTAGAATGTACCTGTGAAAAAAATTGTATTACAAACTATCCGCGCTGCACATTTATCTTAATACAAATCGTCACGTAAACGTGCACACGCCCTCTGATCGTTTCGCGCCACACGTTTCGGGGTGCATGAGAGGATGTTCGGTACTGTCCCGCAGAGCTGGTGCAGTCGTACGAGAAGCAGGATGGCGCGGAGCTGGAGGTGAGCGCCGGCATGGCGTGGCGGCGTCGCGAGCTGGCGGAGGAGCTGGGTAGTGCGGCCGCCGCCCGCGCCGCGCAGCATCACGCGCGGGCCCTCGCCAAGCACCTCCGCAAGCGGGCCCGCAAGGAGCGCGCCGACCCGCCGCCGCTGCCCAAGTGAGTCACCGCCACAGATGTCATCATCAGCCCGTAAACATCCCACTGCAGGCATATAGGCCTTCCCTCGTATATGAGGGAGTATGGGCCATAGTCCAACATGCTGGCCCAGTGTGGGTTGGGGACTTCACATGCCTTAGAATTTTTATTTCTCGGGCATGCAGGTTTCCTCACGATGTTTTCCTTCACCGTTTAAGAGCAGTGGGATAAATGCACATAAGTAATTAAATTAAATTTTAAAACACATTGGTACACCCGTCCGTCCCGAATTGGGAGACCGCGTCTTGAGCCACCGACGCTCTCGCACAATAGATGTAAAGCGGTAAAATTACCCCGGTAAAAACCAACATCTTAGTAAAAACGTATTAAACTACTACCAAAAAAATGGCGTACCCGCGGGAAAATGCAGCGGCAGCATTGTGTTTTCACTTCATTAAAGTTCCGGTAAAACAGATGGCGCTAAGATTTCGTGTCATAATTTTCACAAACAAGGTAGGTTTCGAATAAACATTATGATTACTCTTGCGCGTGTAGTCTGCCGTACAAAACCAAGTCAACTGATCGCCGCTTGCTATATCCGGCCTCCCGCTTCGCACAAAGGTGGGCATCTATAAAACGTACATCTGGTCCCGCCTGACATGCTCGACATGGTATGCACTTGCCGCTAACACGCAGCAAAACCGGCTCCGGTGACGCTACGCATGATCACCCGAGCTCCACGCTTCGTGCGAAACACCACCATCCCGAGGGATCTGCAGCTCCAGAGCCTGGACACATTCATTCGCCGCCTTGCGCGAACAGTGGACGACAGAGCTAACAACTCCGCGCCCCCGCTCGTGCAAGGCATAGCACCTCTACACACCAGATCACCCGACACCCGCCGCTGAGGCCTACCTAGAGAGCTCGCTCCCGCGGACGAAGAATCCCTGGTCGACGAGCCTACAGATAACTAACCCCTCCCCCTCCTCACACCTCCCAGACTCCTTAATTTCGGTTAGGTTTATTGGTAGGTTTTGGTATTCCTCCATTTCACTTACACATTCTTTTTCAACCAATTTAAATTTCAAGCTCATGGTTCCCAAATGCCCTGCCCGTAGTTGTGGGCAGCGACTGATACCAGTTATTGTTATGTTATCTATGTAGATAAGGTAACAAAAAAACATTTAAATTTGTAACACTTACGCATATGTGTGTGTTAGATTGCTCCTTGAGAAAAACACTGATTTTCAACTATCCCCTCCAAGTACCATAATACGAGACCGCCAGCTTGCGAACTCACGCTGACCTATGACGAGCTGTCAATAACAGCCCTCCCAGATTTGAAAAAAATAAATAAATATTTCGGACACTTACACCAATCACCTAGTCCCAAACTAAGCAAAGCTTGTGCTATGGATACTAGATAATGGATAAACATACATAAATATTTATATAAACATCCAAGACTCGGGAATAAATGATCGTATTCATCATACAAACATTTACTCCTCGCGGGATTCGAACCCGCAACCGTTGGTTTCGCTGATAGGGTGACTATCCACTACACCAATCGGTCGTCTAAAGATGTCAGGCTTTTGTATTGTTTACGTGTTATTCAGTGGGTGTTTACACGCATTTTTATATGAGCAAGAACACGCCTGCTTGACCCTCGCATTTGGTGCCGATTGCTATTGACCGCAGTACTCGCATGCACACGTTTGAAAAATCTTTATCCAAGTCAAATTTACTTCCCGGGACGCTCGTCGACACAAGAAATTGCTGTCATTTTTTAAGGAATAGCTAGTTCAGCTTGTTGTAAATTAATAGAGGTTAGTGGGCATATAGCAAGGCGTTGTCGCCAGGAGCGTCAATCCTCAGCGCGTGCACCTGAATCAGTTGGAATAAATGAAATAATTCATGAAAACGAATCTTAAGCTCGCAGTAAGCCGTCGCCAACCATAATAAATCTTTGTATGCGAGTCATTTTGAGAGATGTGGAGTCCATGACTCTTTCTATTGTAAAACTACTTTCACTGCAAGCTTGTGTTGTAAATGCATTATTATTTGGTGTCAAGCAGGCACCATTTCAATACGATGTTTTTGTTCTACCGTCATTTTATTTTTATATTACGCCACTCCGACGGACAACTCGAACTGTGTGATTTGAAATCCGCGTAAAAATTTAAAATACATGGACACAAGTTTTTAACTGTGATGGATGATACAAGATTCAAACTTGTGGACACTGCTCTTCAAGTGCCAATAACCAGTTTGGGGTAAGTAACGTCTTCACTTTTATTCATTCCGCAGATCAAACGCTTTTTCCATAATTTCTCTTTATTTTCACTCAACATCAATGCCCAACAGTGGTACATTTGTATAGGAAGTCAGTGTTACTATTATCTTTCGTGCCTTATATCTGTACGCCTTTAGAAATGTAAATGACCGGTAGAAAATGTTTTTATTGGTAATATTATGTTCATATTACTTGTAATTAGCTATGCGTAGTTTCCCGTATTATTGCTATTAAACTTTCAGAAAATGCCTTTTAAGTGAAGAGAAGGAAACATATGAGATGAATAAAGAATGACGCAAATGAAGAGTAGAGAAAAGAGAAAGTAAATAAATATCATGGCACCAGTTTCTGTGAAGACTTTCCTAGAGAAAACAATAGAAATAGGGTTGCGAATTAGGAAAATCAGCAAAAGTTTTGGGACAGCATATTATGGAAACCCTTTTAAAGTGACAGAAAGAAGTACTGTGCTATAATTGCTAAGAAAATGGCTTCCCAATTTTAATAAAAAGAAACAATGCAAGGCTTATTAGATCCAAATTTTGATCCATAAGTCGTTTCGGGGAAAATTTCGCTTGTAAGGCACAAGACGAATTCTGCCACGAGTTACTTTGGAGGTAAACAATAAACTAGAGTATGGCGACAGAAAACCGTGGCCGCAGCTCAATACAGGAACGTAGTAGTTGTCTATGTTGATAGATGTTGAAGGATTTGCTTCAATGGGTCAAAATAGTTCATATCGCCATTTATAATTCATCGTTATCGTTCGCATTTACACGTGTGATTGGTTAGCTCGCTTTTATTTTACAATGACGTTTTTTGATTGGTCATTAGAAGATATTAAAAACAGTTACGTGAATGTATCATATTGTTTGTACGTATTATTGTGCACTATGTTACTAATGTATTTCCATCTTATATCTACATCTAATTAGTATGTCAGTGCAGAGTCAGTACTAGTGATAATATGTAGGTAGTATAATCATGTCAAATTGTATATTTTATATCACGATTTATATTTATATCTTTGTGTTTTTAAACGAAACAAAATGAAATGAATACTCAACACATCGATTTATTATTTTATATCCCGTAAGTTACTCTTAAACATAGTATCATACCAAATCTAGAAGCCTTTATTTGTTGTAGTTTGTTTGCCAGTATTTATAGTACTCTGTGCCAGTATGTAGGTATGTACTAAAGTGCTCGGATGTATTCTGCAGGTATGTTGCACTACTGGTTAATTAAAGGAAAATCAGGATAAAGAGAGTTGCCGTTTAATGTACAGATAACGCACTGCCAGACCGTCAATACTTATGAAAAATTATGTATGACACTATTATCATCAACTATTCCTGTATTCAACTCAAATATTCACCAAATATTACCTGAACCTATGTACATCCATAGCGTGCACCCACATTGCCCATTGGCGACGTTTATAAAGCCTAGTCACTCTACTTTCTGTAACAATTTTACTTCTTTTGGTGCCTCTTCTTTATTCACCAACAAGTGTACATTCCCTAATATTCATCGCACATTATATGCGTTATTTAATGACTCGTACTAGTTCTATAATGAATTATCTAAAGATATCGAAACATTTAGAAGACATAAATTTATTAGAGCGCACGACAATAATTTTAAAGGCATGGAATAACGTAACTAATCGCTTTTTAGTAATTGTGCCTTTTGTGTCGCAGGCCGAAAGCAACAGTGAGACATCTCCAAAAAAAGTGGAATGAGAATCGATACTATGCATACTAGTATTGTAAAGTCGGAAGTTCACACCTAAAGTGCTGAAACGATCATATTAAAATACGGCAGAGAGCCAGCCTGGGATCTGGAGACGTGCATAGGCTACTTTTCATCCTGAAAACGTCTGCGCTGTAGTAATTTCTTGCGAGCGAAAAGCTAGTTTTAGTAAAGCGTTTAGCTGTAACGGTGACTTCATACCCACCTAGTGTATGTGTAGTTCTGTACTCACGTGCTGCGCCTCGGCTACATGGCTAGCCGAGCTACAGTTGCTTTCGGCGAAATAGTTTACTGGCTTTCCGTTTGTACAACAAACTCATTACTACCTACCTGCGATTACCTATCTACTACTTACTACCTACCTACGCTTTCATTATCCCAATATATATATAATATTTAGCTCGTTATTTATTATCTCGTACTCGTTACAATGTTAATTAACCACAAGATTGATCGATTTTCGCTCGATGTGTTTTATGTTGATTCATATAGTTTTTAGACGAATCACCACCACCACTGGGCATAAAATGTCTCGCCCTTACACCTAATAGTTAAAATGACTATTAGTTTTAGTGGCGCGGCGAACTGTTGCTGAAAGAAACTAGCCCAATATTGTAAATATTTGTGTATTTCTTTGGATCTCTTAACATTAGCCTGCACTGTAAGGTTTATATCTAGTTATTAATATTATTTGTTTCAAATATAGTTAAAAATAGTTTTTGTTCTATAAATTGGGTTGACTAAATAATAATTTTCCAATGACAATAAAATAAATATATGTATTTCAGAATCCATGTCATCGAGCGAGGAACCACGGAGAAATGCTTCGAAGACTCCGTAGCATCTAACCGTGATAAAAAAACATTAATATTAGATCAAGAATTGGATGAACACTCCAGATTGAGTTGCGTCGAGATTAAGGGAATACCAATGACCGAGAATGAAAATCTCACAGATATACTGATTAGACTCGGAACAAAAATAAATTTTAGAATTCACGAAGGCTACATCAAATCTATCTCTCGCACCCATCCCGCCATCATCATCGTCAATTTTCTTGATCGAAGTATAAAGAAGAATTTTGTGACCGCCGCTCGCGCCAAGAAGCGTTTATTCACGGCCGACTTGGGATTCAACACAGTCGGCGAACAGATATTCGTGAACGACTATCTTACCAGCGAAGATAAACTTCTTCTTTCGAAAACCAAAAAAGTTGCATCTAGGCTCGGCTTTCGCTATGTGTGGGTGCACCAATGTAAAATCAAAATTCGGAAAAATGATACGTCTTCTATAATAGAAATACATAGTGAAATAGACCTTGACGAACTCACGAGAATAGAAAGACGAGGACACACGTTTTATTAGAAATTTATTTAATTGTATTAGGAGATAGAGATATATAGTTTAAGTGTGCGTGTATTAAGCAAGAACTACATTACGTGGACAGCATATCCTGTTGGTGTCATATCCATGCTAATATTGTAAATGTGAAAGTTTGTCTGTCCGGCTTTCACTCGTAAAAACCGATCGTATTGAAAGGCAGTTCAGCCAGGGACTTATAATAAATATAAATATCTTTGTACATACAAACAGCGCCACCTGGTTACACACTAAGCAACTAGGCCTATATTATGGATACCAGATGGAAATAATTTAATTACACATATAAATGAAAAACATCCATAACACGGGAATATATGCCCCTAGCGCGATTTGAACCCGCGACCTTTAGTATAGCAGTCGGGGACACCAAACAGGTCGTCAATAGGCCAGGCAATGTCATTCGACACGGTCGAAGCCACAGGTGGTATTACTTGCGTGGTTTTGAGACATCTTAAGCGTGTGCGTCGGCCTAATATAATTCTCGCTTTATTGTGCAGTATATCACTAAGTTGCTCTTTATTGGTACCTATCTATTTTTTATACGGGCAGTGCAATGTATGGTGACGTGCAGGTCAGCGCTTGACTTCAACTACAGCTGATGTTAAGAGGGGACTGAACCTGCGTGCTTGCAACGTCCCAATTTTTTGTCATTTCCAAGACAAATTTCCATTCCATTATTACAAAATACCTAAATGAAAATAGGTGCGGAGAAACTTTTGTATTCATTGATCTCTTGATTGTTGGCACTCCACGTTGACTGTTCAACAGTTTCAGTGTTTTGAAAATGTGTTTTAAAGATATTGTGACGGTCGCATATCTGTAGATAGTGACACGATTAAAAAATTAAGTACAAATTGTCATAATTAATAAATATCTTTGCATATACACACAGCGCCATCTAGTTCCATACTAAGCAACGGCTTGTTATTATGGATACCAAATGGTTTATATATTACACAAATACTTTTTATTGTAAATAAATGCATGTATAAATGAATACATCTACAACTAGGGTACATATGTCTGTATTGATCGTACAAACCCTAGGTGGATTCGAACCCGCGACCTTTAGTATAGCAGTCAGGGTTTCTAACCACTACATGAAATAGGCCGTCATGACTAGTCTGATCGTGACCATTATTTTACCCGACTGTCAAGGAAAGAGGTTAATGTTTTTAATATTCATCTAGCAGATTCGGATAGGGCTCAAGGTGAAGCCGGCTATCTCGGTCTGATTTTAGTTTGATAATGATAGAAATAATCTGTGTTATGTGTCTTAGGGTCTATTGTATACGCGGCCGCACGACCCGTAACACTTCCTGTATAAGCGGGCTCCGGTGTTCACATTACCAGCATAAGCGGGCTTGGGCGTTCACATTACCAGTATAAGCAGGCCTCGCGATGGTCAGGGTACCAGTATAAGCAGGCCTCGCGGCGTTTAATATTACCAGTATAAGCGGGCCTCGCGGCGTTCACATTATCAGTATAAATGGGCCTCGCGGCACATTACCGGTGGCGTCCCGCGGGCAGCTTTCACTGAAAGTGTTGCGGTCGTCGTACTGTCCATTGTACAAGAATCAATGCCATTCTATATTATGTCGGCACGATGTATTTTTCTATCTTTGTGCTATTTATATAATAAATGAATACTCAAATACTTACCTAAATTTATTATTTCATTTATAACTCAAATTTTCACTTCAAATGTACCGTAAAATAAACCATAAACGCTGCTCGACATTGTGTTGTCTCGCACATGGCTCCACAGAATATCAGCGCTTTAGCATTGCACTTCCTGCTGAAGTACGAGCTGAGTGGACCAGCCCATAAGAGATGTCATTTCACTTTTGCCACCCTATTATAAGTAGCTATTTCATTTTCCGTGTAAAACTGTATTCTGTAACTAGAAATAAGCAATGCTTGAAAGGTTTATCTCAATAAACTTATTCTATTCTAAGTGACATATTTTTAGGCTTGGATACAAAACCCTATACGTCTTAAAATACCGCTAGCTCCATCTGTAATTTATAGAACTGTCGTCAACGACTAGTTTTATTCAGAAAGAATTATAAGAAAATTATTTATTTATTTCCATAGTACAGTTTACATATCAATTTCCATTTTTCTAGTGCTTGGTTCCAGAGATATGAAATTTTTGTTTGAATTATTTCTCCCGAGATCGACCTCATTAGAATGAATTCAAAATCCCCTGACAAATTTCATCAACATCGGTCCACGCGTTTGGAGAGAGCTTTATTTTTTTGTATACCCGAAATTACCCTAACACAAAGGTAATTGAAATTTGAAGGTAGGTCTGTGTGTAATTAAAAATATTAAATGGCAACGCATATGCACACATGAAGTTGAAATAAACCCCAATTCCAAATTTCAAAAAATGTTAAATACTTCATTAGTTGTATTTACTTGACTGTGCCTGGAGAGTAACCTAATGTTTTTTTTTATCAAATTATTGTATGGTTGTAGAAAAGGTAATGAAAATGAAATAACTTAAACTGCAGTTGCACAATGTTTTCCTTTGGCCACTATTTCAGCATTATGACATTATCAAATTCCACTATGAGCATTTACTATCAGCGACGTTAAATAGTAACAAACCAAACATTAATATAGCGGTACATACGCAAAAAACGACACGCACGCTCTTTTTAAGTATAGCGTGTTTACAAACAAAATACTTTTATTCGATTGGGCAGTGATAAATTCCTAATCTGATAATTCAAACAATTATAAATGTTTGCTAGACGTCAAAACCTAAATGTCGCTTATACTTTTGTATGAAAACGGCTACGCTGTTTCATGCTTATTCATTCATTAATAGATAACAAAGATCCATGTGTTAGTATGACATTTAAACTACGTTAGTAGCAGTATTAATTTAACCGCCTCCGTGGCTCAATCTAAACAACATTGGGTTTACGAATCGAAGGTCGCGGGTTCGATCCCCAGCGGGGTACATGTTTAAGTACTCGGTTTGGTTGGTGGTAGGGCATTTCAAATGTCCGCCCGGCTAGCTACCACCATTTTATCTAAATCTGCCGCCAAGCAACAATGATAATAGAATTGTTGTGTTCCGGTTGTCAGAGATAAGATAGCCAGTCCCCCAAATATGTTGAGGTTTCCGGGTCAGTACGCTTGCACCTTCGACTTCATCGTCACTCAGGTGTGATTGAAGTCAAGAACTAACCCGTTGTGCATAAAAAAATACAAAAATAGATACTAATCACCTGCTCTTCATTTGCCGATCAAACAGTGTACCTAATAAATTTGCTTGATCAAGAAATGAATGAAGCGATTTAGTATTGGAGATCAAATCAAAATAAAAATCAAAAAAATGCTTTATTTTGTAGGTACACAGGGTACACTTAAAATAGTCAGATTTTACATTTTTAAAGCTACTGCTTGTTCAAAAGGCAATTTTCCCCTGAGAAGAACAAGCAAGAAACTCGAGAGGTCGCTCTTTTTAAAAAAAGGTTTTTATATTACAAAATTATTATTTTATATTATAATATTTCATTATTAATTGTGAAATAGCCTGGTTATGCGAACGGGCTGGTTATGTCCATGATTGTTTATCATCTAAATAATCTGATATTTTATAATATGCTTTCTTAATAAGTTTCTGTTTTATAGTATCTTTAAATTTATTGAAAGGAAGATTTTGTATATCAACAGGAACTTTATTGAAAAAGCGTATACATAACCCTTTGAATGAATTACTGACTTTGTGGAGGCGACTTATGTGACCTGCAAGTTTATCTTTATTTCTTGTATTGACATCATGTTTATCACTATTTTTCCTAAATGATGCTATATTTTTTTTGACATATATTAGATTTTCAAAAATGTACTGTGACGAAAAGGTTAGAATATTATACTCTTTAAATCTGTCTCTAAGTGACACTGCAGGTCTCAATTGATAAATTGCGCGAACGGCTCGTTTTTGTAAAACAAAGATTGTATTGATATCCGCGGCATTTCCCCACAGCAAGATACCGTAAGACATCAGGCTATGGAAATAACTAAAATATACTAATCTAGCAGTATTTACGTCCGATATTTGTCTAATTTTTTTGACTGCATACGCTGCAGAGCTGAGCTTCTTCGCCAATTTATGGATATGAGGACCCCATTGTAATTTGGCGTCCAAAGTAATGCCCAAAAATACAGTGGACTCAACAAGGTCTAGAGTGACATTTTTTATCATTATATTTGTGGGCACCTCCCTGACATTAGGCAGTACAAATTTTACACATTTAGTTTTTTTCTCATTCAGTAACAAATTATTTGCCGTAAACCATTCTACTATTTGAGAAATAGCATTGTTCACGTCGTCATAATTTAATTTTAGTCTATTTACTTTAAACATTACAGAGGTATCGTCAGCAAACAATACTATTTCATGTTTATCGTTTACAAGGTTTGGCAAGTCATTTATGTAAACCAAAAACAAAAATGGTCCGAGAATGGAGCCTTGTGGGACGCCCATACAGACTGTCGACCCTGACGATGTATTACCACTGATATCAACCCTCTGAACTCGGTTACTCAAATAAGAATTCAGAAGGTCGAGAGCTCGGCCGGTTACACCATAATGACGTAATTTCCTGATTAAAGTGTCGTGATGAACGCAATCAAAGGCATTGGACAAGTCGCAAAATACTCCTATTGCATCCCGCGCATCTTCCCAAGCCTCAAAAATATATTGTAAGAGCTCGACACCTGCATCGGTTGTCGAGCGGCCCCTTGTAAAACCGAATTGTTTATATGACATTAGATTGTTACTGTAAAAATAACTCGATATCTGATTTAATATAATTTTTTCAAAGATTTTGCTGAGAGTCGGTAGTATTGAAATAGGTCTAAAATTAGAGGGGTCTGATGTACTACCGGCTTCCGGCTACCGAGAGTCGCATCTCTCCGCAACGGTCTTCAAGATGCTGTTGGTACTACCACGTATTCCACTTGGTAGTGACGCCGTTTCCTTGCATATCATGGCGTGGAAACCATCAGTACGCGCCTGAGCAACGTCTGCTGCTATTTATACGTCTGTGTTATTATAATAAATATTATCTAAATAAAGTCAGTCAATAATGCTTTATTTTGTAGGTACACAGGTTACACTTAAAATAGTTTTGTTAAGGTACTGCATGTTCAAAAGGCAATTTTCCCCTGAGAAGGACAAGCATGTAACTCTTGCTCTTTAAAAACAGGTTTATACCGAATGAGTTTTTATGTCGTAAGGAAAAAAATAGGGCATTGGCATAGGTAGCCTATTTTTTTTTTTCAAAAACGCACAGTGTTGATATGCGGCTGGCGGGATTTGTAGGGTTTCCTATCATACGAAATTTATTTGGAACTCATATTTTCCCCAAGTTATTTAATTCAATGTAATGTACGGTACGGTAATTATCTACGGTAAAAAAACTCATCCAGTATATTATAAAAAGGCACAATAATACTTAATTATTGTGTAATAGCCTGGCGTGCGAACGAACTGTCTTTTCATTTAGCTAGGGTAGCTTGATAATTATATTATTCATGCGGATGACAATATTGATTGTCAAGTTGTTTAATTAACTTTGTGGTGAATAAATCCATTTTATTAAAGTTCCGGATTTCGAGCTCAGTAGTCTCGAAAATGCCTTTTTTGGAGTTGTTAACCCTATATTATGTATCCCTCTACTTAAATAGCGTGTTTTAACAAACGCGCGTAATTTGTTTACCCACGCTCTGGAGAAAGAGAAAAACGCCATGGCTACTTCTCAAAGTGGATGTAGAGGTGGGTCCCGTGGCACCAAGGAGCTTCTTTTGATTGATATCCTGACAATTTGTTAGTAGGTCTGTCGGAACCGGAAGAGTTGTCCGCACTCTAGCGATTAGCCTGTGATTGAAGGTGCTCACTTATGGCTCATGAGGGTGCTTGACTTGACTTCAAGTCTAGAGTGAATAGGCATTTACTGGGTGCGCGTGATACATCTTCGGCTACATCGTCACTTTCCATCAGGTGAGATTGTGGCCAAACGCGAAACCAGTTTTTAATAAAAAAAAAAAAAAAAAAAAAAAAGGTACATCCAACATTAAGCAATATCTTGAGCTCATGCACGGGGCAGTGAACGACTATCCTCCGTCATCCAGAATGTGTAGAGCTCAAGATTCTTAGCGAAGTTTTCCTAACTACTGACTTGAGGATGCATATGTATCATCGCAATGGAAAAGGGCGACAACCCGCTCTCATCATCAAATGAGAACGATGATGTCGTCAAGACGAATAATTACTGGAAATATAACCTGAACGACGACATGGTCGACGTCTGTCGGGCATGCCACATCACCGTGTCCCGATAAGTAACTCAGTCAGGCATGTTGTTTTCCGATCTTGCCAACAGTGAGTAGGTACCTCCACAGACATAAATAACATCATACATCAGCAAGTTGCTCAGAAATATTGCTTTATGACCTCTGAAATGCCGTTCTACAATTATACGCATACCGTCTTCAGTCGTCGAAAATGCGCATGCGAAAACTACACCTTCAAAAAAGTGAATCTGTAAATTGCCGCATGCATTCAACAGCGAACGACTCAAAAAATCGTACCTCTGGCTGGACTTAGTGTAGATGTACTCTACATCTACACTAAGTCCAGAGGTACGATTTTTTGAGTCGTTCGCTCATATAGGGACTATATATAGGGACGATCATCCGTCCCTATATATAGCCTTTGGGTCAAGATCTGGCTTGTACCTGGGTACAGAATGTATCAACATTATGGAAACATCTCGTATTGGGAGCAGGTCCCTCTTTCTGGAGCCCTATCGACCTTGCTGTTATACTGTTTTTAAAATAATGTAAAAATGTAAATGGTTATAGTCGCGCGCCCAGAGTGGACCGCCAGCGCAGAGGTTAGCTCAACACAAACCGCATATTTATCTCTGGTGTCTGTACTGTGTAAATAGTACTATTACGCGAGACAAGGGAGGACTTCGTTTTTTCTTTAGCATACCAAAGTAAAATTTGCGTTGTGTTCTGTGAACGATATTGCTTGGCCTCAGTGAACGGTGGGGCGAGGATAAATACGATCTCACAATGTGATTGAGAACTAAAATCATTACGATGAATACAGCAATTGAAGTCAATAACCTTACTCAAATGGAAAACGAACTTTTACGGATTTCTAAATATCTTTTTACAATTTAATAAGTCAGCAAGGTCAACGCTGAATGCTTTGGCTCCTGGCTTTACCTGCGTGCACTGTTGAAATCGTAACCCATGTCTTCGTAGTCTGTAAACAGATGTATGCCCGATATCCAGATATCATACTTCCAAGCAAAAGCGTGCATGTACGGTTTGCGAGCTGCGAATGTATTTCAGTTTTTAGCGCTAACAATGTAAACCTTTTACCATATTTTAATTAAAAATAGTTTTACGGCATACAGGGTGAATTTGAATTCGTGTAATTCCTATTAACTGGTGACGCCACTCTTGATAACGACAATTTTTCCCACGGCACTATAGACGAATTCGATGGAAAAATTTTCGATTACCCATACAAATTAAACCATTCTGCAACCATCTTATTTTTTGATTACGAACACCTTTCCACTAGGAACCATAGCCGAATTCAGCCGAAAATTGTTGGACTTCCATACGAAAGGTGGCTTCGGAATGGTTGACTTTGTATGGGTAATCGAAAATTTTTTCATCGATATCGACTATGGTTCTTTGGGGAAAATTGTTTGTAATTAGGAGTGGAGTCACCAGTAAACGGTAATTACACGAATGAAATTTCACCTTGTATACCAGATGAGTTCTGTAATTATGTTATGAAAAATAGGGCATATTAGGTAAATGAAATAGAAAGTATTGGCATAGGTAGTTCAATTTTTTTTCAACAATCGAATAAAGTGTGTCAAATGACGGTTGCGTTTGTACCCCATTCCACATAATAATATCATCACAACGAGTTCCAAATAAATTTCGCATGATAGAAACCCTATGAATCCCGCCAATCACATATCAATTTCCGGCGGGCGAAGGCGATGATAGTTTAGAAAAAAAGAAAAACGACCTATGTCAATAACTTCTATTTTACTTACCTAATATTTTTTCCTTACGGTGAAAAACTCACCCGTATATATCGTTTACAGCAGCAGCGCATCAACAGACGCCACCAAGAAGAAAGAGAGTGGCAACGCTGTGAGTAACGCAACCACGACGAACAGTGGCAACAACTACTACCAGACCCCGCCCGCTACGGCGCAGTCCTACGACCAGTCGTACGCGCAGCCTTACCAGCCGCCATGGGGCTACCAGCAACCCCCGGGACCTTACCAACATCATCCCCATCCATGGCCGCAGTACCCCAACTACTATTAACGAATGATCCAATATTTTGTCGAAAACATAAGTGAATTTTTATTATTAGTTTGGACTGCTATAATTATAATGCATTGTGCTTTATTTCCTTGAAGAGTTTAATAAATGAAAAACTTTATTTCCGATAAGAAAGTTTATTAAAAGTAAAGTTGATAGTAAATCTGCGAAATTACATTATATACTTTTTGGAAATAAATATCACCGTCACGATCTTTTACATGTGTTAATTATTTCGGTTCATCAGTCTTCATTATTCGCAAATCAGTGTATGTTTTATTGCTCGATCATTCATCTATCGCTATTGCTCGATTTTTCATCTGTCAGTATTTCAGTGATGCCAATATCTTTTGTTTATAAAATTCGTTAATTCACATGCGTTACATACACATTAACAACTACTTGTATTATGTCTCAGACTTATATACAACGATATCTATTGTACCGGTAACCTCTCCAAAGTACATTAAAAATAATGAATTATTTAAAAAAATATAAAGTCGAATATAATTTTACAATAAAACACTTACGTTCTACTACACAGATCACATAATAGTTATTTCGATAAAAATAAAATAACGAAAAATAAATTGATCGCTTCACTGAATTGATCAACATTGATACTGTTCTTAATCCCTAAGACTAAATCAATGATGCGACATATCATATCATACAAAAGCAAAACCGATTGTAAATGCAATGCAAGTTGTTTTAAGTTCCAGCAACTCCTTGCACATGTGTATGTACAAATCAGGTCAACACAGACATTATTATTTAATTCAATAACCAAATCACAAAAGATTTACGACATTGATTTATCTTTGGTAGTTAACAAGGAATGTGCAATTGTGTCTATCAATATGAATTAAATGGTTTATTTTATTACAAAATCGGGTTTGTTTTTCTGATAACTTTGTTACTGATTGAAAAAAAAAAAATCAAGCGCATTTTGGAAAGCTAAATGCTGTTGCAAATTTTTCGATTTTGCAATCCCACGGGCCCTGCTTGACTGGCCGATTTAACAACAATTCGATACCGACATCGGACGTAAAGGGGAAGGAACATTTTTCTATGGAAAGTGGCACATCAACCCGCCGCCATTTCGACGTTTCTACGTACGGTGAAGTTATATGTATGGATACAGGGTATTTATATGAACAAAAAATGTAAAGTAATATGGTACCCTAAAGTGTCACGTTCCCGAGATAGTAATTACGTGTATAAATGCATCCCAATGCATTTAAATAATAGTTCCCAGGTTAATTTAAACATTATATTAGAAGGCAACACAACCTAGTAGTTTCAAAAACAATTTAATTAATTACTTGCCTACTAAATGGCATCACGTCGCAATGAAACCTATTATGTCATAGCTGTTAACTCGAACGGCGATGGTTGGCTTGCTTTCCGATACGTCGCTGATACGCCGTTTTCAAATGAATAAAATGTGAAGAATTAGTATTGAAGTATTATTATTACTAAATATTTGTTCCCATGTGTCAAGTTGGGTACCGAGATATTTGGGACAAAAATCGCTGATGCCTTTAAACACATGAGAACAATGGCAATCATTTACAGATTAATTACTAAGTACAAACATGCACCTATAACATTTTTTATACCTGCGATTGGTAGGCAAATAATTAAATAAAGTTGTTTTTTCGTGTTACTAGGTTGTACTGCCTTCTAATAAATAGTTAAATCAACTATTATTTTTTTATTAGGGAACTGTATACGCAGGTAATTTCTGCATTTTTAATGATTGTCATTGTTATCATATTGCGAATTTTACCTCCAAATATCTCGGGAACGTGACACATTCGGGTAGCATTTTACGTGTATTTTTTTGTTCATATAAGTATCCTTTATCCATATATAAAACTTTCATCGTGCGCGAAAAATTGGAAGAAAAATCAAAATATCGGCCGGTGGATATGCCACAAAGGTTCTATCCCCTTTGTATTAAACCTATTTTCTTAATTTCTCTGTTGTTATGCTCACGATCCCTTAGTGTACGTTTAAGACAACCACAGAAAAAGAGGTTGATTTAACGGAGTCGGGTCGTGTCGGTGTTAAATCACTCCGTGAAGCAAGGCCCAATATTCATATTTGAGTAGCGCGTTCCCTGCCGACTCCCTATTGTAAGATCAATTATATTACCGACGACGTGAGGAGAAGCCGCGATGCTTATTCTAAAACGAATAAACAGCAGCTACAGTAGCGCTCCTGAGATCTGAGCCGGATTGGGCGTTTACACTAGCTTTCATCATGAGCACGCGGCTTTCGCTGCTTTCACAGCTGAAATACAAGAAAGGCACCAAAGTAAGTATTACTAAAGCAAGGCTGTAGCATTTCTGTTCTGAAGTTTTTACAGAATGTGACCTTGATGGCACAAAATAACTAATATGGAAAGTGACAGAAATTGATACGAAATCAGTACAATTCTCTATACGTACTTTAGAAGTTACCATTATGAATAACAAACACAACAGTTTTAGTGAGAGTTAAATGATTACAAAATAACGTAGCGTAGACAGTAAAATAACTTGTGCGAACGCGTCACAGTTTTTTTTAACCCCGGACGCAAAAAGATGTATGTTATAGTTAGAAGTAATATGACTGTCTTTAGCGCCAAAACGGCGGAACCGAATTGAAAACGATTCATTTTCCTG
Organism: Oegoconia quadripuncta; assembly: GCA_949316235.1. Lineage (NCBI taxonomy): Eukaryota > Metazoa > Arthropoda > Insecta > Lepidoptera > Autostichidae > Oegoconia > Oegoconia quadripuncta. The sequence continues at coordinate 8,228,727 of OX438759.1, forward strand.
GTGGTTGCAAGGTGGTTCCTAGCCAGTTTGATGGAAATCGGTAAACAGTTTCAAAGGCACTTAACTTTTAACAATTTTTTGTTTAACTGATACGCGTTTGACCACAATCTCACCTGATGGAAAGTGACGACGTGGCCGAAGATGAAGCACGCGATCATAGTTTAATTATCTGGATGACTGATTGATGATTTTCGACTGAAGAATTGCGTAGGGTGGGTATATTTCATTATTTTGTGAGACTTTTTCACCATCTACCTTCTTAAATACTATTTACTTTTAATGCTTATCTCATATGAATTCATCAGATGCAACAGTAGCACATTCATATTAAATGCTGTTCAATTACATTAATATAAAAAAAAATCAAAACATGATTAACCAGTTTTTAAAAGCTCATTTAGAAAACTTAGATGGAGAAGTAAAATCGTAAAAAGTAATCTAAACCAAGTGTAATTCCCAAAAAATTTTGACTTCACCGTAATATTTTTACAATTTTTTACGAAATCTTCCCAAATTTTTGTGAAGTTCACCGGTTTTCAGTGTTTTAACCGGAGGATTTGTCCTGCCCGCCACGCTGGGCTGGCGGTTTGACAGCCGTAGCTTGAATCTAGAAAAGCTATTATAAGAAATAATGGGTCGTTCGGAAGCCACATGGCACAGTGTTGGAACGATAAATAATTTTGGGCTAAGTTGCTTTAGAGCTGATTTTCGGCTTGTGTGAGATGTTATCGCAAAAGTTTCACGTACCTTCTCTCTCCTTCCGCCGCAGCTTCTTGCGCCGGCGGTCGATGGCGGCCAATTCCGCTTTGACAGAGTGGTACGCTTTACGCAAGTCCGCGAGCCGTGTCGTCAGCACGTTGATACGCGTTGGACAGTCCCACGTCGGATCTGTTCGAAAGTGAAATACAGTATATGTTAAATATTTGTTAAATCATGTCTATCCTGCCTGCCTAGAAACACTATCATTTGAAGGAATCCTTAGATGGAAATAATTAAACAGTGGCGAGGAGCAGGAGGAGGAGGAGTTACAAACAATCCCACTTTTTTTTCATTATAATTTTGAGAGCTTAGTCAATATGACTATGTTGCTCTATTGTACAGTTAATAGTTCATCATCCCCTTAAGTTTACACATACTTTTAACTAATTTGTATAGTGCTCTAGCTGAATCCGATAACGGAGACGCTAAAGCACTAATGCACCCACCCACAGACCATAACATAGAAACGTCCACTATTTGTCTTCTGGAGGATTCGTTACGGACACACTCCATTAGGACGTAGTAAAACTCTTCCACGACGCCACATTCTGTGCAATTAGGAGATGGGGGCTTTCCCCAACAAAAACGCGAATTTATTCAATGGAATGTGTCCGGAACGAATTCTCATAGCTGACACAGTGTCATGTCTAGACAATAAACCATTATCAATCCAAGGGTTATAGAGGTTCTGACTGTATCGTCTTATACCTTGCTGCTTGGACCGCTCGTCAAAATACTCTTCCACAAGGAATAACAGTAGTTTTTGATTAAAGTTAAATGGTCAGTATAGAATGGGACTACTGGGAGACTAACTCCCTCATGACCTGCTCGTTTTTCCAGGCGGTCAGCCTTTTCGTTGCTAATAATGCCCACATGAGATGGGACCCATTGGTTAATCCCACTTAATATATATATATTAAGTGGGACTGGAAATAGTATAAAACAAAGTCGTTATCTACGTCTTTTTCTAAGGTTTATATGTATGATACGTGCATATTACATTTAAACCGGGTCTCGTGCGACGTGTTTTTATGGTTTTCTAACACTTAACATGTTATTGTAACCAAATATGGGTGTGGCCTGTTTGTTAGCAAAAACAAGCGATCATGTTATCGAGGTGGACGGAAAACATCGCCGCGTTCCCCTGCGGGAGGGGGTATTTTTATTTTCATCGTTGCTTGCGAACAATGAGGGTGGCTTCGTATTTCCACATTAAGTACAAGTTTGCTTATTTCTATTTAAAAGTCGCACGAGACTGCAATGTTTTGCTAACATGTTTGTTAGTCTGTTTTGTTATTGGAGCAGAAAACCCGGATTTAAAGGGCATTGCACATATATGCGAAGTTATTATATTTCCTTACACGAGAAACTAATACATTCACACTGACCTAGTTCCACATAGAAGTTGTACTTGAGCGGCGCGTGGTGCGCATGCGCCGCGTCGTCCGTGTCCCGCCGCGCGCGCCGCCGCCCGCGCCCCGCGCCCGCGCCCGCGCCCGACCCCTCCGACGCCTTGCGGGACCTCACACCTGCAACACCCATCGTCATGGCACACTGTAACTACAGTGGGACGGTAAGTTGCAAGTCCGTTTTGGACTCCCAGCGAGGTACAATACAAATACACTATTGCACAACAGGAGAATATACATATTACAAAACAACAATAAAGAAAGAGTACAATTAGTACAGGTTTAACTCGGTTTGTTCGTTTTTTTTTTGTTTTAATGTCCGCCTGGCTAGCTATTGCAATCTTGACAACATTTCAATTTATTGCATTTATGTTGTATATTTTTAGGCATCAAACATGAACCCTGCTAGGGCACAACAGTTAAATTTTAAATGCATGCACATAAATATACGGATTAATTAATTACAACTACAAAACAATATAACACACTTAAAAACACTTAAATGTCCTCAATCTATCTATCTTTACATATATATATAATTTATATTTCTCTATCGTCTAGGAACTCTTGCAGCGAGTAGTAACATTTATATATTAGGTATTTTTTCTATACTCTAAATAGTCTTAGAGAGTCTGTGCTGTTACCCCACAGAACAATGCCATATTGTAACCAGGAGTGTGCATAGGCATAGTAAGCGCAGAGAGCTGTTGCTTGTACATTATTTTGTTTCGGCTGCTTGTGATAAGACAGCCTTTCCTACAAATAAGTTAGGGTTTCCGGGTCAGTACGCTTCCATAAAAAAAGGATTTCAGGGTATTATAAATAATATTGTATACCTAGGTAGTATGTTTATGTCAAGACTGTGGTTTGGTACTAAGTACCTTCCTAAGTAGTAAATATTAATACAGGGCCACTATTTAGTTCCTGCAAAATTGTTTTTAACGGTCTGCCTCAGAAACGTAGTTTTGCGAGTGTATGTAAGTAGATTCCTATATTATCTCCTTGTAGCCTTAACTCCACCAATTTTAAAGTGAAAGGTGTTCGATTCGTCACCTGGAGTATCATATAAAAAAATCCAACACGGCGTCCACAAAATACAACTACTATCGGGGTTTTCGGTTTTTAAACTAATTTCTCCCGTTTATTATTCACTACCTTCCCGTGGAATTATTTTATCGTAGTATTTTCAGAACGTAAAGTAGCTTAGTCTCTAAGTATCTCTCTGCTAAATTTTAATATGATCGGTTGCGAGGTTTATTTGTGAAAAGGTAACAAACATGTAACAAACAGAGATAGTTACTTTAGCATTCATTTATATATAAGTGTAGCTGTGTATTTATATCGGGGCCCTGTTTAATAAATGTAAACGTAAAAACATAAGGTGGCTGAAGCTGCACTACTGTAGCGTCAATGCTTCAAAACTAATCATGTTAAATAAGTCTTAAGATACCTAAAACGTATGAACGAAGCCTTGCGGAATAAATAAATATCCTTGGACATATACAGCACCATTATTTTGGATACCAAATGGTTGATATACTACACAAATACTTTTTTTTTGTAAATATTATACATCATATTATAAACGAAAACATCCTTATCATCATACAAACATATGCGCCTAGAGGAATTCGCACCCGCGACCTTTTGGCATAGCAGTCAGAGTTTCTAACCACTATACCAACCAGGTCGTCAAATTGATTATTATTTGTTACCGTGAGACTTATCCAAATCGTGTGACGCGTCGTTCGGGCGGCCTTCGTCCTCGTCCTCCTTCCGCTCCGAAGGGCTGTCGCGCTCTGATATTCGTCGTTCCCTGCGCCAACATTTCTTATTGTTAGATAGATGCATTTCTATAGGTTTAAGCTGTTTGTTGGCATTACAGTAAGCTACTATTAGATTTATACACATGCTGTAAGCTTACCAAGCAATAAAAATGTATAACGTTATATGCTACTACGGTAGTAAAGTAACTGTAAAGGGCTGGAAAGTGCGCAACATCTACTCGTCAAAATATCTCAGTGCCTAGACCAGTCTATAATCAATGTGTGTTAACAATGATGACTTATGACACTGAAACGTGGTCTCTTGACTTTGGCCCTCATAAGAAGGACGATGCTCGGTGTTCCACTACGAGATAGAATACGAAAGTAAGAAATCCGTTGAAGAACGAAGTCACCGCATTGTCCAGCGGATTCAAGGCATAAGAGCGTAAGACAGATGGTCGTTGAGCAAAAAAAGTTCATATCGTCTAATTTTCTCTATGACACCTGTCATTTAAAGACTTCTTGTCTATAGCCTTAGTAATTATATTCATAAACGCACGTTTAACGTAACAGCTCTCACTCATCTTAGAGGAGTTAGAACCTGCGCATATGGCGACTTTGGTCGCGGCGACAACGCCGATTTCGACTTCATTAACATAAATATTACGGACACTTCATCAATCATCTACTTCCAAACTAAGGAAAGCTTGTACTATAGATACTACATAACGGATAAACATACATACATATTTATATAAACATCCATGACGGGGAATGAATGTTCGCATTCATCATACACACCTTATCCCTTGCGGGATTCGAACCCGCAACCGTTGGTTTCGCAGATTGACTACACCAATCGGTCGTCTAATTGATTTATTGATTCATGACCAAAGAGCAAATAACCGCTGGGTAGCCGAGAACACGATACACGGTAGCCGTTACGTCTTGTTAAGGTTGGTTGGTTGGTTAAGGTACGCTTACACGGGCAATTAAAATTGCTCAATTCCGGTCGATTGTGACGTGTAAAAATATTAAACAATTTATAAAATTTATAGTTGTAAAAATATTTTACAACCACAAGCGATATAGGAAAATTCCAAGAAACTAGTCAATACTTTCATACACGTACAATTAGTTGAAAAACTATCGCTCGCTCTGGACTACGTGTTATTACACGCAGCGGGGAGGATTGTAGTTCTTTCATTATCATGAGTCAAAAGAAAAAGAATAGACGTTTTTGGGTGCGATTTTTTTAGCACGACGAAAGCAAACTTTATTGTGTTGTGAATTAGACAATATTTTATTCAAAAACTTCAAAATGCATGTGTAAGGTTCGATGTTTGTTTATTGACTGCCAATTAATTACAGATATTCATAATATATATCTTAAACTTAAGTTACTTAATCTCTACACCACAAAAGTTCTGGAGTGATTTTGAACTTCTTTTGAATAAAATGGGCCCATTATTTACGAAACAGACGACCAATATCTCAATTCAAGACAAACACCTAATGTACACCTCTCGTGGCGCTGACTGGCGTCACTGCACATCCGCTCTCGCTCTCCCAGCACAGTTACAATGCAGAATAAATAAGTGCAAGCAGGGTAGAATACAAATTGACTTAAATTTCCATACCCACTTGATATTCGGCATTTGTGTCGGCGACATTGAACTGTACTGAATAAATAGCAATTAGAAACAATATTGCGGAAACAATTGCCGCACTTTTTAGAAATTGCTACAGATTGCTCCATCCACTATTTGCTTCATATTGATCCATTAGTGTAGTCCGGCAATTATTGCTTAAAAATTGTCCGTGTAAGCGCACTTTTAGAAATTGCTAGTTTAAAGTTGCTATGCGTGCCAGGTCTAAAGGGCAATAAGGGCGATTGGGACGTCACGCACGATATCAAGCAACTTAACGCGATGCACTGCCACACGAATTCTGAGCGATATGGAGAAAGTTTAATGAATTAATACATTCGTACACTGGCAATTCAGTTAAAAGATTTACGTCTGTCGGCACATCACGCCGGCTTCCGCTCCTATCGCGAAAGCGAAACATAGGTTTACGAACAAGCGAGATAAAAAAAACTTGACTAAAATTCATCATACCCCATATATTCGGCAATTCGTATTGGCGACATTAAGCAATATGGGATATAGAAGTAATATCGCTCTTTATGGCAATTGTTCCATTACCTCCGTCAACTGTCGTCGAGCCATTATTGCTCAAAAAATTGTCCGTGTAAATGTGTTAAAGCCTTCCGCTAAAACTCACGTGGGTGCATGCGTGTTCCAGCAGCGGGCGAACGATTGCCTTCTGTGAATAAGATCACAAGTCAATTTACATTTTACGGCGGCCCCCGACGCGGGCGGAGAGTGCAAATTACTCGCTCGCGACCCTGTCTGTGGCGGCTCATATTTATTTTCGAAACAGGACACGCAAGCGTGCGCTCAACGGCGGATCCAGTTTTCCATCATATCAATCACATCGGCCTCCCCCAAGTATTCTGCTTAATTAACAAAAAAAATGGACTTTTAATTCGACTTTCAGATTAAAGATCCACGTACAGAAATAATTTACGTATTTAGGTACAAAAAAATATACTCAGTATGTTCGCTGGACAAACATATGGCCCCATTGAGGCTGAATCCGCCCTTGCGTGCGCCCCCGTAGATTTACCGCTAGGCCTCAAGCAATGTATTGTGACGAGCTACCTGTGCGGCTGCGGCGACATGTCGAGGCTGCTGTCGGGCGTGGTTGGCGGCGTGTTGTCGAGCAACACATGTCGCCGCGGCCAGCCAGCCCCCGCCCCCGCTCCCGCCCCCGCCGCGCCCTCAGCTACCCCCACAGGCGCCGCGGCTGCACCCCCCACTCCTGCCGTTCCCCCCGCTGCTCCTACCGCCGCCTCCACACGACGTTCCTCTGCTAACAAATTGGAGTATTGATATTAAGCCATTTTTAACTGACTTAAAAAGGACTCAATCAATCTGAAATGTTATTAAATGTCATCTCATAAAAATGCACAATACTTGTACGGTACTATACACATTTAAGTATGGCCGCACTCATTTGTAACATAAGTGTCTATACTCACAGTAACACAGATAACGTCTGGACGCATAGACAAATAATATATAGTATGCATATCTATGCCTATAGTATCCTTTTTTTTCTCCATGACTTGGATGTAAATTGTATGTTAATTTAGCCCTTAGTTAGACTGGTGGGAACATGGTGAATTGTAACAGTTTAGCCTTTCACAAATACCAGTCAGAGTTTGGATGTATAATTATTATAAATAAATAAATAATAAAAATATTTTATTTACTTTAAACTTAGTCTCTGTAACTAGAATATGCTGGTTCCTTCTTTCCTTTTAAGTTTATATAATAACTGTGTTAGGCGACCACGCTCTATACAATTGCTAAGTTAGAAAGTTTTGTTTAATTTAATGCCGTGCATGTGTTGTATTTTATGTAGTGTAATTTTGAGAGTAGACCGAGTAAATGATGTGTTTGTTCTTAATGTTGTACTAGTATATACAATTGTATGTTTGAGTATCCGTGACGGACGAGTAGGTGTTTGTATGTGTTGTATGTTTGTGTAACTAAGGTTTGCAAGAAGACTTTCGTTAAGTGAATATTTATGACCGATTGGTGCAGTGGATAGGGACCCTGTCAGCGAAACCAACGGTTGCGGGTTTGAATCCCGTGAGAGGTAAATGTTTGTGTGATGAATACGAACATTTATTGCCGAGTCATGGATGTATATGTAAATATTTATGTATGTTTATCCATTCCGTTATCTAGTAGTAGTAGTAGTAGTACAAGCTTTGCTTAGTTTGGGACTAGATGATTGGTGTAAGTGTCCTATATATATATATATATTTATTGTATTGTATATTGTAATTCGACTGTATTTTTAGAGCATGATTGTTACGTGATATTTTCGTCATTGTTTTTCATGATTATTTTTCGTTTGATAGTCCCACTAACTTTGGTTTAGATCTGATGATGCAGTCCGGAGATAGAGCGGTGAATTTATTATCCTCCTCTTAGTTGCGCCGTGGTCTGGTAATAATTTTGACAATTCACGTTTCTTGGAGTAGGTGATTTATGCTACCGGCAGAGTGCTGAAACAGTAATTACCTTTGTGATGGTGATGGGGAGGTGCACATGCGAAGGGCATGTGGAGACGTTGTCGCGGCGGTGCGGGCTCCGCGTCCGGAGCTGGAGACCCGGGGATGGTCTCCGAGCACAGCAGCAGTGATATATTGTCATCGTCCGCGGCCACCCCGCCGGCGCCCACCCGACCGCTGCCGGCGACAACCACGCTTGCACCTGTAGGTGACCAGAGCATGAGTGTGGGCCTTGCCATAATAATGTAGTGACTTCGCCCACACACACACACACACACACACAGCCAATAGGCTAGGTGCATATGTCAACACATCAGTATAATAGAACAGATGTAAGCACACAAACATTAACAGGTTAGACAAGTCCTCTACTAGACATAGCCTGTCCCATGGCGGGAGGTGTCCTAATCGCCACGCTGGGCGGGCGGGGTTGCGATCGCAGGTTGTTAGAGCTCCGCACCAATTACGGTGCTGTCCATCACTGGTATATTCTATTATGCTCAAGATCCTTTAGTCGCCTTTTAAGACACCCACGGGAAGAGATGGATTGGTCCTAAGTCCCCGCCCAAAAACCCAAATCAGTTATTAGTTAGTCCTGTAAGCCTATTGGACTCTAATTGGCTTACGTAAATATCAACCTTGGTAGGGTCAATTGGAATGCAGCAGTTAGCTGAATTAATTCGGTACAGTAAATAAAGTGACCCCTAGTCGGAAACAAATCCACCAATCCGCACTGGGCTAAGATGTCATATGAAAGAAGGCTCTGCCGCTACAGTCCGGACGCGTGGCGATTGCAGGTCCATTAGAGTCCTGCAAATAATAGTAAATGCCTAAATAGAAAAATATGCAGGAATCAGGGCTTGTAACCGGTTTCGAAAACGAGAGCGCTACATAAAACCCCAAGAAACGGGTTTAATTCAGACACACAGTACACGCGTCGGCGTCGTTTGTAGTGATACGGCGTCCATCGTCGGCAAGAGCAAAATGAAACCCACCAAAAGAGCTTAATTGATTCAAAACCCATTTGGTTTCGCTCCTTAAGAATACCGTTTTTTTTAAGGTTAAGGTAAATAAAACACTCCTTTGTACTTGACGTTGATTTAGGATTAAAAATAAACCGGTAAACAAGCCCTGGCAGGAATACAATTCTTAAAAAATATTTGGTGGCGAGGAATACCTTAAACGGCCAGGCAAGCGAGCTGACGATTGCACATCCACACTATGCTCTACACTGTTAAGCATGTTTATAGAGTCGCTTAGACATCATCAACAGTCTGCAGAGGTCCTCTGCTGGACATAAGCCTGTACCCAACAGTGAGTAGATGTGGGCTAAGAATTATGTTAACTATAAATACTACTTTAGCTTGTGCCTTGTAATTAGAATTAAATAAACTAATTTCGAAATTAATTTTAAGGTTAAGTGCAGGTAAAATCTTAATTATGGGCCAATATGTACTATAACCACTCGAGACGACTATCATCTCACACTAGCACACAATGCATTTTTAGTTTAAGTTTCCCAGTGGGAACAGAAAGCATTATAATTTCTTATCACTACTTCGGAGCAATGACGTCGTTTATTTTCAGAGCGGTTTTCTGATAATAGTCTCGTGGCGTTACAGTGCACATGTGGCCTTTGTGTCATTGCTCACCTTGGCCAACGGGAGCAGAAAGAAACGAAGTTTTAGATTATTTATTAATAGCAAGCAATAAATACAATTCAAATCAAATCATCAATATACAATCATAATTCTATATTTTTATACAACTACTTAAAAAAACACTCGATATATTTATGGATAAGTTCATGAAAATGATTCAATCTATACTAAATATCTATAAATCTATAAATTTGTGTGGTTTAATAGGTTGCAGTAATTTTCCTTACATTATGTATAGCTGTACCTTATTATAATTTGACAGATCGTGATATAAATTTTTCATTTATTCTATGTATATGTTTACAAAAAGAAATATATTTGTGTAATATAAAACCATTTGGTATCCATAATACAAGTCTAGTTGCTTCGTGTGGAACTAGATGGTGCTGTGTGTGTGTATGTCTAAGGATATTTATTTATTATTTACTTAATGAAATATTAAAAAAAAAACATGTAATAAATTGTAGCTCTTAAAAATAAGGTGCATAGAGCTATTAGACAAAGACCTTTCATAAATGTATCACATCGTAAATATTTTCGCTGTCATCCGCCGTAGTCAGAGCCGTTATCTCCTGCGTACATTCCGTTTATTCGGTGTTTGAGTTTCAAGTTTTATATATTCTAAGCTGATGGTCGCTATATAATATTCGATGATAACGACAAAAATACCATCTAAAACCCTTAAATTTATTGGAAGCATACGAACTATACAGACACAAAAAAGTTTAATTGACTACATCGTAAAGTAAGCTGAACAATGCTATTGCATGCGAGTAAATTTCAAGCATTTGTTTCAATGGAGGATTAATTTTTGGTAAGATTCGTGGAATGTCAGTTTAAATCTATTAGCATTAGCGGTTTAGGGGTATCAGAGATTTCAGAGCGCTGTTTGTACTTTAACAGGAGCAAAAGTCAAAATATTTTTGTCAAAAGTCAATATGGTTTTTTAAAACTATTCCGTAACACCACTTCTAAAATAGATGAACAGCTATTCACAAGTAATACATTCAGCAAAATTTTTTTTGAACAAAAATTTTGTTGAACAGTAAGGTTTTGACTTTGCATCTGGATATTCGATTAAGCGCGATACCGAAGATATGGACATGGAAACGGCCCCAAGTCTTGTCAAGCTTGTCTTTCATTCAGCACAAACTACGACTACAGCTTAACAATTATCTTATTGTTACAGTGGGAAGACTCATAGATAAGTTTCGGATCGACTCCTTTCACACCTGTCAGACGACAAACGACCGACCTGTCAGACGAATTTAGGGTTTGTCAAATTTCCAAAACACCGTACGAAAAGTTGTTGCAGCAGCGCAAGAGTAGGAAGCACACCTTGACTAAGAGATGAACTACACTATGAAGAATCGGTTTCCTGCCTGGCACCCCTTGTATGTAATCTTTCGAACCTGAGAATTGACTAACTGCAGGGGGAAAGAAAAAGTTTGCTTATTAAGCTGTGCTCCGACCGTAGATACGTACTATGTTTCCTCTCGTTCTTGCAGGCGTCCTCGAGCATGAGCAGTGTCTCACCGGCGCTCCACTCGCCCGGCGACTTGCCTGCATGCAGCGCCCGCACGGTGACCCCGGCGGGCAGGGACGGCACGCGCGACATCCCCGAACTGCCTCCGCTTCCCCACTCCTCCGTCGTCAACTTGTCGATTATCAACCTGTATATCGACATAACAAGGATTTAGCTGGACGAGAGGATCTATTATGTAAGTCAAATGATGAGTCCATCGTAAACGATTATTACGATCATCGACGTCAAACTCGCGAAATAAGAGGATCAATTACGTAAGTCAAACGATGAGTCCATCTTAACGATTATTACGATCATCGACGTCAAACTCGCGAAATCTTATTACGCATTTCAAACGATTACGAATGCGAGTGTCATCGTTACGATTGACGATGAATGAATGATTTCTCATACAAAAGTAATGACATCGGCATTACCTATGCACATCGTATACGATTCAAACGTTAACGATAAAGGTGAGTCGGGGCTTACCGCAATCGTATTCGTATTCACTATTGGTACTAAGAATTCTTATGATTCTTTTGTTGTTGCAAAAAAATATTATTTCAAAAACGTATTTTACGTTTATTAGTTAAGCTAGTGCTCCTACTAATAATTTGTGGAACAAATACCTTTTCCAAAAAGTGAATATTTCGACAAATAACCTACTATTATAAAATTATTTTTATTACATGATGATGTATGAGTCATGTAGATGATCGAAGCATGTATCAAACAATATTTTTAATGGTTCCTACGTAATTTTCCAGAAATTTCTCCGATATGATTATTAAAGAAGTACAATATTGTTTCACGTAAAATGTTGTTTAATGTTTTACTTTAACTTAAAAACTTGTTGTTCTTATTACGTAAAAAATGTAGTAACACGATTAGCAATAAAAATACTATGGGTTCTTTTACAAATTTTATTGGCCTTGATTCCCCGATAAAGTCCCGATTTGAATTATTCCTCACTCTCTATTTTCCCACAAATCGAGGAATTTTTTCGTAATTGGCAGCACTGCATGTACAAATTTGGTAGGTTAGAAATTATGTAATGCAAAAATAGAGTGAGATAACGTTATTCTGCGTATAAGGGCATCCCTTTCTATTGCTCTCTTTAGCCCAAGGTGTTAACGAAAAAAGTACACAATAGCGCCGTCTAGTGTCGAGTAGCAATACTTTTGGACAATTCCAATATCATTCATTCATTGTATACGAGTGTCAAACGACGACATACGTAATGCAGTAAGTTTTATACGAGTGGTCGATGATCGTCAACGATGGCCGATGGCCGATTGAAACGTTTAAATTTACGTAATAGGCCCTCTGACCTGACCTGAGATAGTCGGTTCCTAGTTATGACGACCTGTTTGGTGTAGTGGTTAGAAACCCTGACTGCTATACCAAAAGGTCGCGGGTTCCAATACCCGAGTTATGGATATTTTTCACTTATATATGTGTTTATTTACAAAAAGAAATGTATTTGTGTAGTATATGAACCAACTATAATACATATATAATATATATAACTATAATACAAGTTGCTTACTGTGGAACTAAATGACGCTGTCAAGGATATTTATTTTTAAGTTAACAAGGTATGGTCAGGCCTTCGCGGCCACAGAATTATTAAACATCGAAGCCGTGTGGTTTCGGGCAGAGTAGAATAGAACCAACCCATTTCCTGCCGTGGGTTACGTGTAAGGCGACTAAGAGAACGAAGGACGTTTTTGACTTAAGGCGTACCGTTCGATGAAAGACAGAACAAGGACAGGCCTTAAATTATGTAACGTTATCGTCATCAATAACGTTGACCAATGAGAAAACGTCAAATTACCGAGCGAGCGATGAGCCCATCATTCATATTATCAACAGCCTTACAAGACCCCACTGCTGGGGCACAGTTCTTCTCACTAGAAGGTATGGACATAATCCACCAGTGCGGATTGGTGAACTTGTGGCCACCTGACAGTCAGTGTTTTTAAGCCGTCCTATAGGCCACCGACTTAGCTTAACAACTGCTTTCAATTGAAATCAACCAAGACCGACTATTTACCGTGCCCTTCGAAGCACGGAAACACTTGTTTTAAAATGCAGTGGCATTAGTGAGTGGTCACCCCCTCCAAGGACTGACCGGGCGAGATGTTAAACGAAAAAAAAAATTGCGAATGTGGTTGCTCAACGAGTACCTCAAAAATCATATGCCAGAACGTAAACGATGTCTATATCGGCGAAATTACATAATAGGGACTGGGGAGTTCCCAGCAGGAGTGCTAAGAATCTCTGGAAGAGACGGCGCAACACCCCCAAAGACGACTGTGTGCAGCAGTGTACGTCTTTAGCTGATATCGTCAGTACCCTGATATTTCCATTCGAGTTTTATTACACCCCTCTGGTATAACTACCACACAGCAAAACATTGCATATTAGTCGTGGGTGTTTAAAGTTATTTAGGGACCCATGGTGAGGCTTTGTTCTGAGTTGGTGTGACGAATAATTCGAAATGAGGAAATGTGGGAAATATTTATACCTTTGTTATTTATCTCCCTGTAAATCAAGATAATAAAGCATTAGCAGTGGGTTGGTCCATAATTGAATGGCTGATTATGATGCAACCAATAAGTTCCCAACTAAAAAAATCCAATATTCCTCAAAAGCATTTTCACTGCTAATAAGTGCTAATTGCTAATAATAATTATAATAATTACCTAAACAAATGTTGTAAATTAGTCTGCGCAATAAATAATATTTGTAATTGCATAAGCCAACTTACGAGTAAATTACTAAACACACATTCCACCGACTTGCTGCATAAAAATATGTACTTACCGTCTGTTAGTATCATCGGAGTCACTAGATTCACTTCTGTCTTCCGATGGAAACGGTGGCAATGGTATATTTGCCGCTGACTGGTTGATCTGACTCGACAACTTTTGTATCGTATCGCTAAGAACTTTATTATTTTTCCCAGGAGCAGTTAGAGGTAGATCTGCTACACTCTTCCGTCGTTCCAGGATATTCAACGGGCTCAGCAATCTTGGAGGTGTTGGGTCTTTCGGTTTAAATTTCTTGATCTCGGAAGCGTCGCGTTTCGGAGGTGTTGGGTCTTTCGGTTTCACCATTTTGATCTCTGTAGCGTCACGTTTCTTATCTGTTATATTCGAAGGTTCGCCAAATATTAAATCTCTGATCTCTGGACTCTGTTTCTTAACAGGTTCAATTTTTGTCAATGATTTTAATGGTTCTATTTTGGTTATAGTTGGAGGCGTTCTAAGTTCTGGAGATATGGGAGACAATTTTCCGTCGGGTTTTGTAACTCTGAGGAGATCCGTTTTGGGCGTGATCGGTCGGTTTTCCACGGGAGGAGGTGAAATGGAAAGTCTTTTAGCGCTGTTGATGGCTTTTAGTAATTTTTCTGCTATTTTCGGCCCTTCGGATTGAAGGAGGAAGCCCGGAGGCGGCTCGGGCAGAACGTCTATTCGAGCTGGACTGTCAGGTTCCGACTTATCTTCTTCAGTATCGACAAGTGGGCTAGGTGGAAGTTCTATTTGTGACAGTAGTGGCTCTGGGTCTAGTTTTTTCTCAATTTTTAACACAATTTCTTTGGGTTCCGAAGTTGGAAGGGGAATTGATAGAAGTTTGATTTGTTCTTCTTTCTCAGTTTCTTCAATATATTCCATGGGTTTAATTTCGATTTCTTTTGGTTTAGGTTCCGCTACAAGAACACTAGGAAGAATAATTGTAATGCTGGTGCTAGGAAGTTCAATTTTCTTTTGAGGGGGAGGAGGATTCGGCGGTTCAGGAATTTTAGATAACTCAATTTCTTTTAGTATTTCTTTAGGTTCTTTAGGATTATCTGAAATATTACTTATTTCTTTTATGGGTTCGGGTTCCTTCGGCTTTGATTCTTCCTTAACAGTAAGTTCAGGAGTTTTAGGAGGTTCTATGAGTGGTTCAATTGGAGTAGAACTCGTTTCTTCTTCTTTGATTGTGTTATCCTCCGATTCGTCTTCAGATGACTGCTCGTCATCGGCTGGGCTGTCTGGGGAATCATCTATCAATTCTCGAAGTTTAGATACTTTACTCTTTTTCGAATAAGTTTCTTGATTCTTGGCTGGTGTGAAACCTTCGAAAATTGGCCCTGAACTACCGTCCTGGAATGAATCATCATCTAAAGAGAACAAATCATCCTTGATATCTTCATCAGGACTTTGTCTGCCCGGAGCGTCTCGAGACGTTCCAAAATCTCTAAAAGGTGATAAAGATGGCGATCGCAGTGAGGGTCTGGGTCTCAAGGGATCCTCAGATATTTCCTCACTGAGTGATTTCGACAAAGTAGAAGTGTATTTGCTTGGAGAAATGTCATCGAATATTCGATGAGTGCGTTTCTTTTTCTCATCATGCAGTTCTAGTTCAAAAGGTTCAGGCTCTTTGAACTCGTACACATCCTCTGGTTGTTTTTCGGGCTGAGGTGGTTCTGGCGGAGGAGCAGATACTTGAGCTGGGATTTCAGGCGTGTCATTATCTATCACTTCTTGTTTTACAACATCATCAGGATCTTGTTTGACTGTATGTAATCCTTTTAACTCTGATCTTATTTCATTGAGATCGTAATCGCGACCTTGATGGCTTACGTTGGGTCGAGGTTTCTTTGTTGGAGACACGTTTGATGGAGTAGAGATAGTCCTTACAGGCCTTTTACGAGGTTTGCTTGAACTACTACTGTCACTTGATTTCGCGTCTTTCGATCTCGATGGAGCTGTGAACAAAACGTTTTGTCAATATTATCATACCGATTATTTATTGGAAGTACTGTAATACCAATTGTTAACTTACGTTTTATATTTGATTTATCATCAGATTTTTTGGGAGGTCTCTTTAAATCCACTTCACTGTCGGAATCGCTGTCAGAATCAGATCGTGCTGATGACTCTGAAATAGAGATGAATATCAGATTGCAAGCCAAAATTAAACGTGTAAGAAAGTGTAAGTTAGCAAAGAGTAATTAAATACCTTCAGTCCTTTTGGCCCTGACACGCCTGCTAAGACTGGTGTTCTGGAAGACAAATAATACACAACATCAGAATTATTCTATGTCGAACGATAAAGAATGTCGGTAAAACATGACGGAGTATAGTTCTTTTAGAGCAGTGACTAAAGAAGATACCTTTTTGTTACGCGCTTCATGCTGAGTAACGTTGAGCGCGATCCGCTGCGGCTTGATCCACTCATCATAGCGCGTATTCCACCCCGTGTAGTGTACGCGAAGCATGCCCTCCGCCGACACCTCTATCACTTTCGCCTCGTATGTCACCTGGTAAGTACATTCATTCCTTCAATACATACATATACCACAATCGACTTACAATAAGAGTGCGGAATTTTCAAACGAACGTCACAAACACAGCAATCTTATATTTACATTCTGTGACACCCAAGTGAAAATGAGATTAATCGAAATTAGGGTTCACATTATTGTCAATAGGCCATGTGACCTTTGCAAGAACATTCCGCTTGGTCTCTTATTATTAGTCCACTGTGCATATATTCTACCTGTCTACCAAAGGGTGGGCGGAGACTACGGTCCACAGATCTCCATTTGCCACGATCCTGACACACCACTCTCTGTTCATTCACGCTTAATCTTCCACATCCGTCGGTTAAGAGTACCTGTAAGTACAATTACTAACTCGTGTGACAGACCGATAGGATTACAAACAGACAAATTATGTAACTTAGGGTATTACAGATGGGCCGCGACTAAAGTAGGTCAAAGCACATAATATAACTGCGAATATTAATATATCCTTCTCGTAAAACCGGAAAATTTGCATAGGGGTTGGACATATTACGATAACAAATATGTATTTGATACAGTTGATATAGCATTTACCTTTGATTCGGACTGCGTTGGTCCATAATACACTTTCAGTTTGTCTCCAACTTGGGCTTTCACATTCGATCCTCCAGACCGAGTAGGTTCATTTGTAGATGGCCTATTAATAAATAAAATCAAAGGTTACCAAATTGAAACAGAATAATTTTTGTAGATATACAAAGAATTATATCCCAACTGTACATGAAATGGCAGAGATATATGTACTTACTCGGTAGTCTTCCTCTTGCGCGGGCGCTTACTACTATTGGAAGCAATAGTGTTGCCACTACTAGCCGAGTTTGCACTTTGGCTGCGACGGCTTTGCATCTTTTTCGTTGGGCCACATCTGTTGGCAAATGAAAATTTTTGTCTAATAATATTTTTGATATAGTTCTTATGTGTGGCGTCATTAAGGGTGATATTATATTGGTTTATAGGTTTACCTCGACGCTCGACCGGAACTATCACTATCTGTAGATACGTGCGGTCGCCGCGAGCTACGGGAAATGTTCGCGCTTGTACCTTCACCTGCTGATTAGGGAAAAGATAGTCATTATTAAATATATTCTCATTAGTAAATAATGATATTTATTGTGTTTGGGTTGTACCTCAATCACGTCGTTACGACTGAACTGATTTTCATGTAACTTAGTGTAATGTAAGACTATGTCATGCTCTATAATGATTTATAATTTCTTTTTTTGACGCAAAATATCGGGTATAACCTAAACATATATACACTAATAACTGGACAGAATCTGTCATTTATCAAAACACAATGTTAAATCATCCCAACATATATACCGGATTTAAGAACTTAATAGAAAAATCTTGAATCTATTAGAAATGCGATCGATAAATTAAACGCTCACGTTTAGATGACAGCCGCCGTCTCTTAGGCATTCTCCTCTCTTGCGACTCTGTCTTGACGAGCGGTGGGATTCGCGTATTCGACTGCGATCGGGGTTTCATGACGCTTTTCTCCTCGCTTGTCGTAGAACTATTGTCCTGGAAATAAGTGTCAGATGATAAAGTATTGTATATACGATGTATCTTATCCTTAGTGATCGGCAATACGGCTTTCGGCGAAACCGATCAACCGGCGATCTGCTAGTGTTTAGTACACACTGCTGGGATGGTGCCGTTTCTCTTGACATATCTAAGGCTTTTGACAGGGTCTGGCATGCCGGTCTCTTAAGTAAGCTCCCTTTGGAATTCCCCATGGACTGTGTACTTGGATATCTGATTTTCTGATAGAACGGTCGATTCAGGTAGTCACCGACGGCTGCTCACCTGACCTATTGGCTATTAATGCCGGGGTACCTTAAGGTTCAATTCTCTCCGCAATTCCTATTTTTACTGCACATCAACGATCTGCTTGAACCCAGGTCCTCTGGGTATGCAGATGACACCACTATTACAGAGAGATATATGTCGGGTGCACAGTTCAGAGGTGATGATATCCGTTCAGTTAGGGGGTCCGTGGTTGAGCGCACGAATAATAAGAATAAAGTTTATTTCAGAAAATATTACATAGTTGAAACTAAATATGTTAGGCTATACTTAGTACCACTAATACAAAAGCCATAGCTGCCGAACTAGGTTTATGCAACCTGTATTTCAGCATACAATGCCCTTCCCCTGGAGATTAAACAGGATTAGCCTAGCGCACATAAAAATCGTTAACAAATCAAATTTTGTTTAACAAATGTATTCCGTATTTGTTGTGCATATGGCATTAAAGGCGGTATCCGATTGGGGCGACGCCAACCTAGTCAAATTCAATGCCACCAAAACACAGGCGTGTCTGTTCACCAGCAAACGGAGTCCATTCAACCTGACTCTCGACCTGACCATCTCAATCTTTTGGGTATGGAGTTAACTTCCAACCTAAATTTTGGGCGCTCCATAGAATCCAACGCTAAAACAGCGGCTAAGAAGCTAGGCATTCTCCTTAAGGTCAGGAGATATTTCACACCAAAACAACTTTTGGTGCTTTACCAGGCTCAGGTCCGCTCGTGCATGGAATACTGCTGCCACCTCTGGAATGGTTCAGCCAAGTACCAACTAGCTGCACTCCATTCTGTGGAAAGACGTGCCATGAGACTCATAGGTGATAAATCGATGACTGCTAAATTGCAGAGCCTTGAACACCGTCACAAAGTCACCTGTCTCTCAGCTTTTTAGAGGATGCATTTCGGGGAGTGTGCGTTGGAATTAAATAATCTTATTCCACCGTCGCCCTTCCACCCTCGGACCACTAGGCGTGGGGAGGGATTCCACCCGTATTTAGTGAATATACCGTAAATTCGCACTAAGAAGTTCGACTCTTAATTCATCATCCGAACAGCCAAGGTATAAAACTCCCTTCCGGCGTCAGTCTTTCCTGAATCCTACAACCTTGGGATCTTCAAGAGCAGAGTGAATAGGCATTTACTGGGACGCGTGCTACATCTTCGACCACATCATCACTTTCCATCAGGTGAGATTGTAGACAAACGCGAATCCAGTCAATCATAAAAAAAATTTATTTTATTTTATTCAGGACAACTAACAGCTACACAATGCAGTTATGTTTTATAATCTTATATGTAGACAATGGAGGTCATTGTGTAACCAACTCCGTTATCCACGACAATTTTATATATAACTGCAGAGACAGAAAAGCAATCCGAACCAGTTAATTTGATGTAAATATTTATTGTTAATATATCTTCTTTCTCTTGTGCAATAAAGTTTATTTTATAGGTTTTAAACTCCAGTGCGTACGAAAATGAAGCGGAGATATGCGTGGTCAGGCAATGAATGAATCACTTTAATGTAACACCGTATCTCCAAAAAGTAATGCCCCTTGGGATTAACTAATCTCCACACATCTCCACATCCTCTGTAACAGTACCTTAGCTGCTGAAGCGCTGCGAGTTTTAGACTGTGAGCGCGGCTTTACGATGCTCTTTTCCTCGCTGGTCGTCGTCGATGTGGCGCTCTTATTCTCCTTCTCCTTTTCTTTTTCGACTCTGTTAAAATAATAAATAAATACCCTTGAACATACACACAGCGCCATCTAGTTCTATACTAAGTAACTAGGCTCGTAATATAGATACCAGATGGTTGATTAACTACACAAATAACTTTTTTTTTGTAAATATCTACATATATAAATGAAAACATCTATAACTCGGGTACACATCTCTCTATTCAGCATACAAACACATGCCCCTAGCAGGATTCCAACCCGCGACCTTTTGGTACAACATTAGGGCAAACACTCCCATCGCAAATCAAGCCTTGGAAGGGATTTGCGTGCAGTTGGCTTGTATATGCTGTTGATGTGTGATGTGAGTGACCACCTGACAGTGTTTGACCAGTTTGTCGGCCGTAGGTTTCCGACTTGGACTAACGAAGAATTAAAATGTTTACCGTAAGGAAAAAAACTAGGGCATATTAGGTAGGTAAGTGGAAGGTATTGGTATAGGTAGTTTTTTTTTTTTTTCAAAACTATCATTGAATAAAGCTTCGTGTCATTTGACGGTCCGGACAGACGGTTGAAATAAAAAAAAAAACTAGGAGAAAATATGAGGTCCAAATAGGTAAATTTCGCATGATAGGCACCCTACGAATCCTGCCAGTCGCTCCGGCTGGAGCCTAGATTGATGATGGTTTGAAAAAAAAGCTATCTATGCCACTAACTTCTATTTCACTTACCTAATATGCCCTATTATTCGTTACGGTAAAAAAACTCTCAGTATATATTAGATCCTTAACTATGAAATTGGCGTTTTGTATGAAGAATTTCATTAAGACTTCTCTATACAAACATTTTTGGATTTTTTTTGGGAACAGCAAATCCAAATTTAGCTATACTTTGCGTGTATTATCGGATAACATTAGGTTAAGTATAGGCAGTGTTAATTTTTAAAAGTAACCGCTTTATCCACTCAACCGTCTGGCCCGCGGGGCCAAAGTCCAGTCTACTGTCCACTCCGCGCGGTCACACTTTTGTGCTGCGCGCACGGTACCTTTATTAATCAAAACCTTCATATCTGGTAATCTACACCAGCTGTAGCGACAAAAAAGGATTATAGATTATAATAATATAAAAACGAATACAGAAAATATTATTCTAGAGTACTAAAAACTGCGTATAACATAAGATATCAGTAAAAAAAAAACATGAAAATTGGTATTGAAATCATACTCGAAATATATACATAATCGTAAAGTACTAATCCTCACGATCATTTTGGTATACATAATAAGCCCAGAAATATGTAAAAACATTATAATTACTTACGACATAAATGTTGGAATACTGTTCCATACAGATAACTGACTGAACGAACTAACTTTGACATTTTTTTGTCTATGAGAAGAACCGAATACTGCCTTGTATGAACATTATGCCGTAAGATAATTTATTAGTGTCACACTGAATTAATAAAAATAGGAGGAATTGTTTTGAACCGTATCAAGGTAGCGCGAATGACGAAACCATGGACAGTAGACTGGTCCTTTTTTTTGGTTACAGGTGTAACCGCGGACGGTTGAGTGGTTATAAGTTTCAGCGAATCAGATATAATATGGGAAGCACATGAAAAGAGCTGTGTTCAAGTTTTTTTTATTATGTGATTCCATGAGTGAGAAAATATATTCCATTTTCCAAGTAAAGAACAAATTTGGAAATAGCTATAGAATCGTAGGAGTTGATACATATGATTATCGACGAAAAAATCTCCAATTTCATAGATAAAGACCTAATATGCCTTCCGAAACACTACTATGAAATTGCAACTAATAATGACCCCTCCAGTGCCACGCGAAACGTCGCTATGCAGCGCCGCTAGCATTTTTTCAGCCTTATTCTGCTACCACTAAGGCATTTTAAGTCGATTTTGCAGTAACTTATAGTGAAGTAATGCAAAAAACTATGACAGTAAAATATAAATATGCCCGTCATTTGTTATATTATATTTTTTATTTCGATTGAGGTCATATACAGGTTTCAAAATTGGTTCAGTAATTTAACCGTCAGCAAACAGACAACTTACTTTTGCATTTATAATTACAAGGACGAGTACGCTGTTGCGAAACGTTGTGAATATTTGAATATAAATTTTACACTTAAAAAACTCACTTTGGCATAGTAATTACTAAAGGCTGGTTATCTGCGCTGTCCTCGCCATCACTCGTGCGGATTTTTTCCTTCGTCTTGTCCAATTTTTCGTCTTTCTCGCTCTTCTCACTTTTTTCTGTCTCACTCTTATCTGAGTCTTTGTCTTTCCCTCGCTGAAAAATAAGTAATACAAGATAAATTAATTAGAGTAAAAGTTTGTTAATACCGCATGGTGTTTCTGAGAAAAAGGGTCGTGACAGAGATCGTATAAGACTTTATTTGTTAACACTAACGAAGTGTTGTTTCGTAACGTTGGATGATTAAACAAATTGTTTTGTGTGAAATGAGAGATGACCGTAATAGTAAAATAACTTATGAAAAATGCAAGCCACAAAAAAGATCTGGTATTTTTCTAGGGACTCTACTTTAGAAATTATAAAATTGAAGGTTACGCAGATGGATCATCTTTTCTGGAAAAAGTTGCATTTTTATCGATTACGACGGGAATCATTTTGCCATTGCGGTGTAAAATTTCGCGACGGATGACTAATGGGATTCAGGGTGAAATTTAAAACTTTGATAGACCGAGGCTTAGACCACCAAAACTGAACAACCTTCCACTATGGGGTCAACGCTGAAATTGGATAGTCAAAATCTGTTGTTCCATACATTTTGTTCGAGTAGAAATTGAACTTTTCTTTTATTATATGATTGCGCATAAGTATTTATATGACTATTTGTTTCGGAAGTAGCGTCGAAGCCTTCCCGGTGGCACAGGCGTAGCATTCCGTAACCTTCGTATGTTTTCGTTCGTGCCGTCGTCGCCTCGGCTATCGTCAATGTGATTAACGAGTGAGTGTTCAGGAAGACTGTAGTTCATATATTTTAAAAGAAAAACAGAACTTTAATTCTCTAATGCATTAATAATAGCAATAGAGATTAAAATCAATCTTCTGTTATTTTCTTTAACCCCCGAAATTAAAACCTGGCTACGCTCATGCCCGGTGGTATAGGACCTCGTGCACACACACCTGGCTGGGGGTGCCGGTAGGCGTCGAAGAGGCTGAGGACGACGTCGGCGGCTGTTTGTCTCGGTCACGGATGAGCGAGCGGCCGGCCGGCGGGGTGCGAGCGCCGCGAGGGTGCGCCACCAACGTCACCCCCAACTTGCGGTAG
Source organism: Oegoconia quadripuncta (assembly GCA_949316235.1). Lineage (NCBI taxonomy): Eukaryota > Metazoa > Arthropoda > Insecta > Lepidoptera > Autostichidae > Oegoconia > Oegoconia quadripuncta. Next base: position 8,252,167 of record OX438759.1, read on the forward strand.
AAGTCCTCGAAGCTGTGTAGAAACCTGTGCGGCGGGGGGTGCACTCTCGTTTAAACAAAGCTGTATAACCGGATGAGTAAGGCTTAGGGTGGTAAGGCATTTTAAATGTCTGCCTGGCTAGCTACCACCATCTTATCTAAATCTGCCGCCAAATAGCAATATTAATAGCATTGTTGTGTTCCGGTTGTCAGAGATACGATAGCCAGTTCCCCAAATAAGATGGGGTTTCCGGGTCAGTACGCTTCCACCTTCGACCTCATTTTCACTTAACATCAGGTGTGATTGAGGTCAAGTGCTAACCCGTTGTGCATAAAAAAATGAGTTTTTTTACCGTAAGGAAAAAAATAGGGCATATTAAGTAAGTGAAATAGAAGTTATGGGCATAATTAGTTTTTTTTTTCAAAATCATCATCAACGCACACGCCGGCCGGACACTGATACGCAACTGGCGAGATTCATAGGGTTCCTATCATATTTTCTCGTCCGTAAAATAATACGATTTATTCAATGATGGTTTTGAAAAAAATACCTATGTAAAGTACATTAAGCCTTAAACCACGCATATGTTCCTTGAGCACATTTCATTATAATCAGTTTTTTATAAAGTGTTAATATAATAATTAAGGTATAAAGTAAAAAAATAATTGGACCACCAAAAATTAGCAAAACAACCGACATTAGTAATGTTCCATTCCCTATCTCGAGAGTGTAACATGTTAACCTAAACCCTATCAAACAAAAAAATAATCCAAAATATCACTTAACAAATTGACGAAAATATATAAAATAAATTCATCATCTCAGCCCGTAAACATCCCACTGCAGGGATATAGACCTTCCCTCGTATAATGAGGGAGTATGGGCCATAGTCCACCACGCTGGCACAAGGGGGGTTGGGGACTTCACATGCCCTTGAATTTTTATTTCTCAAGCATACAGGTTTCCTCACGATGTTTTCCTTCACTGTTTAAGAGCAGTCAGATAAATGCACATAAGTAATTAAATTAAATTTAAAAACTCATTGGTACAAGGCCTGCGTGGGAATCGAACCGGACCTCCCAAATTTGGGAGACCGCGTTCTAACCGCTGAGCCACCGATGCTCTAATATAAATAGTAAATATTTCGGACACTTACACCAATCATCTAGTCCCAAACTATGGATACTAGATAACGGATAAACATACATAAATATTTATATAAACATCCATGACTCAGGAATAAATGTTCATATTCATCACACAAACATTTACCCGTCGCGGGATTCGAACCCGCAACCGTTGGTTTCGCTGACAGGGTCACTATCCACTATACCAACCGGTCGTCGAAATAAATAATATATTGTGTTGAAATTTGTACCATGTATTATAGTCGAGACTGAACTATTACGACAGTAGCATTTGATGCTCACTTTACAGTCTGAACTATTACGACAGTAGCATTTGATGCTCACTTTACAGTCACTATTACGACAGTAGCATTTGATGCTCACTTTACAGTCTGGACTATTATGACAGTAGTGTTTGACGCTCACTGCAGAGTGCGAACCATTACGACAGTAGCGTTTGATGCTCACTGTACAGTCCCAACTTTAAACAATCATGACTCGATGCTATTCTGTATTATAATATTTTGTATACTTTGTGCAATGGATAATGAATCATATTCATAGATATTTGTCTTGGCCAATCTTATAAAAAAAACCTCTATAGGTTTTATACCTACGTATAAAACTTAAAATCAACTTACTTTTTATAAGCTTGTTTGCATAGATTGGTAATACTGGTAGTAACGGGATGAAAGCCCATCTTGTCAGCTATCGTCTTCCATTGATTCTGGTTCGTCACTCTGTTATAACCACCCAGTTTTTGTACAACCTGAATAAAAGAAAAATAAAATATTTTGGACATTTAAGCCTGTCGGCGATTAGTTTCCAGTTCAAGCTAGTTCTAAATTAGGGAAAGCCGGTATTTTGGATTATTCAAGAATAAAATCTTCGTTATCATTACACAAACGTTCACCCTTAGCGGGATTTGAACCCGCAACCATTGGTTACGAAGGCATACTACCCACTGTACCAATTAGCCATATATTCCACTAATATTATAAATGGGAAAATTTTATTGTTTGTTCCTCAATGACGCTATAACACTTGAATGGATTTGGATGAAACCTTGTAGTTAGATGGACTACGTCCTGGATTAAGATATAGGTACTTCTTATGCAGAAATTTCAAATAAATCCTGTGTTAGACCTAAATTTTTATTAAAAACAAACTCTTCGGAAACGTTTTCCAGAGAAGTTTAAGTACCATTCGAAGTTCTTTAAAATAGTCTAGATAAGAGGATCAGTTTAAACCGCCGAAAATTTTTATGTAAAACAGCACTGTATGAATAATAATGAGGCCCTGGTTAATAGTTAATGGTTACATAGGAAAAAATTATCACTTGTAACGTTACATTTACAAAATTACTGCCCATTCACAAAGCTGACCCCACAGAGAAGAATGAGCAAGAAACTCTAGGGTTGCTCTTCTTGAGAACAAATTTGATTGATTCGAAAAAAACAATGGAAAATGTATCTAATTGTAAGTATAGACTGATTACTACCGAGAGGCATATGTCCACGCTTGCTTATCATCCAAAGAGTCATAAATTTTATAATTGCCTTTTTTAATGTAGTTATATGCCCCATATCATAGCAGGCGGGCTTCGTACTGTAGTTTGATGATGGTACAACAATGCTCATCAATGTTATATGTTATATTGATTGGACTCTGTTTTAGTAGGTAGGTGGATACATACATTGGTTTTTTACTCGCCTGCCCAAGGAAGGAAGGTAATGTTTTTCGAGTGTATATTATGATGGTTTCGAATTTATTTAAAGGCGAATTTTGGCAAACTGGACTAACAAAGTATCTACCACCTCCTGCATATTTTGTTATATCAACAGATTTATGGTTTTGTACTAACCCTAAAAAGTCTGTATAAATCGATGTCCCGGTTCGCGATGGTCGGGTTGCGGTTGAGCGGCGTGCCACGATCGTCCATGAACTTGTAAAGCTGTGCTACGAAGTGGTCCTTCTCTTCACGGGGCTCGTCATCGGAGCTCTGTAAGTAAGACAATTGTTAATACAACATCATCATCTTCTCGCACTGGTCCCAATTTATTTGCGGTCGGCTCAGTACGCCTTTTTCTTCCAATCTCCTCTATCAGCCGTTACCTCATCATTCACGCTCTTTTCATTCATATCACCCTTTACACAATCCCTCCATCCTTTCCATGGTATTCCTCTTCCTTTCAAACTATCGACATCCATATGCATCAATCTCTTAGTAACATGCGTTTCATCCGTACTCCTTACATGTCCATACCAAGATAAACGGTTTCCTTTCAACTTTTCTGTCACGGGTGCCACTTTTAAAATCCCTCTTACATAAGTACTCATTCCTTATTTTATCCATCCTAGTCACTCCACTCATCAATCTCAACATTCTCATCTCTGCTGCATGCAATTTTCTTTCATCCGTCTTCTTCGTGGCCCAACACTCTGATCCATATATTACGACAGGTCTTATTACGGATTTATAAATTTTGAGGATTGTTAATATACCATGGGTTAGTAATGAAATTATGAAGTTTGTGAATCTACCATAACTGAAAGAGTGCTCACAAAAATCTCACATTTTCCGGCTTAACACTGAAAGACGAGGTTATTATTGAAAATTTTAATTTTCGAGATAATCCCCACGAACCGTCATGAACCATTAACCGCCTCCGTGGCTCGATGTAAACAACATTGGGTTTACGATTCGGAGGTCGCAGGTTCGATCGCCAGCGGGGTACAAGTACTCGGTTTTGTTGGTGGTAGGGCATTTTAATTGTCCGCCTGCTAGCTACCACCATCTTATATAAATCAATAGCATATGCAATGTTAATAGCATTGTTGTGTTCCGGTTGTCAGAGATAAGATAGCCAGTCCCCCAAGTTGGGGTTTCCGGGTCAGTACGCTTCCACCTTCGACCTCATCTTCATTTAACATCAGGTGTGACTGAGGTCAAGTACCAACCGGTTATGCATAAAAAAAAGAAAAAAGAACCTTACTACACTTTTCGTAACGTTTTTTCAATGTTTTGATTACATGGAGTCAATGATAAAAATACATAAATTGGTAACAGAATTTCGATATCAGTATAATGTTCTTTCTTGGAATAAGGAAATTATCGTCTGTACGCTGCGATTGCCGGTGCGTGGTCTCCACTCGAGAACTGTAATACCCCACCTTCCCTCGTGGTCTTTCCAACCAATGACGTCGTAAAGTCCTTCGAGTTAAGTGCCCTGCCGATTGCCACTTCAACTTGCTATTCCACTGGGCTATGTCGTTCGTTCGTTCAAACTGATATTGGTGTGGGCACAACATGGGCATTCGCCATAATTTTTTTTTGCCAATGATCATCCTACGGCCTACTTGTTGACTCGAATGAAATCCTCGAGCATAATGCTGTTGGCAAACTGAAGGTCATCAATATGGCACCTTTGGACAGATCGCAGCACCGTCCAGACCTCGATCGCTTTCTCATCGTCCGGCTGCCACCGTGGCTCAATGTAAACAACATCGGGTTTACGAATCGGAGGTCGCGGGTTCGATCCTCTCATGATGTACTCGGTTTGGTAGGTGGTAGGGCATTTTAACTGGCTGGCTACCACCATCTTATCTAAATCTGCCGCCAAACAGCAATGTTAATTTGTTAAATGTTAATTGTTGCGTTTCGGTTGTCAGAGGCTATATAGCCAGTCCCCTAAATAAGATGGGGTTTCCGGGTCAGTACGTTTCCACCTTCGGCCTCATCTTCACTTAAAATCAGGTGTGATTGAGGTCAGTATTAACCCGTTCTGCATTAAAGAAAAGTCCTCAAACATGTTCAAAGCAAGCACAGCGCAGGATGTCCCTTCACAAGGTGGACAGACAACACGTAGCGGGAAATCGCTAGATGCAGGCCGCTTCCAAACGGTCACTCTGACAGTCTATGGGGCAAAGGACGACCTGTGGCTGATATGATGACGATCTTATTACTTATCGTATCCACCCAGTATACATACATCGTCAGAGGTGTTCCTGGGCTCGTTGAAGAGCGCATCGCGGTCCCAGTGCGGCGGCAGCACGCTGTTGTTGAGGTACTGCAACGCCGCGTCCACACCGCACCAGTCCAGCGGCGCGCTGCCCTTGCGGAACTCACGCGCCTCCTTCTTGGGCACCGTGTAGCTGGAGTGAATGCACTACTGTTACTAACAGGGTTACCGTGATAAAATACCCCTAAGGACAAGAAAAAGAATACCCCTATATAACCTTAAATCCACTCGTACACCCGTGGCACAGTCGCTATTAGTTTTCGATTAGCGAAGTTAAGCAATGTCTGGTGTGGTCAGTCCTTGCTTGGGTGACCACTAGTGGCATTTTAACACGAGTGTTTCCGCGCGTCTCGGAGGGCACGTTAAATTGTCGGTCTCGGTTGTTTTCAATTGAAGGCAATTGTTAAGTCAAGTAGGTGGCCCACAGGGGCGACTTAACAACACTGATTGTCAGGTGACCACTAGTATGACACAAAACCACACTGGACCCGTGTGGTGGATTATGGCCCACACCCTCTTCTAGTAAGAGGCGGATATGCCTCAAAAGTGGGAAGTGTAAGGCTGATAATAAACCTTAAATCCAATAATTAAATCCCAAAAACGTATATTTAATATATTATAAAAATGATAGATTACTAAAATAAGCTTTCTGAAAAATAAGGTTTAAAAGATACCAATATAATAATAACATCTTAACAAATTATTTGTAGGTGTACTAACAATACGAGTATGACTCGCACCGCGCGGGAAACGTAGAGAATGGGATGAGTACAGAACCGTTTTCTTACAGTTCTCTTAAATTACCTACAATGTCAGTCAACGCGTCAGTCTTTCTTGAATCTGTATTGTAATGCTAGTTCCTGAACGCAGTACTGTTAATGTTTTCAGAACGAACCTTTTTGACAGTTGTTGATTTCCCCCTAAAAAAGGGCCCCACTCTCTTTCTCAGGTTGACTCGACTCGAAGATACAACTTTGTTTATTTTACATGGTGGCAGCGGTGGGATCCGAACCCACGCCTCCGAAGAGACTGGTGGGAGATTCAGACCGAGTAAAAGCTATAAGCAATTTTTCCAAACCAGAGAACAAAACGGAATTACAGAGATTTTTAGGAATGGTCAATTTTACATCTAGACACTTACACAAGAAAGCCGACTGCTTAGAACCTTTAAATAATCTGTTGCGAAAGGACATAAATTTTATTTGGGGTCCAGAACAAGATCGGGCTTTTACTGCTATTAAACAACGCTTATGTGAAACACCTATTTTGGCTTATTTTGATCCTACAAAACAAGTAATTGTAAGTGCAGATGCTAGTTCATATGGTTTGGGAGGGTGTCTTATGCAAGTAGATAAAGAAGGGAAGAGGGAGATTATAGCATATATTTCAAAGTCAATGAATGAGACTGAAAGGAGATACTCACAAATTGAAAAAGAAGCATTGGCTCTAACCTGGGCAGCAGAAAAATTCTATGAATATATAACTGGTTTAAAGATAATTATGGAAACTGATCACAAACCATTGCTGCAGATACTGCAAACGAAACATTTGGATGATTTAACTCCACGTTTGCAAAGGTTTAGAATCAGGTTGATGCGGTTTAATTATGACATAAAATATGTTCCTGGAAAAGAGCTTGTTTTACCAGATTCACTATCTAGATCACCTATGACTGACACAGATACTTTTAAAGGAGATTCTATTGATTGTGATTTATATGTTAGTTTTGTTATGAAAAACTTACCAATTTCAGATGTATATTTGCAAAAAATAGGGAAAGAGCAGGATAGAGATGCTGTTTGTACTGTGCTAAAAAACTATTGTTTGGAAGGTTGGCCAGAAAAAAGTAAATTATCCCCTGATATCTTTCCTTATTTTCAACACAGACATGATTTAAGTGTTTGCAACAATTTAATATTGAAAGGCTCTAGAATTTTAATACCATCTGCAATGCAAAGAGAAGTTTTAGATTGTATTCATATGGGTCATCAGGGTATAGTAAAGTGTAGGCGTAGAGCTCAGATGGCAGTTTGGTGGATTGGTCTTAGCACACAAATAGAAAATTTAATTAGAAATTGCCCAGATTGTGTTGAGCATAAATCAAATCCTGTAAATATTTTTTGTAAAGAGCAATCTCCAGCTTCTAGGCCATGGCAGGTTATTGCAGCGGATTTATTTTTTCATGAAAAATGGTATCTTATTGTAACGGATTACTATTTGAGATTTTTTGAGATGTTTGAACTTAACAGCTTGGCTGAAAATGCAATAATTAACAAAATAAAAGAATTATTTTCAAGGTATGGTATATGTGAAACTTTTAGATCAGACAATGGACCACAATTCAGAGAGGCTTTTAAAAGATTTTCACAAGAATATAATTTTGCACATGTTACCAGTTCACCTTATTACAGCCAATCTAACGGTTTGGCAGAAAATGCGGTGAAAACTGCAAAATTATTAATTAAAAAAAACACTAATCAAATTGACAAAGCTTTATTGGCATACAGGACTACTCCATTGGAAAATGGGTTTTCACCAGCTGAACTATTAATGGGCAGAAAATTGAGATCCCACTTGCCTATAATCACAGCTAAATTAGAGACGAATAGTCCCAACTCAAAAGAAATATCTAAGAAAGAATATTTAATAAAAAAGAAACAAGCTGATCATTATAATTCTCGCCATCGTGCTAGACCTTTGTCTGATCTAAATGTGGGTGATAAGGTATGGGTAATTGATAAAAGAATTTATGGAGAAATAGGGCAAGTTCTACCATACAGGTCATATATAATAAATACTGATCAAGGACAATATCGACGGAATAGGTGGCATTTGATTCCTGCTCCTTATAACGGAAACAAAAATGACATGCAGAGGTCAGGAAGTTCAAGTAATTTATGGGATAACTTTTGCCATTCTAATGACAATGGTCAAAGAAATGAAGGTTTTAATGAATATGAAAACTCTAGTATGTCAGATAATGTGAATAATGATGAAACCCTTGTTGCAAATGATACAGAGATAGAAAGAGGAAATCTAGTATTAAATGATTCTCGTCCTATTAGACAGAAGTGGAAGCCTAGATGGCTAAATGATTATGTAAACTGACTTACTATTTTACCCTTCAATTTAAAGATTTAATTGTAAACAAAACAATAAGAAAATTATTTGTATAATTATGTAAATGTTAGTTTAATTAGCACCTATGATAATGTATGTATGTGAATTTTCAATTGTTTTCATCATTAAAGATGAGCATCCTGAGAGAAGGGATGTATTGTAATGCTAGTTCCTGAACGCAGTACTGTTAATGTTTTCAGAACGAACCTTTTTGACAGTTGTTGATTTCCCCCTAAAAAAGGGCCCCACTCTCTTTCTCAGGTTGACTCGACTCGAAGATACAACTTTGTTTATTTTACAGAATCCTACAACCTTGGGATCTTCAAGAGCAGAGTGAATAGGCATTTACTGGGATCGCGTGCTTCATCTTCGACCACATCTTCACTTTCCATCAGGTGAGATTGTGGTCAAACGCGAATCCACTCAATGATAAAAAAAAATGTCCTTTTCCCGGAATGTCCTTTAGCCTCTTCTATAATATGCCTTTCCTACAAAGCGAAATAATAAATATTTTTTCTTAGCCTTATGACTTTTGTTATCGAAACGATTTTTGACATTATATTTATTCTGAATTATGCACACCTAAGCGATTCACCTTTTGCAGGATATTTTATGATAAGTACCATATTCAGTTACATTAGTTTTTATTACATTTAAGTCGAGTTTAGAAGGAAACTATGCGGGAAGTGTGGTATGAGAGGGATAGATATCTAAGTGACGAGGCTTGTACTGGTCCCTTTCATACTGCAGCTGGCCCCTCAATCAAGGTGTAACTCTCACTAACGCTATAATGCTAATGCAACAGCTATTCGTATTGTAAAATTGGACAACTCTAGATCCGTCTAACAGCAGCCAGCGAACCGAAATTTGTCCATGAAGTATTCCTATTGTAAGGATAATATCTTTTTTTATTATTTTCTTTATTTAGGATAATCAACAAAACACATATTGTAACTAACATAACCTGTGATTTGTGTTAGATTTTAAGTGCTGCCTTAACTATCTATCACGGCATGTGCAGTAAAAGTAAACATATATTATGAAACTATTACACTTATTCATGTATTTGCTTTTGTACACCTTTACAACCTGGTTAAAATCAGATAAAAACAAAAGAGTATGTAACATTTTCGTTGCGCTTTACTAAGTATAAGTAATCTGATCCATTATGCGCAATTTTATATCTGAGAATATGTCTATCGACTACTCACTATCGGCCGTCCTTGAACGAGCGAACCAGGTAATCCTCCTTGACTTTGATCTGCGCGGTGGGTGCGACCACTAGTGCAGGGAAGGCCGGCTGGTGCGGCCGCCGTCGCTCCGTCCCGCCCGCCGACTCCACCAGCACCACACGACCGACATGCGGTTCGCGCTCCGCACTGTCTACCTTCACTCGCCGGGTGATAACTTCGCCCTCGCTCTCTTCCGACCTATACGAATAATGGACATTGTCTAAAGTTTATTGCCAAACTATTAATTTGAATTTTTTGTGTCAAGGTTGTGTAATTTATTTCGTATTTTTGAATAAAATGGATTTGACTAAAACATTATTTCAAATAGTAACAAAACATGCAAATGAAGTCAGACTAATAATTAAGAATTATCACTAAACCGTTCTAGAATTGTATTTAGTCCTATATTTAAATTAAAATATCAACTTACTGTGCCCGCCCTCGCCTCCCCCTTCGACCGGCTATGACTGGCGTGGAGAAGTGCTCCGGATGCGTGAGGGGCAACTGATCCAACGTCTCACTCTCATTAAAGTGTCGCCCACTCTTGAGGCATAGTGCCGATCTTCGCAAAGTCGTTATGTCGCCATCATCAAACACTGTTGACACATAAAGTACCAATATTTAAACAGTTATTCCTGTATTTTATAATGAAAATTGGTGAAAGTCCTTTCAATAACTTACTAGTAAAACAAAATGCACATTGGTGTCGATTCGGATGTACACAAACAAAACTAAATCCAGTTTTAAAGTAGTACTGTCTCTTTCTCCCTGGAACAGTACGATGCGACGGCACCCCTCCAAAACTGGTTTTAGTTTAGTTGGTGTAAATCCGAATCGACACCAATAGCTATAATGGTGTTGATAATTTCTTTGCCAGTAAAATGCCGAGTCCATGTCCGATTACCACAACTGATTATATATACGAAGCTATGTTTCGTGCAAATGCGGCATTATTTATAAATCCAAATTAAAAAAGTTTTATTTCGTAAGTCATAGAAATAACATTTGAAAACATCATATACAATTATCACTCATTCACAAGGCCATTGTAGTCATACCCTGTATCTATGTAAAATTAATGTATTGCCTTTTTGTACAATAAAGCTTTTACAAACAAACAAACAAACAGACTTCCCAGAGAAGAATGAGCAAAGTATTTGTACAATTTATTATTCAACAAAGAAAAGAAATAATAGACTGGATATGAATGGATCATGTCCATGCATTCTTGTCATCTAGATAATCAGAAATCTTAAAAAAAAAATAATCTTATAATAGCCTTTGGCACATATTTATTTATTTAACACTTTATTGCATATAAGTATACACACATACATTAAACACACATAGGACAGAAATTAAAATACACAAAAGGCGGGCTTATCTCTGTAAGAGATTTCTTCCAGAAAACCAATTGAAAGTTTTTTATTGCAGACAAAGAGCGATACTTATAAATATAGAACAAAACATCACACTACGACAAAAGATTAAGATATAAAGTTATGGTTTGATTATAGGACGAGTTTATTAGATAGTAGAATAATTTTATAAGACCAAAAAAAAATATAAATATTACACACAATAAAACATAATATTAAAAAAATCGTAGAAGAACGGAAGTCTTATAAATAAATATTTCGGACACTGACATCAATCATCTAGTCACAAACTAAGCAAAGTTTGTACTATGGGATACTAGATAATGGATAAACATACATAAATATTTATATAAACATCCATGACTCGGGAATAAATGTTCGTATTCGTCATACAATTATTTACCCCTCACGGGATTCGAACCCGCAACCAATGGTTTCGCTGACAGGGTCACTATGCATTACACCAATCGGTCATCTAGATATAATATATAAAAGCCTATATACTAAAATACATATTAATAAATATATATGTATATTACAAATACATATGTATAAATAGGCTGAGTTACTGAGATAACTTCAGATAGTGTTCCTTTAGTTGAGTGTTATAAATGTGTAGGGATTGGCTATGCCATAATATATTAGTGGGAAGTGTATTCCATAATTTGACTGCATGCATGGAGAAGGAGTAATTGTAAAATTCTATAGTCGGAATACAAGGAAAGCGTAGCAGGGAAGCCATGTGAGAACGAGAACATAGTTTCAGTTTAATTAAATTTAAAACCATATTTAAAGGCAAATTTTGAATGTCTACCGGAACCTTATTATAAAGGCGTATACATTGTCCCTTGAATGACTTAGTGACTTTGTGTAAGAGACTGATACGAGTATAATATCTTGTATTACATCATGTATTTCACTATTTTTCCTAAACAATTGCAGATTCTTTCTAACCTACATTAAGTTTTCGTAAATATATTGCGATGCCAATGTTAACATCTTGATTTCTTTAAATTTATTCCTCAGAGATACTCTGGGGCCCAATTTGTAGATCATACGAACTCCTCGCTTCTGCAGAACAAAAATACAATTTACGTCAGTGGCATTTCCCCATAACAGGATGCCATATATCATTATGTTATGAAAATAGTTAAAGTATGCCAGCCTCACGGTGTCCACGTCGGTTAAAAAATGTATTTTTTTAAATTGCGAAAACTGCAGATCTGAGACGTTTTGACAACCATTCAATATGTGGTCCCTATTGTAGTCCTTTATTCAACATAATACCTAGGAATAGAGTAGTGTCCACAAGCTCCAACTCTTTGTTTTTGACTAAAACAGTATTTCATGCATTTAGACAACCACCTTAGAGATAGGATAGCACTATTGACGTCGTCAAGAGTTTTCTGTGGTCTCCTAAATTTGAAGAGCAAGGAAGTGTCATCAAACATTGTTATCTCATGGTTTCCATCTGTACAATTAGGTAGATCATTGATATAGACGTGAAATTAGAATAGCCCAAGAATTGAGCTCTGTGGAATACCTATGCAAATTGAGAGATGAGTATGTACAATACCAAATGGTCGAGGGCACAGCCCATAATTCCATAATATAGCCAGTATTATCTGTTAAGTAATGTATCTTCCGACCACCCACCTATCTAATGATATCAATCAATTGTCGAACCTTTATGACTTATGTTGTGTTAGAAGACATGTAGAAGACCAAAAAGTGTTTTCCGAAAATGAATTATAATGTATGATACATTCCACAATAATTGAAACCCACTAACCTACAGTATACTGGCTGCAGTCTTGTATTTTTGTGATGATGGCTTCCATAACTTCTTTCTTTGGATCTTGCTTTACCTCCACAGTGCTGCCCACTCTCAGAGTGCCTTTTATAGCTTCATCATTCACAGTAATGGTTCCACCACCAGTTTTAAGTGTAACCTAGAACAAAGCAAACTTTCTTTATTAATCTCAACTTTAAAATTATCTTTTTAGGCATCTGCACCACAGAATATTTTACCAAAAGTCACTGAAAAGTATGTAATACATACTATCTTTCTGTACATGGCTTCAGGCGCTTGAAATAACTTTATCACACAATTGCGCTACATCCTTACTTAATTTAGAAGCCCTTTTTTTGCAGAGGTGTTACACTTTGTTGGGGTGTGCTTGGAGTGCAGCTATTAGAGAATAATTAAATCAATGTATCTATGCAATGAACTGTAAAAGCTGTATATTGGTTTATGTGCTTCGTAGAAATGCCAGTCAGTGTTAATTTGTTGAGTTGTCCCTTTATAAGAGAGTGAGATTTGAAAACGTGAAGGCATGAATGAGACAAGCATAGTCATCCAGGGTAAACAAAAGCCTAACAAATAACGTACTGAACATTGAAATTAAACTGAAATAAACAAGTTAGTTGCAAATGTTTAATTTGTGAAACAGTTACTGCATCTCGATAGGCCTAATTTGTTAAAGGTCTAGAAACAGAATTCAGGACATGGATGAAATTTAGGTATCATTTAAACTAGTTTCTTTATTGTCATGAATTTTAGAATCAAGTTTTATCATATGGCTATTTCTACTTTAGAATTTGCGATAAACACCTTGAAAAAATATTGGGCCTATCTGTGTTCAGCATTGGACGTCCTGTGGCTGATATGATGATGATGACCTTACAGTTACAAAGTTTTGTGATTAATTTACATTTGTGGTTGGCTGTCTTACCTTGCATTTAATGTTACGAACAACTTTCTTGATTTTCGCTTCACAAAATGCGCCTTTATACTTAGCGCTCACATCAGTTCCCACAGGGAGGAATGGAGGGTCGTCACCCTGCTGACAAAACAAAAAATTAATATAAAAAAGAAACATTCTTTTCTTGTATTTATTTACAAAATGATTATTTCTTACCATGTTGGGGGAAGTAAAAGGAAACAGTCTGCAGGCCCTGATTGACGCCGGATTAAAACTGTAAAAATGGTTTTTTGGTTATTTTGTGTAAAACATTGATTCACAAATTTTTCTGTTTTTGAAAACGTTGCCGCTTCGGAGAATCAATTAAAATATTGCGTACATATGAAAATAACTAACAAACAGGCAGGACAGATCTTTTTAGCCTACTTACTACTGCTAGCACAGTGGATAATGCTCTTAGACGAGGCAATACTGTAACCATGAAAATCCTTGACCATGTAACGTCAAAATATTGTTTACAAAACGAAAATTATAATCAGGGCAAATATTTATTACAAGCGTTGATTACAGGTACCAAGCGATTGTAATGCAGGGGCACGAAAGAAAGTAGATTGCGCGGCAAATGAAAGCGTTCATATACATACCTGAAAGACGATAAAAGGTAACTAGCTTTAAGAACACTGATTGTTATTCGTGCATGACAAAGAAAATTAGATCATTTTTGTGGAAAAAATTATTCAATATTTCTAAACCAAAATCCAAGAAACACCATCTTCCTATTTCTCGAGATAGATGACTGACATGAATGACATAAATTCAATACTTGCCAGTATATAAATTATTCAGTCTTTTTTGTTTGGGGCAATGGCAGGCTTTCCAACTTAGGGCTTTATGCCCCAATTTAGGATGCAACATACCCATACATTTTATTAGGGTAATTTAGCTCTAAAATAAAATATAACTTAGGTTTTTATGTATTTCTTTTTAGATATTATTTTATCGTTTTGGAAAGATGGATTTGGCGGAGCAGGCTATTATTTCTCCAAAAAGCCTTAATTTGGGGCCAAAAGCCCTAAGTTGGAAAGCTGGTTTCGTTTTTATATAAAGAACTAAGCAAAAAAGAAAAAAAAGTGGTCTTAGCTTATTTGTTTGCAAGCATAGTTGTCCATTTCGTATACTCGTCGAATAGTGTAGTATGGGTGTAAGATAAACGACTTAAATGTCACAAATGGACATTGAACACGTCAAAATTAGTTTTTTGCTCTTGCTCCGATACGAAAAGATGTTTTGAAAATGTATTTATTGACAATTACGCTGTTTTGGAGTGCCTAGAAAAAACTCGGGACATTTCACATGTAAATTCCTAGTATTTGGGTGTTCAGAAAATCATCAAGATGAAGGCTATTCTAGCGACTGTGATAAGTCTAGCGCTTACGACTGTGGTTATAGGCAATGCCTACTACCAGAAGAAGCAGTTTTATCCATCGATAGTCTACCTAACAAATTCCAATCCCAGCATGGCTGTAAGTACCATCAAACACCAGAAGATGTTAACTGTCTTTTATGATCATCTAAGATCCGCCATTGTCCACAGGTTCTACCCATTTTCCCATTCATTAAAAATAATACATATAATTCATATGTACATTTAATTACTACTTTGAAATGTCATAGCTAGACAATGTAGTGACAATTGAAAAAGGTATGCTTTGTTGGTTTGGACATTTTCAAAAAGTGGATTTGCAGGGTACGAAGGAAATCCATTGAGCAATGCAAACAAAGATATTGAACGGATTAAGTTGGAGGAATACTACATAACGTCGATCAAATTGCATTGAAAACCTTAAAGGATGAATTGAAAAAATCCTAATTTGGTAGTACCCGAAGTCATTTACCGTGTGTGAACAGATTAATGAGAGTAGATGAGTTGAGAGAAGCGTGTCAGGATGTTAGCAAGTCTAGGTACCTGATGTAATTTTATGAATGTATGAATGTACTTTCTTTCTAATATTTCTTTCTTTTTACAAGCCAGTCAGAAATAAAAATATTTAGGATAAAGGCCTTTGATTATGGTGTAATGAATGTGGCATTAAGGAAAACTATTTAGATAAATTCCTATATTTAATTAAATTTGAAAGCTATTGCTGGACAGACCTATTTGTACAAGGCTATTTTATAGTAAGGGAAGCACTTCAGAATATGTTACTCAAGTGTACCAAAATGTTATTGAAGCTTCCTATGCCAATATCATTAAGTGAAGTTGAAAATGTATAATGTTTTCATAAAAATAATTGTGTTTATAAAAACATGTTACAATACCTAAAATTTGGTTCAGGCACTTTGTCCAGCTGTTATGGTGTCATGCTAATTTTGGTGGCTCAAGAGATGTATTGTCAGCATTCACGGTCTTCGCTTCCTTTGCTCATTATTCCCAAACAAAATTCTTACGAAGTTAGCCATCCATTTGCCTAAAAGTTAACCAGATGGTGCTCAAATAAAAAAACAATACATTCTTAACCTTTGAAAACCAGCGGGTTTTCAAATTTGAATTTGCCAGCGGGCACCCCCTGTTGCCAGTTCACCTTGTGAATTGAATCATTGGGTATTGAATGATTAAATTAGATATTTTAAATTTGCTACACAATATTTCATCATTTACTTACCTTTTTTTATGCACGACGGGGTAGCACTTGACCTCAATCATACCTGATGTTAAGTGAAGCTGAGGCCGAAGGTGGAAGCGTATTGACCCTCCAAAATTATTGTCTCTGCACCTTGTACAAGTAATATACACCAAAGTACATTGAATTATATGATAAAGAGAACCTCACTCCACCACTCCTATTTATAGTAATAATAGTTTATGTAATATATTCTGAAGGGGACCCAGGTCAAATTTTCACAATAAAAGGAAATGTTCACAAGAGTTATTGGTACTGTGGCTACTGTAAAGTGAATATGGAAATATGTACAGCTTACAAACAATAGTCATGTCCAAATTAATAATTAAGAATCCATGTAATAATTAAGAAGCCTTAATTTATATGAGACAGTTTTGCATGTAACAACATCAGAAATGTGTCATTTTTTGATTTAGTACTGGCTACTAAATAATAAATATTTATTTTATTATATTTACATTTTGATACTGATTGAAACATATTTCTTGAGATTTTTGTCTTTTTGCAAGACTATAAATCTGGCCAAAGTTTATAAGAAACAAATGTAAGAGCTCAAACTGAAATAAAACCTATTGTGGTATATTGTAGTAACATTGAATATTTTCTTTTTTATTGCAGGTAATGTATTTACAGGCTTTTATATTAGTGTTACTAGTTGGTAAAGTATTGAGAAAGATTTTCTTTGGACAACTACGACCTGCAGAATTTGAGGTGAGTACAAAATTTTTATTTATTTTTATTTTTTCTGTATTATAACATTTATTATGTGTTTATAGTATACTATATATGTAGAAGTGTTTTCCTTATCAATGAACACAAAGGACTTAAAATTTAATTGGTTCACATTTTTTAATAACAAGGCAATTTTTTTAATTGGTGTATAATCAATCGTTTTGAATGTTAAAATTGTCATGATGGCAATTGGCGTGTCCCATCTTTCCATCGACCCAAGTTTTTCAATAAAAAAATTATATATGTATTCAAACAATAACAAAAAAATACTAGTAACACTCAAGTTCGATCTCAATCTTCAAACATGTGGGTCAAATTTATAGTGGCTGCCACTGGAAGAATATTAAATGCACCAAATAAAAAAACTGAGTATTTTGGGTAATTTATTCAGAAAGGAATAGTGATCAGAAGGCCTATGGGAGAGGCAGTGGGCCTGATACGATGTGATTGGTTAGAAAAGAGATTAGACTAGTACTTGGTCATGGCAATTGGCTCATGGGACCGTGGTACTAATTATAAGGAAGTCCCAAAATCAAAAATAGTTCATTGAGGACATTAAGAAAGGATCCGAGGCAAGTCAAGAAGAAGATAAATATATAAATAATAAAGTATACATAATGAACAGACATACAAGAACTATGCTTAAAATATACAAAAGGCGAACTTATCTCTATAAAAGGTCTCTTCTAGCAAATTAATGATATTTCGTTACTATGTGACCTATAGGCATATGACACCATTACAAGTAGCTTGTTTGCACATAGTGATATAAGTCAGCAATTGGTCAAGTGTGAGTGCAGATTTAATCTTTTGATAAAATTATTATTTATTTCTTTAAAACTTTATTGCTATGAGTATACACATGATGAACATACTTACAAAAAATACTTTTATATAAAATATACAAAAGGCGGGTTTATCTCTATAAATGATTTCTTCCAGTAAATTATATCATGGTAACAAACCTTATAGTTATTTAAAGTAGCCTATATACATCTTTATACAGAATGAATTCATGTAATTCCCATTAACTTGTGACGCCATTCTTGATTACGAACAACTTTCTCCAAGTAAATTTAGGCGAATCTATCAAAAAAATTCGATTTTAGTATAGAAACCATCTTTAGTATAGAAGTACAACAATTTGCGGCTGGTGACTCCACTCCTGATTACGAATAACTTTCTACTAGGAACCATAGCCGAATTCAGACTGAAATTGTTGCACTGCCATACTGAAGGTAGTTTCCGAATGGTTTACTTTGTATTGGTAATCGAAAATTTTTTGATTGAATTCGGCTACGGTTCCTTATGGAAAGTTGTTCGTAATCACGAGTGGAGTCACCAGTAAACAGGGATTACACGAATTAAATTTCACCCTGTTTAATAAAAACATTACGAATAGCAGGTTTCCACTTGCATTCTTTAAGTTGCGAATATTCGCAGTGCTTTATGGTGTTCGCTGCATGAAGCTGTCTATCAAATGTTTAAGCCAGTGATTTAGGCAAGTTTTCCCAGAGTAATTAGAGAAAATATGTTGTCAAATCAATAATTACACTCTATTGCGAAAACTGACACATTACAGAGCAAATATTCGAATTAATACTGAAACTGACTGACACATTTGTGTGACTGACGTAAGGTTGTTGATATTTTTCATCATCATAATATCAGCCACAGGAGGTGCATGATTGAGCCTCTCCCATAAATTTCTAGGGCGAATGTGTATATTTCAAATAAAAGCAACCAATTAAATAAATGGCGGTGACAAACAGACATACTCGGAGTTAAAGCCATTAGTGTAGCGTTTTGGCATTTTGGTTGCGGAACAGTGAAATTATAAGCAAGTTCTACAATTTTCAGTAGATGGTGATGTTGAATTTTTATCCCCTATTGAAAAACGACAGGTGTTATGTGTTGCATGGAGTCCTGTGTGTTGGTCCAGTCTTTGGCCAGATTACAGCTGAACTGCTTTTCATCAAACGTGGCTAAGAACCTTTCCTATGGTTTTGGCCAGATTATCAATAACGCGTGGTCTAAATTGTTTAAGTAATTTAAATGGTTTAAATAATTTAAACCATGGGAAAGGTTCTTAGCCATGTTTGATGAAAATCAGGCTGTTTCGAAGATCAGTTGCTTTTTATACTTGGCTGATCTTATTATGTTTTCGATTTGTTCATTGATTTTATTTGGTTTGGCTTATAAAAGTAAAGTAATATCACTTATTAAATAGCAGAACAAAGTAACAAACATTACGGAAATTGTAGAGGGCAAGTTCTCACTCAACTGTCATTTAGACCTACAAAAGAGTTAAAATCTATATCTAAGGCAGTACCTATCAAGACTTCCATATTTAAACATAACCGAAATAAGTTGTCTTCTTTTAATCAAAGACATTAAAATTTACGTACGTGATGCTAGCATACACACAGTGGAATTCAGCTATTTTGATAATGTCAAATGTCAAAAAACTATTGAAAAAATAGGGCTACTGTAATTTATTAAGAGTTATACAAAAAAAATATTGAGCATTATAGCGTCACGTAGTGCTGGAATCCTCATACTCATACACATGATTATAATTTATATAATTATAATTTATATCCCAAAAAACTGCATAAATGGAGCCACCGAAATGTATAAAGCCTATAAACAGTTCTTCAAAAACAACGAAGTATTTAGATGTCTTTGTGAAAAGGGGCAGCGCAGATGACGGTGTTGTAGGTCGGACAAAAAAATCCAAATAGGACAATTTTGTCCGCGAGGATGGAATGTATGGTATTCTATGCAATAACACACACAGTCGGGCCAACAAAATGTTCGTTGTCTGTCGTCGTGGTCGTCGTCGTCGTATTTAGATGTCTTTGTGAAAAGGTGCAGACACCTTTTCACAAAGACATCTAAATAGCTTAGTTGTTTTTGGAGAACTGTTTGTGGTATATTTCGGTGGCACTATTTATGCACAACCGCCCATGCTCGGTTAACATGCTCAAAAGGAAATACCACAGACAGACACATAGACGGACATAGGTTTCAAACTTATAACATCCGTCTTTTTCTGTCGGGGATGAAAAATTAGTATTGAATCTCGAGATCGGTTTATTAGTACAAGCCACGTAGTATCGATCACGGAGCAAGGCGAGGTCGATCGATGGGGTTCTTTGTGTGCCACACACCGGCGGCAACACGCTAAAGTGAATATGTCTTAGGCTAGGCTTATCTCATGTTGAGTTCCACTTAAATTGACAATTGAGATAAGTACTTAAGCCTACATAATTTGATTAATGCAAGCCTTAGGCTCGTACTAATAAAACAATCTCAATATTAGACCGCCTGATGGGTCACCATAAAATAATGAAATTCTTTTTCAGCATTTGATTGAGAGGTCATGGTATGCCATAACAGAAACTTGCCTGGCATTCACAGTTTTCAGAGATGACTTCAATCCTAAATTCATTGCATTATTCACACTTTTGCTGTTCTTGAAAGCATTCCACTGGCTTGCTGAGGATCGGGTTGATTATGTGAGTATTTAGAACTTTACACGTTACTAGTCTCTACCTAAGTTGAAGGCGGAACGTAGAGCGACGTGGTCATTACTCCACCGACAAGAGCTCTTAAATTGAAGAAGAAGTGTCTACCTGAATTAATTAAGTTGAAGCAGTACCTTGATATAAGTCCAAAAGTGAGGCAAGCCTTTGCCTTAATGAAATACTCGATCAGGAATATAAACTTCAAACTTTATTGATCTTTAAACAGTACAGGAATTGCATATGACGCTCCAGTTTAAACAAGAAAGAGGCAACACTTTCACTTCACTAACTGCCTAAAAACCACAAATCGTTCATCAAACATATCTCGGGTTTGCCCTACTCTTAAACCCTAGGCATGCCACTGGAGAGATTTAAGTTTACCCAGCGGATTAGTTAGTTGGAAGTGGCAGTGGGTAGGGCACATAGCTTCAAGAACAGATGGCCGGTGGGGCATTAAAGTTCTCTAATGGAGACCACGCACCAGCAAGCGCAGCGTACGACGTCCAGCCACAAGGTGGACGGACGATCTAATGAAGGCTAGTTGCTGGATGCAGGCCGCCTCCAATCGGTCGCTCCGGAAATCTATGGGCTTATGTTCACCAGTGGACTTTCTGTAGCTACCATGATGATTGATAGACAATCTACATGAAACATGAATGGTATTGATTTTTAGAATTTTGTAATATGTATTTGCTATTATCGTTATTTGTTTTGTAGATGGAGAGAAGTCCTGTGATAGGATGGCTATTTCATGTCAGGATATTGTCATTGCTAATGCTGCTAGCACATGCTGATCTTTACTTCATTCACCACGCATACCAGTTCACTGCATCCAAAGGGCCCTCTGTGCAACTGGTTTTTGGCTTTGAATACAGCATATTGATAATTATGATTGTGAACATTTTGATCAAGGTCAGTGGTTAACAGATTATCAATATTATTACCTTACATATGCTCTGCAGAGACACAGCTTCCCCAGAAAACAAATATACGGGCCATAACCCATCAGGCGTGTTTACTGCCCATTGGTGAAAAGCTAAGTAGAAGTACACGATAGTACTTGATACAGCGCTCAATTTGATTCTGAAGAGTGAACAAAATTCCAGATTATGGATTAGTTTAACTACACATATTAATACAATGTGACAGGTCATGTTTACAATTATACAATCATAATTGAATTTGATAAAAAAAATCAATCATGGTGTACAGTAGTGTACGTATACGCAGCCCCGGATCTACGTTATTGAAAAGGGGGGCAGAGTGCCTATTTCCCGCCCTCTAGGCTAATAATTCCTCCTACATCACCGCCCCCGCCCGCACCATAACCGCGCATAGACGAGTAATCGCCCGCGGCGCGGTTCGTTCGACATCGCATGTATTTTATTTTATTCCTTTTCATGTACAAACAAATCATCCTAAAAGTATCACATGGGCTAAAGTGTTACCTCCAAAAATTTTTACTTTTCTTATTTTCCTTACCTTTTTATTATTTTAATGAAGTGTTTACGTTTTATTTTCCTTTATAAAAAGAAAAAAAAAATCCAAATAGAAAAATTAAACGAATAAAAATAGTCTTAGCCGGATTCGAAAACCGTGTCTTTTCGAAAGACGTTACCTAAGCACTCGTGTCGCTTGTCACTAAACCACGATATCAATTAGCAGAGCTGACGAAATTTTCTTACTCATTTATATGTGACATATTATTATGGATTTGGTTTGAGTGTTGATATTGTATGAATACTTTCTAATAGATTGTGCTAGAGTGCTTCGGTCCATACGGTCCATATAATACTTTTAGGGAGATTCGTTTGTACATGCCCATTGTAAGCTGAATAAATGTTTTCTTTCTTTCTTCTTTGTATACATATATATAATATTTTCTGCAGTATGTTCTTCACGCGATTGATTCGCGTTGGGAAGCTCCATGGGAGAGCAAGGCAGCAGTTCTGTTGTACACGGAGCTCGCCATCAACTTCCTCAAAGTTCTCCTCTACATTGGCTTTGTAGCCGTCATGGTCAGGATATACACGCTGCCTCTATTCGCGTTCCGGCCCATGTACGAGACAATGAGGTTAGATCTATGTTACTTTAAGAGTTGTTTTATTTTTACGTAGGTATCGAGAGGTTGAAACATGGCGACAGGTTTCGGGGACTACGTGTGACCCACGGATGGCGAATGATGGAGGAATGTATGAATCTGAATGTTGGGCAATGAAAGAGACTGATGAAAGTAGAATGTATATGGCAGAGATGAGAATGCTAAGATGGATGTGTGGTGTGACTAGAATGGATAAGATCTGGAATGAGTATATCAGAGGAAGTCTAAAAGTGGCGCCAATAACAGAAAAGTTGAGGAGTAATAGGTTAGCATGGTTTGGGCACATTATGAGGAGGCATGAAAGGCACGTAACAAGACGAGTGCTAAGTATGAATGTGGAGGATACAGAGGTAGAGGAAGACCGAAGAAGGTGGTGAGGAATGATTTTATTTATTTATTTATTTATTCAGTCTTTCACATACAGCATTACAGTAAAATTACCAATGCACTGTACAGTTACTTATACTGATATGTGAGTACGGTGATGACGGCTGATAGAGGAGAGTGGAAGAGGATGACAATGTTGTGCCGACCCCACATAGAGTGGGATAAGGGCAGGAAAATGATGATCAAGAGGTTTAAACAAGAAACAGTCTTTGTAAGTAGACTTACTAAAATGATGGGAGTTAACCTATTCAAGTTGTATACTAGAAGGAAACTATCATATCTGTTTTGCCCTAAAAACTAGGAATGACGGTCGTCTCTTCCCGTGCGAAAAAAATGACTAAACTTGAGCACAATAGCATAGACTTGTGATCAAGGTGCGGGCTCCAAAAACCTTCTTGCCCAGCGTGGTGATTAGGGCAATTCCTCCCATGGAAAGCGATGCGACTTATGTCTACGCTTCTTTTGCCACAGATGATTTCCATTTCCGAAACGGTATTAGATTAATGACTGACAGATAAATGCAATAATTTCCAGTAGAATGAAACTAACATTCAACAAATGTCATTATGCATCACAATGCTTGAAGTTTGAGGTTCCAATAGAGACCAGTTATAGGTTGTTGATGTAATGAGACTTAACAAAAATATGTGTTATTTTAGGAGTTTTAAGAAAGCCTACAACGACGTGGTGTTATCGAGACGTGCAATCCGCAACATGAATACGTTGTACCCTGACGCAACGCCGGTAGAGCTAGCAGCCGCCGATAACGAGTGCATTATTTGTCGTGAGGAGATGCATACCGGTCAGTAAATCTGTCTACAAACTTTTTACAAATCATTATGGGAATCTGACACGACATCCTCTTCGTATCAGCTATCCTGTAATTGTGCCCATTGCAAGCCGAATAGTACAAGATAAATAATTATAAATATAACTCGTTAATGGCTCTCGAAATACGGGGAACATTAAATATGATCAACAATTAAAAAAAATTTATTTTTTAATGTTATCAAATTGTACAGTAGCGGAATATCAGGCATGTTTCACAAAAGGCGACATACCAAAGTTCCCTACATCCATTCTTCCATTACTGCTCTGTACACTTCATAGGATAATGTCAAAAAAAAATCACCACTATATACTCACTCTGGCAAAACTGATCGCCGCTGACAACGACAGCTTTGTATGTCACGGAACACCATACGGGACATTTGTCGTAACGTCACGCTCTGTATGCTCATTCTCAGTTCACCAGGGACCGGCGGGTTGTCTAACTTAGAAACAGAAATTAACTTCATTGTCATCTTTGCCATTCGTCGAATTTGATATTTGAAGCTTTATATTGGCTGAATTTGAACAGTTGGCTTAACAACTGAACAAACGCATATACAACATAGGCGGTACCTACAGTCCACTATGCAGTGGATGCATGGAGGTTGATTAAATTGTCCCCAACGTAATCCTGGAATGCGTGGGGAGTGGCAACGGACAGAAATCTTTGACACATCGAGATCGCTCAGTGAAGCCTGTGAAAGATTTCTATGCTTCTGGGGCTCTACCGCCTAATTCAAAGCTATAACTATAGCGATAGCAATGTACTGTCCGCCCTTGTGTTACGATATGACAAGGATAAGGAGGAGGAAATATATATTTATAGGTTTACACAAACATGTGCTCGTGTAGTTAATCGACCATCTGGTATTCATAATGCAAGCCTAGTTGCTTAGGGTGGAAGATGGTGCTTTGTTTATGGCCAACGATATTTTTATTATATGACGAGGATGTACGGGTTATAGTAGTAGCACATCGACACTACTCAGAAACTGCGCATGAACACAGGATCTTTATTCCACTAATTCTATTTTTTTCGTCGTTTGCCGTTCATTCATAATTTGTAAGTGGTATATCACTTATGAGCAAAAGTAGTAATCTGGTAAAAAACGTGTGTCAGTTCCTTACTCGGCAGTCTCTTAAGACGTTCAAATGGCTGCAGCCGCCTGTAAAAGTGCCTCATTTTTTCCCATAAATATCTAAATCAATGTGTGCATAGGTGTTAATGTCGATTTATTATTAACGAAAGCATTCGATAAGAGTGTGAAATAAAAATCACCTACGTATTGTTGGCATTCATATTGATAACAGGCGAGCAAGGTCAGCGAAACTTCGGCTGTTGTGCAATTAACTTGTTGTTCTATAGTTCTCTCCTCACGCACAAGGCCGACTGTGTTTATATTCCAATGCAAGTTTACGTTCCAATTTAATTTGTAAGTATTCATTTTGTTACATCATGCTGTAAATAGACGTACACATCGGCGATCGGGTTTAGAGTGCAATTAGCCTATAAATACCGTAATCCATCACACTACTTGTATACAATTAGATTATGCCTTCTTACATTGCGTTCCCGGATCTAATCACATGGTATCTTCATATTCATATGTTTTCATTCATCAAAAGTCCAACGATTTTTTTAAATAATGTAGATTGAAACTCTGTGTTTATTTTCATAGTTAATTGTTGGTGGTCAATGAAATGATGTCATTTCAATATCTGGTTGTAGTGTATTGGCTTTTAAGTGTGAAATTGGAGTGAACGAGACGTGTTGCAATGACATTCTGGTCAAGTAAGATAACTGGTAGTTTACACGGCAGTCATGTTGATTGATGGATTGCCAATGACTCAATTAGACGTGTCTTTTCCGTTGCGCTGCGTTTTCAGATATTATATGTTTTTCGAGACTACGAACTACTTAATACTAACTAAGGTAATAATATGTTACATAACTATTTAAGTATTTCAGAACCTAAAATCCAGATAGTAGATTTTTACCGTAAGATGTATCCTGTGACAGTGGGGATCAAGACGAATCTAACGACTTCAAATTCGATTAGGCCGTTTAGGCTACAGAAGGTTATATAGAAATCTACATACATTCTTATCCCCCGAAAAACATTACCTTCTTTCCTGGGGCAGTCTGGTAAGTTATTACCTTAGCTAGCTTTTAATGGCTAACAACTATACAGATACTCATCTGTCGTCTATGACTGAAACAAGTCGTAGGAATCTAGTGAAATTTCCCCCTAAAAGTACCGATTAAAACCACGGCTGAGGAAAACAGTAAATCTGACTGATTGGTTATAGTGTATTTATTGTTTTCTGTGCTTTGGTTTGATTTATAGTTTGCCGATGCGTCACAGAGATCACGACTTTGTTTTATAGTTAACTTTAGTAATGACTGGCTTTACGCTCGCGGCTTTGTTCGCATGATATCAACTTATCCTTCCGCGGGATTTATTGACAAGTTGGGATAAAAAGTACAAGTGTGATTGAGTAACAAACATCCAAAAACATTCATAATGTTAGTTTGATAATCTTGGTGATCCTATATCGCCATTGAGGAGTTTATTTCTTCCAGGATGTCCTGGTCTGGGGTTGCTCAAGTCTTCTTCAGCAATCCCACCCCCTCGCTAGACCTGCTATGCTTGTTTTTTCTTCAACTCATTCACCAGGTATGGTTGGCCTTTTCGGTCTACTGTAGCCTTCGGGCTTACACTTGAAGAGCACCATGTTCTCCCGTATGACCTATGCATGTGGTTAATCTTAGCTCAAGTAGGTAATAATCCTACATAACATTAAATAAATAAATATCCTTGGACACACACACAGCGCCATCTAGTTCCACACTAAGCAACTAGGCCTGTATTATGTATATCCGATGGTTGATATACTACACAATTTTTTTTTTTTGTAAATATATACGTATTATAAATGAAAACATCATCATCACATGAAAACTTTGTCACCGATCTTCATGTATTTCAGTCCTATTTATGTAATGTAAGAAATTAATTAACTCATCATCATTCGCGAGACCGTTTACACTTGGTAGCTTTCTGAAACCAGGTTCTGCGCTTTGCTTATTCACCCGCTTCCGGTTAGCTTTGTTTTAGGGGCCATCTGCTTTCACCTCAACCAGAACTCATCTGCAATGCCTAACAGCCATTGTTTTGCGCCTCCTGCAATTTCAACTGATTAATTGTGTGAGTTTCTTTTCTCTCTCGAGCATTTTTTACGCACAACGGGTTAGTTCTTGATCTCAATCACGCCTGCCGTTAAGTGAAAATAATTCCGAAGGTCTTATTTGGGGACATGCTGTCTTATCTCAAACAGTCGGACCACAACAATGGCATCAACATTGCTGCTTGGCTTTAGACTGTATGATAGTGGTAGCTGGCCACGCAGGCATTTAAAATGCCCTAGCATTAGCCAAACCGAGTATTAAACTTGTATACCGCTGGAAATCCTCTTTATTTTATAAGCCTTAGGTATGATAAATGGAGCCACCGAGACGGTGTCAGACACTGTTTTCATAATGACCTCAATGTCTATCTTGATTGACTTAAATTGACTGTCTAACGTCTCTCCGAAGCACGGCAATGTTCATATGAAAATGCCAGTGGCAATCCAACCAAGGACTGGTCTTGTCAAACGTTGCCTAACTTCGTTAACGCCTACATATTTCCATCTCTGCTGAACTATATAATGAAAATTTAAAAATAGGCGCGACGAAACCGTAGTATTTAACAATATTTGATTGTTGTCACTCCTTGAAAATCATTGACAGTTTCAGTATTTTTATAACGAGGCGCTTTAAATATAATGCGACGTACCAAAATCAGTAATTAGTAAAAACAATTAAAAATGAAGTACAATTATCATAACTACAAACCCGCCTCGACACTCCCACTGTAACTCCTATCTAGGACCCCGTACTAATTAAAGAAAGAAGTAGGATGTGCAAGTAGGAAAAGGAGCTCCCCCTTCCACCCTCGGCAAATGGGAGTAGCCAATGAAATGCAAAATTATACCTTGTTAGGGAAGGAGGTCGAGAGAAGCTCGACCCCCTGCTTTCGTATACACCACGGACTACGCCTAGATGCAGTGAGCGGGACGGTAGCAAAAGGCTTGTAAAAGTGCCAGAAATAAGAGGGAAAAAAACGTTTGAAAGCTTCGAAATTGTGTCTGTTCTGGTCGTCATAGAACCGTCAAGCCTCGCTCCAATTTACAGACTGCCATTGATTGATGATAACTACAGTTTGATCGTGTCAATTTCCTAACATTCATTTAGAATTTTCGAAAATGGTGATGAAATTACAGAACTTCTGATCTATGGACAGGTGCGAAGAAGCTCCCGTGCAACCACATATTCCACGCGGCGTGCCTGCGGCTGTGGTTCCAGCGGCAGCAGACGTGTCCGACGTGTCGGTTGAACGTGCTGCGCGCACCGGCGCCGGAGCCGTCTCCCCCCGCACACCCCGTGCCAGCCGCGCCCCCCGCCAGCGCCGTGCCGCAGCAGCCTCCGCCCTTCCCGAACATGCCGCCGCCGCGTGAGTACTACCCGCCTCGAGGCTTCTATTGGATCATCCAACGAATTTGTATATTAAGTAACTGCAATGCGCTCTGAAACCAATATCGCGAACCGAAAGAGCTGATTTAAGGTGGTATTGCGAATTGCGACCATAAACAAACATTTTGGCGGGAACTCAGCGGCTGATGTTGGACTTTTGTTTTTATTTCTGCCACTACTGAAGAATACTAGACTGTATGGGCTCGGATCCCTCTGCCTTCCAACATTGTCGGTGAATAAAGAAAAAAAGGCTTTTGACGAGTGATGTAGCATTTTTGTTTTTATTGTCTTGAAATTTGAGCATTCTGAGTTTTGAAGTTTAATAACGGCAGAATATTGTAAGGCAAAAGTCAGTGATGGTATTCAAGTGAAGTGTAAATTAAACTGCGTAACGAAGCTTTCGGTTTCCCACAAGAAGCCGCCCAAATCTTCGCAAAGCATACTGCCACTGCTGAAGAAGACTAAGCTGTATGGGCTCGGATACCTTTGCCTTCCAACATTGTTGGAGAATAAACAAAAAAAGGGTAGTCCCTTCACCTTATTGCTGTCTGGGCTTTTTGGCGGGAACTCGGCGAGTGAAGTAGCATTTTTCTTTATAAATCTTATAATTTGTGCATTCTAACTTTTGAAGCTTAATAATGGCAGAATATTGTGCAGCAAACGTTAGTGATGGTGTACAAGTGAAGGGAAGTGTAAATTAAAGTGCGTAACGGAACTTTCGGGTTCCCACAAGAAGCCGCCAAAATCTTTTGTAAAGCATTCTGCCACTTTACTGAAGAATGACTTGACCGTGACTAGACTCTGTATACGCCAAGTATACGACGAATTACTTGTTTTGACTGAGACTGACTTACAAACTGAAGAAATAAGATAAATAAGACATGGCTGTTATGGGCTAGTCCCTTTGCCTTCTCCTAGAGGAGAAAATAAAACTAAAAAAAAAAAAATTATTGCTGTCTGATTGGCTCAGTTAAGGACATGTAAATAACAACTTTGGTAGGGCCAATACGCTCATACCGCTGTATGAGCGTCGTTGGCTCAGCGGTTAAGACACAGTTTCCCAATTTGGGACATCCGGGTTCGATTCCCAGGCAGACCATGTACCAAAGAGTTTTTAAATGAAATTTAATTACTTATTGTGCATTTATCCGATTGCTTCTAAACGGTGAAGGAAAAGATCGTGAGGAAACATACATGCCTGAGAAATAAAAATTCTAAGTCGTGTGAAGTCCCCAACCCACTTTGGGCATATACGAGGGAAGGCCTACATCCCTGCAGTGTTTACGGATGCTGGATGAATGTGTCTACGTATTGACAGCTATGATGGCGTGGGGCGTGCCGCCTCCCCCCCCGCCGCGGCCTGTGTCGCTCGCCAACCTCACCACGGTCGAGCTGCAGCGCATGGAGGGCACCGAGCGACGCAACATCGAGGCACGCCTCCAGGTCGGGACACCTTTTTACAAATATTCTTTCTTAAAAACTTCGCAAGGTATTCCTCACCGGTTTTGATGAAAGTCGGTATTATCCAGCAAGTTGGTGATGTACGGTATGCATTTTGCAGTTATAATACCATTGTATTGGAAGCTTAAAAGCCAACCTTGATCAATAGTCAATCAATTTGTTTGTGATACAAAGGTGTATGAAATTATGTACATAGATTAAAAATTCCCTGTAATCAGCCACTTAATACATTAATTAAGGAAATAAAATTTCATGCAGCTAGAAATTAAATAACATTTCTACAATACAATCTAAACTAACATAGTAGTTCGGTTAACAACAATTGATCGCATTCTATTTTTGGAGGCTGGCTTTTGTTTTCAATATTAGAATGGTACAGACAGAGTGTCATTAAAATCGGCGAACTGCCTAGACGAACTTTAGATTCACCCCCGCCACAATGGGGTTATTGATTGCAAAATTAATCAAGTACCGAGTATCATCAAATCAGTAATCAGTGAGGGAAATTCCCTTGTCAGTCATGTGACTAGTTCCTAGACCCTAGACTAGACCAGTTATGTACCTGCAATAACTGCGGGCAGACCTAACTGGTCTGAACTCGTCGCAAACTGCATCGACCACAGATGTTTTTTGGAAGACTGATCTGAAAAGACAAGCGGAAATAATGGAAGGAGCGCGGCCTTTGTCCTGCAGTGAGGTGAGACACGCGGCTAATACTCGTTTGATAATAATGGCTTAACCTTCAAAGAAGAAGGTTAGGTTAGGTTTCATAACCATACAGGGCTACTTTACATAATTAGTGGTAGCATAATGTCTATTCAAGCTGTACTATCCGAAGTTCTCTAAAATTATAGTCTAGATTATTTTAGAGAAC
This sequence comes from Oegoconia quadripuncta, assembly GCA_949316235.1. Lineage (NCBI taxonomy): Eukaryota > Metazoa > Arthropoda > Insecta > Lepidoptera > Autostichidae > Oegoconia > Oegoconia quadripuncta. Next base: position 8,282,904 of record OX438759.1, read on the forward strand.
TGCAGTTTAGTCTTATTATATCAATTACATAGTCTTAATAAAACAATGCAATGTCTATGGTACTTGAGTCTCACAAGAAAGCTATAAGTATGGGAGTTAGATGTCTTTTTATATGATTGAGATAGAAAAAGAACGTTTAGGGAATTGGCATTAGTACTAATTCTGGTCGGTCCGAAGAAAAAGGCTCCTGATGGACAGACAGACTGTCAAAAAGTGACCAGTTTTTCCCTATGGAGGTACGGAACTAAAAATGTAATGACCGTTTGTTACAGTTACTTCGTGAGATCCAGTCAATGCTGGACGCGTCAGTTCTCCTGATGCAGCAGTACTCTACAGTTGTGAACAATCTGCCACAAAATATCGCCAACGTGGCCACGCAAACAGAATTGTTGTGAGTGTTCATACACCCATTTTAATTCCCGAAGGATGATAGTTGGAGTGGAGTCTTTCGAGGGTTTTCTAAATTTCCAATGTATAGTCATTGAAAAAATAGAAAAGATAACCTAAAACGTCACATTTGTATTTTCTAATAAAATGCAAACTTTAATATGAATATTGAGGTTGCGTGCGGTATACAACAATTGACAAATATTTTGTCGAAATTATGCCTCACCTTTCGAATTTCTCTGTGTTATTGGCATGCGCTTTCCTCTCTGTTACATTGTACACCAATATCGTTGGATGTTACAATGTTCTCTGACAATCTTTCACTAGTATCTATGTCCTTATCCACAGCCGAACAGAACCGGACCCATCGCCGGTGAAAGTGAAATCAGAGCCCGACGTAGTGCCAACCACTTCGAGCTATAAGCAGCCCTCACCCGTACCCTCCACCAGCAAAGTGAAGGACGAGTTTCCTGACACTTACACACCTGAATCTAATAGGTAAGTGTGACTCTATACTTCGGTCTTCCAGCGGGTGGCTTCACCAGTAGTCTGCAACGGCTTGTGACAGTAACCTTCTATTTCGGTTGATTGGGTTCTGTCTTTTTTTGTGTGTGGTGTGAATCACACTTGATATTAAGTGAAGATGAGGCCGAAGTCGTGGAAACTCGCTCATCCCGAACTTAATCTGGGTACTGGGTACCTTATCTCTGACTGCACCGTCAATTTTTAAGGCACCCAAACATACTTTGCATGACGTAGACATTTGAATAACATAGAAAGCTATGCGCGACGAGAAAACAATCAGTGTCGATATTTGTACTCGTGAAGTGACCCCGACCAGTCACGGCTACGTCGTTGTCGCGCAGCCCAGACTATCGCTTTTGGCATTCGGACATTTTGTCAGTGTGACTGATACGATGCCGCAATCGGTACCATTATTGTGTGAAGATGGCTTTACTGTGTGTACAGTTTTAAGATACTCCTCTGCGTATATACCGAAACGAATTAGGTATACAATTTTCATAAAATTTTAATTATATTATTCTTTTGTTCATTCTAGAGACAAGACTGACGCCGACGCGGAAGAACTAAGAAGACGCCGACTGCAGAAATTTACTATAGAGAAATGAGCTGTTTGCTTTGTAAAGGACTTTTTTCGTTCCACTTTCCTAACTTACTATTTAATGTACAAAGTGTTTCGGTATGTGTAAGCATTGTGTATTCTAATCAAAAATAAATGTATTTATGTTCTTGTAAATATAAAAGGATATACACGTGAATACATTATATACTACTTTCCTTTTTTCTCTCACACTAACAGGCAAAAAAAGAAAACTTAATTATCCTACGTAATTTATTAATAAAATAATCTAATCTAATTACATGGTATAAGTTATTTAGTAATTATAAAATGCGTTTATGTATTCATATACTCTAGGATTGTAATTCTCTAGTACAGGTATACCACTCAAATATCTGCAGGAGTCATAGAGTTTCATTTCATTCTTGCAGTACCAAACATTTTTGACACCATCTGTTCCATCCACATTGAGCGTATTCAGTTCTAAAACACCAAAATGGTATTTTGAGCCATCAGTCTGTATGCAGTTTATGTATATTGGCTCTGGTAGGTCTTTTACTTCTTCCTGTGATAGAAATACAAGAATTAATTCTGATTAAACATTTAATAACTGATCATCTCTTTTCTCTAACTGGAACTTGAGTAAATAATGGTGTATATTACCTGACATCACCTTAAAAAGTTAAATTTTGGCTATCCTTTTCCGATTGCTAACACAGAAAAAGTACGACATAATATTTTACTCCTGTCAATTCGTTCAGATACCATCATAAACTGACTGAATCAATCTTCAAGTCAAAGTCTTTGTAGGAATTAAAGTGAGAGAAATACAATATCATCCTCCTTTTTTGCACTTGTAGAAATGATTGATTAGTCTAACTTTAATTTAAATATCACCAAAATTTAGGTAGGGAATACACGAAATTAATTTATACATTTTTACCTTAAATCATTTATTACATACCCCATGGATCTGCTTAGCATAAGCAGATGCAATAGTGAATGCATGAGTCAGCGATCGTCCTAAGATCTGAGTGGGAGTAACTGGTTCTTCATAGATGTTGCTCACTTCAGTATGATTAAAATGGAGCCATGTGGTGTGCGGGTGCTTCATGTTTACACTTGGATGAATTGCTAAAAATAAAAACGATTAGGAATTCAGCAAGTGTGTAAAAAATTAAGATTATTCCTGGTAATTACATATAATAATAACTATGGCTAGTACTGTATACAATTGTCCTCACTGTTAGTTAACATCTTGTAATAATGGGCTTAACCTTCATTTTAACCTTCAGAGAATTTCTGTAAGTTTGTCCAAATGCCAGTCTATTAAACTTACGGTATTTGCTCGTGTCACTGTAAAAGTGTTCTAGAGGCATAGTTACAGTGTGTTTCACAGGATATAGATTGGGTATCTCAACAATTGGTGTATCTCTCTCAGATAAATCATGCTTTACTGGCTTGTTACTTGTCACCAGGATGTTTGAGACTTCCTGGAACTGTATGAGGTCATCTTCCTTATTGAATACTGTTTGACATTCAACATCATTCACAACATACTTCGTCTGAGTGACATCTGTATCACTGCTTCGTTCCACAAGTTGCAATAACTTGTTGGTCAGAATTTGGCTAAAAATTAAATGATAAATATTATTAAGATAAGTTAAAATTTATTTCAGTAGGTATAAAATAATCTAAATACCAACACTAAACATTACATATATTTTACTAATGAATCTAATTCAAATATTTCCATTATAAAAAGAAATATAAATTTTATTATAATAATAATATTAAAATAAATATATGGAAATGGATTCAGATGTTTCAAAGATATTTCACTTTTATAATAGATGAATATTACATGTGTAATAGATGAACAAATTTGTAAATATGTAATTTACAAAAATAAAATAAATGAATGAAAATGTAATTCACAAACAATAAATTATATCTACTATTATTAAACAGAGCAATGATTGAAGTGATAATTATGAAGGTCATTATTTTTTTAGGGCTTTAGATGTAAATAGCTATTGACTATTTCATCATGCTACTTAAAACTTACTTTCGTCTCCTATCAGTGATCCCTAAAATTCTAGGAAAGTTGTAAGCTGGCCTTAATGGATCTTTCTTTTTGGGTAGTTTCTTCTGCTCACAATCAAATACATTTGCAGATAAAATAGCTTTCTTAACACATTCATGGATAGGTATTGGAGCTGATATTTCTGCAAGCTCTTCAATTCTCTGTGGTAGTTTGTTTTCGGCTATTACAGTTTTTGTAAGGACCTGAGCTTGTGCAAGGCCCTCTAAAAGGACACTTGTATGTCGCAATGTGTGACAAGGCCTCTCTTTGTACTCTGGATGATTTTCGTCCAATGGAAGGGGAGTTTCAAATGGACCTATAATTTCAATCCTGGAATTGGGAATCATAATAGTTAACATTGAAATACAAGGATTACAGGGGCCCAGTGAAGCAGTCGGGGCGCAGTTGCATTCGCTATTCATTTTCAATTAGTGAAGTTAAGCAATTTCTGGCATGGGCAGTCTTTGGATGTGTGACATTTTAATACTTCTTCGTGCTTCAGAGGGCATGTTAAATAGCCGATTTTGGTTGTTTTCGTTTGAAGGCAGTTGTTAAGCTAAGACGGTTTAAAAACACTGGCTGTCAGATGATCACTAGCCTGCCACCAATCCATCAATCCGCATTGGATTATGGCCTATGGGCCTCTCCCAGTGAGAGGGGATTTGTGTGATGATGACTGTTGGGTACTGGCAATCAGACCTGACAGCTTTAGTTTTAAGTTTGATTGCCAGTACTCAACATCAAGGACCAAAATGTTAGAAACTGGATGTTTGAAGAGCAAGTGGACTGTATAAATTGAATGATAGGCAGATCACAAGCTAATAATAAAATATAATAGTAAAAATAACCTAAAATAGCACTTCACAGCAAGAGCAGAGACAAAACCAAGACATCTACAGAAACAAACAATCTTCAAACTTAAGGCTGTCGTCTGACATGAGGCGGGTAAGTGATGGGTTATAAGCTATTTTTAAACTTGAGGAATTAAAGATTAATGCTTGAATCAACATGCATGGTTCATCTATTGAAATTCTAAGTCCCTTACTGGCATTTTGTCTGGCACTGGCACCCAAGAGTTCTATTCTTTTTACGTGCTGAAACTGTGGAGTAATCTACATACAGTCAGCATTAAGATTATATTAGCAGTTAGGTGACCAAATGCATATGAGTACGACTTTATAGACATATATATATTTATTTTACTTTAGTTACAGTAAGCTTTACTATATATGCAGTTCTTTTGTGTTACCTTAGTTCTTACATCTGTCATGTGTTACTATAAATTTTTATAAAAAACAAAGAATTGTTGAAAATTAAGTTTGGAATAGTAATCTCTATTGTTTTCCCTAAGCTATTTTACTGTCAAGCTTACTCTTATTGAAGGTGCTTACTCTAATATTTACCTGCCTCAAATATATGTCTAGTTATTTCTATGTGGATTTGTGGTCACTTAAGCAGTCGAGCAACTAATTGCAGTAGCTGAGCGAGCGAGAAAACACTCGCTTCCCACTACTAGCCTGCGGACTGTGTAGCTAGTTGCTCGCTCAATTCAGTCGCAGTGTAGCTTGCGCCACTCGCCGTATCTATGTAGGTTGAATGTCTAAATTCATGCGATACCGTGACTTCAATGGTATTGAATTTGGGCATTGTTGATAGAAATTTTAAATTTACGTTAAATGGGAGGTGCTTTTGACAGTGTTACCTTTCCTTTACTTCAGGTTTCTCCTTTACAAACTCAAGAGCATCCTCAACCGGAATGCCTTTCGCTTTCAGGTACTCTTCAACTTTGGTATCGATTGGTACTCGTTTTCCTTGTATCAACCAATGTTTTTTGAACATAAAACCGATATGCTGCCTTTGTAAAACATGCGACAGCCTCATTTTCCTGTAATTACAAACAAAATTCTAATTTTTGAGCTAATAACCTCAGAAAATAACCTAAAAATGTTGCGAGCTTGACATTACACTGACAGTTGGAGAGAAGTTTTCTTCTTCCTTGTAATAGGAAAGGCTAAGGAACAAAGCCATACTGCCTCGTTTTCAATCACTGACAGTTGGTTGACCAAGTGAAAAAATGGATTGTTTTAATCGTAAACATTCGAAGGATTTCAATGTATGGATCGTACGCACGAAAAATCATTAAAAACATTGTAAAAATATACAATCAGCTCAGCACATCGCAGATGAAAAGTAGATGATTTTTGGTAAGTTCGTTCTATGGCCAGGCGAGGGGTATTGACTTTGGTGCCTGATGGCTACTGGTCCCCCTGGATACGTCTGGGGGGAAGAGTAGTCGTTGGGCCGGTGCACCCTGGGCATCGGTCAATAACTTCCCACTGTAAGGGTTCTTATTGGCCGATGGCGAGTAGCCTGACATGGGGGGGCTCCTCTGCGTGTCCCTCTGATTAGCAGAGGGCACAGCGGATGGAGCAGGTAGACGCTCCTCTCTTAGTGGGGGAGTAAGGGCGGGCTCGGTGTGCACTCGCACTGCCACCGAGCAGGCGGGGGGGGAATTTCCTACCCCTTGCCACCGCCGGGCTCGTAATCCTGGACTGCAGTGTCGTGGTCATGTCTCGCGGCTGCGGACTGGGACCGAGGGTCTTGGCTTAACCGCCCGGACCATGAGGAAGGAAAACCTCTATAAAAACCAACCCAAGTTTTGGCGCTGGGGCACGCGGCGCCGAATGCCCTCGTCGTCCTACCGCCGAAGATCCTTCGGAGGTGGAACGGCGGGGGAAGGTGGAGGGTATACTCCACCACTAGCGGCCACCCTGGGGTACCGCCCGACCCCCCAGGCGTAATAGGGTTTCCCGGGTGCAGAGGGCACCGCCCGGGACGACCATCCTTTCCCTCTTACTCGTGGGATCAAAATATGAGCTTAATAAGAACCCCCCCCAAACAAAAAACATCACCATCCAACAACAATAAGACCTACATGAACAAAGGCCGAACCCCGCCCACCAGGGTGTTCGTAAATACGCAGAGGGAGGTAGAGGAGCCGGGCAGGGTAGGAGGGAATAATTGCCTCCTCGAGCCCTCCCACGAGATCCCGACAGCACCGAAGGGCGTCAAGCCGATCGTGCTGTCGGACTCCGAAGTATCGTCGCCAGCCCTACTGCTGTCGTCACCGGCCCCGGGGATACCGCCCCGGAGTCGAGGACGACAGCAAGTTCTCATGATGCCGGCGACGAGAATGATTGACGAAGCAGCAGGGAGAGAGGAGTGTTTCTCCCCACGGAGGGTCCTATCTGGAGACCTTCCGATGGACCTCCTCACTCCGGAACCAAGGTCGGAGGCGGCGCCGGATTTCCGGCACGCAAAGGATCAGGCCCGCAAAAGACTGCGGGCGTCGGCGTCCCAGTCGGACGAGTTGACAAGCGGCGACTCGCCCGACTCTAGACCCTTGGTGAGGCCCAGAACATCGGGGCCCGCCAAGCGCGGTAAAAGGGGGCGTCCGCCCACCACGGGGCGGTATGTGGGACTGGCTAAGGCCAAGGCGGAGCTCCTGGAGCTGAGACGCCAGGAGCTTCCACTGCAGGCAGAGGAGGAGGCGGCGGAGATGGTCCGCGAGACGAGCTGTAGGAGAGCGGCTCGTCTTGCGGACGCATCCCCGATGCTGAGTGGCGTCGAGGCGGAGGGTGCCGGCACTGTCGAGGACCTGAATAAGCAGGTGCTCGACAGTGTTGGAACCATCATACACGTCGCCACAAAGTCCGGCAGCCTGAAGGGTACTTTTATAAAAGCCCTGAAGGCTGCCGCCGCCTCCATCACAGAGGCGACGGAAGAGCTGAGGCAGCGGACTACCTCAGACGAGACCGCGAGGCTGACCCGCGAAAATGCTCGCCTAAAGGCCGAGATGGCCGAGCTCCGTAAGGAGATGGGCGAGCTCCGGGTCAGCCTCGAGCGGTCTACGGTGCAGATGCGGTCCTCTCCTCCAGGGAAGGACCAGGACCTCGAGCGCACCATCATGGAGCGAGTCGGCACCATGATGGGGGCGAGGCTCGAGGCCCTGGAGGAGAGGCTGCTGCCCGCGAGGCGGGAGAGGCCGCCATTAGCGGCGGATAAGAGGGCGGCAAATTCATCGATGCCGTCCTCGTCAGGTGCGGTAACCGCCGCTGCGCCCACCATCAGGCGCACACCACCACCGCCGCCTATAACGGGTGCCTTACCCCCGGCAGCGACCATCCCGCCGGGGAAAAAGGCAACTAAAAAGACGAAGGGTCCGGCGAAGAAAGGGGTTGCCGGACCCTCAAAGCCGACCCCTCGGGAGTCTCGACCACTGCCACCCGCGCCCACGTCTATGGACGAGAGCTGGGTGGCAGTGGTGAAGAAAAAGCGGAAGCCCCGAGCGCAAAGCTCGGGAGCTAATACGACGACGGCGGCTGCCAGACCTCCCGCCCCCCCCTCAAAAACACCGAGGGGAAAAAAGAAAAAGGGGGGTCCGACACCTAAGAAGGGGGCTGGACTCCGAGCCCCCCGTTCCGCGGCCATTGTCCTAACCCTCCAACCGGAGGCACGGGACAAGGGCGTAACCTACGGGTCGGTGATGACCAAGGCCAGGTCCAAAATCGAGTTGGACGGCCTCGGTATCACCGGCTTGAGGTCTCGTACGGCGCGGACGGGGGCCCTTATTTTGGAGGTCCCTGGAGCCACCAGCGGCCCAAAGGCAGACTCCCTCGCCACAAGGCTGAGGGAGGTCCTCGGCGAGGCCGATGTCCGGGTTACCAGGCCCACGAAGTGCGCAGATCTGCGCATTTCGGGCCTGGATGACTCGGTCACGTCCGAGGACGTCGCCGCTGCGGTGGCCAAGTCGGGGGGATGTGCGGTCGAGGCGGTCAAAGCCGGCCAAATCGTCCGCACAGCCTTCGCCCAAGGGACCTCCTGGGTCCAGTGCCCAGTGGCAGCCGCCAAGAGGGTGGCCAGGGGGCGCCTGTTGGTCGGCTGGGTCTCCGCCCAGGTTAAACTGATGGAGACCCGGCCGACGAGGTGCTACCGCTGCCTCATGCTCGGTCACGTGAGGCAGGGGTGCACCTCTGCGATTGACCGCAGCGGCGAATGCTTCCGCTGCGGTCAAACAGGCCACCTGGCCAAGGAGTGCTCGGCCGCTCCTCGCTGCTCACTATGCGTGGCAGCGGGGAAGCCCGCCGAGCACCGGGCGGGGAGCAGGGCCTGCACGGGGGCGATAGCCCCCAAACGTGCAGGCTCTAAGGCGGCCGGACGGACCCCGGCCGCCGTTGCTCCCACTAAGGACCTGGTAAATGCGGCCAAGTGATGGCCATTCACCGGGTCCTACAGGCGAATATCAACCACTGCGCCGGTGCGCAGGACCTCCTCCTGCAATCCATGGCGCAGTGGTCGATAGACGTTGCAGTGGTCGCTGAGCCGTACTACGTCCCCCCCAGTGATAATTGGGCAGAGGACGTGGACGGTTTGGTGGCCATAATAACTAAAAGAGGGGCAGAGGGCATACTGCCCCCTCCCACCTTGTCGAGGGGTCGAGGCTTTGTGGCGGTCCGCTGGGGAGAGATATGCCTTATTGGGGTGTATTTCTCCCCCAACAGGACTCTCGCCGAGTTCGAAGCGTTCCTGGACCAGATAGGGGCCCTCATTGGGCAGACCCTACCGTGTCCGGCGCTCGTCGTGGGTGACCTCAATGCCAAATCGGTGGCTTGGGGTTGTCCCGCGACGAACACTCGGGGAGATCTCCTTGCGGAGTGGGCGGCGGCTGCCGGCCTCTGGGTTCTGAACCAGGGGTCGGCCAACACCTGCGTGCGCTGGCAGGGGGGGTCCATCGTGGACGTTTCGTTCACGACCCCCGCCGTCGCACGGCGTGTCCGTGATTGGAGGGTGTTGGAGGATGTGGAGACGTTGTCGGACCACTTGTACATCCGGTTCGACGTCTCCACATCCACAGAACGCGCGGACACGCGACGTCGCCCCAACAGCCGAGGCTCGGCCCGATGGGCCTTGTCAAGCCTAAATCGCGAAGCGGTGGAGATTGCTTCCATTGTCCAGGCCTGGGTAACACCTTCCAGGCCTGTGGAGGTCGAGGTCGAGAGTGAGTGGTTCCGGGATGCGCTGTCGCAGATCTGCGACGCCAGCATGTCCCGGGCCAAACTTCGACCTCCGAAGCGTCAGGTGTACTGGTGGTCTCAAGGGATCGGAGAAATCCGATCCCGGTGTGTGGCGGCGAGACGCCAGTACACCCGGGCCCGCCGAAGGCGGGTCCGCGACGCCGACTTGGAAGCCCAGCTGTACGGTGCCTATCGAGAGGTTAAGAAGGCCCTACAGCTCTCCATCGCCGACGCGAAGGCTAGTGCCAGAGCGGAGCTCCTCGAGACTATGAACCGTGATCCATGGGGGAGGCCGTATAAGATGGTCAGGGGCAAACTTCGCCCCTGGTCGCCCCCCCTGACGGCGAGTCTCGAGCCTCGACTGCTGGAGGAGGTTGTTTCGTCGCTGTTTCCGATCGGGGCGGAACACCTCCCTCCAGCGATGGCGCCCCCACGACGTCACGCCGACGTCGTGGATGCGAGCGCAGAAGTCGAGATCCCTCCGGTAACGGAAGGAGAGCTAGGCGCGGCCGTGTTAAGGATGAAATCCAAAAACACGGCACCGGGACCCGACGGAGTCCCGGGACGCGTCCTGGCTCTGGCACTGGAGGCCCTCGGGGGGAGATTCCGCGGTCTACTGGACGGCTGTCTACAGTCCGGCCGTTTTCCGGTTATCTGGAAAACCGGCCGGCTCGTCCTGATAAGGAAGGACGGGCGTCCCGCGGAATCCCCCTCAGCCTACCGTCCGATCGTGCTACTGGACGAGGTCGACAAGCTCTTCGAGCGCATTATATGCTGTCGCCTCGTCAAGCACCTCCGAGACGTGGGCCCCGACTTGTCCGAACGTCAGTTCGGATTCCGAGAGGGAAGGTCGACCGTGGATGCGGTCGGCCGTATCAAAGCCCTCTCGGAAGAGGCGGCCGCCCAGGGCGGGGTGTTACTGGCGGTGTCGCTCGACATCGCAAACGCCTTCAACACCCTTCCCTGGGCCTGCATCATGGAGGCACTCCGCTATCACAATGTGCCTCCATACCTGCGCCTCATAGTCGGGGCCTACCTCTCGCAGAGATACGTAGAGTATCCGGTCCGGGATGGTACGCTGGCAAGGTGGGAAACGTCGTGCGGTGTTCCACAGGGTTCGGTCCTGGGCCCTCTCCTGTGGAACGTCGGGTACGACTGGGTGCTGCGGGGCGAGCTCCTTCCCGGAGCAGAGGTCACCTGTTATGCAGACGACACGCTGGTGACCTCCCGGGGAAGCTCGTACCGAGACGCGGCACGCCTCGCCACTGTGTCAGTAGCACAGGTGGTGAGGCGCATAAGGATGCTCGGCCTGGAGGTGGCCCTCCACAAGTCCGAGGCGCTGTGCTTCCACCGCACCCGGAAGGGGCCACCTCCCGGCGCGAGCATCCAAGTCGGTGGCACTCGGATCGAGGTCAAGCCCGAGATGAGGTATCTCGGACTCGTCCTCGACCCGCGCTGGAGTTTCCGCAGACACTTCGCCCGCCTGGCCCCCCGATTGATCGCGGCATCAGCTGCCCTAAGGCGGCTGATGCCAAACATCGGGGGGCCCAAGTCGGCAAGCCGCCGCCTGTATATGGGGGTGGTGCGATCGATGGCCCTTTACGGGGCCCCGATCTGGGCGGAGACCCTGACGGCCCGTAATATCGCCCTCTTGAGAAAACCTCAGAGGGTGATGGCCGTCAGCGTCATACGCGGTTATCGCACCATCTCATGCGAGGCGGCGTGCGTATTGGCGGGCACACCTCCCTGGGACCTGGAGGCGGGGGCCCAGGCGTCACTGTACAAGTGGCGCAGGGACCTCCTCCTCCGGGACGAGCATCCTGCTCCCAGGGAGGTGGAAGTGCGGAAACTCCTGGCTCGACAGTCCGTGTTGGGGTTCTGGGGGGTAAGGCTGGCCTCGCCAGGGGCCGGCCACCGGACTGTCGAGGCGCTCCGCCCAGTAATAAGGGACTGGACGGAGCGCATGTGGGGCTCGCTTACCTTCCGGGCGGTGCAGGTTCTCTCGGGGCATGGCTGCTTCGGGAGATACCTGCACCGGATCGCCGGACGGGAAGCGACCGACGAGTGCCATCACTGTGGCTGCCACGAGGACACGGCGCAGCACACCCTTGAGGAATGCCCAGCCTGGGCAGGGGAGCGCCGCGACCTCGTCGCAGCGGTAGGGGACGATCTCTCCTTGCCGGCCATAGTCAAGGCTATGGTCGGCGACGAGAGGTCGTGGAAAGCGGTCCTCTCCTTCTGCGAGAGCGTGATCTCGCAGAAGGAGGCGGCGGAGAGAGAGAGGGAGGCCGATCCCTCCTCTCATCCCATCCGCCGCAGACGCACTGGGACCCGGAGAAGGGCGTATGCCCACCTTCTCCCCCCTACCTAGCGAGGCTGGGTGGTGACTCGGGGGAGTCACCACCCACACGCAAGCCTCGCGAGAAGGCGCGCGTGGTGTTCCCACGCGCCTTCTTGAGGTGGCTGGACCAGGAGATTCCTCCCTGCTCCAGCCTATAGGAGGGCCCGCCGCCGCCGCTGCCCTGGCGGCGGGCGCCGCGCTGGCGTGGCTGCGGACGATTACCGAGGGGTACCCGTGGCCACGCCGATTCGGTGCGCGCGGAGGAACACCGGGGGGTTTTTAGTGGGTAGGACCGCTCCCGTCTGGAGCGGTGAGTCCCACATATCCTCGCCGCTGACCCCCGTCAGCGGCGGGTCGAACGCGTAAATGTGTTTTCCCCCCGACAAAAAAAAAAAAAAAAAAAAAAAAGGCGAGGGGTATTGAGCCCACACAACCAAATCTTTTTCTCGTTTTTTCGACAGATCGAACCAGGATCGAACCCATAAGCCATGTTTTTCTTTTTTCAATGCAGGCCACTCACTTATTGTAAAATGAACTCCAGGACCACCACGCTCAATTGTCCGCATTAAAATGACATCAAAGTAAAAGGGGAAACAATACCATTATTTAGTCGAGCATAAATCAATAATGGTGTCGATTCGGATGTAAATCAACTAAACTAAACTAAAACTAGTTTTAAAGTAGTACTGTCTCTTTCTCCCTGGAACAGCACGATGCCACAGCACCACTCCAAAACTGTTTTTAATTTAGTTTAGTTTAATTGGTGTACATTCGAATCGACACCAATGTTGTATTGCTTGTTGAGTGAATTATGTTTCAGATATTGGTGTTGATATCGTCATCAATAACGTTGACCAATGAGAAACCGTCTAATGACATGTCACAACGTAATCGATGACAATTTCGATGGACTTACAGAATAACCCCGCAGAAGTGTCGTCGCAACTATCACCAGTGGTGGTTGATTTGCTGCTGGCCGTTAAGAATAATCCGACAACATTCCCAGCTAGGTACCTACCACATGACCAATGATGAATCGCATGATTGTGGTCAATGGAAATAATATCCCGAGATCTACAGGCTATCTCAGGGGGTGTTTGGTATTATGTTCTCACGAATTCAGTTGCCATGAAGCACTAATATTGAGACTCGGGGTTTGGATAGATAGGTAACACTAAATATTATAATAAAAACGGTATATGTAACCTAAACCGTTTTCGTGAATATCTCTGATTTTAACACGTCATCTTTTCCGGCAAAGGAGAAAAAGTACGGCCTTGCTGGAGAGTGGTGCTGGGGCCCAATTCTCACACCCTTGTACGTATCTATATCACTAGGTACCACATTTTACTTACACTACCAATTATCTAGTGCCAAATTAGGCAAAGCTATGTTAGGACACTAAATATAGGTACATTGAATTAAAAAATTCCATAGTGTGAATACTAAGGGTGTACGTTAAGTGGTATACGTCCTCCCATCAAACTTTTGGAACTACACGGACTGACAGACTAGCTACTCATATTAACTTTAGACATGAAGGAACCCAAACATTTCTCTAAAACCACGAAATAGGTACTTCTATCTATATTTCCAACCAAAAGGTTAATTATCAATTATTAAGGTTTAAACACAAAAATACAGGAATACTCGTAAAAATATTCACCTCTAAGTTTTACCTACACGTGCGCCGATAGAAACCGCTCGGGAGTTACCAGAGTTTGTGCACATATAAGTTTACTAAGTATAGACGTCGGCTTTTTGGAAATTGAAGGTGTCATAGGGAAAGTAAAATACCAAATAATTTCGTAAATATATATATTTAAATTTATATCTTCCATCAATACATACAACGACACATATACATCAATTTTGGCCACAACTACAATAGACGTCTCACTTTAACATGGCGTTCACTAAAATATATAGATATTGTGTAGATGTATCTATTTAATTTAATTAGGTATACAGGAAAAGTACATAGGTAGTTTTTCATAACTTTGTAATGTGAGTTTGAGATGACTTACTGATAAATTAGCAAAGGCAGGGAAGACATCATTAAAAATTAAAGTAAATCAATTCATCGAGCACCGAAACAATCTATCCAAGTCTTATTACATATTATTTACGAATGGATTGCATATGACAAAAGAAAAGTATAGTATTGATGGAGGAGAAATATTTTACAAAATAAAACTTATCGAAATATCTTCGGTGTACGCTAGGAGCTATAAAAATTGAAAATAATACAACTAATTAATTTCATAACTAGTAAGACATTACAATCCCTTACCACGAGATCAGCGACAAGTAGACGTCACCTGGCGTTGCTTTGTATTTCGTAAATTTAATAAAATCCTCGATTCATTATCCGTAATTAGATTACTACAGAGTGACTGAATCCTCTCATTTGGTCTGAATCTCAATAATATTTTTTACAAGTCAGTGATTAAACAACACGTAATTTAGCATTATCTTGAAACTAAAGTCAGTAAGAAGTCCCTTTGGTGATTTCACAACATATTTACCGATTGGTGGGTAATTTAGATTTTAAAATCTTTGGACTTTTCTGTATCTTCCATTATCGTTTAATGTCCGTCTTCGTTCTACCCATGTATGATTTTAACCGCATATTGCAACAATTTGCGAATCAAACATACAACACTTATTATCTATTATAATATAATACCTAATTATATTTTATGAAGTAACAAAATTAACTTATATTTACAGTTATCGTTAAAGTTATAGCAGAATTTTACTATTTTAGTACTAAATTTTTAATTTTCGTCATTTGATTTGTGATTTTCACAAATTCCATGAAATTGGTAAAAATTTAGAATCGCAGATATAATTTTAAACTACCAAATTGGTCTGTGACTATTTAGTATAAACATTAATTTCAATAAAATAGTGTATTACCTCCTTAATACTGGTGCTTATAAATACATATGACATGTTTTTTATCGTATGAAAAATGAACAACGGGTCTAACCAAATACCAATTGATATTACAGGATGAATTTTAAGGCACCGTCGGTTCAGTGGTACTTACTGTAGCTATAAATAATTGATGTCTAAAATATGTTTTAGTAAGTATTATTTCCACTGGTGGCTGTATATGAGATCAAATTCGACATTTGAAAAAAATTATAAATGAATAATGACCTAACGATATGAACGACAGGTTTTGTTGAGGTGCCAGAACTAAATACGAGCGTAATTTTTTACTACAATAAAATTGCTAGCCACCTTTTTGGAAGATTTCAGACTTTTGATATTAAATTGTCTATATGATTGCAATAGACATCGTGTACGACCAGAAACAAAGTCAATAAACACGCTAGTGTTGAAATAACATCTTGAAGAATGTTCAATGATTTTTGCAGCTAACGATATGTTTGTTCCAAAAAAATAATTTCGAAATCCTCTACGTATATTTTAACACAGTAAAGAATGTCAGTTTGCCGACTATCATAGAGGGTCTGCGGGGGTGAGTGAAGATCGCGAGTGGTGTGCGGGGGGAGCGATCGGGTGAAGTGAGTCGGGGTTCAGTCGTCGTCTTTCTTCTCCATCTTCGGTTCGTACATCGCGTGCAGCTGTTCTGGTGATATCCTGAAATACATAAATTATTGTTAATACTGCTGTTTGGCAGGAGATTTAAACAAGATGATACGTATTCTAAATGGATCAATAGTCGATAATCGATTTGACATTTTAAATTTGAATGTCGTGTAGAATATGGAAGCTGCAGGTGGTCATTTTAAAACATGTGGGATATCGGTGGCTAAATTATTTATTTGGGATGTTTTTCATAACTATAATAATCCGCTGTGTGTAACTCACTATTTTTCATAAATTAGGTACGTGTTTAATTTTCTTTGATTTTCTAATTGTATGTAAATTACTATCACATTTACTACCACTAATGGTTTAGTCCCATATTAGGCAAAGGTATTCATTACACAAACCCACAATCGGGATTCGAACCCGCCACCGTCGGTTTCGAGTGCAGGGTCACTACTCACCACAACAATCGGTGAATCGGTCGTCGCATCGATGGTAACAAAAGCGAGTGTTTTTAACAACATTTTGTTTTTAATCTTAACCAAAACCTTGTTTATGGAAATTATGCAATTTAAAAATAGAACATAAAAAAATTGTGTTTATGGTTGCGTAAAGAAGGTCTCTCCGTCAGATTAAAAAATAATATACGTATTTTGCTTTTCCCATTAGAGTCTTAGTAGAATAATATGTATAAATAGTTCTCACCCAAGCAAACTCTGCAGGTCACAAACGAAGCGGTAGACGTAGCGCTTGCCAGCGGTCTTGTGAATGATATTTTTGTCATAGTAGTAGCGCAGGCCGCGAGATAGTTTTTCATAGTTCATCTTGGGCTTGTTCTTGCGAATGCCCCAGCGGCGGGCGACCTGGTTATGGAAAATAAATAAATTATATAACAGTTAAGTATTTAAAATGTAACCTGTAGGGGCCAGGAAGAATCTAATGACACCTTGCACTTCAAAATCGGTCAAGTCATTTTAGTTAGGCTACACTCCTGTAACCAATAATGCCAGCCTGTAACATACATATATGTATACACCCGAATTTCACAACCAAGGTGGCGCTCGGGTGATTACGGCGATCGAACACAAAAATTTTGACATGGTACGACTGCTGGTCTCACTGAGTTAAATTATGCAATAAACCATTATTACAAGCTTTTATTTTTTTTCCATTATTGTTTAACGTCATATCGATATGCTACATCCGATCGATAATTTAATTTATCGATCGGCTACGATTTTGTTAATCGTGATATCGCGGGTCTGTCTGTAATTTTTTTTAGTAATTTATTTTTAAACTTAATAATACTTATGTGATATGAGTTACACTCACTTGAGCACTTGAGCGCAGGCGCATTCCCTATTCGTTTTCGATTTGCCAAGTAAAGCAACGTTTCGCGCGGTCATGTGCGTGCTTGGATGTGTGAACAATAGTAGCAGTCGGTCTCGGTTCTTTTCAATTGAAGGTTAAGTCGGCGGTCTACGGGGACGGTTTGAACACACCAACTGTCAGATGGCCACTAAACTGACACAAATTCACCAATCTGCACTGAGCCCGCATCGTGGCTCATGGCACAAACCATCGCCTAGAGCAAGGAAGCTATGCTGTATGCGTGTGTGTGTGTGGGGACGGTAAGGCTGTCTTATTTAATTATTGTTATTACAGACCTTGTAAAAAGGGCGGTCAAATTTAGGCTGGTATTTATAAGCTATCTTAAGATTGTGATTGAACTTGAAGTGATACTTGATATACTATTTTATAAGAAAACAGTATCTCAAATGTCAACTCAACAATTAATGAAATATAAATATTTTATTTATTACTCAAGTGTCGGCGCTCAAACTACAGAACTACGCCACTGGTCCTCACCTCATCCGGGTCGGTTAGTTTGAACTCCCAGCCGTCGCCGGTCCACGAGATGAAGGCCTGGCAGCTTTTGTCGGTGAGCAGCTCCAGGAGGAACTGCCACAGCTGAATGGGCCCTGAACCTGTAAACGTAGCACACAGTTGCTTTACGATATACAATAGATTCTTATAGATAAGATGCTTCTCGTGTTACATAATTCCTTGCGAACTGGTCATTGAGTCGTGGTGACCTTAACACGCAGAACAGACAGAATATATCGCAGTCTGAGCACACATCACAAATTTGCAGCCTATAAAATTGCACTGCTGCGGACATAACCCTCATCTATGAAGGATTTGCATCGCTTTCTATGGAGCGATTTTCCTCAATCGCCACGCAGGGCAGGCCGGTTGGCGATCTCTTTTCTTGGAAGTTCTGCACCAAAGACGTTGCTGTTCATCACTGGTATAATACAATCGCATAGTCGCCTTAAACGACACCCACGGGAGGATAATAAATAAATATATAATAATAATTAAATATCCTTAGATGTATGTGTGTATACACAGCGCCATCTTGTTCCACAGTAAGCAAATATAGGCTTGTGTTATGGATACCAGATGGTTGATATACTACATAAATACATTTTTTTTTGTAAATAAATACTTATTATAAATGAAAACATCCATAACTCGGGTACACATGTCCGTATTTATTACACAAACATGCCTCTAGTGGGATTCGAACCCGCAACCTTTTGGTATAGTGGTCAGAGTTGCTAACCACTACACCAAACAGGTCGTCGACGATATACCAAACAGGTCGTATACGGTCGTATAGGATACGAGTTGGTTTTCTGAAGTTGCATTTTCTCAATCATTTAATAACTATTTACAAACATAACTAATTATAATTATTGTGAGCAAACAGTTCACGTTGTTAGTTAACTTTTAATCGTCGATGCAATGATTTTGTTACGTCATGACAAATCATAACAAAGTCTATTCATTATAAAACTAAACGTTAATTACCCGGTTATTTATTATATGCCTGAAACCTGAAATTACTTTGGTCAGAAGCACGTATAGAATCGATTCTGGCTATAAAAATGTGGGGTTATATTTTTTTCCTTAATTATTTATCTAATTAATGAATGACAAACTCCCTGCAAGCGGAAACATAACAGTAATTTAAAAATGTATATGTTTAGTTTATCAACCATCTGGTATCCATAATACAAGCCCAGTTGCTTAGTGTGGAACTAGATGGCGCTGTGTGTATGGGCAAAGATATTTAATCTCTTAAAAAAATTGGGGTGTATCGGCTTTTTACCCGACTGCACAAAGAAGGAGGGTAATGTTTTTTGGTGTACAAAATATAACCTTGTATAATGGCTCACTAGTTTGTCTGTATATAACTGATAGACGTACCGGTAAAACATGGTCCAGTGGCTGGGTAAGCTAATTTGTCTTGGGGGATAAGTGCATGCTGTTCGCTTGGCCACTCGCCCCAGTCTGCGCACGCGCCGCCGTACTCCGTCGCGTACCCGTCGCCGTACCCTTCCCCGCCGTACCTGCCTCCCGCACCTGTAAAGGGGTACATTCAATGTAGATCTATACTTTGACTGTCGAGCAGAGCGATTTGATGATAACCATGCCAATGCCGTAGATAAGGCCAAGTATCACGAACACAATCATGAGGAACACCCAGCTGGAGAATTTGGACTTCATTATCAGTCGTTTTGTCAGATATATGACGGAGCTTAACTTCATGCACCATTTAGTGCAAAGCAGCGTCCCGCTGCACGCACATTCCTTTTCAAAATGTGGGCTTTACTGCAGCAGATATAAGAACCGAAGTCCCGGGTTCGATATTATCATTTTTAGTATGGGTGGAAGGTGTCCAAGTTAGCGATAGAGTCACGAATATAGGTTACCATCCACCTTCAGTAGGCACCGTGTCTGGTGTCATAGTTGTGACCAACCGCGTGTTGAATTTCGCAATACATTTTATTTGTTCAAAGCCATCTGTCCTCGATTTTACGAATCAATACTTTAATTACATTATTATTCTACGTATTTATTAAAAGTTAATAATGTAAGAGGAATTTTAAAAACAAGCCCAAAAAGTGATACCAATTAGTAGCTGCTTTTTCATCTCTAATAAAAGCTCAGAAACGAGACAGTGTGAATTAATAACCAGATGAAAGATTCGACTAACGACTTGAAATTGAATATCGTCATTAATTTTAAACACTGCTCCGTCTGTTGAATCATGTTTTATTTTATTTCGCGATTACTGCAGACGCTGAGAAGGACAAGTTGTTGGGTATGTCAGTCGATTAAGTTCAATTATGAGCTTTACTGTATTCGCCTGGCATTCCTTGAACCGTGGGAATGTGGGAACCAAGAACCCGGACTAAGTTTAAAATTTTATGTATGTAGATATTGTACTAAAATAATGTAACTTATTTTAAACGGTTTAATAAAAAAATTATTATTACATTCAAAGCTGGGGGTTGTCCATTAAATACCAAACCTGAATGACACTGTCAACCACAAAATGTAAAAAAATGTTTAACTTTTCCGGTTCAGGCACAGCAAAAAGGATTTAATTTTTTTGTTCTGGATACCTGTTATATTATATTAAATGATCAAGAGTTAATTGAGCTTACCTCTGGGATATGGCTTGGTGTACCCATGCGGCTGGTACTTGTGCTCGGGGTGTGTGAGCAAAGGCTGCGTGTGTGCGTGTGCGTGGTGGTAGTAGTCGTCGAGGTAGGGCTGCGCGGGCGCAGCGGGGGGCGCAGGATACTCCGGCTGATAGTACTCGTCGAGGGGGGATGCCGCTGTCGGCGCAGGCGCAGAAGCAGGAGCCGCCGCACCACCGCTCGTCTCTGTATAGCCGTACGCGTTCGGCTCTCGGGGACCACCAGTCGTGTAGCCTCCTGGAATGAGGAGATAATGTGATTTTAGGATTGTATTCTAAGGGATCTGCAAGGGGAATTGTTTTCAAAATAAATAAAAGGACAGCTACATCACCGGGCATTATCATCATCAGTAGACAAAAGAAATTCTAGCTGACCCTTTTCCTTTACGTAATTTTCGATTTCCACTGGAGAATTTTGTGTAATAAATCACTAATTATTTGGTAGCTGGCCCTGACAGCTATGGACATACTTGTAGATGCATAACGCTTTAAGAAATCATTGATTTAGTAGTTACATAATCGTCACAAGTCCTTCTGCGAACTTTTGCGGCTTTGTAAAGTACTTTTCGGGAAAGGCCTATGAGTTTGAGCAGTAGATGCTTCAGAACTTAATTACATCAATTCATTATCACATTAGTGGATAGTGAGCTTACGTGCTTACGTACGTGTACAAGTAAAGGTGACTGTGGGGGTGATCTTCTGCTTCTGTCTATTGCAGCAGGTACTAACTTTAACAAGATGTAGAAGATTTACATCGTACTACGTTATGTAAAAGACAAAGAGTTTTGGGTATATGATTTAACAAAAAAAAAATCAGGACATCGCACATGGGTTGGCGCGGCGCGGGCGGCGGAGTACCGAAGCGAGACGGTCGCGGTTCACGGCTCGCCCTTTGTTCTGCGCTCGCGCTGTCGGACCCAGCACGCCCCCCCTCGCGCCCCCAGCTCATACCGTTGTTGTCGAGATAGGGAATCCGTTTGCAATTTATGGGATGGACTTAGGTCCAGTGGTAGACTTCTATAAGCCATTGATGAAACAGAACTGATTCATAAACAAGCTGAGGGGATTTTTTCACTTTCGATCTGTAACCTCATGGCGGACCTCATGGGAAAGTAACAAACCCTCGGGTCTTGGCAGCGATCTACATTTAATAGTGAAGTAGGTAGTAAGTATAGGTTAGATTATGTTGATAATGTGTAAGAGCTTGGATGTACAAGGGGTACAGATGACGGTGCAACGACCATAAAACTATCAATGTGAAATACGCGCAGCGATGTAAATGCAGAGACACCTGCTTATACTAAGAAGTATTGATCGTTGTTTGACCGAATGTATTTAGACATCCCATTTAGACTCTTTTTGATGTTGAAGTCACCAAATGGGGTGGTCAGACATATCCCAAACTAAAGCGTTTGGGTATTCCATACATTAAAAGATTAATGTTTGAAACAACATCCACGTTTCACCTTTAGAAATATACAGAAATGCTTACGTGACAGGGGGTGACCCCATCGCCCATCGACCCCATTCTGTAGATGCTTTTTGATAGAAAGTCCTTTGGTCACCTTTTACGACACCCACGGGAAAAGATGGGTTGGTTTTATTCTTTTTCCCTGCCGACACCACACGGCTATGATATGTTTGTAATTCATATTTAATGGCAATTTCGTTAAGAGACCCATGTCTTTATATATATTAATAAATATTTCGGACACTTACACCAATCATTTAGTCCCAAACATAAGCAAAGCTTGTAATACGGATATTAGATAACGGATAAACATATATACATATTTATATAAACATCCATGACTCAGGAATAAATGTTCATATTCATCACACAAACATTTACCCGTCGCGGGATTCGAATCCGGAACTGTTGGTTTCGCTGACAGGGTCACTATCCACTACACCAATCGGTCGTCAAATGTCGTCAGATGTAGTGAAATAGAATTGGTGCAATTCTTTGAAACTATTATAAGCTGATACAGATAGACACTGTATGGATTTTGTTAATTAAAAATATGCATTTATTTATTTTGCAATATTGTTTTGTATTCTTTAAACAAAATAATATATGAGACCTTCAGTCAACTGATTAGAAAAATACCCGAGATGTCATTGACCTACCTCCCATACTTACTTACCTATCTCTAATGGTCAACTGACTTCAATTTATTATCAATTGAATTTTTAAATTAAAGATTAAAGAAAATTCTCATGCAGGATTAATATAAATATAGTTTCTTTATAAGAAATGTTAAACATCGTGATTAATTTCGGATAATAAACAACAAAGAGCACCCACTTTTAGATTTAATTGTTGTTTCAGTATAAAAGACATCAACGCGTTCAAAATAAGGAGTTTCCAAAGAAAGCAAACATGGATGTGCTTGTTTTTCTTCTTTAGCTATATTAGAGATAATTACGCTTCTGGACTTACAGTATTGAATAGTTATAAATATTACATAGCATCCAGTTAAAAAAAAAACATATGCCTCGAATTCTGCCCAAATTCTGAAAAGAACAACACTAAAACATATTCTAAAATCTACCCTCCTGTTGTGGTCTATAATTTTTCAGTGAAAAAGGGGCTTGAAAATATTTGTATGGAGGCTAGCAGCGTCCCGATCAGCAGTTTGATAATAGAATTTGTATAATTGGATTGGGGCCAAAAATTATGGTAATAAGATTACAGAGACAGAACTATTCTAAGTAGAGACTATGCCTTAAGTGGAATTGTTCCGTCTAGTGGCGCCCTCATTGTATAAATTAAGATTTCTTTTTAAATACATAATAAATAAAAAATCATCGCTCCGTTTTATTTTTGTTTTATTATTTTCTAGAATTCACCATTATATAAAAAATACATGTAATTAAAGTTAAGGTATTATTTATAATTAGCTTTAAGGCTTCTCTAGTGCGTAACAGAGCTATATTTTTGATTTATGTTGTATTTACCTCTTATGTTGTATGTATGTAGACGATCTGTTTGGTGTAGTGGTTAGAAACTCTGACTGTTATACCAAAATGTTGCGCGTTCATATCCCGCTAGGGGTATAATGTTTGTGTGATGAATACTGACATGTGTTCCCGAGTTATGGATGTTTTTCATTTATATATGTATTTATTTACAATAAAAAATTGATTTGTGTAGTATATCAACCATCTGGTATCAACAACACAAGCCTATAGTTGCTTAATGTGCAACTATATAGCGTTGTGTGTATGTCCAAGGATATTTATTTATTATTATTTATTTAACAAGAAATCTTAATTTATCCGATGAGGGCGCCCCTGGACGCTTTAAGCCCTTTGAAACACATTAGTAGGGTATCATTACAACGAACCTTTTTGTGGCTGGCGGTTACAGCTGTGATATGCTTTCCCGGACTGTGCGTGACAGTTTTGTCTGTCAATAACCGCCGCGGGGTCACTGCGCACACCACGCACCTTGCATAGGTACAGTTGGGCACATCACGCTACCCACTAATATACGGTATCTATTAAGTATTGACCTTTTATCCAACTTGGACATTGTGTAAACTCATGTGGACGACTGTACGGTCGGCATAATTTGCTTTCTGTCCTTTTGTCAACATACGGTGTTATTATTTATCTATATACGTATATATATATTACGTATATTACGATTACGACCTTTATCCCAAACAGTGGCGTGCACAGTGCTGGGTGGGAAATACAACTACAAAATAATTATTGACCATTTAGAATATTTTTTAACACTTCAGTATGAATCAACTGTCATAACAATGCTTTTCGAGGAAAGCTTACAATATCTAGGGTAGGCACTGCCTTTCGCCTGTATGGAGGGCTCGTCACTGATCTCGAATATGGTCTGAGATATCCCAAACATAAGCGTTTGGGCATTCCAAACATTAAAAGTTTAACGCTTAAAGCAACATTCACTGTACATCTTTCGAAATTATACAGAAATGCACACGTGACAGAGGGTAAGCCCATCGCCGTTGAAACGTGCAAATCTATAGACGCTTTTGGTGGAAAGTCCCTTAGTCGTCCTTTACGACACCCACGGCAAGAGATGAGTCGGTGCTATTCCTTTTACGTGCCGAAACCGCACGTATCTATCTAAATAATATTGCAGACACTTATCAATTGTTTGGTCCCAAAATAGGCATGCGCTGTATTAGGTATGTAGACTAACTACTTAGATAAATAAACATACTTTAATAATTACAACATTGACGACTCGGCAATAAATGTTCGTAGGTAATCAGCACACATCTCTCTTATCTCTACAGCATTCGAACCAGCAACCGTTAGTTACGAAGGCAGGGTCAATTACACGCTACAGCAATGGGCGTCAAATTACTTACACTATACGTACCGTAAAAATACTTCGGTAGGTACATTAAAA
Organism: Oegoconia quadripuncta; assembly: GCA_949316235.1. Taxonomy (NCBI): domain Eukaryota; kingdom Metazoa; phylum Arthropoda; class Insecta; order Lepidoptera; family Autostichidae; genus Oegoconia; species Oegoconia quadripuncta. The sequence goes on from OX438759.1 coordinate 8,307,394, forward strand.
TGATAGTTATAGATTATAGTTATGTATATACATATAACTACGACATGATCCGCCCGTGGTTTAGCCCGTAATTTATCGAGGAAAAAAGTAGAAAAAAGGCCTGTCTTTCTCCAGGTTCCAGGCTATCTCTCTGCCAAATTTCTATACAATCAATTAAGAGGTTTACTCATGAGAAGATGACAAACAGACACACCTTCGCCCTAAAATAATACTGAGGATTATTAGTATCTACAAAGCGGAAACATGAAAATAATACGGATGGATGAGCCACGTGCTTTTCCAAATTTGGTCATTTGGTTTTAAGGAAAAACAAAGGGAATGTCTTTAAAAAGTACAAAAGTGCGCAAACAAATCACTGTTAGCTGTCATGCGGACAAATAGAAGTGTCTTAATGAGGCGAGAGCTAATTACAATTCCCTTCAGCAGCCGTCGATAAATTTTAAACAAAACATTTAAAATAACGAAACGACACGTAAAAATAACATAAATACTCCCCCGGGATTGACCCCGCGACCCGGCGAACGTCAGTGCGTGCCGCACTCACTCAACACGCTTGGTTAAGTTGCTTTGTTTGGAATAGAATACGCGGTCCAAAATAACTGATTGAGTAGACATTCTTTACATCATGAATTTGTAATAGAAATGTATTTTACAAAATTATAAATGATATTTGTAATGTAGGTAGGTAGGGTAGGTAAGTTATTTACGTTGATTACGTAATACTAGCTTTCTGCCTGCGGGTTTGCCGGCGTAAAATTTTGTTATCACGAGCTCTACCTCCTCCGTTGGTCCGAGTCGGTACTGGACACACAGGCGGATTTCCCGGAAAATCTTATATCCCGGAAAATTACTCATCCCGCGGGAACTACTCACTTTATCGGGATAAAAAATATCCTATGTCTTAATCCAGGGTATGTACTACTTGTATACCGAATTTCATCCATATCCGTTCATAAGTGTCGCCATGATTGAGCAACAAACAAACATCCAAACTTTCGCATTTATAATATTAGTTAGATTTATCCACATTAATAATAATAATAATAAATATTCTTGACATACACACAGCGCCATCTAGTTCCACTTTAAGCAACTATAGGCTTGTGTTGTGGATACCAGATGGTTGATATACTACATAAATACATAATTTTTTGGAAATAAATACTTGTTATAAATGAAAACATCCATAACTCGGGTACACATGTCCGTATTCATCACACAAACATATGCCCCTAGCGGGATTCGAACCCGCAACCTTTTGGTATAGTGGTCAGAGTTCCTAACCACTACACCAAACATGGTCGTAACATTGACGTATTGATCAAATATGTCCGAGCGATTTTGTTATAATTAATTTGAGTGATGGCACTGACGACCATATTATATACAGGGCGTCCCAAAGTTATGGGACATGAAGGGGAAGTACCTTAAATATCGTAGATAGTGAATTTTGCTCAAAGAAGACTTTATGTTATTTTTAAAAGTTAGTAATTCTGCATTCATAGATTTTCTAAAAATTATTTGCTTCGGCTGGGAATCGAACCGACTCAAATGTGAAAAAAAAAACACCCTACTTTTATGATGCCAATCGAAAGAATAGCTAAAAAATAATAACTCTGCCTAAGTAACATAGTATTTTAAAAGAAAGGAACAACGTGAAATTAATCATTTTAATCAAATAAAAAACATACATGAAACTGCCGTAGTCAATTAAGTAGGTATTTTTTTGTAAATTAATTAATTAAATGCTCAAAATGTGATCCCTCTTGTCTTACGCAAATCGCCAATCTTTTAATGAGCCCGCTGCCTGTTGATTTTCTAATCATTTTATGGTGAACACTCGATGTGATATGGCACAATTCTGTTTGCAACTTATTTACGAATAATCAATGCTATCTTTGGAATGATAATATCGCTACTTTTCGAACGTCGTCGGCAATAAATAACTTTCTTGAAATTTGACTCAATCATTTTATGTTGTTCCTTTCTTTTAAAATACTATGTTACTTAGGCAGAGTTATTATTTTTTAGCTATTCTTTCGATTGGCATCATAAAAGTAGGGTGTTTTTTTTTTCACATTTAAGTCGGTTCGATTCCCAGCCGAAGCAAGTAATTTTTAGAAAATCTATGAATGCAGAATTACTAACTTTTAAAAATAACATAAAGTCTTCTTTGAGCAAAATTCACTATCTACAATATTTAAGGTACTTCCCCTTCATGTCCCATAACTTTGGGACGCCCTGTATATATGTAGCACAGCAGTTACAATAAACAACAAAATATTGTTTGTGGTTAATGACAATGAGAGAAACTTTTGATGAACGCCTGAAATCTGAAAATCTCATTAAAATGAGGAAAAGGGTGTTTATTCCTTTGTTGCCCAATCACAGCGAAACGAATGAACGTGTTTGAATGAAATTTGATACACAGATAAAATATGCTTTGGAATAGCATATACGTGAGTAGGTTTAATGAATTAAATAACGAATTTGACGCGGGCGATGCCGCAGGGAAATACTAGTCGACACATACTACAAACGTCGTAACTATTAAGTAGAGTCGTGCTTATAAAGACTCCTCTAGGAGTCTACAGACAAAAGCGACGTATCCCAACTTCTCGAATTATGATTAGCGATAGATGACTGGCATAAAAGATATCTCGATGTAGTGGAGTACAAAGCGCGCGGTAGCGAGCGGGTGCGGGGGGCGTGGGGCGGCGGTGGGGGGGCGGGGCCGAGCCAATGAGGCGCGGCCACGCCTCGCGCGTCGCGGGTCGAAAGGTCGCCGCTCGCCGCGACTATTGGCGCAGAACGAGCACAGATTACTCCTATTGCCAACTGAACTGAGATGATTTCTTGATATTTCGCAGTTACGACTTTGCGGTGGCAAGATTATGCGATGAGTCTTTTTAATGTTTTGTCATTCGAAAATAAATCAGGGATATTATAGAAGATTTAATGCTGTAGTTATTCTATTAAGTAGTTATGGTACCTATAAAATTTACGAAGCATCACAGGTACCTAATTAATTTATGGATACCTATTTAAATTAAAATGACTATAATAACATCTCTACCCAAGAGTCATACCATACTCAGCTTGGTATTTATAATTTACATAATGAACTGAAGGTGACACAAGGTATCATCCACACTAACATACATTCGAAAGAACTTTGTCTGTTTGTTTGTTACCTTTTTTAATTAAACCTCCAACCAAAGAGGTAACCTGGAATCTGGAGACTAATCATTGGCTATTATTTATCCAGCTGTGTGGTTTCGGCCCTTAAAAGGAATAGAACCGACCCATCTCTTACCGTGGGATGACATAAAGATTGAAGATTGGATTTGGTGTAAAGTAGTCTTTATGACATGTTTTCATCTAAAATTTGCACGTTTCACCTAACGGGGACGGGCTCACGGTCACGTGTAGATACATTTCTGTATATTTCGTAAAGTGAACCATGAATTTGTTGTAAGCATTAAATTGATTAATGTTTGGAACGTCCAAATGCTAATGTTTGGGATATCTCAGACCACCCCATCTGGGTATAAGGTCGTGACATTATGTATATGTAAAAAGTTAGCGATAAAATAATTAAGTGTAAGTACGCTAAGTGTAATTCCGGAAAGCTTAAGTCCAATTAGATTTACCGGAAATCATTGAACGATATTGACCAAGGACCGAGAAGTTTAAGATGAGATAAGAAAAAGTCTGGGATAAAGTAAAATAATATTTGAAATATCAGGAACGAAAATCTTTTTATTTATTACCGATATATTTAGGACACTTTACACAAATCATCTAGTCCCATACTAAGCAAAGCTTGTACAGCCAGAAAAAGATAAACCCTTACAGTCCTGCTAATATAAATTAAGTTTTCTCAGCAAATCATGAATATTTTTAGATGTTACTTTTTACTTATTGGTAAAGTTAGAAATTGATGTAACTAAAAAAAAATATCGAAAAGTGTTTACAACTTCCAGAGAAAATTTAATTTGTAAGATAGCCCTGTAAAGGTTTATCTGTTTCGGACTGTACTATGGATGCTAGATATCCGATAAACATACATAAATATTCATATATACATCCATGACTCGGGAATAAATGTACGTATTCATCACACAAACATTTACACCTAGCGGGATTCGAATCTGCAACCGTTGGTTTCGTTGACAGGGTCACTATCTACTACACCAATCGTCAAAAATAATTGGTTGTTACAGCATTATTATAAATGAAGTGCAAGAATGCGCGTGCACATGCGACAGTAACCTTAGACCCGTCAGCAGCTGCGACACGACGCGACACAACTTTTTTATTTCTCCACGAAATTCGAGCCCCGCGAAACGTTCTTCATTTTTTCTTTGCTGAGCACGCGCTAAGCTCACCATATGGCGCATGATGACAGCAAAGGCATGAATTTTTTTATCTTTTCGCAACAGTTGAAGTTCAGTTCATTATTCTTATTAGAAAACGTCGCAGGCAAGCTGTCGCAGTTTGGCCGCTGTTAAAACAGATTGAAAATACAATGTGCTGTGTGGTTGCAAAACGGAAGAGAATAGAATCAATACGTCTCTTTTCGTGGGTGTCGTAAAACGAGACCAAACACCTCTACATACTTGCAAGTTTTAAAAGCGATGGGCTCACGAACCTTGGATGTTGTTTCAAGCATTAAACTTTTAATGTTTGTAACACCCAAATTATGTTTGGGATATCTCCGACCACCCCATTTGGGATAAAAGTCGTGAAGTTATGTATGTATGAAAATACAATTTATCTAGAGAAAAGTAAGAATCCGTAATTGTTACTTGTTTAATTTAATACGAGTATATCATTTTTTATTTATTTATTTATTTTTAGGATTACTAACAAGATTGACACATACCAGTCCAATGTGGCAAAAACGCAATTGTACACAGTGCATGCGCCACCTTAATTATAAGTAACCACGACATGCAGTCAGCATCATATAAATAAATAAATAAAATATAAAATGCTTTAGTTGCGGACGTGTAAACTTGTGTCAAAAAGAAACTCTGTCCCTAATCATCACTCTGCTCCAAACTAGGAAGCTGTAAGCTAGTCGATAAACATAAGAAAACTTTTTCGATGATATTTTTATATGGCACTGGGAAACAGGAAATTCGAATGTTTAAAATGTCGTACATCTTATTATAATTCGTAGCATTATTTGAATTTAGAATAATCCGTGAACGACGAGCGAGCCGCTGCTGCGACTGCGCCAATTCCCATTTGGGAGCGGAAGTCGAAATATGAATTTTTAAAATTAGAAGCACCGAGCGCAGGTGAGCGCGGTGACAGGCCGAATGTCGCCCGAGCGATGCTCAGTTTTGATATAAATATTCTGGCCTCAATAATTAATAAAAAATTTAAAACGAACCGTAATTGACAAAGCGATTATATTATCGTTGACTGTATAAAACCGTTTCAAATGATAATATTGACAGATATAGTTATTTATTGTAATGATAATGGGCGGATTGTTAAAACATCGGCATTAAGACCAATCAAGATGTAGTCGTACGGATATTGTAAAGTTTAGCAAATGGTTAATAGTGGATGTTATACAGATACACATGCAACGTCACGTAATTTTTTCCAAATGTGCTGGTCAAAGTTATCCCAAACAGTTTATTACTTGAAACAACATCCACGGTTTACCTTACGAGTTCGTAAGGTATCTGTATATTTATACAGATAGCACACGGGACAGGGGGTGAGCCCATCGCCGTTAAAATATATATAGATGTTTTTTGGTGGAGTCTATTAGTCGCCTTATACAACCATCCACGAGAAGAGACGGATTCATTCTATCCTTTTTACATGACGACACCATACAGCACAAATAAATTAAAGAATTAGCTATTTTAACTGTTGGATGTAATTTGTCGACGATGCGGTACTGGACTGTGACATTTGGGATAGCGGAGAAAAATGTAAATATTTAATACCCACGCGAAAGTTGTGAGAAAAGTGTCAGTATTCGAGAATAAGAGGAAATGGCTGTCAACGGGTGGTTTAGTGGTAAATCAAATTCAAAATTGGTACATCTTTCACTAAGGAAGTGTGAAATATGGCACTAGTGCAAAGCTTTGTCATATTCATATATCTATCACACACGTACTCTAAGATTACATTATTTAAATACAGTTAATATTTATAATCATTTTCAAGTAGGAAGTGTAAATAGGTCGGTCTATTAAATCGATATTCGAGGTAATGTTCGTTGTTGATGGCTTCCTCTGGCAATGATAGTCATCGTCAGACTACCCGTGTGGCTCTATAAGATATTTTGCAAATTTATCACAAATCACTACTCAATTGCTGTGAATACCACTGATATTAATACAGATTATGATGTCCACACTTATTATTATAAATTATAAGTTCTCTTACCATGGATCTTATAAGAATACCTCCTCAAGGTTACGCAACAAATCGTGGAAACAACCAAGCATGAATTTGACTATGTGATCGATTTTTTTTATGCACAACTGGTTGGTACTTGACCTCAATCACACCTGATGTTAAGTGAAGATGAGGCCGAAGGTAGTAGCGTACTGACCCGGAAACCCCATCTTATTTGGGGGACTGGCTATCTTATCTCTGACAACCGGAACACAACAATGCTATTAACATTGCTGTTTGGCAGCAGATTTAGATAAGATTGTGGTAGCTAGGCAGGCGGCTATTTAAAATGCCCTACCACCAACCAAACTGAGTACTAAATATGTACCCCACTGGGGATCGAATCCGCGACCTCCGAATCGTAAACCCAATGTTGTTTACATTGAGCTACGGAGGTGGTTCAGGGAATCAGGGAGGGAATCAGGAATAAAGACCATATAAAAGAACGACGGATTAGTAAGATGAACGTACGTGAAGGTTGTTTGGTGCGTTCAAATTTATTTATTATTTTTTTCAATTTATTTTTATTACCTCAAAATTTTCATGTACATGCCCATTGTAAGCTGAATAAATGTTTTCTTTCTTTCTTTTTCACACAGTGGAATTCAGCTATTGGATAATGACAAACACTGTACTGAAATAGTACCAAATATATAGGAAAAGCGGACTTTGCTTATGAGAATGAGGATTCCAGCAACACGTGACGCCAGAATGCTCATATTGAATAACTCTTAAACTACAGTGGCACAATTTTTTTCCTTTGTGCACTACTTCAGCACAGTTTTTTTCGTTGTCAAAATAGCTGAATTTCACTTTGTGTGTTCTAGCACCACGTACGTGATCACGCACCAGATAGCGCAGTGTAGGAGCCCTCAGTGGACGTCTTAGTTTAAACATAAAGATTGATGCATGACCAGTATCTATGGACATTCCTACGCATCGACCTAATATACTAAACACCAGATCCGCCGATATTTATTGGCAATAAACCGGGCGTATGGCAGTCGCCGATATGTTTAATTAAATCGATCTTTTTACTCGACCAAGCCCGATACAACTACATTAAAAAAATATCGTAGCCAACTTTTTAACAAAAATAATTTCGAGCTTACAATAATATCCGGTTGAATATTATGTTAGCGTTAATTTATAATCAAACTGTCGTGGCAGATGTTGAATCTGATTTAATACAATAAAAATACCTCGCAACTCCGGTGTAGAATGCATTCGATTTATCTTTTGCGTATAATTCTACACCTACTTATTCCAATAAGATTTGAAAAATAAAAGTTAAGTGTCCGTTGATGATAATGCATATGGCGTTGGTGCTCAAATACTCATAAACGATCCTCGAGAATCCAATCGTGGCTCAATAAAAGCTAAATGCTTGCAATCGTTTAGCAATTACATTGTCTGGACTTAATAAACCATAGAGCTAATGAAGTATAGATAGGCACGCTTCGTTTCCTGATGGTTTCTCGGATTTATACGTGCATTTGAAAATAGTTCTTTGACTATCGATATTGGTGTCGATTCGGATGTACACCAACTAAATTAGTTTTAGTTTAGACTAAAACCAGTTTTAGAGTAGTACTGTCTCTTTCTCCCTGGTACAGTACGACGCGACAGCATCACTCCAAAACTGGTTTTAGTTTAGTTTAGTTGGTGTACATCCGAATCGCCACCATTGTACGAGTAAATCTTAATGATATGGAATATCTCTTAGACGATATTACTCTTAAAATAAATGATAGGTAAAGACGGACAAAATCAAATTACTCTCACGATCGTAAGAGACGCAGCGCCGGTAAAACTTCGCATTTTTCTTAAGTGATATGCTACGTAGGTCTATTTTCTATAGAAATGTTGAAGTAGCGGAACTCCTTTCCGCGGAATTTTGATTACTTAGGCAATTTATGCCTAAGTTCAGGCTATCAGTAAATTAACTGTACAAAAAGTTATAAATCCCTAGATTTTCATTATATATATTATTTGAATTAAGACCAGCTTTTATTTTTCAGGCCTCTATATACATATAAAAATCACGGCTGTTTCCGGTAGGGAATTTTCAATCCTTTGATAAATAATACATAAATAGCTTCTATATTTCCCCTGTTTCGTTAATCTTTGAAATTTTGATAATTCATAGATTGTCCACAGTATCACTGTCACTGTATGACAATTGGAATTCTACGTACCAGTCAGGGCAAGTAATTTTTTTTGTCGCGGTTCTGTTAGGTTGCTCAAATTACTTCAAGTCTCGTAACGCAGTTTATTAACCGTCAGTCTCATCCATTATTATTTTCATAGCCTACTATTTTCTAAGGCAAATAAAGTAATATCCAATTTGCGAAATATTGTTTGTGGTATATGCCGGGTCTGTCGACTTAGATATACCCGACAGGTGCGCCGCCACCTGCGCACGCGCACGTTACAAAAACCCCGCGTTCGCGCTATGGGGGTCGCACCGACCGCCACCAAACTTTTATTTGCTGCCCCGTCACACGTTAGCACTGTGGAGCCTAAACTTGTGTTTTACAACGAAGTTATTAAAGGTTAGATAATAGTATGTTTGTGTTTAGATTTGTTCTTTCAGCACTTTAAGGCTGGAGGATGTCGTATCTGTGATCTTGAATACGTTAGACTCAAATTTCTACGGAATCACACCGTAAATTAGGACGCCACTTCGTGCAAAGAAGTTTACAGAAACTACAACTAGAGCATACCTACGTACTATGAACAGCGCCGGTTTTAAGCTCAAAATGTTTACTACCGACTGTTTAAATACCAACTTAACGTACTTTTAGTACACAACATTTCATTAACTGCACATGAAACTTGGTCGTTCTCGTTTTCAATATTGTAAATATGAACGTCGGGCTGACATAAGGGAAGCCATTAAACCTGATTAAAATTACATATGACGTCGATGGGTTATTATTATTCGATCGTTCCGAAGGCGATTTGGTTTACAGCTTAATTTGTTATAATGAAAAATTATATTTTGTAAGAGGTGTAAAGTATCGAATTACATTTTGAGGATCGACGTGCGGATTTGCATTAATGTAGAGGTGAATTAATGCAGTTAAATTATTATAATTACCCAACAGCGCCAAAGGCAAAGGAGGGTAATGATATTAACCGGGTAAGCATGTAGCGAGAAATTGTAATGTTTATTTCTAGTTGGATCTTGTTGAAGTTTCGTAGCATAGGCCGCAAAAATTAAATAGTCTTAAAATTTCAATTATATTTACAATCAAAATATTTGAAAAGATACAGTAGTTTGTTTTTAAATCGAGGTTACAGACGGAAAGATTTGGAAGTAGAAATATGTTTTAATTGTATCAAGAGATCCAAGTGGATGTAAACGGTCCGGGGGGGAGTCCCTACAGTGAGTCGCTTTCAGACCTACATACCAGTAGGTATTTTGTATTGTTTCCTAATCTAGTAAATAAATAATGTCAAATATCCTGTAATCGTAATAATTTTAAGCCAAGTAGATGTGTCTGTCTAGTGTGAATAAGTATCCTTATCGGACATTATTTCACTTCCTTATTTATTATTGTTTATTTATATACCTACTTCATATTATTAACCACAATACCTGTGTAGGAATTGTACCTCTTATCAAGTACTTAATATGCATTGAATTGCATGGCCATTGACATGCTCTACACCGTATGTGATGGTCCCGAGTCGCAACAAAGCCAGGTGTGTGTGACGTCACAAACTTGACGAATAAAGCGGAGATGATCGCGCAAGTGTAGCGAGTAGCGAGCAGACACATTAACTGCAGACAGCCAGGATGTAGCGGCGCTACGGGACGGAAGCGCGGGCGCATCAATGGCGGTACGTGACGTGACCGGTACTTGTGACGTCAGTTTTTGGCTTATCACAAGACGTGGGGAAAACATAACATCAGATATCGATAATCATTTACTACCTGTCATGAATTAGGTCACTGTGTTGTAAGAGCTATAATGTCTCTAGTGTAAGAACTATATTTTAGGGAGAGCCTGAAATATTCATCTGTGAGTATGAGTGGTTACAAACTCTGACCACTATACCAAAATGTCGCGGGTTCGAGTCCCGCTAGGGGCATATGTTTGTGTGATGAATACGGACATGTGTCCCCGAGTTATGGATGTTTTCATTTATAATAAGTATATATTTACAAAAAAAATGTATTTATGTAGTATATCAACCATTTGGTATCCACAACGCCCCAACACAAGCCTATAGTTGCTTAATATGTACAAGGATATTTATTTATTCAATCATGATATATATTTTTTTATGCACAGTGGGTTAGCACTTGACCTCAATCACACCTGATGTTAAGTGAAGATGAGGTCGATTTGGACATTTGAATACTTATTCACGAACATCCAACCACAATTCGTCATTTCTAGCCAGGATACATAATCATAGTCAACAAGATCACAATCATTGCGATAATATTATAATTAATCTTTGAATATCACCATATTTAAGGTATCAGATCACGACAGGTGTTAAAGATAGGCAGAAAACCTTCTGATGGCCATGTGAGCGGGGAAAGAACGCTGTGGCACCAATTAGATAATAGATCGCTTTTATATATATTTTCGTGGCCATTTCGGTTTAAATTATTGTGTTACAGGTCACGTCAGACCCTTAAGAGGGTTTATCCCGCATAGTATTCCATACAAACTTTCATGTCCATATCTTTCGAAATGAATAACCCGATTCTAATGAAACTTTATATGCATAAAGCACGTACATAGATTTAAAAAGTTAAAGAATATTGTTGAAAAAGAGTAGTACAAGAGTAGTAACAGAAAATATGCAATATATTCTTTTAAACTCGATATTTTGAAAATATTTTCTACTAATTTTGTTGTAGCCTGCTTAAAAAAACCTCCATCGACAAGAGCAGGACTCTTAAATAAGATTAGGATGTATCCTGCTCATACGTATAAAGTTTCATTAGAATCGGTCTATTAATTTCGGAAAATTTGGAGTTGAACGTTTGTATGGAATGCCGTGTGGGATAAACGCTCTTAATACGAGTAAGTACTGCAATCTACTAGTAAGGTACTTTACTAATACACCAGCTTTTATTATACAATAAAAATATAAAGGGTACAAATGGTCGGGTGTGGTACCTACCTATAACGCGCAGGTTGACACGCAGGTCACCTGACCAGCTGCGCGGGAGTGGTCACATTAGACAGGTGCTTCTAACACTAACTTGTTTATCGTTGGCATATTGCTTCGCCGTGATAATGTCAGCCGTGGCCGGAATAAAGTCATTTATTTAACTGTATTATATATAGTTCTTTCTTGGTTAATATTGGTGTGAGGTAACGATAGTGTTACTTAAGATCCTTCTAACTTTAGCAAGTGTCGTACAGAATACTACTTTACTACGCTGATCGACTACATATTTTTTTATGATTAGCTGGGTATGCGTTTGATCACTATAGTCTCCTCTTCACTCTGCTCTTGAAGCTGCTTTTATTCGTATTTCAATATTCTATGGAGGAGGCCTATGTTCAACAGTGTGCCTGATTATGACAATGATGATTCAGGATGTCAGTAAGACATTGATATGACATATTCCATTCATAGGTAAAAAAAAAATATGAAATAGTTCGAACCTCGACCTCCTAAAAATGGACGTAATTTTAGTTTTTGATGTGATAAAATATGAACGTGTGCCTTTAAAAGTTATTTCGTCACATTTAAACGCCCTTAATGGCGTCATTTGGTGGTCAATAAAATTATACGAAACCTACAATACCGTGGACAATTTTTGGAATGACATATTAAAAAGACAATTAGAGAAAATCGAATTGTGAAAATTAGACCATTTTTTTGTTTTCTATTCATAGGGACTATTCATTCTGTTGTCTATTTATATTACATGATGATAGGATAGCCACATTAATCCGCCCCCTGAGACGCCACTTACAGTTTAGGACATTCAAAATGAACTAGAAGCGATTATTAAAGGATGTGCGAAAAACAGCAATTTGAGACAAAACTTAGACTTACAGGAAAATTAAAACAACAAGAGATTACATAATTTTAGACTATCTATTATTTTTATCTTGGTATCGAGAAATAAATCGGGGTAATAAATGTGCTTTCAAGTTATTCCGTAGTCTTAAGATACTCAATGATTTTTGTAAATTCTGTATTATCAAATGAGTGATTTTGGAGCCCTACAAAAAATGCATTCACCGTAGGAAGGTATATGTAGTCGTGAATTTCGTGGCAACCTGGCAAAGAATCCTTACGGTGAGCATTGTAATAAGATCATAATAACAAAGGGAATGTCATCAATTAGTACGCTAAATGTCGCAATTAAGGCAGTGTTCCATACAATCACCAACGCGTTCGCTCAATCTAACGCTCTGATTGCAGTCGCACAGCTTTTAGTAATTTATAATTCGATTTGGAAAATTCTTTTCTTATTTGATACGATATACTTCCAGATTGGTTAGCCATTGGTGTTTTTACGCGATATCGTCGTTAACTGTCATTCGATTTCAAAAATTCTTTTTTAGTTGGAAAGGGTGTAGCGCCGGAGTGGTCCAACTTTAATTATGCACTCGGGAGGCGGGAGGCAGATGGAACTGAGGTCGGTTGTTTCGTAAATTTTTGGATGTTCCATTAATGACAAGGGTATAGTAAAAGGCGATTAATCGTGAACAGTTTTCGTTAACGAAATCTATCGTTGACGATGCCACAGTGGAGTATTTATTTATCTATATAATGTAGTGATTTATTAAATGATGCCACTATGAAAAACTTGCAGTAGTAGTTTCAACACTATTGTATTCAGCTCTTATTGGAATTGCAAATTTTTTTTTTAAATTCGTGTCTTTATTTACAAAATCTAGACACATGAGAATTTCGCATAGAATAAATATTAACTATGCTAATATGTTCGCATATAATAAAATATTTATTGTAGTATAATGCTAATCAGCTAAAAGAGATATGGTCGTAACAAAAAGCGCGAGCAAAAAGAATGTAGAGACACCCGTGGGAAAAAAATATTTACAGGTGAGCAAATTTATTGCAATGTAATAAATATCTTCTAATATATAATAAAGCAGCGAACCTGTTGCTCTTGTTCGGTTGATGGCAGAACATTAAAACATTGTAGGCATGTTATTAACATGTTTTTGAACGTTAATTATGTGTTATTTTAATTGACAAGTACGTAAATTTACTTCGAAACTCTTCCTAGTATTTGTTGCTTTGACTGATTCCGCAAATACAACTGTGGTCAAAGATCCTTTTCTAAGCTCCTTTATGGTATCGGTAGTATGCGATAAGATTGCCAGATATTGAGTGAGTGCTTCCACTATATAAGGTGCGAGTTGATAAAAATGGTAAGGAACATTCTGTGTCCAAATGTGATGATTGAGTTTAAAATGTTTACGATGTCATCGATCCAGTCTCCACTACTATATATGGAACGTACTCGTTATTTTTGAGTCGCTGGATCTATCGCGTATGAGCACATTTCATATGAACTATTAAATTTGCAGCATTACGATTGCGATCACGACTGCGACGTGTTCGAATGAGATTTGCGATGACCTGTAAAAGGAAGGAAGCGATTACCGAGGGTTACCGACCTGCACCGTTAACTAGTATTGGTCACCATTTTTGATCACGCGCTACCATTCGCCGGCACAGCACTCGACACGGGTTGACAGTGATTATATCTGGTGTAACTGTATGAATATTCATAATAAATACGTGTTCGGCATGAGAACTCGCCGACATTTATCGCTTTGACGTAAAATACAACATTTTTCGAAGGCTCTAGGTATATAGTATCAGTTATGGTCATAATTTATTTGCGCCAGTCAATTATGAAGTTATTAATTATGTTCTCCTTTTACAGATTAATTTAGAGTGAGGCTTAAAAATATAATTAATTACATAATGATAGTATTGGCTCAATCACATAAATATTGCAATTTCGGTAATTTCAAGCAAAAACTAACAGTGGTTTTAATATTTATGATCCGATATGGTATGGTTTTACGAGAGATAATGTAATATATCGATTAGGCAGGTATGTTGTGGCTATTTACTGTCAGAACGTTTTAAAAACTCAGTTTAAAACAAAATATATTGATATTATACAAGGTTATTTATTGTATACCTCAAATTAGTTTAGTCAGAAGCACGTATAGAATCGATTCCGATTACAAAAATATAGGGTTATTTGTTTCCTTAATTATTGATCTAATCAACCCTACAAGCGGAAACATAACAGTAACTGAATTTGTAACAATCCTTTAGTTTAATTTTATTTTTCTAGCCATATTGATTATAAAATAGATGATTTAATTGGTGTGTATTGGTTTATGGTAAATAATAACTTTATACATCACTGAACATAGGGTCTTGACACTTATTTACCAGTGAAGTTCTGCACGAGATAAATTATGCCATTTGAACTTTTTTTATATGCGAGGGCGGCAAACGAGCTTGCGGATCATCTGATGGAAAGCAATCACCGCCGCCCATGGACACCCGCAACACCAAAAGGGTCACAGATGCGTTGCCAGACTTCACTTCTCGAACTTCTCGACAATTGGACATAATTTATATGATATGATAGAAATGTGCATTGTTCACGTTAAAATCACGTAAACTGCATGCAAATGCAAGGTGCGCGACAATAGCGCGGAGCTTTTCATGCGCGTCACGCGGCGGAAGCGCCGGCGGCGGCGGTGCGCGGCGTGCGCCCGCGCAGGATCCAACATGGCGGGCGAAAGTGCTTCCGGCGCGCTCGAGAGTTGTCAATGAACGGGCTTTATTAATAACTCCTATGTGTAAAACTTAATGCACGTTTTATAGATACACATCAAGGGGAAATCAAAATGAAATTATAGTAAAATATAATAAAGAATAGGTAATGTTAACTAATATACTGGAATACGTTATCATCTTTCTTTCTTTTAATTTAATTAAATTGAAAATCAATTGCACTTTAAACAGACAGTGTAATTGAGTTTGTAGTTATCCACACTATTACTAAATTATTTATTATTACTGTACTGTACCATTTAAGAACTAATTTAAGTATTCTTTATTCAGGCGCCCAATGTTATTGATGCGTAACTTGAGAGTGTGGTAATCCTTATTTTTTTTCTTATAATAATTATGGACCTAACTGATATGCTTCATACGTTTGTCATATTACCAGTAAGTGCCTACCTACTTAGATTAATTCAATAAATTAACTTCAAAAGCTAATAATAATATTAAGATATTTATTCATCCATTTAAAAAAACTACACTACATGATTTATAATTATAGCTGTTTCTATATTGTTTCTTACTGGAAAGTGACTGACTCTCCCGCCCGACACAGGGAGTTAGTGTGTTAAAAAACCTATCTACGTTAATTAGGATGTTTAAGCAACAAATTTTAGATTTTTATTGTAACTACTTTCTCTTGTTGTAAATCAATAAATTATTTATTTACTTAGAATAATGTAAACACACTCATTTAACGCGTAAGTTCATCTTTTCTGTATTGTAAAACATAAGCAGTGCAATGATGTAATAATAAATGCTGATCAAGTTTTAAAAGTATGTGATTAAAATAAAAAATCGTAAGCTATGAATATACAGCGCGTTATGATTTATAAATAATTTAAGTAGGTACCTAGTTGAAATTTTAACAAAAATTGAACCTGCGATATTAGCCTCAAAGTCAAACAAACAGCACTTACGGCTGCGCTTTTAATTAGGCACTTATTAATTACCCGCAAAACAATAATTTTTGCGCTTCATTAATTAAATTGCCACACACATGTACATATACTCGTATATTCACTCACTCTACATATAGTTCAGATAATGGGTTCTGAAGGCAATTTACTATTGTTTTCCCGTTTGTGTTAGCTGTTTAATTAATAAAAATGGTCAGATAAAATGTTTTCCTTGTATTTCTTGTATAATTATATTTGTCTCATGTAAATATTTAGGTTTGCAGTTACTTATTAGTAGCGTTACAAAGGACTATTAGTTCTAAATTTAAGCTTATCGAGTCCTAAACAGGGCTTTAAATCTTTTTTAATGGTTAGGTTTTTTTGTGATTGGAGTCTTTATTCAAGTGTTAGTCTAATTTTAAGGCCAAACTATGTTTAAGCTTCTAAACTTATTTATATTACTTTTCAACAATTCCAAACTTTCATTCAATCTTTCCACACAATTAATTAATCACAATATCCGTTGTGTAGTATTACTTCGATAATATATTAATACGGGAAATAACTATACAGTACACAATGAAATAATTTACTTATAAATTACTAATAAAGCTATTAGTGTAACTAAACAACTGTTTTACATTTTTATGCTAAAACCACAGATAAGAAATGTAATCTTTATTTAACAGCTAATAGCAATTTATATAAAGATATTTCCGTTGCCAAGTTAAAGGGAGAACTACTCAATAAATCGCACATAAAACTGATTAAAAATGATTTAAATTCCAATTGTCCCATTTTTCGTCGCGCTAAATATTGTCATAAATATTAAGCTAAATATACGATCGTAGGTAAATTATAATTTTATCAACATGATGTATTCACAATTATATAGTAATTATTAGCGACGAGCATACTTATTGCTAGGAAATGTCCTCGTTCAACTCTCAATTTACATTCAGAGAGAAAACAAGAGAGCAACACTAAACAAGATCCATTTTTTAAGATACACTTATTTTAATGATAGAAAACTAACCTGTTGGTAAAATATACGTGGGGTCTGGACACATCGCGTCCACCGTTGGGTCGAACGCGAGCCTACTCTGTTCAGCATAGTGTAATTTGCCAGTATTGCTCACTGATTGTTCGTAACTTAGTCTTGCAACACTCGCGAGCGCCTGCTCATAATTGAGTCTATCGTCCTGGTTCACTTTGGCACTGTAGTCTGTGAAGTTGATTTTTGTGAGGGCGGACATGGGGTCTAGCACCGCGCACGGGGGCACGGCGGCTTCGCGCGGCGCTTCCACCAGCAGCATGGCTCTCGGCTCCGGGCCGGCCCCCGTGCACCACGATACCACTCAACACCTCATCACACACAAGCACTACAGTCGCTATTATTTATTTTAAACGTCAAAATTACAAAAAAAAAATTGACTACAAAATATTGTTTTGAAATTTTATGAAAGATGTTATTTCTTCTAAAAAATATTAATAACAAAAACACAAAGTTATAAATTATCCAAAAGTATTATCACGGTCTAAAACTGTTACGAAGCTTTTTACGTAAGTTAACCCTGTAGGTTGCTAAGTCGCATTCGTAGCACCAAGCCGCTTCGCGCCTACTCTCCGACTGTGAGCTTTCGGCGGGCGGTTCGAGAGGGCGGCCGAGGAAAATGTAGCCGAGCGGTACCGAGGCGAGCCGAGCGCGGCCGAACGACGACGGAGTTACCCGAGAGCCGACGACACAGCGACCTGTCGTGCTGTGCCACCTGCTACGCCACCAACTGTTGCGCGACCGTTGCTTGATTTTTTGCTAACCCCCCTTGATAACTTGAAAATTAGCAAGCACCCACAAATACTAATGAACAATCACACACGTCAGAACTTGCTTAGTTATTTACTAATTTATGAAAACTTGCAGTAATATTCGTTAGTAGGTAGCCACAATGGTTAATAAAATTAGCCATTCTTGTTAAGCAGTTAAATACTTTTCCTGTTCTTTATCAGTTAAGGAAAACAGAATTAACAATGACTTTATAATGTAGAGTTACATAAGCAAGTTACATAAACTACAAATAGTTAAATAGCACGCGGATTCTACTTTGTAACATGACATTTTTGGGAAAACCAATGGAATCAAGACAACTTTGGTGGATTACACGCTCGAGCTAGCTATTGTTACAAGGTTTTTCTTTTAGTGTAAAACAATACAAGTTTATTTTTAGCATTCTCGTTAAAGACTGCAAATTTAGAATGCTTTACTTACACCCTATTGTGTCTAACGTCGTAAATAATTACAAAATTAAAGAAAACTGGTACCACCTCAGAGAGTCCTTTATAAGATTACCTGTGCATATAAATTATAATATTTTATGAGTTTAAGGATAATACTGAGTATCTAATTAGGTGCTTATGGCCTATAAATTACATTGGCGTAGGTAATTATAGACAGCTCTCATTAGCTATTAGAAATAGGGTAATTGTTTCCTTCAATGGGACCTGTATTCACGTTATGTGAAGTCACAACATACAAATTATGCATTGCGGTGATATATATATAGGTGTATTCGTACCTACACTCGTACGCACACACTTATGGGAAATTTATAAATTATCATAATATACAGGGTGGAAAGTTTCAATGGGGCCCCCAAGGGAGGTACCTTAATCGTTGCAGCTACAAGAAATTGGTCTTAGGAGACTATCCATAATTTTTCAAAAAAATTTCATTCCCATTCACAGATTTTCAAAAAAATGTACGGTTAGCAAGAAAATTACCATTTTTCACAAAAAAAATTTTTGATACTAATCGATCCTGTTCCGTATGCTGATCAAAAAGTTCTATGGGACCAACTGAGGTTTCAGTACTAGAAAAGTCAGAAATCAATAAAAACTTTTTTCATACATTTAAAGTACTTAGATTTTTTCGTCAGGCCATAACAAGAGGTAACTTTTGTTGTAGCTACAAAAATGATTAAGAAGATGCATATGCAATCAAACAATAAAATTATTTGAAAGATAATAATTATTTTTATTAATAACTTTATGATATAAGGTGCTCAAAATGTTCTCCATTTTGATTAATGCATAAATGTATTCGTTTTCGTACTGACCGCGTGGCGGCCAATAATTTATTTGGATGAATTCCATACAAAATTTGGCTTGGCTGCCCCATTGAAACTTTCCACTCTGTATACATATTATGATATACATATAAATGATATATAGCATTACTAAAATTTAAATTCAAATTACAAATATTTATTTTAAAGAATGTGTTCGCTTTAATTAATTTAATTCTATAATTTAACTGAAATAGGTATTGCATGTTTTGTTACTAACCTACCTACATATCCTATTTATGCCAAAAAGATGTATTGAATTGTATACGTAAGTTTACTATCACCACAAAGATTTGGCAGCAAACTCTTCAAATAAAAATATAAAGATAGGAAATGTTTTTTAGAAAGTTGTTACTCGAAGTTTAAAATCGTAATAAAAATAATATAAAAAAAAGCGGGGGCCTGGAACACATTCACGACATAGGTAGAACATATCTTCCAGGCTACTGCTTTGAGCCAGGGTGCCCAGAAGGCTAGCGGCGTTGCCATGTTATTAATAAAATAATAAAAAAATAACCGCGTTCTTCGACAAAGGCCTCTACATTTTATATTATTATTAAGCACAGTAAAACACATTACCCCATCCTCTCTAAGTATTTTTGTCTCATGGAAATATTTCGCTAGTTCTCATGGCATGACGACGTAGATAGACGGCAATTACATATAACATAATGAGTGTGACGCATGCGCGACCTTGACGTTGATTCCCATTGTTTGATAGTGACCGCATAGAGACGTGGAAACCACTTGAATTTCAAATTTAGATGTATTTGCATGAGTTCGAACAATGGACCCGATGCGCTTCATAATGACCGAATGTAACCTAAAATATAATGTATTAAATATCCATTACGAATTCTTTAACGTAATCTTACTTAAGACTACCTTTCCGCCTGGATTTAATTTGATAATTAAATATCGGTTTTACATGAGAAATAACATAACATAAAACAAAGACTTGACTCTGTGGGCTCCGTACCTATAGCCTGTTAAAAAAAGAGATTTTACAATAAAAAAAATATTTTTACCAAAAAAAAAAATCTTTACTGACACAATCCACAGAGTACGTTATGTTTTTGATAACTTAAATTAAAATAAATTCGATTTTTAAAGATTCATTAGAAATGGATTATTCATTTTGAAAAATTTGGACTTGAAAGTTTGTATTGAAAACCGTGCGGGATAAACCCTCTTAATTATTACTTAACTATTGATTTATAACATTCTGAGATATAATTTAGACAGGCTGATTTAGAATGTAGAATATGTGTTAGTCTGGTAAATTTTTACCATTTCCAAGTAAAAGAAGTGGAACTATTTCTGGCAATATTACTTTATTCGTGTACAAACCACAAAGGACATAGAAATATGAAGATAATATTCGAACAGATGTATCGAAATATCGTTTTCTCAATGATTCTTACAATGCGATGGGAGGGCACGAGCTGGAGGGCGGCGCAGTGCCAAAACCGGGTCAAGTTTCAAGGGGTGGGTTTGTCCACAAAAGGTACTAGGGGACGAGAACGCATCAAGGGATAATAAGCACCTGAGCACGTGTGCTACCGGATATAGAGGGCTATTGTCTACGGAGGAAACGATTTCGACGCGACGGTAGATCCGACGCCGATTTTTTTGTTAGCAATGCTATATCTACGCAGGTAGCGTCTAGCTTAATGATAAGGGAGAATCAACAATATGACGTGATTATGGTGATTTATGATTAATGGCTATACGTATGCTGTTGCATGTGTCTTAGGACTGTGCTATTCTTGTATATGATTGTGACAGACAATACTATGTTGCATTTAATTTCAATTTTCTTGATTTTACAATTTTTTTGCTTAACTTTATCATGGTACATTTTCTTTAACTTTTTACAACGGTCCAGCGCTTGACCTCAGTCACACCTGACGTGAAGTGAAAATAAGGCTGACAGTGGAAGCACGCTCACCCGTTTTATTAGAGGAACTTGCTATCTTATGTCAAATAGTGAGATCACAACATTGTCATCAACATTGCTGCTTGGCGGCGATTTAGATACGATGCTGATTGGTAGCCACTCGGACATTAAAAATGACATACCAGCAACCAAACCGTATAAATTAAACAACATAAACTAACCCCGGCGAATTGAAACCGCGACCTTCATTTTGTAAACTTAAGTTATTTTTATTGAGCCAGCCAGCCATTTAGATTTATCCACCTAAGTTATTTTTATTGAAAAGTAAAGAATTTAATCCTCCTCTCAATCAAAGAAAAAGTTAAGCAATATAATTGCAATTACGCAGTAAGAGTGGTAGAAATGTTTAAAACTGTGAACCAATAACACTCTTCCCTTCACCTACGTGTGAAACAAGCAAAATACCATTAGCGCACAGAAACGTCGCGGGAAATTGCACGGGAAATGGGGTTTTCATATTTGAATAAATCCGTCGAGGAAATAAACACGCGCGGGAATTGTCTATCAGTCAGCCAGACAACGTGAACAATCTCCTTGCACACCTCGGGAAATAGAAAAGCTCAGGAACTTACATTTGTGCGAGGGAATTATAACTAATGGGAATTTTAATGAGTATTTTATTACCGTGGCTTAAAATACTGACTTCATTTGGCTACTAAGTTTGACACAAATCCACCAATCCGCACCCTAGTGCTACCTATCTGTGTGGTGGATTATGGCCCTTACTGTCTCTTAGTGAATTGGGGCCCCCAACAGTGGGGACGTGTAAGGTTGTTCATTCATGATTTTATTACGAGTCACGGATCAACAACATTCGAAACACTACTCTACGCTCTAAAAGCTAAGTTGCTAATTTGGCCACAACTGCCGCCCAACTAAAGTGGGACTGAGTGTACCATGTCTGTCGCATGCCAGATGACTAAAAAAACGGCACCCCGAAAAGGAGATGGCGGGGCTACGATAACTTCCACAATGACTGGTCGGAGGAAGCTCCAGATAGAGAGGCGTGGAGAGAGAGAGGAGAGATCTTTACCCAGCTGTAGGACAATATGAACTCCTAATAAAAAATATAAACAAAAAAAAAACTAATTTTAATTTATTCGATAATGTTGCATTGGCAAATAATTCGCGATACAGGGTTCCATAAGTTCGGGTTTATTCATGAAGAGCGGCCAATGTTTGATCTTCTGCTAATAAATATACGTCGGTAACAGAAAAGAAGAAAATTATGTATGGCACCGGCGTAATGTCGATCGCGAAGAATACACCGATTTTGAAATAAGCCGCATCGCAATCGATATTCACAAAGTCGACGCGACGTCATTCCAGCTGCGTTTAAATTTAAAAATACAATTTACCGAGGAATTCCCTGCTTTGAATTACATTAAGTGTAAACAATAAAACGCTAGCGAGCGTATCGGACGCGGCAGGCGACGGAAGTACCAGATAAACAATCTTTTTTAGATAAAACAGTGAAAAACACTCCATAAATCTGTACAACGACGCGGGAACACTTCATCCAGAACTGTCAAAGCGAGGGTAATACTGATCTTTCAATATATAAATAACTAGTGAATATTCTCTCTCTTCCCGTGGGTGTCGTAACTCGTGAGCGAAACAGAATAGACCAGTTATGGGTAGCAGAATAATTGGTGCGGAGCTCCTGAAAAAATCAATGCAAATTGCGTCATGCGAGAGATTTATTTCAATTGTCGACTTTTATAGGCTGTAATGTGATTCTATGATTGACATAGTTTTTAGGGGTCCGTAGATAAATTAGGAATCCTCAATGTAATCGTTCGTAGATCATAGCTGTGTTGCTACGAAACAATTCTTAAGAGGTATAAAGCTTAAAGTTAACAAATGGATTTTTGAATTTTATTTTTATGAAAATTTTAATGGCAATATATATATAACGATATCAAAAGATAATTGTCACAGATTGAGTTATATTAGCTTACGAGTAATTATAGTCGATGACTTTATAACATTTAGTTGCATGGATCTATATAAAGTTCGTAGAACAAAACGACAAATCTTCTGCAATGAAATATTATATTCTACAGGTTCCTTCTGCGGGAGATCCGACACGCTCTTAGCCCGTTTTTAAATTATAACATTTGCACTAATTAAAAGTGCAGCACATCCGGCCCTGTCGATTATACAGAATTGATTGAAAGCTAATTTGAAATTCAATTTTATGTTCTCTATTAGCCCGTGTGTGAGGTTAAAACTTTTGTTTCCTGTGCTTAAAGGACACATGTGTTATTTTGTGACGTTCATTAGCTGTTATTTACTTTTTTTGCTATAATTATAAAGGCCATGCATTTAAATGTGAATTTGAAGAGTTCTATCATACAAGCAACTGTTTAAAGTATAATGCTTTCGGCCGGAGTAGTCTGTTTAAATTGGAGCATGCCCGGGACGTCACTTCCGGTGCCAATAATTTATTTCTCCCGGCCTCCGTCATTATTATGACGGTACGGCGCGAGATACGACATTTATCCACGTTTAAATTTGGAACGTTTTCGTAGAATTATGATTGTGACATATTATTCTTGTTCCAAAACCGACCTCGCACCAGCTTTTGACATGTGTTTTATTTGGTGACAAATTTTCATGTTATTAATTTTCTACGGATCACCGTATCTTTAACAGCACACATCAGTGTGCTGTTAAAGTTGTTAATAGTCAACGCTACATTTTCTGACCATAAACTTTTACGTAAGCATTAAAGATAACCAGAGTTTTTGTGTGAACAGAACAATGCACATAGCAGGATGTTTATGGGTATAGCAGTATCAATAACAAAATAAAATCTTGTCAAATTTAAACTGAAGGAAAAAAGTGACAATGTCTGAGTGACCCGTGTCAGATCGACATTGTTGTGACAGCGCTATCTCAGGGGCAGGGCAGTGTTGCGAAGGACAATCGGCGCCCACGCCTTCCGGACCACCCCCCTCGCGGGCACCCCGCCAGCCCCAATGATAACGTATCAAATCAAGTGTTGTGCTAAATACTTTTATATATGTTCTCGTTATCATTCTTTAATAATGGCACTTTAAGCTAGTAGGTACTTGCATTCAATTTTTAGAGTTCAATAGGATTAATCGTATTTGTTTACGATGATTTCAGGTGTCGTTATTGATATAATATAAGTACAATTTTTCAGTAAGTTACAGGATTTAGTGCATCCCTAATAAACGTGTGTTTGGGTAGGTATTATTGTAGAACGAAGCTCTCATATATCTTATTGATAATAATGTAACGACTGACATAGTTGTGAATTAAATAAAAAGAAATGCTAACGTAGAGTCGGTTTAAAACGACTTCTTGTAACCCTTTTCCGACAGCTACAAGAGCAAGTGCTCGACTTATATGTACCCTAATCCGATTTGTCGTTTGTAGATCTCGGAGCAATCATGACGGCTTAGTGAGGGACAATTAAATTAAAAGCAGCGCCTAATAACGGATAATGAAGACTCGGCAAATATTTGTTTTTGCGGGGATGCCTACAATGGTCGTAGAGCGCCGCCAATAAGGCAATTAATTGAATTCGGCATCAAACGCGCCGCCTCAGGCATCGTCGGTCTCGGGATGCAAGTAACCCGACACTTATATTGAACATCGTTTCGCATGGACCTGCTGGAGTTTTAAAGGGTACAGATTCGCAAAAATTTTTAACCATTCCCACGTTAATTGTGAAGGTACCAAGTAAAGGCGCTTATAGCACCTGCCACCTAATAGCGAATCTACTCGAATTTCCAAAAAAGTGGAGCCGTAAGCTTTGTTCCCACAAAACTAACAAACCCGATCATTGTGCACTACTGAATGCCTTTTTTAAGAACTTGAAACGACTCTACTGTTATGCAATTATCAGAGAGCTCTGTCTATGACGGTTTCATGTTTCATGAAATACAAATCGAACATTTTTAGGACGAATTAACCTACTTGTTATGATTAATTAATTTGTAATTTGCCTACGAATAAAATTTTTAATGAATTCAGTACCCACAAAGTTTAGTTCGTAAAATCGATGTGTAACTTTAAGCAATATAAATGCAGATTACAGTGTTATCGGTGGTTCGGCAAAAAAAAACCAGTTAATTTATACCTTAAAAACGTTCTTAGAGTTATTAAAACCAAATAAAGTTTTACTGGGCCATGAAATTTTATCAGTAGGTACCAACGTTCAAAGAGGATTAAATTAAAATGGCAGTTAACCAGAGTCGATAACAATCACCATTTCAATATTTAAATAGATTCTGACCCTTTGCCCTTTATTCCGCTTCAAAAGCATTGATAAAGAAATCGGATTTGGGATTGAATCAAGGACACCTGAAATAGCTGGAGTAAAAAAAGGTCTTGATTGAATGGGCACTTCGCGAGACGCTCTTATTGAAGGACAAGAACCCCTGAGAGGCGGGTTTGCGAGCACCCTACAAACAGGACTATATTAAAGGAGCACCCCATGCTCTTTTCTTGTGGCAACCCTTGCTGGCTGATATTTCACTAACTTGATACCTGCCCTCGTTTGATAAAGCATGTATTGTATTTTTTGTTGCTGCTCTACAATGAATATATTATTTACGGATTATTAAACGACTAACTACACACAACAGTATTAGCCGCTTACTGCCTTCTTTTATAGGAGTATTATTTCAACTTTGCTCAAAATAAGTTTACCGTTTGATGTTTTGTGACGTGATTGCAAATAATCATTAGCAAATAAATAAAGAAATAATTTTGATAACACCAATCATCTAGTCCCAAAGTAAGCAAAACTTGTACTATGGATACTAGATGGCTATTAAACATACATAAATATTTATATAAACATATATGAATTAGTATTACCTAAATATTCGTAATCACCACACAAACATTTACCCCTCGCGGGATTCGAACCCGCAACCGCACTACACCAATACGTTTGTTTGTATGTTTGTAAACGTATTGTAAAGTAACACACATAATACGTTAAATCAAAATAATATACAAAGGCGGACTTATCCCATGAGGGATCTCTTCCAGTCTTCCCAAATTTGCAATTGACAATGTTGAGTACACAAGAATATCCACAAACATTTACTCTTATCGGTCGTTAACATTCTTGAAACATCATTTTAATAGATGGCAGGCCCCCCAGCTCTACCTTGGCTCTACCAGCTTGGCGAATGTAGGTCCTAATTCAGTACATTATTTCCTTGTAAATAAGCAGGGAGCCAATCGCGCTAAGTTTGAACGATGATACTAAAATTAAACCATAACTAAAAGCGTTACGTTAAGCACATTTCGTATTCATTTGAATAGAAATGAGCCTAGTATTGCTTAATACTCGTGGTAAGCTCTAAACGTTTTGCGTAGTAATGAGCCTAGTATTGCTTAATACTCGTGGTAAGCTCTAAATGTTTTGCGTAGTAATGAGCCTAGTAGTATTGCTTAATACTCGTGGTAAACTCTAAATGTTTTGCGTTTTGTTTTACTTTGGTAACGTCAAAGATGTAATCGTTCAGAAAAAATTGCGCGATACCTTTTTTACAGTTTTGCTAAGGTTACTCTGCAACGTTATTGAACGAAAAAATATAAGAATTCTAAAGGTTTTATTTCGTATGTAGAGCACGTGTGTTAAGTCGACTTAATCTTCAATGGCTTTTATTACACATTGTCTCGTACCATATTTATTAACTTCGTTGGCCCTATTATCCCTGACAACGGTTAAGAAACGGTGGAATTGTATATTAAATAAAAACCATTCCTAGATATTTTTGTCTTTCATCTTTTTCTCTCCTGAGTGTAATAGACTTGATTAAATATCCTATCTTGCTCTTACATCCTTTGTACAAATTTTTGACGGTTCGAAATTTGTAAAGGTCGCGCACGTGCGCAGGAGTGTGTATCGGGTTGCACCGGAAGCTTGCTAGTTGAAGCACAATGGATGCCGGATGTGGCTTCTCGAAACGACACGTATCTTTTTATTGATATCTTACAGAAAGCGCAATATTACTTGTCTACACTTCAGTTCGATTGACAGAAGTGGCGTGATAATAATGATATTGATTGTGGAGCCTTCAATTATGGTGATAGACACCTATTTGTCGATCACTTAGTTTTTCTTTAGTTGATTTTGTAATGTAAATATTAGAAGTAGTTAATAGTTAAGTAGAGTAGAAATCTTTCTTTACAAAACAGAGTAGGTACATATAATTTATTATTATCATCACATCGTCGTGTAAATCAAGATTTTTAATGGAAATACAAATTTATCCATCGAATTTCGTCGGAATTCTTTCTTGCAAAGTTCCTTCGGTCGATGTCGGGTTGAGTTAGTATTGTAGTTTAGGTTCAAAAACACGGACACACGTACTTTAAATGTATAGTTTTGGGTTTGTTTTAATTATAGAACAAACCAAAAAATAATAGAAGTTAGTCTGTTATGTACAGTTATATAAAATTATTACAAGGTATTATATCTATTATTATAGTGTCCTTTTATCAAAGAGGGCAGGACAAAGCACAACGTATCCTGGTTCAGGCACCAGTCACAACAAGAGCTGACTAATACTGATTTTGAGGGGAATAAAAATAAATGAGTCGAAACTAGAGATGTGCGAATCAAAACCAAAATTGAGAATTCGAGTGCGAATACCAATGTGTAAATAATGTGAAAGGGGGCTTAACATGACACAAGACTCAATGAAAATCAAAATATATAGTTTTTTGGTCACTCGCCCACACAGTACCATATTTTCTACTTAAAAACATGGAGAAAACGTGTTCTAGTCTGTTTCCGTGTTTTTGCATTAAATTTTAAATTTCTTTTATATAGCTCCTTTTTTATTGTGCATAAATATCATGTATCTTATGTTGAAAATAAATTCGTTTATAGTATATTAAAAAAATATATAATTCCTTATACTTATAAGAACATAAGGACCTCTACGGAACCTAATTGGAACTCGCTCGTGTCACATGCCACTCTTTTGCAATATAATCACAATGAAAGTAGCAAATTCGAATATCCGCAACATCACTAAATCGAAGCGAATTATAACAAACTAGTTCGGTGGGTATATATTTGTGTACATGTTCAATTATATTCTCTAGTTTTTCCAATTTATTGCAATAACTTATTGTGATTGGCAACCAAATGCGAACTTGTACTAACAGATCACAAAGGGCACCGACAGCGCTTAATGTGCCAATTGTAGTTTATGTTCGGATCTGGCTAGATTAATGGTGTTTAAAGTTAGGGCGGCAGTAAATTTCAAAGGAGCTGCTGCTAGATGGACTATACAGAGGCGTCGGTAATAAAATTGTGATAACTGGAATTGGGAGAAGTTATATATCAAATACAATCAAATTAAATTTAAAATGTATAAAACTCCCGGGACTGTCAAAATCATCTGCGTTAAAACTAAATTCAATTCCATTAATTAAACGGATTCCATCAAACTTAGTTAAGAACTGGCTGTTGGTCGTGTGGTTCTAGGTTCTAGGCAGAGTTGAATAGGTAGGTGTTGTAAAAGGCGAGTGAATGATCGTAAAGACCAGTGATGGTCAGCAGCGTCATTGGTTCCCGAAAATTTGCGATGCCCAGCGTGGCGATTAGGATAAATCCTCCCATGGAAACAATGCAAAAAAAGTTTGAATTTTTGTAACGCCTGAACGAATTTGGATGAAATTTGTGTGTACTTTTTATTCCGAAATCGCCAACTAATATTATAAATGCGAAACTGTGTGTCCGGAAAAGTGACTGGTTCCTACAGGATAGGTATTATTAGTGGGTGTGATTTTGAGTCATAGACGCATTTGGTAGTAGAACGAATTCTTCCAAATAACTCCTTCCGGACAATAAACTAACAAGTGATGCAATCTTATACCAATGTAAGTATTTATAAATAATTGTAATGCAACTATGTTTTCTTTTAGCCTTCCCCCGTTTTGCTCTACATTCGTAACCCTCGTAGTCGGTAGCTCGTGACCGTGAAATTTTCAGCGCATCAATATAGTCTGCAAGGGTTGCGCAATATGGTTCCGAACCGTACGTCCGGCGATTAGTGTACAAGTGTGCAATGCGAGGATGCGCCGGCCCTTGCGACAGCGCGGATGCCTCGTTGCACATACTCATATACCTTATTAATACGAGTGCAGTTGCAAAATATTGAATACACGATGTTTTTGTATAACCTTCAGCATCGTCGTCGGCCCACTTGCGTTAGTTTGTAACGCTCGAGTTGACGCGAGGACGCGTGAAATTCACCCGTCATTCATATTGCAGGTGTAAATACACCGTTTAGTGTCGATAGGGCGGCCTTACATGAAACGATTATACACCCTACACCTACTTACCTATTGCTTATCATTTGCCCTTTCAAGACGGTCTTCTAGGTATATAGTAAGAAACTAAGTAACACAATATTGTCAAATTTATTGAAATAAACATGTCGATAAAAAATGTACCAATTTAAAGAAATATAAATGAAGAATTTGATAAGATTTCACAAAACTTTTTAGAGGACGGAACGTGTAAGAGATAGCTGTACACTCACCACGCCACACCATTACAGGATCCAACTCAGTGGAATCCCTGCCGCGGGAGCTCGGGTGCAAAAACATAGCTTATCCAGAATCCAGCTCGGTCATATTTATCACACAATCACTCGACACTAACAAGTAACCGGTCGCACGCGATGTCACTAATGTCGTTTTCCCTAATAATAGGAAAACATTGAATTATTTTGCTAAATCAGAATAAAACTTTTAATGAAATGTTTGAAGAAATATAGAAAAATAGCAAAATTTACTTAACACTCTTTTTGTCGTAAAAACGTAAACAGATAAACTAATAAACAGATATGACACTGAACTTTGAAATACGTGCGTCGATCACTATAGTGTGACTATTCCGATGTAACAAAGGCAACGCTGGCCACGAGCCGCACTGTAACCGAAGAGTGGCCACTGAGGTCGAGCGGTTTCCACATTAGACTGGTGAAGGAGGGAAGGCAGTGGAAGGGGCTACCTATCAGTTATTAAAAATTTTATCTTTGAAAAGAGGGTATTTTCTATTATCTCGAACAATGAACTGATCTGCGATTATTAGTTAGCTCACTATCGACTGATTCATTTGCCATTTGGCAATATCTAAAAATATACAATTTTAATAGTAGAGTAATATTGGCATTAAACTGTGGATGAAAAGACGATCATATTATTAATAATCCTGTTTTAAAAATTTCATTGTTTTTACATATAGAACTTAGTACAATTGGCCAATCCGCACAACGGTAAATCTCTTCGGCTAAAACAACTTAATCAAGATGAACTTCACGGTATAATCGTTTGATCATTTAATTCTCAGTTGGTGTTAAAATGTTAATAGAATTGATTCGGTGGTCATTTAACATCCAACACAAATGATTGAAATATGGCCACTAATTGTTTGATGAATTAACAACAGAAAGTAATAGAAGTATGTAACAATAAAGGTTCCAATAACGGGCTAAGGTAGGCATCTACATCATGTTTCTTCGCTATGATTTCATCAGTTTGATTGGCGGTTCATGTATCCTGCTGCAGACAGTCGTCAATTGTTATTTCTGTGTGAAATCCACATGTTTAATGGTCGAGTGAATCTTGCTTAAGGACTACAGGCAATAATTTTAAGCCTATATTGCAAGTAAACCGTCGATTTTGCTGTTTGTTCATTTAACCACTTTAATTCGTCGATATTACTTTGGATTAGAATTTTACTCATACGTACGTTATTGTCGTACTAATAGGTATATTGCTAGCAGGATTACTCGATATTTGGGGATAAATATGTAGTGTTATCTCTGTGCCACTTCCCAATCCGTATCGGGCGTTCAAGCAGTATGATTGAGTACCAAACCTACAAATTTACAAATTAATGATACATAATAGTAAGATAAAACCAAGAGAAAGACGTTACTGAATGTTGTATAACGAAAATGTATATTTATATCATTAATATAATTAATTTACTTTTATAGCAATATTGTAAACACACTTATACAATATCTTGCAACTGAACTTGTGACCATTACACATTTTTATTTTGCTAGGAATCATTATAGGTATTTGAGTGGAAAGTACAAATAAAAGTAATTGTAATAAAGAGGAAATAATCAAAATAGCAAATGTTCAACGAGAACGACTCTATAAAAGCTCTGGCATACGATAAGGTCGGCTCGGGTGGTAGGGTGTCACGATCGTGATAGCGGCGCCTCCGTTACGCTCCAGTGATCGTAGCATTATGAAAATGAAGATGATCCGGCCAAAATTATGGCACAAGATATTCGTAGACCTCGAATCGGCTGAAAGAGAGCGGAAAAAAGGCGCCAAGGTCGCCGCCGTTGCGCCACTCGCGCTCACCCGACTGGAAACCATGCGGTGCGTGGCGTATAGAACATATGCAGGTGATGTGCGAACGATAAGTCGTAGATATATCTACTATGTGTACGTGCAGGAGAATAAAAACATCATGATTATTTATGGCTGTAATCATGTTTTGAAATTGCAATACAAGGTTTTATGTTCCGAAGGACCAGTTAGAAAGAAAAATCATAGATCATCAGCTGGATAGCGTATATGTATATATATATTCGTGGCTCTAAAGGGGTGTTTAGTCATCGATTTTTCATTTATTTGCAATCATAATTGTCTATTAGAAGTAAGAATAGACAGCGAAAGTGATGCAAAACATTACATTAATGACAAACGATGTAGAGGATAATAGATCAATTGGAAGTGTGAACCGGCGGGAGATGTTAGAGCGCGGGACCACCCATGCTAACGATGTCGAAGAGGGCTTCGTGTCTCTTCGTTAATTTATTATTTCTGCTTAGTTAATTTATTATTTATTTGTTATTTCAGTAGCTGTGGCGACCGCGGCTGGAGTCAAAACATCCCGCTGCGATGATTTACAACGCAATAAACGCGCCGTTTTATATCTAATGGAAATGGGCTTTTATCCGTGAGATTGCGTATGCGCTGCAACCCCAACGATTGTAAAATTTGATTAACATTTTCTAGTCGCGGGGCAGCTGCAAGCATCTAATTGTTTTCCGCTGAAATAATTTTAATTGATCCATTAATATTTCTCGGGAAATCTGTATTAGTACGGATGTTCTGTTCTGACTACACAAATATTCCAATAGGAACGGATTTTCTTCTTAGAATATGTCTGCTATTATTATACGACTGCTATAGCTGCGTTCCATCAACGTGTTAAAGACAATCACGAATGATAATTTTTTTTCAATCTAATCCTTCGATTAAAATCATCAAATCACAGAAAAAATATAATTTATAATTAGTCTTCCAAAGTAAAGCTTAAAACTCAGTCATAGAGAAATAACTAGCTCCGTCGAAAATTAAAGTACAATGAGATAAAAGAAGTTTGATGTTGCAAATAAAATTATTCGTTTCAAATCTTCCTCTAATCCCCGACGAAAATGGACGGGTGTTGTGTTTGACGACACAAAACGTTGTGCGTGTGTTTTGTGTGTTGTTTTGTGTGTGTTTTTTGTGTTGTGTGTGTGCGCGTATCCAGTATTTGTCGGGATGTATCTTATTAGCAATGCGTGGTCCTATTTGAGTGCGTTTTTTTTTACAGGTACTTAGCCATGTTTGATGAAAATCGGTTAAGCTGTTTCGAAGATATTTGAAATAAAGAACGAGAAATTTATTTAAACTCATCTCATAATACCACTAATCAGGTAAAAGTATTACATAGTCTGTGTTAACTAGCGAAGGGTATAATGTATGTAGAATGGGATTGACATGTCCCATAGAACAAAAATCTCTAAATAAATTATAAATAAAAGAAATACACAATATACACATGTACTAAAAGTAAACAGTTTTGATACAGATTTTTCTAACTAATCTGTAGTTTGCTTTAAATATAGCAACAGGTATTTTGTAAAAAAAAAATAGATTATTAGATTCAAATTACCACTGTGAATTTCATTGCGTTGGTGAAAATACTTTTTAATGTAAATATTTTCAAAAAAAAAACGATCTATAACTTCTTTATATTTATGAAAAATTTCACCGAAGGTAAATATCACGACTCAATAAACTATTTTTAAAAACATAAAGTAGCCTTTGATTATTTTTTTAGAAAATTGATTTAGGAGATCTTAGTATCTTCTACAACACAATGACGTTCACAGTGGTAACTATAATTTGATATTGTAGGTTAACTAAATACTTATACTATACCTAAAGCAAGCCACAGAATTGTTAGAAAACATTTTTATTCTATCACTGATGGGTATTCTATCCTTCTACAAAAAATCAGGAACTTTAAGATTATAGGAAGTTACACCACAAATATCACGCATTTTTACTGGACTTGAATATAAATACCTAGTTTAGTTTTATTCAGTATTTAATGTATTCAGATAGTATGAAACGTTACGTTTAATTGACGACTCCGATATCAAAGGCACGCTATGAGGATTTTTACGACGTCGACACTACTAAACAGTGGTGCTCGTAACATAACTAGCTCGTAATTGTCGGGTTATCACGTATGGCAGCTAATGAGAGTCAACCGCCTTGAGATAGGGAGCATTCGCTTATCTTTATGGGCTGATAGGAACGCCCTAGGGGGCTTATGATTGGGTATTTTATCCGTAAACCTATATGGATTTAATTAGTGACTGATTTAGAAATCGTACAAATTGTACAGTTTATTAGATGTTACAACAGATGTTCGACCAGTCCTGAATACGCAGCGATATCGTTAGGTACATTGGATAGAATTATAGTTACGTGATTGGTAATTTCAAAGAGCTTGACACTATTTGAAAGAGGGAATCAGGAATGCTGTAATAGGGAATAAAGCAGTGTGAAAGAAGAAGTAGTGACAAAGATTGAATAAGGTATGCTGAGATGGTTTGGATGATTTTTTTTTGTGCACGACGGGTTCGTACTTGACCTCAATCACACCTGATGTTAAGTGAAGATGAGGTCGAAGGTGGACGCGTACTGACCCGGAAACCCCAACACATTTGGGGGACTGGCTATCTTATCTCTGACAACCGGAACAAAACAATGCTATTAACATTGCTGCTTGGCGGCAGATTTAGATAAGATGGTGGTAGCTAGCCAGGCGGACATTTAAAATGCCCTACCACCAACCAAACCGAGTACTTAAACATGTACCCCGCTGGGGATCGAACCCGCGACCTCCGAATCGTAAACCCAATGTTGTTTACATTGAGCCATTACAATGAAAGAAGACTAACGAAAGAGGTATACGAAGCGAATGTAGGTGGTAGTGTTGGTAGGAGAAGCCCACGGCGAACGTAACATGATCAAATAGAGGACGTTTTAAAGAAAGGTCAAGTCAAGAGAAACCTAAACCGATGAGCAAGTATGAACAACTTTATGAGAGTGAATGAAGCAAAAGAGGTGTATCAGGATCATAGTAAGTTTCTGCCTAACCCCTATGGGAAACAGGCGTGATTTTATGTATTATTGTTAACACTATTCAAAGACTCACAGAAAATGAAGTCGTATTCTATCCTTAATTTTTTGTAATTCTACCTCAAAACTCAACCTTTTCTTTGACGATTCATGGTACAGCTACAGTGCAAATATCAATGGAGTGTAACTCACCGGTGTTGTTGTTGTTGTTGTAGTGGTGCGCGGGCGGCGGGATGTAGTCCGGCAGCTCGGGCAGGCACACGTTGCTCTCATACATGTTCGGCGGTACGTTCGCGAGCAGCGACCGCTCCTTCTCCACATCTGTGAGAATTCGGCTTATGTAACTTATAACATTAGGCTACTTGGTTCTCCAAAAAGAAGAATAGGTCCATCGTATAACATCAGCATCGTGATTGTTTCAACGGAGACCGTTTTGGATTCCAAAACCTATATACATATATAGTTTCAGTTCAAATAAACACTTTCTTTCTTTTAAATAACTATAGATAACTAGGAATAAAACAAACTATTAAATATCTTTATTATCAGTCTTCTATAGCTGCACCTGTAGGCCACGACTGCCTTCAATTTAAAACAACCGGGAGAGCTAGTCAAAAGCTATTTACCTTTCTGTAGAATCTCCAAGTGCTCCCACAGTATATCGCCCATAAAGGCGGGTGCGCGAGCGACGAACTCCTCGCGGCCCATGGCACAGATGTCTTTGCCCTGAGCACGCGCAAACTGCTGCAGCGCGACGCCTTCCAGCGAAAACTCGCGCGCGGCCCAGCGCAGCCACGCTGCCACCGCCGCTTCGCTCCATTGTCGGGGGTCTGTAGGGAGTAAAGTGATATTTTAAAATGAGAAACAATTGCGGCGCGGGAGTAGCAGTGGAAGATTATTGAGTTAATAGAATTTATTCCTTTTAGTCAACTGTGCACGCATCTAAAAGATCGAAATAAGAATGTGCGCTGCACAAATACTTTCCTTAAATTTTCCATATGTTTCTTTCTATAGAATGATCAGAAACTTGAAGTAATGAGGGGAATACAACGCAGAAAAATAAACAAAATAGACATTAGAAATAAAAGAAAACCAGAGATGCTCCATTCGCATAAGTTTTTTATTTTACTTGGATTAAGCTCTACCAATTCGGAAGTTAAGTAAATCCTCTAGTTTGGCTTTATATTCAACTTTTTGATGCTAAAGCGTCGAAACAATTAGCTAACTTTCACATACCTACTTTGTTTTAAGGACATCTAACTAAATACACAATTGGCTTTATCAAACGGTCATAAAATGCACAATTGTGTGCGGATGGGATGCAATGCAGCAATTAGAGGGGCAGCGAACCGCCGCGTTGCCCAACGGCGGAAGTTGCCTCATACTGCCGGAAACGGGCCGACCTTGGCGCCCAAACGCCCAAATGCGTATAAGTCTTTTCTTACATACTTTAATAAGTTTGAGAGAAGATTAAGATACTCGTGTAAAATGAAATTATAGAAAAAAGTTTTAAGGAAGACGAACACATGACCGTAGGTCGCGAAGGTGAAAACGAAGCGCGATCACCCAGACAATCCTGGACAGAACACAACAATACATTAACACAACTGTTTGACAGGTACATAATGTAAGGTTTGACGGCATCTTCCTAATTCTACAGAATACCTCTTTTTTTGTATGGGATCCAAGGAGCATAAAGTCGCGTCTGCAAGGTTACTACAACTTAGAGCGATTCGAGTGAGAAAGAGTCGCGCGCGACCTAGTCTCAGTCTATGCAGCGATTGGCTGTTGCTTGACAGTTGTCAACTTGACCGCCAATCGGCTTTGAGAGATGTAGGCTATGTCGCACGCGACTCTACGTCACTTGAGTCGCGCTAAGTTGTAGTAGCCCTGCTGGTCTATCTATACCGTCTAACTTCAGTAAGTAGTTTTAGGTAGTAGTTGTTTGCTGCTTAATTTAATCTTAGAATATGAATTTAATCATTTAATCTTAGAGACGATGCTGATATCTCAAGTAATATAGCATTATTTTTAAACCCTAAAATCTACAACCAGAATGTTGCAGAGTATCCAGGTAGTCATTAAGAAATGACTGTCTCTTACTTTGTATCGTTTTATGTACATTTTTTCATTTAGTATTGATGTGAAAAGAAAAAAAACGTAAAGAACTATTTCATCCATCATTGAAGATATGCATAAATAAATTGATTGCCATATGACACGTGATTAACGGGCGTCCAAGTAAAAACTGGTTCAATCTAGCAGAAGTTCGAGTTCTTGTTCGCACGATGGGTCTATAAAGAAAAATCTGTAGAAAAACCTAATCGATACAAACAGAGTTATGTGTAGCAAATTACCGGGGCGGCGGCGGCGGTCGGAACTCGACTTTTTCCCGAGAGGAGCGGGCGAGAGCGGGTAATAATAAATAATTAGTTTAATTGCACTTTTAGTCGGTGGCCGCCTTCGAGACACACCGCTTAAGGTTTATGCCGTAATACGGGGCCCGATCCCGGCACGTGTGTCCATATCCATATGCAATACGATAAAATAGCCAGAGAAATTTGATCACAATTGATCGATTTCTTTAATTCAACAATTTCAAAATTTAATGTTTTTTTATAATAATTTATTAATTACCTAAGTTTACAATGCATTTTAAGTTAAAAGACGAGAGTAATACATTTGAAATCATCTAGTATTATATACCCCTGACTCCGAAAATTATCAGAGTCAGTGATTCCTCGCACATTATATACATGATCACTAGGTAGAAGATAAATTTTACAAACATATAAAGGTAAAGATGTGGGGACTCTAGGGTAAGTATAATCCACTAGATATGAATAATTGAGGTTTTAATACATAAAGAATAAAATATTATGTTAAAATTAAAATTTACAATATACTTGGTCCTTGATTTTGCCAGAATGATAGACTGCTTAGAAGAGAAGTGCGTTATCTTTTTGAAAAGGGACCAGACCTCTATACAGAATAAAGGCAAGTCTTCCGCTCATTGGATTCTTCAGGCGGTCAGATACGTCTGAAAACAGATAATGAACGCCTGACCAACACGGTCCAAGGGTTTCCTCCACTGAGACTATCTGATTGATTTCTGTCCGTTAGTGACACATTTTTCCAATCCCTTTGATGTTTAGACTCTGGATATTTTAATGTCGTTCACCAGGATTCAAGAAAAAAATGAATTATTATTTGTCAATTATATGGATGGACGTGTCAATTATTATGATGAATTATGATAAGCATAAGG
This sequence comes from Oegoconia quadripuncta, assembly GCA_949316235.1. Classification (NCBI taxonomy): domain Eukaryota; kingdom Metazoa; phylum Arthropoda; class Insecta; order Lepidoptera; family Autostichidae; genus Oegoconia; species Oegoconia quadripuncta. The sequence goes on from OX438759.1 coordinate 8,345,374, forward strand.
TTTATAAATGTTTGAAATACGTGCGAGTATGTCATTTTTCTTCTTTTCAATTGACTTTCATTCGATTTCTTCCGTCCTCATTTCGTGTCATGGATGTCCAGTCTAATTGACACGTCCATCCATATAATTGCAAGCATTAGCTTAGAACTCATTAGGTACCTACATATAAGATGATATACAACATTAAATAGCATTACAATCTGACCGATTGACCCCATTCATTTCAATGGATTGTCGTATTCAGTGACATTGCAAATAAATATTCAAATTTAATCAATTTGTACGCTTGAATAAATTGAAAATTTAGAAAACCCCCGAGGTACTAACCGTAATATCATTGAACATGGCCAAGAACGTGTCCCCTTGTTTAGTATTTAAAATAAAAAATCGGCACTCTAATTGGACCACGCATTATTGAAATACTGCATAAACTGCACACAGCTACAGCGAACGCCGCCAAATACATAACCCTCGACGGTTAAAAATGCGCTTGTTTTAATATCGTGGCGCATGGTAATATGGATACACGTACCGCGCTAACGGTAGCAGGTAAATGAAGCCGTAATGGCCACTAGTAGCTAGCTCACTAAAACCGCTTATTTTTATTGATTAATTGTACCCTCTTAAAATTATTTAGTCGGGCCGACTATGATGGTATGTAAATATTTTCTGCATACTTTCTGTTATTCGAAAATATGGCGGGATGAGATAGATAATGACCTAGATTATCATGCATGAAAGTTCCACTGAAGGATTGATATTGACCTTGCTTCACTATAAGACAAACACGTACATATTGCCTGGATTTTCCTCGCCATGTATATATTTTCTAGAATAAAAAACCGTCATACATGGTCAGAATTTAGTACGCAATACATAACGCCGGATTATATTAGAAATAGGTTATGTATAGATTACAGACAAAAACACTGCCAGAAACAAACCAGATCATATGAATGCAGAAAATCTGGGAATTGATTTACTTCCTTACTAGGTCATTATGATTAGGGATAATTGCTGCATGAAATGCACAATTATCTACTCTAAGGACATGCCTATGTACTTACTACTGAAAACTGTGTATCTATTCGAAAAGCTACTTTAGTCTAACTAATATTATAAATGCGAAAGTTTGGATGTTTGGTTGTTAGTGTGTTGCTCAATCACGGCGAAAGATAAGAACGAATGAAATTTGGTACATAGATAGAACATGCCCTGGAATTAAACATAGAATGCTTTTTATCCCGATAAAGTGATTAGTTCCTGCGGAATAAATAAATTAAACATATGTATATTACAGTTACTCAAACACAGCGAAAGGTATGAATGATAACGAAATTTTGTAACTTTCAGGGGAAAACATAATTTTTGAATTCGCTTCTATAATATATGTGCTTCTGAAAAGTTGAGTTTTTGAGAAAGAATAGCGGTTTAAGGTAGTGCAAATAAAGAAGCATAGACAAATTCCTGCAAGTACTATCTGACAATTATAGTTTTAATTGTCATATGAGAAGGCTAACTTCATGTAAAAATAAATAAATAAATAAATGTTTGGTATTAAAACCACTTAGTTGTTTTAAAATTGTAGTTATCATATAGAAACATACTTGTACATAGACAGAGGTTAATATATGTATCTACACTCCATAATGTTGATGAGGTAGCCTTGTAATTACATACGTAGCAGCGTAAGTAATTAATTTTATAGTTCTATTAATTACAACTTGCCCATGTTAATATAATATGTATGTATAACTACAGTAACTATTTATGGAGCAATTAGTTAAACTCGATTCGCTATTAAGATTTTAAATTTTTTGCCATAATATTTTAGGCATCGAAAAATTAGATACATTTGATTTAAGTTGAGATGGAAAAATATATTGACATCTGTATTAGCGAGACTTCTATACGCATAGATTATTTTAAGTGAATTTATAATTAATAATTTTTAATCTAACTGCGCACGCAAATACATGTCTTCTTAATTAATAATAAAGATAAGAAGGTTTTGATTAGAAAAAGAAAATTAGACAATTTTGCTGTCATTATCTATTTCCGGCTTTTAAATAATATTCGAATTCGTTGTAAGGGGCGCATTCATTATTGATGATATTTACTGTATATGAGAAAGACTAAATATAGCTCTCTTACAGTAATAACATGTTAAATATTTATTACAAATTCGGAAAAGTGTTTATTTGCTTTTCTTTCTTTTACTTAAATTTTCACACAATATTTTGTGTGAAACGAAGTGATGGCTTTACTTCCTCTAAAACCAGTGTTTCGCTCTTTGAATGATGTGCCACACTGAGTTGTGACCCATTTGTGTTACTGCGGCACACATTGTTTATATTTTCTTTCTGTTTCTTTATGTCCATTTGTGTGTATATTTCATTTTTTTTGACTATGTGTGTATAATATTGGCGGAAATAAATTTTATCTTTATCAATATTGTAATCGATTATGACGCTTACTTTTATAGCTGGAATATTATTTTTATCTACTATTGTATTATTGCGTGAAAATTCAAAAGTAAAAGAAATTGATCTAATCTTAATCTAATCTATCCAAGTCTTCGCAGTACCGGCAGCAATGATAACCTCGCCTTTTAGATACGGGTCTGAGGCCATTACGATACCTGTAGACACAATAAATGTTAAGTAAAACCAGAACAAATACACGGGCTTGGAGGAAGGTTGATATGGTAATGGACCAATTTCATTAACAACCGATCTCGAGATAACGCTACTCGTCGCCGTCGCAGAGATATCGACGTCATTGTGAACAACGATGGGATTCATTTTGTGCTCATCTCCGAGATTTCAACGAAGTGATAATGTTAACTACGGCCACTGTTCACGTTTGTGTACGTTTTCCATAATTAAACAGGTGTGTTTAGATTGTGTTTCTCTATTAACATTATAGTACTTACTATAGAAACTTTGTGATATGACAAAACAGTGTCTATCGAGTAATAGAAATAATGTATACGATACGCTTTTACGTTCCAATTGATATTCAAAATTTGGCTTTAAATACATTCAAAACTATCATAAAACAGACATTATTTACAAAAGGTTAATGTAAAATTTCTGCCTATTGGATGGTAAGTAAGCATGGACATAGACCGCTCGGAGATATTCATTCTGTGGGCTTTGCGAATGAGTAGCAATGTCAGTAATTTTAATATTATGTTAAAAAATGTGACGTTTTCAAGAGATAATTTTAAGAGATTTTTTTTCAATTTGATTACGATTGTCAATTAATCCAAAAAAAAAAAGTTTACTGACTACTGAACTAGTAGCATGACAGTCGCGATAAACGTTTATATCGCGCGAGATAATATTTGTCCTGCTCGTTCGTTTGGACCAAATATACAACTATCCCACTCTTATGTCGCGTCGCGCGCGAGCAACGGTGTCATGATACCCAGGCTGGATTCTTTGTCCGTACATCACTACGCCGCCGTTGCAGTTTTACCGACGGAGGAATTTTGGTCAAGATCGCCATACAAATACAATCCTAGTGGACTTCTACTCGTAAAGGCTGTTGGTAAATCTAAAGATGTTGAATACCTCTGCAACTAAATTTCGATTACGTCTGTCTGTGGTATCATGAGATAATATGAGACATAAGGATGAGATTAAATGAGTTTTCAATTGTATAATATAGTATAAAATTAAATAATCGTAGATATTACGCAAAAATAGAAGTTGATTTCTAAATTGAATGTAAAGTTCAGAATTGGCTTCGATAACCAAGAATTGAAAGCTTAAGACAATGTCACTTATTAGGTATCCAAAATAATAAATAAATACTCTAGACACTTTCACCAATCATCTAGTCCCGAACTAAGCAAAGCTTGTACTATGGATACTAGATAACGGATAAACATACATAAATATTTATATAAACGTCTATGACTTGGGAATAAATGTTCGTATTCATCACACAATTGCTGTTTTTGGGTGGCTTAGGCTACAACTGTTATATTACTTCCATGCGGGTAAAACTTGTTCAATCATCTGTATCGGGTAGATTCCAAGACAACACATGTAAAGGTCAGTACGCTTCCACCTTCGACCTCATCTTCATTTAACATCAGGAGGTCAAGTACGAAGCTATTGCTCTGGGTCGTTACGTCATATAACATTTTTTTTTAATTAGTACATGGCAAAGATAATTTCTTCTGTCAAGCTTCAATATCGATATCAGATACTTTTCAAAACGTGAAAAAACAAACAAAACATTCAAATATACACATAACACAAGGCAAAGTAAACAAGAGAATAGTACAGTTTGGCAGCCTATTGTCACTAAATAATTATAATAATATAAAATAATAACTTTAATTCCTATATTGTAAAAGGATACTGAAATCATTTTTTTTTAAATTAAAATACAGTCTATATTTTGAAAATAAAGTAGAAAAAGAATCACCAAAAATGTAGCATAGCCTAGGGAATAAACCGTTCACTAACGAAGGTTATCGTACATTTTTTTTAGTTTTCTTTGCGACTGTTTAAAGAATATGGAAATGAACCTTGTAATCGTCGTTATCAGTGGGACCTCGTTTATATTCCACCAGACCAATTACGTGTTGCAATGGAAAGTAGTCATATAGTAACAGGCTCCGTAAAACGTTATCTATAACAGTTACCGATGCGGTTATCAAACTATAACGTTACAAGTCGATACTATCAAATATTTAAACAGGCTATTTCATGCAAAAATACGAATTAAAATGTATTTACCTACTTCAGGTAACCGACTCAACAGTCAATGGTCTGAAGACCTTCGTAGTACTGCTTTCGAAACCAACGGTTGCGGGTTCGAATTCTGCTAGGGGTAAATGTTTTTTTTATGCACAACGGGTTGTGTTGACCTCAATCACACCTGATGTTAAGTGAAGATGAGGCCGAAGGTGGAACTGTACTGACCCGATGCGTTATGCGATAAATACAAACTTTTATTTTATCCTGAGTCATGGATGTTTATTTCACTGTAATAGGTTTTGTTTAGTTTACATAATTGATTAGATAATTGATGTGTCCGAAATATTAATTAATATATTAATATTAAGTTAATCTCTAAGAATAAAAGTTTTCGATAACAGGTTAGTAATGTTTTATTGTTGTCGCTGTCGGATTGCGTAGAAATAAATGAGACGTACGCAGCGAGCTCAATCCCGCATACTTCGAGAGAGTATCACAAAACTATTGTCTCTTTGCTAATAGTTACAAAAGTCTTTGATGACAAACAATTCGTTGAATTTTATCAAAATTAAATACTATTGATATGATTTTAAATGTTTTCCAAGAGCTTAACGTAACGTAATTTTTTTCAATTGAATATTGTGAAGTTATGTTATTACTTTTTTATACTTAATCGAACGACGCAGATTTAGCTACTCTCGATATTTATACTTTTCCTTCCTGTTGCTACTATGCGTCCATGGTCCATTGAAATGAACACCCTGTATAGCCTAACTAATATGGCGGGAAGTCCGTATACGTGATGGGTGTAAAAAATAGTACATTTTTTCATAGTCACCACAATAAGATTGGAGTTTTTTTCGGAGTAACTTTTCAATCATCGTCGTGACTTCTGGAAAATAACCCCATCAAAGCTATTTAGGCATATTTATAATCGCTTCTAGGCTTTTCGAGTGCAGGTCAGAGCGCTAATTTATATATTATAATTTATTTATTATGTATTTAAAAGGAAATCTTAATTTATCCTATGACGGGCCACTGGACGGAATAAACTCTCTTAAGTAACTTACTCTCGTGCCTATGTAGCTATGTGATTACATCACCAACGTCACTGCGAAAGAAACATTATGTTTCTGAATGTCAGCATTAGTATTATTCACGTCCTGCACGTGATTTTGAAGCTAGAAGCGCGGGCGCACGGCGCACCGGAAGCGCGAATAGACGCCGCGCAGACGCACGCACTTCCGCCGTGGCCCGGCCGTCGAACCCGCCACCTGTCAGCACTGTGATCCTAGCGCCAACATGCCCAAATGACAACACAGTAATGATTCGATTTCGATTTACAGCTGATGCTTATAACACAAGTATTTTTAATGCTTAGCATGAGCATCAGCTGGGAACGTACTTTTAGAAATTCTAATTAATATTACAAAATTTTACCGGTTGTAAACTACTGAATTTTACCTGTGGTTAAATAAATTATTCTTATTCTTATTCTTATTCGATTTAGTAAATAATTTCAACTTGTAGTGTTTTTGCTTAATAAAAATTGTGTGCAAATCTTACGCCTTTGTTCAGAACATCATAATAGTTCTGAAGCTGGAATGAAAATCTTTATAATCCCCGACGAAAAGGACGTGTTTTATATGTTTGACTGCTTTGTGTGTGTATGTGTTTGTGTCCAGTTTTTGTCCGGATGTATCTTTGGATTTGAGAAACGACAGGTTAAAACGCTATGTTTAATGAAAATCGGATAAACCGTTTCGTAGATATTTAGCTTTTAACAGTTGTTTTGGGTATTTGGATGATTTCATAGTCTTTCGGGGATTTTCAAAAGTTTTCAATTTATAGTAGTATTGATTGAGTAGTTATTATAATTTATAACAAACGCTTATGTTGGCGATAAATGCGACTATTTTGGATAAAGACATCGTGACATTAATGTAATATAATTTATAACCTATCTACTTCTAATATAACTATATAACCGACATACTTCTAATATTCTTTGGTCGTACTTACTACCCTACCTCAGTGCAGGTCTCTTCAGTATATACCTACCTACGGCTGATGAAAACTTATAATGTGAGACTGACTCTATTAACAAGGCGTTTTCTCAAGTTTATTCAACCAAAAGTACTCATCTACTTGCGGTATGCGGAATTAGTTTATAAGTGTAATTTGTTTAATCCACGAGATCTACTCACTTTATTGGGATAAAATATGAACTATTCCAGGGCATGTTCTAACCTGTATACTAATTCCGTTCGTCCGTTTTGTTCACTGTGATTGAGCAACAAACATCCAAACCTTCGCATTTATCCTATTCTTATGTTTGCCAAAAGGTTGGGCATATGCCTAAAGGCACTTCGATCCAATCGGGATTTTTTGTGGACTTCCCCTACTTTCGCTCACTCCTACTCCCAACTTATAGACTTCATAAGTTTTATGATACAGGGTAGTGAAAAGAGCATGTAGTCACCACGTTCGAGATATCCCTTATCCAGATGACGCATACGCCTTACGGCTATGGCAGCGCAGTCACGCAGAAGATGTTTTATTAATTCCCTCTCTCTGTTTCTTTTTTCAAGTTTATTGACGCTTCCAAACACAAACCATAACTAGCTTGGAGTCCTCTTGACACGAGGATAAGGCTTTCAGTGCTACCTGACTGTCACTTGGTATATAGATTGTTTTACGCCTATCTATATTCTCTCTTGAACACACTGTTATTGCATAGGTTTGTGCATGGAAAACTGTAGCATAACAGCCCATGCTTTGACTGATTTCACAATCCCTCGCATAAATGCCTGCGTCTGTACCTGACTCCATCTGTGTACCATATGAAATCATCTGCCCCACCAGACCTCTTTTCTACTCGTTCCTTGTCAGTACGTATGCCAAGTTCTGTTTGAATATATCATCAAGAACCATTTTATCGTAGTCCACGTTCATAATTCCTTTGAGACTTCTTATCATCTCCAGTTAGACGTGTCAAGTCCTGGGCACGTTATAATCTCACAATCCAACCACTGCTATTTGCATTTATAATATTAGTTGAATGGATGCAAGTCATAATGAGAATATTTTCACAGATCTATAACAACACCATACCTAAAACACGTAAGTAGAATATCCTCATCATCATATGATGCTGAACAGGATGTCCATTGGATGCGGCCTGCATCCAGCGACTTCTTGCAACCTTCATCAGGTCGGTCGTCGTCAGGTAAGTAGCCGTCCTACGCTGCGCTTGCAGGTGCGTAGAATATAACAACAACATTATTCGACCGATTCGATATTTGTTAAAGAATACTTCAGTTGCAGTATCTGTAAAATAGCGGCGTGGAAATGTTCGCCACCAACAAAGGCAGAGGTGTGTGGTGGCCGCGGCACGTCCATCACATTACCATATGCAAATTACGCATAGCATTATTCGCTCAGCGCACTGCGCTAACAGTTTTTGCTTGTACAACCTGTATACTCAAGTATTCAGTGGAAAAAAAAACGATAAGAAACACCGCGTCGGTTTTTCAGCATTATTGTTATGAGGATCTTTTAAATGATCGTTTGTCATATAACCTGAATTTTTAAATTACAACCACTCGCATTTTTTGCTCGCACACTTAAAGATTCTAACAGTCCAATATTTGAAACTAGCTTTCCGCCCGCGGGTTCGCCTGCGTGGATTAACTTTATCGCGGAAATTTGTTTATCCCGCGGGTAGTAATCACTTTATGGAGATAAAAATATCCTATGTTTTAATCTTTTTCTTTTGTTGTTTTATTTGTACGTAGACGGCTGAATCGAAAAATACACATTTAAATCTGCATAGAACATAAAGCGTAGAGTAGAGTAAGATGTGAGTGATGGCCATCTTTACTTAAAAATAAAGCTTGAGACTTTAAATACGGAATATTGTATCCAGTAAAATATTTTAGTAAAAAAATTCGCCTTCTCACATTTTCTATCACTAGCTTCTGACTTGTGAGTGGTCATCATCATTATCTGCTTATAAAAGTCCACTACAGAACATAAGCCTCTCCTACGGCGCGATGCATCTCTTTCCATGGGAGGATTTGCCCAAGTTGCCAGTAGTAGTAACTGAACAAATTGTTGCCCTAACTTTAGGCTAGAGAGGCATGCTTTTGCTTGTTTTTCATATTATTATATATAAAATTTTTGATGGACTCTATGCAACCAATAATTGAAACAAGTTACATCACTATTTGGTGCAATAATCGTTAATGATTGCAGATTGCGACAAGGATCCAGCTACCTACATAATCTTTCATGCTGTACAGTCGGCTCCATAGTTAATCATACAGGGTAATTTTTCGTGCTTAATTCTAGTACACTAGCTCTTTAAGCTGTACCGTTCATAAATTTAGACAAAGAGGGTAATTCTTATGACGCAAAAGAGAAGTGTTATAACTTTTTTGCTTGTGTTTGTCTGTGGCAATGTAGCGCCAAAACGGCTGAACAGATGTGAAAATGGTTTATTTTCGAAAGCTGGTGTTTGAAAGATCGTTCTTAGCCATATTCGATGGCAATCGGTTAAGTAGTTTCGAAGATTATTTAACTTTTAACAAAGTTTCTGTGTTTGTACCTGGATGATAATTATTATTTCATTTCACAGTTTCTCGGGGGCTTTATAAATTTTAAATTTATCTTATAGAAAATTGCGATTGGTTTAACTTGAATGGCTAGCACGCTACCATTAATCATGTAATGTATGATTATTTAAGGACCACAGAAAATTTTGGTCAGCTTCCGAAAATGTGCAATCATTAACGACTCTTGTACTAAATAGTGATGTAAGTTCTGTAACTTGTTTCGGAGATTGGTTAAACAACTACCATAAAACAACCCTATGTAAATAACGACGACTGTACTCAAGATAATGCATTACACCATTAATAACAGAGGCTCTGAAAGATTTATTTACAAATGGAGTTGTCGTAATTGTTAATCGCTTGTATTTCACCAGGCACACTGAACATACATGCGATTGTAAGCGTTAAAAGAAACTCCTTGGACAGAACATTCATTCTATCGGATACCTGTTTTATGAGAAGAAAATTAAATCGTCCATCTCATTTCTCTGATCTTTGACTGAAGTGTAAAATTATATGTATTTCTGCTTTTTTATAGCTTTTTCTTCCTGACTATAAAGTGCTATTGCCGCACGATCTGAGATGAAATCCGGCGTTTACATGATTGTAAAATAAACTATAAACCACATTCATATTGCTTACTCTCTTGATTTTGTGCATACATGAATAGAGCTATTGAAATGGTGATAAGACAAGGTAAGAATGATTGTGTAATTATCAAAGTTTATGGTAGATATGTAATTGTGCATATTTCATCCACCAAGGTGCATGCATTCCTCTCCTTCATTATCATCTGATATTATGTCTGAATGAGTATGTACTTACCTATATGAGGAGTTAAGAAGCTTATTTATAATGCCGAGATGGAGATGCTAAAATATGAAAGGTGAGGTGTAAAGAATTCAGCAGTTAATTGCATATATTAGCATTATATTAGTTTTTTATGGCAGTACCTTTATAATCCTCATTCTCTATAAAGACTGATATTTATTTTTAGAACTGAATGACTATTATACAGTTCGCAGCTTTCACAACTACTTCCCAAATATTTATAAACTGTTAGCTATTTCGTCTCTGCAAAATAATAGACAAAACAACCGACTTCACTAAGGTTCACTTCTCTATCTCCGGCGTGCATCATGAGATTTTCACCAAGTTTATATTGGACCACCCTGGTGGTGGCGATGTTCTTCAAATCACGGAAACACTCGAAATGCTGCAATTGGTGACCATAAGAAGGAATGACCGCACCAGACGATTCTTAACTTAAATTGGCTGCTGCATTACGCGTACTTCACATTATATTGCAATAGTTATGTTGTATGTTTAACATGTTGCGTCATGTGGCTTGGACATTTTGCTATCTTGGATATTAGGACTAGTCCTCTTGGATATATTCCAAAAATGTTGAATTACTGAATAGAAATCTTATTACCAAAATTATCTCTCCCTCACGAAGACAATGCCATGTGCGACTCTATCTTAATACAATTTCTATCTAAAAAAAGGTGACTGGAATATGTATAGCCCTAAAGAGAGATAGAATTTAAGAAAGATAGAATATTTATAGTAGATACGTTGGGACTGCACAAGAATTAAAAAGATTTACCGGTAGAAATTCTAAGGTATTCCTAAAAATGTTAATCGTTTGAGTTGGGACTGGACATATCTACAGTGTAGAGTACTGTAAAGTGTCCTGTAGTGAATGGGCATAGGTTAATGCTGACTATTATCTTACACTTAGACGCTTACCTTTGGGCACGCCGAGACGCAGTTGCTCCTTCTCCCAAGAGGCGAAGGTGGCCTTCAGCGCCTCGGCCATTTTCTTGTTGGTGCCGGGCGTAAGAGGCGGCACCTGCGACGGGATGTCTGCAACAATAACATATTGCGTTAACACTCCCAAAACAACTGTTTATTTCATTTCTACACTTACTACAATAATATAAGGCCATAACTGCTAACACCTTAAGTGGAAGTAGATCAATTCTACGACAGGCTATCATATACGAGTAAATGTAGTTTAATTTATACATGCGTCACTATTTGGAGGTCAGTAGGTGAAATTCACGAAGCGTTATCGTCTACCTACCTGAACAAGTTTATCTGTATCTTTGAACATCTCTATACCCGTAAGGAATCGACAAATTAAAGCCCAGCCATCAATAGACTTCGTAGACACGTCGCATCAACAAAGATTGTTATCTTACAGATTAATTACTTTATCTACGGTATTTATACCAAGTACCAGTGTACAAATTAATAGCTGACTTCTTTTTGAGCCATCAGGGCTTCGGATAAAATAAATCAGAGATAAAGAGGCGAGATTAAATCTCGCATGTCTGTGTACTTGGCTCTCGGAGGCTTCATTCATAAGTGCGCCTGGTTTGAGTGCGCGGGTGTGCGTTGGTGTGTAGGCGGGCGCTGGTGTGTGCGTGTGGCTCTTGCGCACCTGCCAACCAGTTTCAAGATGCGGAGATTTGTGCAGCTCTCCCACGGTCGCTGCCCGCTCGGCCCCTGATCTGCTCTAGCTGAACATCGCTCTGATATAATTTAAATTTTTCTTTCTGTTTTTAGATACGCATATGTACATGTAAGTTCCACAAATGCCGCGCGATTGATCATCCATTTCATTTTGGTAAAATAACGGGTGAATTTACATATTCAATTTGTTTAAGAGTAATGTGTGTTATGTTTAGATTGATTTCCCCGTACAAGAGTTCAAATGGCGAAGTCTTCGTAATATTTCTTTTATTAGCTGGAAAGAGGAGTAATTCTGCTTTGTGTAGTTCTGGTTTTTAATTATGCACCATTGTTTTATTCCTATAAAGCAATATAAGATGTAGATTTCAGATAAGGCAAGAAATAATAATACTAGGTAGATACTTAACGTTCAAAAAGTGAAAAATATATAAACTTCCTGCCAGCTGTGACGAGTTGTATTTGGGGTCTAGCTATAACACATGAATTATACTGAAAGGTATTTTTTTAATTTATGAAAGAAAACACAAATTCTTGTGAAGTTACTAAGAAATTGCTCATAATAAGAGTTTATGTTAAGACAGCTAACTGTTTAAAACCAGTATGAAGATAAAGACGATTATATACATTCCTACGAGTTTAAGGTAATTATAATGCAAGGTAGGTGCGACCTAGGTCGAAAGTTGACTTGTCCAATTGTAAGTTATAATTTTTTTTTTCACTTTGTACAGTTCATTGTCAGTCAGTATACAGTTTATTTATCAAATCTTATGGGATCGACATAAAACATAAGAGCTCGAGGGTCTAATGAAGATCAACAAAAACTGGTCAACTGCATGTCGAAACTCACGAGTGTAGGGTTCCGCACTTGCCCTTACAATATGCGAACTTACAAGGGTCCTTTTGTATGACAAATAATTTTAAACAGAAAGTACATTACTCATTAACTTGTAAATCTGTAATAGTTTTGCTTTTAACTTCATTATATTTAAATTATATCACGTATCCAAAACCAACCGTATAGCTTTTAGGCCAATAAATTTTCCATGATTTTATTTTACCCCTTTGTCGCCGGATTAATATGTATACTCAGGCCAAATTACTGCTTCCTAGTACTAAGAGCCTCTGAGCTAAGCCTCGGACAGAAAGACAGACGGATATGGCAAAATTATAAGGGTTCCTTGTTGACTACGGAACCTTAAGGCAGTACAGCTGTGTTTAACACTACTGGCTACAAGTTAGTTTATTCGGATTTCTTAAAAAAATATATATATTAATATTTTCACATCCAATTCATTCGCTTTACATTATGTACAAGTAATTACAAGATTTCAAATTATTGATTGGAACTCTTGAAATCATTTCAAGTTTGTGTTTATAATCGTTTTCTTGTACTTTATAAAATTTCCATAATTTTACTTAAAATCCCATAAAGAGATCCCTTTCAGTGAATCTAGGTATTTGTCAAAGTACAGATTGATTGGGTGAGTGTTTCTTATCATTATTCTCAAAGAGAAAGAGGTATATAGTGTCGTAACATCCTGGTTTCTTTATGTAGTCACATAGCGATCGCCGTGGACGCTGCAGGCAGTCGCCAATCGCAGACACATTAATTGCGTCGAACTGCGCATTGTGATTTACCCGCACTATATTTCTCGCGCAGCTGCACTTGACTCAGCATTGGCGCGTATACGCATCTTTGTACAATAACGCACTACGTGATCGGATGCCCTTTGCCTGTTACTATTACTGAGCTCGTAATGGATTAATGAAGGCGCTTTTGAATAAATATGTTTAATTAAACTATTTTTATGAAGGCAAATTGAAAACAATGATATGGTTTTTAGGGTTCCGTAGCCGTAGCCAAAAAAAGAAGTCTTTATACATCGTTATGTTCGTGGACAAGTCATTTACTTAGATACTAATCGTGACTAGGTACATGGTTGAAAGACAGGTAGATGTACTCTGTACAACAAAATATTTTGGGGTGACACACCATTCATACCGGGGGATGATAGAAATTGTAAATTGAGCAATGATTTTAAAGCCTTCCGTTGAAAGTACAGAATTTACGTGGGCCCGGCAAGCACTTGGCCGATTTTATTAAATTTTCATAGGATCGCTACGCTGCTGCTAGCATTTGAGTGTTATTTAGGTCAGGGAAAAGTATTGTCGTTGTGAGTTATACGTACGGTTACTGCCGTAATATTCTTGGCTTGATTTACAGATGGAAAATTTTCATTACTACTTACATACTAAATTATTTTAAATATTCTAAATTTAATTAAATTCACATGTCGTTAGATTATAATTATTTTGTTTTGCTAAGCTCAATTTGTATTTAGATTAGTTTATACTGAAATAAATTTTATCTCATCTTAGACAGCAAGTACCATGTCATCATAGTCCTGATGTTACTACAGGCTGCCGACGATAGCGCGTCCATAGCTTTGGGACAGATTTATTCTGCGTTCTACCAGACTGTTTCAGCTTGTCTGCTGAAGGCATTCCCCGGCGGCCATATCTACATAATGAGATATTACTTTATAAACAAGTCCTAATGCCAGTATGGACTAATGATTCAGCTTTGAGGTTGTGCCAAACTAAATAATGTTAAAATCATACAAAGATTTCGAAATAAAGTACTCAAGGAAATTATGAATTCTCATTGGCCTTCATATATGTAAGGAATAATGACCTTCATAGGGTCTAAAAATGGAAATCATTGGCAAAGTAAAAGTATACTTCTAGCGCGCTAGATCTACATGCAAAGCTGTAGAAAGAAGCCACGGGTATCGAAACATATCCCGACAACAGTTGTATTCTTGTAGTTGGTTGATTGTATTCTTTTTACGTATAGGTACGTTACAAAATATATATTTCTGAACGCTTTGTAAATAAGGGTCCAACGTAATCTCGATTCTCTATACAGACGTAGTAGACTTTTTATTTGAAAATGACAAAATCAATCGTAACAATATTTTAAATACGAGTAATCTTATAAAAAAAATGTAGCGGGCAGTTGCATAAAATACTGAAAGTGTACCATCTGATTTACTCTTTAATGTCTTTTTGGTATACCGATACAATATTAACAGGCTAATAAAAGCTTTTTTCTTTCTACAAACTCAGCCATTGTGTCTGACATAAAACGTAAGTAACATCGTACCTGTTGGGCACTAGTTGGTACGACTACACAACATTAACATAAACTAGGTACTTATTCGTAGATAAATATATAATTATACTTTTAAGTGAAAACTATGAGTAAGTAGATCACGCCCGAATATTCAAACGCTTCTCAACTCTTAAAGTTCATGCTGTCAATATCGTCGACATTCAAAACGACGACGAGGGAATTATGTTTAAGTGAATCTTAAAGTTGAGAAGCGTTTGGGTATTCCGCCGTAAGTGTCGTATATACAGGGTAGAAATAGCTAGGTTTTGGTCTAATAAAATTTGATGCCTCGACACGAAAAGAAGAACAAGGGTATAAATTTAAATACTTTTAAGCCTTAACGTCTAGTACATTTAATTAAACTCAGAAATTGTAAAAAGAAGTAATAATGATAATAAATATTTCGGACACTTACACCAATCATCTAGTCCTAAACTAAGTTAAGCTTGTCCTATGGATACTAGATAACGGATAAATATATATAAACATCCATGACTCATGAATGAATGAATCAATCAAATACTCTTTATTGTACAATTTACAAAAAACTACACAAAGATTACAGCGTATATCATAGCACAAAAAGGCGGCCTTATCTCTAACAACGATCTCTTCCAGCAACCTTAGGGTAAAGATACAAGCTACCAATAGAGGAGGTCTGCACTAATAGTAGCAATACGGCGTAATTTATAGTTGGTAATTGTTAAAGATTAAAATACATAAATGTTCGTATTCATTATAGAAACATTTACTCTCGCGCGGGATTCGAACCCGCAACCGTTAGTTTCGCTGACACTACACCAATCGGTCGTCGAACGTACAAAATTAGTACAATAACATCGTACAAAGAATTTTTTGACACTTCACACGGGAATAGATACGTGGCTTAAAAGTACTTAAATTTACACCCTGTAGATATACCTAATGTTTAGTTATTAAATAATAATTTTACATTGCCGCCAAATCCTAAAACCTACTTTACAATTAAAATTAGAAGTGTTTTAATAAATTGAGTACAACCTACATCGACAGTTCCTCGTTACCAGACAAGGGCGCTTTCCCAAAGTGCGCCACCACATAGCTTTCCATAATAAGCCATTTCCGGCTCATCGGAACACCAAACGGGGGGTGACCGGTGACCCACCTAATGATACACATTGCTATGCCACATATAGTCAAACACAGCAGATTCAATACAGATGAAATGATGATGTTTGTTTTTTATGTTTCAAGCTTTTACTTAGCTTGCAATGTTCGTATGTAAGTATGTAAATTGTTCGTTCCAAAACTTGCTAACCGTTTTTCAACCACTTGCTGGTATCTGATTGAGCTGAAATTTGGCATATTTATGTAACATCGGTGACCATGCACTATTATGGTACCATCATGCTGATCTGCTGATGGAGCTGGGGTGTAGAGACTGAAACTCCTTGATGGCAAATGACAAGAGAGTCGAATTCGGGCTAGTTTGTTTTGCTGCATAAGCATTTTCCGTTACACATGATGACGAGGATCTGAAGATGGAGCCAGAAGATTGCCACTGGAACTCCTTGATGGAGTTTATGTTACTTATCTTTGGAATAGAATAATATGTGATAATCATGATGGAGTATTCTTCTTCTTCTTCTCGTGTCGAGGCAATTTCAAATTTTATTGGACCAAAACTTAGCCACTCTAACAGCACTCTCTGTGGCGTTAAGGAGGTCGTCAAAGGTGCAGATGTCAGGACACGCGGGGCAAGACAATAAGTGATCCATTGTCTGTGGGGAGACTCCGCACTCGCATCGATCACATCATCGATGGAGTATTAAAAGCTTGTTATATACCTATTCTATTTGTAGAGCTTCTTTTTAAATACGCAATATCTCAAAGTCATGCCTCATCAATTCGCTATCATGAACTGATACAGTGTAATAATCTAAATATTTGGATAGTAAACTTGGGTTTACGATTACGGAATGGCATATCTCGAGAGGCAAAAACTGTCGCAAAGGGTTCCGTTTCCTTAATTAAAGTAATTAATCCTGAGTGATTTGGTTTAATTGTACCATACGGTTTCCGATGAGCCCCATCCGTTGTGAAACCTCTACCACGATATCTTTATTGTTAGGTACTCTGTAATAAATCCGTCTACATTATAATAAATAGCTATATATCAATGGGGAGACGCGTGACTACACTATTTATATTAAACTTTATTTTATTATTATTATTAATGATTTATTTGAAATCACAGCCATAATTACAAAATTTAAATAAGTTATACATTTAGAAGCTAAAATAGATCTCAGTAAGTTTATACATAGGTTATTTTGTTACCTTATCTATCGAGACATCAAATTGTTGTGCTTGTGGGTGTAAGGAAGAGAGAAAATATATGGAGTAATATGTGCGAGTGTATGTGTGTGTATGAGTTGAGTGTATGTGTACACAATTACCTAATCTATGTCAGTGCTTTCAATACTGCTGATTTGAACTTATATATATACTTGTATATTTTTCTTTTATTAACTTCTGTTTTTGTAAATATCTCTGTCTACTTAAGTTATCTACTCCTCAATTGTTTCCTTTTTGGTTTTGCTGGAAGAGATCTCTTATAGAGATAAGCATTTTGTATATTTTTAATATTGTCCTGGTTTTTTGTTTTGTTTAATGTCTATGCTGATATGCAATATGGTAAATAAATAAATAACAATTAAAAGCTAGACTTGGTCATAGTATTTTTAATAGGCTATGGTATATATAGAAAAGCCTTAAAGGACGCTTATATTCGGCAGTGGAATGAAGACCTTTTAAATTATGATAGTATTTCTAGAATCACACTGTGATGTTTGTTGAGACAGGCGACAAGGTAGAGATTCTGAAAGATTTTGTAGTACAGAGGTGGGTTGGCTAATGAATGAACCTGACAATGATGTGGTGGGTGGGACTGGACATTAAGGAAAGAGTAATGATGATTATGTCCACCCGTTCATCAGCTGTCACTTGAACGTTGGCTGCAATTAAGATGATCCTAAGTACTTTAATATCAATGTCGCTCCGGATTCCAGTTTTACACTCATTATTATACCTTTATGTAGCTACGTCTTTATATATGACAAATTAGTAGCATTTCATATTGGAATTTATATTAAAGAATAGATCCAACCCGTCTGTTCCCGTGGGTGTCGTTAAGGGCGACTAAGGGACTTACCACCAAAAAACAAATTTAGATTTGCACGTTTTAACGGCGATGGACTCACCCCCTGTCCGTGTGTATTTCAGTATATTTCGCAAGGTGAACCGTGGATGTTGTTTCAATCATTAAACTGTAATGTTTGGAACACTCAAACGCTATGTTTGGGATATCTCTGACCACCCTGATATGGAATGTGCACTATACTGTTAAAGGAATGTCTTTAAATATTATTGTAGAAGCTTATTTGGATTCGATGTGGTTTTCGCCATGTAAGAAGGAATTAACTAAGAAGAGACGGGTATCGTAAAGGCGACTGATGGGATTTACACTAAAAACAGAAATATAGACTCTTGTAACGCGTTATGACATGGGGTCGCTCGTCTTAACATACCTATACGTGGTCAAGTAAGATACAAATCTACTAATCCGCACTGGACCCGCGCGGTGGATATTCTTTCGCAGTGTGAGGAGACCGCGTGTCGCTGCAATGGGGGATGTAGGCAAAGGCTGGTGACGATGGATGATACAATACTTTAAGAAGGAAGTAAAGTAGATATTTTTTTGGAATAATCGGGTCTTGAGAGGTTAAATGAATAGTGAGGGTTAAGTACGTGCACGATTGGAGTGGATCGGATCGTGAATGGCGTAAATAACGGCACAAAGCACCGGCGATGCGCGCGGGCACACCGGACCGCGGCCGGTCCGAGGACGGAGCAGCCTTCGTCGATTTAGGACTAATTACCCGGCGCTTTGTTTACGCGGCTAAATCGCACATTGTTTTCATTACCCTCGATGTGGAGGCTAACGTATTATCTTCCATTCGACAGTATTAATGTAAACGAATGTATAATGTATTAATTTATGTGGTGTCTTTGTATAATGAATCAATTGTGCAATAATGGAGGACTTGCTTGATGGATTGTGTATTACTAGTAGTTGGTTTCTGAACAAAATAAAATTTGTCCGAAAAGTTGCTGAATCATATCGCATGGTTTTGTATATACCGCAGCTGCAGCGCAAGGGTTCTGATTGCGACTCCTTTCAGAACACATTCAGACTACTGTATTGTGATTAGGTAATAAATCGATGTTTTTTTTTATGCATAATGTTTTGGTACTTAACCTCAATCACACCTGATGTTAAGTGAAGATGAGGTCGAAGGTGGAAGCGTACTGATCCGGAAACCCCAACACATTTGGAGGACTGGCTATCTTATCTCTAACAACCGGAACACAACAATGCTATTAACATTGCTGCTTGGCGGCAGATTTAGATAAGACGGGGGTAGCTAGCCAGGCGGACATTTAAAATGCCCTACCACCAACCAAACCGAGTACTTAAACATGTACCCCGCTGGGGATCGAATCCGCGATCTCCGAAACGTAAACCCAATGTTGTTAACATTGAGCCACGGAGGCGGTTAAAATGAGTTTGTCAAATATAAATAAAGTCGTATTTTGATGTATTTTAAGGACCCAAATACAAAGATACAAATAAGTGAAGTGTGCCATTAAAATAATTTGGTCATTTATATGGAACTTATTTTCTGAAGTAAACGTTTTGAAATTTGAAATGTATTATTTCAATACAATAATATTTATTTGTATTGTATGAAAATTGTTAACTTCCACAAAGGACAACTTTGTTGCAAACAGACGTCAATGTAGACGTTTGTATGGAGTATCCATTTGTTTTGTACACGGACGGACTCCTACTACACAGGTAAGTATTATGTAAATGCTCAGTGGTTTCAAAGTAACAGGTGGTGGACAAGGGTTCGGCACGAAGGGGAAAGCACTTGTTGCACCCTGTAATTTACTTTATAGAGCGATAAAAGTAAACGTTGTTATATTATTCTCTTTCTAAAAATAGTTCAAAAAGATATATGACAGTTTAATATAGGTACCATACGAATGATTAATTAAATTGTTGCATAATGGAGTCGAGTCAGTCAATAACATAATTTGTTTTATAAATACATATAAAACCTAATCTTCTGTTAGGAATGGTCCATCAGATTACACTTACCTAATAGTGAAAAGAGTTATAACAGGACAGATGAGTATTTAGGCGATAAGGTGTCTGGTGTAGCGTTGGTTAAACATGTATTATTCCAAATTCCGATAGCATCGATTGTTTAAAAAAAATACATCGATAAATCGATAATTAATCGATAGTTTTCGATACTTCTAAAGGTATATGAAATAAAACAGAATTTTGTATACTTTTGTATTTTGCACAAGTAAAAAAATTATAATTTTATTTTATAGTTGAAGTGGCTGTTTTATTCACCATCCCGTGTTTACTTTTATAATTACCGTGTTGTCAATGAGAATGTTTGAAATTACCCAAAAAATGTGGCCGAACAATCTACTAATACTAACTATTACATTTGCTATGTAAATAAATGATATGATTAAAACACCCTATATTCTGGTAAATTAAATAATTTGAAATTAAAAAAAAAATGAAATTTGTAAATCTTCATAACCAAACAAATGAAAACGTTGAAAACCAAAATTACAACTTTCGTTTTATAAATAAACTTCTCAGTTCTCCCCACTATCGATACTTTTCTCAGACAATCGATAGTTTCGATAGTTGAAATACTATCGATTAATCGGTTGAATATCGATGTTTAACCAACATTAGTCTGGGGTTAGCAGAATTTCATATAATCCTCAGTTATCTTGCTTTGTTTTGTACATTGAATATCTATTTAGCATTTGTAGTTACAGAGTTTCTTGTCGCTTCTTCTCCCTAACCATAATACCTTGTCAAGCGAAGTAGTTTTAGACAGGCCATGTTCAATATAGAATGGAAATCAGTTCAGCCGTGTCCAAATAGCTTTAAACATAGTTGTTTGTCTTTTCGATGAACATAACACCTTTATTCGATTATGTCTTCTACGAAACAATGTTTTTCCGCCAACTACAGGTGTCAAAGGTTGCTGTATACGTATCCAAATCTAAATTAAAATTAGAAATACAATTTTTTCCAACAGAAAAATTGTGTGATCAACGCTTCTTGATTCCTTAACAAGGGATTTGCGATACACGGGGAGTAGAAAAAGTCATTAATACGTTCAACATCAGTAACAACACTATAGTATAAGTTGCCACTACAATAGCGTCGAAGAACAAAAGCTCTCCATTTTTACCAGTCGCACCGCCATTGTTCGTTTGAACTTGGAACGTCGCGTGACGTCAGCGGCGCGTGCGCTGCTTCGCATTCAAATCGCCGTTGTAATTGTTTATAATTGCGCTAAACACTTACCGCGAGTCTGTGTCGAGAAAAGAAAATGTATTAACACCAAACTAAGTATGCTTGTTATAAGTGAGCTGTTATAGAGACATTACAATAAAGAAGATCCTGCAGTGTTGCAGCGCATTGTTCCGTTACTTTTCAGATTACACTTTTTGTTATACCATTTACATATTTTTTATTCCTCCCTGACACATTAATTTACTTGTTTCAGTTTGATAGTTATACAGGAATATGTACAAATATTATTATAGAGAATAGAATGTGGAAAATGGTTTAAAAGTGGAATAATTTATGAGTTGAACGACAAAATACTCTACTCTCGAATACTCGCTGTAACATATTGGGTCCATGTTGTAACCAAGACCATACAAATACACTTAGAAAAAGAAAATACAGTTACAGAAGACGATTTAGTACTATTGTTATAGGGTAATCGATAACAGTCTCCACTGACCACTTACATCGACAGAGGCTCGAGGGCACGTTTTGAACTAAGATATCCAAAATAGGAAAGCGTTTTGCGATAATATCTTATTTTCACATTTTTTTCCGTTAGGGGAGGGCCTTCAATCATCTAAGAGAGAACTGAGGGTCCGACTTTTCAGTTCATAACTCGCTTATTTGGCTTTCACAAAATCTGACACAATTACTTGAGAATGTTCACCAATTCAAAGATTTTTAACAAAGTTTTCACACCACGCTCAAATAAATTTTCAGGTTTAGTGATATGAAGTTAGATGTTCAGTCTGATATTCTCACTTGATCTTTTAGTCTTATCTATGGGTAAATAAACATAATTTTACACTATTTACGGGTAACCGTGTGAATGTAATTTATTTTATGCGTTCCCGAATTGACCATTTGTAGGCGGCGTTACCCCTGGCACATTACCTGCCACTCAACCATGGAGGAGGGTTCATTCATATTGTGGTAAAAATGTTATTTTCAAACGGTTCTCTGTCCATTGATGCAGAAAACGAGTCAAATGGAACGCTTTGCATAATCATGCTTTATTGCTGATCGACACCCGATCTGTTTATATCTGCTTAACTCGGAAAATGGAAGGGTCAAAATTACCGCCAAGAAGATAAAAAGGAAATCTGCGGTAATAAGAATAACTGAGAATAATATTGCAATCAATGTATTTGGATAGACGTCCTAAGCAATGAATTCTCCAACAATGGCATGTATTTGCTTATCTTTCAGTGATCTGTAATGTTGGATACGAATGTAGGCGAGAGACCTTTGCTCAATGACATAGGCGGCGCGGGCGCATCATCTCATTGAGCGCGCACCGGATGGGCCAATCAGCGGCGTGAATGGACGCCCCCGCGCATGCGCGCTGCTGATGCTCGGTGCGTTATTAGCTCCTGTACTAGATGCCACGGTTTCTTTGTTATGTCAGTAAATTGTTATAGCTTTTTATGGCTTTCGGTATGTTGAGTTGTAAATGCGTTGTTTGTTGCCTCATTGACGCTATTGTCCGTCACATGAGAAGATTCTCGACTGCTGTCCCTTCGACCGCCCGCGACTGGTAAGATCGTTCGGGTACAATATGATGTGATGACAGACGAATTTGAACGATCTGTACATTGTAAAGAAAATAATTGATTGCTTTTGAGTTCGTAAACTGTTCGTTGCTTTGATCGTACTCACCCGTATATCTACCAAGCTTCTATGCTGAAGTCATAAACAGCATCGAAGTGTGACTAGATAAGATGTTTAGCACCAAAACGAACAAGATACTTCGTAAACTTTGTATACAAACATTGTTTTCCAGTTCTCAGGTTATGAGCACGCACGGCAAGGTCTTCACTTTCAAGATCACCAGAGCGCGAGGACTAAGTCATAATTACGGTAATGATTACTCGTTGTGCAACGGTCTGCTTTGGGTTTACCACCGCGCGCGTTGGGAGGCGTATGCGCAAGTGATGCCTCTGAATTGGAAGCGAATGAGCTTGCTAGATGTTATTTCTTCACTTAGGCAAATCCTTTGGACAAAGTACCTACAGTATAGACCTTGAGTTCTTGTCTAATGTTCAATAGGAACTAGGAAATTAGATTTAAATGGTAGAGTATTGCGTGAGCAATCATTTTATGTTCTAGGATTATCGCGTATGAGTCAAGTATGTCATCAAGTGTGAACACGACTTTCAGAACATTCAATAATAGGAAGATTGTTGTTGTTGTTACACCAAGCATAAAGTGAATATCATTTCATTATTTAGGCTCTAAAGACATGAGTGCAATATAAATCACATTATGCGAGATCGATAATCTGCTTTTCTTCCAACTGCCATGAAGAAGCATCTACATAATCTAATTTTGACTTATAGTAAATAACTTCACTGAAAGGCACCATAATACTGCGCGACAATTTTGGTAACAAGAGTATTTTCCGGAAATTAATATTCAGAAATTCTTAAAATCTGGATTTTAATATCTTTTAACGAGTGCCTATACATAATTTATAATTAGACTTTTAGGACATATTTAGTAGGTCAACCACTACCAATTAAAAAGAAAACTAAAATGTACAGTAAAGGATTTTTTTATATGACTTTACTGCACTGAAATCAGTAAATTATTGTCTGATCGCCACATTGAAAAATCATGAGGAAATTACAGCGTAGTCGGAAGAAAAATATGTTTGATCTAATCATTAAGCCATGATATTACTTCATTGAATCTTGCTAGTTACGTGTCAGCTTTCAAGTAGCTTATCATCATACACATATATCGCGTAAGATCGATTTCGCAAGGATTCCTCCGTCGATAGAGTACAGTAGTGGTTTGTATTTGCAAATAATGATAGGCACACTGTAATGGTTCAGAGAATGAACGTTTTCATATTTTTCTTTCGGTCACGGAGTGATCACATTTAGGACAATGACACGCGAAACAGAGAGTATTGTGTCATGCCTGTCATGCATATGCGTTGATGATATGCCGAACAAATAGAATACAAGACATGGTTGACCTTCAGATTATTCTATAACGGTTTATAGCGTTGTTCAAAACCATAGTAGACTAAAATCAATGGAAATCGTTAAAAGTGCATTGCTTTGGATAGTTTATGTTTTCTAGTGATTATGATCAATCGTAATTATAATCATCAAACCAAATAAATAAACATTAACGTCACATACAAATCCTTCTTCCTTCTTCCTTCTTTTGCAGATATATGTGTGTTTTACAGATATGCACACCTTCAATAAATTTAAAATTGCAACAGCAATTTTAAATTAAAAATTTTAATTTAGATAACAATCTACACTATCCTCTCATCAACTATTTCTACATGTAGTCCTTATAGTTAAACTGTAGCTTCTTCGACCACATCTGATACTACTATATGTAAATAGCAGGCAGATTGTGTTGTTTATTATGCTTTTATTATTTCATTAGTCTTGTACTTAGTATTGAGTTGTTAGTAATTTGTGGATAATGCTGCTTTGCAATGCTAGTTCGTTACCATCTTGCTTAAGTTATACACATTGTAAAACTGTTTTTTACCCCTAATAAATAAAATAAAAGAATAAAATGAAAATCAGTATATTCTAGTCTTCTGCTGGGCACGACCTTATCTCAGAACCACCACTGGAACTATCTTTCATTTTTCCGTTTCCAGTTATAAAATCAAGATTTACTAGACTATTTTAACAACGCTATGTACGCTATTCATATTGGTTAATCATGAAAAGTATGTTAACTAACCTTTTGGCTTATTGAAAGCTTTCATCATGACTTTGATTCCCATGCCTGCAATGGCCGCCGTCGCCTTGATGTGTCCTGCCGCGGGCTGTAGAAGTCCAATATTCAGCCCTTAAATAGGGTTCTTGAGTTTAACTTTGACTATATCGTCTCTTTTATCACTTAAATTTATATGTACAAGAATTTATTTAGTTTAGTGTCTTTTGATTGCAACATATTAACTTAATTTTAAATTAATATCACACTGTTTCAATATTGAATAGTCAGTTTTAGTCTAAACACTCTTCACTGTTTTTCATTTTGCCTACAGTTTTTGTCACGTCACGATAGAAATGTTCATTTTTGTTATATCATTGTTCAAGGCTTGTCAAATTGTTTGTAAGAATACAGCACCTGTTTAGGAAACAGAAACGTTGGTGGAGGGCTAAAAATGATGGACCTTGCATTTGGGCTCTCTTTGATATCCATGAGATGAATTACATTAAACGTTAACACTAAATCAGTTTGTTTATTATAATTGTATTTGCAATGAGAAGTTCTTAGCTTAGATACTGTTCAAGCAACACAAAAAAGAATTTACTGGGACATAGATTTCTTTGGTTAGAAAGAGTAAGATTGTATGTTAACGAAGGTACTTCTCATCTAAAAAAATGTAAGGTAGCGATTACAAAAAAAAATATTATTTTAATTTTCACTGCCTGGACAGGCGTAAATATCTTAGTGAATTGTTACTTATATAATGGATACACGTGTGTCCAGATCCGCATGTCCAGTGGGTGACAAACCCCAAATACTCTTCAGAATGTAACGTTACTAGTGAACTTCACACGTGTGAAGAAAGTCATTAAAGTCTACCACTAATTAAAATATAACTAATGCGTGTAGGTACAAGGTAATGCTTTTTAGTAGGAGTACCAGCTATTAAAAACGCAACGGACAATATTCAAATTGCAGTTTGCACTGAACATAAGGAACATTCCCACAGGTGCGAGCGGAACGATCCGACACAGGCGTTTCCGGCCCGGTACCCCACTTACCCCGTGTTTCCCACCCCCGTCGCCCCGCGCGCCCCTATCTCTCACCCTCTTAACCCCCCGCTGGCTGCGGCTCGGGGATGTTCCCACACAGACTACTAGGCCATGACGACCTATTTCGCTAACTTTAGCGGTTATCAACAACCCAAAGTACAAGTTCGTTGAGTGGTTTTAAAAGTTTAGAATACTAAAGTTTTGTTATAAGTAAATTAAAGGTACTACGGGTTGGTAATTGAAAGTACACCACAGGTAACCGAATTAATAATATAGCACAGGTAAAAATAACCTATTGCATATTCACCATGCAGTACGTAACTTTCATTTTCATAACCTGTGCGTGACCACTTGTGTAACACTCAAATTAAGTTTGTTTAAATTTTATTTTAATTGAATAGGTATAAATTTGTTCAAATTATGCTAATGTTTTACTAATTCATGACAATTTACAATAAGGATACACTCAATTCGTTGTACCCACATGGACCAAGAACTAATTTAAATACAGCATGTGTAATGTTTACACGTTTTAAGCTACTTATCCCGCTGTGTTATCATACATCACATTCTAATAACGAACTGTTACAAATTGATGAAATTGATGCACCGTACCATAGAGAGGTTAAGGGTTAAGTACCAGTAAACATCTTCATTTCGGCTTAACCGTTCAGTGAAGGGGTCGAAATTGGTTCCGCTATGAATCTATTGAAAATATTAATATTGAGCTTCGAGCAACTCTTAATCAGTGTGTAAAACACATTTTAATTTAATGTAACGCTTTTGGTATTTTAGTGGTTCACACGAATGTTAAGTTATGGTTCTTGGAAGGGTATTGGTTATCGATTGTGTTTATCAGTTTCCATTGTTTTAATAAGTTGTAAAAAAAAAGGTTTTTTTCGGTGGCTTAACATTTTGGGTTGTTATTTGTTTGAGAGAGTGATGTTATTTGCCTGCTATGTAATTTTGGCCTCTGGCTCTTAATTTCGCGATTTCATGTAAGTCTGACTGTGTCACTTCGTGTTATCATAATAGACCAACTAATATTTGATTAGATTGGAATTAACCCAGCTGTTTACAGTTATTCAGCTATATGTGTATGGCGGTTTCTAATTTGAAATTTTCATTATAATTTGGCACGAGCATATTCTGACGTAGTAACTATTATTATATATTTAAACTAAGTTCTAACGTTTTGGAAATCTGACGTTGTGCGTTAAAGGGTTTCTTACGTAGTAGCTACGAGAAGGACATCGAACGAAGAGGAAATCAGGTTAACGAAGCACTATACATATGAGAAGCCAGAATATGTCCAACAAAGCTCGTCTGGCTGTTAATGGCGAGATGCTGGTACCAACACTGATTTACGGAAGTGAATGCTGTGTATGGCAGAAGAAGAATGAAAGTAGAATTAATGCAGTGGATATGAGATCATTGAGAAGTATGAGTTGTGTGACTTTGAAGGATATACAATCAGAATTAGTGTAATTAGGGAATTAAGCAGTCTGAAAGAACACATAGTGACAAAGTATGAAAAACGTATGCTGAGATGGTTTGGACATGTGAGAGAGGATGAATGAAAGAAGACTAACGAAAGACATATACGAAGTGAATGTGGATGGTAGTGTTGGTAGGGGAGGACCATGAGGAATGTACCATTATCAAATCGGGGACGTCTTAAAGAAAGGTCAAGTCAAGAGTACCCTAAACTGACCAGCATGTATGAACAACCTTATGAGAGTGAAAGAAGCAAAATAGGTGTGTCAGGACGGCAAGTGGAGGTCTGTGGTCTCTGCCAACCCCTACGGGAAACAGGCGTAACATTATGTATGTATAAGTATCTAAGCTAGGTACTTAAGTTTAACGAATAACAGTATCATAACATGGAGATCACGAACCCATATTATTATGTAGTTAGATGTAGTCAATCTAACTTACTTAGCGGCGATGGGGGCGACGAATTGCCTCTAATAAAAATCACATTTAGTCACCAATCCAATATCGGACACGACGATGGACAAACAACTTTAGCAGTTACAATAGACACGACGTTGAGAGTATGGACATAAATTATAAGTAGATACCTACTCACCAACCTAAAATACATAAACACAAGTAGTTAGTCTAGAAGTACCTTTATGAAGTACATACATATAATGCTAGTAAGTAGTAATTAAAAATAGCAAATATTTTGCAAACTTGTAATACTTTATCTATCCACAAGTATCCATGACTTAAGTCAAAGATCTATAAATAATTGTCATAATTCCCTGTCAAATATTATTTTTACTGTCTACTTCCAAAAAACTAGTTTCTGTCCGTGAGTATCAGATAGACCACTGATGGCAAGCAGCGTCATTGGTGTCACAAAAGAATTGCAATTGCAAATCCTCTCGTAACACAGATAAAAATCGCACCTGGATGTCTTGATGTGACTCTCTTCTACTAAGTTTTGGTTCCAAATGAGTTTAGATGTTTTACTCGTGTCTATGCACTACAATGTAATTAAGTTTTATATCTACGCTCTAAACTGCAGTTTATAAACATACAAGAGAGTCATTTATGATGTATGGCCGTTTAACATTCCTTTGTGTCATAAGTGGCCGTATTCAATGAGCCTAGTCGGCCAATATTGGAGGACAATAGTTGGATAAGACTCGGCCACGGGTCGGTAAGCGCTTACAGCGAAAATAACAGAGGTCATGTATGAACTAATGTCGATTTGTTTATTGTATCAACTTTTCCTTGTTGCTTAATATGATCTTAATATGGATTTAAAGCCAAATGGAGAACATTTTCAAGTTCTTATCTTGCATATAGTTTATCAGTAAGTCTATGCTTTACAGTCACCGAGGACATTTAAACTAAATAGTCTGATATTATAAATGCAAAAGTTTGGACGTCTGTTTTTTTTGTTTGTTGCTCAATCACAGCGAAACGGATGAACGGATTTGGAGCAAATTTAGGATATAGATAGAACATACCCTAGATTAAAACATACGATATTTTTTATCCCGATGAAGTGAGTAGTTCCCACACAACAAATTAAATATATCCGCGATAAAGTTATTCCACGCAGGCGAAGCCGCGGGCGGAAAGCTAGTAAGAAATATTTTAAATTATCTTTGATTCCTAACAAGCGATACATAAATGTTTAATACTGTTAGTTGTCTATGGCTTGGAGATTAATCATGTCATGTGGCAGAGATTGCTTGGGTCTTGGGTCAACTAACTTGATTGTCGCTCTCAATTTGTCACCCTACGTGTCTTTTACACTGATCCATGATCTATTAATCGAATTTATCTTGTTCCATTTATTTCAATTTTAATACTTACCCTACATAGACAAACATTATATTTAGATGAAAAGGAAGAACATAAAGTTTTAGGGACAATATTTTGTCGTTATGCATTTTTGACATGGCCACCACAATCGAAAACAATTAAAAGCCCAAGTGGGTTATTTTTCCGCATTATCAAAAATTCGTAAACTGCGTTGTCATTTTGATCAAAAATCCATCCCTTTATTATCCATAACTCGCAAGATTCTATAAAATATAGCTTTTATAGTAGTATAGTAATCAATAAATAAAGAATTTATGATTACAATTCCAACCAAAAATTCCATAACATTCCTCTGGAATTCTATGGGGAAGGCCGATGTTCAACAGTGGACGTCCTGTGGCATTTTTTTATGCACAACGGGTTAGCACTTGATTTCAATCACATCTGATGTTAAGTGAAGATGAGGTCAAAGGTGGAAGCGTACATGACAGGAAACCCCATCTTATTTGGGGGACTGGCTTTCTTATCTCTGACAATCGAAACGCAACAATGTTATTAACATTGCTGTCTGGCGGCTGACTTAGATAAGATGGTGGTAACTAGCCAGGGTATATCGAAGCCTGCGACCTCCGTTTCGTAAACCCTATGTTTACATTGAGCCACAGAGGCGGTCAAATGATGATGACCCTACATGATACGATGATACAACATTTTGTACAAGCAACTAACGACAAAAATCTGTGAGATTTAAAGATAAAACGGAACATAACTATATACTAACCAACCAATGTTAACCAAATCACAACTGTCATGCTTACAATTATTCGAATTCGAAAACGAATGGTACAACTCATCGGGAATACGAATGATGTGATTTTTAAATATGCAATCGTGAACCTGTAATATCCGCATGAGCATTCAAAAGCGAACGATCAAAAGCACCGCATCGTACCCCAGTCTCAACAAAGTAGAGGTAGCATTTGATATAGTCAAAGCTTTTCTAATTAAAGTCGTACGACATTAATTACGACCGGCGGCGTCTAAATCTCAAGAGCAAATACGTAAGTGTTGGGTGTCAATTGTGTTGTGGGGTCAGACGGGGTCGGGGCTAACCTCTAGCTCATCCCGCCCCTTAATAGGATAGTGGACACCCGCATATTTGAACACAAGTGTTTTAGTTCATTTGTTTTGGATGTTGGTTATTGAGTGGTTTTATTCATACGAAGTAAAGGAAACAGTATTGTTCCAAAATGTGGAACGTTATTCCAATATTGTTTTTGCTTGTTTGCATCCTTTTAGTTTTACATTGCCTAAGTACTCTTGATTGTTTAAATATACATATTTGAGTTTACATTTTACTTATTTGTAGGTAATTTGAATGATATTTAATTAGTGGGTTATTGTCGATTTTATCTTATTTTTACGCCCTAATTTTATATGAGTGCCTTAGGTAGGTATAAGATAGTCCAGTAGACATAACTGAACTTTTTAGTTACAGTGGACAGCACGAGAACACTTCAGTTCGATTTTGTATCTCATATTATTGGTGACTGGCAACTTGGCCTGCCAACTTTTTCTTGTTATTTTTTTATATTATTTATGAAATTCGCTTCTGGTTTATGGACGTCTAACTTTGCTGATGTCTTCGACGTTCAGTGTCAGCTCCTCTTTTCGTCGCTTTAGATATAGTCAGAGACCTTACAGAACAGTGACAGTATTCAGTAGTGGTAGCAGGCCGTTTCAACCGGTCTATGCTCAGCAAATCCCATCTCCGCACTCCCTCCTGTACACTCCTGTAAGCTAGGATAAACAGTAGTACTCTGCACAGTGACTCTATTGCGACCTGGGACCCCAGACTAATTAAATAAAGAATTTAAGGGTGAAAAAATAGGAAAAGAAACAAACTTCGCCCCAGCAAATTGGAGTGTAGCCAATGTGACGCAAAAAGCCTAAGAGGCTAACCCTATGGGGGAGAGAGCCAAGTGAAGCTCGCCTCCCTAATTTAATACACCACGAACAGCGACAAACCGCCTATGTTCAGCAGTGGATGTCCTATGGATGATAATGAAATAAGAAAGATAATGGAAACTATGAATAGTCCAAACATTTGAACCGCGAATAGGTAGACAACGCTGAAAACAAGGGCTGATAAAGTATTATTATATAAAAGATTATAACAGAAAATGCAGATGCCCGATCCATATGCCAAAATTACTGCACTAATAATTACTCTGAGATAATTAAAGTCTTTCGTTCTTTCTTTCTCTACAAAACGTGTTCTCAGTTGAAGTTATTGAAGTATTTTTTTTCTATTTCGTCGGTATATGTGGCCCATTTTCTACGATTCACGTCACGTTCCCGCGGCCGATTCCCGCGCGCCAATTGTTTTGACATAGCGTTAGCGAGATTTCGCGCGTTTTGCACGGACCGCGACAACAAACACCTCCACAATGGCCGCTTCTACGAAATGTGACGCGCGACGATTCAAATGTGGAACAATGCGAGCTTGTATAGCAAGAGGCAACAATTCGGCGTGTTGATATGTGAAATGCAACAATGTGAAGTTTGCGCGTGAGCAGCTTTCTTACATGTTGTTGTTTAACTATGATATTACAATGTATCTCAAACATTGATAGTTTTATAGTACGTTACTATCACTTGCACAGCCATCTATAAGTTCATATCTAGACAACTTTTGAGAGTTTTTCACCAATTCGACGACCGGGTGGTGTAGTGGATAGTGACCTAGTCACCGAAACCAACGGTTGCGGGTTCGAATCCCGCAAGGTTAAATATTTGTATGATGAATACAAACACTTATTCCCGAGTCGTGGATGTTATATAAATATTAATCCGTTATCTAGTATCCATAGTAGAAGCTTTGCTTAGTTTGGGACTAGATGATTGTTGTAAGTGTCCGAACTATTTATTATTTATTTATTTAATAACCCTGCTGCCTATAATGGTTTATCATCATTATCTTCGATTACCAAACTCTTACCAGCATAGACTCTATGCTGAATCCCTTTTCACGTGACTCAAAGGAAGAGATGAGTTTCATTTCCTTACTGTGAACGTTACTCTAATTCACGCCATGTGTACATAATTATCAATATAAATACTTTTAAATAAAGTTCTAATTGAAATATATATGCAAGTCTTCCTAAAACGTATATCTTCACCTAAAGTATTTCAAAATGATACAAAAGGTTTCATTTAAAATCTAGAACAGTTGATAAAATATACTTCACTTTATTAAAAGTATGAACTCATGATATGATGACCTAGAGCTCTTCCCAGACGTATTGACCGGATTGGGAATCGACCCGGGACCCTAAGCATGGTAGCTGAGTGTATTATGAATATGACAAGTTAGTGTCTAGTCGAGGCACGGGCGGGGTCACGCGGTCCCCAAGTGATTTGACCTCCGACCACTCAATTAAAACGTTTACTGACTCGCTCGTCTCCGCTCCAATGTGCGCCTACGCATCGCTATAGTCCCAACTTGTCTATTCATTTTTCTCATAATGCATATTGAGTTCTAATTTTTTGGCAATAATTATCAATGCATGTATTTATTTATTTATTGGATCTGCAACGTATACACAATACTTATACTAATAACGCAAAATTATAGTGTAATACTCATGCACATACCCTGTAGGTACCCCAGGCAGCGGTCAGATGACGCCCTGTCTAATTATTAAATTTAGTTAACTCTACCTATTTTCTTTATTCCCATAAATAATAATTAGTATTTGTGTAATTTTGTTTTATGTGCTAGTAAATTAGAATTTATGTTTTCTGATAATAAATAATTGAATTGAATGGTCATTATTGCATTGTTTATTCTTAAATAAAATAGTAAAAAACTGATTGAACTCGCATAACAGCACGGCTTTTGACTACGACTTTGTAACGTTAGAGATGACAGACATACAGATTATAGAAAATTATAGCCAGTTGTAAATTAATTAGCTAAGTGCTCTTGCACTGTGTTAAAAGTGCGATGTCACACCTGCATCTATTACTACTTGAGCAATAAAAATCTGCCTTTAAACACTGGTCTTAAGCACAAAAAAGACATTTTTTTTAAACTTTTCATAAAAATTATGAGTTGTTGTATATTTTAAATTAATTTAGCATAAACTTCTAAGTGAATGGTATCTAACGAAATTGGTAAAGGCGGCCAAGGAACCGATACTTAGAAAAAAATAGTCCGACTACAATTTACCTAACTTGGGAACGCTGCAAAAACGCCAGTATCTGAGTTAGCACGTCATATAGATAGGTAGTTTACGTTCCCATTTTTTGCAAACATTTGAAATCTACATACCAATAGTACGGCCATTGCGCCATTCAGGCTTTGATTATGTGTTTAAGGAGAAGTAATTGATCTTGATGAAGATTTATAGGAGGTAATTAATCTTAGTACTAGATGTACATACACATAATTATAAATTCGGTATGTTTATTGCAGTGGGCCATTGTATTAAAATACTGGAGAATATGAAGTGTCATTTTTCATTAAGTTTTATAAATTTGGAAAAAGTATAAACAATCAGATTAGGACATTATTAAAAAAAAATAGGATATGCCAATTTACGGTTCCTTAGCATTGCGACATACCCTCGACTTTCAACCAGCTTTGAATCAGGGCTATCAACAAAATCCATCCCATCCATGTCTGAAAAACTTCTGTTCGAAAGAATTTTAGTGCAAAGAGTTTAATAGTTAACAAATGACTAGAAACATAAACTTAAACCTCGCAAAATAATCTAATTAATTAAAGTTACTCACTGATGACCAATATGACACTTTTTTTAGTCTGTGGTAAACATATCTCATTGTTAACCTGGATTTAAATTGGATTTCGTTTTTACCATTTGGCTACGAAACCCTAAAAATGCACGAAAAAAATCTTCTCAGTAATTACACCCAAAATTTGTGCTGTATACCTACAAATCACGCAGATACAAAAAAATTCTTTGTAGAGGAAGTATCAATGTTGTTTACGAGTAGTTTACGTTCGACGCCCTTTTATTTTGCTAGAGATGCTTACGAAACATACGAAGTGGTGCAAAAATTAGACTTGTTTTATGTCACTAATTGCTAGGTCCTCGTAAGAAATGTTTTGGTCTATTGAGAGATCATAGGCGTGCTCACACGAAGACGAGGCGTGAGCGAAACATGGGACGGGCGTCGCGGCGATTGGCGAACGCCTCCCAACGCCCCCGCGCATGCGCGTCGCGCTCACCGCGCTATGCCGAGAAAATCTCCGCGAGGAAAACTCTATGTTCCATATTCAAATTTTAATGTTTGTTTACAAGTGGGCGGGATAATAGTCGGTCGAGATTCCAACAACCTGCCAAAATGGCGACTGCGGTCTCTATCGGCGACTGCCAACTGTCATATAAATTTTCATAATTTTCCAACATTTAAACAAATTATGCTACTGCAGAGTATTAATTAATATCCAAAGGATACTGCTTCTTTTAACGAAGCAAGTTTACTGTTTAAAAGAATGCGACATCGTAAACAATTCTAAGTACCTAAATAGTCTCTTAATCTTAAATGTGTTTAAACTGACTTCGGTAATAAAAATTCAAATTTAATGTCGCAAACTCTTCGTTTAGGAAAATAAATACAGTGTTCATTAGACATTCAAATGAATGTATTTTCAGTATACTTTTGTATGTTAATTTTGTGGGCATAAGGTTAAGTTCAGTGTCGCACGCATTTTATATAACATTTTTGTTTGAGGACAAGTTATTTCTTATTGATTTAAATGTTATGAGTTTGTTTTATAAATACAATTGTAATGTAATATTACCTACAGCTAAAAAATTGAAATATACACTGCATAAAATGAGAGACTACATTTTTTCAAATTATACAGACTTGTCTGCAACTTTTGTACAATTAGTACAATTATTTTGTACAATTATTATAGTCTATATATGCCCAATCTCAATGAATATTTTCATCAAAGAAAAAGTAGTTTGAAATAAACCAATTAAGATCATTATGTAAGTTTAAATTTGATTTACTGAAATGGGTCTTCTACGTCTGTAGTCAGTGGAAGGCTTTCACCTCATACCACGTTATTTTCTTAATTTCCATAGACCTAACACTACTCATAAACTTGTTTGTCAATACAAACAGACAGAGAACAAAATTAATTAGAACTGCTAAGCTATATCTTTCAAACATCCATTTCATCACTCACTTTGTAAATTAGGTCGAAAGCGAAAACAGCGACAAACTAGTATTAGTGGCTATTAACACCATGTTAACGTGTCAAAATATATATAGGAGTAAAATGGGAATATTTGTACAGTCAGGTTCAAAACTGCAGTAATAGTCAAACGATACAATTTTGGAATTCTTTTGCAATAGATCATAACTACACAGG
The DNA here is from genome assembly GCA_949316235.1 of Oegoconia quadripuncta. Taxonomy (NCBI): domain Eukaryota; kingdom Metazoa; phylum Arthropoda; class Insecta; order Lepidoptera; family Autostichidae; genus Oegoconia; species Oegoconia quadripuncta. The sequence continues at coordinate 8,381,251 of OX438759.1, forward strand.
AACGGTATTCGATACTCGGCTTAAATACAAAGGTTGTTGAAAAAATTTTAATTGTTTGAATTTACTATTACTGCAATTTTGAACCTGACTGTACCTTAATACATACAAATAGAATAATATTTAAAACTCCGACGGATTGTGAGCATATGGGCATCATTAGTTTAAAAACACTGTGTTGGGTTATTTGTTGCATATTAAACGATATCCGTGCAGTAAAATTATAAACTTATTTACAATAATTGTTTAATTATTGGTCTAAAGCCGAAGCCTCCTAAAAGCAAAGTGCTATAAAAAGGAACTACAAATAGGTTCTGCTATCTTTGATTATTTGCAAACTGTAATTTTCTCCTGTATTAGACTAGTCAATAAATAGCCGCACCATTATTATTTAATGTGTATAAATATATCTGTTTTTGAGCAGAAAATAATGCAAAATGGATTGGCAAGGCATAGTTATTCGAATGTAAAGAGTTCGTTTAACGTTCTTTGTTGAGGAATGAGTCAGGCAGGGCCATTACGGTTCGCTGGCTGCGAAAATTCGACGTTTGCCCCCCGCGTTAAAATCCAACCGATGGAATAGACCAAGTATGTAGTACAATAAAAACAAAAGTCTTACCGTCAATAGATTAATATATAGTTAATGAAATATGTTTCCAACATATTTTTGGGCAAGTTTTAAGTCTTTGTGCATAGATTAAATTTGTTTTGCATTTATTTTCTTTTGTACAATAAAGCGTTTACAAACAAAGAAACATGTTTTTGAGTAAGGTAAATAGGTATCTATTCAAAAATCCTATTATAGAGTAAAATATAATAATTATGGCCATAGGAAAAATAAATAAGTAAAAATATTTAATACAAGAACCTACCAGATAATTATTTTTAAAACTTGCTAGTAAAAGGATTTATGAAAATGGGTCAATGTCATTAACAGACCCATCTAATTTCCGAATCACCATAATTAACTTAAACATCAGAATCGTTTATTTCAGAAAGTTCAAAATCAAAATGCCATAACTTCGAAATGTATAGGGTGAAGCAAGGAGGAATGCAATGCAAGACATTATTTAAAAACAAGCTTACATGGAAGTTCCTAGGTACAATTCATTATAAACCAAAAAAGCCTTTCCGGGTTAATATTATTTAAATTTCGATTGCTTTTCGTTATCACTTTTCTCGTCGACATTACAACAATGGCAGCGGAATACATTTGCGTAAAATTTGATTGTTATTGTAAATGTAGCTTATGTTGTAGGTATATTGTAATGTACGGGTACATACGGTACGGATGCTAGTTAGGCAACTAGTAATATGCACGCGTTTGCAGTGGAAACATTGAATTGTTTACTTTCAGCTCTAAATCTCATTTCTATGAACCCATGATTTAAATAACCTGTGGCATTTGTGATTCATCCAACGCTAGTTAAGATGGTTGCACAACTGTGATTAATTTGACAACGGGTAGAGTCTAATATAGGTGACTTTTAGTAAGACCCATTTTACTGCTTAAACTGTGTTGGTACGTAGTGTTGCACCTTGACCGCCGCAGGTCACTGTTCCTACATTTTCTCTATGTACCCATGTCATTTTAGATTCAGCATCAACAGCCTTACACGTCCCTATTGTTGGGACATAGCCACTGGGAGGTGTGTCAGACTAGTGGCCACCTGACAGTTAGAGTTTTTAAGCCGCCTCTGTAGGCCACTGACTTGGTTTAACGACTATCTTCAATTGAAAACAACCTGGACCGACTATATAACGTGCCGTCCGAAGCAGAATTTAAATTCTCGTATTAAAATGACACTAGTGGTCACCCATCCAACGACTGACCTCGCCAGACATTGCTGCGAATTTTAGATTTCCCAGATGACATAGTACAGAAGGCATAAATAATAATTATTTCTAAAAATATTTTTTTTAGTAGAGTCACCTGCACCTAAAAGTTATACACTCACGTTCCCTAGCGCGCTAGATCTATGCCATTCATTACATTATTCATGTCGTGCAAGGCAACACAACCCATGGGTTGTGTGGTCAGAACGTGAAATTTGTACACCCGTGCGTTGTTTTGTTCATGAAATAATCAATGCAAAAGAGCTAAGGCGTTAGGAAAAAAGGGGTATACGTTTAGCTGCAGGCGACTATACCTATCTACTTATATATATACAAAAAATTATCTACAGCTATCTAATATTAATGATCTATCAAAGTGTCAAGGAGACAGACAGTCGTCAGTGAAGCGGAGTGCCCAAAACATGCATGCAATCGATAACCCTACCTACCTACCCAGCGCCGCGTGGTGATAAAGGCAAACCTTCTCATGTAAGGAAAGCTGGTGCAAAACGCACCATGGGAAAAGCTGGTTTCCAGCAAAGGACTTTAATAGGTTGATGGTAAACAAAATTCTGAAGAAAGTTTGAGGTTAAAATATATTTGTTAAGCTCTGGGATAGGGATACGAAATTCTGTCCTTTGGGGTAGAGATCTCTTCAAAGAGCTGGCGTCGCGGGCTGGCAGCTACCTGGGCCAGCGCATAAGTCTGGCCATACAACGTGACAACGCCGCGCCGCTAGCCTTCTGGGTGCTCTGCCTCAAAGCGTGAACGTTCCACGGTCCTTCTTTTCTAATCTCTTTTTTAGTATGTTTTTGTTCATATTTTTCATTACCTATGTCCTTTATTGTATAATTAAATAAAATTCTTTAAATATCTAATGCAGGAATGTGTGTTAATAATAAATAAAAATATACGTGTTAGATAGAAACCACGGGTAATCCGTGTAAACGACAGATGCGTTTCTTTTTGCTCACTAATTGCAGTATTAAAAAGGTTTCTTTAGCAAAGAAGTTAAAAAAGCCAAACAAGTGAGGATTTGCAAGATGGCACCCAAATAAACAGACGGCACCTGTATCCGCTGCGCCGCAACGCACGCTCAGGGTAGGTAAGTACCTTTGCACCTCATGCGATTCGAGTAGAGCACACCCACAGCCTTGGGATACGCACTTACATTATACAACATGAAAATTACAATGTAGGCACTTTAAATTCAAGATATTAATGAACGATTTGTATGTATGAATGAAGATGACAGGCATGTTCCATTAAGCTCTCAAATGGTGAATGAATGAATTTTTTGCTTCAGTGCAAATCGAAAATGAATGGCTTTATTGATTAGGAATAAACAATACTGAAACAGGAAAGAAAGAAATTAAAAAAACGAAAGTATACATACAATAAAATAAATGTAGGTAAAGACGATTGCCAAAAGCGCTCTTTGTGACTCTATATCATATCTAACTCGTGAATCACCAGCTATTTGCGATAAAAATACTGCGGATCGAGTTTGTAAGTGAAAAGACAACCATAATTACTTGAAGGTACCCCAAATGGGGTCTGACGACGCTCTTATCTGCGTGCTATTGTTTAACACGTTTTTTTCATTCCCACGGTCGGCGCGGGCGCAGGCGTCGCGCTCACGGCTGATAACGCCGGTACCTGACAGTGAGCAAGTTACGTGAGGTATTCTTAAATGTTCAAAATGGAAAAACTAGAGAAAACAACATTGAAAACTCAGACGTTTCGTTAGGACTGCATGTGGAAATTTTTTATGCAGACGGTAGGTAGGTAGAGTATGGCCAAGAGGGCAAATCGACCATGTAGAGGCTCGTTATATTTGGCTATTGTGATAGACGCAATGGTCTGATCTTATTTACCATAATATACACATACCAATCAGTTATCACGTAGGTATGTATGTACCTACATCATACGAAAATTTCCGTTGACTATGTTACGGTCATTGTTTTTGATGTTGCATTGAATAATAATGAAGAGCATCAAGCGCACCCACATGCAATAAACAAAGTTAAAGATACATCTAAATTGAACCATTATAAATATACAATTTTGTATTCATCTCATGGATACAGAAAAATGCATTGTTTGATTTAAATATTTTGTACGGAACGGCATCAAACAAAGACAATCGGGAGTCAAGTGCAAAATCCACTGACGAACGACGTACGCTTGTTATGGAAGACAAAATGTAATAGGTATATGAGTCGAATCCATTATCCAATGACGTACAGCAATTACCCATTTAATACAATTTGGGCCATTGTAAAGTCGCCCATCTCGACCATTCCCGTCGTCACTCACTCAAAGCACCAATTACAGAAATCACTACTGGGCAAGCACTCTGTGTACACGGCTCGATCGGCAGCGTTCGTGTATCGGACCGGTCATTTCAAATTTGGAACTGTTGATAGTTTTCAGCGGGGAAGCTATGAGGGCGCGCGCGTGCGTCGCTGCGGCCGGCGCGCGACTACCGCCGCTGGCTCAATGGGAGCCCGGCGGAGGGGCGAAGCTCGCATCGTCTCACTCCCAACGAGCTTACGAAAATCACCAATTGCGAGTATCTCTTCATTAAACGAGGTAATTTAACATTAAACCATAACACTAAACACTTCGATAGATAACTATGCGTTCCTGGTGACGCACTAGATAAAAACTTCTTCCACTGCCCCACGGGGAAAAAAGTTTTTTGGAGAGCTTCCGTATACCACGGTGCTTCGCATCCGGTACCACCTGCTCGCACTTAAGAGAAGACAGCGCGTTAGAAGGAGATAAAGTGATTCATCAGGCGCGGACCGGATGGCGGACTCGGTTATGAATGAATCCGCTGTCCTTGTCGGTCATACAGGTTTGTGTAATAGAGTCTCTTTCCGACACAGGTTGTCGGTGCAGAGGAAGTGAAAGGGACGGGATTTGTAGTAAATATTGCGCTCCGTGGTTCGATCGGAGTATTTCTTACTTTAGACTCTATTTTTTGTGTCACCACAAAAAAAAACATGAATAGTTTTCAATTCATTCAAAGACTGGACCAGATAGATATGACGCAGAAAGCCATGAGCAAAGTTATAAAAATTATGCATATCTAAAGATCCACTAACACTGTTAATATAATTCGTTGAGATCTTTTAATTGTTTTCAGCTACACATGTAGTCATATAAGTTATAACTATTAAGTTTACTAAGAATGAAATTATTATGATGCGATAGAGCTAAAGCAGACAACTCACAATATGAGCTCTACATTTCAATCAGTTTCAGGGTTCCATGGGCAAGGTGCGGTCTCGACCGTAGGTTTCGTAGGGCAGGGTTCCGCATTGTTCGCGGTATTGTTATCTTTGGGCGCGGCGTCACGGTTGGCCCGTGTCAATGTTTGGCGATGGACCGCGTCCGTCCGCGCCATGGGTTATTCCCATCCGCTCTCGAATTCGTTGGTAAGATCGGGCTCAATTATGCAATTTCGTTAATAATGTCATCGTTTACGTTCAATGCGATTGGTTGGCTCATAACTCGCTTAGAAATTTTACGACTTCGAAGTAAATTTATATATAGTAAATTTAAATACATAATAAAAATAATAAGTGAAAGTAATCAGATTGAATATATAGAAAATTCCCGAGACTTATAAATCATCCAGGTCAATAGATCTGTGACTGTGTTAAAAGTTAAATATATTGGAATGGTCTTCCATAAAACATGGCTAAGAACTATCTCACAAAATCAACTTCAAATCAACTTAGTCGTTTGGGGGCTAACTGACAAATTATTACACGTCTTTATGTCGGAGGTTAATAATTTATTTTCAAATGATTATTGTTACATTCCATACTTTTTAAGATATGCGTAGGTACAAAAAATATGGAATACGAGCATGAATAAATGACTTAACATTTTTCCGATAGTATGTGTGGCCTTATTGTATAATTTATTATTATACAATAATTATTGTCGAATTATCTGCATTGCCTCCTTCGCTATTCGTTGATGTTTGTCAAATCTTAATATTAGTTGAATTTCACGGTTGGCAGGGAAGGTCGTTAGCATAAAATTTTGACAAAAAGTCCTAAAATTGTGTAAAGAAACGGTATCGTCATACTTTATCTAATGAGAAAACATCAAATTGCCGAACGAGCGATAAGCCAGCCAATCATATATCAATGTAATCGAAATGAGTGTTACTGGGTTACTCTCGATCGGAATGATGATCCGATTTCGGGTTCATGTAGATGGGAATAAACCACAACCCGTGCCGCAGTGTCCGTCGCGAGGGTTCCTTTGTCGCCGTTCGAGCAAACATTCGAACTAACTCGAGCGAGTACCATAAGACGTCGTAAATGGTCTCGTTGTCGAATTTTTAAGAATTCATATTCCATTGAGTTCCTTCGTCATTCATTTCCAATGAAAATTATTCTACCTATTACATATTGGTATTTACGTGCCTTTGTAATCATTTTTTTTAATTTCTTGTGAATAACTCTTTTTTTATTAACCGAATTCAAAAAGGAGGAGCTTTTCAATTCTACCGTTTGTATGTTTTATCTAACAAATATTATAAATGCGAAATTTTGGATATTTCCTTGTTTGTTGCTCAATCACGGCGAAACGTATGACCAGATTTGGATAAAATTTGGTATATAGGTAGAAAATACCCCGGAATAAAACATAGGATATTTTTATCCCGATAAAGTGATTTGTTCCCGCGGTATAAATAAGTTAAACATGTCCGCGATAAAGTTATTCCACGCAGGCGAAGTCGCGAGTGAAAAGCTAGTGTTGAAATAAAATTATTCATCAATTATAAACTTACTAAGAAACATATTGGTTGTTTATCATGCATTGACTACAAATCCTATCAATTTTCTACTACGTGTGTTTGTACTATTTATTTATGTATGTATATAGTTTACACACAACTTTACATAACCTAGTATGTTCTCTCTTACAGCGAAATCGTAAAACTTATGTTTTTACAAAGGCAGAAAATTTTTAAAAGCTTATTTGGAACAATATTTACTATTCACAAATTGTTACATTAGCTGTAAGTTTAGTTAAAACAAATGAACGAATAATAATTAAAAATTACCCGTGACATTTAGGAAGTATCTTCAATTATTAAGAAATTGTCTTTGGTAATAAACATTGTAATAGTTTCTATACTGTGTAGCCTTGAAGCTAGCAATCGCGATGTAGAGTCGGTCTCTACCTCAGAAGATATCGTTAAAACCTATATAGAATATACTTATGCAAATAGGTCACGGTATGATTCAAACTAAAAAGGCATTGGTGTCGTTATTGTTGATTTTAACAGCGAAAAAATCTTATACAACTGATTGTCTCCTTCAAAGTAGGCTTGCTCAGTAACGCAACATGCTTTCAAAAGTTTCGTTTAAACAAATAAAGAGCAACGCAACAATTGCCTTTCACTAAGACAAACAGAGGATGTGGTCAGTATTGTCATCGTCGATGGTTGAATGCCTCGCCCGATCCAAACACCCCACATTGTTTCACTGTTTTCCTAAAATCATGCGTTTAGAACAAACACTGACCAGTCGAGCGTTCCACAAGTATGAAGTTATGAACACCATTCATATACTCGTTCATGAAACCTGATAAACGTTAAAGAAAATCCTTTAGATTTCTCTGCCACAGGTTAACGAAGTAACCAACGAGTTTATTGACCATTCTAAACGGCCTTAAAGATAAGGATTTAGTCCTTTTAACATTGATTTGATGTATCAAATCCACTTTTCGTTAAATAACTATTATTAATAATAAATAAATAAGTTTTGCCTTGGAATATATAATTATTATTAAAAAAAAAATATCCCAAGGCAAAACTTGCTTTATGGATAATGTATAATGGATAAGTAGACATAAATATTTATAAAACACCCACGACTCAGGAATAAATGTTTGTATTCGTCACATAATCATTTACCGGGATGCCCGGGATTTGAACCCGCAACCGTTGCTTTTCACAGAAGAGTCTACCGACAACACTAATCGGTCAACGAATTAGATGTCGATGATGAAACAGTTTGAAAGAACCGTTCAAATTAACAGGAACAAAGGATAAATCAGAACATTAAGAACACCGCATCTTGCCACAAATCAATGGCATTGGATCCCGTCGAAGCATGTAACCTCGGAGCGCCAGGTGCTACGCGGGATGTTCCTCCCCCTCCCCCACGTCGCACCCCCGCGCACTCCTGCGCTCTCTACTCACCCACACACACTCCGAGAGGAAGTTCCACTCACACTAAAGCTCCGATTCCATATGTGGTGACGTAAAGATCACGCGCTGTGGATGTGTGTTTCTGTAATTTATTAATGGCTTGCATTTGCGTATGCGCTGCTCGTTGTGCATGAAAAATGGCAGATATAAATATAAAATTGAGTAGACGTTAATTCAAAAGTATCGTCATTTAGAAGTGTGTATTGTTTGATGGCTAAAAGTGGCCGACGTTAAAGCTTTGGGAGGTATGAGAGCTTGAAGCCGATTGTCTACAATGAGAAATGTTGTTGATCTAGGTAAGTTTCCGCCCGCGGCTTCGCCTGCGTGGAATAATTTTATCGCGGAAACTATTCACTTTATCGGGATAAAAATTACCCTATGTCTTAATCCAGGGTATGTTCTAGCTATTTACCAAATTTCATCCAAATCCATTTCGCCGTGATTGACCAATACACAAACAAACATCCAAACTTTACTGGCTAAATTTTATTTATCCTAGACTTCTGCTGAGCAAAAACATATAGCTACATGGATATAAAGATAAGAAAAATAAATTTTGAACCAAAAGGTCCAGTTCAAAGTATTTGCCACAAAACATCCAAATCATATTGAAGAGCAAGTTAAGTGTAATTCTCATCCAGGAATCTTTTAAGCTCACCTCGGAACAGCATTGTTCGCTTCCACTTTACACAAAGAACATTATCAACAGGTAGCTAAAGATTATACAATGCGTCCTTCCGGCATCCGATCCTTCGGCAATTGGAAAATATACCTTAACACTAGGCATTAGGATTACAAAAGATGCTACAATTAGGCATAATGGGCAAAGGGAAAGAATATTTACTGGAATAGATATAAGGTGTAAAATGAAATGGATGCTTACAATGTAGCATAAGGTTGGCAAGATTCCCCATCATCCGGTGTACGTAAGGCGACACCGTGGGGAAGTATGCGCTTTTTCAGGCTATGGGATAACCCTCTGATATCGTGTTTACAATGTAAAAATACGACAAGGAGTATTATAAATGTTAATTAGTGGTAACGATGTTCGGAAAAAAATCTAAAAAATATTGACCGTATCAAAAATAGTCCGCGTTTATGTCTTTCTCTTGCAGTAGCGAATTAATCGATAAAGAACTAGATAAGTGACGAGTGGAACTCGAGCCCTGGAAGTTCAGGATATGCCCAGCCTCATCTCATCATAGATCAACTTTTTGCTCTCACAAACTTAATTAGTAGTAGAAACTGTTTGAAAAACTCGCAAGGTAAGATCGCCACTTGATTTCAGACACAATTAGAAATTATTATAAAATTTATATAATTATTATTTTTTGACTTTTTAGGGTTCCGTACTACAAACGGAAAAAAGGAAGCCATTTAGGATCACTTTGTTGTAAGTCTGTCCGTCAAGACCCCTTTTCTCAGGAATATGTAGAGGTATCACGTTGAAATGAGTAGGTACTAAACCTTGCAACTGTAAAAATCAAGTTTCTAAGATAATGCAATAAAAAATATGACCTTTTATGAATCATGACACTCACAAATAAATCAAAAGTGATAGTGTACTTCGCGTTAACCAACAAATCATGAAATTTGGCAAGAAGCAATGTCTCACAAGGAAAAAATCGTAAAATCGTTAATTTATAGTCCTATAACATAAAATAACTATCTATATACAAAGTTTGTATGGAACCCTTGTTACACGAGTTAGACTCACACCTATCCGGTTTTCTCTTAATGCCGTATAACATTTTCCTTCACAAATTTGTGATATTAATTTCGCTTGATACCCTAGTCATTTCGATGAAAATAGTGTATTGCCCGACGGATAGACAGACAGACGGACAAAAAAGTGATCCATAAGCATTGCGTTGTAATGTTTGACATATAGAAGACTAAAAATAGCTACATACTACCAATCAAAATGTTATGAGTTTCTAGTTCGCAGTATTTAATATTTTTATCTCATACTTAATAAATATTAATGATAGAACGCATAAATAATAAAGGTACACTATCTTTGGAGCGTACCAATTTATTTATGAGATTTTACTTAATTAATAATTACCAAAAGAAACTATAACCATAATTCAAAATAGAATAAATTACAGAGATGGGTCGTATTAGTGGAAAAATTATATGCAACCGTATCTACATAAATCGTCCTGTATTAATTAAATGTAATGGTTCACAATTCGTTTATTTCGTCCAAACCAGCCACCGATCGAGAACAAGTTCTCTCGAGGTCCATTAAATTATATTGCCCAAATTAAATTAACATCAACTCTTAACATTGCTCCTTGAGAGAATACAGATAATTATTGAGGCGGGTACTAATGTTTGATTTTTTATATCAATAAGCTTTCAATACTAACAATTATTTAACATTAAAATTTCGCTTCAAATTTTTATCTTACAGCAACCAAGTAATAATTATTATCTACATTAGGATCGTAAAGAACCGAGTCCCTATTGTTGTATGCCGTATTGTGGATTATGTATGATCCACAATGCTGCGTATGAGCAGTGCAATAGTCTAGACTTGAATAAAAAGACGTAAACAGTAAAATGTCGAACGGAACCATAAAAAGTTGAGTAAAAGGCGTCGAAAGAAGGCAGCAAATTTTGAACGAAACCAGTTTAATGAGGGTCGAATTTAAATATGAAAATAAAGCGGTTCCCACGGCGTCGCTCGCGGGAACGGAAGCTTCGGCGATGTCGCGGAGACACGGCGCGACTGCGACCGGCAACTGGCGACCAGCGATCGTCATATCGCGCCATCACCGCCCGAACGCCTCGCTCGTCGCGCGCGACACAGCAGACAGCCTCACACCACTTTAACATGACCCTTACCTGCCGCCTTCTGAATACGCATTGAGGCAACATCACTGAGTTACTGGAGCTCCAATAAAAAAAGACGACGATACGTGATCGGACAGGCCTCCATGAAATTGATTCAATTAATGATTATTAATTTTTTTACGTTGTTTTTGTTTAATTTGATACGGGATAGCAGTGTGAGAAAATTTGCGTGCTCCACACATTAGCACATGTTGTGTCGTTTGGTGACAGTTAATGATTTGGTAAATTAGCATGCGGTATAGGAATGTTTTGTTTATTTAAATTAATTTTAAAATGTTCAGACCATACAAATAACATTCTATTTCATGAATCATTAATGCGAAAAGTGAAGTATGATACCTATCTTATGTCAAAACCAGTAGCATCGTTTTTGCAATCTTATGATCTAGAGTTCGACCACAACAAATGGCCGAAAGCCTCGTTCTTGTCACCCAAAGTTATTGTATATTAAAAAGTAGTTAAATGCGGTCATAAATTTTAAAACAAATTAAGAATGTAGATAATCCGAGGATTATGGATTTCTAACTCCGTGTGAAAATTGTTTCTACTTTTTTAAGCTCCCTGAAAATATTGTGTTTTGAATTTAAACTAGGCTTAAAGTTAATGAGCGGATATACATATAATAAAGTTGAATAATTCACAACTTTTTTAATTCAGTTTAATTGGTTTCGACACTCAAATAGAATAGAACCAACCCGTCTCTTCCCATGGGTGTCGTAAAAGGCGACTAAGGGACTATCCACCAAAACATCTATAGATTTGCACGTTTCGATGGCGATTGGCTCATCCCGTATTACGTGTGCATTTCTGTATATATCATTTCCAGGTGAACCGTGGATGTTGTTTCAATCATTAAACTTATAATGTTTGGAACACCCAAACACTTCTTCTCTTCTTCTTCTCTTCTCTTGCTGGAAGGAATCTCTTTTTAGAGATAAGCTAGTGCCTTTTGTACATCCTGTATCTAGTATGAATTTGACTTTTATGTGTACTCGTGTGCAATAAATTATAAAAATAAAATAAACACTTATTGTTCGGGAAATCTCTGATCACCCAATTTGGGTTAAAGGTCACGACTTTAGGTACCTACCTACCTTACCTTACCCTACGTTAGGTAATTAACTAGTTTTTTTAATTATCCCTCTTGTAATTGGTTATGTATGCCTAGATCTAAATAGATTACTATTATTTTATCATGATCATTGACATATCCTGTTAAGATAACAGAGTTGAACAAGTCAGAATTGTTTGCCTATTTTACAATTTAAAATACAATACACAAATAAAGTTTTTGCATGTCATGCCGAGGATACATTACAATACATTAGTACAAGTACAAATTAACTTTTCGAAATATTACAAGTTGTAAACAAGAGACGGCTCAGCCGGGGCCGATCTGTTTGAGCTTTGCTTTCGATAATGTCAACACGACGAGCGGGCCAACGGAACTTGTTCCAACACTTTTGTTTATACTTTTACATAAACCGTTTATCTCACAGCCTCAGCTGTGACAAGAAAAAAATCAAAAATGTTAAAGCAACTTCGTTTATGATATGCCGATAGTATACTTTAGGCCATACAGACATCCCACCGAAGAATTATATGCATTGTCTAACCTTTTTACGATTAGAAAGTTGAATGTCCTGCATGCCATTTTGAAATGCCACAAATCTCTTTCTTATGACCCTAGCATTCTTGAAAAAAGACGGAAAGATATCGTTGCCCCTATAATTTCTGTGGAGTCAAGCTTAGCTAGAAGACAATTTGTTAAACAAGCATCTTACCTATATAATATAATTAATAAACAAATATATATATATACCCAATGACGTACCATGAATGTAAAAAAATCTCTAAGTAACTGGCTAAACATTAAACCCTATGACAAAATTGAAACACTGATGGCACATTAAATAAATAAATACACACTTCAAACAAACCACTCCTTTCCCTATCATCAGGCTGCAGATGCACTATAAATATATACACACTCATACACACACACAATCATACACACATACACTCACATACACACACACTCATACACACATACACTCATATACACACACACTCATATACACACACACTCATACACACACACACTCATATACACACACACTCATACACACACACACTCATAGGCTCTGACGTTGGTCAACGTTTACTTATATAATACATAAATTGTTAACCCATCACTGGGTGACCTCGAGATCGCTATTAACAGAGGCTAGAAATGCTTGGTCGCAGGCCTTATCGAGCGAAAGCTTTCCGACAACACCGGCATCTCAGAAGCTTTGAGACGAAAATCCAAATAGATCTCTAATCTGCCTCGCCCCTTGCAGATCGTCAGAGTCTGAGTATTTGGTGCATCCCGTGCTTTCATTTAAAATTGGAACCCACCTGGAGTTTACCACTCTTTCTCTGGCCGTGTCACCTCATTTATGTAAATGTGGAGCCACCGTCGACAAGCTCGGCCACTACGGGCTCTATTGTCAGCGCAACTCAGCCGGTCGTTTTTCTCGTCATGCAAGCTGAACGACGTCATTCTTAGGGCACTTACCACCGTCAATGCGCCGGTTCTCCTTCAGCAGTGGGCATCCTCTGGCTGATATGATGTGATGATGAATAAAATCCATTTTCTTGGATGCACATCCAAGAACTTTATTCTTTTAGTAAAAAAATCCTTGAGTATTTTCCATTTCCAATTGTCAAAGTATGTCGAATTGCATTTGTAAATTATTGTTAGATTTCAAGGTCTTCCTTAAATTTTAAATACAATATTTTTAAGATACTTTCTCTTCACTTCGTATTAATTAGTTAAATATGATACATATTACTTGTATACCCAAAAATAACAGTTCTATAAAAACTACATACGTACTATACTTATATATACAATATGTAATACACCTTACATAAGGTAAAGGCATAATTGTTTCGTAACCAATTTCAAATGTATCATTTCTTGTAATATATAGGTAAATAGGTATTGGCAGTGCGCCCATATCTCGGCTCATTGAGCCTACATCGTTGTGAATGATATGCTCAATGGGCTCGTCGGTGGGAGCGGCCGTTTGTTTTACATGTGGCTAGTTCAAACTGATCCTATGAATGAACGCATTCTGTCTCGCTCTGATTCTAGCTTATATTGTTTCTATTATTGACGCAAAACGAATATAATGAATATTTTGAATAAGTAATTTATTATAATAAGTAATAAGTAATTAATTTGAGTTTGTGTGGATTAATTAATTGAAATAGTTAAGTAATATGGACTTACACGTGAATACAGTGGGAATGGTAAAGATCCACAAAATTCAGATATATACTTGTATTCTAAGATAAGATAGACAATGGCCCGTACTACAAAAAGGTGATTAGCAAATATTTAAATTTTAACTACCTACCTGCTTAAATGCTTTTTCGCACAATACCGTATAACTTAACGATAATCACTGGGTAAAAAATTTACTCATATCAACTGTCTACTGACATGGAAAGTGGCCATTCAATTTATTTTATTTATTTCAGAGCCAAACAGTTGCTTACATAAATAACATAAGTAGCCCATGTACTCTTAAAATAATTTATCTACAAAGTTTCATTGCTTGACCTTAGAGTTTGTATTAGAAACTATCCCACCAAATTCAAACTGAACATTTCGAGGCATTCGACGTTTTGAGTTGCTAGTCATTTTGGTAACATTTAAAACACTGGAAGTTTTGAGGCTGGAGACTTTGAGACACTGAATTTTTTTTGTAAAAAAGGTATTTTTAAGACACTGGATGTTTCGGTATCTACAATAGCACCTACAGACACTTGAAATGTAACTTCTCAAAGATAAATAGATAAATCGTTTATTCGTTACTCCAATCACACACATACATAAAGTTTAAAGACGGCTTGTTTAACTTAATACATCTAAAACTATCCAACCAATTTCAAACTGGACATTGCGAGGCATTGGACATTTTGCGTTGCTGTCATCTTGGTAACATTTAAGACACTGGAAGTTTTGAGGCTGGAGACTTTGAGACGCTGAAATTTTTTCCAAAAAAAAGATATTTTTAAGACACTGGATGTTTCGGTATCTACAATAGCACCTACATACACTTGAAATGTAACTTCTCAATGACGGCTTGTTTAATTTAATACATCTAAAACTATCCAACCAATTTCAAACTGGACATTGCGACAGATTGGGCGTTTTGAGACACTAGACATTTTTGGATCTATAGTCATTTTAAGACACTGCACGTTGAAGTATAGTTCCTCTGGAGACAATTTGATGTAATTAAAAAATATTTCCATTACTTATAATAAGACATACTCAACTAAATAATCTGATTGACTGAGTATATAATGTAATATAATGAGACAAATCCTACCCAACGTTGACCTTAAACCCTTTGGGGACAATGTTTGCTGAAACAACAAACCGATGACTCAATGTGGACAGTGTGTGACCATAATCCTTATTTCCACGCAACTCGAATTATGTCTGAGGGAAAACCACGCTCAATGTTATCTTCAAGCAAATGGTTGTTAATAGAGGAATGCGATAGCGAGCACAGGTAACAATTACAGATATTTTTGTGCAAACGTTCGACTGCATTACTATAGATCTTGTCATCGATAGTTTAGCTCGTTACCTTAGTCATAGGTATGCCATGGATACTTTTTACATTTAGAGATAATTAGTAGGTAATTATTTGCTATTTCTATTGTGATATTTATATAATCTGAGATTGATATTCAATCACGTAAAAATGGCGTGTTAATATATTTAATACAAGAATTGATTAGAATTGTTGTTGGCCACAAAAATAAGAAACGGGCAGAACAGTGTGTAAAAGTAAACACAGTCCTCCACCATTATTTTAGCTTTAAACAGGTGAATTTGTGGCCAGCCTATTATGGAAGACTTGTTTTTATAGTAAGACTGCTGAGGTTAAATTTAAATATTTGGGTTTCAAGAATTATTACAATAAGAGTTGTAGATTTTTCCATCTATATAATCGAGCCCCGGTTTCTTTAATTATTTAGTTGCATACTTTATCAGTATAACTTACTGTAAAACTAATTACCTGGGAACACATTTTGCGTGGGAGAAAAGAGGATTATCAGAAAAAATCTGTTCTATTTCTTTTGTCCATAAGTAGAAGTACACCGCAACATCCCTTCGAATCTCAGGTAACGATGAAGGCAGGAAGGTATCAGCAACCTTGCACTCCTCCCTTAATATGGGTAAACGCGATAGATATAGATATAATGTGGATGGCAGTGTAGATAGACAGAAGCCTTTATTTAACCCCTATCACGACACAGAAAGTCAGGTATACCTACATACTAGAGATGACAATACTACGTAAATTCCCAAAGTATTTCAATGCATTACACCACGGTGTAAATAGCGTTTAATATGATAATACAAAAGATACAAGAGTAATAACACAATAATTTTCAGTTTGATGAAAAATTTACTCACGTATATACACACCTAATTGAACAATAATTCAGAACGGTAACTGGGAAGTAATCAGTGCCATTTCTCTCGATTTTGTAGATGAAGTACGACTTTTAGCAAAACTTAATCTCAATAAGTTACCACAAACTTACATTAGCACTTTCTTATTCTAGTTAAGTAACCATTTATATAATAATTAAAGCGACAACAAAAATACGAGATAGTCTTTTGCCGGAAGCTTTTCAATATTCCTTATCTTACATGCAAACGAATATAACGCATCTACTCACACACTCCTAGGGCATGTTAATTAAATTGATATTAGCACCTATAGACATTAAACCTATCTGATATCTATCACAATCAACAGGCTTCCGTTGTCACTTGAGATCCATTTCCTTTATCCAATGGTTTTGTAAACGTGTTTTGATTCACATTTATTATGTAATACACAAGTGTTCACGCTCGTGTTCCGGTAAATGTGGAGTGAAAGTAGCGATATTCTATTTCTGTTTTAATATAACATAAATAAAATATCTGAAAACAAATTAAAGGAAGAATATTGGTTGAATTAGATATTGTAACGGTTATAGATCAAACATGTAAAGGTCTCCAACTATATCGCGGTTGGAAACATATAGGATCGTACTTTTCTTCATTAGCAGTTAAAGAAATAAAAATCTCTCTAATAATATATTATTCTTTCCTGTTAAAGATACCGCATTGCATTTATTTTCTAGATTATTTATATTTACTTGGATCCCTTAATTTATTATATAATTAAAACATATTTCTACTTCCACACTCGTCTGTCTATATCTTCCATTTAAAAGAAATTACTGTAACTTTTCTCATATTTTTGATTGTCATTAAAATTCAAATTTTATAAGAATATTTAATTTTTGTGGCCAATGCTGCTAAACTTCAACAAGATCCAACTAGAAATATTCAACTTCACAGTACCTACATTTTTATGCTGACGAATCTTTTCAAAATAACATTTATTTAAAGGCAAATTTTGAATGTCTACTGGAACCTTATTATATAACCTCCATAATAATAATAAATATCCTTAGACATACACACAGCGCCATCTAGTTCCACAGTAAGCAACTATAGGCTTGTGTTGTGGATACCAAATGGTTGATATACTACATAAATACATTTTCTTTTGTAGATAAATACTTATTATAAATGAAAACATTCATAACTCGGGTACACATGTCCGTATTCATCACACAAACATATGCCCCTAGCGAGATTCGAACCCGCAACCTTTTGGTATACTGGTCAGAGTTGCTAACCACTATACCAATTTTTCGCTAAGAAAAACGAACTTAAATTTTTGAATGTCTAAAAGTAGATTATCCTGAAAGATATATTGGGTTTTGTGGATGAAGATCAATTTACATTGTTGAACATGTGGAATCCTGAGTCAATGGTCAGAAAGACCACTAGCACCCTAAATTATGGCTTCCATCAACCACGTAACTTGTCCATAAAGCTCAAGCTTTCTTAATTAAAAGAATATGCCGTATCGTTAATGCGTCTTAATTTAGACAGTACGTATTTTAGATGCGTTTAAGTACTGAGATGGAAGATAGAAGCTGGTTGGAAGGAATCTTGGAGATAGCATCTTGAGTTAGGGTCCGATACCATCGCCGGCGTCCTCCGACGCATTGACACGCATGAAATTGGATATTAATCAGTACTACATGAAACTTCACAGCAAAGTTTCTCCACAGTGTCTAATTAAATGAAGATAAATCGATTTTTTCCTATGTATAATGATGCATCAGTTAAGCATCAGTTCAATATTTTTTCTGCGTCTACAACATCTAAAATTTCGGAAAATTATGTTGAAAACCTACGACAGAATATCTTTTTTTATTTAACTTGCATTATTTATCTGTTTTGTATGTTCAGGTGAAATATTATAAGTTGAATTTGAGCCACTTTCGTGTGTTTATTTGAGCTGAAGTTTTGCATGTATGTGTTATGTATTATTAAATTGAGAAGATAACGCAATATTATGTTACATTTTTGTGCGAATTTTTGTTCCTATATTCGTCCGTCATATCATATCACATTACACATCAACAGCTTTACTACTGGGTCTTCCTCTCACTATGGGAGGGTATGGGCATGGGTGGGTGTGGATAGAGGCCCTCGCGAGGGCTGTGTAGGTTGGTTGTCATCTGACGGTTAGTGCTTTCAGACCGCCGAAATGGTTTAATGCCTTCAATTGAAAACAAGCCAAAATTTTTAAATATGTCCTCTGAAGCAGGGAAACCTTCGTATGAAAATGCCTTCTGTCTAACGAATTTATAATAAGCTTCCAGTAGCAAGGGCTGTTATATATATTTCTGACTATTTAGATGATTAGAAAACAAAGTCCAGTCTATTATTTTCTTTTTTTTCTTTGACGAATCATAAATTGTAAAAATACTTATTTAAAAGAAGCAACCACTGAGGTTCTTTATCGATCTTCTCTGGGGGTTTAACGCCTTGTGAATGAGCGATAATTGAGTATGTCATGACAATTATAAATGTTTTTCTTATTATTTACGAAATTAAACTTTTTTAATTTAAGTAATTCTATTTACAAAATTATATACAAATATATTACAGAAACTTAAACTAAACATTATATATTTTTTTTTAATTTTGACTTTGAATTGAGCGCTCCACACGTCGCTTAACACCGCTAGTCAAAAACAAAAAGTTTTTGCGATCTCGCCACGAAGATGAGCGATCATGTCATACATAACATTATAACATGATGCTTTTATTACTACGTTACAATAACTTATATTATGTACCCGTGTAAGCATATAGTTATAGGTTCCAGGAAGCATTATCTTTACGCAACATAATTACATGCATTATTCAATCCAAATGAAGTCAAATAGATGAAGAGTCAAAAAAAAAAAGATTCTCGGTTCTGATACATAATTTTAAGATCCTTGAAGAGAGATCACCTAGTGAGTTCTCGTGTTAAATTAACATATTTGATAAGATATTAGTGTTCATTAGTCGAGATTCTCATGGCGACGGACAAATTGATGGGCAGGTTTATTATTTTCTGCGTGATGCCAACAGCCAGCAGGATAAACAGTATCACTATTATTAATAACGAGGGCAATAAACTTTTTCTGGGAATAGCTATTGCCCGTGACTTGGTCCGCTTGAGTATACGGCTTAGCAATATAGGAAAAGTAAAACCTTTACATGAAATTCAAACAAATAATAATTATAATGTTTTAAATATCAGAAGCTCGCTCACGTTCTTTGCTTATATACCTACGCGATATATGTTCCGAAGTGTCCCTTTTTCTGCTTCATACATGTGTATTAAAGGCATGCCCATTGCAGTCATGAATGTAGCAGCCGTTTCAGGCATGTCTGTAATAATAGCCAATCAAATGCTGTAAGTTCCGTACGCAAGGCAACTAACATGTGTATATGTGAAAAAGGCAAATCAGTAGACGGAATGCTAGAAGCACCATAAATCACTCGATTTCTTGTCTTTTGCGGGGACTGAAGCGGGTAAATAGTGCATAAATCATGTGTGAACGCATCTGCCAGATACATGCATGTCTTTATTTGCTTAAAAGGAGTCTCCAGCCACTTTATAGCATACTTGTCTGTGAAAATGCAAATAAACTATTTTATTTATTTTATTTTATTTTATTTATTATTTATATTATGTCTTTACATATCATGTCATTAGATAGAGCTTGATACATATGACTGAAGAAGACTGTAAGAACATTGTACGTATAAAGGCCTGTACTCCGCCTCCGTGGCTCAATGTAAACAACATTGGGTTTACGATTCGGAGGTCGCGGGTTCGTTCCCAGCGGAGTACATGTTCAAGTACTCGGTTTGGTTGGTGGTAGGGCATTTTAAATGTCCGCCTGGCTAGCTACCACCATCTTATCTAAATCTGCCGCCAAGCAGTAATTGTTGTGTTCCGGTTGTCAGAGATGAGATAGCCAGCCCCCCAAATGTGTTGGGGTTTCCGGGTAAGTACGCTTCCACCTTCGACCTCATCTTCACTTAACATCAGGTGTGATTGAGGGCAAGTACAAACCCGTTGTGCATAAAAAAAAACTGCCAGGCATGTCATCTACTGGCATGCTTTTTAGTATTTTCTCCTTTTCCGTGGGTCGTTGGCCTCTATGTCGTAGCCTTGCGTAGCATAAACATAAAATCTACTGATGCAGTCACTTTAAGTAAAACGCCAAAGAAATTTCGTGCAAGCTTATCAATCTTTCAGTGCATTTAATTATTTTTTGGAAATCGGATTCAACGATGCAGAGCAATGGCAAGTGCGTTCGTAGTACTAGGAGGGTACATTATGCTGGATTTCCGTTACCTTGTTAGGTACATTTTCATTATGTAAATATAATAGTAGGTACACGAATTATCAAGATCATCGGCTCGATCGAATTTCTTTCTTTTACAAATCGAGGTCCCTCTTGAGGTCAGCGCCGCGCCGGACCGGTCCCCATTGCAACATTAATTTATAATTTCGTCGGCCGAGCCGTCGCAAGCGCCGTCGTGAGAACATGTTAATAACCAACGTATGCTGTTCCCTCCTCACCGCTAGCATCCACCTTTCACCGCCTGATTTGTGAATGAACACGGACGGTAGTGTAGATCAACTTCAGTTGGTAACTCTCGTTTTTGTCGGTTTTCGTCGCGCCCAACAAAGTTCATGTGAAAAAACACTCATTTGTGTTAAACCTGTGTAGGTAGGTGTGGTTTCGTATCAAATGAATACATTATTTACGATGACCGAATTTTACTCTGCATTTGTCTCGTGAGAAAATTGGTTAATGAACTATGTATAACGTGATATGAGAAAGTATCCATAATATAGGTATCTAACGCCTAGCTTAAGAGTAATTGGACCATATATTGGTCTTTCCGCACAATAACAACTTGTTAGCAATAGTTGTGGTTTAAAATCAACCGTGTAGTTACGGTCGAATTATCATTAACAGGTGTTCGAAATCAGTTAACAAACAAAAAATGTCTTACAGAGTTTAATGTTGGTTAAATTGCGCAATTTGGTAAAAGTTATATGTGCAATTAGTCGGTAGGGCAAAAACCGCAGACGTGCGTACACGTCCTCCCGTGTCGGCAATAAAATCCGCTGTAATGCTGCCCGTGCGCATCTATCGGCTGGTTCCACTTATCTTGAATTGGCATCCAATCCAAGGTACTTTTTATTTCATGATCAACATTCCAATTGTGTCGATGAAATAAAAAATCGTGTACTTGGTGTTAACACTAATCGCAATGTTGAGTAAAGAAGAGTATGGTAATGTTTACCCTTTAACAATCAACTGTAGCAATAAAGACAGGTTATACTGCACTGTGTGGACCATTGCCCATGTGGTTGCCACGATCACAGTACTGTTACTCGTCCGGCAGGAAACGTCCAGTGAAAAAACCAGAAAGCCACCATCTCCATAAGACACGGGAATCTTGCCTTCCGCTAATTATTTACGATATATTGCGTAACGGTGAAACGCCGGGAAGGAGAGAGGAAAAAAAACGTGTTCCACAGGATGTGAGCCGTGTTCACCTGAGACCAGCCTCAGCCATTTTCAACCATATCAACCCATCGTTGAATCTATATTGCCGCAGCAAGGACATAGCTTGGTCAGTTTTAGAATATCTTTATTCACATTTCGAACGATCGCGATAAAGCAGAAGTCGCATATGATCGATCGATAGCTATCGCAAATATAAACTCTATTCTTTGAGCATTAAAATTTAACACTCTGATGATTTATTATAAGCTCCGGTCGGTTTTATGCGGTGCTGTAATTAAAGATACCATAGCAGGAACCAGGAAGAGTGTCGTACTATCTCAACAGTTAGCCGGAAGCCGCGCGATCTGTGAGTTCATTCATAAATGAGAGACTCGAAGTGACAGTGTTGTATGACAGGTTCATGTACGCAACGATACTAGTTGTTATTTACAACGCCGGTAGGTTTACATTACCAAAGCAGTAGTGTAATAATAATTAAGCATGAATGAAACGAACCATTTAATTGAGTAGAAATGTGAACAAACATTTTGTTAGTAATCATCACGCTTGGTTTTGGGGACTATTTGATAATCGTTTTTGGTAGCCTTTGTTTGCAACGCATGTTGGCTTTGGATTGGACAAATATTTGGATGGACATTCAGTTGATGAATTTTGTGTTTGACAAACATTTGTATATGAGAACCGAAAATATTTTTGAGACCATACTCAAGTGAATAATTATGTTATAGGATAAAGCATGCTTGAGTTATGTTAGAGGGCGGGTACATAAGTGAAATTGAAGAATATCAAGAAATGTTTTTAGAAACTTTCATACATAGCCGTTTTAATTTTTATACTGGCGACAAATGGAAAATAAAATATCTGCAGATTAATTAGTAAAGAATTTTAAATTAAGAAATTTTAATAAAATGTAGGAAAGTTTTTGAGGCTTTTAGGCTTCCGTACCCGAATGGTTCCTACGGATCCTTTTATCGGCAATAGTAGTAAAAGTAGTTGGCTCTCTTTCTTCACCTCTTCGTCTCTCGTCGTCAATCTGTCATTTAGACATAACTCTGAAATATGCAGAGACAGAAAGTTGAAACTTTCATAGTTTATGTAAAGCATTCAATCATTCATATCATTCTCTTTATTCATCACTCGAACAGCCAAGGCATGGAACTCCCTTCCGGCGTCAGTCTTTCCTGAACCCTACAACCTTGGGATCTTCAAGAGCAGAGTGAATCGGCATTTACTGGGACCGCGTGCTTCATCTTCGACCACGTCGTCACTTTCCATCAGGTGAGATTGTGGTCAAACGCGAATCCAGAAAATCATAAAAAAAAATATACTTCATATACAAACAACAAATACCAAACAATTGCCTCAGAATAATTGCCTATATATCCGCAAGCCACTAACAATCCTTATTCGCGATTCCTGAAGTAAACTTGCGTTCTGGCCTTAGGTGCGACTTAATATTAAGGAACCTATCGTGCGCGAGTTCGTTTCACACTTGCCTGATTTTTCGACTTCTTAAGCCTTTGAGCTCCGCGCCGCGCCGGTAACCGGTGACCGCAAACAATTGATTTTCAATTGTGTCTGCGTCGCTGCAGTTAACGTGTTAACTATTTTTAACCCCCAATGAAAATGTTTATGTTTATGTGTGTGTTTAACCTGTCTTTGTACATGCATATATCATCATCAGCATGTATCTCAATAATGCGTGGTTTGATTTGAGTGGTTTTTATGCACCTGACATTGTTAGGTTTAGGACCTCGGGAGTTTCTAGATTTTCAATTTATGAAATTAATTATGTGCTGGAAATAAAATTGAGTAATTATTAAACATTATAAACCTATACCTTGGTATATAAGTATATTTCCCTGTAAATACAATTCAGTAGGTTTAACATACTTCATAGGTACTAGACATAATATAAATGTGAAAGTCGGTTTGTTCATTTATCTTTCTTTCACTTAGTTGTGGACCATCGGATTTTAACTTTTTGGAATTAAAAATACCTATATCACACAGCTGGTATTCATAATCTGTGTGCGAGTATCTATGTGACCTTTATGTAATAGTTATGTATAAGATAACCAATTAAAAAATATTTTTCAACGAGTTCTATAAATTAGTCAGACCTTATATAATTTTCCGCCCACGGCTTCGCATGCGTGGATTAACTTTATCGCAGAAATTTGTTATCCCGCAGTAACTAATTACTTTATCGGGGTAAAAAATATCCTATGTCAAAATGCAGAGTATATTCTACCTTTAGACTAAATGTCATCCAAATTCGTTCATACGTTTCGCCGTGATTGAGCAACTAACAAATATCCAAACTTTCGCATTTGATTAGAGTTGGATTATCTACCATGACATCAGAGTTACTTTACTTTCTACAAGTCTACAAAAGCCAGCCACTCGAAATTAGGAATATCTTCCACCCCTTTTCCTATCTTTCGATGATATATTAGTGACGCATACACCGGGGCGTCGCGCGTCGCGTCGTCTGTCGTCGTGTCCGGCCTGCGGAGTCAAAGGGCGGCTCTGATTGCTATAATCGAGTTAAGACAAGTGAACTAAACAAAAAGGGTAGCACAATTAATGCGTGCGTGGGCGCAGGATGTCCCAGCTAGAAATACAACTAGGGGCAATCTGAGGGGGCGATAAAGTGCAATGATGTGTTATTTTAAGAATTTTTTAATTACTGTCATTGTCGTAGCCAAGTTTTTGGGTCAATACAGCAATTCGTTGTTAAAGGTATTCAACAGTTATTTGTTGAAGATTTTTGAACTTTACCCATGGATTCAAAATTACTAATGCACATGCAAAAACAACTCAGTCGAGTGTTGCACAAATTTTCAGTTATATGGCTGAGGAGATTTCATTGCCATGAAGTGCATAATACCAGTGGCGTGCCTAACCTAGAAAATTTTCCTCAAAATGCATTGTCAAGATAGGTGATTCACACTGATGTGAATAGAAATATTCGAACATAACATTAGGTTATTTTTTTTAGTTTTTTTCCCATTTAAAAGCAGGGTAGGCAGAATTCTAGTTAATAGCAATTATCATTCTGTGACAAAACGCTGTGCACGCCACTGCATAACACACATCCAAGCTGTTAGAGAAATTAGAGGCAGGCAGAGGAATGGAGACAGACGTCATGTTAACTATTCTAAACGTTTTTTTTTTATGCACAACGGGTTGGTACTTGACCTCAATCACACCTGATGTTAAGTGAAGATGAGGTCGAAGGTGGAAGCGTACTGACCCGGACACCCCTACACATTTGGGGGACTGGCTATCTTATCTTTGACAACCGGATCACAACAATGCTATTAACATTGCTGCTTGGCGGCAGATTTAGATAAGATGGTGGTAGCTAGCCAGGCGGACATTTAACATGCCCTACCACCAACCAAACCGAGTACTTAAACATGTACCCCGCTGGGGATCGAACCCGCGACCTCCGAATCGTAAACTCAATGTTGTTCACATTGAGCCACGGAGGCGGTTAAATGTTTCATGTTAGAACATGAAACGTTCTAATAAATGTAATTTTATTGATTACCACTTATTATACTGTATAGTATGTCGATGAATCTGTTTAGCCTGAGCTCCCTATCCTCGCGACAGGAAGTGGCTTGCCGGACGCGCGTATCTAACCACCGTATCTATCTCATTCTCTTTAAAAGCTGTGTCATACAACTCTCTTGCTCTATCCAATCTACCACTGTCTTCCTCTAACATTATAAATGCCACCATAATTTTATCTTGCTCGTTTATATTACCGCTCTACTCTCGCGTGTTACGTAATGAGGCGGTCAATTTATATTTTTTTGGCCGTTACCAATTATTGCGGCACCATCTAGGGAGAGATGGGCTCTCCTGAGCTACTGTTTAATGATGGATATTACAGAACGCCGAAATTACGATAGTTTATTTTATTAGATTAATAACTGTGGTGGTTTTTATGGACACCACAATTTAATTAATAGGTCTGTCTTTATAAAAGTCTTTGCTAATTAAATAATAGCTTAAAAGGTTTGCGTGGTTGTCGCCAACAATTCAGAAGCTGCGTCTACGCACCACGAGCGACTAGAAATCATCTCCACGTCCGGCCATTCCGTCAGTGGCAGCAGAGCGTTTTAATTATTAATGAAACTGCCCGCCACGGGAAAGCCGCACTACGGCCAGCTCAGCTTCCGCTTGCGATGCTGCGCTTCATTCATAAAACCAAACACACGACCGTAAAAGACATAAACACATTCACACTCATTCAAAAATAAACCTTATCACTTCCATAGTTAATTTTAAATTTACGAACTGCAGTAAACAGATACGACGTTTCAAAATGAAGCTATTAAAACACAGAAATAGATGCGGTAAAAAGTCGTAACTGGCAGCGCGCGTGGACGAAAGTGGTTTTTCCTCCGACAGCAGAAAGTTGTTTTCCGTTTGAGGAAACGTATCCAATTATGCCTTGTATGGCGCGCACGTTCTCGGTTGATTTACTCGCTTGTCGTGAATGGGATGCGTTGTGGTCGGCGAGGTGCGAAGATCTAGTAATCGGTGAATGGAGTCACCGGGTCCATCGGGTTGACTATCAACTTTTACACGGCTAATACGCTCGGTACGTGAATAACAAAAGAAAACACTTTCAGTACGTGTCGGTAGGTTCTCTTACATTGGAGGAGGCCAGTGGATATCACCCTCTTCTCTTATTTCATTTGCCAAGCAAGCTTTGTTGTAATCCGGTATGAAGAATAAGAGAATCAGTGATAATTACCAGTTTGAGAGGTATTTGTGCTGAGTCTCAAGGGTGATACCGCAATAGCATACCCATATATAACCTTTTTTTTAGATTCACTAGTATATGGCGTTTAATCCACATGGCCATGTTACAAATCTGTAAAAAGACATTTTTTTTTAAATTTCGTAACCATTTGGCGCTTAGGTCAAAACCCCTAATTTGGTCATACTTAGGTATATAAATATTTTATTTTTTTCCTTCTTTTTTTTTATGCACAACGGATTGGTACTTGACCTCAATCACACCTGATGTTAAGTGAAGATGAGGTCGAAGGTGGAAGCGTACTGACCCGGAAACCCCAACACATTTGGGGGACTGGCTATCTTATCTTTGACAACCGGAACACAACAATGCTATTAACATTGCTGCTTGACGGCAGATTTAGATAAGATGGTGGTAGCTAACCAGGCGGATATTTAAAATGCCCTACCACCAACCAAACCGAGTACTTATACATGTACCCCGCTGGGGATCGAACCCGCGACCTCCGAATCGTAAACCCAATGTTGTTTACATTGTGCCACGGAGGCGGTGAAATCTTTTTTAATCTTACTACAATACTGTATGCCCTTCTTTAATTTACTAAAATAATAAAAAGAAAGGATTTCTTTGGGAAAATACAGTCGACAGCACTACGACCGTAACACTATAAGTGGAAACTGGTCTCGTGACACTAACGGAAATTGAACGCCGCCTAGCCGCGAGGCCTGCTAGGCCTGCATACTAGACATGGTACGGTTGTCATGCGACCGCTTGTACAATGCAAATCCTTCGGAGATTTGATCAAATCCCTGTTTTCAACATATCTTGAACAACTTCTGTTGAAGATCCCAAGGTTGTAGGATTCAGGAAAGACTGACGACGAAAGGAAAGATTCAGGAAAGAAGAAATCATTTGTTTCCTCGGGGGTTTTCTAAATTTACAATTTATAGTTATCTATATGCCGATGCTTCCAATAAGTGTATAGGTACTGTTATGGTAATTTAATCACATTTGTAACTCTCAATGTTTGCACACGGCGAACGGTTCGGGTTATATTACAGCTGATTGAATTGAAATTACCAATTTACAATGTATTATGAAGTCGTACGCTGAACGACATGTACGGCCGCTGTAATTGGTAAACGTCGAGGAAACATGATGCTTACGATGTTACAAGTGGCCTGCGGTCGAACAGGGACGACCGATGCGATGCCCGAATTTCTTGGAAGCAATCGATGAGTTCCCTTTCAATTTTCGAGTATTTTGCACGAACAAAAAGTATTCGGTGCCACACTGTCTGCAGCCACAAAAGGGCGTCCTTTTTACAAATTGTACCTTAGCAATGCAACCTGCGACTATCGTTCCAAAATCGACCCTATGACGGTAACAGTAATGTTTAAAGTGAACTGTAGTTTTATGTTTATCATAATGAGCAGTGTTTTTGTGTATTGGGCTCCTCACAATATGGTGTCTCAACTCACCGGATATACGTAGCTGGCTTGTGAATGGCTGGAGGGTAAAAAAACGAATTTGCGATTATGCACGAGCGATTTGTCGTCGTCACTCGATACGATCCGCGAGCGAACCCGGGTCCGATTATTGTATCGCATTACACGGAAGATATTTTGTTTAGAGGAAGTTCTTCATCTTTGTTATATTGTATTGTTATTTTTTTATAGAATAATGTACCGATCATGAATATACGATTGCTATATTGGTCTTGCCTCTCTTTGGGATTAGAAGTCTCTGTGATGTACTTTTTTAATAAACTCGAAATGTTGTACGTTTATTATCTCATGCGCCATGGAAGTTAATACTTTCACAGACACTCAACACAATAAAACTTCTAATTGTGTCTGGTTCGCTGTCCGTGAAAGTGTTAAAATTGTTACGAGTGAACTGGCACATTAAGATCAATCCCAAAAAAGACTTACTCAGCATACGATGTCTGTCAATGTCTGTCAAAGGGCTCGGTCTAGTTTAAATTTTCACAGATTGTGTATGTGCAATGAGCAATAATAAAACACTTATCCTTCTACGAAACTTATTATGTTGGTTTTACCTATATTCGACAGAATCCATTGATTCCATTATTTAAAGCAGTTCATCAGTTACAGGCCACTGCTGAACCTAGGTTCTATACCTAGGCCTCTCCCATAGATTTCTTGAATGCCGGATGGAAGACCTGCATCAGCAATATACCGCGCCCTTTCCCAGGTCATCCTTCCACCGTGGCTGGTAGTCTCACGCTGAGCTTGGCGGTGCGTTGTCAACTCAACTTCTAAGACCCAGTACTTCGGTGAAGGTAATTGAATTAGCCATTTAACGCATAGTATTTATTGATTAGTCCAGGCATAGGCCTACGCAGAGACAGGTGATAACCCTAAATCACAGAGCACGAACTAACATTTTAAATTAAATTATGAGATCTGAGCGAGTGTGGTTCACACAATATATCTTTCGTTCAGTCGTTTTTTTTTATTCAATGGGTTTTGATAAAGTTTTCAACAATCTTCTAGTTCTCTTGGAATGTTCGATTAGCATAGGAAATCAATAAACACACAATCAGTGTAATGCGAACATAAAATTGTGTCGTTTGGGATATTGGGACTGGTTAAATCATAGAAAAGAAATTTAAGTTAATTTAACACAAATGTAAATATATTTTATCTATATGAATGTGATACAAATCAAAAAAATTGATTATGTTATATAAGTAATATTGATATAATAATAATAATAACAATTATTTTGGACATTTACACCGATTATAGTTCGTATACATACATTCAAATGATTAGAAAATATTCATCACAAAAACATTTACCCCTAGCGAGATTTGAACCCGCAAACTTTGGTTTCGAAGGCAGGATCCGCTACCTACTACACTAAACGGTCGCATATTTGAATTAAATATTTATTAATGTTGAATTATGTAAGATTGGACTTAAACCAACTGCATGCATGTAGATAGAAAAAATGTTTATGCAATAAAGTGTACTTGCTTGATTATTTATGAATATTTTCCTTAATTTTCAGTTTTCTCTATCTTATTAGTATATATACAAACATAAAACGGCCAAGTACGAATAGGACTCGAGCTCTGAGAGCCCAACGTCCCAAACGGAACGTTATTAAACTTAAATATGTAGTTAATTACTCAGAAATAGTATGAAGAAAACTGCAAAATGAAGTTTGTCCCGTGATAATTTCATTTACAATTAGAAATCAATGATTTTTGCATTTATTTTTTCTCATGTGTCAGAAAACATGTCAATGGACCTATCCCAAAGTTATTGAAACCACTACAACTATGATATTATCGAAATACACCAAAAATCCGTGTGAAGCTTAATGTCTTCGAAACGGCGAAATCGATTTTCATCAAACTTGGCTAAGAACTTGTCCGCTCGTTTAGTCTTTAACATAAAAACCATCGTACTCAAATCGGACCACAAGGGCCGTATTAATAAATCGATCTTGAGACTGATATCGCGTCTCAGTCAGATTCACGCTTGCAACTTAAGGTCATCTCAATCTTGAGAACGATGTATTAATTACGGGCCTAAGATACGTCCGGTCAAGGACTACACACACACACACACAAGGCCGTCAAATACATAACACCCGTCGTATTTCGATGGGAGTTAAAAATGCAGATTGCAACCTTGTTTATTTTTACCAGATATTACACGCACAAATGCAATTAACTCTTGTCGTTTCAGTGTGATTCAGATTTCACACTTTTCATCTCGGAGCAGCCATTAGTGAGTCCATCACAAACATAAACAACATTAATAGCTTGTCAAATGTCATACAAAGTTGCAAAACTAAATAAATTCCTAAGTATGTGTGTCGCTCGCACCTGAAAGCTCAATTAATAAACGCTTTTGGTTTGCGAATATTTTTGCCAAATATTTTTAAAAGTAGAGTATTAGGTAACGAATATTTATTATACTCGTAAAGCTTAGCAAAAATAGTAGAAATTGGAAAAGAATTTACATTAATTTTACATGGTAACACTAATCGCAAGTACCACTTGTTATTAACTGTGAAACTCCTGTTAACGTACAAGCGCACTCATTATTTTCCTACTCTTTTTAGCTAAGCTGTAGGTAGATGTGTTATACGACCTCACCAAAACCTACAAGACTACAAGAGAATGTAAGCCGTTTCTAAAGTCGTTTGTAATGTCGCTATAGGAGAATTTACCCTAATTTCTACACTCGGTAGACGGGTTACCGCTCGTAAATATTCCAAAATGGCGCCTAACGGAGTGTTATACCGGTAATGAATGATTTTGACAGCCCTATTTCTGGCAATAGACTGCAAATTCAACTTGAATTATATAATGCAAAATAAAATTTAATCTATTGGCACAGAGACGAATATGTACCTACTGTATACGCCTCCCTATTATAATATTATTTTATATAAATATAAGTGCATATTGTAAATTTAGATCCTTTTGTAGTTCAATAATACAGGTAAATAATATCATATGGCACAAGTGATTAACAGTCATTAAAGTGTTGCTATAAATTTAGGCTAACATGCCTTTAATCGCTGTTAATGTGCGAAAGTAGTCTATCTTTTAGACACTGTTCAACAAAACACGCGTACTTTTGTGGTAAAATATCGTAAAAAAAAGACATAAAATATCTCGATTCTCATTATTCCATAACTTTACTGCTGACTCTCTAGGTGACTCCTCGAACTCCTTGACTCAACAAATCAACACATTAAGCTCTGAAAACTGTTTCAGTTTCGAGAAATGATCAATCATAAAGTGCGAGGTGATTTTTCACGACGTCTCCTCATCGAGTTTTGTTTTCCCAAAAAAATTACCCGAGATTTAAATATAGTTTTAAAATACGGCGAGAATAGCCGAGGTGTCGAAATATTTCTCACTCACCTGGCGGACTTCAGCAATTTATCTTCAAGGTTTCGAATGTCCGAGTATAAGATTTTTTTTATATAATGATTTTGTTAGTTAAGTTGGTTACAAATCATAATATAATTTGGACATATAAGTTGAGTTTAATTAAGTTTTAGTTGTGATCTAATTTAGACCACAATTTTCAATCGTCTCTCAGGATGAATTTTGAAAAACAGATGAAACCGCAATGAGCGTTTTAGAAATTGATTTCCAGTGTATATCTTGACTCGCGACAAATATTAAATAGGTATAATTATGATACGTTACACATTGCAGCATATTGATTTTTAGCACGATTTATCTAAGGTTGATGGACAAAAAGTCTGTCTCATTTACGAAATAGTCCATTTGCAATTAATCTTATTCAAATGTTAAGTACATATTTTAACGTTGCGTTGAGTAACAAGTAATAAACATCAATGAGATGGATTTTTCTCTTATTGGTACGTATGTAGTTATTAGGCCGGTGCATGTTGCTGTCGGTCGTTAGGGATGGGCATCGATGTTATTACTCAAAATATCGACATTCGCTGTTTGAATTATTTTTAAACTGACTGAAAACATTATAAAACATAGTTTTGTATCTTTGCTTTATGGGAATATCCTCACTCTGCTGCAAATGTAGGCAATTGGCATGATAATTGGGGATTCAAATGAGTTCAATTCAAATGAGTTCGAAGTTTTATGTTGGTACAAATTATCGAACTAAAGCATCGATGTACGATAAAGTATTATCGATGTTCCGCAAACATCGATGACTATGGACCATCCCTATGGTCGGTCCGTTACTGAATGGGCCGCCGACGACCGGTTTGGCCATTCCAACTAATGTGGTTCCACTTCATAAGCACATCATTCA
This sequence comes from Oegoconia quadripuncta, assembly GCA_949316235.1. NCBI lineage: Eukaryota > Metazoa > Arthropoda > Insecta > Lepidoptera > Autostichidae > Oegoconia > Oegoconia quadripuncta. The sequence continues at coordinate 8,413,814 of OX438759.1, forward strand.
GATTGAATTCTCAAAACTCGTATTAGTATGTTTTGATCCGAAGTATATTTTGTAGAGTGGATTTCATAGTAATAAGAGAGCCTATTCGTTTCCACTTCATTTAGTAAAACCTACTTGTAGATAAATAATATTGGATTAAAATATTACCTCTTGTATTTTAAATGGCTTTTTGCATGATGTTAATATTTCTATCATCAGCTCTACATTTTAATTATGCGTGTTTTGTGTGTGTGTATGTGTGTGTGTGTGTGTGTGTGTGTGTGTGTGTGTGTGTGTGTGTGTGTGTGTGTGTGTGTGTGTGTGTGTGTGTGTGTGTGTGTGTGTGTGTGTGTGTGTGTGTGTGTGTGTGTGTGTGTGTGTGTGTGTGTGTGTGTTTGTATTACTGCATATTAGTTCTTAATTATTTAGAGAATTATTTTCGTCACTATTTTGAATAACATTATTTATTATTGCTGCGGATACTTGAATTATATAATTTTGCTTAAGGATTGAATATTCGCTAGATCTGCCTCTGACCTTCAAATAATTAATTTTAGTATCAAAACATTATCTTAAGTGTCAACTCAGGTTTGAACACAATTTATTGGGCTATATATAATTAGGATAAATTTATATTTAGGTACTTACTTTCGTCCAAAAAGGGTTTCGAAGACCAGTTTAAGTTTACGTTTCGTTACGTTAGAAGAATACGTTTACGTTACCTGTAACAAAAAGAGTAGGTTTATTCACATTTCAGGTTGCAAAAATATATGAACATAAATAATGTGACAGCAACCACATATTGATAGTACCTACCTACGTTAAAATACTACAACGTAGGATTATACCTACATAGATACCTAAAGTAAAATTTTGTGTGCAATAAAGAATTTAATAATAATAATAATATTTTTGAATATCAGCTCAAATCATCAGCATATACATAGATGTTTCATCAAGCACAGATTGAGACGAGATAGTTTAGGAAGGTTCATCTACTTTCTAATGAGAATTAAACTCTAATAAGCCTACTAAATTTACAGTAGTCCGATACCCAGCATAGTAGAGTAAGATCAACCCCTTTCTTCACGCGGGTGTCGTTAAAGGCTCATAAGAGCCAATGATGGACAGCAGTGTCATTGGTGCGTAACTGCAAAAACTCTGCGATCGCCAACCCCCTGCATAGTGTGGCGATTAGGGAAAATCCTCCCATGCAAAGTGATGTAAACGCCACAATGAGAGACTAACCCACCACCTTCCATGGTCCCATTAACCATTTTGATTTTTGGGCCAAATCAACATGGACGAGGCTTATGTCCAACAGTGGATTTCTATAGGCTATTTAAGTGCACCATGCGTCTTTTTCTGTGGGTATCATAACTATGGGACTTTCCACCAAAAAATACCCCCTGTCACGTGAATTTCTGTATATTTTTATAGGTGAATCATGGATGTTGTTTCAAGTATTAAACTTTTTATAATTGGAATATAATGCTTATGTTTGAGAAATCTCTGATCACCCTATTTGGGATAAAAATCGTGACGTTATGTATTATCATATCACGCTATGATGTTATAGTGCTATTAATGTGAAGCCCACAAATTTGATCTCCTTTCAGAGAGCTTTGGCACAGGGCTGTACTCAAATAATATCTATATAACATCATGCTTTGTGCCCGACAATGAGTCTCTCAAGTCTATTCAGGTGATAACCTCCAATGTAAATGTGATTATTTAATCCCTTTGTGGTGTTATAACAGGGGATATTCAAAACCAGGCATACCCTTTGCACCGTTATGTGTATAGGGGAGATAGTAACAGTCGTCTTTTTTAGGAAAGGAAGAGGCGTGGTCACCAACTGGCTTCCAATAGGAGTCATAAGAAATGTGTCACTCTGGGATAATTGAAATTTGATACCTCGATCTTTCTTGTTATTACAGTATTTATTTATTATAATAGAAATATGTATTGATATATCTTAATACGAGTATGTACGTCGATGGTATGAAACGGTATTCATATTCTAATTTAAGGACCGGTTCAGGGATCCAACGTTTTTAACGGTAGATATTTTTGGAAGAGGCGTGTATTTTCCGAAATTGTTTATGGAACTGGACATTTCATGAGTTGGACGTACCCGTCTCTTTAATGGGTATATTTATGAGTGTAATAATAATACTATAATAATAAATAAATAAATATCTTTGCACATACACACTAAGCAACTAACTTGTGATAAACTACACAATTTTTCTTTTTTTTTGTAAATAAATGCATTAAACAACTGATAGAAACTCATTGCCCTAGTCGTAACGAGACACGCAGTTGACCGATTATTTGTGCTATGATAAGTATTAGGATAAAAAATGCTATTTTTTTCCACAACGTAGTATGTATGGATACAATTTCACCACCCGCCCAAACCGCTGGGTTTATCTGCGGTGTGGTGAGATACACTACTCACTCGCCGTACTATGCACTCAATACACTTAACACTATCATTTATGCTATCTATAATATTTTAGGTAGTTCATTTAAGATATTTAAAACTATCTTATAAAGTATTATGTTGTAACTAACTGGTATGTATTTGTCTTAGTTTCTTCTCAACAGCGCCAACTTTGCATAATAAATCCGATTAGGATAGCTATTTAAATACCTATGAAGTGCCAAATTGAATTAAACCGTGTTTATATTAATTTCCAATGTAATCTACATCTTAATTAATATAGGAACTTAAATATTTCCAACTTTTATAGGGACAACAATATAAAATAACATTTCTCACGCTAATTTGCTATCGTTTGACAAGTTGACAGCTATCCGAAGCAGCGTTCAGAAAACATAAAAATTAAACTATTTCCTAATTAAAAACTATTAAAAACTCGAGATGGCGCGGTGGCGCCGCGGTCGCCTACTTCCGCATTAGTTATTTGTGGAGTTTAACCCTTCACCGACTATTAAAGGACTGTCGGGGTTAAATGAGACATTTTTCAAAGCGGGCTCAACCGCTGACGCGCCTAATGAGATGTCGCCACGCGTTATTTTCAGTAGCATACGGGCCACAAACTTAGAAAAAAAAAGAATCTGAGACTTAGACATAATGAACCTTTCGGGCCCATAATTGAAACTAGTCCATTTTGACATGCAACTTTCATGTACCGATGTGGGTTGGTAGCATAATTGTATACTAGAGCTGGCTAATGTGTGCGTGGTTTCTGGCATGAATGGCCTTTAAGTGGCTCGCATTAGTCGGATGATTGCTCCACGTGTAGTGGTGTCAAGCTCCATTGATTGCATGATGACGATGTCTAACAACCTATGACGACTAGACTGCGCACTGTAGGGTCAAATACACACAGAGACTCGTTATACTGGTTATATACCTTGCACTCGCTTGGAACAGATTTCTCTACCCCAACGTTAACTTACTTAAATACCTACACGCTATATTTAATCCGCTACAAAGTTTATCATTTGTCACCATTAAATCGAAGCAAATAAAAAGTAATTTAAGTGGTAAGTGCAACCAAAGTCCTACTACGGCTAAGTTAGATTTTAATCAATGAAATGACGTGTAAAATTTCTCACGACGCGTTCGGTGACCGACACTCTGGCAAAACCTGTTTGAGCTAATTAGGAATAATATTAATAAACAATCCGTTAAAGATGGAGCGAGCAACAAAAGAAAGATTGGGGCCGCCAGCGACCGTAGAGATTTTGTTTCACTTAACAGCGGTAGAGCGAACTCAAAGAGATTTCGATCTTTTTGAGTAAAGTACTCATATAGATAACAAGCTCTAAAGAAAATGCAACTATTCATGAAATAATAATTTCCAACGCTGAAATAAATCAAATCAAATGACTCCGAACGTTCACGGTTTGAACTGTGGAAATCAGAAAACGGGCGAAGGAGACAGGAAACTGTCACCAAGCTACTAATTTAGCTGGCCTCGTGGTAAGTTTCAGCTTATCTCCGGACTACGAACCAGTTTCGCACGCCGTGGGAAAGACACTTACATGCGCAATAATCTACGTTGTTTTATAAATAGGGCTGTACACAATCTGCTAATATTATTCGTGTTACAAGAGCACTTTCACATTTCATTAGAATCAAAAAAAAAATTTTAGAATAATAATTAAAGTAATACTTTCAGAACAGGAAACACTTGTGTGGAAAAAGGATTGTTGTACTGATATAACTGTCATGAAACTAATATGACATATGTATATTTAAATGTTGGTAACCCTATCGTAATAGGCGGTGGCAGCTTCCCATTCATTGCCCATGCATGTGTAAGTTAATGCGAGTTTGTGTGCTTGTATATGAATAAGGTAATATATGACCAATGTTTTGAGCTACCGTTACTATGTATATGGTATGTATATACAGTCCGTATGTCGGACTGTACGGACAAATGATGACCTCTTTTTTACACGCTCATTGTAACACGATTGTAATCGGGTTATTAATAATAGTGCGATCTCAATATAACAGCACTAGATGGACATAGAATGGAAAAATATATATTCAGCTCATTGTTTATGGCCGTTATATTAAATCTATTTTCGTTTAATGAATGACACACGAAAGGAGTCACCCCGAATTAAAATACGGGGAGAGATTAATGTTTTCAAATTGATCCTCACTTTAAAGTGGCGTCGTTTTATGTCAAGTAAAACGCAAATAAATTTTAAACACATTACGGGGCCCGGTGATGAATAACGTCCTCCCGTGGAGAGCGGTGTGTTAGTAACTAACCCTTTTAGTGGACTATCTGTCACTAAATACAACGCGACATACTTAATTTGGCTAAAAGCTCTCAATCTTGAACCTTTTAATGATTTTTTCACTTGGTAACGCACATTTTGGGAACCCCAGGACTTAGTACGGCACATGCTCCTGACCTGATATAGAAATCATCATTGAAAACTGCTTGACAGATTTTGATGGCATTTTCACATATAGGTATATTTAAAATAGTCCAGATTAACATAGGTTAACTTTTAGAAAGACAAAAAGAAAATTTCAGCTTATCTAATTTAGTCCATTAAAAAAAGTAAATAATAGTTATATTCAGTACAACTACAAAAACTCAACTGTTCTTTAAAGGATTCTGTATCACTAGTTATTAATTTTTATGTAGTTTGAAAGAATATTTGTTTGCTCGGTTCTCTACGTAGAGTAAGGACCGTAAAATGAGATTCAGTTTTACTATCAATACATTTTTTTTATATTGTTTAAATACACCACAGTATTATAGAATCAACTTAAGTTCTTCGAGTCTCAGTCGAGGGAAAAAGCTAGTTTACAAATAAAAATAAAGTTTAAGGACTAAAACCCTATATAGAATTTGCCTATAAATTTTTTTGTTAATCATAATGCCAATACAGAAACGAATGGGTGTTTTCATTTAACCTATTGAGTTTAAAATCTACAGATGTCATACGCGTAACGCAATTTTTATGGTTCCGTATCAAATATGACAAAACGGAACAGTAATGGAATCATCTCGACGTCTCTCCGCTGCCACCGCCTTTATTACAGAAGCTATTTGGCGAAGCCAATCGACATGGTATATTTGTACAGTATGCTGTCCTAATAAAATTACATGTAGTAAGCTTTGTATGGCGATTTGGGATAAAGGTCGTGACTTTATGTGTGTATGGAATAATTTTTGTTTATTTTCTCAGCACTGCTGCGTAATCGCGAATCTTAAGATGATTACGGAATAACTTACAAAATCGAAAATAAAATGAGCTGGGCGAGTATGTAATAATTAAACAGTGCCTGTATTAATAAGCAATCTGAAGATTGAGACCTAACTTAAGTTTCAATCATATTTGTTTGATGCTGTTTTAAATAAACAACAGTATCAAAAGTGGCAACTTAAGTTCGATCTCAATATTGAAAATAAGCCTCAACGATAGATAGCAAAACTAAACTCCCAATAGAACTAGTACTTAAGGTAACGTAGTCGACTGTACTATGAAATACAAAAAGACTAGTTCGACCAATCGATATTCGGGCGAGTGGTTCACAATAACAGCTTGATCGCTATATTTATTAAGATATTGTTTGAGGTCATCGGCTTCTGTAATAATATCTTGATGGTTTAACAAGAGAAGATATATTGCGTAATATTTATAATATAGGTACATATGTAGATAACAATTTTGTGAATGCATCTACGCGTTTAATTATTAATAATGCTGACAGTACTTATTACAAGAAAGCACGATGGTTTTTAATATTGAAACTTTAGATACTGTTGTTTATTTAAAACAACATCAAACAAATATGATTGAAACTCAAGTTAGGTTTCAATCTTGACATTCCTTTATTAATACAAGCCTTGTTTAATTTACTACATTCTTGTATAGCTTAATTTTTTTTAAATTTCGAAGTAATCTGTATTCGTAGTTACTGAGACAATAAACAAAAAATATTAGTAGAGCCATGCAATTCTATCGAATTTATTCAAATTACCATTATCTCAAATGGGTGGTCAGAGATATCCCCAATATTAACGTTTGGGTGTTTCAAACATTAAAAGTTTAATGCTTGAAATAACACCCACGGTTCACCTTGCCAAAGATGCAGAAATGCACTCATGATAAGGGGTGAATCCATAGCCTTTAAGACATGCAAATCTACAGATGTTTTTGGTGGAAAGTGGAAAGTTCTGTTCTTTTACATAACAAATATTTTATAAAATCAGGAATTAGCGTGAACATAAATAACTAAAAGCAAAAACCCTACCAAATTTGTGGGTCACTTTGTGAGTTGGTAACACCACCAATGTCTGCGCTGGCTAGGTGCGGTCTGCTGCACGCGGCTTAGAGTTAGTGACGCCTATTAACGAATTATTGCCCACGATTTAATTACCAATTAATCGCGGTACCCACTCCGATTGAAGTCCGGTAGCCGATCTAATTGCTATTGCGATCCGATTTTACGAGTACGTGTTGAAAACATACTAAATGTAATAAATTGAATGGCTTCCTAAAGTTCATCACCTCAGAGATCGATATTTTAAATTCAAAAAACGCATTTCGAATTTTATGCTCATTTTGTAATAGATATATCGTAACATCGGTGGCTCAGCGGTTAAGATGCGTTCTCCCAATGTAGTTGGTTCAATATACCAATGAGTTTTTAAATTTAATTTAATTACTTATGTGCATTACCCGACTGCTTTTAAACGGTGAAGGAAAACACCGTGAGGAAACCTGCATGTCTGAGAAATAAAAATTCGAATGCATGTGAAGTCCCCAACCCGCATTGGGCCAGCGTAGTGGACTATGGCCGATCTCTCATTATACGAGGGAAGCCCTACATCTCTGCAGTGGGATGTTTAAGGGCTGATGATGATGATGTCGTAATGTAGTAGGCAGATGTTTTAGGCCCGTATTAATAAACCGTTCTCAAGGTTGACGCTTGAGAATCTGTTGATATTAAAACAGTATAAAAAAAATTGTATTGAGACAGATGCCATTTCAAGATTAATTTATTAATATGGGCCTAACTTAGCTCGTCAATTGACGGACATTCCAATTGGAAACTGCGCGGCCCATAGCCTATCGGTAGTATAAGTCCTATAACCTGAGCAGTACTTACAATTTTCGGTAAAAGCGGAAACGACCGCCATACAGTACGATCCGTGTAGGTATTCACTTGAATGCTTGAATGACTAATTTAACGATCTGCCCACGCATATACTGTTATTGCAGTAAATTAATTAGTTCCATGGTAACGCTGTTCTGCCTACAAACAGACTGTTATATTATATTATATCGAACAATTTGTTGGGTCTTATTGGGAAGATTTTTAAAAGTATTGTCAACTGTGTTCACTGCTAAGGTAAAAGTCATCATACGTGATGTAAATATACAAATATTGCAATTGAGTTTTGGTTTTATTTCACTTTCTAATAAATAAATAATTAATAAATATTGCGGACAGTTACACCAATCATCTAGTCACAAACTAAGTAAAGCTTGTACTATAAATACTAGATAACGGATAAACATACATAAATATTTATATAAACATCCATGACTGGGGAATAAATGTTCGTATTCATCACACAAACATGTAACCCTCGTGAGATTCGAACCCGTAACCTGTAACCGTTGGTTTCCCTAACAGGGTCACTATCCACTACACTAATCGGTCGTAAAAGAAACTTTTCATGGGAAGTCCTTGGTTCCCTTGTGAAACTTATTTTAGTACAAAGTTATACCTATTCGTTCTTTAAATAGTTTGGTTATTTGAAGCTCAATTTCGATTTCAATTTGAGATTACTCTGCTTACAGAATTTTAACTTATTTATGCGTATAGCTTGGCGCTTATCAGAGCCATATTGATTTGTCATTTGCTACGCGAAATGATTGCGGTTCCAACGCAGTTCATAGCCCGAAGTGTCCAGGTGCATGCATACCTAAGTAAAATCTCGACTAGATCGTTGATCTCTACACCCGGCGCCGGCGCAGTGGGAGGAGGCCTGCCACGAAACACCTGCCGCCCAAGTACTGAGGACCAGTGTCCGGTACGTTTCCAATACGTAAGAATACAAGTACCGACCATCTGTTCAGTATACTAACCTGTATTCTAATTACCGTAAAGTCTCTTCTAAAGAAACAAAGCGAACACCTTAGTTAGTACGGAATAGAGATAAACATAGCCAACCTAGTCAGGGCACAAATCTCGCGTAGATAATCTCCAACTATACCTTTGCGGGCTCTGAGTTAGAACTGCTGATTTTAATAAATGTTTTACAATGCTTAGGTTTTACTTGAAATGGTATTTCTGAGGTCATTGCATCTTTCATGTGGCTAGTTACAAAGACGTCAAGACAAGTCAAAATGTAGATATATTTTGGGTGAGCATGCGGAAGCAAAAGTGGAAACCTTTGGCGTCATCACAATCAGGGTGGTTGAGGTCAAGTGTTAATCTTAAAACAAGCTGTACCTACAACGAAACCAGCCAAGTGCGTATCGGATATCCATTAAATAGTTCTGAAACATGTTCACACTTTTGACTTTTTATTTCACCGTTCGCAAAATTAAGTCAAGTAGCCATATTTTTTTAGGGTTTCGTATCAAAAAACTACGAAAAACTTCGGCGTCTGTCTGTCCGTACGTCCACCTATTTAGTATACCTGTTTGTGTGCAACATAAGCTATGAACTTCAACATTGATACAGAACTTGCTTACCCACATCCATCACATTCAAATGATTATGCAATATTTTTATTTTTATTAAAATTGGAGTCAAGAAATGGGGGTTATATTTAAAAGTGGAAAGGAATACGGTGGAGGTCATATGAAAGGAAAAAAAAAATTGTTTATTGTACAAGTTTTATAACTATTTTTGTTTTATCAAAATCGATGCAAGATGGCGGAGTTTACCTGTGACATAATGTCGAACGATCTATCGTGGGCTCGTTTTTGCATAGAAAATAGTTGGTTTTTTCCATTGGCTATAGAAAAAAGAAGATAGACGACGGGGAAGCTTTCTAAGGTAGGTATATGGTAGTAATCCCATTCCAGTTCGTAATCCTTTTCACATATATAAATGTAGTTGTAAAAAACAGCGGACAATAGGGACAATGTTTTAAATTTAAACTATGACTTTTTGTAAAAGTTTTGTCCCGTTATTCCATTTCTGTATCGTGTTCCACTCAACAATTACCTCTTCATTGGCGAGAATTAAAAATAGAGTTATTCTTTGACAATGTTTATGTCTACAGGGAGAAATTTAATTAGTGTAATTCCTCTTTACTGGTGACTGTAACCGATTATAGCCGAATTCAGCCGAAAATTATTGGACTTCCACACTAAAGGTGGTTTCAGAATGGTTCATTTTATATAGGTAACGCATTATTTTTATTTTATATTATTTATATTATTATTTATATTTTAACGCATCTGTGACCCTTTTGGTGTTGCGGGTGTCCATGGGCGGCGGTGATTGCTTTCCATCAGGTGACCCGCATGCTCGTTTGCCGCCTTCTCATATAAAAAAAAAAGGTAAATGAAAATTTTTTCATTAAATACGACACAGTTCCTTGGGGAAAATTCTTCATAATCAAAAGTGGCGTCACTACTTAATGTGAATTACACTAATTCAAATTCATTCTGTATACATGTCATAATTACACTTACTAGCACACTCCCCACACAACACACTCATAACGCACCTATTTATGTTAGTACTTCACTTATTTATGCCTTTATGTTTCATGTTACAATGTTTATTTCATCAAATTATTGTGTAACTGTTTAAAAAGGACAAATCTGTTGTCACACATTTCTAGACTATTGTAGTTATTATCGCACGCTGTAAATAGAAATAATGTAATACTGTCTCTAATAAAATTCTACTTTATATTATACTTTTTATCAATGACACCATCTTCAATCTATACACCCTGGGCGTGTAAGTTGGGAGCAGACGTAATAAAAAGAATAATCTCACTATAAGTAATTATGGACCGGAAGCCGTTCGACTGTTTTGCAAGTCACATTACAAAAGTGCCTTACATATGGTACATATATACACCTATGTTAAAAAGTCTACTGGTTACCAATTAGTGTAAATTAGTTAAAATCGGAACAGGTTATCTTATTTTGCAGCTACGCCGTCATAGATTCTACATCTTCACATGGGATTAAAGGCATTAACAGACGTTCAGATTTGATCCGGCAGCGTAACCACCAACAGCGCCACCAGATCAGAGTTAAAAATTATATATTACCGAGTTTGATTATTATCAGGTTCGGTGGAAGGTACAGTACCCGGTTTTGAGTTTACACAACACGTAAATTTTGACTGCAAAACAAAAAAAAAATTAAAACGTCTATTTTTAAAATTCTGCGTGATAGAAATAAAAATAAATAGAAACAAATAAAAATAAAATGTGACTGGTTGATCTCTTAGCGCCAAGAATACATTAGTGGTATTTAATTTGGACTGGACGGACATGGAATAATAAGAATTATGTATTTTTTCCATATGAGGGGATATATTTTGGACCATATCCAATTCGTTGTCTAGCCCGAACCAAATCCTAGTGTCTGTTAATACTCTAAGCAAGTATTTAATTAGACAAAGTAACTCGTATTTCTTATTAAGCCATCGCAATATATTGGGTTTATGCTACTCGTTTTTGTATGAGTGGGTACTAGATAATATGTGATGATCAGGGTTTCGTGATGTAGCATTAAAAGTTTGTTTTTAATAACATAAAGTGAAAATTTAGAGAACCTCCGATTATGTAAACGCAATAACATCATCCTGGTATATAAAGCAACTAAAACTTAAATATAAAGAAAACTGCACTGATCACCACATCAGTCAGATTGGACACACACACACACACACATAAAAGACGTTGTCTTTCGCCGCGGGTTAAAAAAAATAATTATGGACAACTTGTCTGGACAATGAATTTAATTTGTATTTTGTAACTTCATCGAAATCACTCAATCTATCAGTTGTAGTACTTGTTAAAAAAGAGATTAGAACGACACATAGAATTGGTACAGGGTACGCACCAATTTGTCGGAACATCGGCCGCCGACCGCTCTGTCGGTCGTGTCGATCGAAAGTCAGATAAGAATGATAATGGTCATCGAATCGTCTACTCAAAACGCGCCCGTGAACGTGAACTGCTACCAGAAATATATTTGAAATGACATGCAGATAGATTTAAGATTGACTATAAATATACAGTGATGTCTTAAAGCCGAGAATATTATAACTGAAATTATTAAGAAAGCATTCCTTAGGGTTCCGTAACAAAAAGGTACAAAAAGGAACCCTTATAATCTCTGTCTGAAGGACCTTCTGGAATTTTAAGAATACAGTGGCGAGGGTAAAAAATGATCAAGGAGATTTCGCTGATATAAGAAAATGGGGATTAGCTTAATTATTTTTATTACTGACTAAAACATAAAAACTTATTCAGGTAAATGGCATAAGATGCGTAACCGTAACGTAAATTAAACCTGATTCAAAATTCGTAGAAATCAACAAATTATACCAGAATACCAAATGCATCTCAAAAACTATTCGTTTTGACGTTTTCTTTAGATATAAATATAATATCGGCAGTTAACACTGAATGAAAGACAAGATTCGCCGCAAATTCATGTTGGCAGCTGAAAATTTCCCGTGCCGACGAAAGTGCACACAATTTGAAGAAGCGAGCGGCGCGGCTCTTGAGAAATTGAACCGAATATGATGCAACTGGCCATCAATGGTCTACTTGTGCTGTTATGCTCATGATGGATTTCAAAGTATACTTTGTTACAGACTTTACTGTACGCAACATATATTTTTGTGTTTTGACATGCTTATAATAACACAATCAAAATCGTAATTAAACATGGTTAGCAGTTTGGCTTTAATTAAAGCTCCCAGTGTGCACGCGTCGCACGCCATCGATTTCAAAGAATTTCGTACAATACGGGACATGGCCTGTCCCGGGGCAGGGCATTCAAATTTAAGCTAAAAAATGGGAACGCTATTTCTTAGGCCATTGATATAATATGAAGAAGCTAAAGACACAGTCAATGAATGTACAGTAGACCGCACATCAGACATAACAATTCAACCTTTGGACCCTCTGCGCGTTACAGTACGGCAGCTCAGCTTATAGGTACTAGCAGTGTTAAGCTTGACATGCGGTCATAGAAGATGTTAGTTGGATGTCTATTGTTACTTATCATTAAAAATTCATTATAACTAATGTTGTGCAATAATCATTATTTGTATTTGTCAAAGGTTATTCAATAAAATGTAATAACAACGGGAATTTTTTGTCGTTGACGCCAATTCTTGTTTTGATACTAGTAGGTATTTCTTAGAATATTGATGCGATATATCGACGCTTGATTAGCTGGGCTCGAACCCTGGACCTCTTGTTCCTCGAACGTGTCTCAAAGACGCAAGCGCACCGTTTGAAGTGCGCCGTCAAAGGCGCCGCCGCCTTATCTCGTGTGAGACCGATTTTGTTCCAACAAGTGACAATAATGGTCTTTGTGGTTAATAAATATGGTTTTTATGTACTTCCCGAAATTTTTCAACGAGGGTCACATAATTATTTAGTCATCTATACCTACCCATAATGTCAGGCATGTACTCATAATGATTATCTATATTATACATAAAAAGCAATGATAGAGATGCAGGAGAAAATTTTACACCGCCTGATATGCTTCACATGATTGTCAAAATAACCAAAACTTACCGGGAAAACCAGGAAGAGATACGAAAAATGTTCATGGACTGAAAATATTATACAGAACAGTTAAAAATAACATAAATATCCTTAGATATTTAGATAGATAACACAGCGCCATCTAGTTCCGCAGTAAGCAACTATAGGCTTGTGTTGCGGATACCAGATGGTTGATAACTACATAAATACATTTTTTATTTTTTTTGTAAATAAATACTTATTATAAATGAAAACATCCATAACTCGGGTACACGTGTCCGTATTCACCACACAAACATATGCCCCTAGCGGGATTCGAACCCGCAACCTTTTGGTATAGTGATCAGAGTTGCTAACCACTACACCAAACAGGTCGTCCAAACATTCTGTACACTATATTATTTTTTAATATATTCTTATGTTTTATGAAAACTAAATTGTAAAAGTAATTAAAATCGTAAAAGTCAGCAATGTAAAAAAGGAAATAATTTAATGGTTATTATAAAAATAATAGTGAATCATCATATCACATGACAATACAATCAAAACACACTTTAATATATATAACACACTTTAATATAATAACAGAAAGAAAAAACATTGACATTTTCCATCAGGTAAGAAATAGCGGTCAAACGCGGATCCAAAGTGGATAGTAAGAGTAGAATGTACAATTTGGCAACGTTATCTCTTCCACATAATCATTGGGTATGGACAAAACACCTGAAATACGCAGGTTGTGCGTTATTTTATTATGGTGGTGTTAAATGAATATATTTTACATTGTTTGTGTTCTCAAAATAATAAAAATAACTATATAAGATTCGACAAAACATATTTCACCTAATTACGAGTTTCTTTAACATATTATTTTGTCAATCATAAAACAATAATGGAACCTAATTTCATAAAGAAGTGGCCTGCTGATAGAGTTTTATTTTGACAGCTAGGACAAGATGGCGGTCGGCAGCGGGAGCTTGTTATTTAATTAGAGCCGCATTAATTTCGTAACAGCCACTTCCTGCGCTCTGCGGGGGCGCGTCTATGCGGCCGGTCGATGTGTCTCACTCATATAGTATCTCAATGCTAAATTGTTTTAGTTTCATATATTTTTTTAACTTTCATTATAATTTATTGCTTGTATTAATACAAATATTTTATTTTACAATAGAGGACATAACAAAAGATATTACCAAAAAATATTAACAAAGAGAAAAAAGAAAATGGCCCTGCAACATACGGTCACGTTATAGGTAGAACACATGTTCCAAGTATCTGCTTTGAGGCAGGGTACCCAGAAGGCTAGCGGCGTTGCCACGTCGTATAGCCAGACTTATGGCTGGCCTGGGTAGCTGCCAGCCCTCTGATCACCCGATACTTCTACCAGACGCGACCCCAGAACTGATGGGCCTGCGATCCCCAGCCCCATGGTGTTTACCCCAAAGGGCAGAAATTCTTAGCCCAGTTTCAGGGCCCAGTTCAGTTTTAATATTTAAATGCCTTTTTTTTGTTTTGACATTTTTACAAAAAAGTGTGAATCAGCTCGTCAACCCAAGATCAAGTAATTTGGCGATTCCAGATTAATATCAGATCCGCTTAACTGACTCTACTATTAACAATTTTGGAATACAAAATCAGACAAATAAACTGAATCGAAGTTTAATATTCTTTCTTATTGGAAACAGCGTTTTCTTCAGCATGGACTATCTAGACAATAACGAATGTAGATCGCCAATTTTTGTTATGTATATAAGTATTATTTGATTATATCAAGCACATCAGATCAAAAGAAGTTGCATTTGGCTTGTCAATATAATTGATAATACAATCCTACAAAATTTTGTGCAGTTTATGTGGCAGTGTATTTCAAATTTTGACTATTAGTCCAATCAACGAGTACGAGTGGTGGTGGTTGTGGTTTGGTACTTGACCTCAATCACACCTGACGTTAAGTGAAGATGAGGTCGAAGGTGGAAGCGTACTGACCCGGAAACCCCAACACATTTGGAGGAATGGCTATCTTACCTCTGACAACCGGAACACAACAATGCTATTAACATTGCTGCTTGGCGGCAGATTTAGATAAGATGGTGGTAGCTAGCCAGGCGGACATTTAAAATGCCCTACCACCAACCAAACCGAGTACTTAAACATGTACCCCAGCTGGGGATCGAACCCGCGACCTCCGAATCGTAAAGCCAGTGTTGTTTACATTGAGCCACGGAGGCGGTTCGTGCGGCCAGTCCTTGGGTGGGAGACCACTAGTTTTCCTTGCTTCGGAGGGATCGTTAATAGTCAGTACCGGTTGTATTCATTGAAGGCAGTCGTCAAGCCAAGTCGGTACAGGGGCGGCTTAAAAACACTGTTAGGTGGCCACCAGTCTGAAACAAATCCACCAATTCTCAATGGACACTCGTGGTGGATTATGCCCATACCCTCTCCCAGTGAGAGGAGGCTGTACCCCTGGATCCCAGGAGGGGACGTGTAAGGCTGTTGATGATGATACAAAGAAAATCCTTCTTGATTGGTCCAATAATTGACTTACACGAAAGATTTCAGCGTGCAACGTGACGTTAATTGCCTGTGTGTAAAGCAATGCCGTGTCGATTACCACGTTATCGTTTTCATAATGTAAATTATATCGATATGTCGATCTATGCAAAAGGTTGTCAGCGCGACGGTGCGGAAATTGCATATTATCATAAGTAACTATTAGACGGACCTCTGGCAATTTATTTATGTAGTGCTGTTAATAGTGCATAGAATTGGATGAAATGGAATGACACGAACTCAGATATTACAGGGCAAGTTTTTGAGAGAGAATGAAGCAAAAGAGGTGTGTCAGTAAGTGGAAGTCTGCGGTCTCTGCCTACCCCTAAGAAGAACAGGCGTAACGTTATGTATGTATGAAACTTTTTGAAATTGTTTACGCGACTCTACATCAAAAACTGATTTATGAATTTCTAATAGTCATAGAGGCCTTTTAAGGTACTTGTACTTGAGAGTCTCGACATGTGTAGGTACGTGTACGATCGCAGTTAACATCAGCAAGGTCACGTGTAGCAATTCGCCCCGAGTCCCTTTCCGCTCCAAAAACTCCGCCGGTTGTGCAAACCTCTTACTGACATACTGACTTCACCTTTACACACACCCTTTAATAGAGCATCGTAATAACTAGCAATAAAAACTTATTGTAGCTTTAGTTAGTAGTAGTAGTACAACTCAAGGCTTTTTGTAAAGTTTTAAGTAAAGTTTTGACCGCGTCCGTGCTCAATGTAAATAACATAGAGTTTTACGAATCGGAGGTCGCGGGTTTGATCCCCAGCAGGGTACATGTTTAGTACCTACTCGGTATCGGCACTATATACGTCCGCCTGATTGGTTACAGTAGATCATACTCGATTTGGTCGGTGGTAGAGCATTTTTAAAATGTCGACCAGCCAGTGGACCACCATCTTATCTAAGTCTACCATCAAACAACCGGACCGCGTATAATCTACTCTTAGCAATTTTCTGTTTTCTTTTCTGTTGTGCAATTTATAATTTATTATGTGTCTTTCTTTTGTATTATATGATGTTTAGTAACATACTTTGCTGGGAATGTAACCTGCGACCACCGATTTATAAAACTTACAATGTGTACAGCCACGGAGGCGATTAAAAATATTATATATTAGCAGTCTACTATATCTTTTTCTATACTATTCGGATAAATTGTTTTGTTTTCTATTGTTTTAATATTAAGTACAAAATAACGAACATGATTATTTATTATAAATAAAGGATAAACTTTTGTTAACATTTTAAAGTTTTCCAAACACCGTGAGTGTAAATAACCATAAAATAACAATGCTATCAAAACACTTCATAAAACAAAGTTGTCGAAATAAAATTGTTAATGAAGATAAGCATTTTCGTTCATATCATGAGATAGACCAGCCGAAAAATCATAATCCGTAAAAAATGACAAGCGAACCGGAAATGCAGAACGTAGACGGCACGCGCAGGCCGGACGTGCGCCCGCGCAACTGGGTCAGTTTATTTCTGTTTTGGCGGGAACCTGGCCGGAAACGCCGCCATTGTGGATGCGCCAGGAAGCCCGGAAAAACACTCGCCGGATTTCTAGCTAATGAAATCTTACACGGCGACTCGGTAAACAGTAGCAAAACCATTGTGACTCCCGATTGGGTTTTTTGTATCAACACTTCTCGGGAAGTAATCGTAGTCGGACATTTTAACAGTTAATTTGGGCTTCTATTCTCGAAACTTGTATCCGAGGAAATGTAGCAATTCGGGGCCGGAGTATTTCTTTATGTAAATTTTAATCTCGATGTAAACAGGATACGACAACCGCTCACGTTGTTTATTATTGTCTTGCTCATTAAACGTTGAACAGAAATCAATTATTTGTATTTTGAATAAATGTAGAGTTTCGTGTGAAATTATGAGTGGAACGAAGTATGGGGGCCAAATTGACTGTCCTCCGAAGCGATGCGGGCATTGCAATAGCATTCCTCGCCAACAACTCCAAAGGACTCTCAATTAGAATTAATTAAAGACAATTTAGCAATCCCACAAAATGGAAGGTCACTTGACAATAAAAGATTTATTAATTGTTCAAGAGATTTCATTTTGTATCAGCTGCAGCTGTCTGCATGGCGGAGCATGTCTGGTGATACCGATTATGGCGATTATTCACTGATTTGTCTACCTAAGATGTAGTACATTCCAAATAAAGACAATTTGTTATTGTATTATTTTTAGCGGAACAGGAATTAAATTTTTGTAGATACAATTACCCTTACATAATAGTGCATTTGTTACATATTGTGTAAACAATGTAAGAAGGACTTATTTATTGCTCATATTATTTGTAATAGTTACTTTATTAATGCACTTTATATATACATTATGTCTTACTGTTTCTAAACAATGGAAGAAGAATGGAGCGCCGCATGACTTGATGATACGAAGGTGTCCAAAAAGTTTCATCTGGCTGTTAATGGCGAAGTGTTAAATCCAACACTGATTTACGGGAGTAAATAATAAATAATAAAATAAATAAATAAAATTTGGGCTTGTGGAGAAGATGAATGAAAAGAGCAACGAAAGAGATATAGGAAGCGAATGTGGATGGTAGTGTTGGTATGGTCTTCCCTATGGTGAATGTGCGGCTGCATTACGACCGTAACAGTTCCAATATAACGCTGGTCATATATATAACGAGGGTCACGCTGTGTTCACACCTCCGATAGCGTCGAGCAGCCAGCTTACACTGGTACTGTTATGGTCGTCGTGCTGTCGACTGTACCACGATCAAACCCAGGAGCAGCACTAGGAGGATGATAGGTGCGATAAACGTTTATGTCGCGGAAGATAATAATTGTCCTGCTCATTCGTTTGGACAAAATGTACAACTATCTCACTCTCACGTCGCGCCGTACGCGACAAAGATGTCATGCTACGGGGGTAGGTCTCGCTGCGTTCACATTTCGCGTTTCGGATCCAGCTTACACTACTATAGTTACGTGAAGTCGTTGTGCTGTCGACTGTACCTAACTTATGGTTTGGATACCCATACTTCGCAAACTTTAAAAGGAATTATATAGTTGGATATTAAATTGTGGGAACAGGTTATTAGCCATGTTTGATGACAATCGGTTAAGCAATTTCGAAGATATTTTATCTTTTAACACAGTTCTTTCGGTGTATTTGCATGATATCATAGTCTTTCGGGAGTTCTAGAAATTTTCATTTTTTAATGGGCGCGTCACCCACTTAGTTACAGGTTAGGTTAGGTTAGGTACCACACTTAGTTAGGGGTGCGATGTCAGACAACCTCCTCGTGTGCCTGATGGCTACTTGTCCCCCTGGATACGTCTGGGGGGAACGGTAGTCGTTGGGCCGGTGCACCCTGGGCATCGGTCAACAACTTCCCTTTAAGGGTTCTTGTTGACCGATGGCTAATAGTCTGACGGGGTGGGCTCCTCCGCGTGTCCCTCTGGTTTAGCAGAGGGCACTGCGGATGGAGCAGGAGACGCTCCCCTCTTAGCGGGGGAGTAAGGGTGGGCTCGGTGTGCACTCGCACTGCCGCCGAGCAGGCCTGGGGAGGAGGTTAGGGGGAACCTCCTACCCCTTGCCACCGCCGGGCTCGTAATCCGGGACCGCGGCTTTCAGCTGCAGTCCGGGACCGCGAGGAAGGAAAACCTCTATAAAAAACCAGCCCAAGTTTCGGCTCCGAGGCCCGCCTCGGCGCCGAAATGCCCTCGTCGTCCCACTCCCGAAAATTCGTTTTCGGGAGTGGAACGACGAGGGATGGTGGAGGGCGAATTCCACCACAGCGGGCTGCGGCGAGGAAGCGGCGCTCCCTGAGGAATGCCCATCTGGGCAGGGGGCGCCGTGAAATCGTCTGCAGCACGTGGGCGACCTCTCCTTGACGACTGCAGCTAAGGCTGCGGCCGTCGACGAGAGGTCGTGGGGAGCGGCCCCCCCCCCCCTCTGTTCGGGGGGGGGGAGACGGCGGGCGGGTCGGAGGGGCGGTGTCAGCCAGCTGCCTCTACGGGCCTCCCGCTGTTGCAGGCCGCTATGGTAGGGGACGACCTCTCTGTTGAGAGGTCGTAGCCGTGCGGGACGGCCACTCTTTGCCGCCCGCAGCCAGGTTTGAGCTGCGGACGCCAAGGAGGGGCCGTGGAAAGCGGTCCTCTCTCTCTGCGAGGCGTGGAAACCTCTGCGAGGTCGGTCACTCGCAGAGGCCTCGCGGAGCGAGGGGAAATGCAGCCGCACGGGGGGCACGGAGGAGAGCTTATCTTTACTGATAGGCGATCCTCTGCCCCCCCCTACCCTGCGGGGCCGTGGGTGGCGATCCGGGGGGATCACCGCCCACACATAGGCCCCGCGAGAAGGCGCGCGCGGTGTTTTCCGCGCGCCTTCTAGAGGTGGCTGGACCAGGCGATTCCTCCCTGCTCTAGCCCAGAGGTGGGCCTGCCGCCGCTTTTGCCCTGGCGGCGGGCACCGCGCTGGCGTGGCTGCGGACGAATACCAGATGGTACCCGTGGCCACGCCGTTAACGGCGCGCGCGAGGGAACACCCAGGAGTTTTTAGTCGGTAGGCCGGCACCTTCTGTGCCGGAGTCCGACATAATCCGCCCCCCTCCCCCGAGGAGGGCGGATAAGCATGAGCGTTTCTCCTGGTAAAAAAAAAAAAAAAAAAAAAAAAAAAAAAAGGTACCACACTTAGTTAAGGCTAGCGTTACACCAGGCGTAACGGGCAGGTGTACCCCGTTCCCACATTACAGGCTTCTCGCAAACCCCCGATAATTTCATGTCGTTGATAGTTCATAATACGATACTAGGGACAAGTTCGCGGCTATAACGTTATTGTTCAATTTACATAATTACATGTTGCGTAATCATTCGATATATGTTTATACTATACAGGCGTATGTAAATATTTTCAAGGTAGAATTATTAAATTACTTATATATTTATTCAATTTTAACACCACATTTATGGGAAATAAACGATTTAGGTTAATATTTGTAATGCCTACTAAATACCGCAAACTATACAGGAAAGAATTTTCATCAATTAATTAACTTAAATTTGGTTTATACAGGGTGAATTTGAATTCGTGTAAACCATAGTCGCATTCAATCAAAAAAAAAATTTTTTTTATGCACAACAGGATACCACTTGACGTCAATCACATCTGATGTTAAGTGAAGATGAGGCCGAAGGTGGAAGCGTATTGATCTGGAAACCACAATATATTTGGGTGACTGGCTTATCTTTGACAACCGGAACACAACAATGCTATTAATATTGCTGTATGGCGGCAGATTTAGATAAGTTGGTGGTAGATTTTCGGTTACCCATACAAAGTAAACCATTCTGAAACCACCTTTAGTATGGAAGTCCAAGAATTTACGGCGGAATTCGGCTATGGTTCCTTGTGGAAAGTTGTTAGTAATCAGAAGTGGAGTCACCAGTAAACAGGAATTATACGAATAAAATTTCACCCTGTATAAATAAACTAAGCGACCTTAGAAAACCACTGCGTGCACACATCCGTTAGCAGTTTCGTTATTTTGATAGTATTTCAACACTCGCATAGTTGATAATTGCTTGCCAGTAAAAATGGACTCAGAACACCGCGGCGGCGGGTGGCGCTCCGTTATGTCACGTGTGCCTATTCCTAATTTTCTGCTGGATACGCTGATGACTACAGAAAGTTGGAGAAAAGAAAGTTTGTTAAAATACAACATGAAAAAAATACAACATTAGAAATGCACGAGTATTGATCATAAAGTGCTTGATTATTATCATTTATTATGTATTGAATTTCTAATATTAACCTATAAAAAATTGATTGAAATGATCTACAAAACAACACAAATGTTTGTAACAAAAAAAACTTTATACGGGTAAAGGCTAAAATTTCTTGACCGAGATCCGCTTTGTAGTTAGCTACATGGATTATTTTTTAATGGCATACCTGGATGAACTCATCCCATGTTATATGTATGCATTTCCGTATATTTCTAAAGGTGAACCGTGGATGTTGTTTCAAGCATTAAACGCTAATGTTTGGGTAACCTCTATCTCTCACATGGTTTTTAAAGATGTATGTGTATACATGGAGAGCTGATATGGAATTGAAAATTACAATATAATATTTTTTTTTGTACTGTTTAAAATATGGTTACATTCGATTTTGTGTAAGAATAAAGTCTTGTTTTCACAGGTAAAATGTTATCTAATTTAGGCCCGTATTACAGAATATTACTCATGCAGAGATCTCTGCTTGAGGATAGTTAAAAAGGGACAGCTTTGTGTAACTTGTACACCGGCATCTCTCTCTAAATATGCTCAAGTTCAGATCTACGCTTAAGCAACATTCTGAAATACGAATCTTAGGGCCCTCTTAATGCTTTGAATTGTCATTTACTAATAATTTAGAATTGCCTACGGTACTGGCTATTTGTGAAGTGTCCCTCGTGCGTGAAAATTTCGAAATCGTAGCGAATACGTCCCGCCCGCGGTACCGCCCCTGTGCGCCCGCGCAGTGCACGCGATGCTCGACTTAAGGCTTGTCACTTTGTCATCATTGACGGCGATTTACTACACAGTTTTGTTGATATTTTTAGAGATTGGGAAAATCTTCAATCGTTAGCCACTAAAATTATAATATTTGATTACCAACAGACATACAGATACAGAGAAGAAAGAGTAAGAAAAATAATAAAAAAAAGGAAAATCGCTAATCAATCTAGACAATTTTCTTGAATTGTCAATCAAAAAATATAATGAATTTGAAATAATAGAAGTTAAAAATATTAAAACTATCAGAAGTGATGAAACACTTCGTTTGCTAAAATCAAAGTATATTATGTGGTTAAAACTTGAAATATTGAAGCATGTAGATATTTCATCCGATAGAAAGTGAAATCTGCTGTCACCTCCCAGTGATAAGGTCGACATATTCGACCTCAAATATAGGGGTCATAAATTTATTGTTGCCCCTAGAAATCGCTCTTAAGCCTGAAATATCACTAGTTCTCTATCCACCACTCCGGAACATAACAATGCTTGGCGGCAGCTATTGATAACAACGTGGTACCTTCTACCTACCTGGGTAAAGTATCCTACCCTACCCAGCGGGCATCCTGGCAAAGGGAAAAAGGCAAACCGCCTGGTACATTTACCTACTAAATTACCTACTAGATATCGTAGCCTCATCACAAAACATTTCACACTTGCAAACTGCTCAATAGACATTAATAAAACCTGAAAAGCTTTTAGCTAACATGCTGTTCACAGTTGGGATGCGCACGCGATCGCTATCTATGGGTAATTAAATGCATCGACGTTCTTACATACATAACGATTCGCCATGGTATTTTTGAAATAAGCAGTTCAGAATATTTTGTACATTTTTGATTTATTTGATAGGGCGTCTGATATGACGGGATAAGAGGATGAAGGGATACAGAGGAGGCCTATATCCAGCGGTGGGTTGACAGAAGCTGATAATGATGATTTGTGTGTCGGTTTCGACAAAAACAGGACAAAAACAAGACAATTTTTTTTTTGGTGGGATCGTTTGCTGATAGTTTTAACCCAATTATACTTATACTTACTTACTTACTTGGACATATACAGACAGCGCCATCTAGTTCCACACTAAGCAACGAGGCTTGTGTTGTGGATACCAGATGGTTGATACACTACACAAATACATTTTTTTTGTAAATAAATATATAAATGAAAAACATCCATAACTCCTAGCGGGATTGGAACCCGCGACCTTTTGGTATAGCAACAGTGTTTCTAACCACTACACCAAACAGGTCGTCATAATTACGTGCTGTTCGTTGGGTAGTACAAATTCTTCTTACCCGTGGCAGGGCAGTGTTGACGGCCCTGGCCTAAAAACTTCAGATTATCACTATTATTACTAGGAGCCTACACCGTCCCACTACTGGATAAAGGTCTATCCTCTCTTTCCACGCGTCGCTATCCCGAGTCTCCTCGTATCTAGTTGTCCTCAGTTTGCTGCGACGCCTTCTTTCTATAGGAGGGGTCCAGGTGGTTGTGACTTGAAATACTATTGTGTAGGTATTTAACACAGCATCAAAAAAAATGCTGAGACTTAAATTAGATCTCAATTTTGAGAAT
Organism: Oegoconia quadripuncta; assembly: GCA_949316235.1. Taxonomy (NCBI): domain Eukaryota; kingdom Metazoa; phylum Arthropoda; class Insecta; order Lepidoptera; family Autostichidae; genus Oegoconia; species Oegoconia quadripuncta. The sequence goes on from OX438759.1 coordinate 8,437,698, forward strand.
GCTTTACTATTACAGGTCTAAGAGGACACGCGTCTTGAAGAAGGAAATCGTCTGTCAGTATCTAGTTTGGCTATAGGTCGTTGCCCCAATCGATTCTTCTCTTTGTATCCTAGTTAAAACCTGGTATCCACGTAAATTTAGAGACGTATACAGGAGTGGTATAAACAACGCATTATTCTCGAGTGATAGGTTTGATGATCGATGACTGATTGATGATGTATTCATATTGATTTCAGGATTCGAGCATATGAAGTCGTGGTCGCAAAGCTAGTTGTATTGATTTCTATAACCTGAATACAATGCAAACCATTTTTTTTTGTCATGGCATGACATCCGCCCCCGTAGCATGTCAGGCGCGATAGACGTTTATGTCCCGCGACATAATATTTGTCCTGATCATTCGCTTGGACGAAATATACAACTATCTCACTCTCACTCCTACGTCGCGCGCGACAAACGATGTCATGCTACGCAGGCTGGTGAAAAGTTACGACAGCCCATGACAACAGAAGTTCAAGACATAAGAGATAAGTTTCGTATGGGCGATACAAATGCGTTGTCACCATGATGACTAAGAAGGATATACCTAATCAAAATATTCATAAGGCTGACTTAATAGCAAGAGATATTATTATATACCACAAACTGTTTTCGCAACCAACAATTCGGCAATATTTAGGTATTTATGTAGGTATTCTATGTCTATTTTTCTTTTTAAAGTACTAAAACAATGGCACGTAGAGAAATTCGTGTCGAATCTTGAATACGTCATTGTTTTTTGCCTGATGGCTGGTTGCAGTTCGACCGGGCGCTTCCTGTCTTTGTTGGATTTCAGCAACGGACTTCGATGAATCTTGACATAATTAGTGTTTCGTACAAAAAATGGAAAACTTGACATGGAATATGGAACCACCTCAGTGTTTGTGTCTGTCACTGCAATTCATATCAGAAACTGTTTAACGTAGACATTTGAAGGGTTGTTTATGAAATAAAAATTTCGATATTAGGGGGCAAATAAAAAAAAACTTTGTATTTTATTTTTGTGTGCAATAAAGAATTTAATAATAATAATAATAATAACTATTTTTAAAGGCCAGTATTATGTATGATACACGAAAGCCGAACTCATCGAATTTGTCTTTGTGAGGTGGTGGTGATGGTCCTGAGTGTTCAGTTCCCTGGTGAGGTGTTTGTTCGTTTATCATACCTTTTCTTAAAAAGAAGTATCGCAATTTTAGACATGAAGATACAGTTTAATTTGTTTAAGGAGCACTCGGAAATCGGTTATTTAGCAAATTTTTGGTCTCAGTAATTCCGTGTACCTACAGTATTGTATAGAGCTACTGGGACAAAAAGTATCAATATTTTTGTGTACAGATTTGCAGCACAGAAAAAAAATGTCTCACTGTTCTATACAAAGAACTGCAGGGAAATATTTGGGACAAAAGCTACCCACAAAGGTATTACTTAGGCATAAAAGTAGGTAATTCAAGCTCAGTAGTAATCCTATCCTAGTTTACTTAGAGTGTTAAGAAACGTTGCTATGCAACTATTTTAATTTCCCACAGGTTCATCAAGGTGCGCAAAATACCCATTAAATCAATTCAAAAGCAGCAGCTAATTTCCGATCATATTTTCCATAATTAGGTACATTTATTACTCTTTTAGACAACAGTTAATTTTAATAAAAATGAACACTATACGTAGCTTATAACAGTAATAGCACTATTAATGCACGACAACCCAAGCAAGCTAAGCTATACCTACTATGAATTCATTTAAGACTTTAATACCGCACAAGCTACCTATTTCAAATGTACTGTCCTTATACCCAAAGGTTGCCTGGAAGAGATCGCTTTTATTGATAAGGTCGCCAAATTGTACATTCTGTTCTTACCACTTTTCTGAAACTGTATTTTCTTTTCTGTTGTGCAATAAAGTGTATTTGTATTGTATTGTATTGTATTTGTAAGACGTAGTAAAACAAAAATACTAAATATATACATACATAATATATTCATCACAAAATTATATAGCAAACTAAGAGTTTAATAGAACTAGTACTAAGTTGAAAGGATAGGGACTCAGTAAAGCTGCTGATTTTCAGTGCCCCCCAACAGAGTATAGTTGCAGCCACCAAAGAAGGTATTAATCACACCCAACAGACCGCGATGACCCGCTTTTCACCCTTACAAACTTCAAATTATCAACTTTTGAACAAATAGCGTTGAAACAAAATCGAAATAAATTTACTGTTGCCGGATGCCGACAGATGCCGACCACGGAAAGTTCATAATAATTTGTCAGTGAAAATGCGATCCGACGCAGTTTGTCAAGTGTCAGTTGCTCCATACATTATTTTCATAGATACTAAACGGAAACTTATTAAGAACGCATTATTATAATCAGACCATTTAAATGATAATCATCCATGAATATAATCAGCTTCTTCACATGTCAGGCTATTTCGCAATTAATAAATAATAAATTGTACCTTTTGTAACATAAAAATCAGATATAAAAGGAGCACCCCATCGAGTTTCTTTCTTGTTCTTATAAAGGGAAAATTACATTTTCAAAAATTTTAAATTTGACTATTTTAAATGTAACCTGTTTACCCACTTACAACATAAACAATTTTTTGATATTTATATAGTTCATAGATTTTCTAGTTGTACAAATCAGAGTTTGCACGCGTGCCGATTACGGCTTACGTAATTAGACGTAAGCTAAGTTAAGATAAAATTAGCTTATACATCTCAGTGGATTCAACACTTAACTGATGTGAATAACGAAGCCAACCGGTAACGTTACCACAATACGCTTCACACTCAAATCATTAGCTATTAATCAATACAAGTCTCGGTCAGGCTGGTACGCCTCCTTACCGCGCCCGAGGTTATTTGCTACTCTAAATTACTGAACAGAACCATATATTATGCATAGACGATATTGGAATGGCCATTTTATTGTTATTAGAACAATAAATTTGCTATATAACGGGATTCTCTCGCTTTCCAGGGTACCTGGTCTGTCCAATTAAAACCTTGCTTGTGTGTATAATAAGTAATAATGTGAGTAAATCGTATATCAAGGTATGGTTCAGTGTATGATGTCTTTTCGTACAGTGCCTCTTATAATAGGAGAGTAGAAGATACTGTGAGCTCATGGTAGAGAGATTTGGCAATCGAAGACTTTTTGGACCTCTACAGATGCTAACAAAATATAGGGATCGACCAGACACCGTGGAGGTGAAGTTTAGAGTACTTAAAAATTAATTACTTTAATTTTAATTTTGTTTGTGGAACCTTTGTGCGGATTCAAATAAAGGTTCAATAACTTAAATATAACCTTTCTCAAAATTACTGTGACAATTTGTCAATTACACAATCGAATTATATCTGCAAGAACTTGCCACATTTCATAGCATAGAAAGATAATTTTGAAGTATCCGGTATCCGGCCGGGAAATAAAATAAAGTTTATTGACTCAAACTTAGGCTAAGTTCCAATCAGCGAATTAAAGAATTAGGAGGTACATAACAAATACACTTAAGTAAAATTAATGGGCCCTGCTCCTTAAACTAAGATTGCTCTTGTATTTTAAGAAGCAGTGTTCGATCACGGCATTGTTATAATTATAGTAACCATCCATCCAATTATTGTATAGGTATAGGCAATGAGGAAAAAAATAAAAAATAAAAGAAGATATTATTAAATAAGTTGCGTATGAGTCAAAAACTATTACTATTACTCTTCTGGTATCGAGTTGAGTTTGTATACGAACATATCTGTGAGCGTGTATGTGTGTGTGTGTGTGTGTGTGTGTGTGTGTGTGTGTGTGTGTGTGTGTAGGGGGGGGGGGGGGTGTATGTGCATGTGCATTGATGTATATAGGTACATAGTGTATACTAAGAATAATTTACTTACTAGGCGAATGTCAATAAGTCTTCTGTCGTGTTATGTCTTGTCGTGTCTAGTGAAGAAAGCCAGTTTGTTAATTTTATTGTCATTTCACATCTGCACAGTCCGGAGATATTCAATTTTTTATTAATTTTATTATATAAATAATTACTCAACACATAGAACTGGTGCTCGGCAAATGTTGTTCTGTGTGTAACGTCCGGTAGTCGGTATCTACGTTTTCCAGGATCAGGAGGAGGCACACTACGTTGCTTTCTTAGTACTGTCCTGAGGACATAGAGTCGCCTGACTGATAGGACTTTACAGTCTAGGTACAATTGAATCGTAGGGTACCTACACGGCTTTTTGAGAGATACCTTAAGTATGGCTCTTTGTGCTCGCTCTAGTTTAATAAGGTTTGTCTTATAGGTGCCTCCCCAAACTGTGATACAGTAAGTGACAATGGACTGACATAGGGCGAAATACGTCATTTTAAGAACGTCCCAGGTGGCCGAGTTCCTTAATCGCTTAAATACATATGTAAGACGCAGGACCCTCATTGAGACTAATTGAATGTGTTTATCCAAGTCAATCCATCGTCGACCTGCACACCTAAATATTTGACTGTCTCAGTTTGATTCAGCATTTGACAACAACAATTAGAATTACTAGATTCAGAACACGAGTGTGCCTTAATGAAGAAATGATTTTGAATTTGGAATCAATCAAACTCCAGGTAAGTAAGTAGAATTTTCATTACATGCCTACCATATTATTTGAATTTGGAATCATCCATGTACGTTTATCTTCATCAACTTTTGTGTTGTGCAATAAAGTATATTTGTATAGAATTGTATTGTACGTGATTGTGATAATGTTTAAACTTCTAATGAGACACAATATATAACACTACAAGGTTGTATGGGAATTTAAAAAAGTAAATGCGGTAAAAAAGGTGCGTATCGATTTACAAAATTTGTTTGTGTTCTTTACAAATCTATTATAATTTTCCGAAAATAACTATACATGCTTTGATCGTAATTGCCATGGCTTACCTCATGGTGATTGCAGTAAGTTTAATTCAATACAACATTGTGGTATGGTTTGAGATCCTTATTATGTTTGAAAGTTAAAACTAAAAGCTTGCTCGTTCACTGTATCGATTCGCTTGGAGAAAGAGGTGAACTTCATTAACCGACATCAAAGGGGAAAAACTCTGCAGCAAGCAGCCCTCCGCCCGGAGGAATCTAATTTTTGTGCCGACTTTTATTGAATCTCGCCGTCAATGCGGTCACTTTCTAACTCACTTATTTATTACTGGCTTTCAATTAGGTGACATTTTAAAAACTTGCGCAAGTTTTGAGTGGTTTTAAATTGATTTAACTACTAGAAGCGCAGTCGGGGCGGCAGGTAAATATTTTGAATTTGCACGTGCCCAGACTCTATTCAGACTCCTTTTCCACTTTTGCTAGATGATTGTGTTCGTGTATTTATCAAATCAAGTCCTTTTTATTGCATAATATTAACAAATGTTACGTAGATATATAAAGTATTTATTCATACATGGATTTTGGCTACAGATTTGTCTTTGTAGAGTCTTTGGTGACAATTTAAGAATCTTTCAGATGTTAAAGAAAACTAAGCCTTACAGTGTAAAGCGTCAAACAAACGATGACTTGTAGAGAGGAGGTGTAGACAGAATGGAAAATTCAGAAAATTATATGAGGTAAAGAAATTTGGTCCTATAGAACCACGCCGTCGATTTTAGAGATAAAAGAAACTGCATTCGTGGAATTTTGAAAAGTAACTCGCCTGGCACATATCGTTATGGGGTCAATAATGTGGGTATCAATACTAATGACACCTTCACAAAAAAAAATTATGTAGCATTAACATCTCGTTCTTATTCTTGTACGAAGTATGAGATAGCACCACATTCAATTCGTTTTAGTGTACAGAAGCGTCGTCAGAATCGACACCATGTGTCTCAAAGGAGATTCGCGTAAATTAACATATTGTCTACTGAATTTTAACTGACTTCCAAAATTATCAATACGATAGTTTTTTTAATTATAAATTTTGCGATATTTCCACTACTTATGAACCAATTTGTTTTTTGCTTGAAAGGATTTACCTCCTTGTGCCAGAGTGGATCCATATATATTTGGTGAATGAATGAATTATAAAAAAGAACTACGAATATACTTTTATGTTATCTGAAATTGACGACGTGGTATCTTGGAAGAACGGTTACATATTTCTCCATAATGTCCTATCTCAATGATCCTGCACATAAAAAGGTAGTGTCAGTGTTTGCCGTGTGGCTAATATATTGGAAAAGGATTTGGATGATAGGCAATGATTTAATTATCATTCATAATCCAATAATGTAATATTTCAATACGGATTGCTTAATCTATCTATAACATTGGTATCGATTCAGTTGGAATACGCTAAAACTAAATAAGGGTTTATCTATCATTTTTGGACTACGAGCCTATAAAAAGGACGATCTGTCACTTCGTTAAGAAATTGTAAACTCAAACGATTTTAATAATTCTTAGTTGTTGAAAAACAAAAACTAGCTGCAGAACACGACTCCCACTATACTCGCACAGATATGACCCACTAGTCTCACGCATCGATAGTGACACCGCTTTAGTCAATACATCAAGCCCATCTAACTCCAGGATAGAGAGCTGTGGTAATCAAATTGTAAACACCTGTATACCAATTTCGGAAAAGCTGGCACCAGGCTAAGATATAAGATATACCGACATTTAGATGGCAAAAACACAATGTTTATTGTGTTTGTACAATTTATGTTAAATGTTCTCTGTATTTTATTTTTGTGTGCAATAAAGAATTTAATAATAATAATAATAATGTTTACTTTTGTATGTGTATTGACTGTGTAATACTTGTACCTGATTGTTTTTGTCATGAGATATTTCCGGGCCTATCTGAAAGTCCCTGAATAGACTTCGGACGGGCGTGGGTAGGTGCAGAAAATTCAGAAAGATGTGAGCCTTTCTCATGATGACAAGTGCGCCTCCGGCATCATGTAATGTATTACGCACTTGCTGTCGTGCTCTTTCTCTTTAGTTTCTTGCACAGAGAAGAACCTTACCGAGGTCAACCAGATAGCAATCGACGTTGCTACTTTCTGGGCCAAAGTAGCTCAGGTCATCATATTTGCCATTGACCGAAAAGAAGAAGAAATCGTCATGTCTACACATGCTCTCTAAAAACCTTTGAGGATGTTATTTTGTAAAAACTAAGACGTGACTTAAATCACATTTCATCTTTTTTGTGTGCTCGTAGGCAAAAAAGGATAGACAAGCTTATGTTTAGTTTAAGCGTCACCATTATCATGTTATAGTTTGATCCACCGTCTGTTAGTAGCCCTGAAGGATATCACTTGTACGTTTTGTGAAATGGGCCGACTTGGTTTTTACCGGCCGTCGCAAAGAGATGATATAATATAAGTTTGAAGCCTATTATGTCTGTTTGTCAGTAGCATTGTAGCGTCGAAACGTCGTCGTAGTTCTTTCTTAGCCTTGTTTAATGGGAATCAGTTCAGCCGTTTCGAAGATATTTAGCTTAAACACATTTGGATTGTTTACGTACCTATTTAGATGATATTTTCATGGATTTTCAAAGGGTTTTTAAAATTTCCAATTTATCGTTATTCCATTTGAGATACTTGCATACGGGGTGAAATTTGATTCGTGTAATTCCTGTTTACTGGTGATTCCATCCATTACGAACAACTTTCCCATTGGAACCATTCAGCCGAAAATTGTTGGACTTCCATACTAAAGGTTGTTTCAGAATGGTTTACTTTGTATGGGAAATCGAAATTTTTTTGATCGAATTTGACTATGGTTCCTTGGGTAAAGTTATTCGTAATCAAGAGTGGCGTCACCAGTTAATGGGAATTACCCGAATTCAAGTTCACCCTGTATGTGTGTTGTTAATGGTACTTACTAAAGACTATGTGTCATGAAAGATCCTAATAATTTTCCCTCATAGTTTTCGAGTTAGCAATTGCTCCAAATGTTAGTAAACTCGTCTGGAAAAGCGGAACTTTCTCAATAACGGCCGGCAGGGTGCCTTTTCTATGTGTGTGTTTGGTGTGTTAGTTGAGGTGCGTGTGAGTGTACAGGATCAGTGGCCGGCGCGCGCGCACCTGCCGCGAGGTTCCCACGCCGCGCCGCCCGCGCCCTCTCCCCGCCGCGCAGTGACGTCACGTCCACGCAAACAACGGTCCGCGAACCGAGTATTCTCTCTCTCTCCCTTTTTGTTTATTTATTGGTCTGTTTTCCACTGTTTTAATATTAATTAAATAATAAATCTCACGCAGAGTTATTAATGTGTAAATATCAAAATTTATTGGGTTTGGCATGAGTACAAGTTTACAACATGATATAGTATGGCCTCTCTATCACCCAATGCATAGAGACTAATTATCAAACAGTTCACGCTGGTATCGTATACATAAGTCAATTTAGCAAAACGATGTCAAGATTGAGATCGGACTTCAAGTTAACACTTAAGAATAATGCCAATTATCTAGTTCTAAACTAAGGAAAGCTTGTAGTTACTATGGTTATTAGATAAAGGATAAGCATGTTATTATAAAAACATCCATGACTCGGGAATAAATCGGGACTCGGGAGTGTTCAAGTCACAAACATTTGGTTTAGAAGGCCGGATCATTACTAACTAGACGAATCGGTCGCAGATACTGTTGTGTATTTAAAACAGCCTCAATAAAATAATGTTGAAACTCAAGTTAGATCTCCAGAGATCGCTTTATAAATACAGACTTCAGTCTAGAGCGCTGAGTTAGCTCGAACTGGCCCTGAATTTACATAAACTGATTTATCACAATAACGGTGCTGTAAATAGTCGGATCGACTCTCATATAACAATCCTCTTCGAGTGGATATTACATTAAAAACTCTACCCCTTGTTGTGTACATTCACGGAAAAAGATGATTTGGTACTACTCATACTGATTGGCACATTTTACGACGTTATTGCTACAAAACGATATTTTACTACGTCTGATTATAGGTATATGATCAAAGCTGATGATGATGAGGAGCAAGCAGTGATGATCACTCCTGTAGGCAGTAGGGACCTACCTAAGTCTTGTTGTGGAATATAATAAATATGTATGTACCTAGATACGAAGTAATACGAGTACAAACATTCTGTGAATTGAAGTATAAATAAAAAAAATCGTAATGCAATAATGTCGATTGAGCTTGAATTGAATGAAGAAAGGAAATGTTTGTGTGTTTCGCCCTCTACCGTGATTTATCAGTACTACAAAGTGAATCACTAATGCCCGCCACCTCGTGGCCGCATCAAGAACTACGTGCAAGTTGCGACTCTATACTGAGTTTAAAAACATTCCGTCCGCCGCTAGATGGCGTCACTGGTTATAAGAGTGCGCGCTGCCGCGTCGTCGTGTTGTTGAAACTGTATGCGTAGGCGCACCCTTTGTTTACAACTTTTATTTTTACGTAATTTTCTCCAGAACGAACACACGTAGGACGTTGGTTTGGTACTAAACAAGGATGTCACTTTTGCATCGAGTTTTAATCATATATTTTGATACAAGATAGGTATCTTAGTTAATCTATTTCGTTTAAGAATACATTGGACATTCCTCATGTAGAGTTTACACAAATTGAATTAAAATTTGTCACAGATTTGACGTAAGTAAATAAATAAAATACCTAGGTAACCTGGGATTTATCTTTGGAGGTACTTACTTTACCTTACGAAAGCAAACAAAACATTTGTCACTGTTGTCATGATGAATCATGATAGAAATCAAACGGCGTGTTTTTTTTTTGTTCTGTGCGGAATCAACAAATGGACACATTTTCAGATAAATATATTATATATCTATGGGTAGATAATACAGTGTACCTATATGATTCTATTGTATATTATTGTCAATATTTGGCAGTGAGAAGTACAGTCGTATTCAAGTCAAGTGTACGTAACACAGGTGATTGTTAGGTATTATTGGGTACTTTTATATCGAAGTAAATAAAGAGTATTACCTAGGTTTAAAATACCTATATTTTTATGTCTTGAATAGAATAATAAATAGTATTTCAGATTCGGGGTACACGAAACGGCTTGTTTACCTTTATAATAGTCCAAAAATTTGAAGTTTGAAGTACCTAATTAGATACCTACCTACATACCAATCTATTCGATAAATAAAACATAATGGTCAAGAGATCATAATGATTAGCATTATAACTTAAAAAAAATTAATCGATTTTCTACATTTATTTGCATACTTTGTTAGTTATAGGCGTGATAAAAATTCACAACAAAGTAAAACTAAAATTTTAAACGATATAGCCAATCAAATAATTTACGAGAATGACAAGATGTTTTTCAGCTTACCTAAAGAGGTAGCCTTCTTTCTCATCGTTTTAAGAGTGAAAGAGATCTACCTAAAAGTCATTGTAGGTATCTCATTTACAGCTTTAGGTACAATCAGATGGTCAAGTTCTATTAACCTCGTCATACCGCCCCCCAAAATTCTGACGCTCCCTGGGCGCTAGGACGACTTATGTGGGAAAACCGGCCCTGGATAACAGATAGAGGTATATTTAATGCATTATGTTAATATCCCTATATACTTAATACCATTTACCCATCTGTTCACGCCGGCAGTGCACTCATTCCGCGGACTTGGCAACATTTCAAACGTCTTTTGCATATCATAACGAGTCAGCAACGGATTTATTGCTCCAGTAAATCATATTTAGGGCTCAAACTCCAGAATGATGATTATTCCAATTTTATTGAAATATGCATACCTCTATGATATCCCTATGATCCCTACATTAATGTCTTATGATAATTGGGATCTGCAAGAGTAAGATAAAATGACTCAACAAAAGAAATCGGTGTAGTGGTTAGAAACTCTGACCACTATACCAAAAGGTCGCGGGTTCGAATCCCGATAGGGGCATATGTTTGTATGATGAATACGGACATGTGTACCAGAGTTATGGATGCTTCCATTTATAATAAGTATTTATTTACAAATAAAAAATGCATTTATTTAGTATATCAACCATCTGGTATCCACAACACAAGCCTATAGTTGCTTAATATGGAACTAGATGGCATTGTCCAAGGATATTTATTTATTTATTTTTATATTGTATCTTAAAATAACAATAAATACTAACTGATATTTAATTAGGTAGACTTTAGACTTTTGTTAAACACAGTTAACTTATTGATGAATAAAAAACTAAGCATGGTATAGTTAGGCATGCATGTGTTTTAGCTGAAAATGTCGTCGAGCTACATGGCTTAAGAAATAAAAATATTTTGTGACGATAATTTACCTAAATGTTTTGAATTTAAAGAAATACCCATCAATTGAGCATTTTTTTTTAAAGAAACACATTTTTCAACTTTAGCTTATTTAGTTACTTACTTAGTACTTGCGTTTCCTACAAATGCTACTACTACAGCAATTGTTACTACATTTACAACACTTTATTTAATGTTTCAAGAAAATCGCGGTTATTCGTTTTTCTTAGGTCAAACCGTATTTTCCCGGGGCTAGCCTCCTCACGGGCACGACGATGGGCCATGGGCTGCCCAAGCTAGAGAAATGAGTTGGCGATCGCAGCTTTTGGGGGGCTTCAAACCAATGACGCTGCAGCCTGTTAATAGCCTAGCTAGCTAGCCTATTATGAAGTTAATAATAAAATACAGTAAAATTGATAAAACATTTTTAAATTCTATTTTAATAAAAACTTAAAGTCTGCTCTCCAGCCACATGCAGGAAAGAAGGTTTTTATTAGATGTTTTTATTAGAGGTACTTATTGTATAAGGTAGCGACTCGATTAGTATGCAAACTACAGTAGCTGCGCTGCCAGCGAAAGGTGACGACTAGCCCATTATGATGCGAGTACGCATCGCTAGACGCGCAGCGCATGCGTTATCGCATACAATAATATGATAAAATTATAGTTAAATTAATAAAATAAAAATGTCAGTTATAAATACGACTTCCAGCACAGAATAAGAAATAGTACTACCGGTGTCAGCTCTTTATGAGAAGGTATACGTACTTTAAATTCACGTGTTATTCACACGATACTATACTTAATCATTAAAATAATAAGTTTGAGATATATAATTTATTCTACAACTACAATATTTTTGTATACCATTATCAATATCGTATTTAATAAAACTTTTCAACGTTTTAAAGTTCCTGAACGTTTTAAAAAGAAATTAACGTTTATACCTCAGGTAACTACCTGATTGGGTTAACTAACCCAAGGCTTACTTTTTACAGCTTAGGTTTTCACTATAATAAATCGTCTTACGCAGTGCATACTAGTACAACCAGTCTTAGAAACATTAGCCAACAGAAATGGTGAATTAAACAGAGAATCTATTAGCGACGATCTCTGCTGGTCAGAATCGACCACAACCAACAATCTAACCAACATGTCCGCCAACTAGTCGGCCATCACTACCAGGCGACCATAACCCCGACAGAGCTTTCGCTTATTCACAAGCGCGTTATGAATGAACCGTCTCTGTGTGCGCCGTTACATACAGTCTCGTCAGACATACCAATCTACATGTGTACTGGTGAGCACGTGTTTATTTGAAGCCAACATGGTAGGCATTCATGAGAATTTTCTTGTGTCAACATCGAAACTGGCTTAGACAGAAATAGTTTGTTGCTTTGTGTTTGCAAACTTGCAAAAGTTAAATCACTTGGAGCTTGGTAGAGCGCGCGTTAACTAACGCTTTGTGTCTGAAATAGATCAAGCGAGTACCTACGAAATAACTGCAGGCAACCTTTAAAATATTATAGATAATTATGAAAACAAACTATTGCATTGCTCGAATTATTTATATACTTATGTATATTTCATAAGCAAATGTGTCAAATATGTTACAGCGGACGGCCTTATTGAACTTTGCGTGAAATGTCATATTATTTGCATGAAAAAAAAACTGAAATACTAACGATGAAAAACTGTAACTATAGCATTTCTGTTGATATATGTTTACGTTTATTATCATAACTTTATCTGGTTTTAGGGTTCCGTAACTCAAAAGGAAGAAAAGCCCTTATAGGACCATTTAGTTGTCCGTCTATCGGTAATCAAGAACCTTTAACTCAGGAACGGTGGAGCTATCAGTTGAAATTAATATCAAAATTTTAGACGTAGTAAAAAAATCAATGCAATTAAAATACGGTCATTTATGTTGCACATTTACCCGTTTACCTAGAATAATGAAATTTGTGAAGATGCAAGCTCTCACAGCACGTGTAAAATTCCCATTATGCATGAACATCTACATACAAAACGGAATCCTCGGTGTGCGGTTAGACTCGCACTTGCCTGGTTTTTAAAGTAGTATATATGCGAAAGAAACGGCTGGAGGTATAAAATACCTAGGAATTAATATCGAACACTAAGGCCCGTATTACGAAATGTTACTCAAACAGAGATCTCCGCTTGAGGACAGTTAAAAGGGACAGCTTTATGTAACTTGTATAGAGGCATCTCTTTCTAACTATGCTCAAGCGCAAATCTACGCTTGAGCAACATTCTGAAATAAGGCCTAAGATCTGCAGCCTCATATTGCTGTAAAACATTCATGTTTCTAGTGTAAAGGAACAAAAAGATGCGACCTTTCAAAGCGTACTTTCATAAGGCCCACTCACTCATTTAAAATGTATAGGGTACTTCCCGGGGGCCTATAATCTTGTTTGGCACAAAGGGGGGTTTCTTACACAAGGTTCGTGCACAAGTGAAGGAATAAATACGATGATGATTAGATTCCAATGCCGTGTGCAATTATTATGAGACACATTATTTGCAGTTAATATCTTTATATCGTGTGAGTAACTAAACACATTTTCAGTTTGTTAGTTTAAAGAGGTTGTCAGTACTAAACCCGCAAGGTGGTTCTATTAGCTTCTTATCTTAAAATGGTAGATCTCAGTGTTACTTATTTACCATATTGATTTCCGCCCGCGGTTTCGCCTGCGTGCAATAAGTTTATCGCGGAAATTTGTTTATCCCGCGGAAACTACTTAATTTATTAGGGAAAAAAATTCTTTGTTTTAATCCAGGATGTTCTACTTATATACGAAATTTCATCCAAATCCGTTCATCCGTTTCGCCATGATTGAGCGACAAACAAATAATATTAGTTATTATAATTACTAGTTATAGATTTTACCTACGTATAAATACCTATATAGGGACAAAAACAAGACTATTAGATCTAAGGCCGATTATCTCGTTTGCTCATTGGAGGGAAAAGAAGACCTATCTGTGCCTTTTAGTATTTGACTGCAATGACCGCGAATGATAAAATTTAATTTAGTATTTACTGTCATCATTGATTACGGCCACACCATCTGACACGCAAGCCGTTGAGAGCCATATGTGACTCTCGACGGCGCAAAATAAAATCTTCAATATCCGATAACTCGGTATCAAGCCATACTCAACCATAGCTAATAAACTATAAAGACGAGAATAGCAATTAATCTATGTAACCAGGTGACATACGAAACTCTGTTTCTACTTGATCGAGCATAAAAAAATGCTGAACACGCTGTGGTGTAATGTTACTATGAAGTTACAATCCTTTAAAAATATAAACAGATTTTCACTGTGAAGCGAATATAAAGAGAATCATTAAAATTTTGACATAAACAAAGTACAGACTAATTTAATTATAGAAGACTAGCTTTCCAGAATATGACGGATCCAATTTTCGGAAGCTATTCATAAGGAAGGAATAAGGAATAATTCATATTGAGATAAATAGTGTATCAGCCATTTCGGCGTGATAACACGACGTACAGACATCCAAGTATTGGTATGTGCTGGCAAATTCGTGGTACCTAGTGTCAACAACTATTTCGGAGACAGAACGCTATGTAAACGTGATCCATACATTTGCAACGGTCTGACAGCAGAAATCAGAAACGAGAAAAGAAAGGGCATGTTTGCTAAGTTATGTAAAAATCATCTATTATTTAGGTAATTAAATCAGGGTAATCCGCTCAGTGAACGATGATCTATACAAAATTACAATATGTGTTCTATATGGTGTATCTAATTTGTATTGAAATTTTAACTTCGTATTATAGTCGAGACTAATATACTCCCACAAACAAACCGATCAATTTGGTTTTGTGGGGTTAGCCTTTAATGAATTTTTTTTTTTTTTTTTTTTTATTATTTACTGGATTCGCGTTTGACCACCATCTCACCTGATAGAAAGAGACGATGTGGTCGGAGATGAAGCACGCATCTCAGTAAATGCCTATTCACTCTGCTCTTGAAGATCCCAAGGTTGAATATGTGCAATAAAGATAAATAAATAAAAATTAGTTGGACGGATATAACTTCCCAAAAACCCTGAATTTATAGAACCCTGATTTTTCAAACTGTTTGACGTAGTGGTTAGAGATCCTGACCACTTTGTGTAGAGATCGCTAGTTCGAATCCCGCTAGGGTCATATGTTTGCATGTTGAATACGGACATGTGTACCTGAGTTATTTAAATTTATAATATGTATGTATTTACAACATCGGGCCCCAATATTTATTCCTTTTAGAGTTGAGGCTCTAGGTCCTTGGGGTCCCGGAGCTCTATTTTACAATGAGCTGACGACCAGATTGATCCACGTCTCAGGCCACCCAAGAGCCAGCACTTATCTCGTCATCCAGTGAGGTAACACGGGCCGAACCTGCGCCATCTTCTAAACTAAGTGATGAAGGTCTTTAGGTTACATGTTCAAGTCAGGCTTTTAATTACTCTTGTTTTATAAAAGTCGTAGTAGTATCCTACAGATACAGATTAAAATTAACTTTTTCACAATAAAAACAATGTATTTGTGTAGTACATCAACCAACTGGTACCCATAATACAAGCCTAAATTCTTAGTGTGGAACTAGATGGCGTTGTGTGTATGTCCGAAGATATTTATTTATAGATAGGTGAGAGGAACTATGTGCAGAGTTGTCCAGTAAAAATACGTAATTTGTGTGGTGTATCTTCCTATTATCTTAAAGTTGCTGATTTTTTGTGGAAAGACAGAGTCATCAGTAATAGAATAGCAATGTTTTCTAACCATTCTGTAGCTTAGCATATTATAGTATACATCTGTAGGTATTCAGATGTAAAACCTACAATATTAAATTAAAGTTAGCACTGTAAACTTCATTGCGTTGTAGAAGATGCTAAGTCCTAAGATCTCCTAAAACAATTTTCTAAAAAAAATTTATATTTTCTAAAAATAGTTTATTGAGTCGTGATATTTGCCCTCAGTGAAATTTTTCATAAATATAAATAAGTTATTGATCGATTTTTTTTTTGAAAATAGTTACAGGAGTTCTGAGTATATTTTCCGACGCAATGAGATTCGGTGGTAATTTTATTACTAAATACCTATACATTACATTATAACAATACATTTTTATTCTATCACTGACAGGAACTCTATCCATGTGCAAAAAATCACAGCCTTTAAGATTATAGGAAGTGTATACTTACTGGACTAGAGGTGGACGGGTGCCTATTAGTGGTTTATCTAGCCAAAATGATTATTCCAGTTACTTAGCAAAAGGAAATAATAATTTTGTATACGTATATTTACAACTGCCAGGTAATAAGGGTCATTTATTACAACCACGAGTGATATTTTGCGGTCCGAGCCGTAGGCAAGTTTCACAGTGCGAGTATTGTAATGCCTATAATCACGCCTTTGCATTCTATATTACTTTTTCTACGAATATATCTCTATAATAATTAAAAAAAACAACAAAACATGTTTTCTAGGATTTTGCCTGTTGAATGAAAAGAAAGATAAAATAAAATTTATATACTTGAGATATTATACACCATTTATCCAGTCCCGAATTGGGCAGAGCCTATAACATGGATACTACATAACGGATAAAATATACATAAATATTTATGAGGGGCTTCGAACCAGCAACTGTTAGTTTCGAAGGTAGGGTCACTAACCACTAGACCATTCGGCAAATTGGTGAATCACGGAATTGAGTTGAATGTGCGCATGCGAGTTGGCATTTCATTTTTAATATTTGGATTGGGTTCTACTTCCAGAAGCATTAAGGGGGTACCCTATGAAATGAAAATCGAGTGTGCTACCACTCAAATAAATAATATATATCTCATAAACCAAGCCATAACAGGGAAACACAAGAACGTCAAGCTGTAGCTGATTTAACTTTCGATGTTTTATAGTCCTGAAAATAGTTTTGTATTGCTCTGATTATTCACAATCATTTAAGCGGATCACGGTGGCTACATGGTCGTTTTAACGATTGTAGGTTATTAGAGTAGGAAAACTGTTTGCAATACTTTAAAATATCGGAATCTAAATTAACAGGTTGATGTTTTTCTCTTTATGGCTTTGTTTATGAGATATATAATTATTAATTGAGTGGTAACACCGTCGACGTCATTTCGTGGGTGTCCCCTTAATAAAAACAAGAACTTTGAAACCATACAGAAACTGAACGAACTACAGGCGCGGGTCCAGAATTTCGCTTGGGATACTATATTAATTATGTGCTTGGGAGACACTTCTTGTGTCATACACCTATCTTCCTGAACATTCTTTCTAAATAAAAAATAAAATACAGTAACAATAATTTTCTTGTACCTACTCGATCAATCTTTAAAGGCAAAAAATATTGGAAAAAATAAAGAATCTGTGGTACGGTCGTGGATATTAACCCCTCCGCCATCCTTTGTATTCGGCCTGATTGAGAATATATTGCACTAAGAAATAGAGCGTCGATGGCTCAGTGGGGGAAACGCAGTCTGTCAATTTGGGAGGTCCAGGTTCGATCCCCAAACAGGCCATGTTCCAATGACTGTTTAAATTTAAATTATATGCATTTATTCGACTGCTCTTAAACGGTGAAGGAAAACATCGAGAGGAAACCTACATGTCTAAAAAATTTAAAAAAAATCGAAGGCATGTGAAATCCCCAACCCGCACGGGGCCAGAGCGTGGCGGATACGGCCCATAATCCCTCAATATGAGGGAAGGTCTATACTCCTGCAGTGGGATGTTAACGGACTGATGTTGTGAACGTACCTACCACAATTTATCAATGAGCAATTCATGATTGCAACACATTTAGTAAATTGCAATAGAATGTTTGTAAACTGTTAAATAATTATTATAGTCGTCCATGAATCGCGATGTAACTCTAGTACATAGTTACTCGAGAACCCAAAATACACTGCATGCGAAGTGTAGTTTTGGCAACATCCTGTAGATGAATCAACATAGCGGGGGAAGTGGACACCGCAACATCCTCTACGAGGTATCACATGGACACCAATGGGATACCTTTAACATTTTTAAGACATGAAGATGCCATAAAAAAGTGAGCTTAGAGCACTCGTTTCTTGAGAAAACATTTAGATAGGATAGTACCTACACTAATTCAAGTTCTATCAATTGTTATGTATGTTCACCCATAGTTATGTTTTATAGAGTTTACTGTTTGAGTGGTTCGATATTAATTGGTTACGATCTGATAAAGTATTCCGAAGGAAATAGCATCTTACTAAAATCGGTTGTTTTGTCAATTTATATATGTATATAATTATATATAATTATGTAATAACCTTTTGACTTAAACTTGAATAACCTACAACCTTGGGATCTTCGAGAGCAGAGTGAATATGCATTTACTGGAATCGCGTACTTCATCTTTGACCACATCGTCACTTTCCATCAGGTAAGATTGTGGTCAAACGCGAATCCAGGCAATCATAAAAAAACTTTTGGACTCCTCTTTGCGGCATCGACTATATCTCCAACCTCATATTCTTTTCTTATTTATTTTAAGTATGATCTCTAGCATGTATACCTGATTTTATGTGTCTTGAAGTGAGTTAAATTAAAGTTTACATCTATGAACGATTGACGACCGATGGCAGTAGTAGGTAGTGTCTCTGCCTGCGAAACCAAATTGTTGCGGATTCGAAGCCCGTTAGGGATAAATTGTAATGAATACAAACATTTATTCCCCAGACATGGATATTTATAGACATATTTATATTTGTTTATCCGTTATTTCGTGTCCATAGTACATTTGTTTAGTTTGGGACTAGACGATTGATGTAATGAGTGTCCAACTTATTTATTTTTATTTATTTATTGCGAAATGCGAGTTTCTGAACAAGATTCATCTACAATAAATAGGGCGGGAAGTCGTAAGCCTCGGATGTTACCTGCTGCAATTTCATAGCCAAGAGACATTATCCTCAATCTGGAGAAAAGCGTACATCGTGACCTGTTAAGCTGAGGATGTCAAAAATCGCAAATAGTTTCATGACCTTCGCCTTTAAGACCATGGGTTTCACCTTTAAAAACCTCGCCTCTGACTACATTAACATTACCGAGGACTGGTAACCTCGGATTAAGGATAAGTCTGACTATAACGAGAAAACGCTGGCAGCATTGTGGGCACTCTAGGAGGACCTGATGAGCGTTTTCTATTTGTAGGTCATGTTCCTCTTTATTATATTTATTTCCCTACCATAAAAAAATATAATTTAAGTTTATCTCCTATAATGATACTATACATACCAATTGCGGGTAACCGTTATCATATCAGTGTTCTAGCTAACCAGAACAATGGGAGCAATTAGTTCAGTGCTATCTGCTCCGCTCATTGCATGACGTCACTCCCGCACATTTTAATATTTTAATTTGTACGCATTATTTGTACACAAGACTTGCATTGACCTTCGTATTTTGAAGTGAGAAGTTCACTGGAACATAAACTTTGATACTTGATGGTTGATCTCTTCTCTATCTTTAGTTCCTAAATAGTATAAAACAAAGACTGTTTGCGCGTCTGTCTGTTAGTTGTTCTTAACTTAGCAACGTATTTTGATATGGTTTTCACTATTATTTAGGGAATTTCTTCCCGAAGGTTTATATGTATAATATTGTTATAGAAAGTAATTGCACCCGTGCGAAGCCGGGGCAGGTCGCTAGTTTGGAATAAACCACGACTTGAAACACCGTTTAAAAGATAGAATCAGGAATAGTGTAATTCGGGAGTTAATCAGTGTGAACGTAGTGACAATGATTAAAAAAAGTAACTATGCTGAAATGGTATGGATATATGGAGCGGATGAATGAAAGAAGTGTAAGCGAAATTTAATGGAGATTCTTGATCAAGAAATTCAGAAATTCCCCTCATGAGAGCCTAATGAAATCTCTGTCCATTGAAATCGTCGAGGGTGGCAAGAACTAATGCGCTCAGTAAGTCACAAACATCATAATTATGTTGGGCAACGCACCGCGACGGGCTGCATTCATCCGGAACTACTGAATATTACATTCTATTCATCATTCATTCATGCGCCATTTTTGGTTCCAGCTTCGCAGAGCTTTGTTTCTAACCCGTAACATTTCATTATATAAATTATATGTTTTTATAAATAAAGGAAGTTGATCAGGAAAATCCGGTGTATGTTTTCTGAACGGCACATATTATATTAATTATATTAATTGATTCCTGAACGGAATTTGTTTAGTGTGCGTACTTGATGAGTAATACACATGTGTGCTAAATCTCTCCGAATTTTCAGGGTTGTTAATATATACTCTTTCAGGCCCAGGGTTTTATAATGGTGTATTACACAATAATACAGGATTTATGCTAATTTGAAAAATCTATTCCTTGAAATAATCTCGATGGAAAAGTTACCTCTGAAAGTAGAAATAAACGACAGGAATTATGTTAATTTTTAGTAGAATCACGAGTCTTTAATAATAATTGAGTAATAATTAGTTGAAATATGATCTTGTGCATATTGTGTTACATATTATATTACTTTTTAGAAATACATTACTTTTAGAATAGACAGAATGAGCAGAATATGCATAGAATGGAGCAGGACTCCATCTTTTATGAACTATCGACTCTTGCGGATTGGTAGATTTATCTCAGTTTACGGATTGAATGCGAATTGATTGAATGAATACGGATTGAACCCGCGTTGCAGATTATGGTCCATAATCTCTCCTAGTCTCTCATATTGCTATTCCACGAACTATTACAGATACATCGCTACACATGTAATATTGTTATTTTAAATACTTTTGACAGTAAAATAATGTTCACTCATTAGGCTTCTTCCATTGTTTATTTCATCGTGAATTTGTTTAATGTGACTTTTGATTTGTAGTGTCACAACAAATTATGCGACAGGCGGTGCGCGTGCGTCGAAAACAAAGGCACATTTATAAAAAGAAAAGGAAAAGATCCCGACATTGGACTGAAAATGTGTCGTGTTTGTTAGGATTAATTTAAACGTTGGTTGAACTTGGTCTTGATCTTGGTGATAAATTTATAGTTAGTGCTAACTGGAGATATATTTATTTTCTAGCAGATGCTGTGTGGACGCCATTTTTGAACCTTTTCAAAATAATTGTTCTTAACTAAAATCTGACGTTGAGGGATGACTAAGGTCTATGTGAAATTGCTGCTCGGACACAACTTCTTCACATAACCATTCGTATGTCACCACATACCTAACATTATAATAAAGATAAATAAGTGATATACAGGATAGAAACAGGTAATTATGCAGACGATTGTTCCGTTTATTCGAATTTCCATGGGAGGATTGGCCCCAATCGTCACGCTCTATGTAGGTGGGTTGGCGATTGCAGAATTTTTGCGTGTGAATACTTGCGGGAAGAAATGTTGATATCCCATTTGACTCTGCCGGAAACCATACGACCAAGTTTATACTTACTAAAAAGTACACAAATAGTTTCTTAGACAACGTGATATTCTATGCACATTTTTACAATTCATTGCTAACAGTTTTGTATACGTAATTAAATATTTTTAAAATTTAATTTCTAATTCCTATTTTCCTATCACATACTATATATCCGCATGCGATATAATTGAATCGCCAAGAATTGGCAAATCAACCGACTTCTATAAGGTTCAACTCTCTATCTCCGGAATGCATCATAAAACCATAACCAAATTTATATGTGACCACCCTGGTAATAAGCCCTATCAAACAAAAACAATCATCAAAATCGTAACAATTGACGAAAATATGGGTGAACATACCTACTTAAAAAATACACAGACGAACATAGGAGTCGCTTAAAACTTATTTGTTAAAAATATTTCGATAGTCGACAAACTATATTAAATTGTTTAAATGTGTAATTTTATTCAATGGGTGAGTAGTTTCGACATTAGTTTTCGGTGATCTGGCCCTTTCCACCCTGTATAGACTTATTCGAATCTAACATCAATGTACTAAACATATTAAATATTGAAGTGAGAATTTTTTAGTTCACGTTCTTTTACCAAATTGCATAACTAAAGTTATAAAGGAAATTTGGTTCAAAGTAGAAGTTATCTTCATGTAAAAAGTGGAGTCACTGAGCCCATTTAAGCTAAACTGGACGTTTGAAAATCCTAATGATATAAGTTTCCTGTGCATGGTTGCGTTACTACCATTATGAATGCGATAAGTTAGTGATATAACACACTTCAAAACCTCATGTTTTGGTAATGGGTGGACATTCACAGACAATAATTTTATAGCAGACAGTAATTTTTCTTTCATTTTAAACATTTAGGAAGACTGTGGGCTAAGCTCATTTATTATACACCTTAAACTCATAAGTAAAAAGTAAATATTTTTTTTTTATCCACAACTTGACCTCAATCACACCTGATGTTAAGTGAAAATGAGGCCGAAGGTGGTAGCGTACTGACCCGGAAACCCCATCTTATTTGGGGGACTGGCTATCGTATCTCTGACAACCGGAACACAACAATGCTATTAACATTGCTGTATGGCGGCAGATTTAGATAAGATGGTGGTAGCTAGCCAGGCGGACATAACCAAACCGAGTACTAAATATGTACCCCGCTGGGGATGGAACCCGCGACCTCCGAAACGTAAACCCAATGTTGTTTACATTGAACCACGGAGGCGGTTTAAATAGAAAGATACAAGTCATTTACAATTACACAACACACTTTATAATTTAGAAAAGTAACCGTACTTAGATATTTCGTAAATTGTCATCTAATTAAAATATTGTACAATACCTACCACAGAATACATAGTTGTACAGTTTTAGGAAAAATGGAACAGAATTTAAAATGGACAAACAAATCAGCCGCACTTTTTGAATCCCCATAGTAAAGTATGTTAGTATACATTTTATGATAAATAAACCGATATAAATTAGGCGTAATTACTTTGACCAAGTGAAAGAAAAGGTGAATGTCGTTTCGTACCAAGAGGTTAAATCGAGGGCGGAAAGTAGAGACACGTGGTCATTACTCCACCGACAAGAGCATAGCATACCATAAATTGAAGAAGACACCAATATGTAAAATAAACTATGCTGTCGGGTTTAAACACTCAAATAGGTCGTTCATTCGTTTCGTTAAGCTCCCCTTTCACCAAGTACATCAAGGGTATAAAGCTATTGTAATATTTGCAAGGTCATATCAAGTTTTTTCGATAATTTGTGAACACAATAGCCCAATCAACAAGGATTTTCTTTGCAGTGTGATAAAGAGATGTAGGTATATAGGTTACGTGCGCTGGGCAAATAATCCATTGGTCCATAAATTTACTTTTGCATTATGTGTCAATCGTAATCTACGAACTCTACTTAATCATACTACAGAGTTTTAATGACGGCGAAATATCTTTTGTACTTGATATCTATTGGAAAATAATAAACACGAACAAAATTAGAGCTATTTCTAGGTATGTTTCTCTTTGTCGAGAATTACATATACGACCAAGTTAGTTTAAATAACATGAATATTTTAGTTATGAATGGTAGTAAAACTATTTTATTTAAAAATACAAATCAAAAAATAAAACTAGCCCTAAAGTACGAAAACGTAACCCAGACCTCCCATTTGGGGCAAAACCAATGGCCTCACTGACCAGATAGACTAAGGGCCGTTCTTGAGATTGAGATCGCGCTCAGTCTCAATATATTTTTTTTAATACCTACTGTTTTAATGCTACAGATTCTCAAGCACCAACTTACGGTCATCTCAATCATGAGAACAGTTTATTAATACGGACTTAAGATACGCGCTAGTCCGAAGATCCCACGACTACGTCAGAACCAATCTGGCTGAAATTGGTTGCGATCCATTTGAAATTTTCCATATGTAATATATATAAGAGACTGGTAAATTTAATTAGCTTTCGAATGATAGGTTATAACCCTTACCTTTGTCTAAATACGAGTATACTAATAAAACAAACTAAATTATTTAACATCAAAATTCAAATGAAATTGCCTATTGTCGACTGTAACCTGAATAGACAATGTCAATGCCAGTGTAATATCGTAATTTTGATCTTTCGTAAGATGCGCATGTACTTTATTGATATCAGGTTGGTCATAGTATTAGATTATTCGCACTTGGTATAATAGCAGTTTTGTTCATAGGGAAATGCTTTACCTGGTATGGGTAACTTCAGTTCAAATGGTTTGTGTCATCAAAACCTTATTAACAAGAGCCTTTATATTATAATATGATATTAGAGAAGTGTAGGAGTATAATAAGTAATGTATAAGTTGCGTTCCCACGTTAAATACATACAGACAGACATGCGAAACAATGGGCCCGTATGCGCGGCCCACCCTGGAGTCAGGCCTTCGTCACTCGTCGAGGTTCATTACCCTCCAGCTTCATACAAACCAAATTAGCAGTAAATCTAACTCTGCTTTTGGAAATGAACTAAAAAATATGGAAATTATTTAAATATGACGACCAAGCATTGTTATCAATTCTGCAGAATGGGTAGTTAAGGCATTAGAATCTACGAATAACTATGACAATCAGCAATATTTGGGACTCTTCTGAAGACTTGTAAGGTCTCCCTTACAAGGCTTCACCCATGATAGGTTACTTTGATTTTTTTCTTACTCGGAAACAGACACATTTTCGTGCTTTTCTATTCTGACCTTGTACGCACATCTGAGTTCCTAATTTAAAACCATTTTCATTGTCATTACTTTACAAACGACCTATGTAACATATGATAATAAAAAAATTGTATAAGCTACTTTTGTAATTTATGTTAGCAATTGTTTCACTGTGAAATAAATACATAAAAACTATGCACAGAAGGGGTCGAAACAGAAATTAAATGATTTAACATAGTAGCAATGGGCGTCACAGAGATTAATAAAAAGTAGTTATAATCATTTTACCAAAGAAAAGGAACGTGGTTTTACGGATTTTATCGAAACGGTGTAATCATGTTATCTACGAGTTTATAAACGATTAAAAAGATAAGTACTTACCTATATAGGTTCTGTAATGAAGTAGTAGTCATCTATTTACAAAATTGACGATTGATTTTATGTATATAAGTTTGTAAGTATACGTAATATAGCAAGCAGTAAGCACTATTTTTGTGTAACTGGATTAGGGATGTTGCTTTAATTCGTGCGTCACTATTTACCAGCTGAAGATCAGCGCTGTTGCTTTGCCTTAGCGAAATGCTGAGCTAGCACTAGCTATTTAAGATAGAAGATAGTTTTATTCATTTTGCGTTTGGATACTAAATAAACATTCCTATGGAAAATATTATTTTTGACTGAGTATGTTTTACTGAAGGAAGAAGGTTACTTCTTTCGCCGCCTTCGTTCTACGGATAATCTACGGCTTTATGTTCCACCCAACACGTCCAAGTTTTATAGTCTGTCTTTTACTTTGCAGGCCATCCGTCTGTGGAACTCTCTACCTGAATCCATCAGACGTGCTCAGTCTTTGAATGTTTTCAAGACAGGAGTTAAAGAGCTTTTTTAATCCTTTAATCTACTCTTTCTCCTTATTATTGTTATTATTATTATTATTATTAATTTTTTTTTTCTCACTGGTCATCATTAATTAGTAATTTTGCTTTACAAATTCTTTCATCATTTTATTTTATTATATTTTTATAAGGTACTTATGTGTGTATTATTTTGTTATGTATGTGATATCCATCTATATGTATATATATAGCTATTTATGTATATAATATATATGTATATAATATATATGTATAAATGTATGGTTTTAGTTTTGTTTATTAAATAAGTAATTGATTATGTAGGTATTTCATATCTGCATCCATATTTTGCACAACCTGCCTGTTCTATAAAGTTAACTCCTACACCCAAAGGTTGCCTGGAAGAGATCGCTTTTAGTGATAAGGCCGCCTAATTGTACTCTTATCAGTATTGTGTTTTGCAAAATGTATGTTCTCCTCTTGTACAATAAAGTGTATTTGTATTGTATTGTATTGTTACTATGGACCGTATTAATAAACCGATCTTAAGATTGAGATGACCTTAAGTAGACGCTTGAGTATCTGTTGTATATTAAGACAGTATCAAAAAAATCCTTTTGTATTGTATTAAACCTGAGACGCGATCTCAGTCTCAAGATCGATTTAGTGATACGGCCCTATATAACTCTATGAATGATTGAATAAGACAGAGTTTCCACGAACAACGGTGCTCGTAGGTCCAATTATTTTGCCAGCGATGTAAAGTGGGTTATGAAAACGAGAGCCTGCGCTGAAAGTGCAGTTGGTTGCCGTAACAAGGATGCGCCGCATTATCCTATTCGGGCTTCAGTTATTTGCTAATCATTCGATCTATACTCGCCCTATGCTCTATATGTATAATGGTACTAAATTACTGAAATGTCTACGTTAGAAACTAAACGAGAATAGTATATATTTTATAATAAAGTTCAAGAAGATATTCAAAAGTTGCCTTTAAATAAATTCAAAACTAACATTTATCTCTCTCTTTTTTATTTTATTTCTCTCTATCTCTCATTAGTCTCTATTTTAATAGAGACTACCTGTAAAAGGCTATTAAGGAATTTCTATTGGGATAATAAGCGAGCATGGACTTGAACTTCTCGAATAAGAAATTGTAACATTAATGCCTACTTAAAAAGAACAACCCTTGAGTTACTTGCACATTCTCCTCTGGCGGGTCAACCATGTGAAATAGCAAATTTGGAAGATGAAAATGTGATGTTTTCAAATAATAAATATTTATCACACGTAATAAAAAAATACACAAAAAAGTGATGGGTGTAAGTTAAGTAAAACTATATACATATATCCTTAAATTAATAATAACTAGCCTACTGCCTGCGGCTCCGCTCGCGTGGATTTAGATTATAGTCTCGCGGCCTATGTCTGAAATTTCGGGATAAAAAATGTCTACGTTACCAGGACATAGTTCTCTTCCATTCAAATCCACCCAGGAGTTAAGTATATCATGATCTTCTGACTAATATTGTAAATGCGAAAGTTAAGTATATCATGATCTTCTGACTAATATTGTAAATGCGAAAGTTAAGTATATCATGATCTTCTGACTAATATTGTAAATGCGAAAGTTATGTATATCATGATCTTCTGACTAATATTGTAAATGGGAAAGTTAAGTATATCATGATCTTCTGACTAATATTGTAAATGCGAAAGTTAAGTATATCATGATCTTCTGACTAATATTGTAAATGCGAAAGTTTCATGTTTGTTTGTTGCTCAATCAAGCCGAAACGGATGAACGAATTTTGATGAAATCTGATACAATACTGATGTATAGGTAGAACATTACCTGGATAAAAACATAGGATATTTTTTATTCCAATAAAGTGTAGAGTTCTCGAGGGATAAACATTAAACATATCCGCGAAAAAAGTTATTTCACGCAGGTGAAGCCGCGGGACGAAGAGCTAGTTGAGTAATAAATATTTAAATATTCACACTACGCATTCACAATACACAGTGGAGTTAGTGGGATGGTTCACGTATCTTCAAATTAATCGAGCCCTAAATTACATATTTTTACGATTTGTCTAAACTACATTTACACAAATAAGCAAATAACTCGCCAAATGCGACCTAGAATCATAAATTGGTAAAGGAATTACAAATGACTATAGGAAGGAAGGATATTTTCCACACGAGCGGGCTAGCTAGTGCTATTTATAACGTGATTTTTACAGGAAGCAACAATCTACAGTGCAGTGAAGATAAACGACCCACTGCGGCCATGCCGATGATATATCTTGGGATATTCTGTATTTCTTTTGATCGTATTAAGTTATTACCAATTTAGTACTTTAACTACACAATATTATTTTAACATTGGAACGAATTTTTTCGATCGGTCGGTCGGTTTATAGCTATAAAGGCAAGTTCTAGCAAACAATGAGAAATTGATAATAAGTTTAAGGATCGATTAAAAGTCACTTCTTACAACGGGTTAGCGCTTGGCCTCAATTACACCGTCCTGATGTTAAGGGAAGATGAGGCCGAAGGTGGAAGCGTACTGACCCGGACACCCCTACACATTTGGGGGGACTGGCTATCTTATCTCTGACAACCGGCACACAACAATGCTATTAACATTTCTGCTTTGGCGGCAGAGTTAGGTAGCTAGCGAGGCGGGCATTTAAAATGCCCTACCATGAACTAAACCGAGTACTAAATATGTACCTCGCTGGGGATTGAACCCGCGACCTCCGTTACGTAAACCTTATATTGTTTACATTGAGCCACGGTGGTGGTTAAAATAAATAAAATAAAATAAATAAATATTACGGACACTTACACCAATCATCTAGTCCCAAAGTAAGCAAATCTTGTACTATCGATACTAGATAACGGATAAACATACATAAATATTTATATAAACATCCATGACTCGGGAATAAATGTTCGTATTCATCACACAAACATTTACCCGTCGCGGGATTCGATCCCGCAACCGTTGGTTTCGCTGACAGGATCACTATCCACTACACCAACCGGTCGTCAAATAGGACAAGTAGTAAGTTTTAAAGGTCATCTAAATATTCAAAAATGTAAATTGTAAATAACCATGAAATCACTGATCAGGCAACCCTAAGTGACGTAGGTATGCATCGCATGTATGCATAGAAGCAAGGATCGTAATGGCTCACTACATGCAAGTTGTCCCGACCGGACACGGGGACGTTTCGTTCCGCTCCTCCAAGTGATTTACTGGCGGGGCTCTAATGGACGCGCTGCTATGAGCCGAGCGGGCCCAACCTTCACTGGGACTCTATGCTACACGTGACTGGAGGGACCTGAATTTATGTTAGTGTGTCTGAGCGCATATTGCGTTAACTGGTGGTGCACACAATAAAGCTGAGTAATATGGGACCTACGCCTCTTTTTGAGGATTTGAGAATGTAAAAAATTTTAACGGTATTCCAGAAGACGCATTATATCTACTTGCACCCCTATAGGTACTATATGTAGGTTCGATTTAGGAAAACAATAACTAGTTAAATTATTCATTAATTTTTGTGCTAATGTATCCCAGTTTCCAATTTAGTAGATGTAATATACACGTAATGTAATAATCCTCATCACGGACAACGCTCAAAAATTATATTTCCCAAAATGGTAACATTTCATAAATAACTGCTCCTCCCAAAATTAAAATAATTTTAACTTTAAGAGCCGATTGTCGTCTCACTAACGCGGCAAGGCCTAAGTCAAGTGAGATCTAATCGGCGCTTTAAATTAAAATTATTATTTGCGCAATAAACTACAGGACCTATACTAAGTCATTGGTATCGAAAATAGGATTCCTTGAAATTTTCAGAATAGAAAATAATCTAAAGTTACATCTGAAAGTAAATTTTACATTATGTAGAATCACATTTCAAGTCACAATTAAACCATGATTTGGGCGATCAAAATATGACGTTACTTTTGGGATAAAAAGGAAATACCTACTAAGCGGAATAGACTTATTAGAACACAGGACGGAGTTCTGACGACCGGCTCTTAGCGACAATATTCTAGCACTCACCTAATGATGCCTCAGGGTCAGACAGGTCGGAGAGCGACGGCACCTTCTGCATGGCTCTGGGCTCCTCGGGCTCGGGAGGCTCGCTCTTGATCCCTTCCACATGACCACCGCCCTCATCGCACTGGAAGAGAATTATCATTCATTATATATCATTAGTGTGCGTTTGTTTTCCATATACGTATATATACGTGCTATTTTTTACGCCCGCGGCGTCATTCGCATGAAATTACCTTATTAAAGACTTATTTTCACGTAATTTTAATACGATTCGTTCAAAGGTTTAGTTTAGGTTTAGGCTGGCTTCTATTTCGCTGAGAGACTAAGTCTGGCTGTCCAAAGTGGAAACGCATTTAGCCTCTTAGGCACCCTTCCGTTTCAGCAAGATCTGGGACAAAATTTTTATTTGTAAATGTGTGTTTTATATATTTATTATTTTTTAATTTGTAAATGTGTATTTACTATTTCGGTTTTGTAAATATGTACAAATATTAAAAATTTCTTTGTAAATATATATAAAAATTCTTGGTGTGATGTCAAAAAAATATAAGGTTTAGTCCTGAAAAGTAAACAAACATATTTTATCTTAAAGGAGTCTGTGTCTATCTATAATGCCTAAGGCTATAAATGAAATAATTTAAAAGATTTGCATGATGCACTCCGTAGATAGAGAACGGAACTGTACTGACGTCGGCTCTTTTGCCAATTTTTGGTGATTAAATTACATTTCTCGAGGTCGTAATACTAAATACGTAGTGAATATAAAGTTTAATTAAGATTTTATCCTTACAATTTTGAATTTTTAACTTTCACATCATCAACTCTCCATTTTCTATTGTTTGAATGACAATCGAGTTGACAACCTCCTCCTTTTTTCGTCGGTTAAAAAATATTATAAGAAACATGTCACATTTACCGTTATTAAGTTCATAATATAATTATTAGTCAACGGTTGCTGGCTCTGATAGAATATCTGCAATATCAGGAAGGATCTCTTTAAGGATACCTAAGTGTTTAGAGGGTAAACGAAGGTTTACACCATTGTTCCTATTCTTTAGAGTATATTCCAAGTATTCTGGGGGTCGAACTCTAATCAGATTGGATCGGTCATCGATACACGCGGACGAGTAGATATTTCTATTCACAGGGCGATGCCTGCTTCCGTTCGCAGCTCGGACATGCAGAGCTTAAAAATATTCACAAACAATCGAAACTTCTGACGGACATCGATCTAACAAGCACGGTTCGGAGAAAAAGATGGAAAACGTTTTATTCCAAGATTGTAATATTATCACACTAAAAACGAACACTAATACCTGCGAAAACAACTCTGTTTGTCTGTCTGTTTGTGGAAAATAGTATATATATATAATACTTTTCATCCTGAAAAATTTTAAGTAATTTATTTAATTTTCCAAATTGTTTAGATATTCATTAATCTATATTTTTCAACAGAAGTTTTGCAACACCGCTACTTCTTCAAGGTAGGTTAATTGAAAAAAAAAACTTTTATTTATTGTAAGCAGTTACGTCCCATTCTGGTCCGCAAGAATTTGAGGTTTTTGCCATCGACTCGCTAAGAAGAAGAAGTTAAAGTAACAATTTATTTCACAATATGTGATTGGTGAAAATTTTTTTCTTCACTACTGGTTGCATTACTCAGATAGAAAAGATATTTTCTAAAGTGCCACTCACCACCGGGGTAGTCGGTTGTAAAACGAGCTTTACAGTAATACAGTGAGAAAATTAATTTTATTTTTAAATTTTTATTTATATAATTTTTATTTTTAAAGTCACAAACAAAAAACTTCCTCCAAGTTCCATGGTTGGTGGAATCATACAGAAGAGTGACCGCATTGCATCGCTGTATAACGAGACTGTTTCTTTGTCCAAAATATTGGCCAGCCTTCTGACCGCGCGATATACAACCGTGATAAGATAACCTGCACCTGGGCCCCACGGCTCAAAAGATCTTCACTAACACCGCATCTCTCTCGAACATTTATAAAATAATATTAGACATAGGTGGGTCTTATTGACCCTTGTCAACCGGGTGCTATCTCGCAACCCATGACACTACTCCTAATCACAAAGTATATCAATATTACCCAATAAAAACGTCAAAATCGAATCAGTGCGTCCCCCTCGGCTCAATCAGGCGCAATCTGTCCAACATTCGTTCCGCTCTATGAGACCCTATTGTTGTTATTCAAAATATTGTTAAGGTTAAAAAGGATTTTTCATTCAATACTATATGCAACTTTGAAAGAACATTCTATAACAAAAATTACTCCTTTGAGTAAAGTTTCTTACTTTGGTGGAATCACTTTATTGATTTTTAATAAGGGACTTTCAGAGCATCAGTTAAAAAAAGTTTTTTCGAGATATATATATATATATATATATATATCGGTTACGGGTTAATCGTCACTTACAATTCAGTGGCTGAGGAATTCATTAATATAATATATATTATTGACGGCGTTACACCAAGTCAAGTGTCAATCTTAAAAAAACAGCACGCACATTACATGTATCTATTCTATTGTCTTCGAATTTGACGCATGACTTTGGATCAACGTCACCTGTTGAGTTTATCGGAACTAATTATTATATTTTTTAACTGTCATTTGGAAACGACCTTATTAGTGAGATATTATCCTACCAACTTTAAATCTTATCAAAAAAAAATCTAATTATGTAGTTACTTTTCATTTCCTCACAGGAATTGACAAACGTCTCCACTAATCCATATGGCAGATAATGAATTCCTTAGCCACTGAACTGTAAGTGACGATTAACCCGTAAACGCCGCGGGGTATTTCTGTACACTGCGAGTGTGGGGTCGCCACCCCTGACATCAACTATTTTGTCTTGGCACGTGATTATCCAGATTGGGGGCACGACCCCAATTCACTTACACCTCTTATTATTGTGTTTGACGATTGACATTAACTATTCGAATTTTTTTTAAGTAGGTAAGTGTTTCTGTGAATGTTAATTTCTTATGAATGTAGTACATTTATAATAATGTTTGGCGTGAATCGTTACCTGATGCATGAGCATGATATCATTTCACAATCTTTATAGCCGTCTGCTATGGGTCCCTGACGAAACGCGATTCATCTTTCTTTCTTTATCGCCACGCTGGACAAGCCCTAATACTTTGCAGGTCTATACCAGCAACGAACGCTCATCAATGGATTGTGTGCCATAATACTACAAACCATTAGTTGCGTTTTACGATACTCATGGGAAGAAATAAATTGGTCCTGTCCTTTGTGGAGACCACACAGATATATCATATATCGTGCCTTAAATTACGCTTTTTCCAGGAAAGGGACAGTACGCGTAACTCGTCGGACCGTGAAGAGGGGGGTGAACAATATAATTTTCAAATGGCGTGATTGTACCGCCTGAGGATTGTCGTTAAAAACTGTTGAAGAAAATATTAACGACTTAGGCACCGAACTGGAAAGTCCACGCATACCTAGTTTAAATATTTCTTACAGGAGCTGTTGGGTGGAGCTGTTTGCGAGTAATCGAATGAGCAAACCATGTTGTATTGAAATGTCCAAACAAAACAGTAAAAGCACAGACTCAGGATATTATGATCTATTTATAAAGGTTCTATTTTTATTATGCGACTGCCCAAGGAAAGAGGGTAATATTTATCGAGTGTATGTATGTATGGATGTATTTATGTAGGTATATATAAGTATGTGCGTTCCTTTGGCGCACCCTGTAGCCTAAACTGCTTGACCGATTTCGAAGTGCATGGTGTCATTAGATTCGTCCCGGAGTGTAATAGGATACGTTTTATGATAAAAAAATCCAACATGGCGTTCGCAAAATACAAAGTATACTGTCGGGTTTTTTGGTTTTTAAATACTTAAATAGTTATTATATATAATTAATACTGAAATCCACATAAGTTTTATTAGATTGCGATTTCCAGTCTAATATAATATCCAATGAGCGATAGATTATGATTTCTTTACTCACTGTCCGTCCGTCCATTTGCCATCCGTACGGTATTTAGCACTATCTGTCGATACAGATTTGTTCTAGTGCTCTGAGCTGAGTATTGATCAGCTGGGATCGGGGGTATGCTTTGTAAGTTTCTGATGATTTTAAGTGTAAAACTCTGTAATTTTGGATATTCAATAAAGTAAAGTATTCATTAAAAAAGTGTTAGATTAGAACCAAAGTATCCAAGAAGTTAGAAAAAAAACACGGATGATTTAGAGTAAAAAGCATAAAATAATGTTAATTCTAAAACAGTCAATGCTTTGAAATAATATTTAGCTAAATAATTATTTTATTCATGTATCAGTCCAAAAACATCCCACTGCAGGGATATAGGCCTTCCCTCGTATAATGAGTATGGCCATAGTCCATCACGCTGGCCCAATGAAAGAAAGAAAGAAAGAAAGAAAAAAAGAAAAATTTATTTAAACCCATCTCATGACACAAACAATCAGGTACAAATGCGGCTTGGGGACTTCACATGCCTTTGAATTTTATTTCTCAGGCATGCAGGTTTCCACACGATGTTTTCCTTCGCCGTTTAAGAACAGCCGGATAAATGCACACAAGTAATTAAATTAAATTGAAAAACTCGAATCGAACCCGGACCTCCCAAATTGGGAGACCGCGTCTTAACCGCTGAGCCAGCGACGCGACGTTTCCCGAAATATTTTATTAAGAAATTCAAAATCTTACCAAAAGTCACATATTGTACGGACAAGTATAATTTATGAGTGAGGTTAATAGACAATTTGTTGCTCTTTCAAGACAATTTGGTGGGGAATGGGGATGCGAGTGACTGTTCAATCCTGTCTCACTATATCACATGTCGGTGCTTTCTAAACGTTCTCTGTAGATTTATACGCTTTTTTAATCCCATGATTATAACTAATGGGCGTTTGAGGGTTATTTTACTTACGTTTAAATAATAGTTATTTTTATATCGGTAAAATATTGCTTGGTGTTTTTTTTAGTTACATAGAGGATATACTTGTAATCTCTTATGGTAAAGATAAAAGAATTTAAAACGATTTATGGTGATTATCTCACATTATGAAGCATTTCGTGAGAACTTTGACATCTCGACAAGTAATTTTTGGTATTTTTGATCCGCAGACGGAAAATGCTGTAATTTTTTTTTATAACAAATAAAGAGATGTGTCAGACCATGAGAAAGTGGCTAGCATAGACATAGAATATAAAATTCATTTGACTGATAAAAGTCTTCCATGACTTAGCGATAGTTCGGCGTGTCCGAAGTATTACTTATTCGTTGCGTTTTGCTCGTCAAATGTCACTTGGATGCATCGCACCGTTGCTCGTGATTATATCGCTATAGCCCTGTGAAAATTGATTTGAACTATTCAATACAATCATTTTAGTCGTATGGGGAGACTGTCGCTGCGACAAATATCCAGTCGTCGCAAGGTCCAGCGATAATCCGACAAATCATGTGCAATGCTGCAAAGTCTACTACCAAGTATGATGATCAGCGACATTTCTACGGGTCACGTTTAAATTTTCAGTGAGATTTCCAGTGGCCATGAATTTTTCAGCTAAGACAAAAAACTTTGTGGTCGTTTGGGTTCTTACCGCGTGCAGATGCGAGTTGTGGCTGTGGGTAAATATTGTTAGATGAAATAAAGCTGCGCGACTAGATACAACTCAAAGGGTTTATAAAATCGTTATGCCGTATAGTTTTAAAGTGCTGTTTAGACATAGACATATATTTATTTGACACCACACTATAGCAACAATATTAATAAAAACAAGAAAATTTAGAGTAGGGTTGCCATACGCCCGGAATTATTCGGACATGTCCGGGATTTCGGCTCTTTGTCTGGATTGCTGGGGGAATTCAAAAGCGTCTGGAATTTTACAGAAGCTACTTAGGTAGTCATTCATGAAATTTGAAAATCCCAGAAATACCCTACATCAGTGCGTCATAATCGTTTTGTAGAACGCAACTCATCTATATTGAGCTAAAAATCGACTGTACAGATTCTATAGAAGAACTACAGAAAAACTATTTCACTCAAAAGACTTATAACCGCAAAAATCTCATATTATTGCGAATCTTAGGTAATTCGAATTTAATGTCCGGAATTTTCTACATTTTTCCGGTATTTTGCCCGGAAAGTCTTTTTTATGGTCTGACAACCCTAGTTTAGAGTGACGTTTAACAATTTATTCAAGGATCGTTAATTCATGGGTCAGGTATATTAATGAAAAATTTCAGAAGTTACCTACCATATTCGATGGAATTTCGTAGCAATGCGATAGGAACAATGTATACCTAATTGGGTTCGATATTTACAAACACTATTATTCAACACGTTGGTTACAATGGTTTTCATCTAGCGTCGACTCTTTCGAGTATACGTCTAAAATTAACGGTTTCCAAACGTTGTCTGCAAGTGAGCAGTGTAAAAATAGTTAACAAAGAAGAATCACAACAAATCTGTCATATCCTGCGAAGCGGACGTAACTATATATTGTATCTCTTTAATTAGGAGCCGGATATCGCCTAGCTAGGCCCTAATGAGACACGCACGGATGGACCGGCTAATTCTATGTTCGAGGAATTATATTTCATATAGGGGTCACTAATGGTATCGATATTTTCCAAGATTTAGATAATATTATTTATTGTGCTTCTTTATTGGGTAATACGCGTGTTACCTTTCATAACGAGAGACGAAATGCTTTTCTATTATACCGGATGAGTATTTTTACCGTAAGGAAAATGGCGGGATTCCTAGGGTTCCAATGATGCGAATTTTAATTGGAACTCATATTTGCTGAAAGTTTTTTAATTTATTTAATTTAATGGTGTAATAGGCTACATGCGCGACCGTCAAATGCCACAACGTATTATTATATTTTTTGGTTTTGAAGAAAAAATAAATAAACTACTATGTCAATACCTTCTAATATGCCCCATTTTTTTCCTTACGGTAACAATTAGTATATTATTTTACTTTATAACCCCGGGTGCTGACTTTATATTAGTTATAGACCATAGTTTAGGCTATTACACGAGCAATCCTGTATTGTTTATGAGCCGTAGTAATAAATCGATCTCAATATAAATAAATAAATATCCTTAGACATACACACAGCGCCATCTAGTTCCACAGTAACAGACGACCGGTTGGTGTAGTGGAGAGTGACCCTGTCAGCGAAACCAACGGTTGCGGGTTCGAATCCCGAAAACATTTTTGTGTGATGAATAGGAACATTTATTCCCGAGTCATTGATGTTTATATAAATATTTATGTATGTTTATCCATTATCTAGTATCCATAGCACAAGTTTTGCTTAGTTTGGGACTAGATGATTGGTGTAAGTGTCCGAAACATATTTATTATTTTAATAAAAAAAATAAAAAAAGTAAGCAGTTATAGGCTTGTGTTGTGGATACCAGATGTTTGATATACTATATATTTCTTTTGTAAATAAATACTTATTATAAATGAAAACATCAATATGAAGATCGAGTCTCATTTTTACTACTATTTTTTTAGGTTGACCTTAAATACACAACAGAATCTGAAGTTTCAAGTTGAATAAATTTTCGATATCTATACCTACCTAACATTGGTATAATTTTATAGTGATCGGAATAATTTGCACGTTGCACAAGTCAAGAAACCTACAATCAAAGAATACTGAGGCCCGTATTAATAAACCGTTCTCAAGATTGAGATGACCTTAAGTAGACATTTAAGAGTCTATTGCATATTAAAACAGTATCAAAATTGAGACTGAGACGCGATCTCAATCTCAAGATCGATTTATTAATATGGCCCTTAATCATTTAGGTATACTATTTGGCCGGTAGAGCGGGCGCACCTAAATCATGTCAAGGATTATTCTTTATGGCGACGCTTCAGTCAGAAAAGAGGTGTTAACGTCATAACTGTCGACAGCGCTCTTCATTTTACCCCTTCAGTTATTAATGACTCTCATGGCATGGCATGCAACCTCTTCAGTAATGATTTAACGATACTTAGGGTTTTTATAAAATATCACTACCTAATTCATGATTTGAAGTAGAAATTGTCGTCCATATCACTATTTTGATAAAATTGAAAAGGAATTTAAACCGAAATTAAAATTTATTTCAAAGTCATTATTATTGCCGAAAAAGCAGGCAGTTAAAACAACTAATGAAGCTTTGATTTGAGTTCAATGTCTCACATTCCGATATTTTACTTGGCGAATTCTAAACAATTAGAACATTTTGCATAATACTTATATACTTATACAAATATTGCATATTTAAGATAATAATAATAAAACAATATTTCGGCCGCTTACACCAATTATGTAGTAATGTAAATATCGTTAACAATAAAATGTTCCTATTCACCACACAAAAAGTTATCCCTGGGGGGATTGGAACCAGCAACCGTTCTGGAGTCGGGAGCAATCCCACTATTACCTACTACAGCAATCAATCGTGATGTTTTCATGATGTTGCGCTGATTTCTGTAATTTTATTAGTAGTAGTATTCAATTTACAAAATTCTTACAATCCTCTCCAACCTTCACAATTGTTAGTTTAAACAACACCAAGGTACTTGGTAACAACAGAGCCGCCGATCACTTTAAAAACATAAATCAGTAAAAAGCACAACTCACATTATACAAACGAATTAAGTTCTCAGTATTACTCGCTTCATCACTCGTATTAAAGTACCAACGTTTTTCGTCGCAGTAAGCTAATGTCTAAACTCATTAGTGCAGCTTACCGTCATTGTCATGGACAAGTTTAAAAATAAAAGAAATAAACGTAAAAAGAGCGGGAACTTTGAAATAGAAACTCGGTTTGTTTTCGATACTCGTTCGCGCCGGGCGATGATGGATTGTTACCGTACGCTGGCGCTTGAGTGTATCAAATGAACTACTTCATTACATTTTTGGTTCGTATTCGTATCGTGACTATAGTGAAAATACTTCTAAGAATAGAGCAAGAACATCACATATCGCATACAAGTTCATTGCTGGCCACCGAAGTTTCAGTTACCACTCGCAAATATCCGAGTATACCTGTACTTCGAAATACACTATAGGTACAGTGAAAGACGAAACTGCGACAAGACGGAACCTCGACAGACTGAAAATCGAAAATCAATAAACTTGCACGGTTCAAGGGCGATGGACCGCATTTCTGTAATTGATGAAACCTGGATGCTGTTTCAAACATTGAACTTTAAATGTTTGGGATATATCTGACCACATGATCAGCATCTTCTTACCTTTGTCCCAATTTGTTTGGGGTCGGCACAATAGGTACGTCTTTTACTTCCAATCTCCTGTATCAGCCGTTACCTCATCATTCACTCCCTTTTCGTTCGTATCACCCTTCACACAATTCATCCATCTTTTCCGTGGTCTTCCTTTCCAACCATCGACATCCATATTAATCACTCTCTTAGCAACATACGTTTCATCCATTCTCATACCTAGCCAAACGATTTCCTTTCAACTTTTCTGTCACGGGTGCCACTTTAAACTCTCTCTGTATGTACCTATTCCTTATTTTATCCATCCTCGTCACTCTACTCATCCATCAATTTTCTTTTATCCGTCTTCTTT
The DNA here is from genome assembly GCA_949316235.1 of Oegoconia quadripuncta. Classification (NCBI taxonomy): domain Eukaryota; kingdom Metazoa; phylum Arthropoda; class Insecta; order Lepidoptera; family Autostichidae; genus Oegoconia; species Oegoconia quadripuncta. The sequence goes on from OX438759.1 coordinate 8,477,239, forward strand.
ATGGCCCAAGACTCCGATCCATACAGCCTTTTTACAGCATTTAGCCTGAGGGGCATCCGTGAGCCATTTCATTAAACCTGCGTTGATCCGGTTTGTGACGTTCTGGTCGAACTCACCATCCACTTGTACGAGTGAACCAAGGTACCAGAAGTTAGCGCACCTTGGTAAGTTTTCCCGCAAGAGTTACAGACACAAGAAGTCGCAAAACATGTATTCCGTTTTGCTTCTGCTCAGTTACAAGCCAAAATTCTCCAGTCTTTGTCGCCATTCCTCTAATCTGCTCTGGACTTTCAGACCATTTTCGCCTACCAGCACAGGGAGCCTCTAGCTGCATGTCCGGCGTGATTGCGTTCCTCAAATATACATATAAGTATAAAACAGTGTTTAATCACATTTCAATTGTTTAAATTAGGTACTATGTATAATGCAGAAAACATCAATAAAGTCCGAAATAAAATAAGCAAATCATTTGTTCTTTGTACGATAGAAAAAATGTTGCCCTCTCCCCTATCAAAAAGGACATCATGAAGTTGTTCACGGTCCGCCTGGCAAGACGAGTACCACGTATATCCGGTTTTTCGAACTTACTTTCAATATTCGGCTAATAATAATATGTAACGTAATTTCCTTATTTCGTTGTCAGGTGAGAAGCCCTAAGAATATGTACATTACATTCATGCGAAAGATGTTTGTTTGTCATATCACACTGTAAGAACGAAATGAATTTTAAATGCGCTCTTTTGAAATTAGAATAGAACAGATTAGATCAAGCGAAAAAATTAGACACACTGAAGGACACATGAAATACATACAAAACAGACAAAATATACTCGAAGTTACGGTTCGTTCCCGACAGCCCTGCACCATAACGTCATAACATAACGTTACGACCTTTATCCCAAATGTGGTGGTCAGAGATATCCCAAACATGAGCGTTTGGGTGTTCCAAACATTTAAAGTTTAATGAGTGAAACAACATCCACGGTTCACCTTTCGAATTATACAGAATGCACACGTTATAGATGGTGGGCCGATCGCCGTTAAAACGTGCAATTCTACAGGTTGTATTTGAATTCGTGTCCTGATTACAAACAACTTTCCACTAGGAACAATAGTCCTTTTGGCTGGTGAATTCACTCCTGATTAAGAATAACTCTCCACAAGGAACAATCGCCGAATTCAGCCCAAAATTGTTGGACTTCCATACTAAAGGTGGTTTCAGAATGATTTACTTTGTCGGGTAATCGAAAATTTTTTGATCGAATTCGGCTATATTTTCTTGGAGAAAGTTGTTCGTAATCAAGAGTGGCGTCACCAGTCGATGGAAATAACACGAAAAAAAAAAAATTTTCACCCTGTATAGGTGTTTTTGGTGCCATAAAATAAAAACTTGATGTTTTTGGTGGTAAGTCGCCTTTTACGACAGCCACGGGAACAGACGGGTTGGTTCACGCATTGAAAAGAGAAGGAATAAAATTAATTTTCGCTCTCCTGGGAGTTGATGGCGCCTGTCTCTGAGCAGGTGCTGCTGGTGCATTCCGAAAGGGCATGGTTTTTGCACCCACAGAACTGTCAAAGTTATCTTAGGCACTGGTTGCTCCCCATCGCATTTAAAGTGTTGCTATAGCTACGTTGTGCTACAACCGATCTGATGGAAATCCAGGGGAGAGCTCTATGTTCAGCAATGGACATCCCATGGCTTAAGTAGGTATTCTGTTTTTTTTTTTTATGCATAAGGATTTGTACAAGCAAAAAAGCGTTAAGGTGATAAAAGGGTATCCAAGGACTATTCCCATGTTCTTAACATTGCGCAGAATTGTATATTGTACAAAATTACTAAGTACAAACTATAATAATAAGCCTAATTAATACTCAACAAAACCTGAACTTAATTACACGGAGAAGCAATACAATGTATATGAGCAGAAAGTTAACTATCGAGTTTAAGACAAGACAAAGTATAGGTGTACACCGGTTTCACTTCGGGATTATAACTAGGTATATCATTTTACCTATCCAATTATGACAATTTTACAGTTTAGCATGTAACCTAGCTACATTGGAAATAAAACTAGACGGTGCGGCTGAATGTAATTGTAGACATGCTATCTTGCATTATCGTTTTTCACATAAAAATAAATGGAACGTAGTCGTATATGGATATTGTGGATAGGTACCTAGGGATGCTATAATTCCCAAGTATTGATATGGAACGGTTAACTTCTAAGTAAAACACGAAATAAGTAGACGAGTGAGGGGCGGACGTTGGTAACCTTTTGTTAATCTATATCCCTCTATAGTCGTGGAAATTCGTAGTACTTACGTAGATATACAGACTCAAACAAGTTCTATTTCGTAAGTTATAAAAATAATATTTGAAAACGTCATGACATACAATATTATCGCTCATTCACAAGACTCCCAAGAAAAAAACGAGCAAGAAACTCAGGGGTTGCTCTTTATAAATAAGTATTTTTACAATTTATCATTCGACAAAGAAAAAAAATAATGACTGGACATCGCGCAGCGGTTCATGTCCATGTAGTCTTATCATCTAGATAGAAATTTTATGATAGCCTTTGGCACATAGTTTCCGTTTAATTGTATGGTTTTAAATTTATTTAAAGGCCTATTTTTAATGTCTACTGGAACCTTATTATAAAAGCGTATACACGGTCCCTTGAATGACCTAGGGAATTAAGAATTAGAGTAGTGCGCAGCGTTAACAAATACGGGACAAATAGTAATACGTGACAGGACAGTGAAATACGGTGACAATCTATGGCACGGTAGCGCATTTTCGCGAGAATTTTCTTTAACACGACATGGTTATCAACATCGCTGCTTCGGCGAAGACGTCAAGATGATGTTTAGCACATAGGTAGTTTAGACCTCGTCCATGATTTCCAGACCGACAGGCTGGAAGCGGAGAGCATCCAATGACATCCCGCGATCATGATCTTGTAGGTGGACGCCCCAAGGTGCGTTTGCTGGTGCATACTCTTCACTCTAGAATTTTAATGTCACAACAGCAATCAATTCTTTGAGCTACGTGCCCTATCCACTGCCAATTCAACTTACTAATCCGAGGGATCTTTCTTTCACGGATTTCTTCATTACTGATTCGATCTCATAGGGAAACGCCGAGCATCGTGCTCTCATATATAGCTCCTTGCATAGTCCATAGCATGCTTATGTGGCCCATAATAAGATACCACGTTTCAGTACCATAAATCATCACTGGTATAACCCAATTGATTAAAGACTTGCGTCTTCTACCACTGAGGTATACTAGACATTATATTCTTCTGGGAATTGAATCCGCAACTTTGTTTTGGAAACACGGTGTTGTTTATTTTGCCAAGGAGGCGGTTAAATAATATAGTATTCCTAGAAGAAAGTTGTTGAGGATTAAACCTCTAATTGCGTCGCTTTGAGGCGAACGTTTGTGATGGTGGATATCAGGAACTGCGCACCATGAGGTAGTCACCCATACATGGTCTGTGGTGCGAATTACTCTCCATAAACAGTCAATTTTTACTTTCACAATGCCTGAATGAACTAAAGAACAATGGGTTGGCATTCTTAGCAGTGGGCTGCAATGTGAATTTGAAATAATAACTTTGTGCAAATATATCGCTTGAGGAAAATCACGTAGATGAATTTCATTATTGCTGTATCAATAGCCACGAAACTTGTGTATTTTCATTTTGTAGTAATGAATGGAACGGTATGTGAGATAAGAAGTATTTATTATTCATAGAAGTAATAAGGAAGTGTCAATGAAAATGTCGACATATTTATATAACGTATTCACGCACTTGAATGGGGTGGTTAGAGATATTCCAAACATTAGTGTTTGGGTGTCCCAAACAAAAAAACCACAGTAACCACATCCACGGCTCACCGTACGAAATATACAGAAAATTAAACGTACAATGAAAGGAGGTGAGCCCATCACCGTTAAAACGTGCAAATATGTAGTAGTTTTTTGTTGGAGTCTCTATGTATAAATGCCTTCTACAGGTATATTAATGGCAACACCAAAAATTACTAAACAACCGACTTCATTGCGGTTGCATTCAATGTGTTTATCTGCCGAATGTATCATCTAATACCCCTGACTGAATCATCAGTTCTGTCACATTACACAAAGTCATCTGATATATATAAATATTAGTAATGTTTAACTAAGTAATACGCCCCAGGTGACAAAACGCCCCACTGTTCTAGCCCTCACACAAAGCTCAGCCGCTAATATCGTGTGTAGACAACAGTTGCCCGAGAACATGTCTGCCGTTCGCGCAGATTTTTACAAAACGCCCCAGTGAGGTGTTCACTAAATGTTATTCACTAAGTGAATTTGTACGTAATTTATATTTTCTATGTGCCTTTTTGTTATTAAAATTGTGAATTTCACTAAAGACTCATGATTCTTTATCGTATTTAGTTTTAATAAACTTAAACCGGGGCGAATTACCTAGTTTAACCCTAGTGCCATGATTGCCTATAGATAGGCAAGGCACAGTGCTGCTTCTCATTGGTTCTATCATCATATTTGAATGAAGTTTATATTGTTCCACCTCGAGAGATTTTTCTAATCATAAAAAAAACGGTGTCTATACATAGCAAAAAATATATATTGTATTGTATGATGTACAGTTTTATGTTACCTTTTGTAGTCTAAACTGCTTGACTGATTTTGAAGTGCAAGGCGTTCATAGATACGTCGTTTTGAACCCCACTGACATACATTTTATGGTAAAACTCCAACATGGCGCCCGCAAAATACAAAATATGCAGTCGAGTTTTTTGGAAAAACAATTTAAGTATTCAAAAATAAATACTTAGATTTTTAGCTTGCGAATCGACTGATACTCCACTTGTCAAAGTACAACAGACAAGTTAAAAGTAGGAGCGTTACTACAGTGGAACATTCGTTACAACCCTTCCATTGGTCCGCCCATAGTCCGACAAAAATTTTGCAAACGTTGCATTTGTCTGCTAACTGTATTATAAAACTATTTTTAGAGACAACCTACAATAAATAATTGTGTTCTATTGTTATCATCAAAATTATTGTAAATTATTTTGCGCAATAAAGAGTATTTGTATTGTATTGTATTGTATTGTATAAATAGATACGGAGGGCTTATGTAGGTGGAAAATAGAGAAACTTGGATAATCTTAGTATTGGTTTGAGACCTGTCCCGGCGAGTTTTCTAATGAAATCTAACATCTTTACATGTACTTGACTGCTTTCCTCAACCAATCGGATTTCCTGTCGTTTGTCAGCAAGATCAAGTACACGTCGCTTTATGGTAAACTGTATGATGATGTTAATTAAGTTAGTTGTAAAGCTGAGATCAGAAATCAGTAATTTTAATTAATCTTCAGATTTTAAACCATCATTATCAAATCTGGACGGTAATGTGGATGTCCACCGCTGGAAGATGTCTTTCCTTACCACGATTTGCAGAATGTGAGGATTTGGCCTAATCCGTCAATAATAACAGCCTCCGTGGCTCAATGTAAGCAACATTGGGTTTACGATTCGGAGGTCGCGGGGTCGATCCCCAGCGGGGTACATGTTTAAGTACCTACTCGGTTTGGTTGGTGGTAGGGCATTTTAAATGTCCGCCTGGCTAGCTACCACCATCTTATCTAAATCTGCCACCAAGCAGCAATGTCAATAGCAGTGTTGTGTTCCGGTTGTCAGAGATAAAATAGCCAGTCCCCCAAATGTGTTGGGGTTTCCGGGTCAATACGCTTTCACCTTCGACTTCACTTCACTTAACATCAGGTGTGATTGAGGTCAAGTACGACCCGTCGTGCATAAAAAAAAATAATAATAATTGAAAACTTTACATTTTTTAACTTAATATTAAAATTACTGCTTATTTACAAAGCTGACTTTCCAGAGAAGAACGAGCAAGGAATGCAATGGTTGCTCTTTAGTTTAGTTGCTAGGTAGGTTTTGGGTTACAATATTTGATTCGACAAATCCAGGAAAAATATATACCTAAATTGTATTGTGTATAAGTGGCTTACACTGAATAGGGCCGATCATCACTCGCTTGCCAAGTAACAATCGCGAATATGGACTAAATCTAACATATCTATACTAATCCTTATATAGGGTCTTATTAGAGCAAAAACTTTTTTTTTTTTTTTTATGATGGACTGGATTTGTGTTTGACCACAATCTCATCCGATGGAAAGTGATGACGTGGTCGGAGATGAAGCACGCGATCTCAGTAAATGCCTGAAGGGAGTTCCCTTCCTTGGCTGTTCGGATGATGAATGAAGAATCGAACTTCTTAGCGCGAATGTTCGGTATATTAATTATATACGGGTGGAATCCCTCCCCACGCCTAGTGGTCCGAAGATGTTTTGACAAAATCATTTTTTCCTTTACGTTAAAATAGTTTTTAAATAGCGCTTCCTTAGTAATATATTAGCCCTATTCCTAAATCCAAGTTAAGATTTTCAAAACCAATTTGCATAGCAATTAGATTTAGATAGCGCATTGCTACTTGGGTTAGATTAGTGATTCCTGGGAGCTCTGCAGCAATTAATTGCCCATCAGTGGTCTAATGTTATGTTAATGTGCTCTCGAAGAATTCCATAGAATACGAAAGAAACCTTTTTCCTTAACCATAGCGACCTAAATATATAACAGTGAAACTTGTATACACCCATGGGAAGAGGTAAGGCACTCTGAAAATATTTCTTAACTTTGTCTCTTTGTTACAAACTTACAGCTCCATACGTTTCTCTTGAGCTCACTGTCGCTCCTGAATGCCAGGAGGGAATCCTGTACATCGGATTCCACTGCCGACCTGAGACCGCTAACGGTATAAGTCCGCTATAGTATACTGGAGCTCGCTATCGTGCTTGAACCCACTTGTTCTCTTTGAAAGAGATCTCCGCTTGAGGACAGTTAAAAAGGGACAGCTTTATACAACTTGTATAGCGGCATCTATTTCTAACTATGTCAAGCGCAGATCTACTCTTGAGCAACATTCTGAAATACGCGCGGGCCTATGAGTTGCTCCACAGAGTTTCTAGAGAGATGGATATATTACTATAACATAGTTAAGTTACATACTGACCAGGTCAAGCCTTAAGCTGAAGGATACGTGTTTGCGGGGCGGAGGCGCGGGAGCGACAGGGCCCTCGTAAAACGCCGCCTCCTCGAGTCCGTAGTCGGACTCGCTTTCCGCCCACTCCAGCTTCATGGCGCTGGGGCTGTCAAGAAAAGAGAAGTACATTTTAAATTTTGATATCTAAATCACATAGGTAGGTTTTTTGTTTTACATAGTTAGTTATTTTACAATGGTCGTATGGCGAGAAGTGGACAGTGGCAGTGGCTAAAGGTAACAATTTTTTTGATCCTATAGGACAGTCTTAAAACTTGACAGAGGCTAAAGAATTGTAACGTATCAGGAAAGTATCTCTTATTACGGAGGGGCGTTTTTAAATCTCCGCCTGGCTAGGTACCACCGTCTTATCTATCTACCGCCAAGCAGCAATGTTCAGGCCATTTATTGTATAGTCAGTTCACCAAGTAAGTTAGGGCTTCCTTCCACCTTCGGCCTCATCTTCACTTAATATGGTGTGATTGAGGTCATGTGTTAACACCTTATACGTAATAAAAACACATTGTAAGAAACTTATCCACACTTTCGCACTTACAAGCACTCAGTACTGACAATTTCACTTGAAATGTACCTGCCAGAGGAAAAATTATTTATAAAATCCGTAAATCTTGTATAGAGACAGTACTTTTGAAGCCTCACCTTGCTGTATTCGTGTCTTAAAATAGAACCTACTATTAGATATCAATACCTGTAAAGTCATAGATACAACTCCATTATACTCGGACTATGAAGATGTACAGATCATACTAAGGCCGTTAATTTTATGGAGTCAGTAGCCATCGAATACAAAGTGCCTAGTTATGGTCAAGACTTTATTATTACGAACCTATGCGCGTCAACGCACGGCCTTTAGAACTAAGGCTTCACTAACCGCAACAAGGAATCGACTCGTATTCCGTATAAAATCATCAACGATCGCTCGGAACATTACTGCGCTGTCTAGTTCACTCGCAGCCGATAGAAAAGAGACGAAGATATGACATCGAATTCGATGAAGTGTGGATTAGTTCAGGGTAACAGGCAGAACCTGTTCCTCATCTTGCAATACATCAACCCACTCTATCAGGGCCGTGTGTTCCTTTTTTTACGTTTGGTATAAAAAGTTCGGTTAGATGAGTAAGTACTTTTTGTTTACTTTGGCTTTAGACAGCTTCTGTTGATTAATTTTACATTCCATCCATGCTTATAAAAATATTTGTGCTCTTGTCTTTGAAGGTCGGGATTTATTGTATGTACTTATGTTTTCAGATACACGGAATATTATGGTAAAATATTTAGGCATTTTTAATCGACTTAGAAAAAAGGAGTGCACAATCAGTTGCATAGGGTATTTTTTTATGTATAGTTATTATAGTTATGAGATTCCGCAACCGATTTGCTTGATTTTTTTTTATTGACAAAAGATAATCTCGATGTTGTTCCAAATATTGCCGCGATATCTGATTGGGCTAAGATTTCAGTATTCTATGCTTACTGATGTATTAGGTAAATTTATATGATCTGACAGAGCTATGCATTCAGAGCTTCATGCTAGATGCCGTCAGAGGATATTGGATGATACACTTGGGGGATAGAATAGGGAACTGCAATAGAGTCCATTGGTTTTTTCCATTTTTTGGACGATTATTATGAATAATAAATAACTTTGCACATACACACAGCGCCCTCTAGTTCCACACTAAGCAACTTGGCTTGTATTATGGATACCAGATGCTTGATAGACTACACAAATACATTTTTTTGTAAATAAATACATATATTATTAACGAATGAAAAACAACCATAACTCGGATATAAAATATCCGTATTCATCATACACACATATGCCCCTAGCTGGCGAGTATCGAACCCGCGACTTTTTGATATAGCAGTCAGAGTTCCTAACCCCTACACTACACCAAACAAGTCGTTAATTAATTCTTCTTCCTCAATTTAAGAGCTATGCTCTTGTCGCTGAAGTAATAACAAGTCTCTCTGCTTTCCGCCCTAGATTTAACCTCTTGGTACGACAAGACATTCACCTTTTCTAGTGCTTCTTACTCAAATTACTTGGTATAAAAGCCACTTCACATCTCTGTAATCATGGTTATAGTGGCCTGAAACTAAGCTGGGTAGTGCAGCCCCAGTTGAAGTGAACATTATGATGTGCTGATGTAACAAATATATGTATTACTTGTATAGTGGGAAGTTGTCAGGTACGTTTCAATAATACCACAGCCACTCATCGTTGCACCCTTCTTCGAATTCTGTGATATCGCATCAAAGCGATCGGTTAGCACTTAACGAAGTTAACACGCTGATCCGCCGGAAACTTCCCGTGGCACGGCACGTCTCAGGACCAATCTCTACCTACTTTAATTAAAAATTATAAATAGCAGTTAAGTAAAAGTCGCGGTATATAGGTATATGCTGATAAGCTTTTTCCATACCTCAGCCCTAAAAAATGAGACACTTTTTAAGGTTCCGTAGTGAACAAAGAACCCTTACAGTTTCGCCTGTCTGTCTGTCTGTCCGAGGCTTTAGTACTAGAAAGCTGTAATTTGGCATGATACATTAATCTCGCCGTCAAAATGGTATAAGATCTTGCTAAATATTTTTTTAAGGTACCTCTTATACGTAAATTGGGGATGAATTTTCTTTGAAGGTCGTTGGATAGGAAACCGCCATAGAGGAGAATATAAAATAAAATATTGTAAATATTACAGAATAAATTAGAAATTCTCGAGTGACGTACAGGTTAGGATTGTATGTTGTTTGGTTGTAGGGTTTAAAGCAGTCGTTGATGGTGACATCCCCAATTTTCATGAAAATAGGTGGACTAATTCCTGGACTATATTATTATATGTTTTTCCCCTGAAACATGTTGTCATTATTAAATTTCTTGAAACATAGAACGTTTTTATAAATATTCCTTTTTACCAAAAATGTGACTTATCATGTTCTTGCCCTAACTCCTTCGTATATTTAAGTGGCCAAGAGGTAGTATAAATACATCATCAACAGATTTCGGAGCGACTGAAGAGGCGCGTGCCGGTATATCGTGTCGCCATCGCCACGGGCAATATCCGCCGGATACGGAGCGTCGCGGACATTATTGTCTTGTAATTGAAACGGTGTGACGATTTGTTCATTATGGCGGGATAGGGTGAAAATTAGAAGGGATGCCGTAAGCTGTTCCGAAGAGTTGAGCACGTGGTGGCTTAAGCGTAAATTAAACACTGATAAAAGATGAATATAGCTCACATTTATTCCGAAACCTTAAACCAATCGTGGCTAGCAACAGTGTATAGGTACTTAGGGTAAAACTAGGTAATACGCCCCAGTTTTTTATAAAGTTGAATAAAACGGTATGCGATAAAGATATCATGAAAGTCTTTATTCAAAATCAAAATTAGGTATTTTAAGAACAAATTAGCACTTTCAAATTCTTAACTACGAACAAATTTACTTGGTGAATATCGTTTTAAAAAAATCTTCAGTGGGGCGTTTTGTATCATGAACCTTGGGTAATACGCCTTACCCTAGTTATAAAACGCCCCTATTAAATAAATCATGCTTGCTGCCTATTCAAAACAGAATTAATTAAGTTTAAAACTTAGTAACACGACTTAAATTAATCTACAACAAATTGAGGCACATATTCAGTCTTTCCGTTTAAACGACTCTATAATAATAACGACTCTAAAATAATTCGAATAGACATTCCTCACATTTCAAAAGAATAAGGATATAAATTTCAAAAGCAATAAACAAAACTATATACTACAAGTATTTAACAAAGTTATTATTCTTAACGTTACACATTCTTGCAGTTACATTTTAGGATACAGAATATAACTTTTAAGAGAATCATAAAAATATTCAACAAAATTATTGTTGTTAACGTTACAGTCTTATGGCTATATTTTTGGAATCAGACTAGCAATTTATAAATCAAAATCACTTTAAAGTTACATAAGCTGCCCACCTATTTATTCATTAAAGATTCTCTCTTTGCTTTTCTTCCGCAGGAATTGCATAAAGGATTATACATGGTACAAAATTCATGCAACCATGCTAAGCAAGACGTACACTGGATCCAATCTTCAGTAGATTGTGTCTGGTAGTAGTTCTCAGTGCATTCTGTACATCTGTTTGTATCTTCGTCTGAGACTTCTTCTTCAGATTGTTATATTTTGTCATCTTCATCAATACTTTCGGAAGATGATGAGTATTTAGTTTTCTTTTGACTTATCTTTCCACCTCGTTTATTTCTTTTAGGCTTCTTCTTAACTAACTCAATATTTTCTGTCTGGTCGTCGTTTCCTTTTGCCCTCTTTTTTGGTTTAGTGTTCACATTATCTTGTTTTTCCTTCTTTGTAGTTTTTGTCTGTTTTGTTTTTTCTGTTTGCGTCTTTGGTTTCTTTTTATCAGAAATTAATTTTCTTTTTTGTATATTTTCTGGAGAAGAACATTTTTATGTTAAACTCAAATCTCCTAGTAGTTAACTTTATTTTAAATATTTTTTTTGCTAAAATGTGCGTAGGAATATCTTACACATAGCTATTTCTTATTTTGCAGAGCTTGCACTATATAAATAGATAAATATAATTTATAACTTCTTTTTATACGACTACGTAAACGATAAGCATGTATCCCACCTGATGTTAAGTTGATGCTAATCACGCACGAATATTTGCTCTACTCAAACCCGCGACCCCAAGTTTCATAGGCAAGCATACTACCTACCAACTAGGCTGCGGAAACCACGTTTTATATATTTCAATTACTGGGGCGTATTATAGTCAAACCAGGGGGGCATTTTGTAAACTTTGCTTTTTAATATGCCCCACCGCGTCATTGCGCCGTGTTCAAGGTTATAACTTTAGGCAATATCAAAACAGAAACGTTATTTTATCTAGTTTGCCATAATACTGGTGAGTTTGACACAAAAAAAAACTGTAGTATAGTTATAAGAATTTTTTTGAAACTTACCACAAATTGTCTGGAGTCCAAATAACTATATTTCTGAATATTTTCTAAACCACCTAAACAAATCACGTGCGGACGGCAGCCATGTTTTAGGGCGACTGTTTTGTACACATACACGCCATTAGCGGCTGCGATGCTTTGTTTGTGTGAGTGCTAGAAGGGTGGGGCGTTTTGTCACCTGTGGCGTATTACCTAGTTTTACCCTATATGAGAACAGGATTTTTTTTTATGCACAACGGGTTAGCACTTTACCTCAATCACACCTGATGTTAAGTGAAGATGACGCTGAAGGTGGAAGCGTGCTGACCCGGAAACCCCATCCTATTTTGGGGCACTGGCTATCTTATGTCTGACAATCGTAACACAACAATACTATTAACATTGCTGTTTGGCGGCAGATTTGGATAAGATCTGGTAGCTAGCCAGGCGGACTTTTAAAATGCCCTACCACCAACCAAAACGATATTATGAAGTTAATACTAATTATGGCAAAAAATACTGCATAAGAAAGAAATACGTATGTGATATAGAATACACAAAGAGCAATTAAGCTATTTTGAAAATGTCAAAAAATTCAGTCTGTGCGTATGAGAAATGAGGATATCAGCAACACGTGACGCCAGAATGCTCATTTAAAATATTGAATAACGTTTAAACTACAATGGCACATTTTATCCTTTGGCACTAGTTTATGTATTATATTTATAATATTATGTATATCGTATACCCATTGTAGATCTTATTTATCGTATCAATATAATATTATTAATTATTATTATTATATCAAATGGAAATTAGATCATTGAGAAGTATGAATGGGGTGACTTTGAAAGATAGAATCAGGAATAGTGTAATTAGGGAGTTCAACAGTGTGAATGAAGACGTAGTGACAAAGATTGAAAAAGGTATGCTGAGATGGTTTGGACATGTGGAGAGGATGAATGAAAGAAGACTTACGAAAGAGATATACGAAGCGAATGTGGATGGTAGTGTTGGTAGGGGAAGACCACTACGAACGTACCATAATCAAATCGGGGACGTCTTAAAGAAAGGCCAAGTCAAGAGTACCCTAAACCGACGAGCATGTATGAACAACCTTATGAGAGTGAAGGAAGCAGAAGAGGTGTGTCAGGATCGTAGCAAGTGCAAGTCTGTGGTCTCTGCCTACCCTCTACAGGAAACAGGCGTGACATTATGTATGTATGATATGTATAATTTTTTTGGGAACTTTATATTATTGTATTTTCTCTTTATTAGCTGCAGTTATGCACGTAAGTATATATCTTATGTGTATTTTTTGGAAATTATCTCTCCTTTACACCTAGGATCTTACTGAAAGAAATCAATTTGTAAAGACAAGCAAGCACCTTTTATACATACTGTATCTTGTAAACTTTTCTTACTTGTCCGTCTGTGTCTCTTGTGCAATTAACTATGAAATAAGCCTAACCTACTCGTTTGAAAGGTTTTGAAAGAAAAAAAAAGTAAATGTATAACTAAACTAATAATATACGAAGGATGAAATCAAACGAACACCTGATATTTTAATTAGATATAACAAACAGTAATCGCTTCTTTTCCAGGAACTACGCTTACGTCATTTTTAACTCATGCAATAGAACACGTAGTAATTCAAGGTATTACTCGTACTTGCTACGTATAATGTAAGAAAGTCGTTATCTGAAACATGCCCAAAATAAAACATACCGCTATCTAATCATCGAGAAATTTTATCAAGCTCGTCATATTAGCACTCACATCGCGTGACTTGCCCTCCCGTAGGAGCTGACTTTCTCCGAACAGTTCCCTTAAATTTACATTGCCTATAGGCTTTCTTTGCAGAATCCTAGATTGGACCTTGATATAAACGGAACAAGAACTTTATTGGTACTGAAATGACCAGATGCTAATGGCATAAGGTTCCCGACCTAGGGAACATGTGCCTGGCAACAGTCTCGCACGCAATTTTGCATGCTGCAGACATCGCATGATGAATAATCAGTTTATTTATGCCTGAATTGATCAGTGAAAGCGTTTCTGCTCTATCGATATAAAGGTAGTTCTTAGAAGATCGGTTGCCACTCGAATTTTTATGTTTTAATTTGAATAATTTTGGAAATATAAAAAGGCCGGGTTAATGACTGAAGCATATGACAAATATTAGTGTTTTTAGTAAGTAACGCATGCAACGAAAACCGCATCTTCATAAATCTTAGACTTGTCTCTAAATTATTTTATAAAAGAGCACTACCTTTTTCACATGACGTGAATTGGTACTTTATGTACCTATTTATATTATACGATACGATATACTTATACGATATGAAGGACCTACAAAAATCGACTTATAGTTAATAATAACTGTCCTTGGATTACGTAACTTCATCGGGATCGTTATCGATTACGTTGACCAATGAGCAACTGTCAAATTGCCGAGCGAGCGTTGGGCCAACCAATCGCATGTCAAAATGTAACCGATAACGATGAAATTATGTAATAGAAACTCAGATTGTAGATGCAACTGATCGAAAAAAAATACATAATTTTGTAGGTTAGTCACAGAATTAATATAGTACAGTGTAACTATGTATATTTAAGCGCTAACGGACTGCGGATTGTAGCGGTTTAATATGGAAAAAATTAGGTCTGGCATGTATTTTTTAGCGTATCTTGTTCCACTGCTGGGCAAAGGGCTCCCCAAACTCTTCCATGTAGCTTTTAATAACCTTTTTTATTTACCCTAAAATATTTTGCTTCTTATTTTTGCAATAAACTTTGATCGAAGGCTATAAAGAATAATAAAGCACATTTTTATTACATTACAATTCAACCTCTTTAACATAGTTCTGAAAACTCCTTCGTTTGATTTTATAACATTGACAGAGATTTGTTCACCTAAGGAAACATATTTTCAATTTGACAGGAAGTCCATTCGCTTTGTTAATTTTATAAAATTTAACGTTCATTGAACCTTAGAAATGGCGAAAAGGTTCACCAAACCCTCAATAAACTGGGCGGAGTTTGAAAAAAGAGTAGCGCCCGATCAGAAGACTAAATTTATAGCTTTCAAAGCTAGATCCGATGGTTATTTGCGAAGGTAATGTATAGTTTTTTTTTTATCCACAACAGGTTAGCACTTGCCTCAATCACACGTGATGTTAAGTGAAGATGAGGCTGAAGGTGGTAGCGTACGGATCCGGACACCACATCTTATTTGGGGGACTGGCTATCTTATCTATGACAACCGGAACACAACAATGCTATTAACATTGCTGTTTGGCGGCAGATTTAGATAAGATGGTGGTAGTTAGCCAGGCGGACACATATGCCCTAGCACCAACCAAAGAGACTGCTTTTTCTTTTCTTTTTATAAAGAAAATCTTCCTGAAGACAACATATACCCTTCATAGAATTCCAGGAGCGACCGGTTGGAAGTGCCCTGCTTCCAGCGAATCCCGCGAATAAATTAAATATAATGAGAGATAATTTCATAGTTTCCGTTACTCTTACTGAAATTGACGTCCGATTGGTGTAGTGAATAGTGACTCTGTCAGCGAAACCAACGGTTGCGGGTTCGAATCTCGCGAGGGGTAAAATGTTTGTGTGATGCATACGAACAATATTCTCGAGTCATGGATGTTTATATAAATATTTATTTATGTATGTTTATCCGTTATTTAGTATCCATAGTACAAGCTTTGCTTAGTTGGGACTAGATGATTGGTGTAAGTGTCGGAAATATTATTTTTTATTGTTTAAAAAGAAAATAGTTTATAATTCATTCATTTGTATACAGAGAGGAGTAAAGGCGCTGACATCTGGTTATTTTTGAAGCTGTAGACCATCTAATTCACTTATTTTCTAAACGTCTAAGAATTGTCTAATAACTTTCAAATCTTATTTCACTTGGTTTCAAATGAAACGTTTGATTTAGTGTTGCTAACTACAATAGAAGTTACTCTTTATACTAATATAATTGACGACGTCACGACGACGGCGATATAATATTAAATATCATTAGACACACAGTGCCATCTAGTTTGAAACCAAGCAACTACGCTTGTATCGTATTATGGATACCAGATATTTCATATACTACATGATTATATATATTTTTTTGTAAATATATACATACCATAAAATGTAAACATCCATAACTTGAGTACACATGTCCGTATTCATCATACAAACATATGCCCCTGGCGGGATTCGAACCCGCGATCTCCAGATGTAACGGTCAGGGTTTCTAATCACGACGCAAAACTAGCGACTCTACCGGAAATGCTAAGAAGTATTGTGGTCGTCGTGCGTTGCGTGTGCATATTTGAAGTATCGTGTTTGATGTGTTTGCAGAGTTTTATCCAATCCACCTGAGCCCCCTGCAATTGATTGGGAACAGTACAAAAAGGTTGTACCAATCCCTGGCCTCGTGGATAACTTTAAACAGCAATACGAAGGTTTTAAGGTTCCATATCCGTCAGATACTCTCACATCCACGATAGATGAACAATGGACCGCTCTGCAGAGTGAAATCAAATCCTTTTGCGCTGATCAACAGAAACTTATCGAAGTGTAAGTAAACACCAAAATTTCACTTCTCTAATAGGGTCTGAAAGTTTGTTCGATATTGCCAAAAAAGACCACTTATGAAAAATTGAGAAATAATAAGGCTTTAAAGATATTTAAGAGCAGATTCTTGCTTTTACACCTACTCGTAACAAAACTAGATCTATGAATTCCATTTTTATGGAATACTATGTGTCCAATCAGAAAGGAAATTGAATTTCCTGAGAATTTTTAAAAAATTTCCGAAGATAAAATTAATCAACCAAAAGAGAAAGACTTTAATTTCTAATAACTGTGGCTCAATATAAATAATGTAAGGTTTAGAAAACAGAGGTCGTGGGTGATGGAAGTTAAGCGCGATACCCGGTGAGCATAAAAAATATTTCTATTTCAGATCAAATAAGGAACTGGCAAGAATAAGAGCGTTGCCTAAATTCGATGTAATGACTATGGAAATGGCCTTTGACATGTATCCAGAGTCCGCTATTGACTCTGTTAAGAAGCCCACCTTTTGGCCCCACAACGAAGAGGAACAGCCATGGTACAAGCCTCCAGAGACGCCTGGGGCGGCAAAGGGTCATTGAGATTTGTATGAATTATTTAATAAATTATTTATGCTGATATTCATAACCTATGAACGATATAACGTATCGTAATCGTAGCGCCATTACGGCAATGGTTGGAATACAATGCCACAAATGTGCATCTCTTTAGCGTACCAATATTTCATTTAAAGTATGCATGAATATGAGAATTTAGAAGAATTTTAATTAAAACCCAGCAAGTCCGAGTAATCGGTCGTCGTCCCACGGTCGAGTCCAAACATCATGAGTTATTGTCTATGGGTTTAACAGAAGGGCTGCGTTGCACTGGTACTATATTTAGAAGCATTCAGGGTCGCGCCGCAACGGAGACATAAGCCAAGAACTCGCGCGCGGCAAATTATGATTGATGATTGGATTGCATTTCACTATAGTTTGAGCTTTATTACCAGCCATATTTAACTGCAGCGCAATTAGAAGGTAAGTTATTGCACGTGCTGTTGGTTCGTCGATCTCAGCCACTTCTCACTTTACGTGTTATTTTCGATAGTATTTTTTTTTGTTACTTCTTTATTTATTGCTAGCTTTCCGCCCGCAACTTCATCTGCGTGGATTTTGAAATATTTTTTTTACGGTAAAACATGAAGGAAGAAGTGTAACGTTTTTGTATAAATATGTATTTAGATTTCTATGTTACCTTCTGTATCCTAAAATGCAAGATGTCAATTGATTCGTCTCAATCCCCAAAGTGTCATAGGTAGGTTACATTTTATGGTAAAATATCCAACACGTAGCCCGCAAAACAAAATATCGGATTCTTGGTTTGTAATAGCTTAAATTGAACTATAGCCATCGAGTAGCCTTGTTTTAAAGACGTCGTTGTTTTTCGAAAGAATTAGAAATCATTTATTTGCCAGAATTATGAGAAATGCTGGCACCGTGTTTATTTCGTGTTTGCGCGTCTAAGGCCCGTAAGATTGAGAACAGTCTTGGGACCGGTCTCAAGTAAACGTGTTGATTAATAAACCTAACTTGAGACCTGAAAAGCACGTGCATACTCAAGCAGTACTCACTTGAGAGGTGCGCGTATTAATAAACGAAACTCAAGACTATCATTCATTCGCCGCTGAGGCGAATACTTGAGAAGTGATCTCAACTGAGTAGACCTCAAGATTGGTTTATAAATTAGCAGGGAGCTTGAGATAGCGTTAACTTCTTAAGACGCATCTCGGGTGATACAGCCTCAAGACTTGTATTGAGATTGGTTTATTAATACGGGCCTAAGTAACCTAAGCTTTGAACTAAACGATGATCTCCGTGTTATTAGTCAGTCAATTTTATTGTTAAAAGAATAAAACAAACCAGTCTCTTAATTTTTTCCATGAATTTAATTATGCAATAAGTCCATATTGCATGGGAGATATAGAATAATGTCATTCGGCAAAAATGTACTTGTTTATTCACGGTACTGTCATACGATACGGTTCTAGGACTAGTACAGGAGACACAGTTTAAGTACCATATATTTTAGATGATAAGGACAACATTTTTGTTTAAACATTATATTGATAGATATTGGGTCCTTACCTATGAAATTGGTTTTTTCTTCGTTAATCATATGTACCAATTCCTGCGATTTTCAAAGTTACATCCGAATTTGTTTTTTATTTGGATAATGGAATATTATTTGAAGGTTTCACATGAAATATTTTTTTATTTCTGGACTAAACATAATAAAAAAAATTTGAACAGAGCTCTTTTCATATGATTCCCATAATCATTTCTGAGATTCGCTGAAACTTTTATAAAGCGGTTTCTTTAAAAATTTAACGCTGCCTATACTTAACTTAATGTTATCCGATAATACACACAAAGTTAAGCTAAATTTGGATTTGCCGTTCCTTCGCTCCAGTCTTAATGAAATTCTTCATACAAAACGCCAATTTCATAGGTTAAGACCTAATACTAACCTTGGTTGCGATTTGTGAGTTTTATAGCGTAATAAAGAATTTCATTGTGGGGTGTTGTAAAAGGCCACTAAGGGATTTTCCACAAAAACATATAGACTCACCACCAGTCAAGTGTGCAGTTATAAATTAGGTGACCCATGGATGTTGTTTCAAACATTAATCTTTTATATTTGGAACATCCAAACGCTTTTATTACTTTATTTATGATATTCGAGTATGTACGAGCATTAGGTACTAAGTTACATTTTAGTTTTGTGTTGAATGAAAGTACACATTGTATGAGTGTGTGCGTGCATATACGAAGCTTGTGCATTGCCAGATGGTAATTCTAAGAATTCTCGTTGCCCTACTGTAACCCAAGTTAGAGATTTATAACTAACTCATGCAGTTAGGTATTTAACTATATTTCCTGACGTAAGTAGTTATAATAACTCCGTCTAAATATTAGGTACTTTATGAACTTAATAGTATATGCGTATTATTATGATTTCGATTTAGTAATATTTACTCTGTACTATGGATACATCTAAACGAAACCTCTTATATTTGCTTCAGCTTCATTTGCCTAAGGTTTTTAAAGCAGCAGTAGTGATTTTAGTAAAACAAAACGACTGTGATTAGGACTCGCTCCTGACAAACTTTTTGAACGGATATACTATCAAATAATGTATACCCAATCTAACTATGAAAACGAATAATAAATACTTATTTTACGCAAATGACTGCGGTAACTGACTAATATATTCTCATTTTGTCTCCATTAGGGATGTAAATAAGCTGCATCGGGAAAGTCACGAGAAAGTGTTTTCACTTTCCATAAGACTATTCTATACGAGGTGTTTTCGACATGAGTGGACTTAAACAAAGTATTATTGTAACAGCCCTCACCACAGACTACTTAAGGGTCATCATCTAGCCCTGTGTGCGAAGTGCGAGTTTTGTCTTGTTTTTAACTTTACCATCGCGTTCGCGTTTACGCAAAAAGTATTTATGAAAAAAATCATTTTGCTGACTATCCGCCAGAGGCGCTGCACATTTCTTCATACAAATCGTCACGTAAACGTGAACGCGGTAGTAAAGTAAAGTCGAAACAAAACTCACACTCCGCCCTCTGGTCCCAATTTATTTGGGGTCGGCGCAGTACGTCTTTTTCTTCCAATATCCTCCATCAGCCGTTACCTATGCAATTATTTAATGTTTTTGACATCAACTCGCTAAGAAGAAGCCGTTACCTCATCATTAACACCCTTTTCGTTCATACCACCCTTCACACAATCCATCCATGTTGTCCGTGGTCTTGCTCTTCCTTTCCAATCATCGACATCTCTTAGTAATATCCGTTTCATCCCTCCTCATAACATATCCCTACCAAAAGACTACTTAGCAGTGCTGCTGTTCTGTTTCCTTAGAGTCGATTTGTTTTAGTCTCGGATATAAAAGCAGTACAAACGTTGTCTGTAAAATCATGTAAATTCCCGTTCGTGTACTGCGCCTTAAAACCATAATAGAAGCCGTAGATTTTCAGTACAAAATTACAATGCAGAATCCGACACGACACTCCGCTCCGTTACGTAAAAAAAAACTGGATGCAATCTGTTTCAGATTAACCTTCGAAACAAACTCGTCGTCGTTTGTGTAGGTACAACACTGGTGGCATAGATTTCATTATAACATTTAAATGTCATAGTGTACGTACGTATACATAATGCGAAGCGAAACGTACGTGATGCTAGAATACAAAAAGTGGATTTCAGGTATTTTTTAAACTTAGATTTTAATGGATTAAAGAGCAAAGTGAATAGGCATTTACTAGGATCGCGTGCTTCATCTTCGACCACATCGTCACTTTCCATCAGGTGAGATTGTGGTCAAAGGCAAATCCAGTCAATCATAAAAAAAATGATAATGTCAAAAAATTGTGCTAAAATAGTGCCCACAGGAAACATTAGTGCCACTGTAGTTTGTGGTATTCAATATTTTAAATGGGCATTCTGGCATTACGTATCTATTGCTAGAATCTTCATTCTTGATACGCTGAAATTATTTTACCTATGACTATATTATATGCCAAAAACTATTGCGTCAATAGTGCCACCGAAATATACAAGTTCCATGAATAATACTTCTAAAACCAGGAAGTTACTTAGATGTCTTTGTGAAAGAAGCAGCACATAATGCCATACGTTCCATCCGATTCAAAATTGTCCGATCTGGATTTTTTATAACCCAAAAAAAGTCTGCGTTGTCCATTTTCACAAATATATCGACTTCGTTGTTTTTGAAGAACTATTTATGTGACTTCTATATTTCGGAGGCATTAATTATGCACAGTTTTCTGAGTTATACTATGATTATGATTTAATCATAGTTAAGCCTCTGCATACGCATGACGAATCCGGCAACAAGGACGCCAGAATGCTCACTTAAAATATTGTACAAATTAAACTACAGTGGCACAACTTTTTTATCTTAGGCACCATTTAGCATTATTTCAGCAAAATTTTTTTGGCATTATCATAATAGCTGAATTTAACTTAGTGCATTCTAGCATCACGTACGTCAATCAATGCGTGCGAAGGTAGTGTAGCGGCGACATAATGAAATGTAATCACTACATATAAATTACCAAGTTTAACTACTAATTGCTAATTATTTCGTTGTATGCATTCCTAATCTTACACCATTACATGAACTAACTGCTAATTTGTTAATGTAACTACTAATCGACGACCGATTGGTGTAGTGGATAGTGACCCTGTCAGCAAAACCAACGGTTGCGGGTTCGAATCCCGCGAGAGGTAAATGTTTGTATGATGAATACGAACATTTATTTCCGAGTCATGGATGTTTTTATAAAAATTTATGTATGTTTATCTGTTATCTAGTATCCATAGTACAAGATTTGCTTAGTTTGGGACTAGATGATTGGTGTAAGTGCACCAAATATTTATTCATTTAATGGTGGTTGGTACCAAGGGGCTCCGGGCTAACCGGGCTCGACTTACAAATGGCGATTGTACTTGAAGAACTCATAGTATACCCAGGACAAGTCTCTTTTTAGCATGAAGCTAGATCTTTTGCCTTATTTCACTGTCATATCAGCCACAGGACGTCCACTGCTGAACATAGACCTAGACATAGATTTATATTATTAAGGAAGTCTATTAATATGATATTATTATTAAATTTATGCATTATTATATTATACTTATCTATAATTATTTCTTTAGTTGGTATAGTATCGTGCACTCTACCTGTTTTTGTACCTACAAATGTCCCATAGCTGTGGGTTGTCTGGAAGAGATCGCTTTTAGTGTTAGGACCGCCTAATTGTGTTCTATTGTTATCATCAAAATTTATTGTAAATTATTTTGCGCAATAAAGGGTATTTGTATTGAATTGTATAGACCTCCGATAGAATTCCAGGGTGACCGGTTGGAAGCGGCCTGCATCCAACGATTTCCCGCGACCTTTATCAGGTCGTCTGGTCATCTTGTATGTGGACGTCTTACGCTGCTCTTGTCGGTGCGTGGTCTCCACTCGAAAACTTGAATGCCCCACCGGCCATCTTCGATCTATGTGCCCTGCCCACTGACACTTCTATTTGCTAATCCACTGGGCTATTACATTCCCTGCCAACTAAGAGTATATTCGTAGTGAACAATGAATTTTTAATTGTGTCTGGCTAAACGGCATTGAATGTGTTCAGTATATTGTGCATCAGTGTTCATCATTTATCAGTGTTCACAGAATATGAAATGTTGAAATCCATAGGTTTGTTTGCACAAATTAATGCAATAGTTCTAGTACGCTTCAGGTGACTGTACTACCTAAAAGCAGCTTAGCAACATTCACAACTTTCTTAAAAAATAGTGTAGGTAATTATATTTACAACAGAAGAAACGCATTTGTGAACTCAAACTAAAAACGTGTTATTTCAATTCAGAATATGTCTATATTAATATAGACATATATTATGTCTACATTATTGAAAGAACATTTCATTTTAAATTATTAGGTCCTTACCTATGAAATTGGCGTTGTATGAAGAATTTCATTGTCTGTATTCTCCATACAAACATTTTTGTTTTTTTTTTGGGAACGGCAAATCCAAATTTAGCTAAAACTTTGTGTGTATTATCGGATAACATTAAGTTAAGTATAGGCAGCGTTAATTTTTAAAAGTAACCGCTTTATAAAAGTTTCAGCGAATCTAAGAAATGATTATGGGAAGCACATGAAAAGAGCTCTGTTCAATTTTTTTTATTATGTGATTTAACCCAGAAATTAAAAAATATTTCATGTGAAACCTTGAAATAATATTCCATTTTCCAAATAAAAAACAAATTTGGATATAGCTTTGAAAACCGCATATGATTAATGAATCAAAAAAACTCCAATTTCATAGGTAAAGACCCAATATTTTCCCTAAACTTCTCCATTACAACAGAAGAAACGCATTTGTGAACTCGAATTAAAAACGTGTTATTTCAATTCAGAATATGTCTACATTAATATAGATATGTAATAGTTCTATATTATTGAAAGAACATTTTATTTTAAATTATTATTACTTCAAAAGGTGTAACGTGGTCATGAGATCGTTTGGTTCATGTCAGATTATCTGTCGAACCTAAGAAAAAGAGAATGGAAATGACCTATAACCCCCTATGTCGGTGTGTGGATGCTAACAGTGTAAGGGTGAGGAACGACCACCTGTTGCACTCACTCTATATTTAGCACCTCCTCCCCCCTCTCCCCCTCCCGTCAGCCATTCATAACTCCGTGACTAATGTGTAAAACAGAAGTTAGCAACGCTCTAGGTACACTTTGTTCTAAATTCAGACTGTTTTGAGCTTATGATTGGCAGTTATTCTTAATGCAGGAATTGTAGGCGGTATTATTTATTAGGTAAGTACGTAATTAAAGATTGACTGGCCTGCCGAATTACAAAATTCTCCTATGAATAAGTACTCAGCCACACAAAGCCAGTCTAATAGGGGTCTTAACAAAATATTGAAAAGCTTTATCACTAAAATCTGGATCAATCATTTTATCTCTTTAAGGTACCTATTATGAACTGTGTTAAGTATTCCGATACTTTAGATCCCGAATTTTAGGTCGCTGGTAAATTGCCGATGTAAATAGCAAGATTTCTCCACGCAGCTGCAGCCTTCAAAGGGCTAGATGAATCGCACAGTATAAATAAAGAAAATAAATATTAATAGTGCCTAGGCTTACCCCACCCGTTGGGAGACACACCGATTTGCACCGAGCACACACCGCAAAACTCTGGAAAGTGGTTTTCCCAGCTTCACAATATAGTTCTTATAGTTTTATGTAACTAGTTAGTTTTTCACCTCCGAAAAGCGCGGCAACCGAAATGAATGACACTAAATCTGGAGGGCTTCTCCAATCGTTTTTTAATTTTCGGCCTTGGAATCTTGGCATTCCGCGGTGCGTTGATAGATCCCAAAATTAACCCCGATGCTAAATGAGAGGGACATAAATACCAAATAATATATAAACTCTGTGTAATGTGTGTGTATGTATGCTGCATGCTAAACTAACATAAAATCAAACATCCTCCCCACCGAGAAAGGCTCAAGCCTTTATCAACAATACACTAAACCAATAAAACCGAAAAACAAATTAAAATATTATGAAAAGAAATATATACAGCAGATTCACAATATAAGCCGCTTAGTCTAACGGCAACCTACAAATCTTTACCACGGGGCGTAGAAGTGTCCCTGAAGCGGTTTTCAAATTAACTACCCGTATTACGCCGTCTTTCCCAGGCAACAACTCTATCACCCGACCGAGTCTCCACTTCAGCGGAGGTAAATTTTCCTCCTTAATGAGAACAAGGTCACCCATCCTGAATGGATCCGTAGGTGATGTCCATTTATTTCGAGTCTGTAGAGAATGGAGGTACTGATCACTCCATTTCCTCCAGAACCGTTGAGTGAGAGCCTGAACTAACCGATATCGGCTCAACCGTGTATCCGGGATATCCTCCAGATTATATTCTGGTACCGATAGCAACGGTCGACCTACTAAAAAGTGGGCCGGCGTCAACACCTCCACATTCTGAGGATCCTGAGACAATGGGCACAAAGGCCTCGAGTTTAAAACCGCCTCGACTCTGGTAAATACCGTTACCAGCTCTTCAAAAGTTAAAACCTGTTCCCCGATTACTCTTTTTAACAAGCTCTTAGCAGACTTGACAGCAGCCTCGAACAATCCACCGAAATGAGGTCCAGCTGGTACATTAAACAGCCATGATATGCCCTGCCTACAAGCATTACTGATGAGAGCCTCTTGAATTTCCCGTTTGGCAAGATATTTTTGCACTTCATATAAATGTCGACTAGTTCCCACGTAGTTAGTACCGCAATCCGAACGTATAACACTCGGGAGACCGCGACGAGATGTAAATCGAGACAATGCCGCGAGAAAGGCTTCTGTAGATAGATCGCCGACGACCTCTAAATGAACCGCCTTGGATGATGAGCAAATAAACACGCACAGGTAAGCCTTTAAAATTTTAGCATTCCGAAGACGCGAAGCCTTGATAGCAAAAGGTCCTGCATAGTCAGTTTGAACCGTATGAAACACCCCGGTGGCGTTCACTCTATCACCTGGTAATGCAGCCATAATAGGTTCCGTAGGCTTAGCCTTTGTTCTAAAACAATAAATACATTTCAAAATGCGACTCCGTATGGCATGCCGTGCCGAAATTATCCAAAACTGTTTTTGTAATATAGCTTGTAGAGCCGTGGATCCAACATGACAATACAGTCTGTGAAAATGGTCAATGATCAAAACCGTTAAAGGATGGCGTTTAGGTAAAAGCAATGGATGCTTTCTTTCAAACTGCAAAGCAGAGTGCTCCAGTCGCCCTCCGACCCGTAACAACCCCTTGTCATCAATAAAAGGCATCAACCGCCGTAACCGTGTAGAGCACTGCTTGTCCCGTTCTAAATACTCCATGTCCGCAGTAAATTCCGCTGATTGCACCATCCTTACCAACCGATCCGTAGCCGCATTCCGCTCTGTTACCGTCAGAACACCTACGACTTTACTTGAAGGATGTCTCGTATTATTAAGAAACCGTAAACAATAAGCTACTACCGATTGTAGCATGACAAAAGAGCTGAATCGACTAAATAGTGCGGGATCTGATTCCGCAACACCAACGTGCGCCTTGATTGCAGTTTTCCGAAGACCAGGTAAGTCCTTTTCCGATTTCTTTATAATATTAGGAGGCCACGTATCCGTATGACCACAAAGCCACTGCGGTCCCCACCACAAGGTATGTACGAGAATCTCCGCTGCTCGACAACCTCGGCTCGCTACGTCCGCAGGGTTCATCTCCGAAGGTACGTGCCGCCACGTAATATTTAATCCGCAATTATTGATTTGTGCAACCCGATTGCTCTCAAAAGTCTGTAGGTTATGTGGAGGAATCCGTAACCAACAAAGAACTATCGTGCTGTCCGACCAGCACACAATGTCAACAATATCCACGACGTTCTTTAAGGATTCTACAACATATTTGATAAGACGCGTCAACAGAGCCGCGCCCGCCAATTCCAATTTAGGAACCGTAAGTTTTGATTTTACTGGTGCCACTCGCGACTTACCCATCATCAAAGTCACCTTGACCTCACCAGTATTGTCCGCTGTTCGCAAATACACCGATGCGCCATAACCGAGTTCTGACGCATCAGAAAAACCATGTAAAGAGCAAGTTCTTTTGTCTTTCAAGGCAAAACGCTCCAATTTAATGTTTTCTATCAATGGCAGCTGTGACACAATAGCTTTCCACTCTGCCACAATGTCCGCCGGAGGCGTTTCGTCCCATGACAAGGTCAACATCCAAAGCCGTTGCATGAGCACCTTGCCCTGAAATATCACCGGTGCGATCCATCCTAAAGGATCAAATGTCCTAGCCAAGGTTGACAAAATCCGTCGTTTTGTGCACTCGTCGTTACTATCCAACTTAGTATGGTATGAAAAGTTATCCCCATTGGGGTCCCATTCGACACCCAATATTTTGAAAAACTCGGCTCCGTCCATGTTATCAAAAATTCTTGGCTTTTCCAAATCATCCTCGGGTATGTCTTCTAATAAATAGTTACTGTTGGAGACCCATTTACTCAGTTCAAATCCGCCAGAATGAGCCAAATCCCTCAGATCACTCTTCAGCTGTTTAGCTTCCTCCACTGAGTCAGCTCCTCCCAAAATATCGTCCATGAATACCGACGATCGAAGCAACTCCGCAGCTGCTGAAAACTGAGTCTCACCGTCGTCAGCCAATTGCTTCAGCATCCGAATTGCCAGGTAAGGGCTGGACTTCATGCCGTAAGTCACAGTGTTCAACTGATAAAGTTGTAAGGGCTCATCCGGTGACTCCCTCCAAAATATAAGTTGGTATTTGCGATCTTGCTCCGAAATTATAATTTGCCTGAACATCATCCTGATGTCAGTTGTAAAGACGTATGGAAACATCCTAAACCGACAGACGATTTCCATGATGTCTCGTTGCAACTTCGGACCTGCATGTAAGCAATCGTTAAGCGAAACTCCCGTAGTAGTAGCACCACTAGCGTCAAATACTACTCGGATTTTATCCGAGTCTGCTTTAAAAATTCCGTGATGGGGTATGATATAACCATCACCCGCTGTATAGATCTCTGACTGGTCGTCGCAGACAGTCATATGCCCCATCACGATATACTCCCGCATAAATTTGACGTACTTTTCCCGTAACACGTCGTTAACCGAAAGACGTTTTTCCATGGCCAAGAACCGCTTCCGAGCCAATGGAACCGAATCGCCTAGCATCGGCCTATCCGATAAAAAAGGCAAACGTACGACATACCTGCCGATCTCGTCTCTCGAGTAAGATTCTCGAAAGAGAGATTCACATTCCAAATCCTTAGGATTCCTTACAGTGTCCGGAATGTCCTCTACCTCCCAGAATTTCTCCAAAATTCTATCTGTAGCACTGGTAAAAAACGTTTGCGATAAATAAGTCGCATTATCTCTATGATGAGAAACTCCGTAAGTAACCGGACCAATCAAAACAAAGCCGAAAATAGTGTTCATTGCATTGGGCAAGTTGTTATTTATTTTTATATTGCCGCCGATCATTATCTCACCCATCAAATCTGCACCGATCAAAATATCCACCTCCCGACTGAGGTAAAACTGCTCATCAGCAAGATATAAACCCCGATAATAATCCGTTAAATTTTCCGGCAAGTTATAACTTGGTAAGTTATGTGTGATTTTATTAAGCACCGTAGCCGTAGTGGCTAGTACTGGTTGATCTGCCTCACGAGGGCTAATAGTCACGTTGACTCCTCCTCTGCAGCCACTAATCGGTATGCCACTTAATCCCGTAACTGTCACCATGTCCGTTCTAAAACGCCGCAAGCCTAATCTATTAACACAGTCCTCCGAGATAAATGTGCTTTGACTGCCGCCGTCCAATAGTGCACGTACTTCTTGATAGTTACCGAACCTATCAATGATACGCACTATGGCCGTTGAGAGTAAAACTGTCCGTTGAAACGTACTTGGGAATACCGCACGAGATGTCAACACCGTATCGCTGTTTCCGGAATCAGGCTCGTGTACCCTATTATTAGCAACAGGAATATTTCCCTTGGTTGGGTGTGAATTTGGTGAAGGTACCCTACCAAAATTTACTTTAGGTGCAACACGGTGGTCCATAACAGGTACATTTATCCTACTGCCCGAATTTGAGGTAGGAACCGAATTTACCCCACCTGTAGAATTTGATGGTGATGACTGCTGTGGCAAGTCAAAATGTATCAATTGGTGATGCTTAGGAGAACTACATTTCCCACAAGTGTCTGTAGATGTACACAGATTAATGTTATGGGCACATAAGCATCTAAAACACAGTCTATTTATCTTAACAAATTCCTTCCTAAACTTAAGTTTCATAGACAAAAACTTATCGCATTTAGAAAGATGGTGGTTCCCTTTTTTACATAGTTTACAACCCATATTAAAATTACCTTGAAAACTAGCATGTGCCCTATTTGCAGGACCACTGGAAGATTTACCCATGTGCAAGTGTGGGTCTGCACTCGCTTCTAATATCCGCACCTCATTTTCCAAGAATTTAATCAAATCCGCAAAAGTTGGAAAATCTTTATCAATCAACCGTTCCTCAAACTGTTTCTTTAAATTAATATCAAGTTTTTGAAAATTTATGAAAAACAATAAATATGACCATTCAGCCACAGGAAAATTCATCTTTTCCAAGGCCTTGGTGTTTTCCAACAGGGTATTTAAAAAAGTTTTTAAAGAACTTAAGTTTCTATTTACATGTGAAATATTGAGCAAATTATGTAAGAGCTTGTCCGCAAGCAATCTTTTATTATTATATCGGGCCTTAAGCAATTCTAGAGCCACTGAATAATTATCCCCTGTGATTGACAGATGTTGAACCAAAGTTTTTGGTTCACCGACTAAAGAACCCATTAAATAATAAAACTTTTCTGTGCTCGAGAGGGCAGAATCTTGTCCTACAAGAGATTCAAACAATTCTATAAATGAAACAAACTCCTCAAGTTTACCTGAAAATGTAGGCAACTGTATTCTAGGCAAGACTACCCGTTGTAGTTTTGAACTAGAATTATCCGAGACTGCTGTACTATAATCTGATGACTGGCCGCTACAACTTGGGAACACTTCCAAATATTTCCGTTTAATATCATAGTATTTTTTATTGTATGACTTATATTTATCAGTAAAACACTCCGAATCCGAGTCAGTATCATCACCCTGAGACTGAATTTCAAGGTGCATAGACAAAAACTCTTGATAATTACTTTCCAAATCTGAGTACCTAACTTTGAACTCATTTTTGTCTGTTACTGAAGAGAGGTCTGTCTGGGAAAGATCATATATTAAGTCTATATTTAATAAGGCCACATTATATCTGACCTTGTTAAGCCGTTTAGATTGAGCAATCTTAGGGGCCATTTTTACAAAATATTAAAATGTATTTTCTCCAATTAAACAAAAATAGCAAAGTACACCAGAATTATGGTACAAATAGGTAAATAGTATATAAGTTCAAAAGGCTTCCTAAACTGTTAAAACTAATTGGAAAATTAGTTAGGTAACCGCTATCCCACACCGCTATATTGTGAACCTGTATATGAAAAATGTAATCCGATCCGATGAAAGCCGATCCCCAAAAAACAAAACTCAACAATCTTGCTGTCACCCTTACCGCTGGGTGTCAGAACAAGACCACCACTAAACTAACCGATTGTTTGTAGTGCATGAAGTTTATGTTTGCAATAAATACCTACAAATTATATGGGACAGATAAATATGTGTGGATATATCAATACATTTGAATGTTATGTGCCGTGTTAAAAGTTTACCGAATTTGTTGTTGTCGTGTATACTTATGAACCGCCAAAGCATTCACGACAAACAACGCCAACTAAGAACCGATAAGTGTGACATGTATAGCCCCTCGCAAACTACAACTAACATGGAAAAAATCCGGCTCGAAGTGATCAAATGTTAAGTATTCCGATACTTTAGATCCCGAATTTTAGGTCGCTGGTAAATTGCCGATGTAAATAGCAAGATTTCTCCACGCAGCTGCAGCCTTCAAAGGGCTAGATGAATCGCACAGTATAAATAAAGAAAATAAATATTAATAGTGCCTAGGCTTACCCCACCCGTTGGGAGACACACCGATTTGCACCGAGCACACACCGCAAAACTCTGGAAAGTGGTTTTCCCAGCTTCACAATATAGTTCTTATAGTTTTATGTAACTAGTTAGTTTTTCACCTCCGAAAAGCGCGGCAACCGAAATGAATGACACTAAATCTGGAGGGCTTCTCCAATCGTTTTTTAATTTTCGGCCTTGGAATCTTGGCATTCCGCGGTGCGTTGATAGATCCCAAAATTAACCCCGATGCTAAATGAGAGGGACATAAATACCAAATAATATATAAACTCTGTGTAATGTGTGTGTATGTATGCTGCATGCTAAACTAACATAAAATCAAACAAACTGGTTACGCGTTTGACCGCAATCTCACCTGATGGAAACTGACGATGTATTCGAAGATGAAGCACGCGATCTCAGTAAACGTTAACAGCTAACGTTATAAAAATACAAGCCTTTTTTTATCCACAGCGGGTTTCTCTTGACCTCAATCACACCTGATGTTAAGTGAAGAGGAGGCCGAAGGTGGTAGCGTACTGCCCCGGAAACCCCATCTTATTTGGGGGACTGGCTATCTTATCTCTGACAACCGGAACACAACAATGCTATTAACATTGCTGTTTGGCGGCAGATTTAGATAAAATGGTGGTAGGGTAGCTAGCCAGGCGGACATTTAATATGCTCTACAACCAACCTAACCGAGTACTAAATATGTACCCCGCTGGGGATCGAACCCACGACCTCCGAAACATAAACTCAATGTACATTAAGCCACGGAGGCGGTAAAATTTGGTTAAAATAAACGGTGAATCTGAATTCGCGTAATCCCATTAACTGGTGTGGTGATGCCACTCTTGATTACGTATAACTTTCCCCAAACGAACCATAGCCGAATTCGTCAAAAAAATTTCAATTATCCATACGAAGTAAATCATTCTGAACGCACCTTTAGTATGGAAGTCCGACAATTTTCGGCTGAATTCGGCTATGGTTCCTAGTAGAAAGTAATTCGTAATCGGGAGTCGAGTCACCAATAAACAGGAATTACACGAATAAATTTCACAGTGTAGATATAGATAAATATAATTTATAAAATGTAATATTTAAATGACAATAAAACCTTAACATATATAAGGTGATGAGAAGTTATGTAGTTAAGTATTTTGGATCAAATTTTGTGCATAGATTACGTTCAAGGGTATTAGAAGGTAAGAAATTGAGTATATACACACTGCAATACATAAAACATTACATTTTCTGTGATATAACCTTCAATTATATTATGTGAGAGAAATATAAAAAAGTACAAAACACCCTGTATACCATACTTACATATAAATAGGTGGGTACTTCATAATAAATATAATAAGTACATACGTACCGAATAAATGAATAAATATCCTTAGTAATAATAGTAAATATCCTTAAATATACACACAGCGTCATCTAGTTCCACAGTAAGCAACTATAGGCTTGTGTTGTGGATACCAGATGGTTGATATACTACATAAATACATTTTTTTTTGTAAATAAATACTTATTATAAATGAAAACATCCATAACTCGGGTACACATGTCCGTATTCATCACACAAACATATGCCCCTAGCGGGATTCGAACCCGATACCTTTTGGTATAGTGGTCAGAGCTAACCACTACACCAAACAGGTCGTCAAAAATAAATAAATAAATAAGTAATGTACATATTGTAATAAAGCAATAAAATACCTAGACAAAGAATCAATAAATAGGTAATAAACAGTTGTGAGAGAACAATGAGGTGAACGAGCAGATAATGTTGAATTAGTAGGATAATTATGAGTATAGGGATGGATATTAAATGTTCGCCTCGCTAGCTACCACCATCTTATCTAAATCTGCCACCAAACAGCAATGTTAATAGCATTGTTGTGTTCCGGTTGTCAGAGATAAGATAGCCAGTCCACCAAATAAAATGGGATTTCCGGGTCAGTACGCTACCACCTCCGGCCTCATCTTCACTTAACATCAGATGTGATTGAGGTCAAGTGCTAACCCGTTGTGGATAAAACATAAAACAAACATATTTCTAATCATCATTTGAGCAAGACCTAAATAATATTTATATATATTTTATAGGTACAGTCGACTGCACTGCGCAACAGTACTAAAGCAGCCCCCGTAGCATGACATCGTTTGTCGCACGCGACGTAAGAGTGAGAGTGAAATAGTTGTATATTACGTTCAAGCGAATGAGCAGGACAAATATTATCTCTCGCGACATAAACGCTTTTCGTGCCTGTCAAGCTACTAGTGCTGGACGCGCGACGCTACCGGAATTGTGAATGTAGACAGGTCTGCCCCCATACTGGGTGCCAATTGCGCTAAGTTCGAACGATAATACCAAAACCATAACCAAATGTTACGTTAAGCACAAATCGTAGCGTGTTAATCCTTTGAACGGAAATTAGCCCAGTATTTTTTAATAATCATGGTAAGCTCAAAACGTTTTGCGTTTGGTTTTACTTTAGTAACCTCAACGATTTACCTAATCGTTTAGAAAACGCGCGATACCACTTTTAACGGCAGCTAAACTAAATGTAAAACGAAACCAAAAGCGTTCTGTTGGAACGGTAAAAATATTGCGATTGGCCCCCTGGAAGTGTTGCCGTTGTGCGGCATCGTGTATTATAATTATTGTCAAAAAATTGCACAAGAAAATCTTACAACCCGGTACAGAAATATCCAACTAAATTGCCTAGGAAGCTATTCGTAATCGATGACTAAAATCTTGGGTTCATTGATGTGACTAATATTGTATTATGCGGCCCCTCGCCGTGCGATTGTTGCGGCGTGCCCAGCGTGATGCGCTGCTGCAGGCCGCCCGAGTGCGCCGCAGCCTCAACACGGACGACATGAATCTACCTGGTGTCACATGCACCTTGTATATCAACGAACGGCTCACTAGACCCAACCGTCAACTCTTCCAGAAGACACGTGAGATCGCCAAACGATTTAATTGGAAATATGTGTGGACACGTGATGGAAAAATCTTTTCACGTCAGGAGAATGGCAAGGCCCGGCACAGACTTCGCTCCGATCTAGACCTTGCCAAGGTTTTTGGGTCTGACGCTATTGGTGCCGATGCTGGGTCAATCGCAGGCTGATATTTTAACTCATTTTTCATTTCTTAATAAATGCGTAAGCACAGGTGTAAGTTCCTATACTGGCATATCAATTGTCATACTGCATTACTTTGAAATAAGTAATGATGTGAGTGTTTTCATATGGGTAAATAAACTAACTTATTTGTTCCAAGTAACTTATACAGTGTGGAACCTGGTGTGGAAAAATAATGATCTGTTTGATTTGGCGTATGTATATGTAAGAAACACGCCTTGTTTTCCTCCAAACAGACTAATAGATCTGGAAAGCCATACGTCTGGGATACTAAAATGTTATAACCCTAACTTAAGATCTGCCTGTTGTGGTGCCTGTTATTATTTTACTTTTAAAAAGGCTTTGTGCTTGAAACAGACAAAATGTGCTGTGTGTTTCAAGGGTGAATGTTTAGACTTTATAATTTGCTCACATAATATGTTATGTTTTTATTTCTCATTGGCAAGGCAGACAAGCTGTGCTGCTGCTACAGTGTGGAACCTGGTGTTAAAAAATAATTACCTGTTTGATTTGACGTATGTCTATGTAAGAAACCCTTGTTTTCCTCTAAGCAGACTAATAGATCTGGAAAGTAATACATTTGGAATACTAAAATTTTATAACCTTAATTTAAGATTCACCTGTCGTGAGGTCTGTTATTATTTTATTTTAAAAAAAACCTTGTGCCAAAACCAGACAAAATATGCTGTGTGTTTCAGGGGTGAATGTTTGGACTTTATAATTTATTTTCACATGTTATGTATTTATTTCTCATTAATGAAGCAGCCAAACTGTACTGTGTGTTTCAAGGATGAATGTTTAAAGCTTATACTTTACTCTCACATGTTATGTATTTATTTTTCATTTGTAAAACGGACAAATTGTACTATGTGTCTCGGGGATACATGGTTAAACTTTATAATTTACTCTCACATGTTTTGTATTTATCTCTCATCAATGAAGCAGCCAAACTGTACTGTGTGTTTCAAGGATGAAAGTTTAAAACTTATAATTTACTCTCACATGTTATGTATTTATTTCTCATTAATGAAGCAGCCAAACTGTACTGTGTGTTTCAAGGAGGAATGTTTAAAACTTATACTTTACTCTCACATGCTATGTATTTATTTTTCATTTGTAAAACGGACAAATTGTACTATGTGTCGCGGGGCTGCATGGTTAAACTTTTTAATTTACTCTCACATGCTATGTATTTACTTGTCATTTGTCATAATGCTGAAAAAAGCATGCAAAATAATTTTCATTATGTGTAGCCTGAGCACATTGTGGGAGATGGGGACTGGAAGTGCAACTGCAAAGGAAAAACTATGCTGCAGATGGTCGCATTTGGTCAATTTGCATACAAAACAACATAAAGATATGCACACTGGATATTTGTGGGGGCGTCACATGGCATTTCATATGGTCATTATCTGTGTTTGTAACATGTACCTGTCCATCATTGTCTATATGCTTAATTGTCTTACATCTATGTCTATGCTAGTTTCCCACCTAAACGTCAATGAATTCTTGTTTTTGTTTGTGACAATTATGTATGCAATCTGTATATACAGGCTGATGGGGTTTCCACGTGATATATGTCCCACCATCCGGAGGTTTCTTAATATAGTTACTAATTTACTTCACCTGGTATTACCAGGGGGGCATCTTATGGATCGCAAACATGCAATCTTTCTCCAGGTATTGGTGATACATTTTGTTAGCAATAGGAAAAAGTTGGACATTGGGTTAGTGAACCTTCTCAGCAAAATTACTAGCTGTGCATACGGGCCGATATTATTTTTGTATGACTTGTGCTCCACTATCTGGGTGTCTGTTGGTGTTGTTGCTGATATACGTCACATAGCATTATTATGGGGGCATTGTGTGATGTGCAAATATGTATGGTTCCTTCATGCATTTGTGGTACAGTTTGTTGGGAAAATGGGAAAGATAACCATTGGTTTAGCAGGCCTCCTAGGTGGAAGTGCTGCCTGTACATACAGGTTGATGTTGTTTCTGTGTGCCTTATGCTCCAGAATGTTTTGGATGTGTATAGGTATTTTTGCTGATATACGTCACTTAACGTTACTAAAAGGGCGCCTTATAAATTGTGAATATGTTTGGTCTCTTCACACATTTGTGACACAGTTTGTAAAAAAATATAAGAAAACAAAATTGGTCATTGGTCTATTGAACCCCGGTAGAAGTGCTGTCTGTGCATACGGTTTGAGGTTGTTTCAGTATAATAGGTTCTTAATCATTTGGATGTCTATTAATAATATTACTATTTCTACTGATATATGTTACTCAATGTTACCAAAAGAACATCTTTTATATTGCAGGTATGTTCGGTTTTCTCACGTATTTGTGGTGTGGTTGGTCAGAAATAAAAGTAAAAAAAATTCTATTGGTTTATTGATCCTCCATGGAAATGCCTTCTGTAGGTACAGGTTGATGTTGTGTCGGCATGCTTTGTGCTTAACCATCCGGATGTTTATCATTGTTATTACTGATATACGTCATCTGACACTGTTAAGAAGGCACCTTATAAATTGTAGATATATTCAGTTCCTTCATGCATTTGTGATACAGTTTGTGAAAGGGAGAAAAAATCTGTCTATGGGCTTTTTGAACCCTGGATCCTTGGGGACGCGCCATGACGAGTTCCTGGTTGCTATGGAGCGGCACGCTGTGGATATTATGGCTATCAATGAGACCTGGCTTCGACCGGGTGAGGACTCACGCGCTCCTGCGCCACCTGGCTACAGACTTCGGCATGTCCCGCGACCTGTTGGAATTCGCTCGCGAGGTGGCGGTGTCGGTTTTTATCTCCGTCGAGGTATCTATGCGCGTCTTCTTGAACACCCCCATACACCTTCAGTGGAACAAATGTGGCTTAGCGTCAGTCTAAATGGCCTCAAACTCGCGGTGGGCACTGCGTACCGACCGCCATGGTTGAGCGTTGATATATTTATTGAAGCGCTGACGGAGTCTGTCTGTTCGTTCTCAATGTGTGATCATGTTATCATATTGGGTGACTTTAATATTAACCTCCTAGTTAGTGACTATAATTCGAAAAAATTATTAGAATTCCTACAGTGCATGGATCTTCGACAATACGTGACCCACGCAACGCATTTCACTGAGCACTCGGAGACTCTGCTTGACCTTGTTTGCAGCAGCGCTAGAATTACAGAAATGTGTGTCGATCATGTGCCGGAACTTAGCAGCCATGCGTTTATTTCTTTTGAGCTAATTATCAAGAAACCTAAGCCGTCACCAAGATGGGTAACGTATAGACCGCTCAAGGACATAAACTTTAGTGAGTTCAATGCGGATCTTGATGCTGTTAGATGGGAGCGGCTCTTGTGTGGGGATATAAATGACTCGCTTGCAGCTTTTAATGCACATATATTACACTTGTTTGATGTGCACGCGCCAGTCAAAACATCCTATATTAAAGAGCAAAGCTACCCCTGGATAACGTATACCGTCAAGGAAATGATGAGGCTGAGGGACGAAGCACATGCTAAAAGTCGTCGTACCAAACTCGAATGCGATAAGCAATACTATAGAGATCTAAAGAGCATTGTTAATTCGGCCATGTTCAGTGAAAAATCGGCTTATTTTCAGCATTACATTAACAAAAACTCTAAAAACCCGCGAGTGCTTTGGAAAAACCTCAAACGCAATGTTGTGGACTTTAAAAAAAATTATGCCGATTTGCCTGCGAATATCAGTGATGCAAACTGCATAAATGAGCATTTTCTCAATACTCCGGGCAATGGTGATGTTAGCTTGTCGGAACTTACGTACTATGAATTTCATCGATTCAGCTCTGCTACCTTTACTATAAAACCAGTAGATGAAATAACAGTTTTAAAAGTTATAAAGAATATCTCGACTAATGCTCAGGGTGCAGACGGTATCACGCTGGATATGTTATTGCTAACACTGCCACGTACTTTAGGTGTCATCACGGCTTTTGTTAATAAGTCCATCCATACAGGTATATTTCCCGATATGTGGAAGGAAGCCGTGATTAAACCAATACCCAAAACCAGTACTCCCACTACCTTGAAGGACCTTCGGCCGATAAGCATTTTACCTGTGATGTCTAAAATTTTGGAAAAGGTGGTATGTATGCAACTGACAGCATTTCTAGATGCTAATGATATCTTACCCCAAAAGCAGTCCGGCTTTAGAGCAGGTCATAGTACAGCAACTGCGTTACTGGACGTGGTTGATGATGTTCTGGCTGCGGAAGATAAGGGGGAGGGATCGATATTGGCCCTTTTGGACTTTTCCCGTGCCTTTGATACCATTAATACCACGCTACTGGTTTCCAAACTCGCGTACTATGGTTTTGACAGGGATTCTTTGAAGTGGTTTTCTAGTTACCTAAGTGGTCGCTCTCAACGTGTTGAGGTAATGCGCCATGATAATGGTACAAAAAATTCCTCAACTACTTATGCCGTGACCCGCGGAGTGCCGCAGGGCTCCATACTGGGACCGATTTTGTTCATTTTGTACAGTGCTGATATTTCTAGATGCATTGAGAACTGTAGGTATCATTTGTATGCGGATGATGTGCAGGTGTACATATCATTCAAGCCTGGTGAAACACATGCAGCGGTACATAAGCTGAACGGCGATCTGAAGCGAATAGCCGAGTGGGCAGACAATAACTGTTTAGTGTTAAATCCAATAAAATCTAAGTTTCTCGTGATGGGTACAAAAAATCAGGTAGATCAAATCATCGCTCATGCCCCCAGAGTAAAAGTCAGAGACGCGGATGTAGCACGGGTGGCAGAAGCGCGAAATCTAGGTATTCTGCTGGATAGCGGACTTAGATTTGAGAAACATGTAATCGAGATTGTAAAAAATTGTTATTACCGTTTAAAGGTATTGTATCAGGTTCGCCAATATCTGAGAGTGGATTTGCGGGTTTACCTCTGCGACACCCTAATCCTGTCAAAGCTTAATTATGCGGATACTGTCATTGGAGAATGTTTGTTGGCACGTACGAGGAAGTTAATCCAACGAGTTCAGAACGCCTGCGCTCGTTTCTGTTTTCCGATTCCGCGTAGAGCACATGTAACTCCATATCTCAACCAAAGTAACTTAATGACTATGGAGTCCCGACGATCACTTCATTTTGCAAACCTGCTGTTTGGTGTAATAACAAACCGCAAACCACCTTATTTATTTAATAAGCTTAACTTCTCCGAGCGTCACGTGAGGAATGCTGCTCGGCTATTGTGTCCGAGGCACAACACAGCTGCATTTCGTGGCAGTTTTCGTTATTCAGCTACGAAATGCTGGAATAATATACCACCACCAATCAGAAATTCTGTTTCAATTCCTTCCTTTAAACGTAAATATAAAATGCACCTATTAATTTCACAAAAATGTAAGGTATAATTTAAGAACTGTGCCAAGTTGTATAACATGTATCGAAGCAAAATCTAAGTTTTTCACTTGAGAATAGTGTTACTTACGTAGCTGATTGTTGTATTAGCATTGCGCCTCTTTTATAAGCGGGTAATGTATATGGTTGTGCTCTCTTTTCTTGACATGCTTGTAACAAATTCTCCTTTCGTAAATCCAATGAAATGCCATTGTACCACTTTATTAGCCAATTTTGCGAACACTTTTATGGTTGCGTACTAGTATTTGTACTGTGCGGTGTTGTACTCTCCAGTCTCCATCCTCCGGTGTCCACAGAATACCAGCGTCGCGTCACTGGGCTCCGGTGTCGCGACATTATGCTGAGCGGATGCCTTTTTGGCACCACCATTTCATGTATTTTAATTTAAGTACTTAATTTTAAGTTAAACAGTAATGGTGCCAAATAAAAACTTTTTCTTTCTTTCTTTCTTTCTATTACACTCATGATTACCAACTAGTAGTAACGTATAATAGTACAAAGTAAATATTTACATAGCTCACTTCAATATGCCAATAAGTGGCCAACCTACTCACAAGTATTCTTTGGGCACGTTGATAGTTCGGCGCAGGCGCAGATCGAATCGGAAACCTTGGCCCGCGATGTGACACCCACTCGTAATGCTTGCTATGCTATGCTTCTAACATTCTTTGGATATCGCCACGACATGACATATTACATCGATCAAAAGGCAAGTTAATAATTAGATTTGGAAACGCAAGTAGTTCCTATGTACATTTATTAGTCACTAGCGACCCGGAGGTGCACGGGTGCAATTACTTTGTAATACATGTCAGCAGTTAGAATGAAAAATTTTCACACTAATTTTTAATTTTCGATATTAATAATTTTTTACTTCTGTTAATCTTAAACACAGACTATTTATACATCTGTGATATAAAATAAATCCAACATTATATTAATAGACATTGTATTACACAATCATATCTGTGCTTGTTTCCATGAATTCATAGCCAATCTATTTATTTTATCGTAAAATCTATAACAGTGGGACCAATTTATTGGCCTGGCGTGTAAGCGTGGCCACATGGTCAGTGTGACTTACACAACGAAATTTCAGAATTCTTAGCAATTCAAATTTTGAAATTAATAAATTTTTATGAACTTATGCCGTGCCCTTAAGATAAACAATAGTGATGATGCTTCCGACCGATTTCGACCATGGCGACCACTTCGACTCCTAATCGGTTTGGTTCTGGTACGCTGACATAGCCCATCTTTGCGGTGAATTACCGTGCGCAATGTGGACACGTAAGCACACCATACACGTGGTGATAGTGAATGGCAGCGGGTGGACGGATTATCAGCTCGTCGCGTTCAGCGTTGGTTTCGCTCCTCGAAATCGCTTACTTTCCTATGCACTACCCTGCGCCATTCAGGACATTGTGCTGCCAAACCTTCCCATCGAGATGGCCCAATGTTGCATCTTTTCATACGGCGCTTCTGAACATTCTTATATCTGAGTAATCTAAACAATAGTAACTTGTTTTCAAACTATAATCGATACGATTTATTTTATTTCAAACCTTCGACTACATATTTTTCTGATTGTTCGATATTTTCTGTATTTTTTAACAATAAAATTTAAGGTTGGTAGTTGTCGTGAATTATACTGGAAGGATTAAAATTATTAAAAATGAAGGATAAAATTTCTAAGTTGTTGCTAGTATTTCAAAAACATTAAGTGACGAAATAATCATAATAAAATAAAAATTTAAACACATCACTACATTCACGGCAACAAGACCACTGTGACTTTTATCACTAAAATACAGAAAATATAGCATAAATTTTTATTTTGGCGATCGTAATTTGTAAGAAACTAGTTTCTATGGTTTATCCAACAACACTGAAATACACTATCTCCCTTTCAAGTCATTTCAGGAGAGTTTACCGTAATTTACTTACTTTAATAATAGATACATGTTAAATAATAATTCTACATGTTGAATTTGAATTCATTTACGTAATTAATTCCCAACACTCTTGATTACGAACAACTTTCCTCAACTAACCATAGTCGAGTTTCGATCAAAAAATTTTCGATTACCCATAAAAGTAAACCATTCTGAAACCACATTTAAAACAATTTTCGGCTGAATTTGGCTATGGTTTTTAGTGGGAAACTATTCGTAATCAGAAGTGGAGTCACCAGTAACCAGACAATAGACGAATTAAATTTCACCATGTATAACTTGGTATAAATTGGCTTGGTTTTATAAATTTTGTAGATCTTATTAAGTTTAAACTGAGGTAAGTTCTATGAAAATAGTCACCTACATTTTTACATGAATTGGATTAAAAGAGTGATCCGGAGAAAGGCTACTTGAACGTCCTAATACTCGGACAATTTTATTACCCGACTGCCCAAGGAAGGAGGGTAATGTTTTTCGAGTGTATCTAAGTATATATTTATGTATGTATTTCCGTTCCTTTGGCGCATCCTGTAGCCAACGACTAGATCGATTTTAAAGTGCGTGTTGTCGTTAGATTCGTCGACCCAGAGAGTCATAGGATACATTTTATGGTAAAAAATCCAATATGGCGTCGCGCAAAATACAAAATATGCTGCCTTTTTAATACTTAAATAGTTATTATGTACTAGAATTTGCTGCTAGCTGGATATTTACTACTTACTAGCCGTCGAATTACGTAAAAATGTTTGAGTTGGGTCGTTAATAATCGTTAAAAATCTGCCGTTCAAGTTCGATCGCCAAAGGTACCACGTAAGCGCAATTATAATATACTTCTAGGGCGTTTGTGGTACACCAAATTTTTAGCAATCGAACGTA
The DNA here is from genome assembly GCA_949316235.1 of Oegoconia quadripuncta. Lineage (NCBI taxonomy): Eukaryota > Metazoa > Arthropoda > Insecta > Lepidoptera > Autostichidae > Oegoconia > Oegoconia quadripuncta. The sequence continues at coordinate 8,519,596 of OX438759.1, forward strand.
AATTTTTTACATGGGACGACTGCAAGTCCTTCTCCGCATCACTTGGCTAGCATCTATTAAAGTTACGGATAGTAAAAATTAAAGGTTAAAGGTCATAGTTATGTATACAGAGCTGTTTTATGATTGCAGGGTAATGCCTATTCAAGCTATACTACTGGCACTTCTCTGAAATGACCCTCTTGTTTAGGTAGACTAACATTTTAGAGAACTGCTGATTATCATCTCAGCCCGTAAACATCCCACTGCAGGGATATAGGCCTTCCCTCGTATAACAAGGCAGAATGGGCCATAGTCCACCACGCTGGCCCAATGCGGGTTGGGGCTTCACATGCCTTAGAATTTTTATTTCTCAGGCGGATAAATGCACATAAGTAATTAAATTTAAAAACTCATTGGTACATGGCCTGCCTGGGAATCGAACTCGGACCTCCCAAATTGGGAGACCGCGTTTTAACCGCTGAGCCACTGACGCTCCGAACTGCTGATAGTACCTACAGCTTAAATAGCTAGGATCCTACCATTAATCATGTAAAATAGGCCTGTATGAACAACTAAGCCACCGACTGTACCTAGGTAAGATATAGGTATTCTTCCATATAGGATAATTGAAGCATCTACGTCGTTTTAAAAGTTAATTACATAATGACACAACCAAATAAACGAGCTATTTGATGTGACACCATTAACCTATTCATATATTGAATTTTCAATTCCATTGATTTTAAATTGTGTTTTAGCATTTTATTAATGAACTGTTAGTATCATTTTGTAACATACGTTATATATGCGCATAGATGTAGAATCCTGCGTTATATTTAATATTTATCAGAGTCGATGACCCCGCCACATGGGCCGCTCGGATGCTGCATATAATTATTATATTATCTACCTATAATCTGTTTATTTTTGTAGGTATAATGTAATGTTGGGTGAATTGATTAATCTGTACTAGTAAGCATCTTTTCACTTAACCTCAAATGTTCACAACACCAAGTTTATTGCATTAAAATAACAAAATTAGTTTAAAAACCAAAAACCCGACAGCATATTTTGCATGTCTCGAGCGCCATGACGAATTTTTATCTTAAAGTGTATGCTATATGGCACTCCAGGGGACATAAGACGAATCTAACGACACCATGCACTTCGAAATTGGTCTAGCCGTTTGGGTTACAGGAGGTACCATAGAAATCTACATACATACACTAGAAAAACATAACCCTCCGTCCTTGGGCAGTCGGGTAAAAACCTTTGAACCCCTTGAAGTACAAAAGATCTTACAGAAATGCGTTACCTATACAAAACTTCAAATTTCAAGCATTTATTTCAACTTAAGATACATGATATCATTTGTTGAATGTCAATTTAAATCTATTGGAAATAAAAATAGGGCTTAAGCATTTTTCAGTCAGTCAGTATGTCCAAGCTACCACCGCTTCGGAAAGAGAAATCATCTGTGGGAAAAGAAGCGGCACAAGAAACCCACAGGATCATTTTTCTTTTCTTTTTATATATATAAAATATACATTATTAGGTATAGGGAAAATAGCAATATGTATATTATTACTTATCACTCTTTATATTATTCCAAATTACATATGTATATAGTGCACTAAACACTCTGCAGAACTGGAGAAGACGCCGAAACTATTCTGACTTTCATCGGCTCGTTGGACTTGGTTCCTTCAGAGCTTCCCAGAACTTTTTAAAATATTGGCGGATTTGTGTAAGTCTAGTGGCTGCCGACAGTCCGTGTTTTTAAGCCGGCGCTGTATAGGCCACCGACTTGGCTTAATGACTGTCTTCAAATGAAAACAACTGGGATCGACTATTTAACGTTTCCTCCGAAGCACGGAAACGCTAGTATTAAAATGCTACTAGTGCTCACCTATCCAAGGACTAACCCCGCCAGACATTGCTTTACTTTCCTAATCGAAAGCAAATGGTGAATGCGACTGCACCACAAGTGTACCTAAGTTATATAAATAAATATAAATATTTCGGACACTTACACCAATCTTACGAATAAACTTTCGGATAAACATACATAAACATTTATATAAACATCCAAGACTCGGAAATAAATGTCTGTATTCATCACACAAACATTTACCCCTCGCGGGATTCGAACCCGCAACCGTTGGTTTCGCTGATAGCGTCAGTATCCACTACACCAATCGGTCGTCATGATATATATTAGTATATAATTTTCCAGTTTATACCTCTAATCTAACCCACGGATAAAACGTGTAAATGTAACTACAAATGAGTAATCAGGATTAGGCCAGTTTGTGTTGTTGATCGTTACTAATTAATTCATAATTAAAAATTCTGGTGCGCCTGCGCAGAGAGCGACAACCAATTACGCTGCCCACGCCACTCAAAACAAAATGGACACTATTTTCAAAGGCATTGGGCACAAAAATGGCATAATTTCTATTTGAATGAAGGGCAAGCGACAGTCGTCGTTTTATTTTGTACTATATTTAGTTGGACTGATTGTTACTGTGCCAGCTTGTATGGAGCGATATGTGTCGATTGGCATACTTGATGAGTGCATTCTTTATACCCAAGTAGATTATAGATACACATACCTATTACATACATAGGTAAGTACCCGTACTAGGTAGTTACATACGGTAGTTGGTAGATATGGTTCTTGTTTGGAAGAGAGTTTGGTTTTTACATTAGCAACGTCAAGAGCTTTATTACCCACTATTCCGCCCGCGGCTTCGCCTGCATGCAATATCTTTATCGCGGAAATTTGTATATCCCGCGGGAACTATTTACTTTATCGGAATAAAAAATATCCTTAATCCAGGGTATATTCTACTTATGTTGCAAATTCCATCTAAATCTGTTTATCCGTATCGCCGTGTTTGAGCAACTCATACTCTCGTACTCATTTATTTTTTCCATAGGCGTCTTCCGTGCACTTGGACATTTCCGTTACAATATAATACAATAAATTAATTTTAAAGTTATACCTAATTAATTAGCTAATAAACTACATTAATTATTAACTAATAAGAGGATACAAACAAAAGGATTATAAAATAATTTAGAGTAATGAATGTAGCTTGCCTCTTTAGGCATTGTCAGTCTTCATAATAAGTAGCTGCTGTAAATGGGTATTGTCAATTTCCTTAAGGCTAATAGCTGCTGTAAATGGACATTGTCAATTTCTTTAAACTATGGTAGATTCTGTAAGGCGACATTGTCTTATATTTAAAAGTAACATCTTGCTGCTTTATAGTGGCATTGACAGATACAAAATATACTACTGAAGTCAGGCATCTCTATCTTTCAAGTAACCACGTATACTTTAATAGACCTTTCTAATAAGGGTACTTTTGATTTTATTTTTAAATTGTCGTTGCATGAGGTCCAATATATTTAAAGGGATTTTGTTATTAAAACGGACACAGTTCCCCAAGTACGACTTGAAGTCGTAGTCGTTGACTTTGTCCTTTGAAGTGTGACCGTAGGCAGGGATAGTTTATATTTGTGTCGAGTATTGAGGGAATGTATGTCACTTTTCTTGTCAACTCCCCCCCCCACACTGTTTCAAGCAGTAAGTTTGGACCGCCATAACCGACAGTAAGTTTTGGGATATCTTTGACCATCCCGTTTGGGATATAGATTAAATATGGAGGGAATACAGATCAAGAGCGAGTAATATTACAATCAATGTCCAACTCCCAAAGAATCCATTTTAATTATTAAAAATGATGTTACTCATCCATCGTCTTCTTGGGGCGACATACTTAATAGTGTGTGGGTGTTCTTGTATTTTTTAGTTGTGTGCATTAATCGTCTATATGAGAATCTGAGAAAAACATGAACATATGGTATGACATTCAATTCTTTTTGTTACTATCAGTAAAACGTTTAAAAGAATCATTCGACTTTATGGAGGTAGCACTTTAGTCTGATTTTTGTTTAAATCCGTTAGACAGTTTGAATTATTTATTAGGATATATAGGTGTTACAATATCTATAGATTTGCACGTTTTAACGGCGATGGGTTCACCCCCTGTCACTTGTGCATTCCGTTATATTTCAATAGGTGAATTGTGGATGTTTAAACAAACGCTTTTGTTTGGGATATATCTGACCACCGCACTTGTGACACCGTATTTATGGGTGGAGCTGTTAGTTAAATATTAAAACATTCAACTTTCAGTAGCGTGCCTATATCCCAGGGAAAATATGGTAAAAAATTAGCTTAGCTCGATATAATTAGAATCGACTTATATAATTAGTATCTTATAGAGGTATATTAGAGATGTATTTTGAATAATTAAGCCTAAAAAACCAGAGCTTAGTCCAGATTTTTAGAATTTGTATCTTAATAACCATAAATACTAACTGATATTTAATTAGGTAGACTTTGGTAAACACAGTTAACTTATTGATGGATAAAAAACTAAGCATGTTATGGACGATATTCTCCTAGCTAGCTAGCCTAGCTGCATGCATGCATTTTAGCTGAAAATGGTGTCGATTCGGTTGTGCGCAAACTAAACTAAAACTAATTTTAAAGTAGGTTTGTCTTTTTCTCTCTGGAACAATATAACGTGACAGCACCAGTCTAAATCTGGTTTTAGTTTAGTTCGTGTGCAACCGAATCGACATCAATGTCGTCGAGCTGCATTGCTTAGAAATAAAAATGAAACTAGAATATTTTGTAACGATAATTTCCCTAAATGTTTTGAATTTAAAGAAATACCCATCAATTTTATTGAGCATTTTTTTTAAAGAAACACATTTTTCAACTTTAGCTAATTCAGTTACTTAGTACTTGCGTTTCTTACAAATGCTTTCATTTTTAGCAATTGTTACCCTACACATTTATTTACAACACTTTATTATTTTTTTCAAGAAAGTCGCGTTTATTCGTTTTTCCGAGGTCAAACCGTATTTTCCCTGGGCTACTAGGGTTTCAGACTGGTGCAAGCCGGAGATATGTTTGATAAATGATTGTGGTTTTAAAGTTAAATACCCCTTGTTGCCTCTTTTCTCTTCAATCTACAGGTTCGTATGCAATTCCTGTACCGTTTAAAGATCAATCAAGTTTGAAGTTGATATTCGTGATCGAAGGCTTTTGGGATTATAATAAGGTACCGCGCCTGTCAACCTTAGATATAAATAAAAAGTAACCTAAAGGGGCGCTGTGACGCTTTGTACTCATGCAATGTTTGCTTTAAATTGTGATGCATTGTCACAAGTGATTATGAATGACTGACTGGCTGATTAAACACACATCCAAAATGTGTGTTCCATAGGTGACTTAGAGGCGTACTAACAAAGTATATTTTGTAAATTTCCCACGATAATGGAAAAAAAACGGGATCGGCGAGTGTTACACGGCGAGGCGTCATCTAATCCTTTATAAGTTAGTAATTAATTGATAATTAATTACTAAGTGTTATGTTACTGTCAAAATATACCAATACAGGCTGGATTTCAATATGTGTAATTCCCATTAACTGGCGATGCCACTCTTGATTACGATCCACTTTCCCCCAGAAACCATAATGGAACTCGATGAAAAAAAAATCGATTGCGGCTGAATTCGACTATGGTTACTAGTGGATGGTTGTTCTTAATGAGGAGTGGAGTTACCAGCCGAAAATGGTTGGACTTCCATATTAAAGGTGCTTCAGAATGGTTAATCGATTTTTTTTTATCAATTTCGGATATGGTTCCTAATGAAAAGTTGTTCGTATCCCTGAATGGAGTCACCAGTAAACACGAATTAAATTTCACCCCGTATAGCCAACTATAAGTTCTACAATATAATTGGACTAATTTTCGAATTAGGTACAGTCGGCATCACGACGACAAGTGTAAGCTGGCCGCGCGAAGCTATCGGATATGCGAACGCTTCGAGACCATATTGAAAGTGTTACGGTAAGTGCGGCCGCGTGTATCTACACGTAAAGTCTTGTTGCACAGTAGATAGCTTATCATCAAGGATCTAGCAAAATTCGTGAGATTTCTAAGAAGTTGAATGATTAAATTAATAAGGAATGTTTTGTAAGAAGTTGTGCTGACGATTTGATGGCTAGATCTATGCATTTAATTCCAGACATATATATTAAACGTTATGTCAGAGAAACAATCTCATTGTTGTACCCAATTCTTACAATGATAATATGTAGATATTACTGTATTGAAACCCATATTCGCCGAGAAAGTAGATCCGTCTCGAATTATGTCAGCAGGCTGTCTTGCTTGTCTACCTGCTCGGGACGGGATCCCGTTGCGTGCAAGGTGTACTGCACACTGCACCCTACGCCCACACACTCAACATATACAACCTCACGCACACTTGCGCCCGCGCATATCCCCCCAACACCCCCTCACATCCCCCTGTGACGCCCGGTAGTGCACCGAACCTCAGCTGCGACTAGTTACTGCCCGTCAGATGTCGATCTGATTTTTTTGTAAGCTGTCTGTTTTATATTATGAGTGTGTCTGGAGTCAATTTTAACGTTGTGTTGGTAGATTATTTAGAAGGATTAGTTTCGTTTTAATATAACTGTTAGATATTGTATAGATAGGTATTTTGGAATGTTTAGTGGTATAAAAATACTTTAAATCGACAAATTGGGTTCAGATAGTAGGTACCTACTCGTATTGGGTGAGAAAAGGGATCAATTTTATAACAAATACACCTCTATAGGTGTATATGTTTCAAATGTCTATACATTTGAAACTCAATTCTCCAAAATCATTATCACATCATAGCCCACTGCTGAAAATTAGACCCCAAAAGGATTGAACCCTATATACTGTGTCTTCGTAAACCTCAAACTACTGCCATGGTAAGTATTTAAAAACCAAAAATGGTTTATTTATTATAAAACTAATAAATTTATCAAGCCATTCGCTGGAATACTTGGAAGTTTGGAAGCAGACGTCATTTTGTATTTTGCGTTCGCCATATTGGATTTTTTACTATCCTTTGGCACTCTGGCGATAACGACGAATCTAATGACACCTTGCATTTCAAAATCGGTCAAGCCCCAAGCTACAAGAGATAACAAACTTTAAACAACAACATACAAACTTAGTTCTTCACCAATCCTACAATACCTAGGTATATTTGTTTATCGATCTATGTAAGTATGTGTATGTAAATATGTGAATTCTATTCACATAGTTTGTATCTGCATCCCTATTTAATACCGCACAACCAGCCTATTTCAAATGTACTGTCCTAATACCCAAAGGTTGCATGGAAGAGATCGCTTTTAGTGATAAGGTCGCCAAATTGTACATTCTATTCTTACCACTTTTCTGAAACTGTATTTTCTTTTCTGTTGTGCAATAAAGTGTATGTATTGTATTGTATAATATACTGTTATGCTTAAGAAATACGATTAACTACAAATTGAAAATCAAAATCCATCAAAATGCAGTCCGTCTAGGTACTCGGATGACAGACAATCGAATATCGGCCTCAGGCTACGCAATATATCATTCATTATAAATATTGAAATTCAATAGAAACACTTCAGTGTTGGGTCGGAGCTGTGTGTGACCTTCAGATAGGTAGATAACGCTGGGTAGCTGTATGATAAAATGATAATGGCGCATTGCGGGCCGTATGTGATTATGTTAGAGTAAAAAACCTTTAGATGCTCCAGGTTCCATTGCTTCAGTAGGTCAAGTCATGCGAGTGGTTTTCCAAGAGACGTATCCTACGTTAGCTACCAAGAAGTGTTTTATATCCAATGAATATTATATCAAATATCATTGTTTCTACGTCAATGCTCGATGCCAGAGAGTCCAGAGATTTGAGAATAATACATCTGTATTGCACTAGTTTTAGTGTACTAAAAACCATTGCACCAATAGTGATATTGAATATGTTGATTATTTCGGAAAATTCGAAGTAAAAACTACTTTTACCTCATCTATTTGTCTCCTTACTGATGTTTGCTGGAAGAGATCTCTTATAGAGATAAGCTCGCCTTTTGTATATTTTAATATTCTCCTGTTTTTTTGTTTTGTTTGACGTGTATGCTTATATACAATAAAGTGTTAAATAATAAATAAATAATAATAATAATAAAACAATTTTCAAAAGTTTTTCACTTGCATAATATTTAAGATATTCGGCGTTACCTAGCTATAGCAATAATGCTAGATATCAATTCGCTATAGACGGTCGAGGTATTTCACTGTATCAGAAAGACGAAGCGACACCACAGATCCCTTTTTACCATTATGGTTCAGCTCTAAACTTCGTTGTTTATCTGTCGTCTTCTTGATCATCAACATCTCTACTTGATCTTTACATTAGTAACTACATACCGATTGGGTTAAAATAAAGCCGAATGATCGTTTCTCCGCAACGAGTCTCTTTCTTGTTTAGTTGGGAAGACCTCTCAGTACCGACCTTTATAACACCTGCAGCGAAGCTACGCCAATAGATGGCCCCAGACTTGACCACGCCAGAACGGCACACCAACGGCCTGAGGGCGGAGTGTGAGTTTTCTTTCGACTTAACTTCACTACCGCGTTCACGTTTACGTGACGATTTGTATGAAGAAATGTGTATCGCCTCTACCGGATAGATATAGACATATTTATTTGACACCACACCATAGCAACAACAATATTAATAAAAACAAGAAAATTATCACAATATAATATTATTATAATATGATAAAAATTGTTTTGCAAACTATCCGCTGGAGGCGCTGCACATTTATTCATACAAATCGTCACGTAAACGTGAACGCGGTAGTAAAGTTAAGTCGAAACAAAACTCACACTCCGCCCTGTGTTCGCAAGTAGCGAGCAGCGACCGAAACTGCTCAAGGGGTCCACAGACCCAAAGAGCCTCACCACGCTACCCTTTGGGGAGTATTTTTTTTATTTTTTTAAATGAGAGGGCGGCAAACGAGCATGCGGGTCGCCTGATGGAAAGCAATCACCGCCGCCCATGGACACCCGCAACACCAAAAGGGTCACAGATGCGTTCCTTTGAGGAAGGTGTAGGCTCGTTTCTTGAAGGTTCGTTGAGTATGAGCAGACTTCTTCTCTCTTTATCGGGTCACGCTCTGGAGTGGCTCGTATGGAGTCACTCAATAGACGCGTACCGGAGTCGGTAGATGCCGAGAGAACATGTCCAAGTGGGGCTACGACAACCGGTGTTTGTGTGGTGATACACCACAAATTATGAGGACCAGAATGCGGCTACGCGCACAGCATTGTCTGTGGCATCATAGAGCTCCTGTGGCGTACATGTGTCGCGACACGCGGGGCAGCATGGAGCATATTCCATCCTGAGTTCATATCGACTGTACGCGAGAACATCTACTACAGTCACGGCGTAATACCGGATAAGAAGTACTAACCTATACACTTATTTTGTTCTAAGGTTTTAAAAAAAAACATTGTGCATAAAAAAATCCAAAGTATTATTGGACAGCTGCCTTCGAGTGTAGGTACGTTTAGGTAACAAAACTCTACAAAATAACCTTCAGCACTCGAGTTCACGTGCATTTAGATGTTTATTTCAACACGTTTCCACAATAGCCATTACGAGATTTATGGCGATGAAATAATCGAAAACTGCCCACGGCTCATGCATGACATAACCTGGCATAACCTCTATAAGAGAGTCCCTCATCCCCGCTATAAACTACACACACCGTTTTGTTTGTTTGAAGGCACACACTACATCCATATTCAAATAGCTAGCTTTCCGCCCGCGACCTCGTCCGCGTGGAAGATTTTATCAAAATCGGTTCAGCAAAAAAATTAGCCTATATGTTAATCTAGGTTCTAATCTGTCTACCCACCTAATTTCATCCAAATCCGTCCAGCCGTATAGGCGTGAAGAGGTAACAAACATACATACATACATGCAGACAAACAAACTTTGACATTATAATATTAGTTGGAAATTAGTTGGGATAAAATTTAAGTATCCGTCTGTAATTTCGAGATGAATAATATCTATTTACAAAGCTCAGGTATTATACATATATAAATGTTTTTAGAATTTCTCTGTCTCTCTGGATGTTTATCGAGATTAGGCACGTTATGTAGACTATTAATATATCCATCCATATCTCAGATTGGTATGTAGTAGGCCTTGTAGTCCTGCGGATAAACTAATTCCACCCGAGCGAATCCGCGTATGCAACCTAGTTATTTTTAAATGAAACAAGTAATTTGTATTATCTATTAACACAGACCTCCTGACAGCGTTGGTAAGTATGTATGAGTAGTTTATCATTAATAACATTACGTTTCAGGTCTCTTCACTAGGTACTGGGGTTGGTCTGGGATAATCATGATATACACCTTATATTTATACACGACCTGTCTGGTGTAGTGGTTAGAAACTCTGACTCTCTTTGTGTGATGAATACGGACATGTGAACCCGAGTTATGAATGTATTTTATTTATAATAAGTATAAAAAAAATGTATTTATGTAGTATATCAACCATCTGGTATCCATAACACAAGCCTATCTTACTGTGGAACTAGATGACGCAGTGTGTATGTCTAAGGATATTTATTTATTTATTTATATTATTTCTAGTTAAAAGATAGGTTATCCTAACATTGTTTTGACATAGTACAACCTTATCTGTATAAGGTAGGTATGGTATATGCAATTGCCACGAAAATATTCACATGATACAAAACCATGCCAAATAATTATTTTTCGGGTGAATCTGTTATGTTGCATTGATTGACTTATCATCTCTTCTCTTTTTTTATTTTTCTGTTCAATTTATCTCCATATTTTCCCAACACCACATTTTAAATACTTTTACTAATTCCCTTTTCTTTGTCCACGTCACACACGATAGCTTCATTAGAAATATAAGAGAACAACAGGAAAGCACGAATGCCATATATTAGATCGATCAGATTAAGACGTAGATTGATGTGGCATCGTATAAGAAGTTAAGAGAAGAGAAGGTGGGATCGCCGGAGATATATCGACAAGAACTCTCTCGAGAAAGGCGTTTGACGAATAATTGAAACTAGAAAGTGACGTTTATGAGAATGAATTAATGCCAATCAAAATGTTCATGTAATCTACACACATCAAACTAAGAATAAAGTAGTGTTACTTGCCATGAAAATCGTGCCACTTGTCACCTCATATCACAGACAATAACACAATCTTTTCTGTGTCGGGTACAGTGAACATTAGTTGTACTTATTATGATTAATGGACAAGTATTTATTCACACAATTCAGTACTTAACGACTGGTCACCACCGTATAATAATGACATATAATGATTGTAGTTATGTATGTACCTGCGCATTATCTACTTTTACTGAAATTCCAAGTTATTTACTATACAATTAAATAAATTTAATAACATCGATCGATCCATTGAATACATGATTGTGTAGGTCAGAAGTATGCCAATTAAAATGTTTATAATTAAAAAAATCTGCGAACCTTTCGGCGACAAGTACCGCTCTGTAGCCCTGCAGCAGCGGTCAAAGTTTAAGCTCGGTGTTTTTTTTTATTAATATTATTTCCAAAACGAAATTGTTATTAGGAATACTATGGCCCTATACAATCATGTATTCAATGAGTCGGAATTAATAAATTGGGACCTTCTATCTCAACAGAGCCAAGTCCGCGAGGCAAGATTCAATTCCAAATTCAATTATTTGTGTATTACATATATTACGAGTACATTCAACGTTCAACATTTCATGTTTAGTCTCAAGTTTCTCCCATTTACTTACCTTACAAGATAAAATTATATCAATCTCATCTACACACATAACGTAAGATAACATAACACGCATGACGCTCTGATAAGAGGTACCTACATTTCTCCTGTGTGAATACGACTGTATTGTGTCACGGACCAAAAGTATTAAAATTTGAAACAATGGTGAGAATGTTTGGACATTTTATGTATTTAAATCAACGTGAGCGACCTCGTATGGTACCTAAGACGTTTCATATCATTGAATTATTATCACGGTGGTCGTACATCTTATTGGACTTTCTTAGTAAATTTACCACAACAACGGAACCTATCCTTAGATTGAAATAAAACTAGGGACCGTGATGGTCCCATGAAGGAGACCAATTTGAATTATCTCTCGAATTCGTCGGATGGAGGACTAAACAGGCTGAAATCATTATGGTTTATTGCTGATATAGATTAACCCTATATGGGATTTTTATTAAATGTAAAATTTAATTTAATAATCAAAATCAGGTGACCTTAGTGATAACAATATAAATCATAGATCAATGATCTCTCGGGAGCTTATAACGTCAGCTGACTGGAGTTTCATATTTAGGTAGGTATACTTAGAGACACAACACTATTGCATGATATTAAATAACTTTATATTTTCAATGAGCAAAAAATTCCCTGCAAGGTCTATTTATTTCAGCGGTTGACGATGGAATTACACGACTTCAATTTCGCCTGGTATAACTGCTGTCAAATTGCATGTGTGTGTTTTCTATCTCAAAAATATTTCGGTACGAGCTTTTAGAACGATTTAAAAATTCCTTCAAGTTTTCAGTTACAAATTATAGGTGGTTTTCTAAGAATAATGAAATCTGTCCATTAATAATGTATGTAAGTGCATAGAAAGTACGTACGTATCTAGTAAGAAATACGTAGTTACGTAGTATAATAAAAATAATAGTAGTAGTGTCAGAGATAAGATAGCCAGTCCCCCAAATGTGTTGGGGTTTCCGGGTCAGTACGCTTCCACCTTCGACCTCATCTTCACTTAACATCAGGTGTGATTGAGGTCAAGTACCAACCCGTTATGCATAAAAAGAAAAATGTTACTTGGATAGATCGGAGTTAAGTTGCTTGTCAGTTGCTGTCTGTGGCCTTGTCAAAATACAACTGATTTGTAAACTGTTTTTTACCTTCGAAAGCTAGTATTTACGAGTCGGTTCTTAGCCATGTTTGATAGAAATCGGTTGAGCCGTTTTCAAGATATTTCGCTTTTATTATAGTTGGCAAGTTTTTCTGGATTATTATCATAACGTCTCGGGGGTTTGCTAAATTTTCAACCTGGTTCAATAACTCAATAGTCCCTATAACTATATATAATGTACATTTAGTATGCAAGTCAGCAAAATTCTATATTAGCGACCCGCCCCAAAGTTGCGCGGATGCAAATAAACCTTCCGGAAGAAATTTTCTAAATGATAATAATAAAAACCTTATCAAAATTCGTTGCGTAGTTCAGAACAACTGAGTGTACAAACAGACGCGGTAAGCGACTTTGTTTTATACTATTTAGAGATTCATCATCAATAGCCTTACACGTCCCCACTGTTGGGGCAGAGCCTCCTCTCACTGGGAGGCCATAATCCACCACGCGGGCCCAGTGGTGAATTTGTGTCAGACTGGTAGCCATTTGACAGTCAGTGTTTTAAGCTGTCCCTGTAAGCCACCGATTAGTTTAACGATTGCCTTCAACTGAAAGCACGGAAACACTCGTATTAAAATGCCACTAGTGGTCACCCATCCAACCGCGCCAGATATTGCTTAGCTTCGCTAATCGAAAATGAATAACGACTGCGTCACGAGTGCTTAGCTTAGAGAAATCCAATTAAATCATTCTAAAAATCTGGAAAATAAAAACTAATTGTGTTTACCTCAAACTAGAAAATGATCTAGAAACATGCCGGTTTTTGAGAAGTTGAATCTCAAGTGTATGTGGTACAGAAGTTCATTTTGCCATTGAATCGAGATGAAGAAGAATTTGATTTAAATAAATAATAAATATTTCGGACACTTACACCAATCATCTAGTCCCAAACTAAGCAAAGTTTGTGCTATGGATACTAGATAACGGATAAACATACATAAATATTTATATAAACATCCATGACTCGGGAATAAATGTTCGTATTCATCACACAAACATTTACCCCTCGCGGGATTCGAACCAGCAACCGTTGGTTTCGCTAACAGGGTCACTATCCACTACACCGACCGGTCGTCGAAATGGGGTTTGGGATTGAGTAATGGGAATAGGTAGCATATTGGTACAGACTCGGTTAGTTGGTTTTATAAAAATGCACACGTGACAGAGGGTGATGTTTTTGGTGGAATGCCCCTTAGTCGCCTTTCGTCACGGGACGAGACGGGTTAGTTCTATCGTATTTACGTGCCGAAACCACATTTATAGTAGCCATGGTTACTGGTACAGCTTCTATTCATTTTTAATTTAAAACTATCGATATCAACATATCGTGGTTTTTATTATCGTTATGGCACTTTCCGTAGGTACCTACAACCTCATATTAATCAACATCGAAGAATTCTGAACACAATTTTTGCCTGACCCCTTACCTCTACAGAAACCATCTAAAAATTAAAGATAATTTATAAATTAGTTTCTATGTGGGAGTAAATAATATTAGTACTGTTATCGGCAGTTATGTTTACGACTTTATGGCCATAATTTAATTGTCATACTGGAAATTCCCTGGCAACCTCAATCAGAGTCTTCTCTTCAAAACAATAACAAGAATTTTATATAAGTATCTACTGAGCTATTATCAGTATCACAGATATCAACTCGACGGAGATAACGCAGGTGGATTTAATACAGTAAGATAATTTAAGATATTTTTTAGACACAAGCACAACATCATTTGACGACCTGTTTAGTGTAGTGGTTAGAAACTCTGCTACTATACCAAATGGTCGCGGGTTCGCATCCCGCTAGGGACATATGTTTGTATGATGAATACAAACATGTGTTCCCGAGTTATGGATATTTTTCATTTATACATGAATTTTTTACAAAAAAAAATGTATTTGTGTAGTTTAGCAACCATCTGGTATCCATAACACAAGCCTAGATGCTTACTGTGGACCTAGATGGCGCTGTGTGTTTGTGCAAAGACATTTATTTATTTATTTATTATTATTAAAGACATCAGGCAACAATTGTCCACAGCTGGATGCTAGCTGGCCAGCTAAATGGAACGAGGATTTGTAGCGACTAGATGCGTAAAAACCAATGATTGGGTTCGGGTGATGCGTTGGCAAAGGTCTATGTCCACCAGTCGACTAGTGAGAGCTGATCAAGAAGAAGCCTATTCCCGTTCTCTATGTCCGTAGTACATCATTAATCTCCCTGACCGCACCATCGATATGCGACTTCAATTATTAGTGCAGTAAAGTAGACCCGGTGTCAGCTCCGGATCCTGATTTTTTTCGAGGCGGGGCAAAAACCGCCTCCTGCAGCGCCCTATCAATTCTTTAATGTTTTAGTTTCTCGGTGAAGCCTTAAATTTTATAATATGCAGGGTTCTTTTGAAAATGCTTATAACCTCAAATGATTTACTCTCTTTGGAGTTTGTGCAAATTCTCAAAAGATCCCTGTATATTGATAACGTACCATATTTACTGCAAATAAATGATTTGTATTTGCATCACAATGCGGGGTATAATAAAAGTATGTGTATATATATGTATACTACATATGTATACTACATATATATACACATATACCTACGGTATCGACCCTTATCCCAACTGGGGTGGTCAAAGATATCCCAAACAAGTGTTTCATATTTAGAGTTTAATGATAGAAACAATCATTCCACGGCTCCCATATGAATTATACAGAAATGCACACGTGACAGGGGGTGAAACATGCAAATCTATACCTAAATATTTTGGTGGAAAGTCCGATAGTCGCCTTTTACGGCACACACGGGAAGAGATGGGTTCTTTGAGTGTCGAAAACACACAGCACAATTAATTATTCAGTGGCGGAATGTTGTACTGGTTTGCTACGGTTGAATTTGCCGCCCCTTGATCGTGGCCGCCCGGGGCACGGGCGCAGGCTTGGTCCCCCTAGATCCGGGACTCCGGTCTCCTCATGGGTACTCGCAACACCATATATCTTGATGAAAATTTACCTCGAAATTATCTTGTTCCACATAATCTAACTTTTAGTCAAACGGTTTCGGTTTTCGTTGAAAGCCATCAAGTGAAGAGCTTTATTCCCACAGTTTCTCATTCTTATCAGTCGACGCAAACATAAGGGTTTTATAAATTTCGGGTCTCTGGCTTTGAAGCGCCAAAACGGCTGAAACGATTTCTAAAGTTATATTTGCGAATTGGTTTAGCCTTTTCGAGATGTTGGTTTATTTGTTGAGATTTTCGTTTCGAGACTCTAATCGTCATTAAAAACGCATGAACCGTTCAAAAGTTGATTTCCAGGAGCAACAATGATATTGAAACGGGATAATACATAATAGTAATACTTATTGGTGATGCATATCAACAGCTTACAGTGCACTTTCAGTGCAGTGTTTGTTTTATGATTCTGGATACCGATACTCCCGGCGCAAAAAGAGGGGTGTAATAAGGCCTATGTCTGTGGGTCTGTGATTGAGTGCCAAAATGGATACACAAATTTGAAAATATTTTTTGAAAGCTGGTGTTTACTGTCCACCTTGTGAGTGGTCTCCACCCGAATTTTAATGGGCCACCCGCCACCAGTTCTTCGAGCTGTCTGCCAACCGGTCGCTCTGGAAATCTATGGGGGAGGCGTAAGTTCAGCAGTATGTCTTGTGGCTGATCTTTACTTGCGAAATGAATCTTAGCCGTGTTTACTACACCACGCAGGACCAGCGGATTAATCCCCTTGCAGTCAACTCTAGGGTATCGGGAGGGGGTGCGGGGTGGTTCGAGGGTGTATCTAAGTCGGTCCATTCTACAATACTACAGCCCGTCCTATCGAGGGGGTATCTCTCATCTACTTGTATGCTACTGTTACTGCTACTCGTTCAGTACTTTGGTAATGTGAAATTTGACAACTTAGATCTGTCTGACAGCTGTCGGCGATCCGAAATTTTTGTATGAAGTCTTCCCACTATAATTAACCCGCGATGAAAACGACGGGTGTTATGTGTTTGCCGGCGTTGTGTGTGTTGTGTCCAGTCTTTGTCCGGACGTACTTCAGGAATGCGTGGTCCGATTTTAATGCGACTTTTTATATGTTAAAGATTAGACGAAGGAGAAGATATTTAGCTTTTAACACAGTTGGTATATTAGGATGATATCAGTCTTTAGAGGTTTTTAAAATCTTTAGGAGGTAACCAGCAGAAGGCACGTAAGGCCATTGATGTGATAATATGTATTTATATGCACTGATACATCAGTATCTATCAATAAAATAGACAATAAAAATATACTAAAAATGTACTATGTACTTTTAATCTATTTCATGAATTAGCTTTATCTTGATTAGCCTATCATATCATGAGTAGTCTCACCTCGGGACACTATTTTGGGTTACGTCATTGTTTTTCCATCAGCTTCTATAGGTACGTTTCATTTGATGTAGCTTGTCTTCACATGGGAATATAAGGACCCAGGAACGTCTCATCATTGTTCAAGAGTGAAATTGTTGGTATAATACCGCCGCATCATAATAGGCAGATTGAGGCACAACTTTATGTTCATGTGTTGTAGGTTGTGTACGGTAAACATGATCGTTAAGTTTTTGATTTATTGTTCTCTATCTTATCTTTTTCAATATTGAAAGTTCAATGCGAAATTGTGTTATTGATTGTTGTTGTGATATACCAAAAGCGTGGACATTGTTAATTATTTGAAAGAATGTAAGCTGGTACAGATAGATGTAAATCTACGAAGTCAAGCTACTTAATGACTAGTCGGTAGGCGTGGGCTCGTCATACTTGTATGGTGCGATGCTATTAGCAGGATCGACTTGCGGCGAGACGAGTGCCGATTCGACTCGAGCCTCAGGTAGCGCCGGGATAAAAACACCACTCGAAATGGAGCGATGCGAACGGACGCGGCCCGACTCACCTAGATAACGAACCACCGACAAAAAGAAATATCCAATACGATCAGATCCAGCTCCAGTCTACACCAGCGACAAACAGAAACGTGCAAGTGTAACTCGGCGATTACAAAGTCGATCTTATGCCGTCACATCAATGAATCAACCTCTTGTCTCGAATCTCTCGTTACATTAAGACGCCCTAATCACCCATTCACATCACATGTACGCCGATAATAATATAAATAGACCCTAACGTCCAATGAATGAACTTATAACATGTAAATTCGTCGCTCACAAATCGCGACATAGCTCGGCGCGTAGGTGTCGGGGCTTGAATGAAAATAAACATTTCGGCAGTGAACTCCGAGCTTACCTCTCGACCTTAATGATTTTATCCAGATTAGCGATATGGTCACAGCACTCAGTAATGTTAGTATCTTTGTGGGGTTACACTGAACTTGTGGGCATATCACTGTTTGGAGCGCGGGTGGGAACGCGGCGCGGACGGTGACAGGACAGCGCTGCCAGCCGGCTCGTGGGACACTGCGCGAGCGCGGCCGACGGCCGTAGGTGTGCCGGCGTGAGGCGTCCACGCACACACACGCGCTTCCATTCAAATAACGTCTCCGCGCAGTGGTGGGGCGAACTTATGAATGGACGTAGTGGAGACGTGTCGTATAGATACCGCTGATAACGCGCTATGCAAGCGTTATACAACATGATACCGCGGATGACTTGACGCCCAAAATTGCTTCCAGTGAACTGGAAAGATATAGATACCATGCAAAATATCGGCGATTAATCAGAATCGGTGGCTAAGTATTTCGAAACAAAACACTAATAAGGTCAATAGATGAGAGTAACCCAGATAAACATCGGCAAATATTTACATTTTCATGTCTCACGTTCCACTCTTCTATGATGTATGAAGTAGCTTACGAATACATACAGAATAGAGAATACATTAATAGTCTTTCGACACGGGATCACTCATCAAAAAGAAACAGAACTTTGGTGTATAAATAGTGTTTAATACTATGCATGTAAAAATAACTTTTGCTTACCTATACAAAGCAACGAGTAGGAGGTACATTATGTCTAATATAAATTAACTTATTTTGTTCCGTGTTTACGACAGCCCCTTGAGCAAGCTGGATAACTTGTGGCTCTTGTAGTCGGAGCGTAGTTGTATGAAGTTGTGAAGGATGGAGTGATCCAGCCCTGCCTGTGAAGAGAAACAATATTTTATGATACCTAGTCCAGTAAAAGTACCGAATTTTTGTTCCTATAAAGTTCCTGATTTTTTGTAGAAGGATAGAGTACCTATTAGTAATAGAATAAAAATTATATCTAACCATTTTATAGCTTGCTTTATGTATAGTATAGGAATTTAGTAATAAGACTTACAATATTAAATTAAAGTTACCACTGTGAACTTCATTGCGCTGTAGAAAATGTTAAGATCTCCTAAACCATCATCAGTTATCATAAACCTAACATCAGGTGTGATTGAGGTCAATAACCAACCCGTTGTGCATAAAAAAAAGAAAATAAAAAAAAACAAATATTTCTAAAAAATATTCATCATATAACAATCACGTTATAGCGCCTGAATGGATTTAGATGTAACTTGATAATAAATATTATATGCAACTTAGTAAATTCACTTATAATCTGTGAATGTGTATTTATTTTGTTTTTGCAAATTTGTAAAAATATGACGATAGTTAATTTTCTACTGATCTTATTGTCTGATTGTATAACTTCAATGATGAATGCCAACAATCAATTTTGACCAATAGTAGGTTCTCAAATATCAAATTTCACAAATGGCGAAAGAGGTTCATTTGTATTATTGAAGTTAGATAATAGCCCCCTAGCCATTACAATTTTATTTTAAACTTGAATATATTGTACAGTCGGGAGGAAAATCGATGCCCCACCCACTTGCATACCCCGCACCCCCCGCATGGTTATCCTTCAAAACAACTAGCGGACTAGGATTTTATGCGTGGCGTGATCTATGTAGAAAGTAGGTTGGACTCACCAAGGTCTCTCCCTCGCAGACCTGGTGCAGGTTCTCCGGCTTGACGAGGAGCAGGTTGCAGAGCGCGTGCAATGCGTCGAACAGCGCATGCGCTGGCGCAGGAGCTGCGCGTGCGCCGCGTCCGCACACCGCAGACCGATACTCTTTCACGTCGCATATGGCTATCATCGCGCCTGGGGTATAACAATACGTCATCAGCCCTTAAATCGAACCATACATTACCTTAACATATTATTTGCTTGCTCATATGAGCTATATGCAGAGATATACGTTTATAAGAAGATCAGATGCTCTCTTTTATTCTCATATCTATCTGTGTAAAAGACAGGGCAAGTATAAATAACTATTTAAGTATTTAAAAACCAAAAACCCGACAGCATATTTTATAATGTGCGGCCGCCATGTTGGATTTTGTACCATAAATGTATCCTATGACACTCCAAGGATCAAGACGAATCGAAAGACACCTTGCACTTCAAAATCGGTCAAGCAGTTTAGGCATCATCAGGTAACATGGAAATCTACACACATACACACACTCGAAAAACATTACCCTCCTTTTTGGGACTATCGGGTAAATATATAGTATTCGTCGAGTGTGACGCGCTTTAACGCACTGTAGGGGCAAGAGCCTACTTTCCCTCATTTTAATAAATAAAACACCACGCTGTCCCAGTTTGCATTGGCGGAAAGTTACATAACATACCAAATTTTAAATGTAATTAGAAAAAACAATCAGTCGAATCTAAAAGATTAATGCTTGAAACAACATCCACGGTCCACCTTTGAAATATACAGAAATATCCGCGTGACAGGAGGGCGGTGAGTCCATCGCCGTTAAAACTATAGATATTTTTGATGCAAAGTTTTTGATAGTCGTCTTTTACGACACCCACGGGAAAAGACGGGTTGGTACTAATCTTTTTACGTACTCAAACCACACAGTACTTATACATT
Organism: Oegoconia quadripuncta; assembly: GCA_949316235.1. Classification (NCBI taxonomy): domain Eukaryota; kingdom Metazoa; phylum Arthropoda; class Insecta; order Lepidoptera; family Autostichidae; genus Oegoconia; species Oegoconia quadripuncta. The sequence goes on from OX438759.1 coordinate 8,540,430, forward strand.
AATCTAATCTAAAAATGTTGTGACAAACTTCGAAATGTTAATTAAAAACTGTCCAATAATAATGAGTAATCTATTTTGTAACCACATAAAAATCTAAAGTTCTAGTTTAGATGCTGCTTAAATTGCAATACCTTATTAGTTCTATGAAACACATTAGTAGTTATAATGACTTGTACTATATTATTCAATGAAGGGTTCTATTTACATTGACACAATACTAAATTCGCTACCAATAATGCAATGGTATACTGCATTGTGCGATTGGATTTGCATGGTGAAGAACACGGATTTCATAGGGTGAAACGTGGATGTGTTTCATATCTCTGACCAGCCTATTTAGGATAAAGATCGTGACGTTATACACTCGGTATTGCTTATATACGATTACGGGTATTTGAATTACTGACTTTGCGGAGGCGACTTATGTGACCTGTAAGTTTATTTTCATTTACTATCTTTATCTTACTTCTAGGACCGACTCTCACTGACCGACTGGATCCCCTGGCGTTGCGAAGAGACGTCGCGTCCCTCTACATCCTCTATCGCATATTTTACGGGGAGTGTTCTGAAGAACCGTTCGAGCTAATACCCGCTGCTCAATTTAACCGTTACACTTCTCGCCGAAAATTAAAATTCCATCCACATCACCTGGATGAGTGGAAGTCTACCACTGTACGTTTCTCAAGAAACTTCCTACCACGTACGACCACCCTGTGGAACGGACTTCCTGCAGCGGTATTCCCGAACAAGTATGCCATTGAAACCTTCAAGAAACGAGCCTACACCTTCCTCAAAGGTCGGCAACGCATCTGTGACCCTTTTGGTGTCCATGGGCGGCGGTGATTGCTTTCCATCAGGTGATCCGCATGCTCGTTTGCCGCATAAATAAAATAAAAAAAAGGACGTTGTTGCGGTACCAAATTTAGTGATCGAACGCAGTGGCGTACCTAGGATTTCGAAATAGGGCAAGTCCGACAATGTTTTGTGTTTTTTACACAGCTAGTGAAATAGGTAACCAACCAATGACGTTTCAGTTAGAGAAGTGCGAACTTTTAAATCAAAGATATTCTATACTTTTTAAATAGTTAACTTTTTATGTCCTAATCGAGTATCGAACGCAAGTGAGCTAAACGGCTAATAATTAGCGATCGATCACAAAATCTCCCAACCGGACGCTCTGGAAATATTGGGGAGGTTCAAGTTCAGCAGTGGACGTGTTGTGGCTGATGTGACTATGTATATTAGAATAGTTTAAATGTAAACAATATAGGGTTTACAAATCGGAGGTCGCGGGTTCGATCCCCAGCGGGGTACATGTTTAGTACCCGGTTTGGTAGGTGGTAGGGCATTATAAATCTCCGCCTGGCTAGCTACCACTATCTTTTCTAAATCTGCCGACAAGCAGCAATGTTATTAGCATTGTTGTGTTCCGGTTGTCAGAAATAAGATAGCCAGTGCCCCAAATAAGATGGGGTTTCCGGGACAGTACGCTTCCACCTTCGGCCTCATCTTCACTTAACATCAGGTGTGATTGATGTCAAGTGCTAACCCGTTGTGCATAAAAATTTAATTTAAATAAAAAAAAAGAATAGCTTTACCTGCGGAATTAAACTGGAAATTCTGCAGGTGTTCGTAGATGACCCGATGCAGGCGCACAGCAAGCTCTAAGGTGACAGCGTTAAGGTTGTCGCTATCCAGATTGGCGTGGATCTTGTCCATCACGGAGTTTAAGTAGGAGACTACTGCCAGGCAAGGCTGAGTAGAACATAAGAATTAGTGTACGTTTAAAGGCGCCTAGAGAACTTAAAGAAGAATGACCAGATTTTGGTTTCCAAATTCTAGCACAATGTAACCAACACAAGGCAGGGGTTGTAACTGGTTTCGAATACACCGGTAAATAAAGGTTTATACCGGATTTTAGAAAAGGTTTCGTTCGGAGCACGTCCGAAATGAAAGCGCTACTTAAAACCTTAATAAACCGGGTTCAACCAGATAGACAGTGCACGCCTCGGCGTCCTTTGAAGTTTGTAGTGAAAAAGTCGTCGGTAAGAGCGAAATGAAAACCACAGAAAAACCGCTTAATTGATTCAAAACCCATCTGATTTCCCTCCTTATGAAAATCGGTTTAAGGTAGTCTCAAACCTAAATAAAATATTTAGAATTGACGCTGATTTAGGTTATAAAATAAACCGGTAAATAATCCATGACACAAGGTTTGCAGGTTCGATTTTCAGCATGTTTATAGTTACTAGGTTTCATTGGTGGTAGGGTTTTTAAATGACCGTCTAGGTAACTTTACGTTACCTAGACGGTCAGTTACCACCAGCTAATCTGTTATGTGTCGGCTGTACGAGATCAAGTAGCCAGTTCCACAAATAAGTTCCGAATGTGCCCGCTTCCATCTTTAATTTCATTTCTTTAATCTCATCCCCATTTAATAGCCGGAGTGATGCCGGGTCCAATGCTGAGCCGAGCATTAAAAAACCAATGAGTGCCATAGTAAATGTATGAGAGTAGGACAAATCGATATTTCGGACGGGGCTTTGATGCTTTTAATTTCAGTTTCATAAAAAGAGTTAATGTTTAATTTAAACTACAGAACAATTAGTGAATTCACTTGTAATATTCACCCCGGCAAGCAATACTAAGTTTGACAATTGAAAACAAATTCGGACCTTGTGGTACTCGGCCGTGTAGCAAAACCAATCACGTCTCTTCTGTAGTAAAAATGGGCAGTAACGTCATTAGTCGAGTGATAATTTGTGTGGTGTTCAACATCGGCCCATACTAGTCCACTGTTGGACATAAAACCCGATCATCGGCTTTATCCTCCTATCGCTTTCAGCCGCCCGACGCATATATCGTCGCTGGGGGCGTCTAGTACTACGTTTTTGTCTTGGTCTTCACGCAGAACCGGTTCTGCGAAAGCTGTCCAGCCTGCTAACTTTTAGAGACTTTGGTTGTCTGTTAGATCATCACGTTCCGGATACCGTCTCTCAGAGTAACTCCGAGAATAGCTCTTTCTTTCTATTATATTCTATATAATTTCTATAAATTCGACAGTATGTTTTTGTGTATTTATTTATCTAAAATGTTTCAAAGATATACTTACAGGTGTCACCAAAACCTAAACAGGTTTATACAGGTGTAAGTTTGTTTGTGTTTTTTTGTATGTTTGTTATGCTATATCTCGCAAATTGTTAATCGACTTTGATAATTATCTTTTGTTTGAAAAATGGTGGTCCTATATAAATTTGGTGAAGTCGGCCGTAATGCCAATTCGGTTGAATTTTAACTATAATAGCTTTTATAAGATATATTTTAATAGATGTAAATTATTAGTGTTCAATGTAAACTGAACACACTTATTGTGGACCAGTACAACAATAACTTACGGATGAAGCCAGAGTGTCAATGTCCCCTTCGGGCTTAAAATCAGTCTTCCTCTGTTCAGTCTGAAGATGCAGCTTGACCCAGCCCACAACGGCTGAAATAGCTCGTTCTAATCCCGCATCCAGCTTATTTTCTAATTGCTCTAATATTGCTGTCTTTTTGTATATGCATTCGTGCTGCTTTGATGTGGAACTGAAAAAGAACTCTTCGATTAATTTCAACAACTTTTTCAACTTTCTCAAAAACTTTATCGATTAATTTCAACAATAACAATTACAACTTTCTCAAAAAAATGCGATATACAGGTGAATTTTTCAAGTGAGCGTGCATGTCCAGATGTGAAACTATGAGGAATAGCGAAAAGTCCTCAAAGGAGTCTCGGATCCGTCCACGTCCCGGGTACGTCCACTTGAAAAATTCAACCTGTATATCTAAAGTTTAACTTTTTTTTTAAGAAGAATTTATATTGTGACTGGATACTTCATAACGTATTTATTTCTTGCGTTTATTCACTACATAGGCGTACGTGTAAAAGGGATAGCATTACAAAATGTCGCTCATTACATGTGACTATTGAGGCGAATAGGCAGCTAAATAGTAATAAAAAGAGGTGAATCGTGAACGTTGTTTCAAGCATTAATCTTTTAAAACGCTAATGTTTGGGATTTCTCTGACCACCCCATATGGGATAAAAGTCGTGGCGTTATGTATGTACGAAAACTAAAAAAACCCGACAAAATATTTTATGTTCTGCGGGTGCCATGTTGGATTTTTTTTATTGTAATATAGGTACTTATGACACGTTTGCACATCGAAATCGGTCAAGTCGTTTAAGCTACAGGAGGTAACATAGAAATACACCCCAAAAACATTACCCTTCTTAATGGGTGTAAAAAAATCACACTACTGCATTCCCGGTCCTAGGTCAATCAAGTTGAAACGTTTTTTATGATTTGCTTTTTCTTAATTTTATCGCATTCGTGAGTCAATATCAACAACACAATAACAAAACGAAGGTCACGGATTTGGTTCCTAGGGTACATGTTTACCGTTTAGTTAGGTTGGTGGCAAGTCTGCCGCCAAGCATTAATGCTAATCGTATTGTTGTCTTCTAGCTGGTTGAGATAAATAAATAAATAAATATCCTTAGACTTACACACAACGCCATCTAGTTCCACAGTAAGCAACTATAAGCTTGTGTTATGGATACCAAATGGTTAATATATTACATAAATACATTTTTTTTGTAAATAAATTCTTATTATAAATAAATAAAAACATCCATAACTCGGGTACACATGTCCGTATTCATCACACAAACATATGCCCCTAGCGGGATTCGAACCCGCAACCGTTTGGTATAGTGGTCAGAGTTGCTAAACACTACACCAAACAGGTCGGCAATAAGATAAACAGTTCGTCAAATAATCCACCTTTGCCCATTTTGACTTCTAACGAGACTTTTTTGAATTCGTTTTGGTAACACTCCCCTTTGTAGAAGAGGGGAGGAAATTATTATTTCTTTCGTTGTTTACACCCCTTTATCTTCTATTTTAAATACTTTTGGAGCCTAAGGTCATTTCACGGGAACCGCTTACCTTCAGTAGGCGACGTTCAGCTGTACCACTGTTGATCCTGCCTATATAGGAATTTTATAGGCTGGCTATATACAGTGGGAGGGTGTAGAGATCGTTAGGGTAATCCCTCAAATAACTATGGATAAATAAATTTTTAAAAAAACTAGAGAATTCCGGGCGTACAAAAATGAAATACGTTCAACAGTCAGGACGAATACTGAATATTCTGTGACGACATCCAGACGGAAGGAACAGAGACAGTACTATACTTTGACGGGAATTATAAAGAATCGTAATAACTGTTAACAGTAAAAATGAAGATTACCTAGTACATGGCAACACTGACTCCTGGAAATGTTCCTCAAACATTCGAACAATCCTGTTCGATTGCTTTACTGTGTCGAAGAAGTAGATCTGAAATGACTCATCACGTTAAAAACATACACAAGAGATTCATTATTCAATATTATTTAACGCCTTAATATAGGTACAACTTCATTAAAACACGAGGAAACCACAAAAGTAATTAATTAAATAATTAACTACACCACAATGATTATCAAACATGTTATATATAATGAGTTATTCTAAGTGCACTCAGTATCTATAGCACGGCGGAAGTCAACCGCTTTACCAGTAGTTTATGCAACTGCAAGATAAAGAGGGTCATTGCTATGTATAGCTAAAGCGTGTAATTTATATAAGAACTAACGTCCCGCGACTTCGTTCGTGTCGGTTCAGCAAAAAAGTAGCCTGTATGTTAACTCCAGGTCCTAATCTGTCTACCCACCAAATTTCATCCAAATCCGTCCAGCCGTATACGCGTGAAGAGGTAACAAACCTACATAAACAAAAACTGTCGCATTTATTATATTAGTTGGGATTAGAACCGCCTTCGAAACGGAAGTCGCTGGTTTGGTTCCCAGCGGGGTACAAGTTTACCGTTTAGTAGTCAATATAAATACACTACTCAGATAAGGGTATTGTTTGATCTCACTTTTTTTGATATAAAAAATTCACTTGCTGTTCATGTCAGTCGTTTACACAAAATTCCTAAGTCATTCAAGGGACAAGGGCTTTTATAATAAGGCTCAGGTACACATTCAAAATCAGCCTTTAAATAAAAAACCACCATTAAAGGAAACTATATGCAAAAGTTTCTTATAATATTTCTGATTATTTAGATGATAAGAATGCATGGACATGAACCACTAGGTGATATTCAACCTATTATTTTCTTTTTTTCTGACATAGACAGACACACACACACATAGTGGTCAAACTTATAAGACCTTTCTTTTTATGCCGGGGGTTAAAAGAGCGGTAAATGAGCCTGTGTATGTGCGGTAATTGTATGTCTGTCATGACGTTTTCCGAAATAAAACTTTCATTGTTTGATTTGATTTGCTCAAAGTAAACAATTTTTTGATTACGAATCGGAGGTAAGGGGGTTCGATTCCCAGCGGGGTACATGTTTAGAACTCGATTGGGTTGTTGATATAAATGTCCACCTGGCTAGCTACCACCATCTTATCTAAGTCTGAGCAACAATGTTCCAGTTGTTAAAGATAAGATAGCCAGCCCCCCCAAATATGTTGAGGGTTTCGGGTGAATATGCTTCCACCTTCGGCCTCACGTTCACTTAACATTAGGTGTGACTTTAAAAGAAATACACAAGTTTGCATCGGCGCGTGTCATCTTATGTCTTAGTAGCTTCAGCTGTCCTGGTATTTTTTTAAGTATAAAGGCGGTCTGAAAGCTTGTAATGTAAACAGGTGCACTTGAGACCACAATGTGTGATATATGAAAATCAATATTATGAAACTAATGACAGTTTCATAATATTGATTTTAAAAAGGAGAGTAGAAAACTACCCATAACCATCACCATACGAGTGTGTTAGATTCACACATCACGTAAAATCTCGTCTGGTAGAGAGATTGCAAGAATATTAGATAGATTGAAAGATCAGTCGCTAAGACAAGTCGGTGGCCACATGTCTGACACAAATCCACCAATCCACATTCGGCCCACGTGGTGGATAATAGCCCATACCTCTCACAGTGAGAGGAGGCTGTGCCCCAACAGTGGAGACGTGTAAGGCTGTTGATGATGATTGAAAGAATGGCTAATGTACCTGAGGCGGTGCCTTACTCTCAGCAATTGGTATGGACTGCAGACCAACATCCAGAGCGTAATCCACGTGTTCGATAAGTAGATGCTGGATCAACACCTCCAACAACGCCAGCATAGTGATTGGCAGTTCGTTACTTGTGCACAGCTACAACATAAATGAATAATTAATAATATCCTTGGACATACAGCGCCATCTAGTTCCATATTAAGCAACTAGGTTTGTATTATGGATATCAGATGGTTGATACATAAATACATTTCTTTGTTAATATATACACCCGTAACTCGAGTACACGTGTCCGTATTCATCATACAAACATGTGACCCTAGCGGGATTCGAACCCGCAACCTTTTGGTATAGCAGTCACACAAAACAGGTAGTAAAATATGTTATATTGTTATAAAGCAAAAGTTTTGTATGTTCTGCTCTTACCATTTTCTGTAACTGTATTTTATTTTCTGTTGTGCAATAAAGTGTATTATATTGTTTTACAGCAAATAACTTAATAGGCATCGACCTTCTTTAATGAACATCACTTGTCAAATTGGACTAATGGCTAAATAGATGGTAATAAAGTTCATTATCATAGATATTAGACAATAAGCGGCGGATGGTAGGCCTCTTTACCTTAACTAAGCGGTTGATGAAGGATAAGAATTATATAAATTATAAGGTTATAAAGTACTCCTTCTAAGTTCGTTAGGCTCATTGCGCATGGAGTGGACGGAACGCGGACATTGGCCGGGAACATAACGCGGACCCTATGTTAAAAGGGCGCATTGGATGCAGTTAAATAGCGTTGAATCTATTTTCACTAATTTTAAATTATTGATAAAAACGGAGACTTTTATTTATAATTTTAAATTCTCGAAAATAGCAGGAATCAAAAATATTATATTTAGCTTTTAGAGTACACCCAGTCGAGTCGGTACATTTTGGATTTAGGTTGCATTTGAATAGAAATATTAATTAATCAAATTAGGAGGGTCACCTACATTAGTAGAATAGGTACCTATTCTGAGAAAATTTCAACTGTTTATTACGGTTGATGTGGTAGGCATCTTATAACTTAGATGGACAGCGACATAGTGTTAGTTATTAGTAACCATATATGTCCCGTGGACACCTTTCGGGTACGCAACCCTAAAACTGAAGCTTATAGACATTGCAATGAAGTTTAATTTACCTTTACTTAAAATTTTAACCATTTTTTTTGTTTCAACATTTTTGAAGTTTTCCTAAGATACTTACAGTTTTGCACCTCAAGAACGAAGTTTTAGCGTCGTTCAACATTTTCTGAACGAGTTGCTCGCTTAGGAAAGTTTCTCCGCCGTAGTTCTCTATCTGAGCTATGTTGATGTTAGCCCGAGTACCGATCACCGCTTGTAAGTCACGCCGGAGCTCTTGAAAACTAGATTTAAAATAAGTTTTTAAAATGATTTTTAACATTAAGTGCCCCAGAAGTAAATTATGATAACTCATACGTCTACCCATTAGACGTTTATCTCCTTATCCTTAGTTCTAGGCGCCCTAGTGATGTGATATGAAATTTGGCAATAGAACGCAATTTTTTTTACGTGGTACATCGGCTGGACGTCACTATTCAAGCGTATATACATAACTATCACTTTTACTAATTGGCAACATCGCAAATTCTGTAACTTTTCCAAGTATTTCGAAAATTCTACACACGAACAAACTGTAATTAAGAAAATTGTACCTCATTTTGTTTTTACTTAGTACCGAATTGCGACCGTTGCAATATCTTAAAAATGACAAGCCTTTAAAAATACGGAAATTGTCGAACGTTTACAAGAAGTGATAATTAAGTAGCAGTACAATGGATACTACAGGTTCAGTTTATATTTAGTTAAAGATGGACATATGTCTCGGAGAAGACAGAGAAGAAATCGGTGCCCTAACCCATGGTTAAAATGCACGATAATAAACTCACCCACCGCCTTGTATCTGCTTCTTGACATGCTGTTTCTCGATGTAGTATCCATTGAGGGCAGTGGCCAGCGCCGCTCTCAGTCTGCGCGTCTCCATAACCGCGTAACCATCGTTGGCGCCGGCCATCGCACCGTTGACCAGCGCTTCCCGACGGAGGTCACCGGTGGAGCTGGTGCTATCGGCTGACACCAGACCAGCGGCTACGAGCTCGTCGCACGCGCGTTGAGTGCTGGAGAGGTTAAATTTAATTTAATAACTTATGTACATTTATCCGATTGCTCTCTTAAACGGTGAAGGAAAACATTGTGCGGAATCCTGCATGTCTGAGAATTAAAATTCAAAGGCACGTGAAAACCCCAACCCGCATTGGGCCAGCGTGGTGGACTATGGCCCATACTCCCTCAAATACTGACGGGCTGATGATGACCCTATTTTTACATTTTTCATTATCAAATGTAGTGCATAGAAAACAAAAAATATTAAAATTATCCAGGCGGAATCTAGTATTTAACATAACATCTGTGACATACACGTGGACTTGGCAAAACTAGGAGGGTTTGTAGTAGTTACAGAACCGTAAAGAAAAATAGTTAAATAAATATAAACCATACCTTGTGTACATATCATATAAATTCTTCAGATATTTCTCAACATCATTCTTGTCTGCAAGTTTGGTCTGTATATACTTCTGCAGCTTCAAATGGAAGATGTTCAGCACAAACTTACTCATCACCTGATCAGGGTTAGGGAACACATGGCTGATTATGGTGTAGTTTCTTTTGCATAGTGGCAGTACAGCAGCAAAGATGTCCTTGCCTAAGAGAGGGTTCTGAAAAAAAAAATGTTTATCAGATTAATCAAAAAGAAATATAACAAAGAGACACATAATAATATGTTATACTAGTATTTAACCGTGGTTACGCCCGAATGGAATTCGTTTATCCCAGGAGTACTACTAATATACAGGGTGTTTGGTAGGGAGCTGTACATACGCCTAGGGTAAAAACTAGGGATGGTCTGCTACCTACCCCCGCCCATTATATTGACCTTGACCGCCAGGTTTTATTTTAATGATTTATTTTTTATTTTTAAGGAAAACTTCATTTTTTTTAATAAAACTACCCCAGACGTAGAAATCAAGCGGGGTAAGGTCAGGAGACCTTGGAGGCCAGGGAATTGGCCCGTTCCGACCTATCCAAGCATTAGGGAAGGAGTTGTTTAAAAACTCCCTCACAGCTAGGCTCTAATTTTCATTAGTTGAAATTGTTGCTTAAAGTGCCTTAGTTGCGGAAATTAATTAATAACTTCGGAACTAAAAGTGATAATAACACTTTTAGCATATCATTAGAAAGGGTATGGACTGGGGATGTTTTGAAAAAATCAGAAGAACTCCAACCCTGTTAGTTTTTTTTTTAAACCCCATAGAAAGTTGCGCTTAAAATTATTTTTTTACCTTACTACGGTACTTCAGGCCCCATAACTTTTCTTCTCTACAATTTTCTGGTGTGAAATTATTTTTTACAGTATACTAAGACTCTAACGATTAAAACAAGACCATTAGCAGACCTGTCCTATGGATAGATTTTGAGCTACAGGTAGTTTTAATAAAAAAAATGGAGTTTACCTTAAAAATAAAAAATAAATCATTAAACTAAAACCTGGCGGTCAAGGTCAATATAATGGGCGGGGGTAGGTAGCAGACCATCCCTAGTTTCTACCCTAGGCGTATGTACAGCTCCCTACCAAACACCGTGTATACTAATATCTGTATACCTAAACATCCAAATTCATTCATTCTTTATACCGTGATTGAGTAACAACAAACATTCAAACTTTCGCAATAGTAATGTTAGTTGGAAGTTGAATAAGCCATCAAGATCAGTGGGGGGGGGGGGGGGGGGGGCAGGGCACAATCGAGAATTCACCGAAGCGAAGATCCTGCCTCCCGCAGTTTCTATACAAATCACTACTTCATTTAATTGGTTCACAATTTGGTTAATTCTGCCGAAAACTGGTAGAGCTTTACTGTCACGTCATCAAATTCACTGGTGAAAATCACTATCAACGCCTATATCGTCAGGGCGTGCATTTTATTCGCCACTCGCCTGTCTTTTTTAACAGAATTCAAAAAAGAGGAGGTTCTCAATTCGTCAAAATCTTTTGTTTTTAATAATTTAAATTCTTACCAAGTAACTATTAACACAAAAGAGAGTATCTTACCATCTGACAGGTCTCTATAAACGCATCAACACATTGCGAATAGCTCTTAAAATTGGTCATAATGTTGGCAATGTCCTTCATTTTACTCATATTGCCCTGATTTTGAGCCTTCACAAACTCGTCAATGAGGTTCCTCTCAATCTCATCGTACTTGGCCTCAATTTTTTTCTTTGCCACTTCAAACTTGTCAGGAGGCAACTCTTGTGCAATTGTGTGAAGTTTTTGTATGACATCGGCTGCTTCATTCAACTGAAAATAGAAAATTTTCATAATTACTTTGGGAATAGTAGTAGTACAGAAAATGGTATAACAGGTTGCAGAGTGACTTTATCGATTCATAGGTGTGAATGAGTAAATGTACAGTAATCATTTTATGTTTTTATTGTGTCACAAGTTCTTATGAACAACCACCCGATCCAGACACCCTAGAAAATACTGAATTCAAACAGAGACGATTCTAGTGGGAATTACATCAGAATATCAACCATAGGCCTTCTCACTCATCAGAATACTCAGTCACTAGACTGATTGCAAGATTCAGAACGCATCTTTTCATAGTCTTCACTGATTGTATGATACTGCAAAAAAATAAGTTGAAATTCTAAAATTCCAATGAATAATAAATAAATGGGTGGATCTGGTAATCTGAAGAAAATTATGAATAGCATATCTTACTTTCATTAAACTATTCAGGAATAGTAAAACTTATCCAAACTTGCAAGAAAAACAATCTTTATATGTAAGCCATCATATTCATAATATAGGGTGACTGGAAATTAGTGGCGGAACCTTTAATGGGTGATAGAATGAGGGAATTCCAGTCAATATTACTACGAGACCTACTGTCCTAAAATTAATCCTTTCCAAGATATTCCTACTTAATTTTTTTTTACAAAAATTCCTACTTAGAATCTTAAAATAGCTATGAATCCTAAAAATTGGTCTTTCTGACCCATTTTTTTTTGTTTTGCAACAATTTTAGAATATGTTTGTTGCAAAACAAAAAAAAAATGGGTCAGAAAGACCAATTTTTAGGATTTATAGCTATTTTAAGATTCTTAGTACAGTAGGTCTCATAGTAATATTGACTGGAATTTCCTCATTCTATCACCCATTAACGGTTCCGCCACTAATTTCCAGTCACCCTGTATAATCAACAGAGTTCGCATTCAAAATTTTAGTCAGACCTTCAGCCAAAATAATTTTGATTTTCGCGAACACCTAGTAAAATGTACTTCTTTGGCAGCATGCTGCAGTTTAAGTTGCCGGTGTACTGAATGTACAGTGGCGTTCAAAAGTGAAGTCACAGATCAATCTAGATTTTTTTGATCTATTAATTTATCAAGTACATTCAATTCTAGTGCAGTAGAATGTACTACATAAGAGTAATACTCCAACTACTTAAAAATACAAAGGTGTTGGAAAATTTTTAAATAGGGTCACCTGAGGACATGACTACACTTTTTAAATCAGCCACCCATATGCTTCAACAATGTGGTGAGGTGGCTCATATGAAGCTGCTCATCTCCCAAGACCAAAGTCGCTCCTCGAAGGTTGTGGTACCATCCAAATGTTGCTCGACTTCTAATAGGAGCTTGGCCAGATTAAATTTAACATTCCCAAATACTACCAAATAAATAGGCGTACTTAGACGTCGAGTTGCGGAAACAAACCCGCCGACGAATACACTTATAAATAAAGGGTATTTATTCATCACAAAGAATATAAGCATACAAGAGAATGTGATACATAAGCCTCTCAAAAACGCGATTTCATGTAATAATTACATAACACACAGGGCTGATATTTTAGTAATGGTGCCCATCAATAGCTTTCTGTCATAACTTCCTGTCACGCCTAAAACACCAACAAAAAAGATGGGTTCACATTATCTCAAAATCACATCAGCAATATGTATCTTACCTTATTTGCATCGTTGAATAAATCTGTCAGTACTGGCCCTGGACTCAGGAAGTGTGCCAAATGTGATAGCAAGTCCCTGGCTGCCGCTGCTCTGGCTCTTGGTGCCCGGGCTGCCCCCAGCTTCTCACCAACATCCAGGGCACGTCCTCCACACCGTGACATCCGCTCATCGAGAGAGCTGAACACATTCACACAATGCTGAAAAGGATAATGCAAAATATGTAGTAGTTACTCATACAATGGAATTTTAAATTAAGATATTTAATTTTGCATTGTCTGGAGTCTACACTTAATATACTGTAAAGATATTGCGATACAAATCTGATCTACATTACAGCACTACTAGAAATTTAAACCTAAAGATTGATAGACCATAGACCTCCATATTCCATACAAAACACTGGCCAAGTGTGGGTTGACACACAAGCAGTAGGGTCTCGCAGTCTTAATTTCAATTTATCAAAGGCAGAGGTGTTGCATTGCTGGTCCAGAGGTGAGGATATATTAAGCTTTAAAGTGGTTAATAGCTTTAAAGATTTTATTTCGTATCTTTATATGCCCGGTTGAAAATCGTCTTGCATTCAATTAAGGTTTATCAGCGACTTCACACTGAAAGTATTACTCCCGATGCCACTTATCGTCATCATCATGACTCTGGGCAGCCAGGTTAGCAATCGGAGATTTGTGAAAGCTCTACTCTAATGATACGTCTGCCCTTTAGTAGTGATAACATTGTTCAGGAGCATAACCCCATTTAGTTGCTTTTTACGCCAAGGGAAGGAACGGGTTGGTCCTATTTTACTAAGAATGACAGGACTCGGGAATGGGAACTTACAGTATGCTGATCCATGATCTCTGATAATTTAGCTCCATATAACTTTTCTTCCTCTTGCACCGACTGTTCTAATCTAGCACATTTCCTTTCTTGTCTTTCTTGTAACACCTGAAAAAATTATATAATGCAGATCAGAATGTTGGTTTGGTTTATTCAAGTTTACGTTGAGGGGTTTCGGCATGGATCGGCTTTGATAACACAGTATGGAAAGTTCATATCAGTTCTTTACACAAAGTTACTATGTCTTTCAAGGGACTTTTATATTATGGTGCCGGCAGATATTCGAAACTTGCCTTTAAATAAATATAAAATGATATAATGATAAGAAAGCATGGGCATGAACCGCTCGGTGATATTCAGTCTGTTATTTTTTTGTTGAATCATAAATACGTATTTAAAAGAGTAACCGCTGACTTTCTTGCTCGTTGTTCTCTGAGGAGCGGCCATGTGAGTGAGCTATATTGTATGTTATAATGTTTACAGATTTTGTTTTTATAACTTATGAAATAAAACATTTTTTAATTGATTTTATTCCCACCTCTACTATACTTAGTCTTAGTATCCCCCATGGGAGTGATTATTAATCATTTACACTAAAGCACATTGACTATGAAAATTAGTCTTGAAGATGAAGTTACTCTACGGCCCCCAGACACTTCTTATTAGATTTTATTTTGTAGGAATACACTGGTATGTAACCTGATGAGAAACTGTGTAGATATAATAATAGAACACCGATTTGTGTACAAGATATAATAAGAATGAATTAATATAAAAACACAAATAAAATAGCAAAGGCGAACATAATGACAGCGTTAGTACTATATTTATTCTGTGGCGTGAGTATAAAAAGACAAGAGATTAACAAATATACAGACAGCAATAATAGAGATAAAAGTATTCGGTGCCAGTGTCCAAGTTACACATGATATACAACCTCTAACATATTTGTATATCCATATTATGGCATATAATGACTACCTGGGATCTCAATGTTTGATATAGTTGAAGACATTGAAAGGTAATGAACTTCCTACCAACTAATAATTCTGGACTTTCATATGTAAGAGCGAATTTTGCGCCTCCTTATCGACTCTCTGACCGAATAGGCCTTCCCAAAGTCAATAAAACTTTAGTGTCTCTTATTCCTTTATGGTCTTGATTAACAAAACTGCAGAATAAGACTTAAAAATTGAAATCTCTTGGTGCAAGTCTAACATTTTAGCTTTATCAACCACTGCCTAGTTAAGTACCTACTCAAAGTATTGTATGTAAGTTAAAATTACATAGGTACCTTCAAATCCTGAATAGCTTGAGTAAAAATGTCATGGATCATTTCTGGGTCGAACTGATCGTCTTGCAATTGAGACTCCTGCATGCTCCGCCGAACCATCCTCTCGACAAATTCATCAGGATCAAAAGGGTCCTGAATTTAAGGAATAGGGGTTAATGTAAGGGCGTATTTAGTGGAAATCAAAATGTGAAATAATTCACTTCAAATACTCACTTGTTCCAACTCTTTTATATATTGGTTCATCATCTTGTAAACTTTCAAAAATATAGTTTTACCGTTTATTTATTCCAATATTCCAAATAATATAGAAATCAAAAAATTCAAATGAAAATAATGAATTCATTTTTTTTATAATTCTTTTCTTTTAGAAAGTAATCAGGCAAAGGAACCTTTAGTTCATGCAGGTTTGTTTGATGTAATTCAATCATACAATTTATAAAAGTAAACAATGCGAAGCAATAAAAATTAAAGATAGCTCGATTTATCAAGCATCAAGAATGTGGTGTTTGCTGCTGCTGCTGTTAGTTGCATAAAAATAGTCTAAATCTATGTCAATAAACGTGGAGCTCCATGTTCTAGTTCAAAGATACACTATGATGATAATTCTACTAAACATGTTCTAAAAAGGCAAGAAATTCATTATTTTGGAATTTATTTTCACAACTCCGAGTAGATTCTTAACGATTTATCATTTTTTTTTATGTTGACCACATAATTTTGGTTTACCTTGCCTAATTCAATTCATGTAGTTATTTGTTTGGAGCACACAACCACAGAATACCTAATGACATGACGCAACTACGAAAATGTGGATCCTTTAATTTTAACAGCTTAGATTATTAATCTGAGTTTAATAGGTGAGGTCTAACTCATGTGAACTAGGCGGACCCAAAGCTTTCCTAGATTTTCCTTTCCTAATATTATTTCCATGACTTTTACCAATTACAATACCGATTGCACTGAAGTTATAATTTTGAACAAATTATTTCGGTTTAGCGATTAGCACAAAATCTACCAGCCCCACCTAGGGAGAGAAAATTGATTTAAAAAACCTTACAAAATCACTCGCCGCCTGAGCATTTAACTCATTAATCCGTTAATCGTTAATGAACAAAGTTAACACTTCGATTATCGGATTAACATTTAAGTTAACTTTAAAAAATGTTAACGGACTTGTTAACTCCTATTAAATTTTCCCAAGTTCGTTATTCGTTAATACTACCTTTATTTTCCTGCCCTTATCCCACTCTATGTGGGCTCGGCACAACATGTCCAGCCCGGAATAGATGTGAAATAGTATAGTTAAGAGATATCAATCATCTTGTGACGATGTAAACACTGCTATTTTTGAACTTGTTAACTGGTTTACAGTAAATAATCTTCTTTTGAATGAAAAAAAAAATGCTAAAAATAAATGCTTAAAATTTACTTTACCTAATGTTAAACAAATGCCTATTGACATATTTGTACGAGGTGAAAAATTGGACCTTGTAGACACTACTGTCTTTTTAGTACTGACATTGGATGCTAAGCTTCAGTGGGGGCCTCATATTGAGAAACTAGCGAAAAAGCTTGCTTCTGCTGCGTATGCAGTCAAAAAAATCAGAAATTTAACAGACGTTCATACCGCAAGACTGGTTTACTTTAGCTATTTCCACAGTTTGATGTCATATGGCATATTGTTGTGGGGAAACGCTGCTGACATACATATGATTTTTGTTCTGCAGAAGCGTGCTATTCGTGCCATTTATAAATTAGGACCTAGAGAGTCTCTTAGAGATAAGTTTAAGGAAATTAATATCTTAACAATGGCATCTCAATACATTTATGAGAATTTGTTATATGCAAAAAAAAATATAACCTTATTCGCTAAAAATAGTGATAGGCACAATGTTAATACAAGGAATAAGAACCAGTTATCTATTTATGTTAGCCGACTTCACAAAGTTAGTAAATCCTTCAAAGGGCAATGTATACGCTTTAATAATAAGGTTCCAGTAGACATTCAAAATATGCCTTTAAATAAATTTAAAGCAATCATAAAACAGAAATTATTAACAAAAGGCTATTATAAAATCACTGACTATTTGAATGATAAGCAAGCATGGACATAGCTGTCTATTCATATAATTATCAAATCGCAACCTATAATCTGTTTAACAGAGCAACCCTAGAGTTTCTTGCTCGTTCTTCTCTGGGGAGTCAGCCTTGTGAATGAGCAGTAAATTTAAACTATAATGTAATATTAATATTAATAGTGACGTTTTCAAGTGATAATTTTATCCTATGAAATAAAAATATTTTGATTTTGATTTTTGATTTTGATGTCTTTCTCTTCCACTCTCCACTATCAACCGTCATCTCCGTAGTCACCCCTTTCACACACATATCATTCCTCGTGCAGTCTGTACACCTTCTTCGGTCTTCCTCGACCTCTGTATCCCTCGACATTCATACTTAGCACTCGTCTCATTACGTGTCTTTCATCCCTCCCATAATGTGTCCAAACCATGCTAACCTATTACTCCTCATCTTTTCTGTTATTGATGCCACTTTCAGACTTCCTCTGGTATACTCATTCCTGATCTTATCCATTCTGGTCACACCACACATTCATCTTAGCATTCACATCTCTGCCACATATGCATTCTACTTTCATCGGTCACTGAATGTTGGGTCTGATCGATGATGAATCTGAATCCATACATGCCCAAGGAGCAAAAGATATCATATAACAAAACAACATAAGACTTTAAGTTAAAAAATATCATATAAAAATAATAAGCCTCCTTTGGAGTCTTTAAAAAAGGTTACGCTCGACTATTTTAGTCCGTGTCGTGTTATCGACTGGTTGACTCTTATAATACTTATTTTCTATTTACTGACTATGCATGGGTACTGTGTGGTTTCGACTCTCAAATAAAATAAAACTAACCCGTATCTTCCCGTGGGTATCGTAAAAGGCGACTATGGGATTATCCATAAAAAAAAACGTTTCAACGGCGATAGGCTCACCCGCTGTCACGTGTGCATTTTTGTATATTTCATCAGGTGAACCATGGACCTTTCACAGACCCAACTCTAATTGGGTCTGTGAAAGGTCTGTAGACCTTCATAAGTCACAGTTTTACGAGTTGCTATTTTCCTTTCAATTTGGTTTAGCTGGAAAGAAGTAGTGACATGTAACTTTACAAAAACGACCACTTTATTGCTATAATATTTCGTATATATATATATGGAATAAAGTTCGTAACTTTATGTACGTATGTAGGTATATTATGGCTACGCTAGAATGAATACACCCGTATTCAAAAGACTACGTCGCATCGAAGCAAAGAAACAAACACACTAACACATAAAAATATCATAAGACTTCTGTTTCATTAACGCAATAAATATATTGTTTCAATTGTTTTTCTTACAAGTAACACTTTCGTCGCTGGTAGAGGTGAAAAGTTTGATGCTTCACACGAGACCAAGGATATTTGCACCTGGCGCCTTATAGGAATCCTTCACATCAGCACTCGCGACAAATACCGCCTTTGTTCTCTTGTTCTATTTTAGGCATTAGGTGATATATTTCGCTCACAAATCAGTTTATTTTTATGTAGTCTAAAAAATAAATTCTATCTAGCTATACTACCTGTTCTATAACTTACAAACTATTTTAAAGAAAGTTTGACAAGCCGTTTTTGAGAGCTTGAACTTCCAAAAGTGTAGAAACTCAAAATTGGGTACTAATCTCGTATTGATTTTCCATTACATAAATGTAATATTACCAATTCGTATGATAACACGTCTATTCATCTACTAATTTTCCATTATGAGCAAAAATTATACAAACTCTTTGTAAGCAAAAACACAGGCAAGTTAAAAAAAGTTGTTTTAATTTTGGAAACAAAAGAAAAAAGTCATCAATGTAGCAGATACGTCTTTTTGGAAGATTTCTTACTAGTGGAAGCGTTTTTTATATCCAAATTCTTTGTGATGTCGTAATATTTTGCCAAAATCTTGTGCGTGCCATTAGCGATTTTTATTTTTATATCGATTTACTCTCTTTCATGAGAGGTGAGTGGAAAACTAGTACCAAGCGAATAACAAACATTTTGACAGGAGGGGCACTGCAACCTTGGGTATATCGGGAGTAGTGAGATGTCCAATGTATCCTAAACGGGTTAGGATAAAGTCGATAGAGCTCAATGGCTGAGCGCCTCAGCCCTCGAAGCTCCGAGGTGAATGCCTTGGAACAACGAGGCTATCTCATCGGCAAGAAAATCGGGCAAGGATCTTATGCCACCGTGCACCTGGCGGAGTACTGCGATGCATCCAGTCCCAAGCGGATGCACCTCGCGTGCAAGATCTTCGACAAGGAAAAAGCACCTCGGGATTTTTTAGAAAAATTTTTTCCTCGCGAACTTGACATCTTAACAAAAATTGAGAACCCTCATATCATCCAAGTGCATAGTATTCTACAACGTGGGCCGAGAGTGTTCATCTTTATGCGATATGCGGATAACGGAGATCTACTGGATTTCATAAAACGCAACGGTGTCGTGCCAGAAAATCAGGCCAAACTGTGGTTTAGACAAATGGCTAGCGGTTTGCAATACCTCCACAGTAAAAACATAGCTCATCGTGATTTGAAATGCGAGAACATATTGCTATCGAGACGTTTCAATGTAAAGCTTGCAGATTTTGGGTTTGCGAGGTTCTGTACGGATGGTGAAAATCGCCGTGTGCTCAGTCAGACGTACTGTGGATCCGCGGCGTACGCGGCGCCGGAGGTGGTGAGCGGAACTCCTTACAATCCGAAGCTTGCCGATGTTTGGTCTCTCGGTATCATTCTATTCATAATGCTCAACGCTTCGATGCCATTCGATGATTCAAATTTGCGCAAGCTACTCAAGGACCAGATGTCGCGTAATTGGGTGTTCCGTTCTAGGATTCGTGATACTGTGTCCGCGGCGGCGAAGTCGATCGTGCGACACATCTTGGAGCCGGACATCACGCTGCGGCTGACGCTGGACCGCGTGTTGTCGCATGAGTGGACGCGGCCGCGCAAGGACAAGAGCGCAAGTTTGATGGGGAGGCTGGTGCAGTCGGCCCCGTCGGCGCCGCACGCGCCCGGCAAGCGTGAGCACGACGAGGCAGGCCCGTCGGCCGGCGCGGGCGCGCGCGTCTCCGGCGACCATCGTGAGACCGAAAGGGAGCGCCACGATGACATCAATATGCGCTCCCACGATTGATACCGATTTAATAAGCTCATACAGTGAAAATATGCAAAAAAGTGTTAATATCTCGTAAACTTTCGACCCTCAAAAATCGTAAATTCACTTTATTATTTTGATTTTTTTTTACAATTGACGACTTAACTATTGTTGGTCGCCAATAGTGAAAATATAGATTTTGTAATAAAATGCCGAAACTATGCGTTTTTTTGATATAGTTACAGGAGAGTTAAAAATTACCATTAACATTCTCTTTCAGTTTTTACTGTTGAAATATACAGGATGGAAACGATAAGTGTAGACGGCACTCAGACGGACATTTCCTTTATTACAAGAGATGTTAAAAACTTTATACACTAATATCGCTCAGTAGTGTAGTAGTCGCGTAGTGCTCAAAATGACATAACTTCTATATAGGGAAACTTACGTTAGTACAAAATCATACTTTATTCTAGATATTTTTGAATACCCGTTTATCTTATTCGAATTAACACGCCAGTGGATGATAAAAACACAAAAATATAATGTTTTCTGTACTCCAGCGTGGACGTCTGTTTATACCTATGTTTTATATCTATCTTGAATTTCTCGAACACTGTTACGCTTGTACAAGTTTGATTTAAAATGTCCCAAATAATCAACTATCACCCTATTATGCCTTTGCGTCGACCCTATAACATACTGGTGTTGATTCGGATGTACACCAACTAAACTAAACTAAAAGCAGTTTTAAAGTAGTACTGTCTATTTCTCCCTGGAACAGTACGATGCGACGGCACCACTCCAAAACTGATTTTAGTTTAGTTGATGTACATCGGAATCGACACCATTGTTAAGATAGGAACAACAGTAATGTCAATAGGGCTAGAAAATAAAAAGAAGGTTGTTCAAAAAATCAAATCATTCATTTGCAGTGAATTTTCATAAGGTTGGAATAGTGCAGAGTTGGCATGCAAAATATTAGGTAACTTAATACTACATAATGAAAGAAAAAAGAAAGAAAGAAACTGTTTATTCACCACTTCGACACATATACAACAATTGTTAGGCAAGTAAAATAACAGAACACTCAGATAAGTGTCGCAGCAGCGAAAGGGAAACGACTCAGCTATATGCTGAGCTTATAAGAGCTCAGCGCTGGTTTACTGTCGCACTCTATATAATACATATTAATCTTAATCTCTATAATGCATATTCTATGTGATATTATAGTCATTATGCATTATTACCTATAGCAACGATTATAATTCAATTGTATGTATATATAGGTATATATCGATTTACTAAGTTTTGCCTTGTGGGACTGAAATGAGGTCTCTCACTATGGGCCTCATAAGAAGGCTCAAGGTCACGCACAGCGCTATGGGGAGAGCAATACTCGGCGTTACGCAACGTGAGCAAATCAGGAATGAAGAAATCTGTATACGAACGAAAGTGTTCGACATAACCCAGCGGATTAGGGATGTTGAAGGCAGCCTCCAACCGGTCGCTTGGGAAATCTATGGGGGACGCCTATGTTCAGCAGTATGTATACGTCCTGTGTGGCTGATATGATGACCTACCGAATTCAATTCTAATAATTATAAATTAGAGCAATTAAAAGCTAAGAATATAACAATAATAACAGATTGGTCATATTTTTATAACTTTAATGACATCAATCTAAAACCTCTAGCAGTACCTACATATAAATATTTCAGACTTGTCATGTTTATTGTCCATTATACATTTTTTTATGCACAACGGGTTGGTACTTGACCTCAATCACACCTGATGTTAAGTGAAGATGAGGTCGAAGGTGGAAGCGTACTGACCCGGAAACCCCAACACATTTGGGGCACTGGCTATCTTATCTCTGACAACCGGAAAACAACAATGCTATTAATATTGCTGCTTGGCGGCAGATGTAGATAAGATGGTGGTAGCTAGCCAGGCGGACGTTTAAAATGCCCTACCACCAACCAAACCGAGTACTTAAACCCATCAAGTGAGATTGTGGTCAAATGCGTATCCAGTTAATGATAAATAAAAAAATGTAGCCCGCTGGGGATCGCACCCGCGACCTCCGAATCGTTAACCCAATGTTGTTTACATTGAGCCACGAAGGCGGTTTAAATTATTTAAATATTAGTTAGATGCCTTGGCAAAGGTAGATGTCATGGAATTTAAATTATGTACCTAAACTACATTAATACAACAATATTATTATTAGGTAGTTCAACTGAAAATACTACATAAAATTGAAATGAATAATTAGTGGGATGCACATTGCAAGAAATTTAATTATATCAACCTACTTTCAACAAAAAAATGGGTATTTCAGGATCTATAATTTACTTAGTAAAAAATCTTCTTCAATATTATTCAATCCTAGGATAGGATAGGAATCCTAATCACAACTAATGCGAATGTAACACTGGTGTCGATTCGGATGTACACCAACTAAACTAAACTAAAACCAGTTTTAAAGTACTTAGTACTGTCTCTTTCTCCCTGGAACAGTACGATGTGACGGCACCACTCCAAAACTGGTTTTAGTTTAGTTGGTGTACAACCGAATCGACACCACTGTATGTATGTGTATGTATGTAACAAGCAGTAGGTACCTATATATCAATTGGTCGTCCATCAAAGAATGAAGGATATCACACTAATCCTACTAATAATATAGGTAATCGAAGAAAAAATAACCTTAACGACATTGAAGCAAAGTAATTTTTTTTTCTATAGGTTGATATAAAAAAAAAGTGCAATAATGTTAAGGTTACATTTATAATGCGAGCTGACAACGTGACTGGACATACGCCGTGCTTCACCTAGGTGGAGATCTTGGGTGAAGCATGGGCCGGGCCCCACATTGTTATGTGTTTTATTCGTGTATTTCATTGACATGTATAAAATTACATTTATATGGCCCCGATATGACGTTTCTACATATGGTCGCATTCTGGTCCTCAAGGATTTGATGTTTTTATATTTATGAGAAAGGTATGTTATATTACTCTATGGAGAAAGGTGATACTTCTTCTTTGCAACCTTAAAAATACTGTACTTTTAATGTTTTCATGGTATTAGGGTTCCCACTCAGTAACTTAATTTATATACCTCTAAGAATTAGTTAGCAAAAAAATTTAAGTCAAAAATCTAAGTCTAAAAACTGCGTAAAACCTAAGTACAACCATGAAAACATGTAAAAAAGTAAATAATTTAAAAACACACGTAATGAATCGAAGTTGCCAGCTTGTAGTGCAAATAAATACCATGTTGGCTGCTTAAATAATTTTAATGCTGATTATACATTGCAGTGCTCTCAGATGTCATTGACTATGCTTTCGGAGGGACTACTGTTCTCTTAATTCCATTCAAATGCCGCATAGTTGAAGTGAGATAGGCGATAATCCTGCACAAACGCATAAGTGCATCTCAGTCTAACAGTAAACTGTATGGAAATAGAGATCATGGTAGCCCCCCTGAATTTGAATGTGCAAGGCTTGGTTTAGTATCTACTTATTTTACTTTTGGTATTTATTTATGTGCATGAATTCAAAATACATTATATTTACACAAATGGAAAACAAATTAGGTACTTAATGAATTAAATTGTATACAAAAGATCTGAGACTTGCCCATACACCACCACTTTTAGCCGGTAACGGCATGGAGTATCCAACTATCGCTGTTCCCATACCGACGAAAGGCAATCGTATAGCAAATGTTACAATCAAGGTGTCAGGGTCGTAATGAATATTTACAGCAGACGCTGGATTTATATATTCTACTCTGAGATATGTATATCTTGGCTCTAAATCTGTTCTATTGTGCTGCAAGAAATAAGTATTCTATGAATATTAATTGAAAATTTAGAAATCCCATGAAAGACTGATGTCATCCAAATTACACCAAAAATTGTGGTAAAAGGTCAATAGATAAGTCCACACAAAGACTGGACACACACACACACACACACAAATATAACACCGTGTAACATATAACACCCGTCGTTTTTGTCCCTGGTTTTTAACCTGATAAAGCAAACCAAGAAAATCAACTCATTATTATATTATACACCTACGTGTGCAGGTCACCATCCACTAGCTAATAATCGACATAATGCTATTATACGTATTCCTATTAAATAAATATCCTTGGACATACACACAATGCCATCTACTTCAATACTAAGGAACTAGGCTTGTGTTGTTAATACCAGATGGTTGATGTACTACACAAATACTTTTTTTTGTAAATAAATACGTATATAAATGAAAAACATGTATTTTTGTAAATAAATCTATCATCATCTCAATCATCATTCAAACATATGCCCCTAGCGGGATTCGAACCCGCAACGTATAGTGTACAGAGTTTCTAACCACTACACCAAACAGGTCGTCAATGACGTCGTATTACATTCTTATTAATTATGAAAAATACTTACCGTTACATTCACTTTGTAAACTGGCACGAACGGTGGAATAGTTTCATGATGAATGTAAGATAGAACTTCGCCTACCAGATTAGCTCCTTTAAAAAATTTAGAATAAATACACAAAATAAGTTCCAGTAAAATAACAGATGTATTTGAGACCTAGTTGTCGTAGCTTAGCAGTTTACATTTTAATTATACCAGCAAGTATGAATATTGGGTCCTTACCTATGAAATTGGAGTTTTTTTTCTCCGTTAATAATATGTACCAATTCCTGCGATTTTCAAAGCTATATCCAAATTTGTTTTTTATTTGGAAAATGGAATATTATTTCAAGGTTTCACATGAATGGAATATTAATTTCTGGGCTAAATCACATAATAAAAAAAATTGAACAGAGCTCTTTTCATGTGCTTCCCATAATCATTTCTTAGATTCACAGAAACTTTTATAAAGCTGTTACTTTTAAAAATTAACGCTGCCTAAGTATAGGCTAAGTATAAACTAAATGTTAACCGATAATACACATAAAGTTTAGCTAAATTTGGATTTGCCGTTCTGAAAAAAAAATCAAAAATGTTTGTGTGGAGAAAACAGTCTTAATGAAATTCTTCATACAAAACGCCAATTTCATAGGTAACCTAATACTATCACAGTATATAACGATTGTTTCCCTATGGTTATACTGTGCTACTATTATGTATTCTATGGCACAAGTTAGCGCGACTCGAGTGAAAAAGAGTCGCGAGCCTAGGAATGAATAAATAAATATCCTTGTTACATACTCGTATACTCAGCGTCATCTAGTTCCACACTAAGCAACTGAGCTTGTATTATGAATATCAGATATACTACTCACATTTTTTTGGTAAATACATAATGAAAACATCCTTATTAGGTACACGTGTCCGTATTCATCATGCAAACATATTTTATGCCCCTGGCGTAACTACAAAGTCAAAGTCAAAATTGCTTTATTTTGTAGGTACACAGAGTACACTTAAAATAGTCAATTTTACATTTTTTAAGCTACTGCTTGTTCAAAATGCAATTTTACCCTGAGAAGAACAAGCAAGAAACTCGAAGGGTTGCTCTTTTAAAATCAGGCTTTGATTTTACATAAAGGTTTTTATATTTCAGTATTAATGAAATAGCCTGTTATGCGAACGATCTGATTATGTCCAGGGATGATTATCATCCAAATAGTCTGATATTTTATAATATGCTTTGTTAATAAGTTTCTGTTTTATAGTATCTTTAAATTTATTGAGAGGAAGATTTTGTATATCAACTGGAACCTTATTGAAAAAGCGTATACATAATTCGAACTCTTGACCTGATGATGTAGCAGTCAGAGTTTCTAACCACTACACCAAACATGAATGAAAGCATTACGCATGTATACAGCCATCGAGATAGCCGTGTGATCTCTCATTAATTATGTGATGTCAGTTTTCTCCATCTACCCAGTGGTGCTAGCCAAGACTTGGAGAAGAGAAAATATGTCGAGTCGCTGTATCCATGTCACCAAATATAAATTATTTTCAATAAGATTCCTGTTGATACACAAAATCTTCCGTATACTATAAAACAGGAACATAATAAGAAAGTATAATAACATAATGAGAAAGTAAAAGATCACACTATTTACTTCGAGTTTCATGCTTGTCACTCTTCACTCTACCATGGATTACCCGACTGCCTAAGGAATTACGGTAATGTTTTTCGAGTGTACATGTATGACGACTTGTTTGGTGTAGTGGTTAGCAACTCTGACCACATACCAAAAGGTTATGGGTTCGAATCTCGCTAGGGGCATATGTTTGTGTGATGAATACGGACATGTGTACCCGAGTTATGGATGTTTTCATTTGTATTAAGCATTTATTTGCAAAAAAAATGTATATCAACCATCTGGCATTCACAAATACGTCTAAGTACTGGTATGTACTGGTAATGTCTAAGGATATTTATTTATTATTTATGTATGTATGATGTATGTATATGTAATATGTCCGCTCCTTTGGTGCATCCTGTTGCTTAAACGTTTTGACCGATTTCTAAGTGCATGGTGTCGTTAGATTAGTTTTGTTATTCAGAGTGTCATAGGATACATTTTATGGAAAAAAATCAGGTATAAAGATTTTTGAAAAAATATTTCAATAAAAACTTAATTGAGTACCTATGGTTGTAAATACCTGCTAAGTTACCTATAAAAAACTATAAAAGGGCGAAATATTTTAATTGTTTTAGGCCGGACTCAAAGGTCGGCTAAGCAAAATTTACTCCAATACACCAATCAGGAATTGACTGAAGCGCACGGCAGTGCCCAGGTCAAGTTCTCAAAAAAATATATTACAAGGAACCTAATAGACTTTGGCCTTAATAAATTGAGTGGTTTTATTTTGTTTTATATTTTTACTAGCTTTACGTCCGCGGCTTCGCCCGCGTGGAATAACTTTATCGCGGAAATTTGTTTAACCCACGGGAACTACTCACTTTATCGGGATAAAAACTATGCTATGTCTTAATCCAGGGTATCTTCTACCTATATACCAAATTTCATCAAAATCCGTTCATCCATTTCGGCGTGATTTACCAATAAACAAACACACACACAAACAAATAAATATTCAAACTTTCGCATTTATAATATTAGTCAGATGTGTAGGTATTTTTAACCAACAATACATTCCAATGTCAACAAAAAGTCAAAAAGTCCAGGATTTATTATATATTTTTTAAAGTTTTCATTTAATTAATTTTTTTATTGTTCGTTTAGAGTAGGTCGTACTTTAGAGCCTCGGTGGCTCAGCGGTTAAGACGCGGTCTCTCAGTTTAGGAGGTCCGGGTTCGATTCCCATGCAGACCATGTACCAAGGAATTTTTAAATTTAATTTAATTACTTATGTGCATTTATCCGACTGCTCTTAAACGGTGAAGGATAACATAGTCAGGAAACCTGTATGCCTGAGAAATGAAAATTCAAGGGCATGTGAAGTCCCCAACCCACATTGGGCCAGCGTGGTGGACTATGGCCCATACTCCCTCATTACGAGGGAAGGCCTATATCCCTGCAATGGGATGTTTACGGGCTGATGATGATGACTTTAGAGCCAGTGCAGATTGGACCTCGAGTGCGTTATCCCCCTCTGATTCGCTACCTGGATCCGCCCCCGTTCTTCGAAAAAAACAATTTTAAATACAACCAAGTAGGAATATACCTACCATATTCAAAAGATCTGACGTGTTCACTAACAATTCCTTGTACCAATAACAGGAAAGTTAAAATTATAAGATAAAAACACATGGCACGATCAAATAGTGAAGAGTCTTGTATGTCGTTCTATAATTGCACATAACCGAAGATAATTCTATTGATTACTTATCAAGGTGCATAATAGCTTTTGATAACAAACAAAGAGCATCATGTTTTTATAACATTTCGACTTTCACAATGTACCTATATGAAATAGATTTCTACCGGACCCATTCTAAAACTAAATAAGACAAAATAAATTATATTTTGGAGTGTTCAAACATTCGGATATTTCTCACGAGAATGAAAAAATATTTCAATAACCACATAGTTAAAAAATTATAAACCTCACTGGACCGCCTACTGTATTACCTAATCGTTCTAAAATTTTTTTTGCTGGATTCAAAACTGGACTCCATGGTCTATATCTCAGAGCCACAGGTAGGTACTTATTAGCGATAAACATTGATTATGAAGTTTTATCCTGCTGCGGGAAAATACAGCGGATATATACCTAAATACCATTTTTATTTTACAGAAACTAGCCGTTCGTGCAATTTATCAATTGCGAACTACAGTGTCATTTAGAGATAAGTTTAAAGAGTTTCATCTTCTAAACTTTTCGTCACTGTACATTTTTGAAAATTGTATATATGTAAAAAGAAATATAGCATCCTTTTGGAAAAATAGTGATAAACATGATGTCAATACAAGAAATAAAGATAAACTTGCAGGTCATGTAAGCAGAGTTCGCAAAATCAGTAATTCATTCAGAGGTATGTTTTTAACAATCTTGCTCATCTCAGGCGAAAATTGCCTTTTGAAAAAGCAGTAGCTTGTAAAATGTAAAATCTGACTATTTTAAGTGTACCCTGTGTACCTGCAAAATAAAGCACTTTTGACTTTGACTCTTCGATCCCTCGTTAATTCTCTATGTTTGTTGTCTCTCTTTCAACATCCGTTACTCAGTAGAAACTATGTGATTTGGAAGATTTGAAACAACATAACCATAAATATCAATTTTATTGTGAAAGTCAGTCACATGTCGAAGTAAACATAAATATTAAGTTATGGAAGATTAATTTTGGATGGCATTCCGTGCACATTTCATGCTGACGGCTGCATTTCTACACATGTTGATGTGAACGCTGGAAACCCTTCAGGACGACAGAGTAACCAGAAGCACTAATTTGGTTCCAAGCATATCTGATCACCAATCTGTGGAAATTTTCATCGTAGTCGACTGATGGTGGCCCGGTGACAGCATTTTCGATGAGCAGATATACGTACACGACGGTCATGTCCAAGGTTATCTGTAAAAAAAAGAAACGATCAAGAATAAATGGGATTCGTACCCCAAGAGTTCGGTCACTTGAATTAGGTATGTAACTTGAACCTCGAGAACATTGACCAATCCGAAAACGTCAAATTGCTGAGCGAGCGATGAGCCAACCAATCGCACATCAGAATCGATAACGATATCGACGAGGTTATATAATAGAAACCTGTATCTAACACCGCCATCGGTCGAACTTAAATATGGTTGTAATTAGTAGTATGTACATTTATATATCTTTCGATATCAAGAACTAATTAAAAGTCACGGCATCTCTTATCTAGTGGCGGCGGTGCTTGGTTTCAGGATCAGTCAAAATGGTAACAGGTACGATCTAAGTCGATAACTTACAGGTAAATCTATAGTAGTGGTCTGCTGTAAAAGTGGAATGACACTGTCCGCACTGTATAATACTTCAGAGCCAGCAACGTCCTTTCCTAAAATAATGTTATGAAAATTTTATATTCGTATTGTCGTCATATTTATTACTCACCTACTCATTGATTTACCAATTAACAAAATAAATAATATTGGGTAGTTTAATTAATAATAATAATAAATATCTTTGCACATACACACTCCACCATCTAGTTCCATACTAAACAACTAGGCTTGTATTATGGATACCAGATGGTTGATAAACTATGACGAACGGCGTGTCTGTGATTGGAGGGTTCTGGAGGATGTGGAGACGTTGTCGGACCACTTGTACATCCAGTTCGACGTCTCCACATCCACAGAACGCGCGGACACGCGCCGTCGCCCCGACAGCCGAGCCTCGGCTCGATGGGCCTTGTCAAGCCTAAATCGCGAAGCGGTGAAGATTGCTTCCATTGTCCAGGCCTGGGTAACATCTTCCAGGCCTGTGGAGGTCGAGGTCGAGAGTGAGTGGTTCCGGGACGCGTTGTCGCAAATCTGCGACGCCAGCATGTCCCGGGCCAAACCCCGACCTCCGAAGCGTCAGGTGTACTGGTGGTCTCAGGGGATCGGAGAAATCCGGTCCCGTTGTGTGGCGGCGAGACGCCAGTACACCCGGGCCCGCCGTAGGCGGGTCCGCGATGCCGACATGGAAGCCCAGCTGTACGGTGCCTGTCGAGAGATTAAGAAGGCCCCACAGCTCTCCATCGCCGACGCGAAGGCTAGTGTCAGAGCGGAGCTCTTCGAGACTCTGAACCGTGATCCATGGGGGAGGCCGTACAGGATGGTCAGGGGCAAACTACGCCCCTGGTCGCCCCCCCTGATGGCGAGTCTCGAGCCTCGATTGCTGGAGGAGGTTGTTTCGTCGCTGTTTCCGAACAGGGCGGAACACCTCCCTCCGGCGATGGCGCCCCCGCGACGTCACGCCGACGTCGTGGATGCGAGCGCCGAAGTCGAGGTCGCTCCTGTAACGGAGGGAGAGCTAGGCGCGGCCTTGTTGAGGATGAAATCCAAAAACACGGTTCCGGGACCCGACGGAGTCCCGGGACGCGTCCTGGCTCTGGTACTGGAGGCCCTCGGGGGGAGATTCCGCGGTCTACTGGACGCCTGTCTGAAGTCCGGCCGTTTTCCGGTTATCTGGAAAACCGGCCTGTTCGTCCTGATCAGGAAGGAGGGCGTCCCGCGGAATCCCCCTCAGCCTACCGTCCGATCGTGCTACTGGACGAGGTCGACAAGCTCTTCGAGCGCATTATATACTGTCGCCTCGTCAAGCACCTCCGAGACGTGGGTCCCGACTTGTCCGAACATCAGTTCGGATTCCGAGAGGGAAGGTCGACCGTGGATGCGGTCGGCCGTATCAAGGCCCTCTCGGAAGAGGCGATCGCCCAGGGCGGGGTGTTACTGGCGGTGTCGCTCGACATCGCAAACGCCTTCAACACTCTTCCCTGGGCCTGCATTATGGAGGCACTCCACTATCATAACGTGCCTCCATACCTGCGCCTCATAGTCGGAGCCTACCTCTCGCAGAGATACGTAGAGTATCCGGTCCGGGATGGTACGCTGGCAAGGTGGGAAACGTCGTGCGGTGTTCCACAGGGTTTGGTCCTGGGCCGTCTCCTGTGGAACGTCGGTTACGACTGGGTGCTGCGGGGCGCGCTCCTTCCCGGAGCAGAGGTCACCTGGTATGCGGACGATACGCTGGTGACCTCCCGGGGGAGCTCGTACCGATACGCGGCACGCCTCGCCACTGTGCCAGTAGCACAGGTGGTAAGGCGCATAAGGATGCTTGGGCTGGAGGTGGCCCTATACAAGTCCGAGGCGCTGTGCTTCCACCGCGCCCGGAAGGGGCCGCCTCCCGGCGCGAGCATCCAAGTTGGTGGCACTCGGATCGAGGTCAAGTCCGAGATGAGGTATCTCGGCCTCGTCCTCGATCCGCGCTGGAGTTTCCGTGGACACTTCGCCCGCCTGGCCCTCCGATTGGTCGCGGCATCGGCTGCCCTAAAGCGGCTGATGCCAAACATCGGAGGGCCTGAGTCGGCAAGCCGCCGCCTCTACATGGGGGTGGTGCGGTCGATGGCCCTTTACGGGGCCCCGGTCTGGGCGGAGACCCTGACGGCCCGTAACATCGCCCTCTTGAGGAAACCTCAGAGGGTGATGACCGTCAGCGTCATACGCGGATCCCGCACCATTTCCTTCGAGGCGGCGTGCGTAATGGCGGGCACACCTCCCTGGGACCTGGAGGCGAAGGCCCAGGCGTCACTGTACAAGTGGCGCAAGGGCCCTCCTCCTCCGGGGCGAGCATCCTGCTCCCAGGGGGGTGGAAGTGCGTAAACTCCAGGCTCGAAAGTCCGTGTTGGGGATCTGGGGGGTAAGGCTGGCCTCGCCAGGGGCCGGCCACCGGACTGTCGAGGCGCTCCGCCCAGTAATAAGAGACTGGACGGAGCGCATGCGGGGCTCGCTTACCTTCCGGGCGCTGCAGGTTCTCTCGGGGCATGGCTGCTTCGGAAGATACCTGCACCGGATCGCCGGACGGGAAGCGACCGACGAGTGCCACCACTGTGGCTGCCACGAGGACACGGCGCAGCACACCCTTGAGGAATGCCCAACCTGGGCAGGGGAGCGCCGCGACCTCGTCGCAGCGGTAGGGGACGATCTCTCTTTGCCGACCATAGTCAAGGCTATGGTCGGCGACGAGAGGTCGTGGAAAGCGGTCGGAGAGAGAGAGGGAGGCCGATTCCTCCTCTCATCCCATCCGCCGCAGACGCACTGGGACCCGGAGAAGAGCGTATGCCCACCTTCTCCCCCCTACCTAGCGAGGCTGGGTGGTGACTCGGGGGAGTCACGCACGCAAGCCTCGCGAGAAGGCGCGCGTGTGCGGACGATTACCGATGGGTACCCGTGGCCACGCCGTTTCGGTGCGCGCGGAGGAACACCGGGGGGTTTTTAGTGGGTAGGACCGCTCCCGTCTGGAGCGGTGAGTCCCACATATCCTCGCCGCTGACTCCCGTCAGCGGTGGGTCGAACGTGTGAATGAGTTTTCATCCGTCAAAAAAAAATGGTTGATAAACTACAAAAATACATATTTTTTTTGTAAATAAATACATATAAATGAAAAACATCACAGTCGTAAGGTCTCTGCTCCACCGTTAGAGGTCAGGGGTGGGTGCGGGAAACGGGGCGCACAGTACATCAAAGAACACGAAATGGGCTAGCTGACCACAGGTTGGTACTTGCATCTAAATGTTCCGAACAGCATTCATCACACAACCATTTACCCCTCGCTGGATTCGAACCTGCAACCGTTGGTTTCGCTGACTGGGTCCTTAAATTAAATTCATATGAGCACAAGATATTGTACAGATACTTTTCTGACATAGAATCTGTACTGGTAAGCAGTAGCTTCATTTTGGTGAGAAGTGCCAAGATCTTGAGAATGTGTAGATACGTTAAGTAAGGATGTGATTGCAAGTAAAGACCCGAGCAAATAGACGTGTAGGGAAAAAGGTTAGATATTTTTAATTCGATCGTACATAAACCTACCATAATGAAAAGGATATTGATCCGCCAGAGCCCCGGAGATCAGCACAAAAGCAAATACACTTACAACTTTCATCGTCGCCTGATTTACTTTTCCGTGTGAATAACAGAAATGTTTACTTACTCACCAATCATATCGCTTTTATACAAGGTAATTTTCTGGCAATTTGACCTTATTCACCGTAAAAAATTTCATCCAACTATTGTTCGTTTTTATTATAATAATTGAAACGAATGGGTTGAAAACCGTTTAAAAAAACAACGAGTGGCTCTAATTTGTCGGGTGTTTAGCTCATTAACCTTAATCATTTTCTGTTCGGTTAGTTTCGCTGAGTTACTACTGAAGGAAATTACCCATTACTAGATATCTAACCATCCAAAAAATTATAAGTTGTGGGCTCGCCGACCGAAAGTCTTTTCTAGGCGAGCTGCTTTCTGTGTCACTGGAAGACAACCTTAGCATGACATCGACGTCCCCGATCGATTTGCCCCGCGCGACGTAGGAGTGAGAATGGGATAGTTGATATTTCGACCAAGTGAATGAGCCTGTTGGGCACAATGCCGCCTCGAGGAGATGCAATTTTTTACCTGTAAATCAGTAGAACTGAGTTTGAGATTGGCCATTATGAGTGAATGAGCAGAACAAATATTACCTCGAGCAACATAAACGTTTATAACTGTCATCAGTGCTGGTCAACATTGCCTTGAATAAACTTTAAAAAAATAATAAATATCCGACCACGATTATAAATACCTACCTATAAAATCATCAAAAACCGCCTCCGTGGGACAATGTAAGGCAGCGTAGTCTTTACGAATCCGAGGTCACGGGTTCAATCCCCAGCGGTGTTCATGTTTCGTACACGTTTGGTTGGTAGTAGGGTATTTTAAATGTCCGCCTGGCTGGCTACCACCATCTTATTGTAGTACTTACATCTTGGTGTTTCAAATTAATCCACTAATTTTCTTTGGTCAGTATTAGATGTGCCATAACTTAAAGTATACCGACTTAAGAATGTAAATTACCTTGTTTTTCTAGTGTTTTATTTATCCAACAACCCGCAAGTCGATTTTTTAGGATTCCGTACCTCATTTTGCAAAACGAAACCCTTGGGATCATTATTGTTGTGCGTCTGTCTGTCTATTCGTCCCTGTGTCAAGGTCCTTTTTAACCCCCGACGAAAAAAGGGTGTTGTGTGTTTGACGGCGTTGTGTGTGTGTGTGTCCAATCTTTGTCCGGACATACAGGGTTTATTTTAAACTAAGGTTTCAGTGTAATATAAGTTTATCTTACACAGAAACCTTAGTTATTTTTATATTTTACAATTATTTTGAGCCTTATGGAATATTATTATTAAAATGGCAAATAATTGTTTAAAACACTGTAATTTTGAAATTGAACCAATTTCACCCTTGCATACAAAAAAAAATAATATCTCCAAATTTTGTAAAGTAAATGCACTGGTTCGTACCATTTTAGAATCCTCATTAAATAGGCAACTTTTTGGAGTAGTTTGCCAAACGTCCCATACATTTTTTTTATACCACAGCTGGTTGAAAAAACAAGAAAATTTTTCAGTTCAGATAAAAACAATTAAATTAAGTGATCTGTACTCCAAGTGTAGACATTATTTTTTGAAAAATGTTAACAATCTGTCGAAGCAACCTCTAACAATTAATATTGGTAGGAAAAATGAACAAAGAAACCCAAAACGCAATAAATAGAGCTGGAAACCATAAAATTTGATGATTTGATCGTGTGCTTCATCTTCGACCACATCGTCACTTTCCATCAGGTGAGATTGTGGCCAAACGCGAATCCAGTCAATAATAAAAAATAAAAAAAAACAAAAAAATTTTTGGCTTTGGTGAGAACTACCCGTAGTTTGGGCGGTAGAAGTCGTGACCCGCATGGTACGTCATGCTAACCCTGAAGTTTCCCTCAACTCAAACGATGAAAATTTTAAACAATCCCTTTGAAATTGTAACGGAAAATATAGGTATGGATGCTTATTTATTAACAGACTTAGTTAAATGTTTATTCCACGCTTGTAGCTTTAATAGATATAGTTTGTACTTAAGTAGGTACAGTAGAGTTGCTGGGAGAGCATGTCCAGTCTCCACAATAACTCGGCGACCTTACAATCCTAGTGTTTGGCACGAAGGGAAGTCTTTAGCACAACTGAAGGGATCAATCCGAAAATTTCCTATTTATCCGATCAGATTCCTTGTAGTCCGATTAATTAAATCAACAGGAAAATAAGTTCAGGTTGTCCGATCGGTAGGACAAAGGCAGTCGGACCACGTGGCCAGAGGGCAATATTCAAGATTGTTGGCAACCGGGAAGTAGATTCCCGGTATTGATAAGTCTAAAATAAATAAAAAAACTCAGTAAACAAAAATTCACAGATTTCTTTTCAATTAACAAAAGGCTGATTAGTTTCATTCATTAGGTGAGGCGGTATGCTATGGTTACATAGCTGTAAGGTTGTGATGACCGCATTGCCAAGGTAACGGCCGGTTGGATCTTGGCGCACCACATGCATATAGTCGTCTCCTAGGGTGAACATCACTTGGGGCGGAGCTGCCCAGTCGCATACAGTGGTCACTGCTTTGTTCACTGTCGGTGGGTTAACACAGAACATCTGAAATTTTGTTGAATACATATGTAAGCGGTTATCAATCACAATGTTGAGAATAGACTGGCAGTGGTCATAGGGCCTTAACCAGAATCTACAAATTATTGAAGGGTTAAAATAGCGAGAAAAGCTTTTAGAGTTCAGAATCTCTGAATAAATTCACCAATTCCAATGCAATTAATGAAGTGGAATGGACTTAGCTGATGCACTTCGAAGATTTTGAACTTTCAATGAAAATCAAGATAATTTTACATTATTATGTAAAATTATCTTGATTTTTCCTTGGACATATACTGACAGCGCCATCTAGTTCCACACTAAGCAACTAGGCTTGTGTTGATAATGACGACCTTTATCCCAAATGGGGTGATCAGAGACATCCCAAACATTAGTATTTAGGTGTTCCAAATATAATGCACACGTGATAGGGGGTGAGCCCATTGCCGCGCCGTTAGAACGTGCAAATCTATAGATGTTTTTTGGTGTAAAGTCCCTTAGTCGCCTATTACGACAACCACGGGAAGAGACGGGTTGGATCTATTCTATTTACGTGCCGAAACCACACAAGCACAAGTTAATTTTAACAGCAAATTTATATCGCTATTAATTGTATTCTTTATTTATTTCTGGGGAACAAACAGCTAATATTATAACAGTGTGTAGGTAACAAAGAGAAAACACAAGCCAAAACAGTTGTTTCAAAAGTGAAGTAATCTTACTTGTTGGTAGGCCTCATGTTGTCCCGGAATAATATAAGCAACTGGGTAATCGAATTTGTAGTTCGACACGTAGTCGGTATCTGTAAACGAATAAGAAAATAGTTACCTACTAGGTAATAGCCCGGGGAAGCAGGCTGGAAGTACACCACCATATGTGACTTGCAGGTCACATAGCCCGGGGAAGCAGGCTGGAAGTACACCACCATATGTGACTTGCAGGTCACATAGCCCGGGGAAGCAGGCTGGAAGTACACCACCATATGTGACTTGCAGGTCACATAAGTCGCCTCCGCAAAGTCAGCAATTCATTCAAAGGGTTATATGTATACGCTTTTTCAATAAGGTTCCAGTTGATATACAAAATCTTCTTCTAAATAAATTGAAAGATACTATAA
Organism: Oegoconia quadripuncta; assembly: GCA_949316235.1. NCBI lineage: Eukaryota > Metazoa > Arthropoda > Insecta > Lepidoptera > Autostichidae > Oegoconia > Oegoconia quadripuncta. The sequence continues at coordinate 8,577,719 of OX438759.1, forward strand.
AACAGAAACTTATTGACAAATGTATTGATACTCATCCCTGGACATAATCAGATCGTTCGCATGCCAGGCTATTTCACAATTAATAATGAAATGTAAAATCAAAGCCTAATTTTAAAAGAGCAACCCTTCCAGTTTCTTGCTTGTTCTTCTCAGGGCAAAATTGCATTTCGAACAAGCAGTAGCTTAAAAAATGTAAACTTGACTTTTTAAGTGTACTCTGTGTACAAAATAAAGCATTTTTGACTTTGACTTTGATATAGATGAGCCGTAATTTCAGATTTCACGTGATAATTCTATTCTATGAAATTATGAAACAAATCTTATTTTGTTTTTATTTTTTAGTTATTTATTTACGCTCACCAACAGAGTACATAAATTACATCTTACAAAATCATTTAAACTAAAATTCTGGTCTGAACTCCAATTACAGACGAGCACAACACTCAAATGGATATAGTACGATAACATTATAAAACTGTGGGCATAGAATTTTAAACTATAAAAAAGAATTTTAAGTTTGGGTAAGTTAAATAAACTATTCTTAAAATTTTACGACTAACTACTTATAACTAAGTATGTGTAAAGGTGATAGGTACATTTTTGCACCAATTACACTGAACCCTAAAATAAATTAACAATAACAAAAAGCAGATACAGTAGGTGAAAGCAATCGTCAGTCGATGGAATCTTCATTATCTTTCGACTAAATATGGGGAGCGAGTTGTGGAAAGCCCTACTATAGAGTAGGTACATGTGTATAGAATCGAGAGACTCCTGTAAATTTTTTAAAATTCACTTGACTTTAGAACTGATAACATCTATTCTGATTATATTCAATCGGCAAAATTAATTAGTGAAACTATAAGTCCATAAGTAACAAATTATTGTACCCAAAACATTTGTATATATACAAATAAATAAAATAAAATAAATTAAGTTAGCCCTTATAGTGAATAACTAGGAAATAAGAATCCTCGTAAAACCTATACGGTACTAAGGAGATTATACCTACTAATGACAAACTAAAAATTCTTCAATCCGAATTCCATAGAGAATAATAATCTTCTAGAGCTAAGAAAATATGATTCTGGTTAAAAAGTATAAGAAAAATTATTAGACATGCCATAAACAAAAAGAAAGAAAATGTAAATTGTTTTTAATTCAAGTTAATTAACGACTTTGAAAGATTTTTTCTCGTACACGATGGCCAGCTGTGTGTTAGAATTTATAACAATAAAATAATAAGAAAGAAATATAAAGTAAAATATAACCTTGTAATGTGTAAACTAAAAAAAAATTGTAGATTACCTGATTTATGTAATTTAATTTAATTTTGTCACAGTCCTACATTTTCTGATAAAAAGCTAAAGAACACATAAATATATTATTATATGTATATATAATGTAAGAGATTTAATTTAGACGGGGAATACGGAGGTTATCTTATCGGGGGTAATAATCTTATGATAGATACCTACCTAGTGAGAGGAAAAAATGTTTTTTTTTGTTTAACAAATGTAGGTAATAGTATTAGTTCGCAGATCTATCATCTCATCATTGAACACGTGATTGTGTAGATCTTTTATTTATAAAATAAAAAAAACACAGAACCATTCGACGAAAAGGGCACCGTGCACTCAAATTGTAGCTAATTCGGTTTTATTTTTATGAACAAATTATTATTATTATTATTATTAAATTCTTTATGCACACAAAAATAAAATACAAAGAAATAACAAATTGTTATTTTCAATTCTTTGGACATACAAAATCACGTTAATATATCGGGGGACTAATATTAGGTACAGCTTGAAATTAAACCGCCTCCGTGGCTCAATGTAAACAACCGAGGGTTTACGAATCGGAGGTCGCGGGTTCGATTCCCAGCGGGGTACACGTTTAGTATTTGGTTTGGTTGGTGGTAGGGCATTTTATATGTCCGCCTGGCTAGCTACCACCATCTTATCTAAATCTGCCGCCAAACAGCAATGTTGATAGCATTGTTGTGTTCCGGTTGTCAGAGATAAGATAGCCAGTTCCCCAAATATTTGGGTTTCTGGGTCAGTACGCTTCCACCTTCGGCCTCGTCTTCACCTAACATCAGGTGTGATAGAGGTCAAGTGCTAACCCGTTATAAATAATATAAAAAAAATAGGTAGGTATTTAATTCTAATTTCTACCTTTAGTTACATGTGTGCAATGTGGAGGCGAAGCAATTTTTTTTAATTTCCCCTGCAAGCCCACAACTGAAGCCAATAGCAAAATAGCCACTGTTAATTTATACATTTCTAAGCGATGTAATGTGATGACGGGAATAAATACTGGACTAAACTGTGTGTTTGTATACATTCGTATGTTTATTTTTATAACTTGACGTCAACATGGCGGATATAGTGGACTGTGGTTTTGATAACAGTTCATTATTTTCTGTAAACAGAGGAACTATTAAAATTTATTAGGTATGATGTAAGTATTATTATTTGCTATGTAGGCATGTAGGTAATATTATTGGTGTACAAAGTGGTATGCACAAAGAGGTTAAATCGAGGGGGGAACCAAAGACGCGATACAACAAGAGCATAGCTTTTAAATTGAAGGAGGAGATGTACTATTATGTACATACGTAGGTCACACTAAAAGCTTTGCGTAACTTAAAAAAACAACATGTTATAACCAAAATAGTATGATCATAGCTTTTCAAAATACTCTCCTTTACATTTTATAAATTTTTTCATGCGATCGACCCATTTTTTAAAACAGGAGGATCACAGATCTGAAGGCATGTTTTCTATGTGCTGATTGAACGCTATTACTGCCTCTTCGGAGTTGGTAAAAGCGAAACCTCCCATCAAATCTTAGATTTTGGGGAAAATACAGAAATCACAGGTCGCGGCTATGTGCAGGACGGGTGACGAGTTGTACTTTTTCGGAAGCTAAAAATGACTTTGTTTTGTTGGCCGTGTGTGAAGAAGCGTTGTCATCATTTTTGGTCGTCTTTCGCGAACTTTTTCTAACAGCCTGGGTAAACAAATGGTAGAATACCACTCGGCATTAACACTCTTTTGATCTTCAAGTGGAAGTGGAAGTGTTGCGTAGAAAAATATGCTTAACTCTTCTAACTGACGACAGGGTTCATATTTAGCCGAACTAGTGTTCCTTGACTGTGAATAGTTGAACTAAAACCTTTTATTAGTTTAACTTGCCATTAATATTTTCAAATCACCCATAGCATCAACCAGTAACCGTTCGTCACATTCAGCGTGTTTATCTGTTGCTATAGTAACCGCAAATCGGACAAAGTCGGCTATATTCGATTGTGGTAAGAATGAAATGCTATTACTATCTTTGTCATATGCCATGCAATATTTGCGAAATATGTCAAATGGTGACATGAGCTCGGAATAGGTCGGTAAATAAATGAATGTGGCACAAACGTCATGTTAGCGTTGAATGTCAAATCAAAAACTTTTCTTTAGGCAAAAGTCAACTTTTTCATTCCACGACTGTACATAAATAGCAAGTGGAGAGATGTAGGCTCATTGTAGGTAGGTAACACTTGTATAATCATCATAGAAAGGATAAATGGATAAATATCAATTCAGTCGTATTTATTAAGTGGTAAAGATAAGAGTTAATCGAAATCTTATATATTTAATAAAATTACTGTTCATTCATAAGGATGACTCCTCAGAGAAGAACGAGCATGAAAATCAAGAGTTGCTCTTTTTAAGAGGTGAGTATAATAGTAGTATTTACTAGTGAGTAGAGATGTAGGCACAATGTAGGTAGGTAACACTTGTATAATCATCATAGAAAGGATAAATAATAAATTCAGTCGTATTTATCTTAATAAATTTCGATACCTAATCGAAATCTTATATAAGTATTTAATAAAATTACTGCTCATTCATAAAGAGAAGAACGAGCATGAAAATCAAGAGTTGCTTTTTTTAAGAGGTGAGTAGGTTTTGGGTTACAGTTTGTGATTCGACAAAATAAGGAAAATAATTTATTATATTGTATAATTTACACTGATTATTGCCGATCGGGCTATGTTTAATATTTCCTGTTCTATGATTGTTTAGAATTTATTTAAAGGCAAATTTAGATTGAAACCTTTAGAAAACGCAGGAAATACACCAAAACCAGCATCGGTTGTTAAGAGACCCCGTGTGAATCCAAATTGCTTTGAAATCATTAAGTTATTTGTATTGAAACAAGACAGCAATTGTTTTAAAATTAACTTTTCGAAAATTTTACTAAAAGTCGGTAGGATTGATACCTATGGGTCTAAAATGAGTGGGGTCCGATGTACTTTGATTAAAGGAATTACTTTACTCTAATTCATCAGGTCAGGAAACGTACCACTTTCCACACATTTATTAAAAATACAGGCTAAATGTGGTGCAACGCAATTAATTATAGAGCTAACTATTTTTACAGAAGCACCATATAGATGTCCGCGGTTTTTTTCATTCGCAAAGATTTAAATGCTTATATAATGCCACTGGGACTAGTTAATTCCACACTCGGAGTATCGCTATACATTTTAAGTAAAGTTTCAGCTACGGTGAGATGTGGTTGAGTGATTTAGTGGTTAAAATTGGAATAGATATTCCAATTTTATTTTTTTGTTTTTTCACAGATGTGAAAAAAATTTCAAATGCCTCTGCAACTTCAAGTCTGTATTAAGAACACAGTCATTAATTTTTAATTGAATATTCGAATTACAAGCTTTGATTTTTCCAGTTTACAAGTTTAAAAGCTAAATATTTCAATTTCTTCGAGAAGGATTAGCCGACTTTCATTAAACAGGGCTAATAACCTGTCCCGCATTACTGAGATAGACAACGAGTGGACATACACACCCACTGGTCGAACAATCCCCTAAATGCTTGGGGCATAAAAGTTCTCAGGTAGCCACGCGTCTCCCACAAATCCACCTATCCCCACTGTACCGCGTGGTGGATTATGGCTCAGACTCTCTCCCAGTGATGATGTGCCCCAACAGTGAGGACGAGTAATAATAGAGATGAACTGCTATAACTTTATAGAATAGATAGATAAGTCATAGTTGATTATTGGATGCCTATTTATTTATTTTATCATTTATTGCACACAAGAAAAAAAACATACAGATACAACATAATAGAGACGACACAACAGGTTCTGCTTATTTCTACAATGAAATTTCTTCCAGCAGACCTACAAAAGACCTATGTTGTATTGTGGATATATTGCTTGTAATAATTACACAGGAGCTGATTTCTGAGTAGGTAAGCAATAAAAATATGATTCATGGTATTCTGGATTCAAAAATCTACTTCAAAATACAGATAATTTCAAGGCAACGGCGACTCCACAGGAGGGCATGACCTCCCCCTGTGTTCGTGACAACACTCAATTCTTAATACGTGTTAAAGTCAGGTTTAAGGTACGTAACGACAAAATATTATTTCTCTTTTAATTAAATTTATAATTATTTTGAAGTCAGTCATGTCCCTGTATCTCCAGCATGTATTCTGACTCGAAGGCTGGATCAGCATTTGGTTCGCTGATGCATAATTACTAGTTGAGGAGTAAAAGTTAACGAGCGACATAAAAAGTTCATACAAACTCCATACAATTTTATGCACAACGGGTTAGCACTTGACCTCAATCACTGAATTGAGATCATTAAAATCAACTGCAACAATTTTCCGTATTACGGCACAATTTGTTTTTTCGTCATAATTTGGGATGAAGGTCGTGACATTATGTATGTACCTGTAAGTAAAAATGTAAAATTGTTATTCTTTTGTAATTGAGAGACGTTCTGTAATACATGGTAATAAATACGGACTCCTTAATACCAAGAATAAAAAAATACGGACACTGAATTAAAACGCCAGGTAGTAGGGATAACAAATTTATTTAGGAAAGTTTAGTAGGTAGTAGAATTTTATTGTGAAAATTAATGTTTTAATTTTGCGACGTAATTTTTTCAGATAACAATTTCAAATCTTCTATACCATGCCAAAGTTCTGCATGATACAACGCCGCAGTTTTCACCTCCATTTCCGCAGCTTTTACTAAAAAATAAAGTAGGTAAAATGAGTCGAGGCTTATATGGTCCTACGGATTGCACACGTCATTGTGTAGGGCCAAAGTATTCCATAAATTTTATATTTTATTAAATTTTAATAAAAATAATAAGAAAAATCCGAATCGCCTGCAATTCGAAGACCGATTGGTGTAGTGGACAGTGACCCTGTCAGCGAAACCAGCGGTTGCGGGTTCGAACACACGAGGGGTAAATGTTTGTGTGATGAATACGAACATTTCTCGTTCGATATAATATCGTTAATGTTTGTTTGTCTCTTGTCGAATAACTTATAAGTGTTTTAGTGTAAAACTGTAAACTTATAATTGTAAATAAATAAATAAATTTATTCCCGAGTCATGGATAACAGATAAACATACAATATTTATGTATGTTTATCTGTTATCTAGTATCCATAGTATACAAGCTTTGCTTAGTTTGGGACTAGAAGGTTAGTGTAATAGTGTCCAAAAATATTATAATTAATATTAAATGTGAATGATGCAGTGGTTTCGCCAAGAGCTTTGGTGTTTATTTTTAACCGACACCAGAAAAGGACGAGGTTATTATGTTCGGCTGTATGTTTTTTTTGGATTTTGATCATTATTTTTTTCTTTGACAGGGTTTACAGCCAGATTGGTCCCATATAAATTTACTAAAGATCCGATTACGCAATCCTGATATAGACAAAGGAACCTTACTTAAGTCGGTTCTTTTGTCAAATTTTGGCGGTTCAATTATTTTGATAAAGTTGTAACAGTCTTGAGACTTCGCTCTGGTCACATGTCATTGAATAACTTTTGTACATTTAATGGCAAAATTGTCACCATATTGTGAATTATGTCCAGTAGGAGATATTTTCCACATAGACATAGGACGACAATTTGTTAATGATTAATTATAATTTTACATACAAATTGGGGATATACTACTCTGTGTAAAAAGTATCGGGAATATGTCAATAAAAAGACCCGCGTAAAAGAGGTAGTTCTAATTTTTTTACTGCATGTTGGTAGCACTGTACTGATTTAGCGCGCAAAATTTGAGCGGGATCTGTCATTTAATTTGTTTTAAACTACACTTTTTGTTGGTCATAGTTTTGAGTCCTCGGCGATTTTTACAATGGAAAATATTGTTGAACAAAGAGTGTGCCTTCAATTTTGTGTTTCAAATGATATTTCATGTGGTGAATCACTAAAAATGTTGCGAAATACCTACGGCGAATCGTGTATATCGAAAACAAGGGCTTATGAATGGTATAAGGCTTTTAAAGAAGGCCGAGAAGTAGTAGTAGACTTGCCTCGTTCTGGTAGACCTTCAACCGCTACGACCAAAGAAAACATCGACAGAATCAAGAAGCTAGTGCTCGAAAATCGACGTATGAGTCTGAGAGAGTTGGCTAGTGAGGTGAACATATCTTTTAAGTCCGTCCACAACATTCTCATTGACATTTTAGGCATGAAACGCGTCGCCGCTCGACTAGTTCCAAAAGAGCTCAATTTTGTTCAAAAAGCGCAGCGAAAGCATGTCGCTGAAGACATGGTTTCCCGAGCTTCTAAGGATCCGACCTTTATGAAACGTATAATAACTGGCGACGAGACATGGGTTTATGAATACGACATGCAAACAAGCCAACAGTCTTCAGAATGGCGTCTCGAAAACGAGCCGAAATCCAAAAAACCGCGGCAAAGTCGCTCCAAAATCAAGGTGATGCTGACAGTTTTTTTTGACTACCGTGGTGTGGTTCACTCCGAATTCCTTCCAGAGGGAGAAACAGTGAATAAAGAATATTATTTAGGCGTCATGAAGCGTTTGCGTGAGAGTATCCGCCGAAAACGTCCAGATTTGTGGCAACACAACTCATGGATGCTGCACCATGATAATGCACCATCACACACAGCCATTATAGTGAAAGAGTTTTTAGCGAAAAATTCAACAAAAGTTCTCGACCAAGCACCGTATTCACCTGATATGGCTCCGTCTGACTTTTTTTTATTTCCCAAGTTAAAATTACCACTTCGAGGAAAACGTTTTGAGTCGATAGAAGCCATAAAAGAAAATTCGCTGAATGAGCTAAAGGCCATACCGCAAATAGCCTATGAAAAATGTATGGAAGACTGGGTGAAGCGGTGGAGATGTTGTATTGCAAGCGATGGGGCCTACTCTGCCGTCCTAAGAAAGAGTACAGTATGTCGTGATTTTGGCAAAATCGAGTTAGTTACACAGAAATGATCGCTGAAAAATGACGCATCTTTCTGTCTAGGTTTCGTTTCTGTATCATTTTTTCCCGCGATTTTGCATGTAAATAGAATGCAGTATGTCTAAATAGCATGTCAAGAGTTCCTAAGAAATAGAACAGTAAGTGGTCAGGTTTTAGTTAACATACTGTATTATTTACTAGGAACATCATATAACTAACAAATAGTGCAGTAAGTATATTACATACCTTACTTTATAATAGCTTCATGAATAAATTTATACTTGATGAGTCCTAAGAAAGAGTAAGGCATGTTACCTTACTGCTGATTTAATTAGTATAGGTCACTCCTTCGTAGTTTAAGAAGACTAAGCAAAAGCACAGTATGTCTACCTTACTGTATTATCGCTTAGCACATTTGGATCCCATTAAAATAGTTTTACTAAGATAAAGTACAATATAAATTCCATACTGCATTATTGTGTAGTATACTTTACTAACATTTCAATGTCAGCATTAAAAAATAATACAGCATGGTTCCATACTGCACTTTTTGTTAGTAAAGAAAACTTATTTCATTGAAGTGAAGCCAGTCGAAAGAAAAGTATGGATGAATCATGCTGTACTTTTCACTAGCTGAAAGGTACTTTTTCGGCGGCGGGGGGGCGCGTACATTACAGTTTGAGTTGAGTGAGTGAATTTGACAGTCCACGGTCCGCCGAGGTAAGGAGCAGTCGCGGTTGCGGCGTGCCACGTGGCGGGTCTGCGATAATATTCCCGCGCAAGTAATCTACCTTACGGTAAGTAATATTTTAACTTACTTAGAATTCTATACTATATTCAATGATTTGGATAAATAGAAACAACACTTTGCATTACCCACAGGCATAACCTCACAAGTTGCGAGTCTTAACAGTCATGTAATTTGTTAGTTTATACGTAGGAAACCACCATAATTTGGTAACAATCAATCAATTTTTTTTAACTAAATAATTTTATATCTAAACCAGCCTATGTCCGCGACTTCGTCCGCGTGGACATAGTTTTAAAGACAGTTTAGGGTTAACTATGGCCCGCAAATTCGACTATTTTAAATGATCTCCTTAAGTAGGAGAGGTCAAGCTGTACCTCTGGTTCTGGTTCGTTTGAGTAGCAAACTTATAAGATGGCGCACACAGAACGCGGGCGCGGGTCGTGCGAGGGTCGGGTTGGGTGTAGGTATGGTGCGTTGCATACTTAACATGTATTTATATGGAAGACTTCACACATTGTCTTTGTGAAATGGTCTATATACATAATTAGACATTATTCAACTCGACCGGACCCGCGCACGACCTGCGTCCGCGTTCTGTGTGAAATGTGAATTTGAGATGTTTCAGATTTTGCATCCATAATTTATTAAATTGATATTTATCATACTGTAAATTATGTATCACAATGTATAGAATTCTAGTGTTATTTATTTGATTACTAATATTTCTATATTCTTTCTGATTTTATTTTTCAGATCAAAATGAAACGCATACCTAAAAGGGGTGAACATCTCGTAAACCTGGCTTTGACATATGACACAGACCCAAGCAATAATGATAATGTGTCGTACCAAAAACATTCGCATCTTCCGCTTCTCGAAACTAAGACTCGTGACGTACCGAAAGTAACAATAGAAAATTGGGATAGTTTGTATCTAGATTACAATGATTATCCAATTATTTTACAAAGTCAATACGCGAATTCTTCAACATATATTTATTGTTATGATTATGACAAATTAAAAAAAAATATTCAGCCCAGTCAAGAATTCAAACAACAATGTCTAGACTTAAATTGCTACGAAAAGATGCCAAATTCTGTATCAAGCTTACCACATAATGAAGCTACTTTTGGAGACTCCGATGATTCCGTAAAAGACAAAGACTACATACCTTCAAGTACATCATCAACGTCATCGCAATCATCCATAACATGTGATAGTTTAAAGAAATACAGAAAAGTGTCCACAAAACCTACATTGAGTAAGACACAGATCGAGTTTTCTACAAAGATTACTGAGCAAACTATTCCCTATGAAAGACCGAATGATAAACTTTCCATTTTTTGTGACATACAACAAGCCACTCCATTGACGCCTTTTCGCCACGTTGTAACTCCAAACCCTGCTATTAAAGAAAAATCAATTACCGTTCTTTCTAATGCACTGAAATCCACAAAATTATCATCGTCTCCACAATCTGTAACTCCAGGTAAAAATACCAACGAATATCCAGTCATTTCGAGCTCTCCTCTGAAAATTGTTACACCAGACATGTCTACAATTGAAAATCTAATTATTTTACCTGCTGATGCATTACAAGTCCCAGCGACATCAACGTCTCTGCACACTATGACACCGGACTTATCACCCACCAACGGAGAAATGCTCATCGTTCAAGTAGACGTTCATCAACCCGCTCTGAGTTCTCGGCCTCTGCACGCTGTAACGCCAGACTCCACCACAAAAGAAAAACCAATTACCTTTCCTCCTGATGCACTGCAAGCCACGTCGTCCTCGCCGTGTGTATACATTATTGCTTGCTGTATAGCAAGCAATAATTTCCGACTCACCTCCCAAAAGTAATTCAGTTATTGATGTACAAAATATTTCTATATTGAATGATCAACTTATTTCAGAAGCTTTAGAAACTAATAATCCACCGTTGCAAAATATTGAAGAAGGTAAAGGACTAACCAAAAAAGGCACATCCAGAAAACGTAGGAAGTTTGAAGATAGCGTAAAAGAGAGAAAAAGAAAGAAAGCAAACGATCGTAGTGAAAAATGTGTTGTTAAGAGTCCATGTAAAAGCAATTGTCCTAAGAAGTGTAAAGAAAACTTTGACACAGATGAGATATTGAAAATAAATAATGATTTTAATAGTCTAGATTGGGAATCACAAGGCGTAATGGTCAAAAGCCTTGTATTGAGAAATAAGGTACAAATCAGGAAAAAACAAAAAGATACATATCAGAGGAATACATCTTACAAATATTACTTTAATAAAAATGACGGTTTAAGAAAAGAAGTCTGCAAAACATTTTTTTTATCCACGTTAGGATTTAACAAAAAAAATGATACCAGGATTCTACGTATTCTGGAGAAAGACATTGGGAACCAAAAGGATAACAGGGGAAAACACAATAAGCATATTAAAAAAATTGATGACGATTTAGTTAGAAAACATGTACTGAGTTATAGTATTTAAGAAAAATTATAAAAAAAGATATGAACATATCGTTTGCTCAATTGGGAAACGAGGAGTGTGAAGTCTGCTCTTCATTTAACTTGCACGTTAAAGAGCATATTACAGAAGAACAAGGAAATTGTGAAATTTGCAAAAACTTTGAAGAACATAAGAAACGGTATAGAGACAGCAGACGAGAATATAAAAATGATGTTAAGAGACATGAAGAGCCCTCTTCATTAGGCACCTACTTTTCCGTGGATTTACAAAAGGTGGTTATGTTACCTCGTATAGATATGTATAAATGCGCGATATTTTGTCATCGAATCATAGCATTCAACGAGTCATTTGTACCTCTAGGCTCTAAGTCAGGACAAAATACTTTCGCGGCTGTATGGTATGAGGCGATAGCCGGAAGAAGACAAGAGGACATTATATCCGCTTTCCGGGCATTTTTATTGAATCATCGTGATGATGCTCATATTGTGCTCTGGGCCGATAACTGCTCAGCACAAAATAAAAATTGGGCTTTGATGACCTTCTTGGTACAAATAATCAATAGCAGCCTAATATCTGCTCAAACAATTATAATGAAATATTTAGAACCGGGGCATACGTTTATGTCTGCCGACAGTTTTCACCATATGGTGGAAATGTCCCTTCACAAAAAGAAAAAAGTTTTTGATTTCGACGATTTCGTTGAGTGCGTCAAAGTTTGCAATAAAAATAATATGACCAAACCCATGGAAATTCAAGATTTTTATTTATATGAAGACAAATCATCTCAACATAAGCTGAGAAATTCAACCCCATGGATATATTTAAAGGATGTTTGTGAAATTAAAGCATTAAGAGGAGATTTCAATTTATACTGCAAAACTAAATTCACTGATGAAACATACCAAACCCTAAACTTCTTAAAACAAACATTTTTGAAAAATAAAATTATTCCGGAACCAGCACAACGAACATCTCCCAGAGGCATATGCTCAAGTAGAAAGTCAGAAATTTTGGCGAAACTATGTCCTCTTATGCCACCCAACCGTCGATTTTTTTGGCAAAACTTATTTATTAATGACGCAGCTCCGAATTTAGCTCTCCATGATGATGACTGCAACTAAGAGATACGAGAATGCTTAGCAATGATTTTATACTTCTTTGTGTTTTTTTTCTATTTAATTGTAAAATGATCGTTCTACTTTTCTGTAAGACTGATTACAGACTGTTAGAAGTTACCACTGTCACTATGACACTAATCTATAAGTATTAAAATTATTATTGTTTAAATGTTATTATAAATAACCTCATTGCCTTAAAATGTTAACTAATGAGACTGAATTAGTAATTATTATTACATAGGACAAGTCAGTTTGTTCATGTAACATGTTCACTTAAGTGCCATAATTATTTTAATTACGATTAGAGTAGGTACAAACTGAAATAAATAGTTGATTTAAAATATTTTGTGTTATTTTAGTATAATAATAGAATTTCTCCTACATTATTTCTGAGTAAAGTTAAAGTACTGAATTGAAAGCCATATTACATATTTCTAATAATTACTACTTAATAGTACAGTATGTAAGGTATATACTGTACTTTTTCTTAGGATCTCAATAGAAATTGAATAGCCTAACCTTTACTAAAAATACAATTTCTTATTTTTTGCACGGTTTAGATAAATATTTTAAATGTATACACATATGAGGCTAGGCAACAATTTGTTAGCTATTTAATAAAATAATTATCAATTTTATAAAACTACAGACTTTCACACAGTCGGCAAAAATATCCAGCGTAACTTTAGGCGGGCTTATCTCAAAATCGGTTTTGGGTAACTTACTGTACTCTTTCTTAGGACGGCAGTACTTTGAAGGCGATAAAATAAATTTAGATGAATAATTTGTATTTTTTGTTTTATTGACAAATTCCCGATACTTAGTACACTGAATGTATAACAGTGGTCTGTTAAGGTTTAGCCTTATAATGAGAAAACCCTCGTTTAAAACAATAGAAAAAAAAGACTGCGGCGGTTTAAGTACCTATTAATTTCATAAACAAAATTGTTATGATAATATGGAATATTTTGAACTTACACTTACACGTGTTCATGTGAATAACTTAGCACCATACATGTAGGCGGATTGTTAAATTCACCATTGCCTAGGCGGATCGGTATGGTGGGCACTTCCCTTTTTACAAAGAATTGTGCTGTGGATTGCTTAGGTTGCCACTTCTGAGCAGGGCAGTTTCTTATAACACAGGTAATGTGAAAATCGGGTTAAAAAAAATATATTCGAAAGCTACTTATTAATGTAATTTGTGAGCAGAACAGCATGCATTGACTACTAGTCACTAGTATAGCATCTGATAGATCGCCAACCCGCCTGTCCAATTTAAAGTTCAAAGTATATGAATGAAACAATAATGTTTAGAAACACAAAAATTTCAACTATTCACTTACTGCGAAGTTTTTTTACGATCACAAGACTTTTTTTTATACGTGCTTTATCTGATTCGGTTTCATCTTGCACGCTGCTGTAGAAATCGGGATTATTCACGTCAATTACAGATTCCTTAGGATTATCCATTTTGCCTTTTCACAGGATGACGGAGACGATCTAAAACAACACGCTTGCTTGTTTGGGTCTATTGCCTGTTTTTGTGTCTAATGGTGTTATAATCTATAATTCTTTCACTCACAGCAGAACACTTTTCTCCTTCATAAATAGCTGTTACGCGTTAGTGTCAATTTTAATTCTTTAAATTTCGCGCCAACACTTACTTTTAAATAATTTGTCGAGTTTTAGGTTTTGCATTCTAGGCACCCGAGTTTTTTTTGTCCCTTGTTTCGTTCACTTAGTGAACAGGCTAAGATCATTAGACCATGCTGCCTGTTTTTTTTTGTATTATTTGTCCTTTGGGATAGGTAAAGGGAACTGAGCCCATACATCCTTCTAATTATTTTTAGCGGACCGTTGCCACCATGTTACTTTTCCTTGTCAGTCAGAGTTATTTGTTCAGGCTGTTCGTCCATGGGCTGTTCAGGCTGAAGCCAACTCTTATTTTATTAAAGTCATGCCGCAGCCAAATGTTAATTAAATGAAAAGTTAGAATAAGAATTATAAAATTGTCAGATTATTATTATCAAGCCTGAGATCTTCAATTAAAGTTGAAATAAAGATATATTATATATTATGTAACGTTCAATAAAATAAACCCACGCCTTCCGCAGACAGTTTATATTAATCTGGAATAGTATATGGCTTTTTAGCGGGAACTCGGCGAGTGATGTTGCATTTTTGTATTTATTTCTTGTAACTTGTAAATCTTTCGTAACTTCTGCCACTTTACTTATGAATGACTTGACCATGGCTAGACTCTGTATACGCCAGGTATACGACGAATGACTTGTTTTGACGGAGACTGACTTATAAACTGAAGAAATAAGAGAAATAGGACATGGCTGTATAGGCTTAGATTCCTTTGCCTTCTCCGAGAGGAGTGAATTAAAAAAAAAAATGGAGCTCTCTCTCGCTCGCAGGCAGGCCATGCTGTTTTTTTTTAAATCCGGCTAAAAACTCAGAGGGCTAAAATAAATATTTACGTCACCAAACAGTAAAGATATCGACTCTCTCTTATTCGCTTAGGTAATAATGTATCTTCTACTCCGTTTTCCTGGTGACTTATTGTGTTAGTGTACAATAAAAACGAGAATTTTCGTCGAACGTGCGTGCGAGCGAGCAAGCGCACTCCGAATCTGTCATTTTTCCTGCTGTCACGCGCGTAGTTCTTTTGTGTGAGCGGACAATTTTCCAGTGTTTTTCATATAAATCTCGTTCATTCATGGTTTTTTAATAAATACAGTTAGTTCGCGATAAAACTATTAGATCTAAGTATTTTTTCAAGATGATGAGCGACGACGATCGTGACATTGATATCGAAAGTGATGTGTGTGTTTTCCCGATTTGTCACAATATTGTCCCATTGGCGGCCCTGTTTACAATTGAATGTATGTTTTATTGTGTAATTCCAGGCCGAAAATGACTCCGACTCTCGCACACACGCTAGAAACAGCATTGGCGGTAGCGGGTATTACTCCCAGGTGACTACATTAACAATTGTTCATTCGGTAGGTAGATGTTCGTTAAAAACACCATGCGAACAGGTACTATTACACAAATAGACTAACAATAACATTGCAAATCGAGACTGACAACTAAAATAAATAATTTCAGGCAGAGAAAAGAGCACACCACAATGCTTTGGAACGAAAAAGAAGAGACCACATAAAAGACAGTTTTACATCTCTAAGGGACTCCGTACCTGCTTTACAGGGTGAAAAAGTGGTATGTTGTTTTTAAAATATATCTGGTAGTTATTTTTATTTTTCTGTAACATTTTTGGCTACATGCTTTGCATGCAACAACAATGGACTCTAGGACTTAGCTGGTGCCTTAGGTGAAACACCACATGCAGTAGCTTTTTAGAGTTTTCATTGAATGGATCACTTTTAGTAAAGAAGATATCAACTTCTTCTTTGTTTTTTATCTTGTGTTATTGTTTACTTATGTTGTTCAATAAAGTTGATTGGGATGACTTCCCCAGGGAAGAACATGCAAGAAACTCAAACAGGAGTTGCTCTTTTGAATATAAGTTTACAATTTGTGTTCCAACCGAACATTTTCAGATTAGTGATACTTGTTTTTTATAAATGCTAGTATGTACAACTTAACCTTTTTTCATTATTTGTTCAAGGCGAGCCGAGCACAAATATTAAAAAAAGCAGCTGAGTACATCCAGTTCATGAGGCGGAAAAACAACTCTCACCAACAAGATATTGAGGACCTTAGGAGGCAAAACAGTTTACTTGAAACCCAAAGTGAGTTTTAATGTTTAGTTGTTACATTTTGATGAGGTATTCTATTAAACAGGTTGAAATTAGACTGAGCCTGGTATTGTTTGGATCTTCCTTTTTATGCACAATGGGTTAACGCTAGGCCTCAGTCACATGTAAAGTGATGATTAGGCCGAAGGTGGAAGTGCACTCATCCAGAACCCTCCCATATTGGGAGATCTTATCTCAAACAGCTGGAACACAACAATACTGATCGGCGGCAGACTTACGTAAGATGGTTACAGCTAGCTGGACAGATATTGTCAAGATCAGTGTGTGGTGTGAATTTTTTTATATGGTTTTTATTTATTATATTGTGCTTCATTCATTCTTCTAACATAATAAATTTTGCCAATAACAACATTGAGGAAAAACTGCGGGAAAAGAAGAATCGTGTAAAAAAAATTTGATCCGTTATTCACTCCACCATCTGGAAAAATGAATAACATTATATAAACAAGATCAATCATAAGAGCATGTGGACAATAGCAAGACAATTGAATATAAAAGTAGAAACAATGTTAGGTACAACACAAGTTGAAGGTTTTTTATCCAATTCCAAAATATATTAAGTAAATATTTGATAATATAATGTTAAAACAGAAAGTGTGAAATGAATCTCACCTCTGAATTTAAGAAGTTGGTTTAGAGTAGCAATGATGGTCATATCATCATGTTCTGTGTTACTTATAATATGTCTCTGCCAAGCCATACAGAGTTTGAGTTATGTGTTAAAATCTCATCCACTATCTGCCATTGTGCGGAAAACTCTACCTTGCAGTGACATTATACATTGTCATAATATAATTGCTGATGACGAACCTCATCTATTTTCAGTCAGAGCATTAGAAAAAGCTCGAGCTGCAGGCAGCTACGTGGACCCACAGGAATTGTTGCTTGGAGTCAAGTCAGAGGGCAGTTCACATGACACAGACAGTTCCGATGGAGAAGGCACCACACGAAGGGTCAAAAAACTTAAGATCAATGGCGTCAATGTCTAGTTAAGTAGTATGTAGTAGTTATGTGATTCAATCTTGGTAAACATTGACATGGTAAATAAGTAGGATCACCATGTTTGATCATTGTCCACCTTTATCAAACTTAAAGCATTTATTTCAGTGTAAGATTAATAATATCACTTATTCAATGTCAATTTAACTCTGTTATGATAAAGGGGCTTACACATTTGCCTGTCAGTCAGTGCCAATGTCCACATTACCTCCACTTGTAGGTAGTTAATGTTGAAAACTGCTATACCTACATGTACTCAAAAATCGCCGGTGTTGAATTGCGAAAAGCATTAATGGCTAGAGGCTGCCCTCAAAGAGGCGTCCTGTCTGCCCTACTCTGGAAAGCTGTGGTGAATGACCTGATCAGAAGACCCAATGATAATGGATTTATTAGTATAGAAGGTTATATGGATGTACTAGGTCATCCATCATTTTGCTGACAGGCAATAGTGCTGGCCAAGTGTGTCTTGGATAAACTTCAAGCACCTAGACTTTTTGGTATGCAACAAGTGTCAATTATCTTGAAGTAATACTTGGCAATAAGTTGAACAAACAACTGAAAACCGAAGTCAAAACGTCTTATGTCATGTTAGGGACTCAACCCTATGATCATTTATCTGAGACCTGTCATCATCTACGATTCGTGGATTTGGTATACTAAAACCTCTCGGGCTTTCAACGCTCTCAGGAAAGTAACTAATAACATACATACATAACGTCACGACATTTATCTCAAATGAGTTGGTCAAAGATATCCCAAACAATAGTCTTTGGGTGTTCCAAACTCAAAAGTTTAATGATTGGAACAACATCCACGGTTCACCATAGAAATATACAGAAATGCACATGTGACAGGGTGTGAGCCCATCAACGTTGCAATGTGCAAATCTATAGATGTTTTTTGGTGGATAGTCCCACAGTCGCCTTTTGCTACACCCACGGGATGAGATGGGTTGGTTCTATAATAACAGATAAACATACATAAATATTTATATAAACATTCATGACTCGTATTCATCATACAAACATTTACCCTTCCCGGAATTCGAACCCGCAACCGTTGGTTCTGCTGACTGAGGCACTGTCGGTCGTCGAATTGTTCGATATGTTCGTCGGTATGTTCAGACAGGCTTTCAAGCAAAGAGACACGGCGCACTAGTTGGCGAAACCTGGTTCTGATATGGTAATACCGGGTCCTAAATATATCGTTCCGATATCACTTTGCTAATGAACCATACAGCTACGCCAAAGAACCATAAAGCAACCGGAAAGACTCCAGACAGGCCTGAGTTGTGCTCCCAAACGGGATGTGCTCTCGTCAGCAACATCTTTCCAAGGCCTGATTGCATATGATAATAGGCACTCTCGCCAGTCATCGATGTTATAACAAGCAGGATCTGTGGATCTATTATGTCATCGATAAAGACTTGACAATTAGACAAGAAATTAAGGATTCCACGATGGCGTTGTACTTAATTATATTTCCATCGAAAAAAACTTGGTTATTAAATCTGTGGCTAAAGAATTTTCATGAATCATGAAAATAAACAGTTGAAATTGTTTGATTTACCAAGTAAAGTATTTATGTAAACTTTCAATGATACTTTGATGATGACACATGACTTTGAATGAGCGCCATCTGTCGAGACAGTCGAAGCTATATTTTTTTTATTGCATGGGTATTTATTGCATATACCCTTTTTAACTGTGTATATATAAATTGGATTCCTTGGTAGTCTCATATTATTATCTAACATTGTTCACAAGAAAAACCATAACCGTACCATGTTTATCAAGTATTGAATCTGTTGCAGTCTTTGTGAAATTTCTTTGATAATTAGAATAATGCTGAATCTTCCTGAATTTTCTTACCAATCCTATGTAAATGTTAAAGTTAAGAAACCGGAATTAGAAGTCTGTATAAACTGAGACAAGAGGTTAATTTTTGCATGTCACCGATTGACAAAATATCACTTGGAAAAATTAAATATCATTGGTTTCTAAAATGTCGTAAAATCAATGGTGACTAACTAAATCATACCTAGAAACTTATTATAGATATTTTTGTCGTCAATGGTTTAAAGATCACTGGTGATATTCAAAAATCAAGTCCCAGCTGGTGGCATTATTTGGTGAACTGTCTAGCTAGATGTGACAGAGTTGAAGTTAGGATCAAAGATATGTATTTCCTACTTCCAGAATTATGTAGGTACCTCTTTGAAAATACATCTCTCTAGCTTTTCTTATGTATTTATGTATATATAACTAGGTTTTAATTATCATCGGTCACTCCAAGATGGATTTGGACATAGTAGAGAAAAGTTGACAACATTGTAAACGTTCAGATGTAATGTGCTGATTTACAACTCACGAAAGATGTGTACATGACATGTACCCTAGTGCGGAGGAGACATAATATTTTTATAAGTATTAATAATAGCTATCACCCTATACCAATCCGATGAACATATGTCATGTTGTAACATTTTATTATAGTAATTATTTTTGGATTCGATAAAGGAACACTGTAATGAGAATATGTTACAATATGATTTTGGTATAATGTTCGTGTTAGACGACATAGTGTTCGTCCTTTTTTTTTAAATCTTACCAACTTGGGTAACTGATAGTGATCAGTTTTCATACAAACTAACGACCATCATGTAAACAAATATGAATTGATTAAAAAATTTCATTTTATTATAATTGTTTCGACATTTTTAGTTTTTGTATGAAAACACAAAACTGGCGAAATGCAACCTATAACTTTTAAATTTATTCCGATTTAATTGACGCAACTATCTCCTACAAGCTTTAAGATTCCTGGCGCTTTAATCTGTGCTCTTTTCTTATCTTCTTCTATACTTTACCAGAACCCTGTTGACGCTTGTTATTATTATTGCTCGCTCATGCTATTTCAAATGTACTGTCCTTATACCCAAAGGTTGCGCCAAATTGTAATTGTACTGTTACCATCTTGTGTCACTGTATTTTATTTTCTGTTGTGTAATAAGGTGTAAGTATTTGTATTGTATTATATTATATTGTAAAGTTTTATTCGAAAATTTTAATTTTTTACATGTGGTCGATTACAGTTTTTATGAAAACCTTTACCCTTGAGCAAGCGTTAAGTACTTCCGATTATTGGCTGAAGCCTTGAAATCATCGATTCATAAAATATTCTCCATTATTGTAGTGTGTAGAGTATACGATTCAAGCTGTGACGTGAATCAGGATTGTAAGAATATTCACTGAACTTCCTAGATATAAGTTAGTCTTCTCGAACAAGGTTTCTGTTTTTTTTTATCAAAGTGACATACAGATCGACATTCCGAATGAACTTTTGTATACTTACTCTCGAATACTTAAAAATACTTCACTGACGTCCAATCTTGCTTGCAATCTGGATTATATTTGCGAAGTGCAATATTATGTTTAATTGTTTACGACAATATTTTAAAATGTATGTCAATGAGGTAAAGGTGTGTTTAATTGTTATTTATTTGAATAAGAATCCAATCTGAGATCAATACGAGTAGCTAAGTGTGCTACAGTTTGTTCTAGGAGACTAAATAGTTTAACGGAAAAAATATACAATACTCTTGTTAAAATTATACGATTTTTATTCTGTTAAAGTCCACTTCTGCTTCTTATGAGGTACATTTACATCGATCCCATTAGGTACGGTAGGCCATGAAAAACTGGGAAGATATGTTGGTAAGTTCAGGTAGTATTGCATAACTATCCATTGTTGACCTTGAAAAACAGTTAGCATATCGATAGCCAATGGCGTCGATTCGGATGTACAACAACTAAATTAAACTAAAACCAGTTTTGGAGTGGTGCCGTCGCATCGTACTGTTCCAGGTAGAAAAAGACAGCACTACTTTAAAACTGGTATTAGTTTAGTTGGTGTACATTACACCATTAGCATGCGATATCATTTGTCAATTTACGAAAGAAAAAATATCGATACTATCTATATTATTGAAAGTAAATACCGTGATCGTAGCCGTGATCGTGGTCGTGATCGTGGTCGTGATCGTGGTCGTGATCGTGGTCGTGATCGTCTAGTGGTTAGGACCCTCGTTGTGTGAATGTAAGTACTATCGAACTACAATCGATAATATTGTAATATCGATATTCGGTTAAAAAACAAGAGTATTGCTTTGATGGGATAAAGGCAGCGAAACACCAATCATTATACTTGATACGAGTTTTTCATAAAAGTTGCAGCGAGGCACCAATCATTATCCTATCGAGTTTTTTTTTAAGTTGTCCTAATAGATTTGATAAAAACTATCGATAGTATTTACGTTATACTTACGATATTTTTGTCTTTTATCAATAGCATCGCAAACGATTATGGGTAGGCTTACTTATATGCTTACTGTTTTCAAGGTTACAATAGTATGACTACGTTGATGTAACTACTTCATGAAGGATACAGGCAGACAGATGTCCTCATAATGTCATGAGACCTTAACATCACATATTATTCTTAAACTAATAAACACGAGTAACATAACCCCAAACTCGAAAGGGATATCTTCCGGCTCCATCATCAGATCCTGACTACAAAATACGATGAGATTACTTGTCAAGATTTAAATTAAAGGAGCCCCCAAACTAGATGGAGTTGCATTGATTTATTAGCTGGCCACCTTCCGGCTCCATCATCAGACCAAGTCAATGGCACCATAAATTACATACGTATTTCCGGGGTCAAACTTTAGTTGTAAAATTTGATTACACCGAGATAGATGAAGCTCTGTTAATAAATAAATCAGTTAAAAACAACGTTATAACCACCTTCCGCTTACCTACATGATCGAATCCTGCTGTTCGTAACGTGTAACCAAAGGATTAATTTAAATTAGCCCCCCAAACTCGAAGACCTGGCTTATCATCAGATGACCTCGATGTTACCAAATTATTGTAGCTACTGTATTACTCCATAGTGTTCAGCAGTGGACTTCCTCTGGCTGATATTATGATGATGATTATTGAATTACATACACTTGCAAAGTCTCAAATCGATACAACTTGTAGAAGTAATTAGTTAGGTGGAAATCGATTTGTTAGTTTTTCTTACATACAAAAACAACATACTGATGGAGCTACTAGAACTTATACAATTTCACTGAGCTTGGATATTTTTTTTACAGTAGCTTAAACATAAGCTTAGCAACTTATCTAAATCTTTTTTTTATGCACAACAAGTTAGCACTTGACCTCCATCACACCTGATGTTGAGTGAAGATGAGGTCGAAGGTGTAAGCGTGTACTGACCCGGAAACCCCATCTCCAACTCCAACAACAATGTTATTAACATAGTTCTGTGATCTGTGGTTAGTTTGGCGGCAGATTTAGATAAGATGGTGATAGCTAGCCAGGCGGACATTTAAAATGCCCTACCACCAACCAAACCGAGTACTAAACATGTACCTCGCTGGGGATCGAACCCGCGGTTTCCGAATCGTAAACCCAATGTTGTTTACATTGTCTACCCTCCCGTAAAGCAGCAAGGTTCATTACATTGTGTGTTTGTAAATAGTGGGACTCAAAGATGGTGGTCCCGTGTCTGCATTTCCAACTTCGATCCCACCGGTAACATCTTCAACAAGTTACTCGCTAACCCCTTATTAAAAAAAATCGACTAAGTACGTCTCGAGTCAGGCATAGTAGGGTTCCGTAGCCATTTTAAAGTAAAACGTTATTTTTGAAGTTGTTCACTTTATTTTGTATGGAGTTTCTATGAATTTTTACGCATTCAACATCCTACTACATGTCTGGTTTTTTACTTGTAAACCTAAAGCTGTAAAAATTTTCCTTTTAATTTCCCTGTATTAGTATGTGATACTATTGTGAAAACGAAATCGGCTTGTAGGGAATGGGGACACGTAACTCCACTATAAATCATCATTTTAAATCTTAATATTTCCTGAACGAAACCCTATATATCGTAAAAGTGGTCAAGGCAATCTCCAATATTTGTGAAAATGTTTACAAGAATTTATTTCCGTCATCACTATGTATATCCATACCAAAATTGAGCTTCGTAGCATTAATAGTCTGCGAGTGTCTAAAATGCCTGTGACATATAGACGGACGGATATGGCGAAACTACAAGGGTTTCCACTTTTCATAACTACCCTAAAAAGTATGTTTAAGTTATAATATAAATAATAATAAATATCTTTGCACATACACACACCGCCATCTAGTTCCACACTAAGCAACTAGCCTTGTATTATGGATACCAGATGGTTGATAAGCTACACATAATTTTTTTTTGTGAATAAATGCATATATATATATATGAAAAACAACCATAACTCGGGAACAAATGTCTGTATTCAACATACAAACATATGCTCCTAGCGGGATTCGAACTCGCGACCTTTGGATATGCAGCAGAGTAGAAACTCTGCTGCATATCCAAAGTGGTTAGAAAACCACTACACCAAACAGGAGTTAATCTCTATTTTCTAACCACCACCCATCCAAAAACAAAGGGGAATGTACTCGTACTCGTAGGGGTCGTAACTGAAAAGTTATGTATGATTCATTTGTGCTATTGTGGCACACATTCTCTTTGTATTTTGTATTTTTTTCTGTTGTTTCATTTTTATTTGTTTATGAGTGTGTGTGTGTATATATATATATATGTACGCAGTGGGGTAATAAATACTCTATTATACCTTATACGTAGGAAAAGAAAAAAACATCGTTACTTACACTTATGTATTTAAAATAAGTCCAACGATTTATTATAAAGAAGTAGAGATACAGAAACCGGGTTGTTAAATACATTTTAAATATTACTAGCATTTTAAAAACACATAAAATTGTTTAAGTCATTTCAGTTATTGATGTGGATATTATTTAGATACCTCTTCATACCTTACTACCTACCTATGTATTATTTATTAGCGAACTTATTAAAACCTACTATTTTAAAGAAATCACTTGCGACCGTTCTTAACCTATTTTTTTTTCTTTTCATTGTTTTGATTTTTTTTGTGTAAAATTGAATTTTTTCTTTAGTAATCTAAGAACATAACTAAGTATTCTAAAGAAATCAATTGCCACCATCTCTAACTATCAAATAGACACAATTTTTTTGTTTTTTTTTGTTTTAAAATTTTTTTGAGTTACATTTTTTTAGATTTTATTTCAGTCATCTAACCTAACAACATAAGTAGGTACCTATTCTAAAGAAATAGTCTAGTGCGAACGCCAGAATGCAGTCCTACTAGCCGAACGTTTCACGTGGCGCGTCAGTTTCACTTGTCGTGTCTATCTATCTATCTCGCGTTATCAGTTATCTATGTCGCGGGATGATTATCAAAACCAGATTATTCAAATTCATACTAGTCATTACCAAGTGTCACGATCTGCTCTTTATAGTCCAGTAAGGATTCACTTTTAACTTCCTATAATCTTAAAGGCCGTAATTTTTTGCACATGGCACCTACCTGCCAGTGATAGAGTATAGATATTTAGCAATAAACCATAGACTATTAGATTAAAATTACCACTGTGAATTTCATTGCGTCGTAGAATACCAATACTTAGAACCCCTGTAACTATTTTCAACAAAAAAAAACGATCAAAAAGATATTTATGAAAAATTCAATTGAAGTAACCAGCAATCTCCAATCATCTATTGCTGATTGATTTTGATAACAACAATAGTTTGCGTAAACTTATAGTACCCCTATTGAAAGCTCGTATTGAATGAGAGTTGCTTGACAATATTCCGTAGTTTATAAGTTACTACTAGTAAGATTACAATAATCTGGTTTTGATAGGTACCTATAGAATAAGATGAAGATGTAGCTACACTCTTCAGAGGTAAACAACATTGATTTTGCATGACCTATCAAAAAAATTGATTAAGAGATTAAACTGTGAATACAAAAACATGTAATATGCAAGTACCTATACGGTAAAGGTACGTCCCCATAGTGATCTCTGGTATGAAGTCTTATAGAGAACAATTTAAATTTGTTAAGGAAAATTAACAATGTTAATACACGTGAATGTTCATAAATGTTCGTAGCGAGGATGAATCTTATCATGAACGATAAGTGCAGATACATTTTTGAAAATACTGACGGCGTATAAAATTTAAAATAGATCTAAACATTACGAGAAGCTTTGATTTCTTTAGGTGTAGGTACAGTCACGTTCAAAAGTACAGTAATAGTTGCAGTTCAAACGATTTAGATTCTTCGTACACCGTTGAATTTCTAAACAAAATTACAATTAATTCTTGTATTACGCAGCATACGTAGCAATGGTGTTCGAAAATATTTAAATCACCTGAACTTGGACTATGATTTCTCTTTTAATCGCGGCAGTACATTATAAGACGGGATAAGCGCTTCGAGGAGTGAGCGTTAGGACAACCGGACGCTTTCATTGTTTCTTATCAAGACTTTTTACCACCAGCTTTTCTGATAAACATGTAGAAACCGACGCATAGTAACATCATTTTGCTTCTCTCGACCTATATACCTGGTCAGCATCGTACCAAGTTGATGTCTCGATGTTACAATTATCTACGTTACCCAAAACGGTCTTAGTTCTTCTTTCATAATGCGAACTACCAAGCAGAATAATGAATTTTTGTATGTCTCTGTCAAATGCAAATAAACGTTTTATCTATGTTATCTAAGTCTGCCGTCAATAACAGCAGCTTTTGCGTTGATGTTGTTGTTCTTATATATATGTATATATGGGAATATCAACATTAGCTTAAAAGTAGATTAACAATGTAGAACCGCCAAGACATGGAACTCCCTTCCGGCGTCAGTTTTTCCTGAATCCTACAACCTTGGGATCTTCAACAGCAGAGTGAATAGGCATTTACTGGGATCGCGTGCTTCATCTTCGACCACATCGTCACTTTCCATCAGGTGAGATTGTGGACAAACGCGAATCCAGTCAATCATAAAAAAAATACATTTGAGTACTAATGTGTATAAAATTACTTTTCGGCGTCTGTATCCACTGTTATCGAAACCAGTGTCTTTAAGCTACGACCGTGGTGTTTGGGTTAGGTGGTGGTGTTTTCAAACTCCTGTATGTGTTTATATGCACATTGCCTGTGTTTGTGATGGCATCTATCGGCTGCGGCATTGTGGGTGGAATAAATATGAAGTATTTCTAATCATAGTTACTTAATTATATGGAAGTTGATTCACACAATGAGACGTGAATCCTTCAATTTATGAAAAGTTCTACATTTTCTTCGGGAACTTTCGAGGTATATGATGCTAGATGGTGTATATAGTGATATTCAGCTATTGTGATAATGTCGAAAAATTATGCCAAATAATGCCCAAAGGTAAAAAAAAGAGTTGATTTTAGACGTTTAAACAACTTTGTTGTTTTAGAAATAGTATTTATGGGTCTTGTATATTTCGGAGGCACTATTTAAGCACACTTATTTGGGATTTGGGATATAACAGTATCTGGGTATGAGAAATAAGGGTACCAGAATCGCGCCAGACACCTCATTAAAAATATTGAATAGGTATCTCTTAAAGTACAGCGGCGCATTTTTTTCCTTTGGGTACTATTAGGCACTATTTCTTCAGCACAATTTTTTTACATTTTCTAAATAGCTTTCCACTTTGTGTATTCTATCACGGACGTAACTTCGAGACATCATCTATTTTTGACATTGACTGTATTTGGAGATGTCCCCGTCTGCTAAACTATTCAGTACTTACAAACTAACACAGTAAAAGATAATAGCTATAAACTAGGCACTATTTAGATAAATGAGAATAGGATCCGACTCGCACCACTTCGTATATTTTAACGTAATATACGTACACGTATACGTACCTACGTACCTAATATACGAGTAAATTACTTAAAATTCGCGTAGAAAGAGCCGATGCACCCGGGTCCAGAGGCGGCCATTTTTGATAAATTAAGATTAGTTTCCAAATACAACATAAATCCAAATAAATAGTAAAGATACACTTCTTACTTCCTATAATCTTAAAGGCCCTAATTTTTTGCACATGGATATAGTACCTCTCAGTAATAAAATAAAATCTTTTCTAATAAATTGGTAGCTTGCTTTAGATATAGTATAGGTCTTTAGTATTTAAATATAGACCAAATATAGTATAGTATATATAGTATTTAAATATAGATACTTTTTAATCTAATAAGATTAAAATGACCAATGTGAATTTCATTGCGTCGAAGAATATAGGTATTTAGAACTTCTGTAACTATTTTTAAAAAATCGAGCTTCTTTCTTTTTTTAAAATTATGAATAATTTCACCGAGGGCAAATATCGCTACACAATAAATTATTTTTAGAAAATATAAAGTACAAGTTCATGATTTTTTTAGAAAACTGTTTTAGGAGAACTTTGCATTTTCTAGTGATCTTCTACAACTCAATGAAGTTTACAGTGGTAATTTAATTTAATATTGTAGGTTTTATAAGCTACATAATTGTTACAAAATATTTTATTACTGACGGGTACTCCAAAAATTCAGGAACTTTAAGATTATAGAACTTACACCACAAAAATTATGTATTTTTACTGGACTAAAAATGTACTCATTAGGCGCACTCGATAAGCCTAAAAGTTATTAAAAAAATAATAGCTACTTAACTAACTTTGAACTTGGCTATTTTAGAATTTTTTAATATTTTAATTTAATTTTAATATTGGTAAAAACTGCCAGTTTTATTTATAATTTTAAATTCTTGAAAATAGCAGGAATCATAGATATTTAGATAATCATCTTCTTGCTTTAATCCCAATTTATTTAGGGTCGGCGCAGTACGTGTTTTTCTTCCATTCCCTTCTGTCACCCGTTACCTCATCATTCACGCCCTTTTCGTTCATATCATCCCTCACACAATTCATCCATCTTTTCCGTGGTCTTCCTCTTCCTTTCCATCCATATTCATCACTCTCTTAGTAACATGCGTTTCATCACGTACGTGATGCTCAAGCATATCTTGGTGTAAACTTATACACAAAGTGGAATTCAGCTATTTTGATAATCTCACAAAATTATCCTAAAATACCATTGAATATTTTAATTCAATATTTTAAGTGAACATTCTGGCATCACGTGTTGCTTGAAACCTCACTCTCATATGCAGAGTCTTCTTTACCTATGATCATATTTTATATCCCAAAAAACTGTGCATGAAAAGTGCCACCGAAATATACAATAGTCGCAGTTCTTCAAAAACAAAATGTCTTTGCGAAAAGGGGCTGCGCCGACGACGGGCTATTTTGTTCTCCGTGTGTTATGTTATTTGCATAGAATGCCGTACATTCCATTCTCGCGAACGAAATTGTCCGATCTGGATTTTTTTGTCCTGCCTATAAAAACGCCGTGGTCTGCGTTGCCCCTTTTCACAAAGAAATAGCTTCGTTGTTTTTGAAGAACTATTTATTCTACTTGTATATTTCGGTGGCACTATTTATGCACAGTTTTATTGGGATATAATAATTATGGGTAAAGCAGTCTCTGCATATGAGCATGAGGGTTCCAGCAACACGTGACACCAGATCCTCATTAAAACAATGAATAACTCTTAAAATACAGTGGCACAATTTCCTTTTAAATGTAATCACAATCTTCGGTATATTTTATTATTTTCTTCTGCTCAAATGTGTTTGCCAACATGATATGAACAGTCTATGAAATATGTACTTTGTACCTTCTCGAGAGGCTGGCCTGATGACTCGCAACACAAGCATTTATGCCTAGTGCAAGCATCAGCTCCCACAAATTTGATGTTACGTAGATTTAGTAATGTTTTATACTATTTTAAGAACTGTATAACACTTAGGTACTTTGTCTGATTGAGGAGAAATAAGCGATTATTTACTACCTTTGAGCACAGAGCATATTATAAAAAAAGCTGAATTCCTCCTCATAACATGTCCACCAAGTTAAACCTTTCAACGTTTCTATCACGGGTGTCACTTCATTATTTACCTTTAAGCTTAGGTTTTGGGCTTTTGGAGTGCGCCCATTTTGCATTTACCTTGTGTTTGAAAACAGAGCTCCACTGGACCCTTTAACTCGAATCCGTCGTGCCAATGCGTAGACGTTTTGACGGCTGTACCTACCCTGTATCAATGTACGAGCGCAATATCTTTAAAAAATCCCATTCTTATTTAAAATTCACAGTGCACATAACTAAGTGGTTTTGCCTGCTATCGTTTTCATGCTAACATGAATTTAACGCTATATATCTAAATATATAAGCAGGTCTGGTGTGTTGACGGCTGGTGTAGTCGATGATCCTTTGGACCATAGGCCGTCTATGTGTGTTGTGGTCTATTCAGGGTCTTCGTTGTCACTCGGTTCAGCCTATTGAAAAGCACCATAAGTTACGTATGAGCACGGAAAATATCATAAGCCTTAAAAAATATCGCAACAATAAAGATTACATTTTCGTCAAGAGTAGATAACTGTATATTATGTAGGTATAACAAATACTAATAATAATGTAATTAACTTTAACAATATTAGGCGGCTGTTAGACGCTTAATCTGACTTATGGATTACCTACCAACAGATTTCGTTTCGACTAATGTTTGACTGATGGATGAACGACGCTATTAGACAATTATAGTCGTGAATGTTAGTCAGTAATAAGCGTTCAGTATTTTGAAGTCTAACATGCTGCACGCGCGAAATACAAACGTCCGAAGAACTGTGATTCGAAACATCGTAGTTCCGATACTCTGTTGGGCGACACATTGCTTGTGTGATAAATCATACAGTGACAGAATATTTCTTCGACGAACGCTAGTGCGGAAGAACTCCCAGTATGTTCGTAACATGTTCAACCTAACATCGAAGGATAAGGCGGGAGCGAAGTAAAACTAAAGTTTATCCGGTCAGTGGTGATGTACACCAATTAAACTAAAACCAGTTTTGGAGTGGTGCCGTCGCATCGTACTGTTCCAGGGAGAAAGAGACAGTACTACTTTAAAACTGGTTTTAGTTTAGTTGGTGTACATCCGAATCGACACCAGTGCCGGTGTGTTCCGACGCATCCTTCTCATTCGCTTCGCTCGTTCGCTATAAAGGTCTCTTTCGCACTAGCGTTTGTCGAAGAAGTATTTTTTCGCTGTATGGTTTATCCCACAAGCAATGTGTCGCTAACAGAGTATCGGAACTACGATCTCTCGAACCACAGTTCTTCACATGTTTGTATTTGAAGTTCAGTGAAGCTACCTCATAGATTTTGCATAGGTATATTCAATAATATTTGACTTTTTGATGTAACTGGCTACACGCCTTTCTAAGGGTTTGAAAAAGCAGAGAAATGCAAATGACAGAAAATAAAGGAATGGTTTTCAACTGTGATTAATTGATTAAAGTTTAAAAATTGCACTCCTGTTGAGGTATTTTAGTGACGACAGAGTGAGAGCGGCGTGTGACATCCACCAACCGCACCGTGTCCGCGTCGCTCTCAGTTTAGCGAAGGCTGTAGTCAGATTGAACGTCAAAAGGCCGCTTTACAAGAAAGTCACTAAAATTAATTCTATAAGGAACATATTACTATTTTTAAATAATATTACACGAGAATACTTACTAGTTCCGATGATGAGGCGTTCTCATAAGGTGCTACAGTTGAAGATGTAGAAGAAGATGGCGAATTCGGCGGTGCTGATGATTGCAATCGGTACTCACATTTTCGAACTGAAAATAGCAAAAATATCATCTGTATATTTATCGGTATGCAATCTAAATCGTTTGGTGTGGGACTGGATATCCACTTTTATAGCCTACAATTCCACTTCCAGTCTCCTCCCACGGGAACTTCTATATGCTACGATCGACTGAAAGTAGACAGTGCCCCACGTTCTGGGGTCCAAGGTAGCAATAGGACTCTATTGGTATTGGTATTTAAGAAATAGGGTACGAAAAGAGGGAATCCACCCTTGGCAACTTGTGGATATTTTATGACCTACAGTATTATCGACCTTATATAACCCAAAGTTGTTTCTAAATAAAATATAACAAGTCAGTGTTTTCAAAACCTTCCTGTAAGCCACTAACATGGCAGGACTGCCTTCAATTGAAAGAAACAATCGGGATCGACTGTATGAAATGCTAATGTAATAAAATGTAAAAGGGTTAGTCATCAAAGGACGGACCCGCGAGAGGTTGTTTAAGATAATAATGATAATACTAATAATGATAATATTAATAATGATAATTTATTAAGACTTTGAAGGGGCTTTTTGTTGTTTGATAAATAATTTTCAGCGGAAAGTATACGTTTTATAAGTTTTTCGACTATTAGGTACCTACTCGTTCTAATTTTTTTTCACTCTTTAATCCCTTTGCTTCTTCTTAAATAAATTTGGGGCGGAAAGTCTTTTCTCGGGACCCGCTTAGGACGTTCAGCTATACCGTTGTTGATCCTGGCTACAGGAGCTGCAGTGGGAGGGTGTGGAGGTGAGTCATGCTATTACTCGTTCTACTTAGTAGTCTAAGTTCGTTACTGAATGGACCAACTGTTCAAGATTACCTCATATATTTTTGAACGACCTATCCAACAACATTCAACACGTTAGAAATAAAAAAAAATCATCTCCACAATAGGTGAAAACTTGAAACTTACAAAAATTTTTTAAAATATTTTACATTACCCCTTTGTCGGCATGATTAATGTGTACACTCATGCCAAATTACAGTATTCTATAGTAAAAGTCTCTGAGCTAAGCCGCAAAAAGACAGTCGGATTCAGTAACGTTTTAGACTTGGTTTATTTGGTGGTAGGGCATTTTAAATGTCCGCCTGGCTAGCTACCACCATCTTATCTAAATCCGCCGCCAAGTAGCAATGTTAATAGCATTGTTGTGTTCCGGTTGTCAGAGATAAGATAGCCAGTCCCCCAAATGTGTTAGGGTTTCCGGGTCAGTACGCTTCCACCTTCGACCTCATCTTCACTTAACATCAGGTGTGATTGAGGTCAAGTACGAACCCGTCGTGCATAAAAAAAAAACGGAAGCCTAAAAACTATCTCAGAACTTGTTACCTTCCAATTCCAATTGGAGATTTTTGTTTCTCAACCAACTAAGGCTTTCTTTTCTCTTCATCTTTTTAAAAAACTCCGTCACCGCCTTCAGTATAGCTTCCGATGAGAGCTGTAACACAATTATTAGACACGTATAAGTATAAATAAATGTCACCAAGTGTAAGTATTCGATAAAAAAATTATTAAATTATTTTTCTTTAAAAAATTGGGAAGGTCGCTTGTGTGGAATGTGACCTGGGTAAATACTTCAGCCGCATCCGATGTGCAGAATCTAATGCTGCCAGCGTCCTAGGTACTTAGATTAATTTGTTTTATTTAGAGGTAAGTTTAGTTTGTAAATGTAGTATTTTTTGTAATTTTTATGAAAATCTATTTTTACGTCATTATTTACACTTTGGTCATTGCTTCTAATAATAAATAGCTAGTTGTCTTTAAAAATATTACAATTTTAAAAATTATATACGTATTTATAATAACAGGTACACGCCGTCCAGCCTATCGGAATGTGGCATGGTCCCCATGATGCTGGGGCCAATATCTAGCTGGACAGCGACACTTAGCTGTGCGATGTAGGCGCTAGCTTTGAGATCGCATGAAGCATGGATGGTCGTGAAGGCCAAGGCAAAATAAAATGAAAATAAAATAAATATCTTTGCACACTAAGCAACTAGGCTTGTATTATGGATACCAAATGATTGAGATACTACACAAATACATTTTTTGCATCGGTGGCTCAGCGGTTAAGACGCGGTCTCCCAACTTGGGAGATCCGGGTTCGATTCCCAGGCAGGCCATGTATGTACTGCTCTTAAACGGTGAAGGAAAACATCGTGAGGAAACATTTTTTAAAAATAAATACATTATATAGGTAAATGAAAAGAAAAACCCCATGTCTGTATTCATCATACAAACATATGCCCTTAGCGGGATTCGAACCCGCGATCCTTTGGTGTAGCAGTCAGAGTTTCTAACCACTACACCAAACAGGTCGTCTACAAACATTTCTTGTTAGGAACAAATAAATAAATAAATATTCTTGAGGGAGGGAGGGAGGCCTTTGCCCAGCAGTGGGACACTATGGGCTCTTAATAATAATAATACTTCCTTACTATGTAGCTTGGCTTGTATTATGGATACAGATGGTTGATATATTACGCAAATACTTTTTTTGTTGTAAATATATAAATATTATAAATGACCCCAGTTAAATCCGTTGTGAATAAAAAAAAATTATAATACCCATAACTCGGATACTCGACATAACACGTGTCCGTTTTCATCATGCAAATATATCGCCCTAGCGGCATTCGAGATTTTGTTATAGCAGTCACTGGATCGTGCTAAGTTTGTACGATAATACCATAGCTAAACCATAACCAAAAACGTTACGTTAAACACATTTCGTATCGCGCTAATCATTTGAACTGAAATTAACCTGGTTTTTTCTTAATAGTTGTGGTTAGCTCTACACATTTTGGGTTAGGTTTTACTTTGGGAGCGTCAACGTATAATCGTGCACAAAAAATAGCACGATACTACTTTTTACATTATCTAAACTAAAGCTAAACCAAAACCAAAAACGTTCCATTCGAACGGTAAAACCATTCTAAAATAGCGCGATTGGTCCTCAGGTCGGAAAGGTTAATTTCAGGGAGATCTGATGATGCATGTATTTAATTAAAGATAGTTTTGGTAATTTTTGGCGATTCAGTTAGTTATTGCATGTTCTTCAGCAATCTAATACTTGGTTAATATTTATATTCTTGTAATGAAAACAATCAGAACTTGAGTTAAAATTTAATGAGCAAAGTTACAGGTATTCCATGGCTGTGTTTTAATTTAAGAGACAATGTTTATTTCAGAGATTTGCGCCATAAATATATTCAACCAATATTATAAATGAGAAAGTTCGGATGTTTGTTTGTTGCTCAATCACGGCGAAACGGATGAACGGATTTGGATAAAATTTAGCATACAAGTAGAATATACCCTGGATTAAGACATGATATTTTTTTATCCCGATAAAGTGGGGATAAACAAATTAAACATATCCATCCGAGATAAGTTATTCCACGCAGGCGAAGCCGCGGTCGGAAAGCTAGTAAAAGATATAGGATAATTTTTAATAACTCTTTTAGTTTCAGACTTCTCAATACAAACCCTTCTATCTTCTCGGGTATATGCAGGTGGAATCTGACATTAATAAAAATATAGGTCGCTCTCTTACATCTTTACTGAGTCCGGCTTCCTTGGCAAGTTGTGACATCGCTTCTGCGTGCTCGACACGTCGTTGACGTTCGTACTCAGCGTTTCGAGCACGTTTTTCTTCCTGTAAACATAATGTAAAACACACGACACCGTCTTTCCATGAGAAGTTCCATATACTTATCTTATATATGCAGACTCGTCGAACTCGCGGAGATGTCGTTGTATGTAGGGTTACCAGTTGTAAAACTGAAAAGTCCTGACAAAAACCTGATAATATTATGTACAAAAAGTCCTGACATTTTTTCTGCTAGAAGGCGCGCGGTGCGACGTATGTTAATAATACAGGTAGGTATGAAGCCTGTTTTGTGTGCCATTTTCAATGTAACAGTCATTAGTTTAATAAACACAAAAATATTTAACCTTAATAGACTTGAAGTGCCCAATAGTAGTATGAGTACGAGTCATGACGCCAACACCAGTAAATACACTTAGGTACAATCTCGTCAAAACCCAGAAACAAATACAAACACAAATTAAACTCGACCAGCAGTAACAATAATAGGTACTTATACACATTAAAATTTTTCAGCGTTTAATATGAAGTAGTAGAGGTTGGAATCAAGCTATCATTGATAAAATAAAAAGAGATAAGTACTAATAGGCAAATAACACATAATTATATAGATTTATATTACTAGCATATGTTTCATTAGTACCTAAATAATTCAAAAAATCCTGGCAATCCGAGTCCGGCCGGAATCTGACAGGTGTCTAATAATCCTGATAATGTTAAGACAAATCCCGACGTCTGGTAACCCTATTGCACCCTACATCGCTTGCAGTTAGACTTATCGTTAATATTGAACATTTAATTTACATTATTGTATATAGTATTATTGTGTATGCATTCGCAAGTGTTAGCAGTAAAATAATATATAATCCATATATTTTAAGGCAAGGCACATTACATTCAATCTCGAAGACGAACAGCTGTTTTACTAATTACATCTGCCATCCCAACACGGACCCCATTTGGCGAAAAATTTACGGAAAAGTCCATAAGTCTTTCGCTGTACGAGTAAGTATGAACATTTCTTATCGTCTTTTTATACTGTATAATGTAATTGAAGTGGTGCGTTTCTGATTGTGATGTGAATCACACTATTTACCGACAATTGTTCCCAAAAAACATTGTAAAATTCCGCCGAAAATTACCATTCCCTCAGACCGCTGATTTCGTGTCAAAATTCCAAAGACGGTTGTTGGTAAACAGCAGTGGATTCACCTCGACCACAACTCGATTTCATTATATCCTGTATATAAGTGTTATTGTTGCAAATTAGAAGTCCCTTGAGTTAATTAAATAATAACATGTCCCCGTTGTCAGATATAAGATAGGCAGTCCTCGAAATAGGATGGGGTTTCCGGATCAGAATATGCTTCCACCTTCGACCTCATCTTCACTTAACATCAGGTGTAATTGAGGTCAAGTGCTAACCCGTTGTACATAAAAAAAAGTTTGATTTAAACCAATTTAAATTGGTGAACATATCTTAAGCTTATGTAAGAAATATAAAGTGTAAATTGGTATACCCTTTTTATTTAGATTGCTGTTTGGCGGTAATTATAGATGAGATGGTGGTTGCTAACCAGGCGGACATTTAAAATGCCCTACCACCAACCAAATCGAGTATTAAAACATGTACCCCGCAAGGGATGGAACCCGCGACCTCCGATTCGTAAACCCTACGTTGTTTACATTGAGCCACGGAGGCGGCTATACCACCATTACCTATACCTTATTACTATATCGTTAAAAGACTGATTAGCCCCAAGAAAATAATCAAAACGAAACACTCGTAGCGCAGTTGCATTCGCTACTGGATTTCGATTAGCGAAGTTAAGCAATGTCTGGAGCGGTCAGTCTTCGGACGGGTGGCTTTAAAGTACGAGTGTTTCCGTGCTTCGGACGGCCCGTTACATAAACAGTGCCCCTTCGTTGGGTGTTTTCAAGTCGGGGGCGTACAAGACTGACATCAATCCGCACTGGGCCCGCGTGGTAGATTATGGCTCATACCCTCTCCCAGTGACAGAATTACACAATTATTACCGCAGTCAACGGCACCCGGTCCTTCCCTGCCGGTCTACCACGTCTCCTTGATGGATTGTTGTTGTCATTATTCTGAAAATTGAATAATTTATTACCTATAGTTTTATACTGATTGTGATTATAGAAAAACAGTTTCCGTATTGTTTATGGTATAGGTATAAATTGAAGTAATTTTCTATCTAACTAATATAATTAATGCGAAAGGTTGGATGTTTGTTTGTTTGTTGCTCAGTCACGGTGAAACGGATGACATGAATTTGGATTAAATTTAGTATAAAGAACATCCCGTGGATTAATAAATAGGATATTTTTTATCTCGATAAAGGGAGTAGTTCCAGCGGGATAAAGTTATTCGACGTAAGCGAAGCCGCGGGCGGAAAGCTAGAATTCTACTGCCAGTAAGGGACAAGTCGACGTTCCTTGAAACAGGTGGTTAAGTACCTCGAAACAATAACTATATATATATTTTTTTTGTTTATTATGAAACAAACAGTCGTTTATAAACATATTCAAAACTTAAAAAGAACTAAATCTAGACCTATAGTTTCCACAATTTTTATAAACTTATAATTTAAGTGATTTATATATAGCCGATTTCTTATGTTAATAGAACAAAATAGTTATTTTTTCAAATAAATTAATACGTATTCTAGTGTAAATTTTAATGTAATTGATAAACTGGCAACGTTGCATCAAGTTAAAGAATGAATTATGTCATCTACTATCCTACCAATCAGTCAATAGGAGTGTAAATTTGTATAGTGTGCGTTAAGAGTAATTTTCTTCGATTTATTTGGATAATTATTTACGACCGAAGTAAATAAGATATTTTAATTTGGATTTCAGATTTGGATTTATTTTCAATTAAATAAATAACATGTTAAATAATAATAATAATGTTTAATTACATAAAGGGAATGTCGGGTTGTCCCTTACACGCAGTATATGTCGTAGTATGCATGCAGTATTTTCGTATACGATAGTAAAAAAGGTATATCTCACTAGTGGTTTAATTATGTCACGAAAGATAGCAAAAATAATATAACCCTATAGGTACGAGCATAATAGATTCATTTACTAATTTGTTTGACGATGAGTTAGGAATTGAGACGGCCAACTTCAAGCATTTATTACAACGTTACATATACATGATGATATTATTTGTTGAATAATAATATATAATCAATAAGCTTCAGGCCCGCGACTTCACTAAAAGTCAGCATGTTATTTTTTAAAACTACATCACTACACAAATTGCTATGTTTAGTGAGAAAAAGCGACAAGAAACTCTATAACAGCACATCTTTTAAATAGTTTCCATCTTTACAATTTTATTACAACATGAAAAACTGCAAACCTGCGTGGTATTACTTTATCGCGGATATGTTTAATTTAATTATTATCGGGATAGAACATATCATATGTTTTAATCCACGGTATGTTCTACTTATATTACCAAATTTAGTCAAAATCCCTTCATCCGTTTTTTTTTATGCAGAACTGGTTACCACTTGACCTCAATCACACCTGATGTTAAGTGAAGATGAGGCCGAAGGTGGAAGCGTACTGACCCGGAAACCCAAATATTTGGGGAACTGGCTGTCTTATCTCTGACAACCGCTTTGATTGAGCAATAAACAAACAAACATCCAAACTTTTGTATTTAGATTACTTAAATTTGATGAATTCAGATGTCATCAAAACGGAAACATAAAGGAATGCAATAAATGATTTGAGGGCTTTTTGGCGGGATCTCGGCGAGTGAAGTTGCATTTTTCTTTATAAATCTTATAATTTGTGCATTCTAACTTTTGAAGCTTAATAATAGCAGAATATTGTGCAGCAAACGTTAGTGATGGTATACAGGTGAAAGGAAGTGTAAATTAAATTACGTAACGGAGTTTTCGGGTTCCCACAAGAAGCCGCCAAAATCTTTTGTAAAGCATTCTGCCACTTTACTGAAGAATGACTTGACCGTGACTAGAC
This sequence comes from Oegoconia quadripuncta, assembly GCA_949316235.1. Lineage (NCBI taxonomy): Eukaryota > Metazoa > Arthropoda > Insecta > Lepidoptera > Autostichidae > Oegoconia > Oegoconia quadripuncta. Next base: position 8,616,494 of record OX438759.1, read on the forward strand.
TGTATACGCCAAGTATACGACGAATTACTTGTTTTGACTGAGACTGACTTATAAACTGAAGAAATAAGATAAATAAAATTTTTCACTCGAAACTGGCAGTAATGTCCACAGTGAGGTTGACTGGTTGCCATCCTCAAAAACAAGAAGAAGAAATGATTTGAGTTTGAGTTAGACGTTACATACAAATAATTATATTTTTGTTTCATGTAACTATTATTATTAAGATCTAATGATAAGACATGAAATCATGAATATATAAGTCTATGGTTGAAGGTCAATTAAAATTTATTGGAAATAGGACTTAATCATTTAACTATCAGTCAGTATGTCCAAGCTACTACCGCTTCGGTTTATACCCCTGGAATATTTTTATCTTCTATTTTATTAGCCTCCCTCCCGCGACTCTGTGAGGAATCGGTTGATAATATTAATTCAGGACCTACCCACTTTTACCATAATATAACTTTATGGAAATAACATAAATATTAATACTTAAAAAAAATATATTAATGCCCATTTTGACAAATGTTATATTTATAGATTACAACATTACAAAAAGTACTAAAAATAAAACATTACACAATAATTAAATAATATTGCATTAATAACTAGAATGTAATAATTTAAAAAGATAGACGAATATAAATAATATATTTATAAATTTATAAATATGAATGTAAAGATGGATATAATTATTGAGGACATTTAAGTGTTATATTGTTTTGTAGTTGTAATTAATTAAGTAATCCGTATATTAATGTGCATGCATTTTAAATTTAATTGTTGTGCCCTAGCAGGGTTTATGTTTGATAGCTAAAAATATTTTAAGGTCATATTATATACAACATAAATGCAATAAATTGAAATTGAAATTGAAAATTGAAATTGAAAATAATTCTAAATAAAACGGAACTCATCGATTTTAATTACCTCCGAGTCACCCCCCACCAATTCACTCTGACACGGAGATGCGTCTTTTTTTTACCTAACTAAAATCTATCACCGGAAAAATTAAAGGTCACCGATTTCTATAATTGGTATTTTTAAAAGTCATCGGTGTTTAAACAAATCATATACGTATGTATGATATGAATCTATTGTCCACCCCCATTCAATTTAAAATCACCACGTGAGTTTTGATGTTTGACCTATTATAAATTAAGGCAAGCCGGATTTTTATAAGAATTGGTTTTAACCCTCATAGAGGAAGTTTGGCCACATTATTATGTAGTACACACTGTTTACTAACATTTCCTTACTACACAGTAAATAATAATAATATACAAATATTTAGAATACTTACACCAATCATCTAGTCTCAAACTAAGCAAGGCTTGTACTATGGATGCTTAGCATCAGATAACGGATAAACATATATAAATAAACTATAAATGTTCGTATTCATCACACAATCATTTATCCCTCGCGGGATTCGAACCAGTAACCGTTGGTTTCGTTGATAGGGTCACTATCCACAACACCAACCGGTCGTCAAAATGTCAGAATATAATTAAAATGTCATTATAAAGTTAATTATTATTATAAAAAAAAATTATCGTCGTGACAATGACAATACCTATGTTGCACCAGTAGTCCACCATACAAATATTTATTAATGTCAAGTTTATCATTTGTCAAAATTTCAATATAAATTATATATTTAAGTTAATAATCATTACTTTAATAATTAAAGCAACTAAGGCTCATAAATACTTACCTTACAGAATATTATCTACATATTAAAATAAATACCATACATTCTATGATTTGTTGGCATGTGACGTTTACTACTTGGCGGCGTCCTGTTTCGCAGGCTTCCTCCACCTTCCACGAAGCCGTAGGAACACAACGCCTTTCGCCCAGAAGTCCTCCTTGGTGATGGTATCCAGGTGTTCAGTCGGGACTCGCGCCACAAACGTTTTAAAGTAGTGGCTGGAGCTCCGGGAGTCCACCCGCAGAAGGTACTTATAGTAGCAATTTTAAATAGATGAATATATTAATTAGCAAAGGTGTAGTTAGTTGAAAGACAAGTAAATAAATAGAAAAATAAAATCAAAATATTATATCACCCTAAAAAATAGATAATTTGTTGATTTACCTCAATATAGAACAATGGAATCAATGATAAATATGTCGGACACTTACACCAATCATCTAGTCCTAAACTAAGCAAAGCTTGTTATATGGATACTAGATAACGGATAACCTTATATAAATATTTATATAAAAACATTCATGACTCTGGAATATATGTTCGTATTCATCACACAAACATTTACCTACCCCTCGCGGGATTCGAACTCGCAATCATTTCTTTGACAGGGTCACTATCCACTACACCAATCGGTCATCAAAATGTCAGGATAGAATTAAAATATCATTATAAAGTTAATTATTATTATATTTATATTAATATTTTTTATTTGTTTTTTAATCCGTGTGTATTTCTTGTGCAATAAAATGTAAAGAAGAAATATCTCTATATATGTAGATCTTTCTTCTTGGGAAAAATTTGGGAATAAAGTGCTCGTTTTATTATATAAAATGGTACTCTGTGATGCTCGTATTATTCACAGACCATTTATTGGTCTGTGATATTATCACACGAACATTCCGGCTACCGGCATTTGAACCCGCTACTGTTAATTTCGAGAAAAGACCACTGTGAAGACAAGACACCAATCATTTCATTCATCCTCTCCAGATGTCCCACATAATGTAATGTAATTACATAGTATATAGCAAACTAGTTAGCAGCTTACTATGGAAAGTAATTAAGTATGTGATTAGATAATTGCTATGATTAAGTATAATTATTACAAACATTAGAAAATTATACTTAATTGATAAGTTCAGTTACGGGGATTTATTGCGTCCAGTAGACTGATAAATTAAAATCATTGGATGAATTAAAATTACTTTTTAAATGCAGAATAAATCGCTCTGACCTGCACTCGAAAAGCTTACAAGCATAAATATAATACCTAAATAGCTTTGATGGGGGCTATTTTCGAGAATTCCCCATTATAAAAATAAATCGAAAATAACCGTCATGAAAGCTATTTAGGTATTATTTATAACTAACTTTTCGCCCGTGGCTTCGCCTGCGTGGAATAACTTTATCGCAGAAATTTGTTTATCCCGCGAGAACTACTCACTTTATCGGGCTAAAAATATCCTATGTCTTATTCCGGGATATTTTCTACCTATATACCAAATTTCATCCAAAACCGTTCATCCGTTTCGCCGTGATTGAGCAACAAATAAACAAACATACTTTCACATTCATAATATTAGTTACATTAACTTTAAGGCTTTACAGGAACTTTTGCTTTTCAAGTGCAGATCAGAGCAATATTTTTGATTTTTGCTCTATTTAAAAATAAATCTGAACTGGACGGATTAAGTCCTCTTAATAAGGTATACACAATTATTATATCAACAATAAATTACACAAAAATCGAAAACTTATGGGTATATGCGTACAACATATATATAAGCTGTGGTTTAAATAACAGCTGCAAATTTGGCAATTTATTACATATAAACTAGAAATATTTAGTACTAAACATAATTATTTTAACTTACCGTATTATCCATTTTATTTAATACCAACCATGAAAAAAACTTATACCGAAATAAACACACACATTAAACAGAGTAACCACACTTTGCCACTGCACCACCACTAGTAATAAGGAAAGAGTCAGGTAAATCAGGGCTTATATTCAGCGCCCGCGCCTTTCCCCCTGCTACCCGTTCCGCAAACGTCTCGTAATTAGAATCCATCCTTTAAAATACAAAGGGTATATATGCTCTAAGTAGTCATTTACGAGTTGAGTAAAAAGGTTGTTTTTTTAAAGCTTTCCCGTATTCTTTGTTGCATTTGTCAAACATTTGTTCAGAACAAATCACACCAAAAAAGTTTTATTTCGTTAGTTATAAATAAATTATCTTTTCAGATGATTTCAGTTTTCACGTCAAAAAGCTCGGGTTTTTGGCGGAATCTCGAAGAGTGAAGTTGCATTTTTCTTTATAATTCTTATAATTTGTGCATTCTGACTTTTGAAGCTTAATAATAACAGAATATTGTGCAGCAAAAGTTAGTGATGGTGTACAAGTGAAGGGAAGTGTAAATTAAAGTGCGTAACTAAGCTTTCGGGTTCCGACAAGAAGCCGCCAAAATCTTTTGTAAAGCATTCTGCCACTTACTGAAGAATTACTTGACCGTGACTAGACTCTGTATACGCCAAGTATATGACGAATTATTTGTTTTGACTGAGACTGATTTATATACTGAAGAAAAAAGAGAAATAAGATATGGCTGTATGGGCTTAGATCCTTTTGCCTTCTCCGTGAGGAGCGAATAAAACGAAAAAAAATAATAGTTTACTCTTTCGGCCTTCCCGCGCTTCTGAACATTCAGACAAAGCTATATGAACAAAGATTTCTTTGCCTTTTCCGTATGGGAGGAGATAAATGAACCAAAAAATGAGGCTTTTTGGCGGGATCTCGGCGAGTGAAGTTGCATTTTTCTTAATAATTCTTATAATTTGTGCATTCTGACTTTTGACGCTTAATAATGGCAGAATATTGTGCTGCAAAATTTAGTGATGGTGTACAAGTGAAGGGAAGTGTAAATTAAAGTGCGTAACGAAGCTTTCGGGTAAAGCATTCTGCCACTTTATTAAAGAATGACTTGACCGTGACTAGACTCTGTATACGCCAAATATACGACGAATTACTTGTTTTGACTGAGACTGAATTATAAACTGAAGAAATAAGAGAAATAACACATGGCTGTATGGGCTTGGATCCTTTTGCCTTCTCCGAGAGGAGAGAATAAATCGAAAAAAAAAAATTGGCGCCAATAATTTAAATTTTTTTTGGATGTTTCAACAATTTCATTGGTCAGTAAAGTTTTAATAAATAGGTAATGTTAGAATAATAAGTTTAAAAAAAATGTGCTCTTTCCTTAACTTTTAATTATTTACATTTATTTACAAATTAAACAGGTACATACATCTAGCAATATTATAACTGTGAAAGTTAGGCTGTTTGTTTGTTGCTCAATCACGACGAAACGGATGAACGGATTCGGTTGAAATTTGGTATATAAGTAGAAAATACCCTAGGACAAGACATAGGATATTTTTTATCCCGATAAACTGAGTAGTGCCCGCGGGATAAACAAATTTCCGCGATAAAGTTATTCCACACAGGCGAAGCCGCGGGCGGAAAGCTAGTTTTACAATATTTTTATTTTCAGTATGAAGTTCACATAATACTGTGTAGGATTATGTACGCAATAAGAAGACCACGAAAACTCGGAGAAGTACAACGGCCTAAATGTTAGAATCCGTAAGAAGTAATTTTGTCCGGGAATATGCCACATGGAGGGAAAGAACTTTGAATATTGTAGATTGAACAATTTACTGAAAGAAGACATTATTTTAATTTAAAAACAATTTAAACAAATTTAAATTACATGGTCAAATCGGGAATCGAACCCGCTACAGGAGAAAAAAATTTACCGTGTAGCTTTATCATATCGATCGAAAGGCTTAATAAGGATTATTTTTTGGTAAAGTTTTTTTATTTATGACATTATGTTAATAGTGTCATAAATAAGATAGAATAAGATAAAATTTATTTCTGTATAAACTAATAAAATGAAGACTATGAATTTAACATTTTTACGAAGGCCATCTGAATACGGAAAGGTAGTTAGAAATACTTGAGATTTTAAGAAGTGAGATAAATAATCTTCCGGTTGCAGAACGACGCAACTTAACCCATTGAAAATACGGTTTGAACTCGGAAAAACGAATAAGCGCTATTTACTTGAAACATTTAATAAAGTGTTGTAAATGTATTAACATATGCTAAAAATTAAGTATTTGTAAGATACGCAAGTACTAAGTAACTAAATAAGCTAAAGTTGAAAAATGTGTTTCTTTAAAAAAAATGCTCAATTGATGGGTATTTCTTTAAATTCAAAACATTTAGGAAAATTATCATTACAAAATATTAGTTCACATTTTTATTTCTGAAGCAATGCAGCTCGTCGACATTTTCAGCTAAAAGACATGCATGCCTACTATAACATGCTTAGTTTTTTATCCATCAATAAGTTAACTGTGTTTAACAAAAGTCTACCTAATTAAATATCAGTTAGTATTTTTTTGTTCAAAATCAAAATCAAAAATGTTTTTATTTCGTAAGTTATAAGAATAACATTTGAAATCGTCATGACATGCAGTTATCGCTCATTCACTAGGCAGTCTCCCCAGAGAAGAACGAGCAAGAAACTCCAGGGTTGCTCTTTTTAAATAAGTCATATGTTGTGTTATTAAGATACAAATTAAAAATAGGGTTTTTTAGGCTTAATTATTCAAAATTACATTATACCTCTACAAGATAGCAAATATATGTATAAGTCGGTTCTGAATTATGTCTAGCTAGGCTAATTTTTTACCGTATTTTCGCTGGGCTAACCTTACTTTTCAGCAAGATGGGGCTCCAGCTCATAACAGTCACAGAAAAAGGGACTATCTCAGTGATTAAAAAAATACGTTATTTAACCGATGTGGATACCGCGAGGCTGGTTTATTTAAGTTATTTCCATAGCATAATGACCTACGGCATTCTGTTGTGGGGAAATGCCGCGGACATAAATTGTATCTTTGTTCTGCAGAAACGAGCGGTTCGCGCGATTTATAAACTGGTCCCCAGAGTGTCTCTTAGAAATAAATTTAAAGAAATTAATATATTAACATTAGCATCGCAATATGTTTACGAAAATTTAATATATGTAAGAAAAAATCTAGAATCGTTTAAGAAAAATAGTGATATACATAATGTTAATACCAGATATAAAAATTAACTTGCTGTTCATGTCAGCCGTTTACACAAAGTCACGAAGTCATTCAAGGGGCAATGCATACGCTTTTATAACAAGGTTCCAGTGGACATTCAAAATTTACCTTTAAATAAATTCGAAACCATTATAAAACAGACATTATTTACCAAAGGCTAGACTATCTGGATGATAAGCAAGCATGGACATAGACCGCTCGGCGATAACCAGATTAATGTATTGCCTTTTTGTACAATAAAGCGTTTACAAACAAACAAACAAACAAACCAGTCTAATAATTGTAATTATACAATATCATATAATTGTAACCCAAACTTATTTAAAAGAGCAACTCTCGAGTTTCTTGTTCGTTCTTCTCTGGGGAATCAGCTTTGTGAATGAGCAATAACGTCAAAAACTTTAATAATAAAATAAAAAATGTGACGCTTTGAAGTGAAAATTTTTATCCCACAAAATAAACATTTTTTGATTTTGATTTTTTTAACACTTTCTTTCCTGGATCGGGACAATTGGACAAATAAGATGGCCTCCGAGATCCTTAGATGTAACCCCGTTAGATTTTTATAGGGTTATGTAAAAAAATTCATTTATAAGAACTAGTATGAAAGTGTCCACGAGCTATAAGCAGAACTTGGACATATTATTCTAAATATCCACCACAACATGATCAAAAAATCGACAGGGAGCGAAATAATTAAAAGAGTGCGACTTTGTATTCAACAGGACGGGACTTATTTTGAGCATTTGATAAATTAAATTCATTAATTTTGAGTTAAAAATTCATGGCCTTTCTTTTTATTTCTGACACTATGTTATTTAGCAAAAAATAATCCTTAGCCTTTCGATCGGTATGATAAAGCTACAGGGTAATTTTTTTTCTTGTAGAGGGCTTGATTTCCGGTTCAACCATGTAATTATTTAAAAATCTAAGAATGCAGTTTAAATTATTTTTTTCATCACAATAATGTCTTCTTTCAGTAAAATGTTCAATCTACAATATTCAAGGTACTTTCCCTCCATGTGGCATAGGTGTGGGACGCCCTGTATAGTGTTTTATTCAATAACACATACGGAGAACAAAAAAGTGTAGCGACAAAAGGTTCGTCGTCTGCGCGGGCAGCTTTTCGGAAAGATATCTAAATAACTTCGTTGTTTTTGAATAACTATTGATAGAACTTGTATATTACGATGGCTGTATTTATGTACAAATTTTTGCCATAAAAATATAATCATCGGTAAAGCTGTTTCAGCGTATGAGAATGAGGATTCCAGCAACACGTAACGCCCGAATGCTCACTTAAAATATTGAATACTTCGATAATATTTTTTTTCTTTGGTTATTATTTGGCACTATTTCAGAACTATTTTTTAACATTAAAATTGATGCAGTCCGCTATCACTAGGGTTGCCATAACTTCTAGAAGTCAATACGGGACATTTATTTTCTGATGCTTAAAACTCGAATCTATGACATTCAATACCGACACGCTGCTTTTGAACTATGTTTTATCATATCTAACTACTTTTGCACGCATGTGCACGTAGTATGAGTTTTCTAACAGATGGGTATTGATCTGTTAGAAAACTCACCTCTCTATTCTATTTCCGTATTTTGTCGAAATACGGGACAAATACGGGACATTTATAGTAATACGGGACGGGATGGTCAAATACGATGACAATCCCGTATATATATCACGTATGTCATAAAATAACCTGCTTCCACAGAAATCTACAAACAAGGCAAGTGCAATTGCAAGTTATTTAGATTTTTGTGGCTTATCCCGTGGATAAACATACCTACTCGTCCAGTAGACTGTACAACGCCTCTATAACACTACCAGTGTATGCTGCCCACGCGACGCTATCAGAAATGTGAACACAGCGAACCCTCCTTATACTAAAAGTGTTACCGTCATCAAGTGGCCGGGTTTACATAAATATTATATAAACTCTCATGACTAAAGAATGTTCGTATTCATAATAAAAAAAATCTCTGGTGCGATTCAAACTCGCTACCCAACCTACTACACCAATCGGTCGGATTGTCAGTACAAAATTTAATTTTGATTTGCAAATGTAAACTTTAGGTATCTACTAGGTACGTTTGTAAGGGGACTCGAGTGTACGCCGGATCATTTATGTGTAAAGTGTCATTCTGTGGAACTTGCTAAGTATGTAAACAAAAGACGATGTCAGATCTCTTTCGTACCTACTTGTTTTATAATTTCGATATGTTATTATTCGATATGGTTTGACATAGGTAAAGGAGTAAGTAAGAGTCTTGTCCATCACTAGTAATTACATCGTTCAGACAATTTCAATATGGCGATTTGTTTACATAGTTACCAAGTTCCATAGAATGATAGTTTACATACTTGGGTTAGCTTTTTAACCACGACAAATTTGAAAGACATGCCGCCGCCGCTTGGCTATTATAACCTCTTGTTATGTGAATGATATTGTTCTATGCCGGCTAGTTCAGATAACGAACGGCTTAACAATAGCCAAGGGAATTTTAATCTATGGCCCGAAAAGAAAATACCACGGAGTAATAAAAAACAAATCGCCCGCATTAGCTTTTTGTTAAAATAATAAATTGAATGAGATAAAGAATAGATAACAAAATAATGGAGTCAACCGACAAGAAGTTCAGAATAATTTTGTAATTCGTTATTACCTTTCTAGGAATGATGATTAACGTTAGCATAATTTATATTAATCCTTTATTGTGTTCGGTTCGTATAATAAAATAATAATGTAAGACTTCAATGTGAACACTTACATTACTAGGAATCATTGATACAAAAAAAAACAATTACTCTTGGTAGTGCTTTCTCGTGATAAATACATACAGGTTGAAAAATTCATATAATTCCAGTTTACTGGTGACTCCATTCCTGATTACGAACAACTTTCCACTAGCAACCATAGCCGAATTCAGCCGTTAAGACTTCCATACTAAAAGTGGTTTCAGTATGGTTCACTTTGTATGGGTAATCGAACATTTTTTGATCGAATTCGACTATGGTTCCTTGCGGAAAGTGGTTCGCAATCAAGAGTGGCGTGACCAGTTAATGGATATTACATGAAATAAAATTCACCCTGTATACTTACATACAACAAGTATACCCTCTCAGTTTTGTCAAATTTGGACATTGTTTGGATATATTTTTTTATCAATAAGATTGTTTGCACCTATCAGAAAGTAATTATTTACTGCGTCGAATGTTTTTTGAACAATATAGAATACGAGTGCATTTATAAATCACATAAGTGTAAATTGAAAATTTATATAACCCCTGACAACATTGATTGAACAAATGATTATACGACAGACATACACAACAGATAGTGTTAACAGCTCAATACCTTGGAAACGGCTTATTTCTATCAAAGATAGCTAAGAACCTTACCCTGAGTTTAATCTTAAGTCGAAAGTTTATTTTAATTTAGAAAACCTTAGAAAAGCTTATTATCGAAATACACTAATGAACTATATTAAAAGCTAAATGTATTCGAAAAGCAATAATCGATTTTCATCAAACATGGCTAAGAAAATGTCTCCTCGTTTAATTTTTAATATACATATAAAAAAAGTATGTCCTGACAAACACTGCACACACACACACGCATACACAACGCCAACACAACGTGTTTGAAACACATAACACCCGTCCGTTTTCATCGGAGGTTAAAAATTTCCACTATTCATTGAAATTCAACAGTCCGCCTACTAAAGATATTTTTTAATATACCTACTAGAAAGAGTTATATTTAAGACGGTAGACATAGAAAATAGAAAAATAGCTTCCAGTGAAAATTAATGAATTTTGTTTAGTTTAGTGATTAGTAGTTAGTCTCTTTCTCTTATTGTGTGCATTATGTTTTGGTTGAATAAAACATGGGTATGGTAATCCACAGAAGTGCGTGGGTATCACCGGCTCCCTGTATTTTGATTTATCAAACACTTTTTTGTTTATGGCAAGAATAGAGTATTATTCTAATGTACTATAATTTACTGCACAAGAATAAAATATAATTTACATAAAAAAATTTAAAAAAAAACTAATTGTTCAGAGAAGTTTGACTGATTGTGTTCTTAAAATAAAAAAAAATAATAATTGAGAGATACAAGCCCTCAGTAAAATTATTTATATCTGGTAGTGGCTGATTCAGTGAAGCAGGTTGTTATTTTTGTTAAAGTTTTTGGTCTATATTATAAACTTAACACTTTTAAATAGTAGGTATGAGGCCGCATTCGATATTATTTTCAATTGATACCTCTAGAAGATTCTGAGAGAAACGGACTTTAAAAGTTTGTCAATGATGAAGCTATGTACGGAACCCTCATAGTAGGATTCCTGCTCGCACTTGACTTACTATTTTTATAAATATATGACAAGCAACGATGGCTGATATGTGTTTGCCGCACTTGGGTGTATGTGTGTCTTTGCCCGGATATATTTCAGTGCGGTTTTTTTTATATTAAAGACTAAACACGTTTTATATTTTCTGCCACATGCCTCTGTCCAGTGCAATAATTTCTCCACTCCTTGCTGAAAGAATCCAGCTCATCGCGCCATCGCTTTTTGGGCCTACCTCAGCCGAGCCTGCTGTCCTGTGGAATCCAATCGGTACACATCCGTGCCCATTTTCCCTGACGCATTTTGCAGAGGTAACCCGGCCAATCGTATTTTAATTTGGCAGCTTTCTTTATCACATCAATGATGCGAGTTTTGGAGCGCAAAACGGAGTTCCGAACTAGCTCCATTCTCTTTTCTCCGAGAATTAGCCATATGTGATGAAAATAGGTTAAGCCTGCAGTTTAAATTTTTTTTATATGTTAGATGAAACTCGGGGAGTCGTTCATAGCCATGAAATCGGTTAAGCCGTCTTGAAGATATTTAGCTTTTAACACCATGGTTTGGTCCATCTAGATGATGTAATCATTTGTTTCTTTTAGGGTTTTCAAATTTTCAACGTTGAAACCTATCACGATGATAGAATCATATGTTGTCAAATATGACAATATGGCGTCCGCCATAAACACCGCCCGTAAACATCCCACTGCAGGGATATAGACCTTCACCCGTATATGAGGATGGGCCATAGTCCACCACGCTGGCCCAATACGGGTTGGGACTTCACATGCCTTTGAATTTTTATTTCTCAGGCATGCAGGTTTTTTTCCTTCACCGTTTAAGAGCAGTCGGATAAATGCGCATAAGTATATTAAATTTAAAAACTCATTTGTACATTGGCCTGCTTGCGGATCAAACCCGGACCTCCTAAATTGGGAGACCGCGTCTTAAGCGCTGAGCCACCGACGCTCATAAATAACCAGACATATCTAACCTTATTTGTCCAAATAGGCTGAACCGTCTAGGCCGCAGGTGGTAACATACTCGTACATACACATTGCGTACGTTGAATACGTTACCCTCCTTTTGGCTTCGTCGTAATGGGGTAAAAAGTGAGAAAGATTCAATAAAATTTTTGATCTACTTTTAAACAAAGTTAAACACGCCGTTTTTGAGAGATTGATTTCAAATATCGTATATTATGTAGTAAGTTACCTACATATTATGCACTCGAATCTCAACTATAATGATATTTATTTATTTGTAGTTTTAATTCATTAATTACCAAACTTAGAATTGTGTCTAAATTGCTTATGTGAGACTTTGTTCTTTGTTTGTATTGTATTGTATTTGTATGTGACAATATTATTTTGAAGGCTTTCCATCTACTTACAATAAACTTATTATTGTTATGTACGAAGTAAGAATCTGTAATTGGCTTAAAATTAGTAATATAATACTGTATAAATATTTAGTGATGTTCATTCTGCATGAATAAATAAAATAAGGTAGCCATTCAGAATCAACAGTAAAACTTTGTGTAAGTATATGTTTGGCTATTTTACGTATATACAGGGTGAAATTTAATTCGTAATCCCTGTTTACTGGTGACTCCACTCCTTACGAACAACATTCCACTAGGAACCATAGCCGAATTCAGCCGAAAATTGTAGGACTTTAATAATAAAGGTGGTTTCAGAATGTTTTACTCTGTAAGGGTAATCGAAATTTTTTTAAACAAGATTGGCGTCACCAGTAATGGGAATTACATGAATTCAAATTCACCCCGTATAAGTTGGTGATATTAGTGTTATTGAATGACCATAATGGTATTAAGTGGTGTTTTATAATAGAAAAGCAGGCATATTTACTCTATTCTTAAAAGAACAAAGAGGCAACCCTTTATTTAGTATTGTTAAATAGTAAGGTATTGTGTTGTTTTCAATTTGAGCTCGTGTTATTTTCTCCAAATGAAAGCAAAACAGATACTTAGCAGTTTTTAATCTCCAACGCTAAAGACGGGTGTGTGTGTTTGACGGCGTCGCGTGTGTATTGTCTTTCTCAGTAATGGGTAGATGCGTGCGGTTTTTTATATTAAGGACTAAACAAGGGGACCGGTTCTTAGCCATGTTTTATTGTAATCGGATAAGACGTTTCGAAGATATTTAGCTTTTAACACAGTTGGTTTGGTCTATCTTGATGATAAATTATATCCAAACTAAACCAATTGTTTTCTCGGACGTTTTCTTAACTCATACTATGTATAATATAAAGTCTGTCCTACTGCTCAGGGGCTTACCATAAATATACATGTTTTCGTATTACGTTTTCAACTAACTTATAGAGTTATTAATTAGATGAAAAAGAGAAGAAGGAAAATTATATATCAATAAATGAACCGCCAGAAATTGGCAAAATAACCGATTTCAGTCAGGATCCACTTTCTGAATGTAAATTCTTGGCTCGTTAATGTAAATACCAAAATCGCTATATGCATGTCAATAATATGTGAGGATTTCCCTCAATCCTCATAGATCCCAACATCAGAACAGATTATAACTATAATGAACACGGAACTTTCCTGGGTGTAAGTCCTATTAAATAAAAAAATAATTTTCCGAATCGGTTTATAAATGACTGTGTTCTCAGACAACGAACATAAAAAAATACAACCGAATTGATAATTGATGATTGTCTTTAAAACTTAAGAAACCCCCGGAGAAAGATACAATTGTTATACATACATACTATATATCACAACCTACGAGTATATCCCAAATTGGGTAGTCAGAGGTATGTGAGATGTTCCAAACATTAAAGTACAATGCTTGAAACAATATCCACGGTATACCTTTCGAAATATACAGAAATGCACACGTATCTGGTAAGTTGAAATGTGCAAGTCTATAGATGTTTTTTGGTTCAATAGTCTCTTAGTCGCTTTTTACGACACCCACAGAAAGAGACGGGTTGGTTCTATTCTACGTGCTGAAACATATCGTACAAATAAACAAATCAACTGTGTTAAATGCTATATTAATTCAAAAAGGCTTAACCGATTTCCATCAAACATTGCTCAGAACCTTCAAAAATACAAACTGGATCCTGGCGTTTTGGTACCACAATGCCACACAGAGAGACACAGATATACATAGGCTTTAAACGCCCCTCTTTCTGCCTTAAAGATTACATATGCATGTGTAAATGGACAGCGGGTCAGGAATAGAAACAACATAGACCGTACACTTCTTTTTAACCGACTTCAAAAAAGGAGGAGGTTCTGTATTCGGGGCGTATTTTTTTTTTTAATCCTCTCGATTCATCAGCAACAAACAAAATGGCCGAACTTAACACGGCTATTTATAGAGTTTGATGACACTTAACAATGTTTACAATTGAATAACTTATTATATAAAAATATCGATAAATCAATAGCGATATAAATGTTAATTAAATATAAATTCATATCTTCAATCATTATTATCATAAATATTAACTATATATTTCCAAAAAAACTATATCAGTTATATACACAGGAAAACATTGAACGGAAGTGAAATCAGGAATCGATATCTTACTAAAACAATTGTTATTTACCTAATCATAGAAGCTATAGCTACAATTCATTATGGAATGGAATGACCATATAACTACTAATGTAACACAAGATAATAAGCAAGATAAACGGACTTAAATGTCCCTGTTAGATTCGTGTCTCCACTGTTGAGCCACAACTTCCTCTGTGGACTTCAGTACTGATAGGTGGATTCTTATCCGTCTAGCGACCGTCTGACAGTTTTCAAATCGCATGTAGGCTACCGACATGGTTTATCAACTGCCTTCAATTGAAAAGACTAGGACTGGATAAACTAACTAACTAACTATTAACTATTCAGCGTTCGTACGAAAATGCCACTAGGTAGTATATTGAAAGACTGACGTAAATAAGCGTTTCATATGCGACTGATATCCATTTTGTAGAATGCATACGCTCTTTACAATGGAGCAGATTATTTTCATGTTATGTAGGTAGTTTATTATTTGATAGGTGTGGTGCCGGGCCACCAACTCAGTAGCTGACCCGCCACCTCGGTACTTCTATCTCTTTGTCTTAGGCCCGTATTAATAAAACTTCCTCAAGATTGAGAACAGTCTTGTGACCAGTCTCAAGTAAACGTGTTGATTAATAAACCTAACTTGAGGCTTGAAAAGCATGTGCATACTCAAGCAGTACTCACTAGAGAGGTGCGCGTATTAATAAACGAAACTCAAGACTATCATTCAGTCGTCGGTGAGGCGAATACTTGAGAAGTGATCTCAGCTGAGTAGACCTCAAGATTGGTTTATAAATTACGTAAGTGTAGATGGGCAGAGTATTAGCATTGCTATACAACGAGGTAAGGCTGCCAGTCTCTTCACCCTCCCACATGGTACGGATCTCGAACACGTTTTCTACGTATCATAATCATGGATAAAACGTGTTCTAGTCTGTTACCATGCTTTTGTATTCAAATATATTCTTTTTTTTTTTATTTTTGTAAATACCTCCTTTTGATGTGCCTAAATATCATGTATCGACTTCGATTACACCTTACAATTGTACTATTTAGTATAGATTTTTTTTTTTTTTTTTTTTTTTTAATCTTGGTTCAAAGACCTTGTTCATTAACTTGAACATGTCGGTCTGTATAGACATTTACAATATACATACTAAACGTTATGATTACTAATAGCTAATGACAGTAGCCTGTAAAGCATCCTCGCTTCACTCGAGTAGGGTGAAGCCAGAATGGTATTACAGGCGCCTACATTATTTAAGTACAAATAGCCTCCCATAATCATTGAGCTTCTAAGAGCTTCTGTCCGGTCACACTCCGTCAACACATGCATCACATCCTCCTCCACATCACATTCTGTGCAATTGGGTGATGACGTCTTTCCCATTAGGAAGGCAAATTTGTTCAACGGAATATGACCGGACCGCAGTCTGAAAGCCGTCACAATTTGTCGTCGATCCATTTCACAATGATCGAACCAAGGGAAATGAGGAAGTTCGCATTGGATTGTTTTATACCATATTCCTTTTGTCAAGGACCTCTCATCGAAGTATTGTTTCCAATAATTATAACATTGCTGTTTTACTGCGTACAAACAATCAGTGTAAAAAGGTGAAACATTTATTCTCTCTCCATTTATCGCCGCTTGATTTGCAAGTTGGTCCGCTTCCTCATTTCCCTCGATTCCAACATGTGACGGAATCCATTGCAACCTTACTATCCTATCACTATCTTTCAAATTACAGAGCGCTTCTATTATCGCATAGGCTATCGGTGTGCCTCGATAATTCGAGGTGCATCGAGCCAAGTGCATAAGAGCGCTCCTAGAGTCAGTTAAGATTACAACCTCATTACATGTTACAGAAT
Organism: Oegoconia quadripuncta; assembly: GCA_949316235.1. Lineage (NCBI taxonomy): Eukaryota > Metazoa > Arthropoda > Insecta > Lepidoptera > Autostichidae > Oegoconia > Oegoconia quadripuncta. The sequence goes on from OX438759.1 coordinate 8,633,161, forward strand.
TAAGATAAGACAATACTTTATAGATAGCAATGAGTTCTGCGTACATGATACAGATATTATTGTCTATTTTATATTTTTCAGAGGCTCCTGTTTGGATATCAACAAATGCAGCACCAATATTATCCCCTTTTTTTGAGGCATCGCAGAATATTTTATATGAGCTACTATATCTAGCATTTAAATACGAAATACACTTATTTCTTAACGTAGAGGTATTATACGTTTTCTTAGCCATGGTAACATTATCAACCGTGTTACAAATTTGATCTGATAAGTCAATGCTGTTTACCCATTTATTAAGAGAGAACATTTCTAGGATAGGACTTGAATGTATGGGTATGTCTTTAAAGGAGTCGTTTATGTTTGCAAGAAGGGGTTTCCTTTTCCTTTCCCAATAACTATGCCCACACAGTCCAGATAACTCTTCAATAGGATTTATGCATAGATTGTCCCTTATCGATTTAGATCTAAGCCAAAATTTGCCAGCTAAATAGCGTCTACGAATATGAAGAGGAGATAAACACAATTCACTCTCCATCACGTGTATTGGTGTACTCTTTACAAAGCCGCCTATAACCCGCATTGCCTGGTTTTGGACTTTATTGATTTTAGCTAAGTGGGTATTTGCGCTGTTATCAAACAAGAAACTGCAATAATCCAGCCTGCTACGTATTAATGAAATATATAATCGTCTCAAGTGCTTCGGATGAACTCCCCATTTAGAGCTTGCTAAAACCTTAAAGACGTTTAGAAATGTTATAGTTTTTTGACTTATTTCATTTAGATGTTTACTCCATGTTAATGATCGGTCTAACCAAACTCCAAGATATTTAATGCAATTTACTGATTGAATTGGCTGCTTGTCTATTTCTATTACAGGTGTCTCTCTCCTAAAACCCCTACTAAACAGACATAATTTTGTCTTCCGTGAGGAAACTTTTAAGCCTAACTGGTTTAGCAAGTTAACCAAAACATTAGCCGCTAATTGCAGGTCTTCGGTAGCTCTAGAGATCGTCTTCGATGAAACATAAAGCACAAAGTCATCGGCATATTGTGACATGTAAACATTTCTAATACTGCGACAGATTGAAATAGTAGCGACATTGAACAGTATAGGGGATATGGGGTCTCCTTGTGCTAAGCCATGTCTTGATATTCGACTTACAATTTGACTTGTTGTTGACGTAATAATAGTTAAATGTCTCTCAGACAAGAATGCCCATAAATATTTACATATTACAGAGCCTGCATTTAAGTCATCTAAAGTTGAAAGTAACTTTGCAATATCCACATTATTATAAGCACTGTCAATGTCCACAAAACAACCCAAAGAAACCATTCCTTTAGAAAGAGCAACTTGAATATGAGAAACCAATCTTGTCAGACTATCAACACATGACTTAGCTCTTCTGAAGCCAACTGTCTCATTAGAGAAGCATTTAGACTTCTCTTGGTGCCATTCCAAACGACGGGTAATAATGGAATGTAGTACTTTACATAGGCATGAGATTAGAGATATTGGTCGGATGCTATTTGCCGATCCAGTTTCTTGACCTTGCTTTGGAATTGGTACCACTTTAATATGCTTCCATTGGTTTGGAATAAAACCTCTACAAAGAAACCTATCAAACAATGAGGCCAACATAAGTTTAGCCACTTCTGGAAGAAATTTAATAAGAGAGTACGTTATATCGTCATTACCTGGAGCAGTATCTGTCGGCTTAATGTTACTTTCAAGTTCCTTAAGAGTAACTGGGATCGATAACTGTTGATTCACTGACCCAAATTCCGGAGCAGCGTTTGGTACATAGTCAGGCGTAAGTTTGTGAAGTAACGTGTTCACTTGCTCTTGGTTAACTAGAGGTCTTGAAGATTTATATCCTTTCAGCCATCTCATTTTTTTCCATATTTCAACAGAACTCGTAGCACCATCACAACTACTGCAGAAATCTTGCCATGCTGTTAATTTAGCTCGTCTGATTAGTTTCTGTGCGTGAGCAACTTTACCACGCAGATTATCCCAATTGCTAGGAGTAGGGTTTCTTCTGCACATTGCTAGTGCCAAACGACGCTCTGCAACGGCTTGTGACAATGCCTGGTTCCAATACGGCTTCGGTTTAAATTGGTCTAGTCGTAGAGGGTTCTCACATACCTTAATAAATGGAATAGCCTCATCAGCCGCCTTATTCATCGTGTCCATAAAAATCTCATATGCCATTTGATCATTCGAAGGCAAGTATATCTCCGAAAATAAAATTTCTGCCCTTTGTCTATATTTATTCCAATCGGCTTTCTTAAAATTCCTTTTTTTTGTGTGTGGCAAATATGGGTTAATATTTGGACACGTGCTAATTTTAATTATCAGGTGGTCACTTCCTAGTGTTTCATTAGATGAATTCCACATAAATTTAAATGCTATGTCTGATGACGCAAAAGAAATATCAGGAGAAGTGCTCTGTAATCTATTGTTAACTAGTTTGATTCTTGTAGGGGCTCCATCATTGAGGCATACAAAATCACTATCCATCTGAGCATCAAAAATCTGTACACCTCTTGCATCCGTTTTACATGACCAATTTGAGTGATGACCATTAAAATCTCCAATGATTAGGCTTCTGTGCGATGTAAGTTGAAATAATTGATCCCAGTCAGATTTCGAGGTTTGTACCGATTGAGTGCCAGGACAGTACACCGAAATGACATTCTCGAGGTAACCGCAGTTAAGTAATTTAACATGTAACAACTGAATACCGTGATTAGGTGTTCCAGCATTGCAAGCTACTGCCTTGATGGAGGAGTGAATTATAATAGCTACACCACCATAGCCATCGTCTCGGTCTTGACGAAAAACATTATATCCCTGTATTCTTAAGTTACTTCCGGGTTCCAACCAACTTTCACTAATTGTAGCTATATGAATTTTGTCTTGAGCAAGTAAGAGTTGAAATTCAGTGAGTTTTGGCTTTAAACTCTGTGCATTCCATTGCATGATATTGACTCTGGAAGCGACATTACTTCGTCTGTCCATTATTAGGTCCAATAAAACTAAAAACTTGCAGATCACATATATAGGTAACAACTATACTTAATATCCAGTCAAACGCCGCTTTCGCACACGTCTTTACTTTCTCATTCAGCGACATATCTCTCTCCATAACTATCTGTTTCAGTTTTATAATGAGAGAAATAAAAGATTGTGTTTTGTCCTTTTCCTTCTGTCCTATCCCTTCATTACCTCGTTGAAACTTTGCTTGTTCATCCTTCTTCCTTTCAGTTAAGTTGTCCCAAATGTCGCCATCTACCAGGTTTGTATTTTCTTTTTTCTTTTTTTTCTTTTGCTTTTTCTTCTTCACAGCATCTGAGTAGGTCTCTTTGTTGGATGTCATATCTTCAGGATCGGGTTCAGAGGGGGATGTGCCCTGTAAATCGCGTGTACAATATAGATGCGGAAATTGTTGGGTGTTGTTTAAATCTGTGTCATTTTGTACGGGAAGCGACTGGCAATCCGGAGGCACATAAATAGTTAAGGCTCTCTTGTATGAACAATTGAACTCAGCCATTAGTTCTCTAATACGTTTTTCCTTCAGAAACATGGGACATGTCTTTGAAAGTGTCATATGTTTTCCGGTGCAATTGTTACATTTAAATATGGTAGTATCACAATTTTGGTGATTTTTGGTACATTTTGGGCACACATATCTTACTGAAGGGCAATTTTTTATTATATGACCGAACCGCCAACAACGCGCACATTGTGTTACCGGAAACATATATGGTTCAATTCTGATCCGAGAATTATATATATATATAGAAGTTGGTAAGGTATTACTTTTGAAACAAATCCGAACCGACTCACTCGGTTCCCAATGGCCATCCAACGTATTTTTCCGTTTCAATCTTCTCACTGTTCCTATCTCCAAATCACAGGTCAATGAATCCTTTATTTCCTGCTCAGTCACATCCAAATCAATGTTTTTAATTACTCCATAAGATAGACCGAGCTCCATAGTTTTATGCATTTTATAGCCTTTCTCCAGAAAGTAGGGGCATGTCAATAGTTTTTCAGCACTATCAAGATTGTTTAATTGAATAATCACCTTACTCGGGTTTATATACCTAATTCTCGATATGTTACAAATATTTTGTTCTTTTAATATTTTTGCCATCCCTAACTGTTTGGGCAGTACCTCCGTAGAAACGATGCATACCTCCGTATATTCTTCCGCCACCCTACCGACGCCGCCGTCGTCGGGATGTGTACTTCTTGCTAAGACCTTGCCTTTTCTTCCAACTTGTATCCACCTCTCTTCCTGGTCAATACTTCTCTTTCTCTTCTGGGTTTGTGATTGAGTCATTTCTCCCTCCCATTCAATTACCTCCTTTTCACTATCCGAAATTTCGCCGTGTAACATAATTATTTCATTAACACAACTACTCGCCATTCAATAGGGAAAACATAGTTAAGTAGGTATATAAATGAACACAATAACAAAGCACGCGCACGTAGTCGGTCAGCGGGGATCGCAGGTACAACTACTTGCAATACGGGTTTTGTCGACAAGGACCGCCGCGCGACTGCTATTTAGTATAGATGATACATTTGGTTAGATAATAAGTTCTACGTTAAAAATAATTCTAAAAACATGCTTTTAATGCGCCGTCATGATTATCACATAGGTATTATTCTAGTGCATGGACGAGTAACATAAAGTCCATCAAGGAGTTTCAGTAGCTATCCACTTTTTATAGTTATGATTATACTATTATAGTTTTGATTTTTAATCTAACTAATATTATAAATGCAAAAGTTTGGATGTTTGTTGCTCAAGCACGGCGAAACGGATGAACGGATTTGGCTGAAATTTGGTATATAAGTAGATACTTTTTATCCCGATAAAGTGAGTAGTTCCCGCGGGATAAACAAATTTCCGCGATAAAGTTATTCCACTCTGGCGAAGCCGCGGGCGGGAAAGCTAGTAAATAAAATAAATCCCAACTAGTATTATAAATATTGCTTTGTTACTTCTTCATACCTTAACGCGCGGCTGGACGGATTTGGATGATATTTGGTTTGTAGATAATAACCTGGATTAACATATAGGCTATTTTTTTGCTCAATCGACTTTTGATGAAATCTTCCACGCTGATGAATTACGTAATAAAATTGAAAATTTTGTAATTGAGTTAATGAGCTTTCTTGGCATCTTCGCTTTAAGTTTAAATTGGGAGAAGCCTCTGACTCCCGAGACACAGGTTCATTTAACCTAATTTAGGCGTCAGAGACTTCATAGGAGCTTGTAACAATTTAGTATGTCAATAAAGAGATTATACAATCTTCTGGCTCTGTCTGCACTCCATCGTCATCATGTGTAATGGAAAGTGCTCATGGCAACAAAACATACTAGCCCAAACTGGACTATCTTGCCATCAAGGAGTTCCAGTCCCTACATCCCGGCTCCATAATGAAATCAGCTCGATGGTACCATAATATTGTATTCAAAGTCAAAGTCAAAAATGCTTTATTTTGTAGGTACACAGAGTACACTTAAAATAGTCAATTTTACATTTCTTAAGCTACTGCTTGTTCAAAAAGCAATTTTTCCCTGAGAAGAATAAGCAAGAAACTCGAAGTGTTGCTCTTTTAAATTCAGGCTTTGATTTTACATAAAGGTTTTTATATTTCATTATTAATTGTGAAATAGCCTATCATGGGAATGTGATTATATCCAGGGATGATTATCATCTAAATAGTCTGATATTTTATAATATGCTTTGTTAATAAGTTTCTGTTTTATAGTATCTTTAAATTTATTGAGAGGAAGATTTTGTATATCTACTGGAACCTTATTGAAAAAGTGTATACATAACCCTTTCAATGAATTACTGACTTTGCGGAGGCGACATAAGTGACCTGCAAGTTTATCTTTATTTCTTGTATTGACATCATGTTTATCACTATTTTTCCTAAATGATGCTATATTTTTTTGACATACATTAGATTTTCAAAAATGTACTGTGATGAAAAGGTTAGAATGTATAGGTACACTTTAAACCTATCTCTTAAGTGACACTGCAGATCTCAATTGATAAATTGCTCGTTTTTTCAGCTCAATCAAATCATCAGAGAATCAGTGGTTGAAAAATGCTTTACAACTTACCATGTAAGAAACATACAAACATTGAAAATGAAATGAAAGCTTTTAAAAAGCTTGTAATAAAAAAAAGACACCGAGTCAGTCTGACCACAGAATCACTAATGTTTATGGTCTGACGTATGTTGAGTATGCATATTTAAATTATACTTCGTCGTTACATCCTCGACATTTAAGTTCACCAGGTAGTCCACTCTTCTATGTACTAGGCATCAAGCACAATTTCAGAGCTGAAAATGCTAAAAAAAAAGTACAAGTAGGTACCCTCCTCCCGCGCCCCCACCCGGCCCCGACTCGTGCGCCGAAACGTCATTCGCTTTTTTTGTGCGGGCATCAAAGCATCGAATTTTTTTTCCTTACCAAAATTTTAAGTGAATATCTGTTGTATCGTGCGATATTACCGCGTGTGATTGTGTGGAGGTTTTTTTCCGGGATGGGGAAACGGAAACATAAGAATTTCGACGAACATATTAAAAGGAAAATAAGGCGCCTCGAAAGGCGACTTAGGATGCGTCATAAATCTAGTGACGAAGGTTAGTAACGTGATTATTCATACTTTGTATTAATTTACTGTTCTATTATTCTTCCGACACACACGGAATCATCTCATATACTTATCTTGCGTAGTGCATGAACTACAATAAAGTCATACTTGGTCACATCGCCGGAATTACAGAATTTTTTTTTTTTTAATCTACCGCCCAATAACATTGGATTTACATCGACTGTTTTTGCCTTTTTGTACAATAAAGCGTTTACAAACAAACAAACAAACAAACTGTTTCTTTAATATTTTTCTGGATACTTTGACTATTTTGAATTATTACGCTATAGAAATATTTAACTTTACAATAGTATCTGAAGAATTTCAGCTCAGTTTTCCTATATTATAAAGAGAAATCTAGCTCGTTTGACTATGAACGATGTTGCAAATTGTACTATGTCGAGATCATGGTCGTATATTATATAGAACCAGTAGGTATAAATTATTACGCTATAGAAATACTTAACTTTACAATAGCATCTGAAGAATTTCAGCTCAGTTATGCTTTATTATAATGAGAAATTTAGCTCGTTTGACTGTGAACGATGATGCAAATCGTACTATGACGAGATCATGGTCGCATATTATATAGAACCAGTATAAATAATTACGCTATAGAAATACTTAACTTTACAATAGTATCTGAAGAATTTCAGCTCAGTTATGCTATATTATAATGAGAAATTTAGCTCGTTTGACTATGAACGATGATGCAAATCGTACTATGGCGAGATCATGGTCGCATATTATATACCAGTATAAATTATTACGCTATAGAAATACTTAACTTTACAATAGTATCTGAAGAATTTCAGCTCAGTTATGCTTTATTATAATGAGAAATTTAGCTCGTTTGACTGTGAACGATGATGCAAATCGTACTATGACGAGATCATGGTCGCATATTATATAGAACCAGTATAAATTATTACGCTATAGAAATACTTAACTTTACAATAGTATCTGAAGAATTTCAGCTCAGTTATGCTATATTATAATGAGAAATTTAGCTCAATTGACTATGAACGATGATGCAAATCGTACTATGGCGAGATCATGGTCGTATATTATATAGAACCAGTATAAATTTATTTAACGTGGTACTATGACGAGATTATAGTCAAACGTATTCTTACCAACGAATACTACGGCGCGACCGTAGTTGCATACTTTCCTATCTAGTACTGTGACGTGATTACAGTCAAAATGTCATGCCGTGATCATGACTTTGGTATCCTGTACTTACAGAATCAGGAAGTCCGAGGGCCTCTTGCTCAAGATATAGAAATCCAAGTCCGGTACCCTTATCTATTAGCTCAGATAATGCGGGCTTAAGCCCTATCATGCGGTCAGCCATAACCGTGGTCGATTACGACATTAACAAGACGAGAGATGCCACAGGGGATCCACCCGACTTACCAGCTGGCCAAGCTGGCGTAACCGATCTCCCGGCGACAGCAGACCAGTCTTCAACTGAAAGACCGGGAGCCGCCTCAGTCGAGCCATCAACTTCTACGGCTTTACCAAGAAATATTTTAGAGGCGTTAGGCGATTCGAAGGTCAAACAGGAACTCTTCGGATCCAAAATCCATGATGACGTCTCTAAACGCTGGGGTCGGATATTATCGGAAGGTCTGAATAAGGACCAAAGTAAAGCAATTACAGATAAATTGCTGATACCGAAGAATTTTTCAGCTTGTGAAGGCGCCTAAATTGAATTCTGAAATTTCGGCTGATCTAACAGAATCCGCTAGGAACAGGGATAAGAGCTTAGAGAAAGCTCAGCAACATCTGGGGCTAGGTATAGCCGGCCTTACTAGTGTCATGTCGAAGCTTATGGCGATGGCGACAATATAGACAAAATCGAGCTTATTAAAAAGCTTTCCGAAATCGTTCGAAAATTCCGACTCCGTCGAAAGCAGCAGTTCCCAAATCGACGCCCAAAACCCAATAGAGGTGAGCAGTCACATAGGCCGATTAAAATATTTTATTGATAATTGGAGATCCATTACAAGTGATCCTGTTATTTTACAGAACGTATCTGGTTATAAGATACCTTTTAATCGGCCAGTTACTCAAATAACAGAACCAGTTAATAATGAATTTTCACTTTCAGAGAAACATAATTTGAATTTAGAGATCTCAAAGTTAACCCAAACTAAAGCCATTTTGCCATGTGCTGATAAACCGGTCAGTTCATATCTAAGATACTTCTCACACCAAAAAGTGACGGTGAACATAGATGCATACTTAATTTGAAAGCATTAAATAAGTGTGTCGAAACACAACACTTTAAAATAGAGGACATTCGTACAGCCACGAAATTAATGTCCCCGTCGTGTTTTATGGCAAATATCGATCTCAAAGATACATATTTTTTAATGTCGGTGCATCCTTACTATCGGAAGTTTTTAAGATTTAAATTCAATGGCCAAACTTATGAATTTCAGTGCCTTCCGTTTGGTCTACGATCAGCCCCATATGTCTTAACCAAGTTGCTGAAGCCGGTTGCATCTTTCCTTAGGAGTAAAGGGTTACTCTTAGTCGTATATTTGGATGATATTTTGTGTCTGGGGTATTCGTATAGGGATTGCCAAAATTTTGTGTCTGAAACAGTAAACGTATTACACTTTCTGGGGCTGGCAATTAATACCGAAAGGAGCCACTTGTTACCAAGTCAAATTTGTACGTTCTTAGGATTCGAACTGAATTCAGTTGACATGAATATGGGCTTACCCTTAAACAAGCGTAATAAAATTTTTATCTCTTGTTAAAGACATATCAAAAAAGAATATTTTGACGATTAGGGAGTTCGCTCAATTCGTCGGTGTCCTCATCTCAGCTTGTCCAGCCATTGCCTACGGTTGGGTATACACAAAACGTTTTGAAAGTGAGAAATATCGAGCATTACAACGATCTAATGATGATTATGACAAGAAAATGGCCATTAGTAAAGCTTTACTGTCTGATTTTACATGGTGGGAAGGACATATTATGTCTTCTAAGAATCCTTTGCGTCGCGGTCAAAAGGCTTTAGAAATTTTTCAGACGCCTCCTTACGAGGGTGGGGCGTAATGTGGAACAGGGAGCGCGCCAGCGGATTTCAGGAATATTCCATATAAATTTTTTAGAGCTTAAAGCGGCTCTTATGGGTCTAAAATGTTCTGCAAGCGAAATGCACGATTCAGAAATTTTACTTCGTATCGATAACACTGTAGTTATTTCATATATTAACAGAATGGGTGGCGTACAGTATAATCATTTAAATGATATTACACGCGAGATATAGTTATTTTGCGAAGAGCGTCGACTGTACATTTTCACATCATATATTAGATCGAAAGACAACACCGAAGCTGACGAGGAGTCGAGACGCACCAATATTGATGCGGAATGGGATCTCTCACAGACTGTCTTTAGAGACATCGTAAGCAACTTTGGGCAGCCTGAGATAGACCTCTTCGCATCTCGTTTGAACAACAAATGATCTAAGTACATAACGTGGAAACGAGACCCGTCCGCCTTCAATATTGACGTGTTTGCACTGGATTGGAGTAATTATTACTTTTACGCCTTCCCACCATTCTCACTTATTCTCAAATGTCTGCGTAAAATTGTCGACGACGAAGCCACAGGCATCATGGTTGTGCCTTTCTGGCCAAGTTAACCATGGTAGCCATTGCTCCATTCACTGGCGTGCAAAGACCCTGTGTATTTTCATCCCCACAATCAGTTACTGATGTCTCCTTTCAGAGAACCGCATCCCTTTTGGAGAACCCTTATCCTGGTGTCGTGCCAATTATCAGGGAAGCGTATAGGCGACGATCACTCAAGCCAGATACAGTAGATATTATGGTGTCTTCCCTTTCAGTAAATTCCCTAAAACAATACAATGTAGCATTGAAAAAGTGGTGGCAATTTTCCATTGCAGAAAATATTGACTGTTATAACGCAACCGTTCCTCAAATTCTTGAATTTCTAACAATTCAATATAATAAGGGAGCAAGCTACTCTAGCTTGAACACTTACCGTTCTGCCCTCAGTATAATATTTGGCAAATGGTTCAGTGAGAATGACCAAGTGATAAGGTTTATGAAAGGCGTCTTTAAGCAAAGACCTGCTTTTCCGAGGTATCAATTTACGTGTGATCCTAAGTTAGTTCTTGATTTTGTAGGAAATCTATATCCAAACGATAGTTTGTCTTTAGATAGAATTTGTAAAAAGACAGCGTGTCTGCTTGCATTATCTTCAGGACAACGGGTCCAGACCCTATCCCTTATTAAATTGTCTTGCATTACATTTAATGAAGACATTATTGAAATAATAATCTTTTATTATTATTTCAATAATTAAATAAATTTGATTAAAACTTCGACACCTGGTCGGCTAATGCCACGTCTTATTATTCCTTTCTTCCCGATCAGGGAAGAGATTTGTCCTGCAAAGGCACTTACGTCATATATTGAGATTACGAAACAGTTCCGAATGAACTCTAATACTGACCGTTTATTCCTCACGACAAAAAAGCCGATACTTAACGCAAGTTCCTCAACCATCAGTCGATGGATCAAGGGGATAATGGAAGAAAGCGGCATAGATACTGACACCTTTTCTGCCCATAGCACTCGTCACGCTTCTACGTCGGCAGCCCACCGTAAAGACGTGTCTATCGAACTAATTTAAAGAACCGCAGGTTGGACGGGCACCTCCCTTGTTTTCGCAAAATTTTACAATCGGTCTCTCTTGATGAATGATGGATAAAGTGCATTTGCAGAAGCAGTATTTGATTGTAATAATTAATATAATAATAATAATTAAGATATGTAATTTGATAAAATAAAAGTTGATTGTCAAACGTATAACCAATGTTCTAATGTTACTTCGCAAACGCGCTAAACATCTACCTGGTGAACTTAAATGTCGAGGATGTAACGACGAAGTATAATTAAAGGTTAAACAAACTTACCTAAGTGAAGTTTGACCATAATTATATGAGTCGTTACATCCGAAGGCATTTAAGAACCCTCCCATAACCCATATCCCCCACATAAGTTTGCGAAATACCAGTAAACTCTAAAGAAATGACGTTTCGGCGCACGAGTCGGGGCCGGGTGGGGGCGCGGGAGGAGGGTACCTACTTGTACTTTTTTTTTAGCATTTTCAGCTCTGAAATTGTGCTTGATGCCTAGTACATAGAAGAGTGGACTACCTGGTGAACTTAAATGCCTTCGGATGTAACGACTCATATAATTATGGTCAAACTTCACTTAGGTAAGTTTGTTTAACCTTTAATTATTTAATACGAAGAGAACATTTTTGGTCGTGTGAAACGTATTATTGGCAGCAATGGTTGTCTGTGTGCATGAGAAAGAAGTCCCGATTCCGATCCAATAAAATGTTAGTAATTTTTTAATAGTTACTGCGGGTTCTATAGAAAAAGTGTGTGCCTCACGTCTGCCCATAGGTAAATGAAATTTTATATTTAAAATAATGGAGGTAGTAGATAAATAAATCGCGGTTCGCACTTCTATTGTACATTTACAATTCGCTGTCTAGGTGTCAAGTCATAACTTAGTGTCGCTTCGTTTATAATTTTCGTGGAAGTTGACTGGTGTTTAAATTGGTGTGAAAATTGGGTCGCAGCGTAGCCTTCATTGGATATTGTTGAAGGTATGTCTTGTGGGTCCGTATTTTTCGTTACGTATGGTAACGAAGAATTCGAAATGAGTGCTAAGTAGGAATGTGGAGGGATACAGAGGTAGAGGAAGACCGAAGAAAGTGTGGGTAGACTGCGTGAGGAATGATATGTGTGTGAAAGGGGTGAGTACGGAGATGACGGCTGATAGAGGAGCGTGGAAGAGGAAGACATGTTGTGCCGACCTCACCTAGAGTGGGATAAGGGCAGGAAAATGATGATGATTTTTCGTTACATACGGTAACATGAACGTAGGAATCTAAGCGAGACTTACGAGTAAATTTCTAGAAATGGTTTCTAATTGTTTGGATTATCAGAATACGAATGGTTTCTAAACGGGCCGGGAATGGGCTTTACTCCATGGCCGTTATAGCCGATTTAGGCGGAGAAAATGATAAATCAAAAATTACAAACTTACCAAGTAGGCTTCAATCCCATTTAATTTGGTTAGTAGACAGATTAGGACATTGATTAATGTATCGGGTAATTTTTTTCCTGAACCGATTTTGATGAAATGTTCGATGCTAACGAAGTCGCGGACAACAGCTAATATTATAAATGCGAAAGTTCGTGTGTGTAAGTATGTATGCGTGTATGTTTGTTACCTCTTCACGCTTACGGCTGGAGAGGTTTTTTTTTGACGCGGGGAAACGCATGACGCCTATCGCTCGCCTGGGGGACGGCCGTGAGAGTTATGTGGGACTCCCCTAAAACCCCGCGGCAACCTTCTTCGGCAGTAGGGAGGAACCTAGATTAACACATAGGCTACTATTATCCTTCTACTTGGCTATACGCAATAGAACGAAACTTACCATTTAAAATGTCTATATTAGCTATCGTAGCACTAACGTAGTCATAATGCTACTATAGTGCCGTTATAACACCCCACGAGTATCAATGATCTTGCCAAATCCAAATTCTTCGAGGAAAAGTCGTCTTATTTATAAAATCCTATTTTAAAGTGCAAAAAAATTATAACTGAACGCAACCCGACTTTGATTTTCAGGTGATCTACTTAACCTTTATTATTTCCTAGCGGTGGTAGGTAGGTACCTGCTTAAGTTAGTAATAATATGTAATGTGGTCTCATGCAGCTGCAACGGAAGTTGATGTGGATGGGGACGCGTGCACTTTCTATTGCTTGCTTTTCTAAGAATTTCAGGTAGATGTTTTTGAGAATGCCATTTATTTGCCACTATGAATTATATTGTTAAAGCAGTAATAAATAACTATATATTGTTGTTTGTATGTATGTATGTTTTTGAATAGAGTAGTTGAGAAGCGTAGTTATCAATACAATTTAGAATACAAAAATATAATATATAATTTAACAGGAACGGCCAATTCTCTTCGAAATAGTTACTGTATAGACAGAATAGAAACTGATTGATTAAAATTTTATGTTCAGGTTTTAATTTTAAGTATTTTCTAAACTATTACAATATATTAGGATAACATGAGAATAGACCTCGTAGAATTTTCCTGATTTGCGAATTAAGAGGGTTTATTCTGTCTAGTAGTGCCCACATTGGATAAAAGAAGATTTCGTTTTAATTACAGAATATTATATAATTATATTATTCTACCATTTATCTTTATGTCTACCATTTATATAAAATTTCGCTCTCACGGGTTTGCTGGAAGAGATCTCTTGTAGAGATAAGTTCGCCCTTTGTACATTTTTCTAAAATATTTGTTAATGACCATTTCTTTGTGTGTGTGTACAATAAAGTGTTAAAATAAAAAAAAATAAAAATATATAAATATTATAAATGCGAAAGTTTGGATGTTTGTTTGTTTATTTGTTTGTCGCTGAATCACGCCGAAACGGATGAACGGATTTGGATGAAATTTGGTAGGTAAAACACTCAATCCACTCATTTCCCAATGGCTCAGCGGGTGGTTTAGACGGCATTAGTCCACAGCATCTGAAAGACTTAACCGGGCCACGTGTGGGTGACGCTGGAGTCGCTTTGGTTAAGGAATTGACTTGCTTAATAAATTTTATGCTTGCAGGGAAAGTTTGTGCTGATGTCACCCCAATTTTATATGGTGCAAATCTGGTCGCCCTTAAGAAAAAAGACGGGGGTATTCGGCCCATCGCCGTGGGCAGTACTTTACGTCGTTTGGCTTCAAAGCTGTGCTGTCGGGAATTCAACACGCGATTCTCGGAAAATTTCAACCCGAAACAGCTAGGCTTTGGCGTCAGAGGCGGCTGTGAGGCTGCTGTACACTCAGCCAGGACCTATTTGGCCAATCAAAATTATGATGTGTTTATTAAAATTGACGTCAAAAATGCTTTCAATTCGGTTGACAGGGGTACCCTCCTAAGAGAAATTCTAAAAGAAATACCAGAAATTTATAAATATTTGTGGCAATGTTATGGTACACCTTCAAAATTGATGTTTGGCGATAATGAAATTTCATCCTGCGTAGGCTGCCAACAAGGCTTGGGCCCGCTATTTTCAGTTTAGCCATCAATCCTATCATTTCCAGTTTAACTTCATCTTTTAACCTTTGGTATTTAGATGATGGTTCTCTTGCAGGCAAAGCTTCAAGTGTTCTCAGCGACCTTGAAAACATAATTCGTCGTTTTTCGGAAATAGGTTTGACATTAAATTTTAATAAGTGTGAGATCTATATTTCCGATTCAATTTACTCTCAGGATAAAACAGATATAATCTAAATCTAAAAAAATTATTACTTGTGCTTTTGGTTATTCACATTGCTTATCAAGTGATGAAAATAACTATATCCAGAATTTGAATAGGTTACAAACTAACATAATATTTTATAATGACAAATTTAAATTTTTTGACACTAATAAGTTTATTAGGAATCTTTTTTTAACGAAAGATAAACTATATCTTTCAAAATATTATATAAAACAATTGGCTATGTTGTTAGCCTATAATTTACCTATTTATACGATACCAGTCAATGGTAGATCCTTTTTTGTAATGGAGGGCCCTTCTAGGGGTATCAAATCACCTATTATTTATAATAATAGGGATGTGACTCCTGCTGAGACGAGGGACTTAGAGCAGTCTCGATTTTTAAACTAGGTAAAAAGACAAAGGAAAAGCCAAATCGACTTACAATATTTCATCAAAATATTCAGTGCTTTTCTGGCAAAGAACTAGAAATAGAGATGTTTTTAGAGAAACACAACACCATCGATATTGTATGTATTACTGAACATTGGCTAAAACAAACCGAAATGATTATCTCAAATGACAATTATTATTGTATTAGTTCATTCCATCGACAATTTAAGACACATGGAGGTTCCTTAATTTTAATTAAAAATAATTTAAAAGCGAAGGAACGCAAAGATGTTGTTGCACTTTCGATTGAATGTACTATTGAACTTTCATCTGTGGAGTTGGAGAATTACATTGTTATTTGCGTATACAGACCTCCTTATGTTTACAACTTTAATTTGTTTGAGTCGGTCATGGAAGATGTGCTAAAACTAGTAACTAGAGGGACAAAGTCAGTTATAGTCTGTGGTGATTTTAATGTAGATTTGCTGGAGCAGAAGTCGTTAACTACTCGAATAATAAGTTTATTTAAGTCTTTTAATTTAAACAACGTATTCCTAGAGCCTACTAGAATCACTGAATCTACAGCCACTTGCATAGATAACTTTTTCTGTAACTGTAATTTCATTGATCAGTCTATACTAAACTGTTTAAGGTCTGATCACTGTGGGCAACTTGTTGCTTTTCCGTTAATTAAGTTATCCAATCCCACAGTAGAATTCATTACTAGACCTATACCTGCAGAAAAAGTAGAAATATATAAAGAAGTTTTGCTAAATAAATTACCTTTACCTTCGTCTGAAACAATTGACTGTGATAAATTTTATACAGATTTCTTCAATGTTTTGAATAAAGAGTTTGAACAAATCTTTCAAATTAAAAAAGTTAAAAATACAAATAAATTTAAATTCAGTAACTGGGCCACGAAAGGGATTCGAATAAGTAGAGATAAGTTGTTTCAGCTCTATGAAGATAGGACAATTAGGCAGGGTGACCTAGAGTTCTGCGAATTTGTTAAAAATTATTCAAAAATATTTAAAAAAGTTTGTACTGCTGCTAAGTCCAGATACATTAGTAATATTGTAAATATTGCTGATAACAAGATTAAAGCAGTCTGGAAGGTTATAAATAGGGAAACGTCATGTGTTAAACCACGTGACAATGGATATTCAATTAAAATTAATAATAGACTTATCAATCGCGATATAGAAGTAGCTCAGCATTTTGAAAATTTTTTTGTAAATATTCCAGTCAAAACTACTGAAATACTAGATTCATCACCAAATCGTGCTAAATCATTGATGGTAACTAATGTAAAAAAATGCCACACTATTTTTAAATTTAGGTATGTTGACCCTCTCGAAGTTATAAAGGCTTTCAAAACGCTAAAGTTAAAAAAAGCTGAAGATGTCTGGGGCATGTCGGTAAAGCTGTTGAGTCATATTGTTACTACGATCGCTCCTTACTTAGCCTTAATTTTCAATGCGAGTATTGATCAAGGTGTCTTTCCTGAACTGATGAAACATAGTAAGGTTGTACCTCTCTTTAAATCAGGATGTAAAAACGATCTCAATAATTACAGGCCCATCTCCATTCTACCTGTACTTAGTAAAATTTTTGAGAAACTTATTCTGGGTCAAATACTGTGTCATTTCAATACAAATGGACTACTACATGATAAACAGTTTGGCTTTACTAACGGTCGCTCGACAACGGATGCTGGTGTAGCTCTAATTAAAAATATTTATAATGCCTGGGAAGATCGCAGCGATGCAATCGGTGTGTTTTGCGATCTTTCAAAGGCATTCGATTGTGTAGATCACAAAACGCTTTTATTTAAATTAGAACATTATGGGGTGCACGGCAAAGCCCTCGACTTATTAACTTCTTATTTAGAAAATAGAATTCAAAAAGTTCAAGTAAATCTGGAAAAATCTTCAGGATCTTTTGTGAAAATGGGAGTGCCTCAAGGATCAATTCTGGGTCCTTTTATGTTTTTAGTTTATATTAACGACTTGCCTTATTTAGTTCGGAACCTGGTTGATATTGTGTTGTTTGCTGATGACACTTCATTTATATTCAAAATAAAGAGAGGGTCGAATGATATTGACGATGTAAACGATACTCTTTCACAGGTTTCGAACTGGTTTACTGTGAATAATTTAGTCCTAAATGCTAAGAAAACCAAATGTATTAAGTTTTCCTTACCTAATGTAAGGCAGGGGGAAAACAACCTAAAGTTAAATAGTGAAGCATTGGAATTTGTTGAGAACACTGTTTTTCTTGGCATCACTTTGGACTCCACACTACAGTGGGGGTCGCATATTGAGACACTTGCGAGCAGGCTCAGTTCAGCTGCTTATGCTGTTCGTAAGATTAGACAACTTACTGACATTAAAACAGCGAGGCTCGTTTATTTTAGCTACTTTCATAGCATTATGTCTTATGGTATACTACTGTGGGGTAGGGCTGCAGATATTCAAACAATATTTGTTCTACAAAAAAGAGCAATCAGAGCAATATATAATTTACGCTGCCGTGATTCTCTAAGAGAACTGTTTAAAGAAATAAGTATTTTAACTGTTGCATCTCAATATATATATGACAGTATAATGTATGTACGCAAAAATATATGCCTATTTCGTAAACATTCTGATAATCATAATTTGAATACTAGAAACAAAAATAAAATTGAAATTCCACAATTTAGACTTAGCAAGGTTAGCACATCCTTTGTGGGACACAGCATACGCTTTTACAATAAAATACCAGAACATGTATTGAGTTTAACAGAGCAGAAATTTAAACGCCACATTAAAGAAACTCTGTGTAAGAAGGGTTATTACAGGATAGATGATTATTTAGGCGATAAGGAGGTCTGGTGTTAGCTGGTCCTTATGTTAATTGCTATTGTTTTGTAATATGTAATATTAAAATGTAATATTATTGTAAAGATGGAAACAAATTGAAAAGATGTGTTGTTGCGGAGTTTCTTGTCGCTTCTTCTCCCTAACCATAACACCTTGCGAAGCGATGTAGTTTAAAAAAAAATAATAACATGTTGACTTTCAATAAGTGATATTTTTGTATCCTACATTGAATAAAATATTTTTGATTTTGATTTTGATTTTGAATCAACCGTTTCAATATCCTTACTCCTAATATTTCAGTTCTCACACGTGACACGCTCACTTTGCTGGGAGCACCTATTTTTGATGACGCTGTTCCCTCCGTCCTAAATTCAAAATTAAATAATTTTCACAACACTTCGAAACTTCTTTTTGAAATAAAACCCCATATGGCAATATTTGTTCTTCGTTTATGTCTCTTTTCTTCTAAATTCTTGTACTTGATCCGCTGTAGCCCCGTTTGGAAATTTAATGATATAATGCTTGACATTGATTGTGTTTTGAAGGAATCAGTATGCAAAATTTTAAATGTACAGTTAACTTCGTCGTCATGGGCCCAGGCGGTTCTTCCTGTAAAATACGGAGGTTTGGGCATTCGAACAATTTCAGATTTGGCACTGCCGGGCTTTATCTCCTCCATCCACAGCACTTCTACCCTCATCAGCAAGATTCTCAACGTTTCTAATCTTGCTGACTTGCGGGTGTCGGGCTTGCTGGAGGCGGAGTCAGCTTGGTGTGTTGCTAATCCTCATGGGAGTATGACTATTGAAAAGGGTTTTCAGAGTGCTTGGGATTCAGTTTCTATTAAGTCTAAGCATTCTGCCCTAATCCAGCATTGTCCAAACCCCTCGGAAATTGCTAGATTGTTGGCAGTCTCCGAGAAGGAATCCGGGCATTGGTTGCACGCGTTACCTTCTGTCAATTTAGGGACGGTATTGGACCCCAGTTCACTACGTATTGCTGTTTGCCTTAGGCTCGGGGCCAATGTTTGTTCAACGCATCGTTGCATTTGTGGCCAGCAAGTGGACAATCTTGGTCGTCATGGCCTTTCGTGCCCCAGAAGTGCCGGTCGTGTATTTAGGCACTGTACCCTCAATGACCTCATTCGTCGGTCTCTTGCTTCTGCCTCAGTTCCCTCAACCCTGGAACCCTCGGGAATGTCATCTGTGGATGGCAAGAGACCTGACGGTTGCACTCTGGTGCCTTGGCGACTCGGCCGCTCTCTGGTATGGGATGCCACATGTGTTGACACCTTGGCCCCGTCTTACGTGCAGAGCTCTGCCCGCAAGCCTGGTGCTGCTGCCGATCTCGCCCAGATAGTAAAGTGCCGCAAATACGCATTTCTATCTGCTAATTATGAGTTTGCGGCACTTGCCTTCGAGACTCTGGGCCCCTGGTCTTCAGACACCAAAAATTTCGTAAAGGCGGTGTCTGATAAGCTAATTGCGGCATCAGGTGATATAAGGGCGGGCTCTTTATTCGCTCAAAGATTAAGCCTAGCTATTCAGCGGGGCAATGTAGCCAGTGTGTTGGGGACAATGCCCCAGGTGGGAGAGCTGGACGCGATACATTTTTTGTAATTATGTAAATATTATGTTATTTCTATTGTAAACTACGTATTTGAAATTAAAATAAGCTTGTACCTTAAGATAAAGAGTGGCAGTGCTATTGCTATCCAATGTCAAAGATTATGTTATTACAATTTTGAGCCAAGATACATTTCATTAATGTAAATAAAATGTTAATAAGGTAAAACACACCCGTGATTAAGATATAGGATATTTTTTGTCCCGATAAAGTGAGTAGTTCCCGCAAGATAAACAAATTTCCGTGATAAAGTTTTCTACGCAGGCATAGCCGCGGGCGGCAAGCAAGTAAAGCTATAAAGGAGATCGATTCTTGAGTTCGGTAGATGCAACTCGACATGTGAAATTAAATTTAGCTAAATGATTTCTTGTTTCTTTAAAATATACCCCGTTTGGGATATAGGTCGCGACGTTATGTGTACGAGTATGTACACACGTATATGCACGTACGTTTTTTGCATTGTTTTCGTTTATGCGACTGGTATGTAAGATTTGCAGAATTTATTCAGAGTGCAGAGTGAAATAGAAATCTTAGTCTTCTAGTGGGTTAGAATTTAAAATACTTACTAGAATATAGAACACCTTTTACTGAGTACATAAGCAAACCTATCATCACGGAATTCAATACGAGTAATTAAGTGGGTTAGCACAAATAATTTCCTAATTGTTAGCACATCTGAAAGTTCTGCATATTGAATTCAAAATATTATATTATAAGTGTTTTATTATGTCGAGCTAAACGCAGCTCCAGGAATCTATTTTCTCTACGCCCGGCCCCGCTCCTAACATACGGTATGTTACATACCCAACCAGGTGTACCAAGTATTGCAGAAGTGGAGTGGGAGAGTGGCGGATCCATTAAGCGTGGATGGGCATAAATACAGCGCGCTGGTAATTATGCGCTTTATTGCAAATCGTTGCATTGTGCTATTCACTTCGACTACTTCGTTACTTATACTGTTCACTTACTGTACGTCATGGCCGACAATGTAAGAATTTTCATACACTATCTTATATCTGTAACAGTAAGTAAAAAATTAATATTTTGGAAATAATATGTTTTTATGGTTATATTTTTTTTCAACAGTCAGGTGCACTGAGAAGACGCGGCAGGCCTGCTGGCCCTAACCGGATTCCACTCTCGCAGGTCAGCATTACTTAGTTTTTATAGTGTTACTTTCTTGTGTTAGATTAGTAGGACTAGGTAATAACATTTAACTGTGTTACAGGAAGAACGCCGTGCTAGGAACGCTCAATACGAGCGGGAACGACGCACGGAGTATGCTGCGGCCGCTACGCAACTCGCGTTAGAAATTCGTTGTGAGACCAACGTATGTCCCTGTCATACTCGTAACATCAAAATTTCCAAAAAATATTAAATTTTTTCGTGATGTTTAAATGAATTCATAATTTTCAGACTCCCATGTTGGTGCTACTGAATAACGTCCTTGAACTAATAAAGGACAAAAGTTCATCCGACGATTTAGCGAATTTGCGTAGGTTGAATAAAGATTTGGAAAATCAAAGTGAGCAATAAGTTACTAATTCTATTTTATTATGTATGTGTCAATATATAGATATACTGCGTAATCATTCTATTTCTTTCTCTTCAGTTAAAGATTGTGAGCTGCGCCTCCAAAGCGAGGAAGTATCACCTTAGTAACCCGATGACATCCGCACACACTCTGTACGTTTAACTAACTCAACTATATATATTAACTCTCTTTCTTTTTTAATATAATATTATAATTATTAAGAGCACATAGTGTCCCACTGCTGGGCAAAGGCCTCCCTCATCTGTTTCCATATAATATGACTTGAAAATTTTATTTTCAGAACGACGTGGGATGTAACAATGTGAAGATCGAAGCACAAACATGCCACTCGGCTTCAGAGGAAGTGGCAGCGACGCAGGGTGCTTCGGATGTAGAGCCGAACTTGGTGGAAGCCGACGATTTCGACCTATTACTCGAAATTCTAAAAAGTCACGGTAATTTAATTGATTCCTAATAAATAGCGTCATTATATCTATTGTTGAATACACCAACAAAATGTTAATCTGTGTTTCAGATGTTTACATATTCATATATCAGGAATATTTTTTTTTGTTTCAGAAATAATTTTATTGTTTTTATTTTTACAGGTTGAACCGTTAGGGTCTCAGAAATCGTGCCAGCAGTGCTGGTTAAAATAGGATTCCTCTCCCCGAGGTCAGCATAATCTATTTAAATAATTATGTCTTCTTGAGGTTGACCTACAGGGTTAGGTAATAATATTTAACTGTATTACAGAAGGAGCCCCGTGCTAGGAACGCTACGGCTAATTCTTTAAAATAATAATAAATTCTATTTATTTTTCTACAGGCAAAGGTTATGTGTTGTGCCTCCAAATTACTGCCATCGGAAAACGAAGACATACGAACACACCCGTACGTGTAACTTTATTCAATATTATATTAAGTCTTTTAAAATATTAATATTAAAAATAAATTTATTTGGAGACTGACTAAGAGGCAAGAACGAAGCGCAAATCACGGCTTCACGGCTGTGGTCACGACGTCGCAGGGTGCTTCGTATATATAACCGCACCAGGGGGGGCACACTTCAAATGTCATCAATTTTCATAGCAGACTACGACCTCTGAACTGCGGTTGACGAACTAACCGTTATTAGTGTTCTGTGGCAGCAGCCGCCATCTTACCGGTGGGTGATGTCATGTCGAGCTCTCAGTCAACGTCGATTTCCTTTTGAAAGTTTTTGTAAAAGTTCAGATTTTTGTTAATTTGTTGTTTGTTTTTGTTATACTAGTTTTTCATAGCTAATTTAAAGAAATTAGTTATGAGAAATAAAAATTTCCTCATAAACAACAATACCTATTTCTAAACCCAGTTTCTACCTATATAATCAGTGTACGTAGGTATGTATAGATAGATTTAATTCCTCAACCAATCGCTGGCAGCAGCACTGTCTATACATGCAACTTTAACCACTGAGTTGCCACTCTTTCTCGGTAAATAGTTACTATACTCTTTGAACCGCACTTTGTGAACGCACATCTCATCATCTCATATTATTCGAAATTCTAAAAAGTCACGGTACTTTAACTAATTCATAAACATGACAAACATGTCTATATTGTGGAAACTGTATGAGACACACGTTTATTAAGTTTTGTTGCTAACAGCTAACAGTGGGCCGCGCATTCGCAAGGAGAGGCGGAGGTCGGACCGTTCGCGTCGGTCGTCATCGGCTACGTCGACTATGATGACATCTTTGAAATAGCAGAAGAAACAACGATGGTAGGGAGTAGGTTCACTTAACACTCGCTAGATTATGTTTAAAAATGTATGCTTATCATCCCTAGTATTGTGAATTAAATTATTTGGTATCATGCTTGATCTGAACACAGACTCATATATTTTTCATTTATTTCAGGTACTACCAGCAAGGAGAATATTGGGTTACGAATAGTTGTAATTTAGGTTATTAAAATGTTTTCATGGTTCTAGTTATTTTGTGATGTATTTTATGTTAATTTAAATATGATTAGTTGTGGCAGTCGAGAATTGTATATATATATATTAATGTTAATTTGTAATAATAAATAATTTATTTGCTAATTCAAATTGTCCAAAATATTATTTTTTTATATTTTCCCTGCATTATACGTCTGACTCGTGAAGGTATTAAGTTAAAATTAATAACATACTTCTTAAAAAATTCTTCTTAAAAGTTATCATAAAAGCAAAATCACTTCGAAAGATCTGAAAACTATTTTCAAATTGGTTTAGTCGTTTTGGTGCGAGAATGCTACAGTCAGATACTGAGATAGAAAAACACTCAAGTAGACCTGAGATATCCTCAGACAGACACTCCCACAGACACAGCGTTTGAAGACAAATCATACCGTTTTGCGTAGTGTGGGGTTTTTTTTTATGCACAACGGGATAGCACTTTACCTCCCCTACCACTCCTATGCGCTCCCCGAGGAGCGTAAAATCCGTGCCGTCCTTCGTGGCGTCCCGCACGAACTCCCCAACGAGGCCATACTCGATGACCTCATCCAGCAAGGTTTCCCCGTTGAGGCTGTGCACAAAATGCACAGTCGCACGGGTAGAACATACCCACTGGCCTTAGCCATCCTCACCAACGTCCCCAACGCTAGGGACATATTCAAAGGAGAACTCACCATCTGTGGACTCTCCAAAATAAAAATAGAGCCCCCGCACAAACGCGGTCACCCGGGTCAGTGCCACCGTTGCCAGCTCTATGGCCACGCAGCGGCAAACTGTTCCGCCAACCCTAGGTGCGTAAAGTGCCTAGAGCCACATAGCACAAAAGAGTGCACACGCACACGTGACGATGAGACTCCTCCATCGTGCGTGCTATGTGGACAATCCGGCCATACGGCCAACTACCGCGGTTGCCCGCGTGCTCCCCGCCCCCGCCCCACTCAAAAGGCTCCTAAAGCCTCCACCCAAGCAGGCCACAAACCCTCACCACCCCCGGCGACAGCCTCCCACTTCCCACCCCTAAAGCCCCCCCAGGCCTCAAACCCCTGGGGTCCTAAAACCCCAGCCCCCCCCTCAGTCTTCCGTCCTCAGGCTCTTCCAGCCACCCCACGCCCAAACCATCCAAAGCCTCACCCAGGTGGCAGTATGCCCTCCCTGGCTGAGGACATGCAGACCGTCTACGCTGCAATCAGCGGTATTGATATCGGAGAGATATCAATACTCGCCCGCAAGCTGCGCGCTTCCCGCACAGCCCAAGAACGTCTCCTTGCCCTAGTAGAACACCATCACCTACTAAACTCCATTTAAGTACAATGTCCCAAAATATAAACACCCCCTTAGGTACCGGTCGGACCAAACCAAGAGGTGTCTCTCTCATCTCCTACAATTCGCGCAGTCTGCGCACTAATGTCAACGAACTAAAAGAGTTCGTGCGCAGTAGAGAAGTAGACCTCTTATTAATACAGGAGTCATGGCTCAAAGCCACTGACCGTAAAGGCTTATCCATCCCCAAATATACCCTAATACGTAATGACAGACTCGACGGACGTGGCGGAACAGCCATTTACTATAAAAGATCTCTCCACTGTTCTCCCATCACCACCCCCCCCCTCACTAATATGGAAGCCTCTATCTGCAGGCTTGCCATGACAGGTCATCAATCCATTATTATAGCCTCCATCTATATTCCTAGTGGTACTCCACCCCTAAAAAGTGACTTTGAAGCTATCCTCCTACTGGGCAACTCAGTTATTATGTTCGGAGACTTTAACTCCAAACATACTAGCTGGACTTGCCTCACTACCAATGCAAGCGGCACTAAGCTGCTCAACATCACCCAGTCTCTAAATATAGACGTTATATGTCCATTTTGGCCCACCCATTACCCCGATAACACAAACCAATTGCCAGACATTCTCGATTTCGCTCTTTTTAAAAACATTTCCCTAAACCTAAACACGATCGAACCTCTCGACGACCTAGGATCAGACCACCGCCCAGTCTCACTGATACTGGGGCCCCAAACCCCTCCTCCCGCCACCCCTAAAACCTTCACCCACTGGGATGGGTTCAAAACATCCCTCACCGCAGCCATCGACTCTCCAGACTCACCGTATGTCCCCTCATCATCATCATCATCATCATATCATCATCTCGATAGCACTGAAAATATAGACAATGCGGTGAGCTCCCTCACCCAACTCATACAATCTGCGATCAAGGCCAACGAGCGCGTAGCCAAGGTCAAAGATCAAAAGCTCCCATTAGACGTCATCAACCTAATTAAATGTAAGAATGCAGCCCTCCGCAGAGCTGCTCGCTATCCCACCCCCTCCCATAGGAAAGCAGCCAACCAACTCCAACGTCAGGTTAGGTCCCGTCTCTCCGAAGTGAGGAATGCTCAATGGAGTAAACTCATGGAGGAAATCTCTCCCTCCCACCTCGCGTATTACAAAGTGGCGAAAGCCCTCCGGTTAGACACAATCACCCATACCCCTCCGCTAAACCGTCCCGATGGCACCGTTGCCTTCGAAGACGATGAAAAAGCCGAATGTCTCGCTGACAACACGGCCGCGCAATGCTCCCCCAGTACTCTCGAGTATGACTCCGCCCATGTCCAAATGGTGGAGGAGGAAGCTCGTTGTATAACGACTTCCCCTCCAACCTCAGACCCTATCCTAGTTTCCACCGACCAAATTCAAGCCATCATCAAAGGCCTTAAGCCAAAAAAAGCCCCAGGCGCGGACGGAATCTCCAACCAAGCCCTCAAACACCTCCCCCTCAATGCACTCACCCTACTGTCTCTTATATTTAACGCTTGCTTTGATCTCTGCTACTTTCCAACCGCCTGGAAGGAAGCAATAGTCATAGGTATCCCCAAACCAGGAAAGCCCCTCAATATCCCCTCTAGCCACCGTCCCATCAGCCTCCTCAAGGCGCTAGGCAAAGTATTAGAAAGAGTAATCCTCTATCATATGAGAAAACACCTATTCCCAGTAGGTGAGCCCCCTCTTATTTTACCCCACCAATTCGGTTTCCGCGCAAACCATTCTTGTCCACAACAGGTCCACCGCATAATCGAGTACATCTTGAGCGGTTTCTACCCTAAACGCGAAAAAACAGTAGCAGTCTTCTTTGATGTCGCAAAGGCATTCGATAAAGTATGGCACGCAGGCCTTATCTATAAACTACACCACTTAGGTCTCCCCGATAGGCTAGTTCTAACAATAGCATCCTATCTCCAGGATCGTACCTTTCGTTTTAGACACGAAGGAGTGCTATCCTCCCCCCGCCCGCTCAAAGCCGGAGTCCCTCAGGGATCAGTGCTCTCTCCCCTACTATATATATCGTACACAAACGACATACCCATCCCCAAAAACAATGTCCAACTCTCTCTCTTCGCCGACGACACTGCCCTCTATATAAAGGGTCAGCGGCTGTCGTCAACCATATCCAAACTCCAACGCTCAGTTAATGAGCTTGGAGAATGGTTTAGGAAATGGCGTATAGAAGTAAACCCCGATAAAAGCACCGCGATTAGATTCAGTCATAAGAGAAGACGCCATCTCGATCTCAATGATACCCAAATCCGTATGCTAGGTACCCCTGTCCCCTGGAAACCCACTGCCAAATACCTAGGTGTTACTCTGGACTCGAGGCTAACTTTTAAGCCTCACATCCTGAATGTGACTCGCACTGCCCGCTTCTATCTGGGCCGCCTAAATAGTATGATAGGCAGAAGTAGTAAAATGTCCCCCATCAATAAGAGAACACTCTTCAAGGTATGCATCCGACCGGTAATGACATACGCGGCCCCCGTTTTCGCACACGCGAACCCTAATACAATAAATAAACTCCAAATCGTACAAAACCTTTTCTGTCGTAGAGCACTGAACGCCCACTGGTGCGTCAGAAATGCTGACCTTCACCGTGACATAGATTTACCATCAATCCAACAGTTTTTGAAAACCCTCACCGAATCCTTTTTCAAATCAGCTACCGAACACCCAAATCCGTTAATAAGAGGGTCAGCAGTCTACCCTACCCCCTCATCAACCTCTCTCTATCAAGTCCGGCGTCCTAGGAACGTCCTCACCGACCCACCCAACAAACTCACATCCGATCTGGCTTGCCTCCTGGCGGCCACAGATGAGTCAGGGGCACTTGTCACCCCTGACTCATCATCGACTCTCGATTAGCTCCAGGCTCTTCTAAGTGATGCTCTTCTAGCAGAGCACCACTAGCGCCCCTCCCCTCCCCAGGAAAGGGGTCGCTTCCGATGACGGGATAAAAGCCTCACGGCTAGTCCCTACCTCCAAGGCGGAGTTTTAGTGGGTAGGCACACTCTGTGAGTCCCACATAACTTGCACAGCCGGCTGTGCTCGTACGCTTAGAGCCTTCTCCGCCTCCCTCCTTCGTTCCTCCGGAGGGTGCCTTTGCATGGGCGCAAAAAAAAAAAAAAAAAAAAGCACTTTACCTCAATCACACCTGATGTTAAGTGAAGATGAGGCCGAAGGTGGAAGCGTGCTCACCCGGAAAACCCCATCTTATGGGGGGACTGGCTATCTTATCTCTGACAACCGGAACACAACAATGCTATCAACTAATGTATCAAGAATTTTATGTAATTATTTAAACTAGTGCATGCTACTCTCTAATGTTGCTGTGCCTTCACAAGGTCCTTATTGTTACAGTATACTATAATGTCATCAAAACAAAACATAAGGAATGCAATAAATGATTTGAGTTTGAGTTTAAATATTTTTTTTTTATTTATAACTCTGGTCACATAGATAATCAGAATACAGCATACATCAGAGGTTGGTTTATACAATTTTATAGTAACGTAAGTAGGTGGAACTCTGATTCCTAAACTAGGATGTCCCATATTATAGGAGTCAGCGCTCTTCACAATTTAAAATATTGGTAGGTACCTATCCAAATAGGTACATTTCTATGGAGAAACATATAAAGTTAGGCAAAATAAAAATGAAATAGGCAAAATATGTGATTACAAAAAAAAAAGACAAAATAAGTTTGCTTATTGTGTTACTCTAAATACTATATTACAATTATATAAATACAATGAAGGTCGTGACGTTATGTATGTATGTCGTAGCACTAACGTAGTCGCCGTGCTACACGTCTGTCATAATGTCGTATTGTACAAGCATATAATTAAAATCTTTAAAAATATTTCCATACAAATATCCTCCAAAAATCGCGCTTTTACCAATTTATAAATTCGTACTTAAGAATTTGATTTTAAGGTACCTACAAACCAATAATAACTGAACGCAACTTGATATTGTATTATACTTCATTCTCCAAATCAGTCTAATTTTTATTCATTAGCTGACAGCCGTCATCAGATAGGTAGAGATAAAGCTAACAATATGTATGTAATAATAATAATTTACTTGATCTTCTCAGCCCTCATTATTTTTATTTGTTCGATGCCAGCGATCTTCAGGTAGGTGCTTACTTAAGCTAAGACGTATTGTAACAGTTGTAGGTACCACGCTTGTGGAAACGGCACGCGTTTCTATTGTTTAGTTTTCTAAGGATTCCAGGTAGTCTTTTTAGGAATACCATTTATTTCAACCTAACTATAATAACTACGCAATTTGATATTGTGTTTTACTTGATTCTGTAAACCCTCATTAATTATATGCATTTGCTGCCAGCAGTCATTGGGTTAGGTACCTACAGCTAGGGGTGCGATGTCAGACAACCTCCTCGTGTGCCTGATGGCTACTTGTCCCCCTGGATACGTCTGGGGGGAACGGTAGTCGTTGGGCCGGTGCACCCTGGGCATCGGTCAACAATTTCCCTTTAAGGGTTCTTGTTGACCGATGGCTAATAGTCTGACGGGGTGGGCTCCTCCGCGTGTCCCTCTGGTTTAGCAGAGGGCACTGCGGATGGAGCAGGAGACGCTCCCCTCCTAGTGGGGGAGTAAGGGTGGGCTCGGTGTGCACTCGCACTGCCGCCGAGCAGGCCTGGGGAGGAGGTTAGGGGGAACCTCCTACCCCTTGCCACCGCCGGGCTCGTAATCCGGGACCGCGGCTTTCAGCTGCAGTCCGGGACCGAGGGTCTTGGCTTAACCGCCCGGACCGCGAGGAAGGAAAACCTCTATAAAAAACCAGCCCAAGTTTCGGCTCCGAGGCCCGCCTCGGCGCCGAAATGCCCTCGTCGTCCCATTCCCGAAAATTCGTTTTCGGGAGTGGAACGACGAGGGATGGTGGAGGGCGAATTCCACCACAGCGGGCTGCGGCGAGGAAGCGGCGCTCCCTGAGGAATGCCCATCTGGGCAGGGGGCGCCGTGAAATCGTCTGCAGCACGTGGGCGACCTCTCCTTGACGACTGCAGCTAAGGCTGCGGCCGTCGACGAGAGGTCGTGGGGAGCGGCCCCCCCCCCTCTGTTCGGGGGGGGGGGGGGGGGAGACGGCGGGCGGGTCGGAGGGGCGGTGTCAGCCAGCTGCCTCTACGGGCCTCCCGCTGTTGCAGGCCGCTATGGTAGGGGACGACCTCTCTGTTGAGAGGTCGTAGCCGTGCGGGACGGCCACTCTTTGCCGCCCGCAGCCAGGTTTGAGCTGCGGACGCCAAGGAGGGGCCGTGGAAAGCGGTCCTCTCTCTCTGCGAGGCGTGGAAACCTCTGCGAGGTCGGTCACTCGCAGAGGCCTCGCGGAGCGAGGGGAAATGCAGCCGCACGGGGGCACGGAGGAAAGCTTATCTTTACTGATAGGCGATCCTCTGCCCCCCTACCCTGCGGGGCCTGGGTGGCGATCCGGGGGGATCACCGCCCACACATAGGCCCCGCGAGAAGGCGCGCGCGGTGTTTCCGCGCGCCTTCTAGAGGTGGCTGGACCAGGCGATTCCTCCCTGCTCCAGCCCAGAGGTGGGCCTGCCGCCGCTTTTGCCCTGGCGGCGGGCACCGCGCTGGCGTGGCTGCGGACGAATACCAGATGGTACCCGTGGCCACGCCGTCAACGGCGCGCGCGAGGGAACACCCAGGAGTTTTTAGTCGGTAGGCCGGCACCTTCTGTGCCGGAGTCCGACATAATCCGCCCCCCTCCCCCGAGGAGGGCGGATAAGCATGAGCGTTTCTCCTGGTAAAATAAAAAAAAAAAAAAAAAAAAAAGGTACCTACAGCTATTTACTAAAGCTAACAATCGTTGTGTGATCCTAAGCAACTACATCAAAAGTTGAAATGGATAACGAAACTCATGCACGATTTACTGTTTACTTTCCTGAGAATTTCTGATAGTCTTTTGGGGAATGCCATTTAGGTACTTCAATTATGAATTATTATTACAGTGTAAAGATAGAAATGAATAACTATGTATATTGTAAATGAATTTGAAATGAATGTATTTATATGAAGTTCGATTGAATCAGGTACCAGTTCTATAAAGTTATACTCCTACACCCAAAGGTTGCCTGGAAGAGATCGCTTTTAGTGATAAGGCCGCCTAATTGTACTCTTATCAGTATTGTGTTTTGTAAAATGTGTGTTCTCCTTTTGTACAATAAAGTGTATTTGTATTGTATTGTATTGTACCAGGTTTTGAGAAGTGTAATTAACAATAAACGTCTGAAATTTTATTTCCAAAAACGGAGAATTACCTTCTAAATATTTCATGAACTGATTGATTAGAATTTCTTATATGTTTTAAGTTTTGATTTCAAACTTGCATTCTAAAATTTATAAAAAATGCTTTCTAAACCTTTATAATAATATTAGAATTAATTATAATAATATTAGAAATTAGAAATGTTGAGGACTTGCAGAAATATGCGAGTGTAAAATCTCAAAATTAGTTCTGAGTTTTCACACTCAAAATTCGAACGAGTTTCTATAAACATATTTTGAAACAAAAGGTCGTTACACTTATCTTTTAGAGTTTTATGAATAATTGTTTCAATATAAAATTTTATTTGCCCTGGCAGTTTTCAATCTTATTTGCCCTGGCCGTTCATTTGTTTTTTGAGAAATTGAAGCTAAATAGGTAACCTACAATGAGAGCACCCGTAGACTGCAGAATTTTCGTTCGTCGCAAAGTAACGCTATAATAGGGATCAATTCTTGAGTTTCAACCCTAGTTAACTCGAAATTTATAATTCGTGAAAAATTTACAAAACAACCGACTTTCTTTTCTCCGGAGTACGCCAAGCTCTATTAAACAAAAATAGTCATCAAAACCATGTAAGAATTGATGAAATTATGAAGGAACATAGAATATAGGACCTCATTTTTTGAGTTTGTTCGAGTGCAGAAAAAAAAAAACAAAACAAAAATCAATAATCCTTACGCTTTCCAAACGTAGAACCGATTTATAAACCGATTCTAATGAAGGTTTCCTTAGAATATATAGATACGCATAAAGCACGTACATTATGTCTAAAAGGTTAGTAGAGAACGTATCCGAAAAAAAATATTGAAACTAAATTAGAGACTTTAAGTTTCCCATAGTAAAATGTTTTCTACTATTTAGATCTATGTATCCTTGCTTATACGTATAAATAAATTTGGACTTGACATTTTGTATGGAAAGCCGTATGGGATAAACCCTCTTAATCCTTTAATCGTTTTGGTTTTAAAGGTTACTAAAATTATTTCTGATTTTGATTGATACTGAATATTGATTTATTTAATAATACGACAACTTAAATTCAAATAAAAATAAACAAATATATCAAAATACATTACTAAAGATGACTAATTCATATATCATGTTCATGTAATTTACCGGGATTTTTCCAATTACACGAATATAACCTCCTAATAATCCTCGATACCAAAATCCAATTACAAGATCTCACCACAGCTTAGTAATATATTTATATTTAATTTAAAAATCTTACGACATAATCAAAATGTCGACGCAATATGAAAGGATGCATTGACGCGCGTCTCGTCGCGCAGGTCCCGTGACGTGACCCAAGCACGCTTACTTGTTGCTATGCCGCGTCACTTCATCAGTATTTATTCATTAAAATGTTTTGTTTCAATAGTTCCTTTAGTTATTTCTGATTTTGGGTTTATACTGAATATTGTAATTTTCATTGTTTTCTTAAATATTTATGATTTTTATTACTGAGATTTATTTTGATTCTCATAGGAATTTGGAAAAAAAAAACAAATCTGCGTTTTCGCATTTTGTACAAAGTTATTTGAAACATCTTTTTTGAACCCCCGTCTAACATTGATAATGATCATTTCCTGCAAATATGTATTTTACAGTGGCCGTACTAGTCGTAGCACTATGGCAGTCGCAGTGCTACATGTCTGTCACAGTTTCGGACAGGCATAAATTCAACACTTTTTAAAATACTTGCATTCAAATTTCCTCCGATAAGTCTTTATTTCACCAATTTATATATTTCTACTTACGTATTTGATTAAGGCACAAAGTAATATAGTAACTGAATGTAACTTGATATTTCAATTTTAGTCAGCGGAAGGTACCTACATAGTGCAACTAACAATATGTATTGTGGTCAAGTGGATAACGGTACTCGTGAACTTTCTATTGCTTGTTTTTCTGAGAATTTGAGGTAGATACAGGCCTAATATTATAAATGTGAAAGTTTGGATGTTGGTTTGTCACTCAATCACGGCGAAACGGATTTGTATGAAATTTGGTATATAGGTAGAACATATCTTGGATTAAAAAATACGATGTTTTTATTCCGATAAAGTGATCAGTTGCGGCGGAATAAACAAATTTACGCGATGAAGTTATTCCACGCAGGCTAAGCCGCTGGCGGCAAGCTAATACCAATAAACTAAATTTATTATTTAAATGTAATTGTTGTTAGTAATAATTTTGCGATTCTAAGATTGACATCGAGCCTCACTCTCAATGCTCTGTATTTATGATACTGTTCAAAAACAAAAGAATAACTCAAATGTCACCTTGAATTATTCTCAATTTACAATTAGAAAGTTAGACTCTATTTTCTCTACCCTGACCCGCTCCAAACATTCCCAAGCCAGGCTGTGTAGCAAGTATTGCAGGTGCGGAGTGGGAGAGGGGTGGATTCATTAGGCGCCGACGAACATAAATACAGGCTGCTTATTATTTTACGCTTTATTGCAAATAGTTGCATTGTGCTGTGCACTCCAAGCTTTTGTCACTATTTACTTACTGCGCGAGTACAGTCGTCATGGCGGACAAGGTAAGCATTTTCTGACTGTATTTGATATCTCTAACAATTATTAGAAACGGACATTATTGCAAAATATCCTTACACGTGCGATGCTAAAGCATATTTTTATCATGTTCATATATTTTACAGGTTAACCATTCAGGCCCACTGAGAAGACGCGGTAGGCCTGCTGGCCAAAATCGGACACCACTCTCACAAGTCAGCATTAATTTCTTACAATAGTATTATTTTGTTGTGTTGGACGAGCAGGACTAGGAAAATGATATTTACTGTATTACAGGAGGAACGCCGTGCTCGAAATGCTCAATACGAGCGGGAACGACGCACGGAATTCGCAGAGGCCGCTACGCAACTCGCAATAGAAATTCGTTGCAGCACCGACGTATGTCCATGCCATAACATTAAAATCTGCAAAAATTAATAACTTGTTGTTTGGTGTATATTTAAACGAATGTATAATTTTTCAGACGCCGATGTTGGTGCTATTGAACAGCGTCCTAGACATAATAAAGGAAAGAAGTTCACTGGACGATTTAGCGGAGTTGCGAAGGATAAATGGAAATTTGGATAATCAAAGTAAGAATTAATTTATTTATATTAATTTATTATGTGTATATCAATGTATAGAACTAATGTGTAAATAATCTATTTCTTTCTCGGCAGTTAAAGAATGTGAGCTGCGACTACAAAACGATGAAATACGGCCGTCGGAGAGCGATGACATGCGAACACATTCGGTATGTATAAATTGTTTCAATAGTATATGAATAGCTGTAATTTAACAGTACTGTGCTTTATAAAATATTAATGGCAATTTATTTTCAGAACAACGTGGGACGCAAGAAGCCGAAATTCGAAGTGCACCAAAGCTTAGAGCCTTCACAGCAATTAGCAAATTCGCAGGGTACTTCGAATGCCGAGCCGAATTTAGTGGATACAGATGATTTCGACCTCATCCTCGATATTCTTAAAAGTCACGGTAATATAACATATTCATAATAATGACATTATTGTATTTAATGCTGGAATACTAAAAATTTGTTAATTTTGGTTTCAGCTAACACATCGCAGTCGGCCGCGCAGTCTCAAGATGGGACACAAACTGTGCCATGGCAATAATAATCAAGCCGGTCAGACCATCGTCCACTGCGTCGATTGCTGTTGTCGAGATCTTTGAATTAGCAGGAGACATGGCGATGGTAAGCAGTAGGATCATTTAAAACTCTCTACATATTGTATAAAAATAGTCAATGTGTCTAATCATGTGGATAAAATTAGTAGGTATTGTGGTTTGACTTGATTATACATTCATATATTATTAATTTATTTCAGGTACTACCAGCGTGGAGATGATTAGGTTACGATTAGTTATAATTTATATTATTAAGATATTCTCATGTTCATA
Source organism: Oegoconia quadripuncta (assembly GCA_949316235.1). Lineage (NCBI taxonomy): Eukaryota > Metazoa > Arthropoda > Insecta > Lepidoptera > Autostichidae > Oegoconia > Oegoconia quadripuncta. The sequence goes on from OX438759.1 coordinate 8,668,180, forward strand.
TTGTTTTAACTAATTAATTTTGTGATGTATTTTTAGTAATTTATATATAATTAGTTATAGTCGTAGTTAACTGAAAATTGTGATATTAATGTTTATCCGTAGAAATAAATAAATTATTTGCTCATCCAAAATGGTCAATAACACTTTTATTATATGTTCCCAAATGTATGGCTTGTCAGGCGAAACACTCGACTTTCGATTTCAATCCAATTGACGTTGAACGAATTCGACAGTGTTACAAATTGTATGCGGCCATCTGTACTTAATAAGAATATATTTATTTTAGTAAAAATAAAGTTCAGAAATGATTAAACTACATTTCTGGACTTTTCTTTATTACTATAAAATAAATGTTTCATCCACTGTGATAGATAACGTATTTTGTATTAATTAAAAATTACAAATAATAAATATATCTACAAAGACAGGTACCTAAATACAAAACTTATGAGACACGGAAACAAGCTTTTTTACATTAAGTCGACTAAAATTTGAATTAAATGTTAGCGTTGCAGTTAACTGTAATAAATGGGGTTGTAGATATGGTGTTTTTTTTCAAAAGCTATTGAAATACGGTCAGACAAATTAAATATAATAAGAAAATATATTTCAGTTGTTAATTTATCAAATATTCAGATGTAATTCATATTGTGTTCTTCATGACATCAAGCCACCACTTATGGAAAATTAATCTGTATGCAGTGGAATTGTTAATTGCAGTTTCACATAAGGAATATTTTTATACCGTAAAATTGCCACATTACTCGCAATTCTCGCTGCATTCAATTTTTCTGCAGCATCTTTCTCGCAGCAAGTTTGGTGGAGTTAAGATAGTTACTTCATGTCATTTTCTTCGATTTTTCTTTTAAACGAGTATAATTTTTATTATTTTCCCCGATACCTAGATCCCATAAATCTCACCATAGCTTAATAAATATAAAACTTTCAAGTCCAAACTTGTCGAAACGATTTAACCGATTTTAATGAAACCTTATACGCATAAAGGATGTACATAGATCTATAAGGTGAGTAGAGAAAGTATCCGAAAAAGAGAATTTAAACAAAATTAGAGATTTAAGTTTTCCATAGTAAAATGTTTTCTACTAACTTTTTAGATCTATGTATCCTTGTTTATATGTACCTATAAAGTTTCATTAGATTCGTGTCGTGTCGTATGCATTTCAAAATAATTTGGACTTGACATTTTGTATGGAAAGCCATGTGGGATAAACCCTGTTAATCCTTTAATCGTTTTGGTTTTAATGGTCACTGAAATTATTTCTGATTTTGATTTAAACTGAATATTGATTTATTTAATAATACGACAACTTAAATTCAAATAAAAATAAACAAATATATCAAAATACATTACCAAAGATGACTATGACTAATTCATATATCATGTTCATGTAATTTACCGGGATTTTTCCAATTACACGAATATAATTTACGTATGAAGTTATGTAAAGCTAAAGTTAAATAAATAATTCAAAGAAAAAAAAATATTTATAGTTGCTTTAAAAAAAACACTTAATGACGTCATGACGATTAGTTACATACAGTCTATGAAATCTTAAGCAAGTCACTACTATAGGCACATTATTAGTTTATTATTATGATATATATATTTCTGATTGCCAAAATAGTCTTTTTTACTTAGTATTAAGTTTACGGTAAAATAATAATTACCAATGATTGGTGTCATTACAATACTTGTTCAAGTTCATTATCCAATATCATTTTTTTGCCAGAAAGTGAAAGCATTTTTTAATGTAATGTTTGACAATCCCAATGTTTCGACTTGAGAAATCGTATGAAATAGTGGACTTAGAGACTAAATGCCATATTGAAAAATACTCCGACTTCACCAATAGTGGTAATACATTTTCGTTGGCCGGCACTTTGACTTTTGGGCCCAAACTTGTATGGCCCGTGAATGATCTTTCCTGTAGCGTCTTCTTCATAGAAAATTTGAGAAACTTAAACTAATCATTGAATAACCAAATTCATATTTCACGTAATTTAATGTGATTTTTTCAATTACACGAATATAACTGATTTCCCTCGATACTCAAATTCCATTGCAAGATCTCGCTATAGCTTAAAATCTATGCCGCGTCACTGCATGAGCATTTATTCATTTAATTGTTTCAGGTTTAATAGTTACGGTAGTTATTGCTAATATTGGATTTATACTGAACTTTGATGTATTTAATAATATGACAACCCATTAAAGAAACAAATTATATTGCAATAATTTTGTTTTAAATTACAAACTTTACTTTAAGTAATATAAATTCTTTTCTTAAATGTTTATGATTCTTATTACTGAGTTTTATTTTGTTTCTCATACTAATTTGGATAGAAACCAATTGTATGTTTTCGCATTTTGTACAATATTAGTTGAAAGCTATTTTTTGAACCCCGTCCAGCATTTAAATTGATCATTTCCCGCAAATTCGTATTTTACGGATGGCAATGCTAGTCGTAGCACGATCGTAGTCGCAGTGCTACTTGTTTGTCACAGTGCCGGACAGGCACGAAATTAACACTTTGAAAAAATACTTGCAATCAAATTTTTCCGATAAATCGTCCTTTTATCAATTTATATACATATACCTAGTTACGAATTTGATTAAGGTATAAAGTAATAATAACTGAATGCAACTTGATGTTGGGCATCACTTCATTCTCCAAATTCGCCTTATTGCCAGCGGAAGGTACCTACCTACATATTAAAGCGAACAATTGTGGTCACATGCAACTACGATGGAAAGGCAAGTGGCTAACGGTATTTATGTACTTTCTATTGCTTGCTTTTCTGAGAATTTGAGGTAGTATCAGGCCCCGGCCACTCATTCTCACTCCCGCGCGAAAGAACGAACGTAATTCAGTTGGTCGCCACGAGCTCGCTCCAGTATACTAAACTAAAATTATTATTTAAATGTAAATGTTTTCTAAGGAGTATCGACTTGTTAAAGTTATTTGTTAGATTTAGAGTTTTTGCGACTATTAAGATTTAACAATCGAGATTTACGGGAGAGTAAAAAGCTCATTGTTTATTATATTATAGTGAGTCATATAAGATTTCAGATAAATAAAAAATATATACAACTTAAAAATTGAGAAATTGAACTCAGAGTTGTATCAACTGCCTGCTTATTCAGCAATAATAATAACATTTGTCTGAGCATGTCGAGAGTCTAAAACCAGTAATATATAATGTTTAATTAACGGGATAGTGCAGCCATTTGGGACACTTACATTATCTAGCTCCAAACTAGGCAAAGCCTAGTACTATGGATACTCGATAACGAACTAACGTACTGAAATATTTACATAAATATCCATAAATGTCAATAATCAGCATACAAATTTTAATAATCAGCATATAAAGGAAAATAAACCGTAAACACTTCATTAAAATAATAAAAAGGTAAGGAAAATAAGAAAAGTAAAAATTTTTGGAGGTAACACTTTAGCCCATGTGATACTTTTAGGATGATTCGTCTGTACAAGTACACATGCTTATTATTAGCATACTGTGTGTTAGAAATAAGCATTCGAAGGTCATCATAGTTTGAAATTTAATGTGATGCTATGGCCTATGTTCAGCGTTGGACTTCTTGCTGCTGATATGATGTTTATGTATATCCTATTAGCAGCGCGAAGACCGTAACACTACCAGTGTGAGCTGTCCACGAAACGACGCAGCAGCGACAATTACGTACCTACGTCTGCGGCCGCGTGTATGAGCAAGAACTTGCATTGGCCTACTTACTTAGGTACAATGTTAGTGGGACTTGTTGCAAATGATAGTAAGTATATTGTATGCAAGGTGTAGAAAACCCCAGAAAAAAATGCATGTTTCATTGCTTCTTTAAACCAATAATACGAGTATTCATACGATTAAAGCGATTCTAATGAAATCTAAAAAGTTTGCAGAGAACATGTCCGAAAAAGAGAAATTAAATGTTAAGTTTTCCATGGTAAAATGTTTTCTTCTGGATTTGATTTATACTGAATACTGATTTATTTAATAATATTGCAAGAATTCAGTTTTAAAAACAAATGCTAAGGAAACCGACTAAATAACGTAATGAATTAATATATTTCTAAGCTTATCGTAAAGGCTGGCAATGCCAAGTCTGATTCTACCATAATATTACACAGCAATATTACATATTAATGTAGATATGTTTTAGGCATTTTTTCTATTAGGTGCGTGAGGATAACTAATTTTCCCCGATACCCAAATCCCTTGTCAAGATCTCAACATTGCTTACGTAATCTATAAATTATATTATCAGAGCGAATAATATTTAACTACAAATTGGAAATGCATAAAACTCTCATGACTATCAAAATATCGACGCAATATGCAATGATTCATGGAGGGCCGTCTCGTCGCACAGGTCACCTGCGCAAGAACGCTTGCTTGTTGCTATGCTGCGTCACTACTTCGGCATTTTTAAACCCTAATTGATTTGATTTAAACAATTTATTTAATGATAGTTAGATTCTTGTATCACAATATCGACTTTTTAAATAAAACGAACCCTATAGTAACAATTCGACTTGTGATAAAGAAGCACTAAGAAATGTATCTAACTAAATTTGTTAATGCATAATTCTATTTTTAAGCTAAACATATAGTCTGACAATGACAAATCATTGTACATTGGCAACATTGCAGACAGTCACCAGGTTGGCGATTAAGGGGTTATTACGGTGTTTTATCTAGGTTTTCATACTAATTTGGAAATAAATAAACTTTACGTTTTCGTATTTTATCCAAAATTAGTTGTGACCAGTTTTTGAGCCCTCGTCCAGCATATGAAATGATGATTTCCCGCAAAATCGTATTTTACAGTTGACAATACTAGTCGTAGCACTAACGTAGTCGCAGAGCTACAAGTCTGTCACAGTGCCGTCGTAAGGAATAAAATTAATACTGTTTTAAAATATTTGCATTCAGATTTCCTCCGATAAATCGTCCTTATACGAAATTATATATTCTTACTTACGAATTTGATTTTAAGGTGTAAAGTAATAATAAGTGACTGCAACTTGATATTGGGCATCTTATATTATTCATTAGCTGTCAGCGATCTAAAGGTACCTACACTAAAGCTAATAATATGTGTTATGGTCACATACAACTACAATGTAACGGGAAGGGGATATTGGTACTCTTGTATTTTCTATTGCTTGCTCTTCTGAGAATTTGAGGTAGTAACAGGCCTATGCTACTCATTCAAGGTCACGCGGTAACATACCAACGCGACGGCTCCCGCTAGTAGTATTCTTCCCACGCTTGGGGAGCGTCTTGCTGCTAGGGGTTTCTGCCGCTATCTGTTGAGACAAATAGGTCATTAGGGTGGTTATTAATATTTAAATACAAGTATAAAAAAAATAATTACACAGGTAGAATGGGAGCGCACGGTCCGTAATATACATTGGTAAAATTAGGGTACATCGGCAACTTCGAAGACAGATTTTATTTTAATTCATTTCAAAATTATTCAATTCAAAATTCGCAATAGTGACAAATGAAAAGTAGCATTTGAAATACCTATGTTAGGTACCGTAGCACCATTATAAATAATTTGACAAATCCACATTCTTTAAGAACAAGTTGTCTTTTCTTTTAATATTCCTATTAATAAGAAATTGAGTTACCTACAATTGCAAAAAAATAATAACTGGGCTCAACTTGATATTTCGTTTCACTTAACCTTCTGAGTCGTCATTATTTATATGCATTAGCTCAATTAGCTGCCAGCGAGCGCAAGGAAGGTGCTTTACTTGTAACACGCAACTACAATGGAAGTTGTTGTGGCAACAGCACGGGTTTCTATTGTGTGGTTTTCTGAGAATTCCAGGTAACCAAGTCAATAGCTAATATAAGGATTTATTGAGTTTCAGGTTTTAATAACAAGTTTTATCGAAACTTTAGTAATAACATTGGAATAACTTGAGGACTTACAGATTTTTTCTGAGCTGCGATTGTAAACGATACCTATCCCACTTCGAAATTCGAATTACTTTTCTACAGACATATTTTGAAAGTCATCTCCACTAAAACAGTGATTTAAACTTATACTGTTTATATTTATAAATATTTGTTTAACAATTTAATTTTATTTGCCCTGGCAGGTCATGAAATTATTGAGAAATTGAATCTAAATAGGTGGAGTACAATGAGAACACCCGTAGACTGCAGGCGCCTGATTCTCTTACTCGAGAATTTATTGTCGATAGACATCAATAGGTTTGTCACTTTTGATACGTTTATAATTGTGAAAGAGCTGGAAATGCCAGTCTATTGATAGACAAACGTCAAGTATGCGAGAATAGGCGTCTAGAAGTTTTGTCGTCTGTTCTCTATCTCCATAGTGCGCTATGATGCTACCCAACTCTGATGGTATACCCTATCAAACAAAAAAATAATTGAATTGTTTGATTTATTTGTTGTCTAAGCTAAGCTATATACATACTACAAGCCAGATAAATTTTTGAATTGAATAATCGTCAATGTCATTTAAGTATTGTCAAAAATAATATATGAAGAAGATAGAATATAAGACCTCCTCCTTTTGTGATTTGCTTAATATTCGTGTGTAGAAAAACAAACATCATTCTCTTGGTCTCATTATTGTTAAAATTTTCAAATGTAGAATATGTCATTACTATTTTGTGTAATAAGATTAATGCAGTCTCATTTGTGTTTAATCCGAAGTCATGGTGTTTCAAAAATATTCCGTTCCGTGTGTATCAGCAACAGTGACACCGAGGAGAACCATCTCACCCATGTCATCGAGCGATTCTCTAAGAATCGACAACTGTTGAGCTTAGATCCACAAATATATATATATTGAGGTAGCTTAAAAATCAGGTCGTTATTTGGGTATTAAAGCTCATACTAATAAAGGTCGATATCAATCTCAGGGTGATTGATATCGAGTCTCACTCTCTATGATGTATAAAGATACTGTTAAAACACTATTATTAATATCAATTTTGAAATTGTTTTATTTTATTTTTATTTTATTTATTTTTATTGGTAATACAGAATCAACAGCATCATTATAAAAAATATTACACAGAATTTACAAGCCAAAGTCATGCCAATAACAGATTCTCATTTTTCATTTCGATTCTCTTAAAAAATAATTAGGTGGAAAGTCAGTATTAAATAGTAATAATTATACAATCTAGAGGTAAAAAATTAATAGTGAGACAAACTAAGCAATAATAAATAATTTTGTCAATAAGTAAAATTACAATTAAAAAATTGGTCAAATAATTCAATCAATGTCAAATAATCGTCGTATGTATGAATTTCGCAATGTCGTGTTTTGTGTGTGTGAGTGTATTGTGTGTGTGTGTGGTTTGGGAATGGATCGATGAGAACGACTAGTCTCGCGGACAGGCGAGCGAGGCGAGCGAGGCGGAGGAGGGGGAGAACTGCAAACCGGCCGGCCGGCGCGGGCGCGTCTCGATGTGGTAAACACGGTAAACAACACCTACGAGCCGCAACGCGGCGCGGGAGGGGAATCGTAGTGCATGTAAAGGCAGGCTCACATAGCGACGGCAATAATAAATATAATAATTCGTAATCCTAATTAATATGATGAAATTTAACAAAGTAAGTATGTCATATGGGATAATGAAATTTAATGAAGTGTAATGGGTGTTTAATGGGTTATATATCGGTGCGATTGCTATTGTTTCACGTTATCGGTTGTTTAATAATGATTATTAATTCGATTAGTAAAGTATTCTATTATATCATTAATAAAATTAATATGAGTGTAAATGATTTAATTTAAATGATTATTTATTAGATATTATATTAATTCATAAATTGTAAATATATATTATTTTTGAATCGATTTTTATTTATATGAAATATATCTTGATCCATAAAAAGTTTGTTGAAAGTTCTTGGCAAACGCACACTAACGCTGTTAGCGGCATAGTTCGTCCGTGCTACTGGAACGTAGAATAATTGAGTATGCCGCGTTCGCTTGTCAGGCGTGCACAACGTTAACATTTTATCGACGACAGGAGGACAGTCGAGCGCACCCGAGCATATGTCATGCAACAAGGTCATATCAAACAAAATGCGGCGATCACGTAACGGCATGAGCTTCTGCTTACGACACGAAATATGATAGTCGTCGCAAACAGTGCGCGTACGAAAATTAAGATGTTTTATAAATTTCATTTGTACTCGTTCTATTGCATGCTCGTATATAACGTATTGAGGGTTCCATATGGGACAGCAGTACTCGAGAACAGTGCGGACGTAAGTGAAATAAAGTAGTTTTATGCAGTTAATGTCTGTGAATGGTTTACTAATACGATAGATGAAACCGAGGTTCCTGTAAGCTTTGTTCACGATTTGCTCGATATGCGCCGAGAATGTTAGCTTAACGTCTAAAGTAACACCCAAATCCTTCACCGTTGTGTCCCTTTTGATTTTGGTGTTATTTATTTTGTAGTTGAAGATAATGGGTGTGCCTCGTGTAAAACTTATATGTACACATTTCTCTAAGTTAACATCTATGCGATTACGCGAATAATAGCCAGATAAATTATGTAAGTCTTCTTGCAATCTGTGACAGTCGGCCAAACTTTTTATCTTATAGTATATCTTTTTATCATCCGCGTAGAGCAGATACTTAGCGTGACTAAAGCAGTTCCCGATGTCATATAGATAGGCTATAAAAAATAACGGGCCGAGAATCGAACCCTGCGGCACGCCCGAAGGCACCACAGCGAAATCAGACCTTTGTCCACCGATAACCACTGCCTGTTTCCTATTTGAAATGTAAGATAGCACCCACCTGTAGAGGTCCCCCTGAATGCCCAACTCTTGCAATTTGCGAAGCAATATTATGTGATCGACGCGGTCAAATGCCTTCTCGAAATCCGTATAAATTACGTCAACCTGCGAATTCATTCCCATGCCATCAAGCACATCGCTGATATAAACTGCAAGGTTAGTGCTCGCAGATCGACCCTTGACAAAACCGTGCTGCTCATTGGGTATGCCTTGCATTATGACCGGATACAACCTTTCATAGATCGCCCTCTCAAAACACTTACTTAATACGTTTAATATAGATATAGGTCTGTAATTTTCGACGTTACGTTTACAGCCCTTTTTATGAAGTGGCATAATATGAGCCTCCTTCCAAACTGAGGGAAAAATACCTTCTTTCAGAGACCTATTAAACAGAATACTCACAGGTAGTGACAAGGACTTAGCACACTGAGATAGAAATATTGGGGAGATTCGATCGCTGCCGGCACCTTTGCTCGCGTCTAGATTTTGCAAAAGCTTAGTCACACGCTCCTCGGATATTTCAGCTGAACTCAGCATACGACAGAAAGGTGAGTTAACGCAATCGCGACCGCCGTACCGATTAGTCGGCTGACTAAACATACTATTGAAATTACTATTAAATGCCGAACAAATCTCCTCTGCACTCGACAACCTACGGTCGCGGTATAACATGGAACTGGGATAGCCTGTAGTACAATTGCGTTTAGACTTAACGTAAGACCATAATAGTTTTGGATTTGTTTTGATGGCGTTTTGCGACCGTATGATATAATTATGGTGACATTCCCTCTGCAATGATCTCATTCTAGACCTCAAAAGAGAAAAGGCATCATAGTCTCGCGGATTTTTGAATCGTTTCCAGCGGGAATGAAGTTTAGCCTTTTCCTTAATCAAGCTGATGATTAAGGAAAAGGCTAAATGGCTAAGGCTAGATTTTATTATTACAATTAGAAAGTTCCAGATTCTATTTCCTGTACCCCATTCTGCTCCAAACATTCCCAAGCCAGGCTGTGTAGAAAGTAATGCAGGACGGGGTGGGAGAGGGGTGGATTCATTAAGCGCTGACGAACATAAATACAGGGGCTTATTATGTTATGCTTTATTGCAAATAGTTGCACTGTGCTGTTCACTCCGACCTTCTGTTACTATTTACTATTTGCACGAGTACGTCATGGCTGATAAGGTAAGCATTTTTATACTGTTTCTGATATCTCTCACAATTATTAGAATCCGGTTTTAGCAAAATGTCCTCATGGGCTCGATACGACAGAATAGTTTTACAATGTTCATATATTTTACAGGTTAACCATTCAGGCCCCCTGAGAAGGCGCGGCAGGCCTGCTGGCCAAAATCGGATACCTCTCTCGCAGGTCAGCATTAATTAGTTAGAATAGTATTACCATAGAGGAATAACGTATTATTTTGTTGTGTTGGAGCATCAAGTCTAAGATTATAATATTCAACTGTATTACAGGAGGAACGCCGTGCTCGGAACGCTCAATACGAGCGGGAACGACGCACGGAGTGTGCAGAGGCCGCTACGCAACTCGCATTAGAAATTCGTTGCAGCACCGACGTATGTCCATGCCATAACATAAAAGTCTGCAAAAATTAATAATTTTATGTTTGGTGTATATTTAAATGAATGTATAATTTTTCAGACGCCGATGTTGGTGCTATTGAACAGCGCCCTAGAATTATTAAAGGGGAGAAGTTCACTGGACGATTTAGCGGAGTTGCGAAGGATAAATGCAAATTTAGAAAATCAAAGTAAGGATTCTTTTTTTATATTAATTTACTATACATGTATCAATATATAGAACTAATGTGTAATCATTCTATTTCTTTCTCGGCAGTAAATGACTGTGAGCTGCGTCTACAAAATGATGAAACACGGCCGTCCGAGAGCGTTGACATGCGAACACATTCGGTATGTATAAATTGTTCCAATAGTGCATGAATAACTGTAATGTAACAGTACTTTGTTTTATAAACTAATAATGACAATTTATTTTCAGAACAACGTGGGACGCAAGAGGCCGAAATTCGAAGTACACCAAAGCGTCACGCCTTCACAGGAAGTGGCAAATTCGCAGGGTGCTTCGAATATCGAGCCAAATTTAGTAGATGCAGATGATTTCGACCTCATCCTCGAAATTCTTAAAAGTCACGGTAATATAACAAATTCATAATAATGACATTATTGTATTTAATGCTGGAATACTAATAACTACTACTACTAATACTATACATTTGACAATTTTTTTTTCAGCTAACACATCGCAGTCGGCCGTGCGGTCTCAAGATGGGACGCAAACTGTACCATAACAATAATCAGGCAGAGCTCAAGTTGTCGAGATCTTTGAATTAGCAGAAGAACTGGCGATGGTAAGCAGTAGCACCATTTAAAGCTCTATAGATATTGTATAAAATTGTATAATCAACGTGTCTAATAATGTGGATAAAATTAGTAGATATTGTGGTTGATTTGATTATACATTCATATATTATTCATTTATTTCAGGTACTGCCAGCTTGGAGATGATTAGGTTACGATTAGTATAATTTATATTATTAAGATAATCTCATGTTTATAGTGTTTTAACTAATTAATTTTGTGATGTATTTTATAGTAATTTATATATATTTAGTTATAGTCGTAGTTAACTGAAAATTGTGATATTAATGTTAATCCGTAGAAATAAATAAATAATTAGCTCATCCAAAATGGTCAATAACACTTTTATTATATATTCCCAAATGTATGGCTTGTCAGGCGAAACACTCAACTTTCGATTTTAATCTAATTGACGTTGAGAGAAATCCACAGCCTTGTATGCGGTCATCTGTACCTAATAAGAATATATTTATTTTAAAGAAATAAAAAAGTTCACATTCGCACCCGCAACCGTTGGTTTCGCTGACAGGATCACTATCCACTACACCAACCGGTCGTCAATATGAATTACAAATTAAAAATTTTAAAAAAATCCGAGACTATCAAAATATTGACGCAAGATGCAAAGATGCATTGACAGACGCGCATGTCGCCGCGCAGGCCCCGTGCGCCATAAAGTAACATAAAGCCGCGTGCCTATGGCACGCTTCCATGTTGCTATGCCGCGTCCTAGGTCAGCATTTAAGAAGGTGTTCGATATAAACTTTCAAGTCAAACCTTTTCGAAACGATTTAACCGATTTAAATTAAACTTTACACGCATAAAGCATGTACATAGATCTAAATGGTTAGTGGAGAAAATTCCCGAAAAGGACTATTTAAACGACATTAGAGATTTAAGTTTTCCATAGTAAAATGTTTTCTACTTACTTTTTAGATTAATGTATCCTTGCTTATACGTATATAAATACGTAAATTTAAAGTTAAATAAATAAATGACTAAATAACTCAATGCGTTATTGTATTTTTAAGCAGTCTGGCAATGCTAAATCTTATAATGCTGCGTAATATTAAATAGCAACATTACATTTTCTTTTCTTTTTTTTATGATTAACTAGATACGTGTTTCACTGCAATCTCATCTGATGAGAAATGGCTATGTGGCCTTGAAGATCCCAAGGTTGTAGGATTCAGGAAAGACTGACGCCGGAAGGGAGTTCCATACATATATAGATTTACAGGCATCTTTTCTATTAGGTACAGGAATATTACTGATTTTCCCCGATACCCAAATCCCCATATAAGATCTCACCATTGCTCACGTAATCTACAAATTATATCATAAGAGCGAATCATACTTAACAACAAATTGAAAATGTAAAAAAGTCATGACTATCATAATATCGACGCAATGTGAAAGATGCATGGAGGCCTATTTCGTCGCGTAGGTCACGTGCGCCGAGCACGCTTGCTTGTTGCTATGGTGCGTCACTTATTCGGCAGTTTATCATTTCTCTTCATTGACTTGGTTTTAATAAGTTAATGAAGGTTATTGATTTATTTAATAATGTGGCAACTATTTCAGAAACACAAATTCGATAGCAACAATTCAGGTTTCAATAGACATAAACTAGAATAACGTTTTAATTTTTTACTTTTCTCGCTCCTACAGGTTAGGTGGGCAGTTGGGGTATACCAGCTCGATCCGATGATCGTCGATTTGTCATATTTCTTGGTAATCACACTGACCTTCTCTATTCATTTTCAACACAAACCCAAACTGCATCTACTCTTAGTTTCCCTGTACAAGAACTACACAATTGTCTATACATATATGTTTGTGTGATGAATACGGACTAATGATGACTGTGACTAATTCATCCAATGAGACAAAAGGTTGTTGTTTTAATTGAGCACTACAAAGAATATTAAATCTGTAAGGGTGTAGTAGCAATACATATTTACAACCAGTCATGATGTTATTAGCAAATTTAAGTTAGTCATTATGGATAAAGAAAAATACGTACAAACTTACGAAATATATTTTTGATAGATATACCTACACATAGGTATCCAAAAAATAGGAGACCTAGGAACATGCGTTCTTGTAATACTTAGTCGACTAAAATTTGTATAAAAAAATATTACGTAGCGTTGCACTTAACTGTAATAAATGTAGAAATTACAGTGTTGTTTTCTAAAAGTATATTATAAAAGTATATTAAGAAATTATATTTAGGTTGTTAAATTATCAAATATTCAAACGCAATGTTATTGTGTTTTTCTTAATATCTTTATTGTACACAAAATTGTTACAGAAATATGCATTGTATATAAAATGTACAAACGTGAGCTTAACTCCGATAGAGTTTTCTACCAGCAAACCTTAGAAATACAGTTTTTTTTCTATTACAGTTATTTCAGATAGAGTTTTTCGCTATAAGAAGCACCCACTTAGAAAAAATCAATAAGAATGCAGTGGAATTATTTGAATAGTAGGAAAATTTTACCTATGGCGAAGGAGTAGCATATAAGTTCATCATTGTTGCAGTTTGTCTTATGAAACAAATTTATATTGTAAATCTTCCAGTTTACTCGCAAGTCTGGATGCAATAAAATTTCCTGTAGCTCCTTCTCATAGATAATTTGAGAAACATAAACTAATGAACAACAAAATTCATTAATTTACCGGAGTTTTTTCAATTACACGAATATAACTAATTTTCCTCGATACCGAAATCCCATTGCAAGATCTCGTCATAGCTTAGTAATCTATTTGTATTTAATTTAAAAATCTTCCAAGACAATCAATATGTCGACGCAATATGCAAGGATGCATTCGCGTCAATGCATCCTGCACGTTGCGCAGGTCCTAGCACTCTTGCTTGTTGCTATGCCGCGTCACTTCATCAGCATTTTCACTGAACATTGATTTATATTAGACAATTTGTTAAATAAAACAAATTATATTGCAATAATTCAGTTCTAAAATACAAACTTTACTTTTTGTAATTTTCATTTTTTTCTTAAATATTTATGATTCTAATTACTGAGAACGTATTATATTTGGAATATAATACTTTGGAAAGAAACAAATCTTACGTTTTGTATTGTATACAAAATTAGTTGAAACCCATTTTTTGACCCCTCGTCCAGCATTTAAAATGATTATGTCCCGCAAATTCGTATTGTACGGTTGGCAATGCTAGTCGTAGCACTATCGTAGTCGCAGTGCTACATGTCTGTCACAGTGCCAGACATGCATAAAATTAACACTTTAAAAAAATACTTGCATTCAAATTTTCTCCGATAAATCGTCCTTTTATCAATTCATATAATATACCTAGTTACGAATTTCATTAAGGTACAAAGTAAAAATAACTGAATGCAACTTGATATTGGACATTACTTCATTATCCAAACTCGCTTTATTTTAGCCAACGGTAGGTACCTACCTACACACTAAAGCGAACAATATGTGTTGTGGTCACATGCAACTACCATGGAAAGTCAAGTGGCTAACGGTACTTGTGTACTTTCTATTGCTTGTTTTTCTGAGAATTTGAGGTAGTATCAGGCCTGCGCCACTCATTCAAGGTCACGCGCGAACTAACGAACATAATTCAGTTTTCTAAGAAGTATCTACCTACTTGTTTAAATTTATTTGTTAGATTTAGCGTTTTGTGTAATACGACCAAGCTCTTTAAACTTAGATTAAATAAAAAAATTGGAGTTTTTGCGACTATTAGATTTAACAATCGAAATATACGGGAGAGTAAAAAGCTCATTGTTTATTATATTAAAGTGAGTCATATAAGATTTCATATGAATAAAAAAAATCATACAACGTAAATACTAAGAAATTGAACTCAAATACAAGTTTAATCAGTTGTATCAACTGCCTGTTTATTCAGCAATAATAATAATATTTGTCTGAGCATATCGAGAGTCGATAACCAGTAATAGATATCTTTAATTCACGGGACAGTGCCGCCATTTCGGACACTTACATAAATTATCTAGCTCCAAACTAGGCAAAGCCCCGTACTATGGATACTAGATAACGGAATAGCATACTTAAATATTTATATAAATGTCACTCGGAAATAAATGTCACGATTCAACACACAAACATTTTCCATTCATTTGTGTCAGAAGGTTATGTCTAGTCAACAGATTGGTTTACAAATTATTTCATTACATTTACTGACTATAATTTATTAGATAGGGTTACGTGTTACGGCGCGATGACTATAGTACACTTTAAGTGCAGCCTTGGAATGATCGGCATAGTTTAATATAATCTATATGATTTCTTTACATTGCATATATCTAGATTTGTTATAACTGTATAAATTGTTCGAATATTCATTTAGCCCAATTTTTAAGACATTATAGATGGTTGACTTTTTATTTGGAATAACTATGTTTTTATTTCTTCTGACCATGTTGCTCAAAATCCTATTAGCAGCACGAAGACCGTAACACTAGCATACACTGCTACAGCGACAATTACGTACGTCTCGTACGTACTAAGAAAATTGATTAAATTAGTTATGGCATAATCTGATAATGCCAAGTCTGGTGCTGCCGTGATGCCGGCAACATTAGGTACATCTGCAACTTCGAAGACACCTGTCATTTTAATTCATGTTAAAAATATATGTGGTATACCTACATACCAATTTATTGAAGAGAAGATAAACAAGCATTGTCAAACCATAAAATTTTCTGAGGTCAATTTGATATAATTTATTATGCTTCTATCATAGCAAATAAGTTCACGGTTTTAAATACCTATATACAATTATTTAATATTAATATGCAAATTTCCCAATACAAGGATAAGTCATTCTACTTAGCGATTCGCTATTGCGAAATTTGTGTGTCACAATAGTGACACACAAAACGTAGCATTTGAAATGCACATGTTAGGTGCCATAGCACTAACGTAGTTACAAAAGTACAATACGATTATACATATAAATAAGAAAATTAACATAATTATTTGACAAAAACAAATTCTTGAAGAAAAAGTGGTCTGTTTTGTTACTATATAAATTCCTACTTATATTTACTAAGAATTTGATTTAAAGTTGCAAAAAATAATAACTGGATAATCAACTTGATATTTTAGTTCACTTAATCTTCTGAGCCCTCATTATTTTTATTAATTAGCTGCCAGCGATTGTCAGGTAGGTGCTTACTTGTAACATGCAACTACAATGGAAGGTCCTGTAGCAACGGCACGCGTTTCTATTGTTTAGTTTTCTGAGTATTCCGGATAGCCGTTTCAGGAATACCATTTAATTCAACTATAACATAATAAATGATTTGATATTATATTTTACATGATATAATCCATCAATATTTATATCCATTAGCTGTCAGCATTCATTCGGAACGCAAGTCAAGAACTAATTTATTAGAATTTAATATGTTTCTGGTTTTAAATACAAGTTATAAGGAAACTTTAATAATAACATTGGAATAACTTCAAGACGTGCAGAATTTTTCAGAGCTGCGAGTGTAAACAAAGCATATCCCACTTCGAAATTACTTTTCTACAAACATATTTTGAAAGTCATCTAGAGGAGATGTGTCATCTAGTGTTTGTGTGGAGTCAAACGGTGATTTAAACTTATTGTTTATATTCATGAATAATTCTTTAAAATAAAATTTTATTTGCCCTGGCAGTTCATGTAATTATTGAGAAATTGAATATAAATAGGTGGATTACTATGAGAGCACTCGTAGCTGCAGAGGCCTGACTCTCATATAAGTACTCGAGATTTTAATGTCGATAGACAGCAATCGGTTTGTCACTTTTAACACGCATATAAGTGTGAAAGAGCTAGAAATGCCAAAGTCTGTTGATAGACAAATGTCAAGTATGCGAGAATCATGGTCCAGAAGTATTGTTGTCTATTCTCTATCTCCAAAGTGCGCTATGATGCTAACCAACTCTGATGGTATACCCTATCAAACAAAAAAATAATAGAATGGAATAACTTTATTCGTTGTCAGAATACAAGGTACACAGATACAATTCACAACAAGCCATATACATACTAAAAGTCACTCTTTATGCTGTATATTTATGATACTGTTCAAACACACAACAGGTCAAGTGTAAATTAACACTAAGTTCAATTTTGGAATCGTTTCATTATTACGATAATTAGAAAGGTCCACACTCTATTTTCTCTACACCCCGCCCCGCTCCAAACATTCCCAAGCCAGGATGTGTAGCAAGTATTGCAGGTGCGGAGTGGGAGAGGGGTGGAATCATTATGCGCCGACTAACATAAATACAGGGTGCTTATTATTTTACGCTTCATTGCAAATAGTTGCATTGTGCTAGAAACTCGGAGCTTTTGTTACTCTTTACTAACTGCACGAGTACGTCATGGCTGACAAGGTAAGCAATTTTATACTGTTTCTGCCATATCAAACAATAATTAGAAACCGGATATTGCAAAATATTCTTAGGAGCGCCGTGCAAAAGTATAATTTAATCATGTTCATATATTTTTCAGGTTAACCATTCAGGCCCACTGAGAAGACGCGGCAGGCCTGCTGGTCACAATCGGATACCTCTCTCACAGGTCAGCAATAATTAGTTAGAATAGTGTTATTTTGTTGCGTTGGAGCAGCAGGACTAGGATAATAATATTCAACTGTATTCCAGGAGGAACGCCGTGCTCGGAACGCTCAATACGAGCGGGAACGACGCACGGAGTATGCAGAGGCCGCCACGCAACTCGCATTAGAAATTCGTTGCAGCACCGACGTATGTCCATGCCATAACATAAAAATTTTCAAAATGTATAACTTGTTGTTTGGTGTATATTTAAATGAATGTATAATTTTCCAGACGCCGATGTTGGTGCTATTGAATAGTGTCCTAGAACTGTTAAAAGAGAGAAGTTCACCCGACGATTTAGCTGAGTTGCGAAGGATAAATGGAAATTTAGATGATCAAAGTAAGGATTAATATATTTATATTAATGTATTATTTGTGTATCAATGTGTTGAACTAATGTGTAATCATTCTATTTCTTTCCCGGCAGTAAAGGACTGTGAGCTGCGTCTACAAAATGTTGAAACACGGCCGTCGGAGAGCGATAACTTGCGTACACATTCGGTATGTATAAATTGTTCCAATAGTGCATGAATAACTGTAATGTAACAGTACCTACTGTGTTTTATAAACTAATAATGACAATTTATTTTCAGAACAACGTGGGACGCAAGAGGCCGAAATTCGAAGTACACCAAAGCGTCACTCCTTCACAGGAAGTGGCAAATTCGCAGGGTGCTTCGAATAACGAGCCGAATTTAGTAGACGCAGATGATTTTGACCTCATCCTCGATATTTTAAAAAGTCACGGTAATATAACTGATTTATATTATTACGAATAATGTCATTATTGACATTATTATATTTATCGCTGGATATACTAAAGATTTGTAAATTTTTGTTTTCAGCTAACACATCGCATTCGGCCCAGTCTCAAGATGGAACGCCATTACAATAATCAGGCAGAGCTCCAGTTGGTTAGACCATCGTCGACGGCGTCGATTGAGACTGTTGTCGAGATCTTTGAAATAGCAGGAGAAATGATGATGGTAAGCAGTAGGATCATTTATGGCTCTCTAGATATTGTTTAAAAATGCATACTCAATGTGTCTAATTATGTGGATAAAACTAGTAGGTATTGTTGTAGATTTGATCACACATTCATATATTATTCATCTATTTCAGGTACTGCCAGCTAGGAGAAGATTAGGTTACGATTAGTTATAATTTAGGTTATTAAGATATTTCTAATGTATATATTGTTTTAACTAATTAATTTTGTGACATATTTTATAGTAATTTATATATAAATATTTATAGTCGTAGTTAACTGAAAATTGTGATATTATTATTAATCCGTAGAAATAAATAAATTATTTGCTCATCCAAAATGGTCAATAATACTTTTATTATATTTTTCCAAATGTATGTCATCGGAGGCGTTTCACTCGACTTTCGATTTCAATCCAATTGACGTTGAGTGAATTCCTCACTGTTACACCTTGTATGCATTCATACCTTGAAATCTTCGTAAATATCTTTGCACATACACACAGCGTCATCTAGTTCCACACTAAGCTACTAGGCTTGTATTATAGATACCAGATGGTTCATAAACTACACATATATATCTAAAGGAAAAACGTCTATAATTCGGGAACACATGTCTGTGTTCATCATTCAAACATTATGCCCCTAGCAGGATACGAACAGCAGTCAGAGTTTCTAACTACTACACCAAACAGGTCGTTGAGGTAAGGTATCATCATTAAATCAAGATATTAGTCAGTCACTATGTCGGCATTTAATAGCAAATATCAATACAATACAAACTTTCAAGTCGAAATTGTTCGCAACGATTAAACCGATTCTAATGAAATCTAAAAAATTAGCAGAGAACACCCGAAAAAGAGTATGGAAAGTCAATTTTAAGTTTTCCTTGGTAAAATATGTTTTTTAGTAACTTTTTAGATCTATACCTTTAAAGTTTCATTAGATTTGGTATAGACCAAATGTATAGACATTTCAAACAATTTGGGCTTGAAATTTTGTATGTAAAGCCATGTGGGTTATATTGGTTTGGTTTTAATAGTTTATGAAATTATTTCTGGATTTGATTTATACTGAATACTGATTTATGTAATAATATAACAACTTAGTAAAAATTCCATTGCAAGAATTCAGTATTAAAAAAGAAATGCTTAGGAAACCGACTAATGAATTAAGTTGTGGAATAGATGACATTCCTCTTGTGCTAGTTAAAGCCTGTATAAGTGAATTGACCCCCCCATTAACATACTTAATATGTTTTTAAGCTTATCGTAAAGATATGTTTAAGATCATTTTAATTTTAAGTAGTTCCTATACATTTACGTTTAAGTCAAAATAGAGATGAGAGTAGGACTTGTACACTTTTCTCAGTTGCGGCTAATATTCCTTCAGCATTCAGTGTGATTGTAGAGATTGAGTTTGTAGAGAATTTGACTTTAATCTACACTAAGACGGGGCGTTAATCTTATTATATAAATTATTACAATATTAATTTTTATTTGTACCTACAAGTTAAGAGATTTATGAATAATAGAATCTAAAAATAGGTTGATTACAATTGGAAATTACGATCAATTCTTGAACAGGTGCGGTGATTCTTGAGTGATTTGTCAAAAATGGCTTATTACTTTACAATTTATTAATAACTTTTGAAAGGCTAGCATTATTTATGTTTTTGGTAAAATATAGTCTGGCAAGAGTCTGGCAAAGTAAAGTCTACTACCGCCATTGCCTAAAATGGCAACACTATGTTACTGCTTCATAAATACCTGTAATTTTCATGTACCGATTTAAAAATAATTTATGGGGTTGCCAGTTAATATAAACCTGTTTATGTAATAGTTTTTTTGGAAAAGTCAATGGCGAACACGACCGTATAAGAACGTGATGCGGAAGAAACTACATTTTAGTTACCCTGCGTTTTACAGCAATTGATCCTTATTTCAGATTTAACACGTTCCGGGACAGAACATCAGACACAATAGAAGTTTTATTGTTATAACTTCGAGATGTAAATGTTTAACTGTTGATATAATTTAGATTTGCGATGTATAAAAAGTCTTATAAGAATTCACTATATTATATTAAATAGGGTTTTTATCTGAATAGGTTATAAAACCAATGGCACACAGAGGCTCATTCATACCCAAATCCCTTTGCTAGATCTCACCATTGCTGGCGTAATCTACAAATTATATTATCAGAGCGAATAATATTTAACACAAATTGATAAGATAATGTATAAAACTCTCATGACTATATAACGACGCAATATACAAAGATTCATGGAAGCCCGTCTCGTCGCACAGGTCACGTGCGCAAGAACGCTTGCTTGTTGCTATGCCGCGTCACTACTTCGGCATTTTTAATCCTTAATTGATTTGATTAAAACAATTCGTTAATGATATTGTTGGATTCTTGAATTACAATTTCGACTTTTTAAATAAAACAAACCCTATAGTAACAATTCGACTTGTGATAAAGAAGCACTAAGAAAAGTAACTAAAACAATTAATGCATAATTCTATTTTTAAGCTAAATATATAATCTGACAATGCCAAGTCTGGTGTTACCGTAATGTACATCGGCAACATAACAGATAGTCAGCAGTTTGGCGATTACTTAAATTAATTTGGAAATAAAAAAATCCTTACGTTTTCGTAATTAATACAAAATTAGTTGAAACTAGCTTCTTGAGGCCTCGTTCAGCATTTGAAATGACGATTTCCCGCAAAATCGTATATTACAGTTGACAATAATAGTCGTAGCACTGATTTAGGAGCAGAGCTACAAGTCTGTCACAGTGCCGTTGTAAGGAATAAAATTAATACTCTTTCAAAATATTTGCTTTCAAATTTCTTACGAATTTGATTTTAAGGTGTAAAGTAATAATAAGCGAATGCAACTTGATATTGGACATCTTATATTATTCATTACCTGTCAGCGATCAAAACGTACCTACACTAAAGCTAACAATTTGGGTTATGGTCACATAAAACTACAATGTAACGTGAAGGGGATTTCGGTACCTACTCTTGTACTTTCTATTGCTTGCTCTTCTGAAAATTTGAGGTAGTAACAGGCCTACGCCACTCATTCAAGGTCACGCGGTAACGTACCAACGCGACGGCTCTCGTTCGCCCGGACAAACATAATGCAGTCGGTTGTCACGCGCTCGCTGAAGTATAAATATAAGTATTATTTGAACGTAATTGTTATTAGTAATTTTTTTTTGGAAGACTAAAATTTCCACCAGAATCTACACAGAATCTAATCAGAATAAACTACATAAGTATATAGCCTGACAATGCCAAGTCTGGTGCTGCCGTAATATACATCGGTAAAATCAGGTACATCGGCAACTTCGAAGACAGATTTCATTTTAATTCAATTTTTTTTTTAAGATTTTCGATGTATAGAAAGTCTTAGAAGAATTCACTGTATTATATTAAATAGGTTTTTTATCTGAATAGGTAGGAAATCAATGGCACACAAAGACTCATTCATACCCAAATCCCTTTGATAGATCTCACCATTGCTTACGAAATTTACAAATTATATTATCAGAGCGAATAATACTTAACTACAAA
The DNA here is from genome assembly GCA_949316235.1 of Oegoconia quadripuncta. Classification (NCBI taxonomy): domain Eukaryota; kingdom Metazoa; phylum Arthropoda; class Insecta; order Lepidoptera; family Autostichidae; genus Oegoconia; species Oegoconia quadripuncta. Next base: position 8,690,657 of record OX438759.1, read on the forward strand.
TTGAAAATGTAAAAAAGTCATGACTATCATAATATCGACGCAATGTGAAAGATGCATGGAGGCCCATTTCGTCGCGCAGGTCACGTGCGCCTAGCACGCTTGCTTGTTGCTATAGTGCGTCACTTGTTCGGCAGTTTATCATTTCTCTTCATTGACTTGGTTTTAATAAGTTAATGAAGGTTATTAATTTATTTAATAATGTGGCAACTATTTCAGAAACACAAATTCGATAGCAACAATTCAGGTTTCCAATAGACATACACTAAAATAACGTTTTAATTTTTTACTTTTCTCGCTCCTACAGGTTAGGTGGGCAGTTGGGGTATACCAGCTCGATCCGATGATCGTCGATTTGTCATATTTCTTAGTAATGACACTGACCTTCTCTATTCATTTTCAATACAAACCCAAACTGCATCTACTCTTAGTTTCCCTGTACAAGAACTACACAATAATTGTCTATACATATATGTTTGTGTTTTTTTCTATTACAGTTATTTCAGATAGAGTTTTTCGCTATAAGAAGCACCCACTTAGAGAAAATCAATAAGAATGCAGTGGAATTATTTGAATAGTAGGAAAATTTTACCTATGGCGAAGGAGTAGCATATAAGTTCATCATTGTTGCAGTTTGTCATAAGAAACAAATTTATATTGTAAATCTTCCAGTTTACTCGCAAGCCTGGATGCAATCAAATTTCCTGTAGCTCCTTCTCATAGATAATTTGAGAAACATAAACTAATGAATAACAAAATTCATTAATTTGCCGGAGTTTTTTCAATTACACGAATATAACTAATTTTCCTCGATACCGAAATCCCATTGCAAGATCTCGTCATAGCTTAGTAATCTATTTGTATTTAATTTAAAAATCTTCCAAGACAATCAATATGTCGACGCAATATGCAAGGATGCATTCGCGTCAATGCATCCTGCACGTTGCGCAGGTCCTAGCACTCTTGCTTGTTGCTATGCCGCGTCACTTCATCAGCATTTTCACTGAACATTGATTTATATTAGACAATTTGTTAAATAAAACAAATTATATTGCAATAATTCAGTTCTAAAATACAAACTTTACTTTTTGTAATTTTCATTTTTTTCTTAAATATTTATGATTCTAATTACTGAGAACGTATTATATTTGGAATGTAATACTTTGGAAAGAAACAAATCTTACGTTTTGTATTGTATACAAAATTAGTTGAAACCCATTTTTTGACCCCTCGTCCAGCATTTAAAATGATTATGTCCCGCAAATTCGTATTGTACGGTTGGCAATGCTAGTCGTAGCACTATCGTAGTCGCAGTGCTACATGTCTGTCACAGTGCCAGACATGCATAAAATTAACACTTTAAAAAAATACTTGCATTCAAATTTTCTCCGATAAATCGTCCTTTTATCAATTCATATAATATACCTAGTTACGAATTTCATTAACCTCTGTGTCCTCTCTTTCCTTTTTATAATTCCGCGGGTCAAGTATCTCGGCGCGCCTGTCAAATTTTCGAAAATACCTGCGGTGTTAAAAACGTTTATAGATACTCTTCTACTGGGTGTATTTGTAATCTGTGAAAAGCTATAGCTACGGGAATATATTATCTATGGATATAATGAATGAACACTACTACAGCTATAATACAAAAAATCTGAAAAATGTTACGAGTTGTAATATGTAGGTATACCTATATCCACGATATAATTGGTATTTTTACGGAAAGTACAGATTTATTTCATGTTTTTCTTAAAAAAACGGGTAATTCAATAAATTGTTATGAGAATTGGAAGCTCTATGGCCAGGTTCCTAAGCCTGTTCTAATAAAAAACAGTAGTTGGAATTCTATGCCTATACTCCCACCCAAAGAGAAAAAAAATATTTTCGCAAATACAGACTAAATATCATAGCTAACATGACATGGCGCACATTATTGGATGCGGAATTTAATAGAGAACAAGTTCAAACACAGTCCAAAGGAATTGGAACTCTATAATCATTACAATTGAGAGTTGAAAGTCGGGTGTACCGCCGACACCGATCGGTGTTCGCGTCTGTTGAAGGTATAAAAGTATTTTGGACACCGATCGGTGTTCGCGTCCGCCTAAAGGTTAAGGTACAAAGTAAAAATAACTGAATGCAACTTGATATTGGACATTACTTCATAATCCAAACTCGCTTTATTTTAGCCAACGGTAGGTACCTACCTACACACTAAAGCGAACAATATGTGTTGTGGTCACATGCAACTACCATGGAAAGTCAAGTGGCTAACGGTACTTGTGTACTTTCTATTGCTTGTTTTTCTGAGAATTTGAGGTAGTATCAGGCCTGCGCCACTCATTCAAGGTCACGCGCGAACTAACGAACATAATTCAGTTTTCTAAGAAGTATCTACCTACTTGTTTAAATTTATTTGTTAGATTTAGCGTTTTGTGTAATACGACCAAGCTCTTTAAACTTAGATTAAATAAAAAAATTGGAGTTTTTGCGACTATTAGATTTAACAATCGAAATATACGGGAGAGTAAAAAGCTCATTGTTTATTATATTAAAGTGAGTCATATAAGATTTCATATGAATAAAAAAAATCATACAACGTAAATACTAAGAAATTGAACTCAAATACAAGTTTAATCAGTTGTATCAACTGCCTGTTTATTCAGCAATAATAATAATATTTGTCTGAGCATATCGAGAGTCGATAACCAGTAATAGATATCTTTAATTCACGGGACAGTGCCGCCATTTCGGACACTTACATAAATTATCTAGCTCCAAACTAGGCAAAGCCCCGTACTATGGATACTAGATAACGGAATAGCATACTTAAATATTTATATAAATGTCACTCGGAAATAAATGTCACGATTCAACACACAAACATTTTCCATTCATTTGTGTCAGAAGGTTATGTCTAGTCAACAGATTGGTTTACAAATTATTTCATTACATTTACTGACTATAATTTATTAGATAGGGTTACGTGTTACGGCGCGATGACTATAGTACACTTTAAGTGCAGCCTTGGAATGATCGGCATAGTTTAATATAATCTATATGATTTCTTTACATTGCATATATCTAGATTTGTTATAACTGTATAAATTGTTCGAATATTCATTTAGCCCAATTTTTAAGACATTATAGATGGTTGACTTTTTATTTGGAATAACTATGTTTTTATTTCTTCTGACCATGTTGCTCAAAATCCTATTAGCAGCACGAAGACCGTAACACTAGCATACACTGCTACAGCGACAATTACGTACGTCTCGTACGTACTAAGAAAATTGATTAAATTAGTTATGGCATAATCTGATAATGCCAAGTCTGGTGCTGCCGTGATGCCGGCAACATTAGGTACATCTGCAACTTCGAAGACACCTGTCATTTTAATTCATGTTAAAAATATATGTGGTATACCTACATACCAATTTATTGAAGAGAAGATAAACAAGCATTGTCAAACCATAAAATTTTCTGAGGTCAATTTGATATAATTTATTATGCTTCTATCATAGCAAATAAGTTCACGGTTTTAAATACCTATATACAATTATTTAATATTAATATGCAAATTTCCCAATACAAGGATAAGTCATTCTACTTAGCGATTCGCTATTGCGAAATTTGTGTGTCACAATAGTGACACACAAAACGTAGCATTTGAAATGCACATGTTAGGTGCCATAGCACTAACGTAGTTACAAAAGTACAATACGATTATACATATAAATAAGAAAATTAACATAATTATTTGACAAAAACAAATTCTTGAAGAAAAAGTGGTCTGTTTTGTTACTATATAAATTCCTACTTATATTTACTAAGAATTTGATTTAAAGTTGCAAAAAATAATAACTGGATAATCAACTTGATATTTTAGTTCACTTAATCTTCTGAGCCCTCATTATTTTTATTAATTAGCTGCCAGCGATTGTCAGGTAGGTGCTTACTTGTAACATGCAACTACAATGGAAGGTCCTGTAGCAACGGCACGCGTTTCTATTGTTTAGTTTTCTGAGTATTCCGGATAGCCGTTTCAGGAATACCATTTAATTCAACTATAACATAATAAATGATTTGATATTATATTTTACATGATATAATCCATCAATATTTATATCCATTAGCTGTCAGCATTCATTCGGAACGCAAGTCAAGAACTAATTTATTAGAATTTAATATGTTTCTGGTTTTAAATACAAGTTATAACGAAACTTTAATAATAACATTGGAATAACTTCAAGACGTGCAGAATTTTTCAGAGCTGCGAGTGTAAACAAAGCATATCCCACTTCGAAATTACTTTTCTACAAACATATTTTGAAAGTCATCTAGAGGAGATGTGTCATCTAGTGTTTGTGTGGAGTCAAACGGTGATTTAAACTTATTGTTTATATTCATGAATAATTCTTTAAAATAAAATTTTATTTGCCCTGGCAGTTCATGTAATTATTGAGAAATTGAATATAAATAGGTGGATTACTATGAGAGCACTCGTAGCTGCAGAGGCCTGACTCTCATATAAGTACTCGAGATTTTAATGTCGATAGACAGCAATCGGTTTGTCACTTTTAACACGCATATAAGTGTGAAAGAGCTAGAAATGCCAAAGTCTGTTGATAGACAAATGTCAAGTATGCGAGAATCATGGTCCAGAAGTTTTGTTGTCTATTCTCTATCTCCAAAGTGCGCTATGATGCTAACCAACTCTGATGGTATACCCTATCAAACAAAAAAATAATAGAATGGAATAACTTTATTCGTTGTCAGAATACAAGGTACACAGATACAATTCACAACAAGCCATATACATACTAAAAGTCACTCTTTATGCTGTATATTTATGATACTGTTCAAACACACAACAGGTCAAGTGTAAATTAACACTAAGTTCAATTTTGGAATCGTTTCATTATTACGATAATTAGAAAGGTCCACACTCTATTTGCTCTACACCCCGCCCCGCTCCAAACATTCCCAAGCCAGGATGTGTAGCAAGTATTGCAGGTGCGGAGTGGGAGAGGGGTGGAATCATTATGCGCCGACTAACATAAATACAGGGTGCTTATTATTTTACGCTTCATTGCAAATAGTTGCATTGTGCTAGAAACTCGGAGCTTTTGTTACTCTTTACTAACTGCACGAGTACGTCATGGCTGACAAGGTAAGCAATTTTATACTGTTTCTGCCATATCAAACAATAATTAGAAACCGGATATTGCAAAATATTCTTAGGAGCGCCGTGCAAAAGTATAATTTAATCATGTTCATATATTTTTCAGGTTAACCATTCAGGCCCACTGAGAAGACGCGGCAGGCCTGCTGGTCACAATCGGATACCTCTCTCACAGGTCAGCAATAATTAGTTAGAATAGTGTTATTTTGTTGCGTTGGAGCAGCAGGACTAGGATAATAATATTCAACTGTATTCCAGGAGGAACGCCGTGCTCGGAACGCTCAATACGAGCGGGAACGACGCACGGAGTATGCAGAGGCCGCCACGCAACTCGCATTAGAAATTCGTTGCAGCACCGACGTATGTCCATGCCATAACATAAAAATTTTCAAAATGTATAACTTGTTGTTTGGTGTATATTTAAATGAATGTATAATTTTCCAGACGCCGATGTTGATGCTATTGAATAGTGTCCTAGAACTGTTAAAAGAGAGAAGTTCACCCGACGATTTAGCTGAGTTGCGAAGGATAAATGGAAATTTAGATGATCAAAGTAAGGATTAATATATTTATATTAATGTATTATTTGTGTATCAATGTGTTGAACTAATGTGTAATCATTCTATTTCTTTCCCGGCAGTAAAGGACTGTGAGCTGCGTCTACAAAATGTTGAAACACGGCCGTCGGAGAGCGATAACTTGCGTACACATTCGGTATGTATAAATTGTTCCAATAGTGCATGAATAACTGTAATGTAACAGTACCTACTGTGTTTTATAAACTAATAATGACAATTTATTTTCAGAACAACGTGGGACGCAAGAGGCCGAAATTCGAAGTACACCAAAGCGTCACTCCTTCACAGGAAGTGGCAAATTCGCAGGGTGCTTCGAATAACGAGCCGAATTTAGTAGACGCAGATGATTTTGACCTCATCCTCGATATTTTAAAAAGTCACGGTAATATAACTGATTTATATTATTACGAATAATGTCATTATTGACATTATTATATTTATCGCTGGATATACTAAAGATTTGTAAATTTTTGTTTTCAGCTAACACATCGCATTCGGCCCAGTCTCAAGATGGAACGCCATTACAATAATCAGGCAGAGCTCCAGTTGGTCAGACCATCGTCGACGGCGTCGATTGAGACTGTTGTCGAGATCTTTGAAATAGCAGGAGAAATGATGATGGTAAGCAGTAGGATCATTTATGGCTCTCTAGATATTGTTTAAAAATGCATACTCAATGTGTCTAATTATGTGGATAAAACTAGTAGGTATTGTTGTAGATTTGATCACACATTCATATATTATTCATCTATTTCAGGTACTGCCAGCTAGGAGAAGGTTAGGTTACGATTAGTTATAATTTAGGTTATTAAGATATTTCTAATGTATATATTGTTTTAACTAATTAATTTTGTGACATATTTTATAGTAATTTATATATAAATATTTATAGTCGTAGTTAACTGAAAATTGTGATATTATTATTAATCCGTAGAAATAAATAAATTATTTGCTCATCCAAAATGGTCAATAATACTTTTATTATATTTTTCCAAATGTATGTCATCGGAGGCGTTTCACTCGACTTTCGATTTCAATCCAATTGACGTTGAGTGAATTCCTCACTGTTACACCTTGTATGCAGTCATACCTTGAAATCTTCGTAAATATCTTTGCACATACACACAGCGTCATCTAGTTCCACACTAAGCTACTAGGCTTGTATTATAGATACCAGATGGTTCATAAACTACACATATATATCTAAAGGAAAAACGTCCATAATTCGGGAACACATGTCTGTGTTCATCATTCAAACATTATGCCCCTAGCAGGATACGAACAGCAGTCAGAGTTTCTAACTACTACACCAAACAGGTCGTCGAGGTAAGGTATCATCATTAAATCAAGATATTAGTCAGTCACTATGTCGGCATTTAATAGCAAATATCAATACAATACAAACTTTCAAGTCGAAATTGTTCGCAACGATTAAACCGATTCTAATGAAATCTAAAAAATTAGCAGAGAACACCCGAAAAAGAGTATGGAAAGTCAATTTTAAGTTTTCCTTGGTAAAATATGTTTTTTAGTAACTTTTTAGATCTATACCTTTAAAGTTTCATTAGATTTGGTATAGACCAAATGTATAGACATTTCAAACAATTTGGGCTTGAAATTTTGTATGTAAAGCCATGTGGGTTATATTGGTTTGGTTTTAATAGTTTATGAAATTATTTCTAGATTTGATTTATACTGAATACTGATTTATGTAATAATATAACAACTTAGTAAAAATTCCATTGCAAGAATTCAGTATTAAAAAAGAAATGCTTAGGAAACCGACTAATGAATTAAGTTGTGGAATAGATGACATTCCTCTTGTGCTAGTTAAAGCCTGTATAAGTGAATTGACCCCCCCATTAACATACTTAATATGTTTTTAAGCTTATCGTAAAGATATGTTTAAGATCATTTTAATTTTAAGTAGTTCCTATACATTTACGTTTAAGTCAAAATAGAGATGAGAGTAGGACTTGTACAGTTTTTCTCAGTTGCGGCTAATATTCCTTCAGCATTCAGTGTGATTGTAGAGATTGAGTTTGTAGAGAATTTGACTTTAATCTACACTAAGACGGGGCGTTAATCTTATTATATACATTATTACAATATTAATTTTTATTTGTACCTACAAGTTAAGAGATTTATGAATAATAGAATCTAAAAATAGGTTGATTACAATTGGAAATTACGATCAATTCTTGAACAGGTGCGGTGATTCTTGAGTGATTTGTCAAAAATGGCTTATTACTTTACAATTTATTAATAACTTTTGAAAGGCTAGCATTATTTATGTTTTTGGTAAAATATAGTCTGGCAAGAGTCTGGCAAAGTAAAGTCTACTACCGCCATTGCCTAAAATGGCAACACTATGTTACTGCTTCATAAATACCTGTAATTTTCATGTACCGATTTAAAAATAATTTATGGGGTTGCCAGTTAATATAAACCTGTTTATGTAATAGTTTTTTTGGAAAAGTCAATGGCGAACACGACCGTATAAGAACCTGATGCGGAAGAAACTACATTTTAGTTACCCTGCGTTTTACAGCAATTGATCCTTATTTCAGATTTAACACGTTCCGGGACAGAACATCAGACACAATAGAAGTTTTATTGTTATAACTTCGAGATGTAAATGTTTAACTGTTGATATAATTTAGATTTGCGATGTATAAAAAGTCTTATAAGAATTCACTATATTATATTAAATAGGGTTTTTATCTGAATAGGTTATAAAACCAATGGCACACAGAGGCTCATTCATACCCAAATCCCTTTGCTAGATCTCACCATTGCTGGCGTAATCTACAAATTATATTATCAGAGCGAATAATATTTAACACAAATTGATAAGATAATGTATAAAACTCTCATGACTATATAACGACGCAATATACAAAGATTCATGGAAGCCCGTCTCGTCGCACAGGTCACGTGCGCAAGAACGCTTGCTTGTTGCTATGCCGCGTCACTACTTCGGCATTTTTAATCCTTAATTGATTTGATTAAAACAATTCGTTAATGATATTGTTGGATTCTTGAATTACAATTTCGACTTTTTAAATAAAACAAACCCTATAGTAACAATTCGACTTGTGATAAAGAAGCACTAAGAAAAGTAACTAAAACAATTAATGCATAATTCTATTTTTAAGCTAAATATATAATCTGACAATGCCAAGTCTGGTGTTACCGTAATGTACATCGGCAACATAACAGATAGTCAGCAGTTTGGCGATTACTTAAATTAATTTGGAAATAAAAAAATCCTTACGTTTTCGTAATTAATACAAAATTAGTTGAAACTAGCTTCTTGAGGCCTCGTTCAGCATTTGAAATGACGATTTCCCGCAAAATCGTATATTACAGTTGACAATAATAGTCGTAGCACTGATTTAGGAGCAGAGCTACAAGTCTGTCACAGTGCCGTTGTAAGGAATAAAATTAATACCTTTCAAAATATTTGCTTTCAAATTTCTTACGAATTTGATTTTAAGGTGTAAAGTAATAATAAGCGAATGCAACTTGATATTGGACATCTTATATTATTCATTACCTGTCAGCGATCAAAACGTACCTACACTAAAGCTAACAATTTGGGTTATGGTCACATAAAACTACAATGTAACGTGAAGGGGATTTCGGTACCTACTCTTGTACTTTCTATTGCTTGCTCTTCTGAAAATTTGAGGTAGTAACAGGCCTACGCCACTCATTCAAGGTCACGCGGTAACGTACCAACGCGACGGCTCCCGTTCGCCCGGACAAACATAATGCAGTCGGTTGTCACGCGCTCGCTGAAGTATAAATATAAGTATTATTTGAACGTAATTGTTATTAGTAATTTTTTTTTGGAAGACTAAAATTTCCACCAGAATCTACACAGAATCTAATCAGAATAAACTACATAAGTATATAGCCTGACAATGCCAAGTCTGGTGCTGCCGTAATATACATCGGTAAAATCAGGTACATCGGCAACTTCGAAGACAGATTTCATTTTAATTCAATTTTTTTTTTAAGATTTTCGATGTATAGAAAGTCTTAGAAGAATTCACTGTATTATATTAAATAGGTTTTTTATCTGAATAGGTAGGAAATCAATGGCACACAAAGACTCATTCATACCCAAATCCCTTTGATAGATCTCACCATTGCTTACGAAATTTACAAATTATATTATCAGAGCGAATAATACTTAACTACAAATTGAAAATGTAAAAAAGTCATGACTATCATAATATCGACGCAATGTGAAAGATGCATGGAGGCCCATTTCGTCGCGCAGGTCACGTGCGCCTAGCACGCTTGCTTGTTGCTATAGTGCGTCACTTGTTCGGCAGTTTATCATTTCTCTTCATTGACTTGGTTTTAATAAGTTAATGAAGGTTATTAATTTATTTAATAATGTGGCAACTATTTCAGAAACACAAATTCGATAGCAACAATTCAGGTTTCCAATAGACATACACTAAAATAACGTTTTAATTTTTTACTTTTCTCGCTCCTACAGGTTAGGTGGGCAGTTGGGGTATACCAGCTCGATCCGATGATCGTCGATTTGTCATATTTCTTAGTAATGACACTGACCTTCTCTATTCATTTTCAATACAAACCCAAACTGCATCTACTCTTAGTTTCCCTGTACAAGAACTACACAATAATTGTCTATACATATATGTTTGTGTTTTTTTCTATTACAGTTATTTCAGATAGAGTTTTTCGCTATAAGAAGCACCCACTTAGAGAAAATCAATAAGAATGCAGTGGAATTATTTGAATAGTAGGAAAATTTTACCTATGGCGAAGGAGTAGCATATAAGTTCATCATTGTTGCAGTTTGTCATAAGAAACAAATTTATATTGTAAATCTTCCAGTTTACTCGCAAGCCTGGATGCAATCAAATTTCCTGTAGCTCCTTCTCATAGATAATTTGAGAAACATAAACTAATGAATAACAAAATTCATTAATTTGCCGGAGTTTTTTCAATTACACGAATATAACTAATTTTCCTCGATACCGAAATCCCATTGCAAGATCTCGTCATAGCTTAGTAATCTATTTGTATTTAATTTAAAAATCTTCCAAGACAATCAATATGTCGACGCAATATGCAAGGATGCATTCGCGTCAATGCATCCTGCACGTTGCGCAGGTCCTAGCACTCTTGCTTGTTGCTATGCCGCGTCACTTCATCAGCATTTTCACTGAACATTGATTTATATTAGACAATTTGTTAAATAAAACAAATTATATTGCAATAATTCAGTTCTAAAATACAAACTTTACTTTTTGTAATTTTCATTTTTTTCTTAAATATTTATGATTCTAATTACTGAGAACGTATTATATTTGGAATATAATACTTTGGAAAGAAACAAATCTTACGTTTTGTATTGTATACAAAATTAGTTGAAACCCATTTTTTGACCCCTCGTCCAGCATTTAAAATGATTATGTCCCGCAAATTCGTATTGTACGGTTGGCAATGCTAGTCGTAGCACTATCGTAGTCGCAGTGCTACATGTCTGTCACAGTGCCAGACATGCATAAAATTAACACTTTAAAAAAATACTTGCATTCAAATTTTCTCCGATAAATCGTCCTTTTATCAATTCATATAATATACCTAGTTACGAATTTCATTAAGGTACAAAGTAAAAATAACTGAATGCAACTTGATATTGGACATTACTTCATTATCCAAACTCGCTTTATTTTAGCCAACGGTAGGTACCTACCTACACACTAAAGCGAACAATATGTGTTGTGGTCACATGCAACTACCATGGAAAGTCAAGTGGCTAACGGTACTTGTGTACTTTCTATTGCTTGTTTTTCTGAGAATTTGAGGTAGTATCAGGCCTGCGCCACTCATTCAAGGTCACGCGCGAACTAACGAACATAATTCAGTTTTCTAAGAAGTATCTACCTACTTGTTTAAATTTATTTGTTAGATTTAGCGTTTTGTGTAATACGACCAAGCTCTTTAAACTTAGATTAAATAAAAAAATTGGAGTTTTTGCGACTATTAGATTTAACAATCGAAATATACGGGAGAGTAAAAAGCTCATTGTTTATTATATTAAAGTGAGTCATATAAGATTTCATATGAATAAAAAAAATCATACAACGTAAATACTAAGAAATTGAACTCAAATACAAGTTTAATCAGTTGTATCAACTGCCTGTTTATTCAGCAATAATAATAATATTTGTCTGAGCATATCGAGAGTCGATAACCAGTAATAGATATCTTTAATTCACGGGACAGTGCCGCCATTTCGGACACTTACATAAATTATCTAGCTCCAAACTAGGCAAAGCCCCGTACTATGGATACTAGATAACGGAATAGCATACTTAAATATTTATATAAATGTCACTCGGAAATAAATGTCACGATTCAACACACAAACATTTTCCATTCATTTGTGTCAGAAGGTTATGTCTAGTCAACAGATTGGTTTACAAATTATTTCATTACATTTACTGACTATAATTTATTAGATAGGGTTACGTGTTACGGCGCGATGACTATAGTACACTTTAAGTGCAGCCTTGGAATGATCGGCATAGTTTAATATAATCTATATGATTTCTTTACATTGCATATATCTAGATTTGTTATAACTGTATAAATTGTTCGAATATTCATTTAGCCCAATTTTTAAGACATTATAGATGGTTGACTTTTTATTTGGAATAACTATGTTTTTATTTCTTCTGACCATGTTGCTCAAAATCCTATTAGCAGCACGAAGACCGTAACACTAGCATACACTGCTACAGCGACAATTACGTACGTCTCGTACGTACTAAGAAAATTGATTAAATTAGTTATGGCATAATCTGATAATGCCAAGTCTGGTGCTGCCGTGATGCCGGCAACATTAGGTACATCTGCAACTTCGAAGACACCTGTCATTTTAATTCATGTTAAAAATATATGTGGTATACCTACATACCAATTTATTGAAGAGAAGATAAACAAGCATTGTCAAACCATAAAATTTTCTGAGGTCAATTTGATATAATTTATTATGCTTCTATCATAGCAAATAAGTTCACGGTTTTAAATACCTATATACAATTATTTAATATTAATATGCAAATTTCCCAATACAAGGATAAGTCATTCTACTTAGCGATTCGCTATTGCGAAATTTGTGTGTCACAATAGTGACACACAAAACGTAGCATTTGAAATGCACATGTTAGGTGCCATAGCACTAACGTAGTTACAAAAGTACAATACGATTATACATATAAATAAGAAAATTAACATAATTATTTGACAAAAACAAATTCTTGAAGAAAAAGTGGTCTGTTTTGTTACTATATAAATTCCTACTTATATTTACTAAGAATTTGATTTAAAGTTGCAAAAAATAATAACTGGATAATCAACTTGATATTTTAGTTCACTTAATCTTCTGAGCCCTCATTATTTTTATTAATTAGCTGCCAGCGATTGTCAGGTAGGTGCTTACTTGTAACATGCAACTACAATGGAAGGTCCTGTAGCAACGGCACGCGTTTCTATTGTTTAGTTTTCTGAGTATTCCGGATAGCCGTTTCAGGAATACCATTTAATTCAACTATAACATAATAAATGATTTGATATTATATTTTACATGATATAATCCATCAATATTTATATCCATTAGCTGTCAGCATTCATTCGGAACGCAAGTCAAGAACTAATTTATTAGAATTTAATATGTTTCTGGTTTTAAATACAAGTTATAAGGAAACTTTAATAATAACATTGGAATAACTTCAAGACGTGCAGAATTTTTCAGAGCTGCGAGTGTAAACAAAGCATATCCCACTTCGAAATTACTTTTCTACAAACATATTTTGAAAGTCATCTAGAGGAGATGTGTCATCTAGTGTTTGTGTGGAGTCAAACGGTGATTTAAACTTATTGTTTATATTCATGAATAATTCTTTAAAATAAAATTTTATTTGCCCTGGCAGTTCATGTAATTATTGAGAAATTGAATATAAATAGGTGGATTACTATGAGAGCACTCGTAGCTGCAGAGGCCTGACTCTCATATAAGTACTCGAGATTTTAATGTCGATAGACAGCAATCGGTTTGTCACTTTTAACACGCATATAAGTGTGAAAGAGCTAGAAATGCCAAAGTCTGTTGATAGACAAATGTCAAGTATGCGAGAATCATGGTCCAGAAGTTTTGTTGTCTATTCTCTATCTCCAAAGTGCGCTATGATGCTAACCAACTCTGATGGTATACCCTATCAAACAAAAAAATAATAGAATGGAATAACTTTATTCGTTGTCAGAATACAAGGTACACAGATACAATTCACAACAAGCCATATACATACTAAAAGTCACTCTTTATGCTGTATATTTATGATACTGTTCAAACACACAACAGGTCAAGTGTAAATTAACACTAAGTTCAATTTTGGAATCGTTTCATTATTACGATAATTAGAAAGGTCCACACTCTATTTTCTCTACACCCCGCCCCGCTCCAAACATTCCCAAGCCAGGATGTGTAGCAAGTATTGCAGGTGCGGAGTGGGAGAGGGGTGGAATCATTATGCGCCGACTAACATAAATACAGGGTGCTTATTATTTTACGCTTCATTGCAAATAGTTGCATTGTGCTAGAAACTCGGAGCTTTTGTTACTCTTTACTAACTGCACGAGTACGTCATGGCTGACAAGGTAAGCAATTTTATACTGTTTCTGCCATATCAAACAATAATTAGAAACCGGATATTGCAAAATATTCTTAGGAGCGCCGTGCAAAAGTATAATTTAATCATGTTCATATATTTTTCAGGTTAACCATTCAGGCCCACTGAGAAGACGCGGCAGGCCTGCTGGTCACAATCGGATACCTCTCTCACAGGTCAGCAATAATTAGTTAGAATAGTGTTATTTTGTTGCGTTGGAGCAGCAGGACTAGGATAATAATATTCAACTGTATTCCAGGAGGAACGCCGTGCTCGGAACGCTCAATACGAGCGGGAACGACGCACGGAGTATGCAGAGGCCGCCACGCAACTCGCATTAGAAATTCGTTGCAGCACCGACGTATGTCCATGCCATAACATAAAAATTTTCAAAATGTATAACTTGTTGTTTGGTGTATATTTAAATGAATGTATAATTTTCCAGACGCCGATGTTGGTGCTATTGAATAGTGTCCTAGAACTGTTAAAAGAGAGAAGTTCACCCGACGATTTAGCTGAGTTGCGAAGGATAAATGGAAATTTAGATGATCAAAGTAAGGATTAATATATTTATATTAATGTATTATTTGTGTATCAATGTGTTGAACTAATGTGTAATCATTCTATTTCTTTCCCGGCAGTAAAGGACTGTGAGCTGCGTCTACAAAATGTTGAAACACGGCCGTCGGAGAGCGATAACTTGCGTACACATTCGGTATGTATAAATTGTTCCAATAGTGCATGAATAACTGTAATGTAACAGTACCTACTGTGTTTTATAAACTAATAATGACAATTTATTTTCAGAACAACGTGGGACGCAAGAGGCCGAAATTCGAAGTACACCAAAGCGTCACTCCTTCACAGGAAGTGGCAAATTCGCAGGGTGCTTCGAATAACGAGCCGAATTTAGTAGACGCAGATGATTTTGACCTCATCCTCGATATTTTAAAAAGTCACGGTAATATAACTGATTTATATTATTACGAATAATGTCATTATTGACATTATTATATTTATCGCTGGATATACTAAAGATTTGTAAATTTTTGTTTTCAGCTAACACATCGCATTCGGCCCAGTCTCAAGATGGAACGCCATTACAATAATCAGGCAGAGCTCCAGTTGGTCAGACCATCGTCGACGGCGTCGATTGAGACTGTTGTCGAGATCTTTGAAATAGCAGGAGAAATGATGATGGTAAGCAGTAGGATCATTTATGGCTCTCTAGATATTGTTTAAAAATGCATACTCAATGTGTCTAATTATGTGGATAAAACTAGTAGGTATTGTTGTAGATTTGATCACACATTCATATATTATTCATCTATTTCAGGTACTGCCAGCTAGGAGAAGGTTAGGTTACGATTAGTTATAATTTAGGTTATTAAGATATTTCTAATGTATATATTGTTTTAACTAATTAATTTTGTGACATATTTTATAGTAATTTATATATAAATATTTATAGTCGTAGTTAACTGAAAATTGTGATATTATTATTAATCCGTAGAAATAAATAAATTATTTGCTCATCCAAAATGGTCAATAATACTTTTATTATATTTTTCCAAATGTATGTCATCGGAGGCGTTTCACTCGACTTTCGATTTCAATCCAATTGACGTTGAGTGAATTCCTCACTGTTACACCTTGTATGCAGTCATACCTTGAAATCTTCGTAAATATCTTTGCACATACACACAGCGTCATCTAGTTCCACACTAAGCTACTAGGCTTGTATTATAGATACCAGATGGTTCATAAACTACACATATATATCTAAAGGAAAAACGTCCATAATTCGGGAACACATGTCTGTGTTCATCATTCAAACATTATGCCCCTAGCAGGATACGAACAGCAGTCAGAGTTTCTAACTACTACACCAAACAGGTCGTCGAGGTAAGGTATCATCATTAAATCAAGATATTAGTCAGTCACTGTGTCGGCATTTAATAGCAAATATCAATACAATACAAACTTTCAAGTCGAAATTGTTCGCAACGATTAAACCGATTCTAATGAAATCTAAAAAATTAGCAGAGAACACCCGAAAAAGAGTATGGAAAGTCAATTTTAAGTTTTCCTTGGTAAAATATGTTTTTTAGTAACTTTTTAGATCTATACCTTTAAAGTTTCATTAGATTTGGTATAGACCAAATGTATAGACATTTCAAACAATTTGGGCTTGAAATTTTGTATGTAAAGCCATGTGGGTTATATTGGTTTGGTTTTAATAGTTTATGAAATTATTTCTAGATTTGATTTATACTGAATACTGATTTATGTAATAATATAACAACTTAGTAAAAATTCCATTGCAAGAATTCAGTATTAAAAAAGAAATGCTTAGGAAACCGACTAATGAATTAAGTTGTGGAATAGATGACATTCCTCTTGTGCTAGTTAAAGCCTGTATAAGTGAATTGACCCCCCCATTAACATACTTAATATGTTTTTAAGCTTATCGTAAAGATATGTTTAAGATCATTTTAATTTTAAGTAGTTCCTATACATTTACGTTTAAGTCAAAATAGAGATGAGAGTAGGACTTGTACAGTTTTTCTCAGTTGCGGCTAATATTCCTTCAGCATTCAGTGTGATTGTAGAGATTGAGTTTGTAGAGAATTTGACTTTAATCTACACTAAGACGGGGCGTTAATCTTATTATATACATTATTACAATATTAATTTTTATTTGTACCTACAAGTTAAGAGATTTATGAATAATAGAATCTAAAAATAGGTTGATTACAATTGGAAATTACGATCAATTCTTGAACAGGTGCGGTGATTCTTGAGTGATTTGTCAAAAATGGCTTATTACTTTACAATTTATTAATAACTTTTGAAAGGCTAGCATTATTTATGTTTTTGGTAAAATATAGTCTGGCAAGAGTCTGGCAAAGTAAAGTCTACTACCGCCATTGCCTAAAATGGCAACACTATGTTACTGCTTCATAAATACCTGTAATTTTCATGTACCGATTTAAAAATAATTTATGGGGTTGCCAGTTAATATAAACCTGTTTATGTAATAGTTTTTTTGGAAAAGTCAATGGCGAACACGACCGTATAAGAACCTGATGCGGAAGAAACTACATTTTAGTTACCCTGCGTTTTACAGCAATTGATCCTTATTTCAGATTTAACACGTTCCGGGACAGAACATCAGACACAATAGAAGTTTTATTGTTATAACTTCGAGATGTAAATGTTTAACTGTTGATATAATTTAGATTTGCGATGTATAAAAAGTCTTATAAGAATTCACTATATTATATTAAATAGGGTTTTTATCTGAATAGGTTATAAAACCAATGGCACACAGAGGCTCATTCATACCCAAATCCCTTTGCTAGATCTCACCATTGCTGGCGTAATCTACAAATTATATTATCAGAGCGAATAATATTTAACACAAATTGATAAGATAATGTATAAAACTCTCATGACTATATAACGACGCAATATACAAAGATTCATGGAAGCCCGTCTCGTCGCACAGGTCACGTGCGCAAGAACGCTTGCTTGTTGCTATGCCGCGTCACTACTTCGGCATTTTTAATCCTTAATTGATTTGATTAAAACAATTCGTTAATGATATTGTTGGATTCTTGAATTACAATTTCGACTTTTTAAATAAAACAAACCCTATAGTAACAATTCGACTTGTGATAAAGAAGCACTAAGAAAAGTAACTAAAACAATTAATGCATAATTCTATTTTTAAGCTAAATATATAATCTGACAATGCCAAGTCTGGTGTTACCGTAATGTACATCGGCAACATAACAGATAGTCAGCAGTTTGGCGATTACTTAAATTAATTTGGAAATAAAAAAATCCTTACGTTTTCGTAATTAATACAAAATTAGTTGAAACTAGCTTCTTGAGGCCTCGTTCAGCATTTGAAATGACGATTTCCCGCAAAATCGTATATTACAGTTGACAATAATAGTCGTAGCACTGATTTAGGAGCAGAGCTACAAGTCTGTCACAGTGCCGTTGTAAGGAATAAAATTAATACTCTTTCAAAATATTTGCTTTCAAATTTCTTACGAATTTGATTTTAAGGTGTAAAGTAACTCTCATGACTATCATAATATCGACGCAATATGCAAAGATGCATGGAGGCCCGTTTCGTCGCACAGGTCACGTGCGCAAGAACGCTTGCTTATTGCTATGCCGCGTCACTACTTCGGCATTTTTAATCTCTAATTGATTTGATTTAAACAATTTATTTAATGATATTGTTAGATTCTTGAATTACAATTTCGACTTTTTAAATAAAACGAACCCTATAGTAACAATTCGACTTGTGATAAAGAGGCATTAAGAAAAGTAACATTTGTTAATGCATAATTCTATTTTTAAGGTAAACATATAGTCTGACAATGCCATGTCTGGTGCTACCGTAATGTACATTGGCAACATTACAGACAGTCAGCAGGTTGGCGATTAAGGGGTTATTAAGGTTGGTTTTCATACTAATCTGGAAATAAATAAAACTTACGTTTTCTTATTTTATACATAATTAGTTGAAACCAGTTTTTTGAGCCCTCATCCAGCATTTGAAATGATGATTTTCCGCAAAATCGTATTTTACAGTTGACAATACTAGTCGTAGCACTAACGTAGTCGCAGAACTACAAGTCTGTCACAGTGCCGTCGTAAGGAATCAAATTAATACTCTTTCAAAATATTTGCATTCAAATTTCCTCCGATAAATCGTCCTTATAACAAATTATATATTCCTACTTACGAATTTGATTTTAAGGTATAAAGTAATAATAAGTGAATGCAACTTGATTTTGGGCATCTTATATTATTCATTAGCTGTCAGCGATCTAAAGGTACTGGTACACTAAAGCTAATAATATGTGTTATGATCACATACAACTACAATGTGACGGGAAGGGGATATTGGTACTCTTGTACTTTCTATTGCTTGCTCTACTGAGAATTTGAGGTAGTAACAGGCCTCCCCTACTCATTCAAGGTCACGCGGTTACGTACCACCGCGACGGCTCCCGTGCATCCGGACAAACACAATGCAGTCGGTTGTCACGCGCTCAAGTATAATTAAAAGTATTATTTAAAGGTAATTGTTTTAAGTAATAATTTTATGGAAGACGAAAATTTCCACCGGAATCGAAACTACATAAACATATAGCACCCTAGCAAAGACAAATTTTATAAAATCCAAAATTAAAAATAGTACAAACATTGTGAAAACCACATGGACAGTTATAAACAGCGAAACTGGAAAAGTTAAGGCTCGCGATTCAAATATGGAACTAAAAATTAACGATTGCATCCTTAATACAGACTTGGAGGTTGCAGAAGCATTTGAAAAGTTTTTCACAGATATTCCAATAACAACCACGAAGTCACTTAAGTCATCTCCCACCGTAGCCGAATCTTTACTCAGAATGAATAGCGATGTCCCGAATGTGCAACTGAAAATATTTAGACATGTTAGTCCAAATGACATCATGAAAGCGTATAAATCACTGGAAATGAAAAAAACCACTGATCTCTATGGTCTTTCTGTTAAAATAGTTAATTCCATCATTGATTGCATTGCACCACACTTAGCTTGCATCTTTAATAAATGTGTAGACAGTGGTGTATTTCCTGACTTGATGAAACAAAGTAAAGTAATTCCATTATTCAAAGCTGGTAGTACATCAGACCCCACTAATTTTAGACCCATTTCAATTCTACCAACTTTTAGTAAAGTTTTCGAAAAACTAATTTTAAATCAATTGTTGTCTTACTTCAATACTAATAATTTAATGACTTCAAAACAATTTGGATTCACACGGGGTCGCTCAACAACCGATGCCGGTGTTGCGCTTATTGAATATATATTTGAAGCATGGGAAGATTCGCAGGATGCGATAGGTATTTTCTGTGATCTATCCAAGGCCTTTGACTGCGTTCATCATGATGGTCTGGTCAGGAAATTACGCTACTATGGCATTATAGGCCGTGCCCTCAACCTTTTGGCATCGTACTTGTGTAATCGAGTTCAAAGGGTTGATGTCAATGGTAAGAGGTCGTCAGGGTCTCCAGTTTGCATAGGTGTTCCACAGGGCTCAATTCTCGGGCCATTCTTATTTCTTATTAATGATCTACCCAATTGTATAAACGGAAACCATGAGATAACAATATTTGCTGATGACACCTCCTTGCTCTTCAAAGTTAGGAGACGACAGAAAACTCTTGACGACGTGAATAGTGCTATCTCTAAGGTGGTTGAATGGTTTACGTCAAATAACCTACTTCTTAATGAAAAAAAAACCAAATGCATAAAATTTTCACTACCTAATGTCAAACAGGTAGCTAGTACTATTTTAATAAAAAACGAGGAGTTGGAGCTTGTGGACACTACTCTATTTCTAGGCATTATGTTAGATAAAGGACTACAATGGGGTCCACATATCGAAAGGTTGTCGAAACGTCTCAGTTCTGCAGTGTTCGCTATTAAAAAAATCCGCTATTTAACCGACGTGGACACCGCGAGGCTGGTATACTTCAGCTATTTCCATAGCATAATGGCTTATGGCATTCTGTTATGGGGAAATGCCGCGGACATAAATTGTATTTTTGTTCTACAGAAGCGAGCGGTTCGTGCGATCTACAAGTTAGGCTCCCGAGTATCTCTGAGGAATAAATTTCAAGAAATCAATATATTAACTTTGGCATCGCAATATATTTACGAAAACTTAATGTACGTAAGAAAGAATCTGTATTTGTTTAGGAAAAATTGTGAAATACACAATGTTAATACAAGATATAAAAATAAACTTGCTGTCCATAGCAGTCGCTTACACAAAGTCACTAAGTCATTCAAGGGACAATGTATACGCTTTTACAATAAGGTTCCGGTAGACATTCAAAATTTGCCTTTAAATAAATTTAAAACAACCATTAAACGGAAACTATGTGCCAAAGGCTATTATAAAATTTCTGACTATCTGGATGATAAGAATGCGTGGACATGAACCGCTCGCCATTATCCAGTATATTTTATTCTTATTTTCTTTGTCGAATCATAAATTTTACAATTAGGTATCTCAAATTGTATTTGTATTGACTTATTTAAAAAGAGCAACCCTGGAGTTTCTTGCTCGTTCTTCTCTGGGGAGACTGCCTAGTGAATGAGCGATAACTGTATGTCATGACGATTTCAAATGTTATTCTTATAACTTACGAAATAAAAACATTTTTGATTTTGATTTGATTTGATTTATAGCTTGACAATGCCAAGTCTGGTGCTGCCGTAATATACATCGGTAAAATGAGGTACATCGGCAACTTCGAAGACAGATT
The DNA here is from genome assembly GCA_949316235.1 of Oegoconia quadripuncta. Classification (NCBI taxonomy): domain Eukaryota; kingdom Metazoa; phylum Arthropoda; class Insecta; order Lepidoptera; family Autostichidae; genus Oegoconia; species Oegoconia quadripuncta. Next base: position 8,712,484 of record OX438759.1, read on the forward strand.
TCATTTTAATTCATTTCAAAATTATTTGAGGGTTTCCGACATATCAATTTAATGAGGCGAAGATTAAGCTTTGTCAAACTTTATGATTCTCTAAGGTCAATTTTATATTATTCATTATATTTTTATCATAGTAAATAGTTTAGTTTTTTCAAAATCTATATACTTAGTTATTTAATGAAACTATGCAAATTTCCCACTGAAATTATTAAGTCACTCTACTTGGCAATTCGCAATAGTGACACATGAAACGTAGCATTTGAAATGCCCATGATAGGTACCGTAGCACTGACTATTATAAATAATTTGACAAATCCTTTAAGAATAAGTTTTCTTTTCTTTTAATATATTCCTATTTATATTTACTACGAAAAAGTTTTACCTACAATTGCAAAAAATTATAATTGGGCTCAACTTGATATTTTGTTATGCTTAATCTTCTATGCCGTCATGATTTATATGCATTAGCTCAATTAACTCCCAGCGAGCGCAAGGGAGGTGCTTACTTGTAACATGCAACTACAATGGAAGTTGTTGTGGCAGCAGCACGCGTTTCTATTGTGTGGTTTTCTGAGAATTCCAGGTAACCAAGTCAATAGCTAAGATAAGAATTTATTAAGTTTCAGGTTTTAATAACAACTTTTATCGAAATTTTTATTTCGATAAAAGTTGTTATTTTAACATTGGAATAACTTGAGGACTTACAGATTTTTTCTGAGCTGCGATTGTAAACGATACCTATCCCACTTCGAAATCGAATTACTTTTCTACAAATATATTTTGAAAGTCATCTCCACTAAAACGGTGATTTATACTTACTGTTTATATTTATGAATAATTGTTTTAAAATTAAATGTTACTTGCCCTGGCAGTTCATGTAATTATTGAGAAATTAAATCTAAATACGTGGATTACAATGAGAGCACCTGTAGACTGCTGGGGTCTGATTCTCATATAGGTACTCGAGATTTTAATGCCGATAGACATCAATAGGTTTATCACTTTTAATATGCATATAAGTGTGAAAGAGCTAGAAATGCCCAAGTCTATTGATAGACAATTGTTAAGTATGCCAGAATCGGTGTGTAGAAGTTTTGTTGTCTATTCTCTATCTCCAAAGTGCGCTATGATGCTAACCAACTTTGATGGTATACTCCCCAAACAGGAAAATAATAGAATGGAATAACTTTATTCGATGTCAGAATACAAGGTATACAGATACAATTCACAAAAAGCTATATACATACTAAAAACCAGAGAAATTTTTGAATTGGATAATCATCAAAGTCATTTAAGTATTGACGAAATTATGAAGAACATAGAATATAGAATCTCCTCCTTTTTTGATTTGCTTAATATTCGTGTGTAGAAAAACAAACATCAATCTCTTGGTCTCATTATTGTTAAAATTTTCAAATGTGGAATATGTCATTATTATTTTGTATAGGAAGATTAATGCAAGTCTCATTTGTGTTTAATTCGAAGTTATGGTGTTATATAAATATTCCGTTCCGTGTGTATCAACAACAGTGACACCGAGGAGAACCATCTCACTCATGTCATCGAGCGATTCTATAAGAATCGACAACTATTGAGCTTAGATCCACACAAATATATGTATTTTGTGGTAGCTCAACAATCAAGTCGTTATTTTGGTATTAAAGCTCAGTCTAATAAAGCGACCCTAAGATGAATATCGAGTCTCAATCTCTATGATGTATCTTTATGATACGGTTCAAACACACAACAGCTCCAGTGTCAACTAACTTTAATCTCAATTTTGAAATTGTTTTATTATTACAACAATTAGAAAGTTCCAGATTATATTTTCTCTACCCCACCCCGCTCCAAACATTCCCAAGCCAGGCTGTGTAGAAAGTATTGCAGAAACGGAGTGGGAGAGGGGTGGATTCATTAAGCGCTGAGGAACATAAATACAGGGCGCTTATTATTTCATGCTTTATTGCAAATAGTTGCATTGTGCTGGAAACTCGGAGCTTTTGTTACTCTTTACTAACTGCACGAGTACGTCATGGCTGACAAGGTAAGCAATTTTATACTGTTTCTAACAATCATTAGAAACCGGATATTGCAAAATATTATTATGAGCGCGGTGCGAAAGTATAATTTAATCATGTTCACATATTTTACAGGTTAACCATTCAGGTCCACTGAGAAGACGCGACAGGCCTGCTGGCCAAAATCGGATACCTCTCTCGCAGGTTAGCATTAATTAGTTAGAATAGTATTATTTTGTTGTGTTGGAGCATCAAGAATAGGATTATAATGTTCAACTGTATTACAGGAGGAACGCCGTGCTCGGAACGCTCAATATGAGCGGCAACGACGCACGGAGTCTGCAGAGGCCGCTACGCAACTCGCATTAGAAATTCGTTGCAGCACCGACGTATGTCCATGCCATAACATAAAAATTTTCAAAATGTATAACTTGTTGTTTGGTGTATATTTAAATGAATGTATAATTTTTCAGACGCCGATGTTGGTGCTATTGAACAGCGCCCTAGAATTATTAAAGGGTAGAAGTTCACTGGACGATTTAGCAGAGTTGCGAAGGATAAATGGAAATTTAGAAAATCAAAGTAAGGATTTTATTTTTGTTAATTTACTATATATGTATCAATATATAGAACTAAATGTGTAATTATTCTATTTCTTTCTCGGCAGTAAAGGACTGTGAGCTGCGTCTACAAAATGATGAAATACGACCATCGGAGAGTGATGACATGCGAACACATTCGGTATGCATAAATTGTTTCAATAGTACATGAATAACTGTAATGTAACAGTATTGTGTTTTATAAAGTAATAATGACAATTTATTTACAGAACAACGTGGGACGCAAGAGGCCGAAATTCGAAGTACACCAAAGAGTCACGCCTTCACAGGAAGTGGCAAATTCGCAGGGTGCTTCGAATATCGAGCCAAATTTAGTAGATGCAGATGATTTCGACCTCATCCTCGAAATTCTTAAAAGTCACGGTAATATAACAGATTCATAATAATGACATTATTGTATTTAATGCTGGAATACTAAACATTTGACATTTTTTGTTTCAGCTGACACATCGCAGTCGGCCGCGCGGTCTCAAGATGGGGCGCAAACTGTGCCATAACAATAACCAGGCAGAGCTCAAGTTGTCGAGATCTTTGAATTAGCAGGAGAATTGGCGATGGTAAGCAGTAGCCTCATTTAAAGCTCTCTAGATATTGTATAAATATGTATAATGAATATGTCTAATCATGTGGATTTAATTAGTAGGTATTATGGTTGATTTGATTATACATTCATATATTATTCATTTATTTCAGGTACTGCCAGCTTGGAGATGATTAGGTTATGATTAGTGATAATTTCGGTTATTAAGATATTCTCATGTTAATATTGTTTTAAGTAATTAATTTTGTAATGTATTTTATACTAATTCATATGTAATTGTGTTAATGTAGTTTTTCTTTTTTTGTGAGGGTAGGCACCGGGCTAAGTCGTAAATAAAACAACTCCGTGAATTTTATTTGATTTTTAATATTAATTACGATAATTTATGTGTAAACCAACTTCATTGCTATATTTATATATACGAAATAATTGTACAGTTTGTAAGTGCTTAAGTTGTGTTTTATTGTGCTTTTTCAACGTAAGTACGGTGACGTAAAACTGTTACATACAAAAATTTTAAATTATCTCTGGTGGCTGTTTGTGGTGTTGTTTTGCGGTTTTTATCACAAGTAAATAACACCATTATATTGTTGTGTACAGTTAATTATTGCGAAATAGTTCTTTAACTATATCAGATGAAGTAAACCTCAACTCAAATAGTCGATAGTGGTTGCTCACCGATCCTTTATTGACACCTGTGTTTTGTACGTCTTTTTTTTGTTACACCTATTTCCTACAATAATGACCACTCGTAGTATAACCACCAAACCTCGTCAGTTGGAGGACAACCTTCAGTTGACACTGAAAGAACTACAAACATCACGGACCTTGTGTCATGAGAAAGATGATCATGAGAAGGAAATATTGTCTTTCAACAATAAATATAAAATCTTAAAGAGTGAGATGGCAGAAATGTCCACTAGATTAGACGACGTTGCAGACCATCGAGACCAACTACAGCGAGTGGTGGATGAGTTTGACAAGAGCTGCAGCTTGTACCAGGATGCCCTGGAACGCATTTCGTCCCTGGAGAAGGATCTACGCGATGCCCATAACCACATTTCAATATTAGAAACCCAAAATGGTGAATTAAATAAATGTCAAATAAACTTAGAAAAAAGTCAAATTGCCTGTGGTTGTGACACACGGCGCCTCCAGTCAGAAATATTAGAGTTAAATAATTCTTTAAATCATATTAACACTCAATGTGAATTATCACAGAAGCAAATTAGGGAGCACACACTGACCATGGGGAATTTGTTGGAGTTGTGTAAATATAACTATGACAGATTGAGTCACTGACAAATAATCACCAATGTGATTGTAATATCATGACTAAAACTTCAACGGATTACTCCTCGACAGTGTGTCAGACAAACGACTCCTTAATTCTGACGCAGGAGCCATGTGAATATGACGAGACTAGACATACTTCCTTTTCACAGATTAGTAGCAAAAAACATAACCTCGTAATGTTTAGTGATGAAATTGACAAAGACATGGGTTTGCGACTTAGCCAATATATGGGACAGGCAATAATTAATACCTGTATGCCTGGTGCCACCTACTCAACGTTTAAAGAGAATACAACTTTAATTATTTTTATAGGTAAAAGGGGAAATGTCAATAAAAAATCTTTAATTAAGTATTTTTCACATTTAAATTCTTTAAAAAATGTTAATAAGGTTTTATTTTTCGCATTTCTCTTTAGCCAAAGTTTAACGAAAACTGAAAATGACATTAGACACAATTTAAATTTGACATTACATACTTTGACATGTCGTCATGAAAATAAATTTCATATATTTGAATATATATTAGGCTTTTTGGCGGGAACTCGGCGAGTGAAGTAGCATTTTTCTTTATAATTCTTATAATTTGTGCATTCTGACTTTTGAAGCTTAATAATGGCAGAATATTGTGCAGCAAACGTTAGTGATGGTGTACAAGTGAAGGGAAGTGTAAATTAAAGTGCGAACGGAGCTTTCGGGTTCCCACAAGAAGCCGCCAAAATCTTTTGTAAAGCATTCTGCCACTTTACTGAAGAATGACTTGACCGTGACTAGACTCTGTATACGCCAAGTATACGACGAATTACTTGTTTTGACTGAGACTAACTTACAAACTGAAGAAATAAGATAAATAAGACATGGCTGTTATGGGCTAGATCCCTTTGCCTTCTCCTAGAGGAGAAAATAAAACTAAAAAAAAAAGAATATACATTAACCCTTTTTTTAAATATGTAATAAGTCAAAGTCAAAGCCAAAAAAATATTTATTTTGTAGGATAAAGATTATCACTTGAAAACGTCACATTTTTTATCTTAATATTAAAATTATTGACATTATTGCTCATTCGCAAAGCAGATTCCCCAGAGAAGAACGAGCACGAAACTCAATATGGAAGGCAATTTATTTTTACAACAATGTGGAATGCTAGAAGTGGAAGATCGAAGCAAAATCATGCCAAACGGCTTCACAGGAAGTGACAACGTCGTCGTTGCAAGGTGCTTCGAATATAAAGCCAAATTTAGTGGAAGGAGACGATTTAGATTTCATATTCGAAATTCAAAAGTTACGGTAATTTAACTGTTTCATAATAATTATATAATAATATCTATTGTTGCAGATATTTTGTTAATTTTTGTTTCCGCTAAAAATCGCAGTGGGGCGCGTAATAATACGCGTAGTTGCAAGGAGAAGCCGAAGCTGAGCTATCCAGGCAGCGCTTCACTCCGTTCAGACCGGGGCATCGACAAAGACTCTTGACGATGTCTCAAGCAGCGGAAGAACTTTTATAACCATATATGGTAGGCAAATCTACAGAAATTATGTACTTATTTTGTGATGTATATTTAAATGACTATAAAATGTTTAAGGCGCCCATATTGGTGCTTGTGAACAACGTCCCTGAATATATATAGGATAAGAGTTCACCCTTCGACAAGGCAGAGTTGCGAAGAATGAATGAAAATGTAGAAAAAAGTAAACAATGATTTGTGAGCTGCGCTTCCAAAGTGAAGATGTACCGCCTTCGGAAAGCGAAGACATACGAATACATTCTGCAGGTTTAAATTTATTCTATAGTATATAATTAACTCTCTTTGGTAAATATATAACAAGGAAGGCAATTTATTTTCTGAACAATGTGGGACGCAAAAATAGGAAGATCGAAGAACAAGCATGCGAAACGGCGTCACAGGAAGTTGTAACGTTGTTGTCGTAGGGTGCTTCGGATGTAAAGCCAAACATAGTGGAAGGAGACGATTTCGATCTCATACCCGACATTCTAAAAAGGCACGGTAATTTAACTGATTCATAATAATTACATATTGTATCTCATGTTGAAGATACTAAAAATTTGCTAATTTTTTGTTTAAGCTAACACATCGCAGTAGGGCGCGTAATAACTCGCACAGTCGCAAGGAGAGGCCGAAACTGTGTTATCCAGGCAGCGCTTCACTCAAGCAGCAGAAGAACTTTTACATAAACATATGGTAGGCAAATTTGCAAAAATATGTACGTGATGTATATTTAAATGTTAGATTTTCAGGCGCCCATATTGGTGCTTTTGGAAAACGTCTCTGAAAATATAAAGCATATGAGTTCACCACACGATTAAGCAGAGTTGAGAAGAGAGAATGAACTTTCTGAAAATCAAAGTAAACAATAATTTCTAATGTTTATCTCTGTAACAATGTATAGATATAATGAGTTATTATTCTTCAGTTAACGATTGTGAGCTGCGTTTCCAAAGTGAAGAAGTACCGCCTTTGGAAAGCGGAGACATACGAACACACTTTGCATGTTTATATTTATTCAATAGTATATATTAACTCTTTTTTGCATATGTAATAATAGTCAAAGTCAAAAAAATATTTATTTCGTAGGATAAAGATTATCACTTGAAAACGTCACATTTTTTATCTTAATATTAAAGTTATTGACATTATTGCTCATTCGCAAAGCAGATTCCCCAGAGAAGAACGAGCACGAAACTCAATATGGAAGGCAATTTATTTTTACAACAATGTGGAATGCTAAAAGTGGAAGATCGAAGCAAAATCATGCCAAACAGCTTCACAGAAAGTGACAACGTCGTCGTTGCAAAGTGCTTCGAATATAAAGCCAAATTTAATGGAAGGAGACGATTTCGATCTCATACTCAACATTCTAAAAAGTTACGGTAATGTCACTGATTTATAGTAATTACATAATTGTATCTATTGTTGAAGATATAAAAAATTAGCTAGTTTTTGTTTCAGCTAATACAGTTAAAACTTAAGCTAAATCGCAATAGGGCGCGTAATAACTCGCACGGTCGCAAGAAGTGGTCGAAATTGTGCTATCCAGGCAGCGGTTCACTTAATGTTCACTTCAATGTGTTAAATTACATTATAATTTTTCAAACAAAATGCTTTTAAACAAACGACGTTGGCGACGCAGTCAACACGGCCGAGATGCAGGCCATCGTCAGGCGCAGAACAAAGCAACCAACAAAGACACAGTTCGGCGAATAGGTCCACTGGGCTCAAAAGGTGAAATATCTGGAACTCTCGATCAACCGCAGCCTGAGCATGCGTCACCACGTCAAAGCTGTCTTTGGCAAAATTTATTTCCTGAACAATGTGGGACGCAAAAATGGGAAGATCGAAGAACAAGCGTGCCAAACGGCCTCAAGGAAGCGACTACATCATTGTCGCAGGGTGCTTTGGATGTGAAGCTAATGTTAGTGGAAAGAGACGATTTCGATCTCATATTCGAAATTCTAAAAAGTCACGGTAATTTAACTGTTTCATAATAATTATATAATTATATCGATTGTTGAATTTGTGAGCTGCGCCTCCAAAGCGAAGATGTACCTACCGCCTTCGGAAAGCGAAGACATACGAATACATTCTGCAGGGTTAAATTTATTCAATAGTATATAATTAACTCTCTTTGGTAAATATATAACATGGAAGGCAATTTATTTTCTGAATAATGTGGGACGCAAAAATGGGAAGATCGAAGATCAAGCATGCCAAACGGCCTCACAGGAAGCGACTACATCATGGTCGCAGGGTGCTTCAGATGTTCAGATGCCAATCTTAGTGGAAGGAGACGATTTCGATCTCATACTGAACATTCTAAAAAGTTACGGTAATGTAACTGATTTATAGTAATTACATAATTGTGTCTATTGATGAAGATATAAAAAATTAGCTAGTTTTTGTTTCAGCTAATATAGTTAAACTTCAACTAAATCGCAATAGTGCCCGTAATAACTCGCGCGGTCGCAAGGAGTGGTCGAAATTGTGCTATCCAGGCATCGGTTCACTTAATGTTCACTTCAATGTGTTAAATTACATTATAATTTTTCAAACAAAGTGCTTTTAAACGACGTTGACGAGGCAGTCAACTCGGCCGAGACGCAGGCCATCGTCAGGCGCAGTACAAAACAACCAACAAAGATATAGTTCGGCGAAGAGGTCGACTAGGCTCAAAAGGAGAAATCTCTGGGACTCTCGATCAACCGCCGCCTGAGCATGCGTCACCACGTCAAAGCTGTCTTCGGCAAAATTAATTTTCTGAACAATGTGGGACGTAAAAATGGGAAGATCGAAGAACTAGCATGTCAAACGGCCTCACAGGAAGCGACTACATCATTGTCGCAGGGTGCTTCGGGTGTGAAACCAACTACGGACTATTAGAAGAAGAAACAGAAGACTTCTTGCAAAGTATATGGTTGCAAAATGATGGATGTCCGGCCCACTATGCACGAGAAGTGAGGGCCCACCTTGACGATGTGTTTCCTGGACGGTGGATTGGCCGACTGGGGCCCATTTTATGGCCAGCGAGGTCGCCAGACCTAAATCCATTGGATTTCTTTTATTGGGGCTGCCTTGAGGACAAAGTCTACTCCAGAGCGAACAGACCAATTTCGTCATTGGATGAATTGAGAAGGCGCATTAACCAGGACGCACAATAAATCTTTTCAATAAGTTTGCGACGCCTTAAGCTACATTTTTTTAGAAGATGCAGATTGTGCATACGAACGGGAGGACGTCAGTTTGAGCACCTTTTGTAGGAATTGCGATTGTTTTAATTATTAATAATTTTTAATTGTTAATTAAAGTTGATTTAAATCACTTATGTGTTTTCTTAAGTTTATCTTTCACTGAAACCTTAGTTTTTTGCTCTTATAATATTTTTACACTTATTTTGAGCCTTATGGAACATTATTATTAGGTCTGAACATATGAAATTGACGTTTTGTAAGGGAGTAACCTAAAGTCGCCCATATTGGTGCTTTTTGAAAACGTCTCTGAACATATAAAGGATATGAGTTCACCCCACGACTAAGCAGAGTTGCGAAGAGGGAATCAAAATTTTGAAAATCAAAGTAAACAATAATATTCTAATTTTTATCTCTGTAACAATGTATAGATATAATGAGTTAATATTCTATTTTTTTCTCTTCAGTTAACGATTGTAACCTGCGCTTCCAAAGCGAAGAAGTACCGCCTTTGGAAAGCGGAGACATACACTCTACATGTTTACATGTTTATATTTATTCAATACTTTAAATTAACTCTCTTTTTAAATATGTAATATGGGAGACAATTTATTTTCACAACAATGTGGCATGCAAAAAGTGGAAGATCGAAGCAAAATCATGCCAAACGGCTTCACAGGAAGTGGCAACGTCGTCGTTGCAAGGTGCTTCGAATATAAAGCCAAATTTAGTGGAAAGAGACGATTTCGATCTCATATTCGAAATTCTAAAAAGTCACGGTAATTTAACTGTTTCATAATAATTATATAATTATATCGATTGTTGAAGATATTTTGCTAATTTTTGTTTCCGCTAAAACATCGCAGTAGGGCGCGTATAATTCGCGCAGTTGCAAGGAGAGGCCGAAGCTGAGCTATCCAGGCAGCGCTTCACTCCGGTCGGACCGGGGCATCGACAAAGACTCTTGACGAAGTCTCTCAAACAGCGGAAGAACTTTTATAACCATATATATTTTCTGTAGATTTGCCCAATCTACAGAAAATATGTACTTATTTTGTGATGTATATTTAAATGACTATAAAATGTTTAAGGCGCCCATATTGGTGCTTGTGAACAACGTCCCTGAATATATATAGGATAAGAGTTCACCCTTCGACAAGGCAGAGTTGCGAAGAATGAATGAAAATGTAGAAAAAAGTAAACAATAATTTGTGAGCTGCGCCTCCAAAGCGAACATGAACCGCCTTCGGAAAGCGAAGACACGAATACATTCTGCAGGTTTAAATTTATTCAATAGTATATAATTAACTCTCTTTGGTAAATATATAACATGGAAGGCAATTTATTTTCTGAACAATGTGGGACGCAAAAATGGGAAGATCGAAGAACAAGCATGCCAAACGGCGTCACAGGAAGCGACTACATCATTGTCGCAGGGTGCTTCAGATGTGAAGCCAATCTTAGTGGAAGGAGACGTTTTCGATCTCAGACTCAACATTCTAAAAAGTTACGGTAATGTAACTGATTTATAGTAATTTCATAATTGTGTCTATTGTTGAAGATATAAAAAATTATCTAGTTTTTGTTTCAGCTAATACAGTAAAATTTCAGCTAAATCGCAATAGTGCGCGTAATAACTCGCGCGGTCGCAAGGAGTGGTCGAAATTCTGCTATCCAGGTAGCGGTTCACTTAATGTTCACTTTAATGTGTTAAATTACTTTATAATTTTTCGAACACCTTAATAAGTGCTTTTAAACAAACGACGTTGGCGACGCAGTTAACACGGCCGAGACGCAGGCCATCGTCAGGCGCAGAACAAAACAACCAATAAAGATGCAGTTTCGGCGAAGAGATCGACTGGGCTCAAAAGGTGAAATATCTGGGACTATCGATCAACCGCCGCCTGAGCATGAGTCATCACGTCACAGCTGTCTTCGGCAAAACGCGCGAACCCCGCGCGCTTCACTTTTGTTGATCTCAACAAAAGAGAAGCGCGCACCTATCTAGGTGGAAGACGCTACCTCAGCTAAGTATCCAATTAGAACGGGAGTCCCAAGGACCGATGTTCTTTCCGGCGTGCTACGCTCTCTACACCGACGACATCCCGGTAGTAAACCAATCCACCTACCGCTATTTGCAAGCAACTGACGCGGGTAGGTACTACAACATCTAAATCTCGTTAGATTCTTAAAAATCTAAATGTAATTCTGTTCTGTAAAACCCAGTTTAAAATCTGCTACGTTGAAAGTAATCTAAAATTCCTTAGATAATGATTAATTGCTATTTATAGCGACCATAAAAATATTATTTCTCAGGCCCATTAAAGCTAAGATATTTGTAGTTGAAATTAATGGTGCATGAAATTCTCAGAAAGTAAACAATAGAAAGCCCACATGCGTCTAAGAGACCCCCCTCACTAGCGTCTTTTGAGCGTCGTCGTCGTGCCAGCGTCGACGCGACGTCGTCGCTGCAGCGACGCGACGCCAGCGCTAAGCGGCTGCCGAACACCGGGCTTAAAATCAGTGTGAAAAAGAAACACTGCTGTTGACATTACTGATAAATCGAAAAATACGTAAATGAAAAAGGAAACATCATCGTCAATATTGGGAAGATCCTCTGTGAAGTTTTCGAAAAATACGAAATAATCGCTTCCTGAACTCGAGTTCAGGAAAGCGATTATTTCGTATTGTATTATAAACATATAAAAATAATAAATAACACTCTTATGATTATTTATGGGTTGCGTTGTGCATTGTACTTGTTCGCAAAAAACGAAGTCCGGCGTTCGGCATCCGGCCAGCGCTTGCGTCGCGTCAACGCTGCGAGGACGCTGGCAGGACGACGACGCTCGAAAGACGCTAGTGTGGGAGGTCTCTTATTTTTTATTTATTTATTTTTATTTTAACACTTTATTGTACACAACACAAAGAAATGGACATTAACAAATATTTAAGAAAAATGTACAAAGGGCGAACTTATCTCTATAAGAGATCTCTTCCAGCAAACCCGTGAGAGCGAAATTTGATGCAAAAGGTAGACATAAAGTGTACACGAAACAGAAGTTACCTTTCACTTTAATTTCCGTTTTAAGGTTGCAACTGACTACTGATATGACTGATAAAATTCAAATAAATAAAATCGAATTAAATAAAATAACAGGTACCGAGGCAATATCGTAAATGTCACAGTTCGTAACTGGAATATCTACATACGGTTATAAATACCTACTTATAAAAATTAAAATCAAGAGGACTATCTGTAGACTTTGTAGACCTAGGTACATTCGCTTTCTTCTATTTCAATTAACCAATTTATTTATTTATAATATTATTTATTGCTTATTATTTATTATTTAGTTTAGCATCGTCTTGATTTTTATCTATAGATTGTTTAATATATAGTTATTTTATATTGTATTGTAGTATGTATGGGGACCTTCTCCTAACAATAACCATTAATTTTGTCTTGATATATAACGAAATAGCTCGTGTAGTGTACGGCGTACAAGCTGCCACATTTTTTGTTTATTTTTTTATAACTTAGTCTACGCACTGCCATGCTCTTCGATATAACTATGAATACCTACTGAATATTCAGACACGTAACCACAAACGGAATTTAAATTCACATCTGTCAGATTTCTTTATGATTAACGTTTGTGACTTCTATTCTAATTCTGAATGTAAGGCTGCCCGTCCACGGCCGACAATTTTTTGTGGGAGAAAAATGCAATGTAGTGATTGCAATGTTTCAACGCTGATAATGTTACAAAAAAATCGGTCACAATATCGGTGATAAAAGGATTATCAGTGCAAAAAAAAACGTCGGTCGTGGGCGGGTACACTAAAGCTCCACCCCGCGATGTCGCCATTCCCTGCGAAGCTGATGGTGGATGATCCACAATGTCCTGAACATATATTCTGAAAAATAAAAATTACCATTTAATCGAGGACAAAGACGAATTGAGTCTTTAGATTGACTAATATAACAATACGTTATATGAGAATAAAATTATATCACATATGCACTCAAACAACCGATTGTGAAAAGTCCACTACTGGGCATAAGCCTCTCCCATGGAGCGATAGGCATGGATTTCCATGGGAGGATTTGCCCTGATAGCCACGCTGAGCAGGCGGGTTGGCGATCGCAGGTATATCTGGGACCTCCGCACCAATGACACTGCTGCCCATAACTGGTCCATGCTGTTATGCCTACGATCGTTTAGTCGCCTCTTACGATACCCACGAGAAAAGAGGGTTGGTCTTATTCTAATCTGCCGGGAACCACACGGCCAATCATTATAGAATCCAATACAATTATACTAAATAATATTGTATTGCGGTTAAATAACAAGCTGGTTAATAAATATTACAGGACTCTAACAGAAGTTTCATATCTTGTACGAAAATTAGTAATTCTGTGAGTAAATTAGTAATTCTGTGCTTATAATAATACTAATTTTAAGATCTTGTATATACGTTCTATAAGCCTTCTATATGCAATAAACAAAATAATAGTAGAATGGTTTACGGCAAATAATTTGTTACTTAATGAGAAAAAAACTAAATGTGTGAAATTTGTACTACCCAATGTCAGAGCGGTGCCCACAAATATAATGGTAAAAAATGCCACTTTAGATCTCGTAGATTCTACTGTATTTTTGGGCATTACTTTAGACGCCAAAATGCAATGTGGTCCTCATATACATAAATTGGCGAAAAGGCTCAGCTCTGCAGCGTACGCAGTCAAAAAAATTCGACAAATGTCAGACGTAAATACTGCTAGATTAGTATATTTTAGTTATTTCCACAGCTTAATGTCTTACGGTATCTTACTGTGGGGAAATGCCGCGGATATAAATACAATCTTTGTTTTACAAAAACGAGCCGTTCGCGCAATTTATCAATTGAAACCTGCAGTGTCACTTAGAGATAAGTTTAAAGTGTATAACATTCTAACCTTTTCGTCACAGTACATTTTTGAAAATCTAATGTATGTCAAAAAAAATATAGCATCATTTAGGAAAAATAGTGATAAACATGATGTCAATACAAGAAATAAAGATAAACTTGCAGGTCACATAAGTCGCCTCCGCAAAGTCAGTAATTCATTCAAAGGGTAATGTATACGCTTTTTCAATAAGGTCCCAGTTGATATACAAAATCTTCCACTTGATAAATTTAAAGATACTATAAAACAGAAACTTATTAACAAAGCATATTATAAAATATCAGACTATATAGATGATAATCATCCCTGGACATAATGAGATTGTTCGCATGCCAGGCTATTTCACGATTAATAATGAAATATAAAAACCTTTTTGTAATATAAAAACCTTTATGTAAAATCAAAACCTGATTTTAAAAGAGCAACCCTTCGAGTTTCTTGCTTGTTCTTCTCAGGGGAAAATTGCATTTTGAACAAGCAGTAGCTTAAAAAATGTAAAATTTACTATTTTAAGTGTACTCTGTGTACCTACAAAATAAAGCATTTTTGACTTTGACTTTGACTTTGACTTTAACGAATACAGGGTGTTAGGAAGCCTTTGGGATGATAGTTGAAGGCATTTAAAACTTATCTAATTAATATTTAAATGCGAAAGTTTGGATGTCTGTTTGTTGCCCAATCACGGCGGAACGGATCAACGGATTTGGATCAAATTTGGTATATATGTAGAATACACCCTGGGTTAAGACAAAGGACATTTTTATCGCGTTAAAGTGAGTAGTTCCCGCAGTATAAACAAATTTCCGTGATAAAGTTATTCCACACAGACAAAGCCGCGGGCGGGAAGCTAGTATTAGCATAAAATCATCATCATATCCGCCGAAAGACGTCCATTGCTGGACAAGGGCCTCCCCCAAGAATCTCCACAACGATCGGTCCTGCGCTGCCTGCAGGGAAGCTGCTGGAAGCATTTCTTACTTCAAGGTTATTTTAATAGTATTCAAATAACTCGGTCACGAACCACGTTAGGGTGAAGAATAACTGATAATTTGTACAAATGCAACATCCTCTTCATATGGTAAATCTAATCCTACCTTCAACTAATACTTCAACGTCGATCACAACTTTAATTTACTTGTATATTCTGCGTCTCGGCCTCTACCATTACGGGCTTATAGGGATGCCAATGTGGGTCACGTTCTTGCTTTTCCTTCTTTTTGAGTCGAGGCAAGTTTCCAATTTTTCAACGTTCCTGCTTGTACCTGAGCATACCTAAAGCGCCACTCCTCCTAAAGAAAAGTTAAATACTACATATTATTATTACCGTTCTACCCTCAAAATAAGACTATTAATGCTGAGCCTTGAGAGAAGAATCCTATTTTGACAAGCAGGCTGTTGTACCAGTAGGTACACATTATATTTATTCTGTAATGACACTTATACATCTGTTTCTCTATTCCTATCCTCTCCCAGTGAGAGGAGGCTGTGTCCCAAACTGTAGGAACGTGTAAGGCTATTGATAAATATGGCACTTTGCATGTATTTTTATAGAGAAGAGAAATCTGTAATGAAGCTTTTTACTTCGTCGGCCATTACGTACCGTAAATGAACAAAACAGGTTCGAAGTGAAGAGCATATTAATGCTATTGCAAGGTATTCTGCGTGCAGAAAACAAATATGCGTCGGCGCACATCGATCTTACTACCTAAGTGCTTGCTCCGCCCCATTCCCGCTTTCCACTCCCAGTACAATAGGCGTGGCTTGCATATGATTCGAGCGGATGGCGGCCGCGGCGGAAAAATGAGTGTAATAAGGCTTTGTTTTTCGAAAACACTTAGATCGTTGAAAACGATCTCAAATTAATTATTCAATTAAGCCTATCTATATTATATTTATATAGGTACAAAATGATAATGACATTCTGTATGGTACCGATATGTCATTGTGTATTGAAAATTTTGAAAACATCCGAAAAAACCGGTATACATATCCAGAGACCCCAAATCAATATCTCCGAAAGGGTTCAATCCATTTTCATCAAACATGGCCCTGTATTCTTAAATATAAATTAATTAAAAATTTTGAACAACCATCGAATGACCGAAATATACTAAAAAACTGTGTTGAGGATTAAATATCTTTAAAATCCTCTCAAATCGACGCACGTACGCATTACTTAGACGCGTCTGGACAAAGACTAAACACAGATACACAAAACTGAGTAAAAAAAAACTACAACATATAAAAGCAACACATCACTATAAAATTGACTGGACTAAGATTCGTCTTAAAAAATCCAACATGGCGGGCGCAAAATACAAAATACCGTCCGCTTCCAAGCACTCAAGTGATGGCTTTATGGATTTTGAAGCAATTTTATTATCCTTTGAAATCCGTATAAATAAAAAAAATTGCAGGAACTTGTTGTTACATTAAAAATTTTCTAAATTATTACATTATACGATTATTATTCTATTTGTGTCATTAGTATCTATCATTTAGTCATTTACATATGACATACTATTTATATATTCATATATTTAAATAGTTTGTAATTTATATTATTAAAATTATCATCTAGAATATATATATATATATATATATATATTATATACAGCCATAATTATTTTATTTGTTTAATATGCAGCCGGGCTTTGGGTATTTAAATACTTGAAGATATTGGTATTTATTGTGCTATCCACTCAACCGTGCGACCCGCGCGACCCAAAGTCCAATCCGGCTCCGCGCAGTCACACTTTTGTGCTGCGCGCACGGTACCCGTATTAATAAAAACCATCATATCTGCGGAACTACAACTGGCTACAAAAATATTCGAAGGTATAGGTGCAGGATTCCGGATTAAAACGATATAAGAGAGAATACCGAGAATCTTATTCTGTACTAAAAATTGTATAACAGACGATATCGGTGAAAAACTCCGCAACTGTTCTATAAGCTGCTCCTAGTGAACAATATTGCAAAAATAACGTATTTAGTAACATCCGTATAAATCTAGACTAATTTTCCTACGTAATGGTACCAAGATGTCTGTATTTAGTTAATTTTTTTGTAGCAAAATAAATTAAAACAACTACCTTCTCCACAATAATTTTGAGGCCTTCAATTCGCAAAGGACATAACCTGCGGTACATATTCAAGTTTATAGCATCCCTTATCAAATCCAATGTATGAATATGCTGAATAATTAAATAAGATTCATTTTAGCTATTATTATTCTTTAGGCAAAACGTAAAATTATCAGCAAAAAGCTAAAACTGTCTGTAACTCGATATGAAAAAAATCGAGAAAATTGATATTGAATTAAGTCTCAATTTATCTTTACAAACTATAATGATTATGCATAATCGTAAAGTATTGATCTTCACGATCATTTTGATAAAAACGACAGAAATATGTAATAAAATTATAATTACTCACGACATAAAGTTGTAACACTGTTCACTACAGATAACTGAACGAACGAAACAAATTTCGACATTTTTTGTTTGTTTATCTAAATGAACAAGTCCAAATCCAGATAACGAAACAAGGCGTAGTACTTCACGCTGCTCACTTTGGTTCTTCGCGAGTTAAAAAGTTATTTCACCACTGAATTCAGAGCATAATTTGATTTCGATGTATAAATCGTCGAATGATGGTGACTTGTTAAAACAGCATCAGAAAAAATGGTCTTGAGACTGAGACGTGATCTCGATCTCAAGAACGATTTATTAATACGGGCCTTAATAAGGCGTGGTCTGATTTGAGTGCTGTTTATATTAAAGACTAAACTCGGGGACAGGTTCTTACGAGGTTTTATTCCCTCATTGGATAAATTAAGGTTACTTTTTATGTTCAGAATAAAAAAAACGCTCTGAACTGCAAGCTACACCGTGACCGAGAAGCCTAAAAGTTAATGATAAATAACACATAAATAGCTGTAATTACGGTTCTTTTCGAGAACTTTATATTGTTCATAAAACGGCCATTTTTTTTTATAATCGCGAGTTCTGAAAAATAACCCTCATTTAGGTATTATTTAGCTTATGCACTGTTTAATTTTTGATTTATTCTGTATTTAAAAAAGGAATCTTATCCAGTGAGGGCACCCCTGGAAGGAATTAACCCTCTTAATCTTTATTGATTTATATGTAGGTACCATACAAATACTCTTGATTACGCAAAGTAATAGTAACGGATAAATCGGTTATAATATAGTTATAAATTCATTCGAACGTTATTGAGTCAAGTGTAGATAATTTTAGGATAAATTACATAAATTATAAACCTAGGTTACCTTATTTTATTGTATTTTCGCATCGAACACTCATTGATTTAAAATACACAAAACTATATTGAACATAAAAAAATGTGCAGTGCCTAATACCTAGTAGTTTGACATTTGAATTACAGTAAAGTTTATTTTGTGACTCAACTTTAGAACGATTAATTACTTCTTTCTTGCTTCATCACCGATAATGAATGTTTGTTAGATTGATTGTTACACTGCTAGCATGATATTAATATTTCATTCTGTGCATACATACCCAGAGTTATAGTCTAGTTTTGTAAGTTCTAAGTATACCTATTTGGCCTTGTTATACTGTAACTTGTTCTGTATGCCCAACAAAAATAAATAAATAAATAAAAGACGCCAACACCAGTACACTTAAAGAAACAAACTTCATTTTTCTGCCCACTCTCTGGAGTCGACACAACATATTTTCCTCTTCCACTGTCCTCTATCAGCTACTCACCTCATTCACACACATATCCATCCTCACGTAGTCTACCCACCCCTTCTTTGGTCTTTCTCTATCTCTGTATCCCTCCACATTCACAAAAAATAAATTAAAGTCGCCACGAGACTATCTATACATTTTTGCAATTTCATTGATATTTTTCATTTATTTATAATTTATTGCACACGAGTACACATAAAAGTCAAATACATACTAGTTACAGGATGTACAAAAGGTAATAGCTTATCTCTAAAAAGATATTTCTTCTAGTACGACCCTGCAAATGTGAAGGAAAACAGGTTCGATGGGATACATACGTGCACTGAGAAAAAAGTGAAAATAATTAACTTAAACTCAAAAGACTAGGTATAACAATAATACTTCAAATATAATAAAATGACCTATTTAATATTAAATAAAATACTTATGTAAGTTTTAATTATAAAATAAATAAGGAATGTCTGTATCTTTTTAACAAATAAATATATGTATACTTACATAATATATACATACACTAAATAAAAAAGTCTGTCATATAAACCTACATAACATAATTATGCATACCAAAAAATTTCTTCTAAAAGCATACAATCCAGGACTTTTAGTTAAAAGCCAAGGTCAAATAGTTCTTTCTCAGACGTTTTTTGAAGAATGTCTGGTCAAAATCTTACGAAAACCTCTAATTATAGGTATGCCAAATTAAATACCCTGAAGCAAATGGCGTATTCGAATAAGGATATAAATTGTACTTACTTACCTATACGAATTCGAAAAATAGCTTTGCTGAAGCTTCACTCCGTTGTACATTTTGCTTGTTTGAGGCTTGTGTCGCAGCATTTAGTAAGAGTTTCACTGAATTTAGCAAACACGATAAAGAATATAAGTCTCTTTGAGCAGTACGATCGACGGTATGATTTTATATTAGAAGAGTCACGTGCACTTTTAGTTCAATAAAACGTTAACAGATGACGTTAGATCGATTAAGTCTGTTTCATAGAGCGTCGGTATAAAATAAAACTACTCGTAATCGTTACTTATACCACAGAATAGGTTACATTAGGTTACACACGTTTTAACGTGTATCGGCAACACATACTTGTTTACAAGTATGTGTTGCAGATACACAAGTTTTGACAATCTTCCTATCGATTATTCGTTATAAAATAGTTTATATTCACGAATAAAGTTGGAATTAAAGGGCTACATAATAAATAATAAGATAACATCTAAATACAATATAGGCTTAGCAAAACAGAATATTTTAATTCTATTAAGGCAATATGGTCGTACACAGTTAGGTTTGTAAGGTGACACCTCCGTTAATGTCATGCTGCCTTTTTTCTTCGCTCGCTTCCTTTCAATTCCTTTTTTCGTCATCATTTCAAATAGATTTTGACTCACTCTATATTCTTTTCTCAGTTCTGACACGTTCGTTGGTCAGTTCACGGTCAGTTTTATATCAGAATTTCTACTAAAACCCTTATGGGTTTTTTCTTAGCACTATTTTAAATTTGCGAATCATAACCGTGGTTTCCGCGTACTTATTTGACTAAGAACCCATAACTGCCTCAAATATTTAATATCATCATCGTGACGTTGCTGCCAGAGTGAGGACGTCCTGTAGCGCGACAGGTTTGCTAGTGTGCGTCGTTAGGAAATTACGACAATACGAAATCAAATGTTATGACGCAAACGTAGTCAAGACGCGTTGCATAAGATTAAATCGATCGGGCCCCAGCACTAACGACGCTGCCCATCACTAATACCTAGATATATCCAGTTCAAACAACATAAGGGTTACAAAAGGGAGATTGCGGGCCCGATTTCCAGCGAGGTACCTACACGGTTTGGTTGGTGGTACTGGTATTGGTTGTATGTTTGGCTGTTGCAGGTCGTCAGAGATTTATATCTCTGCGATCGTTGACAATCTATTGTGATCACCACTAACCTACATCGTTGTTCAGGTTTCCCTCTTTATACACTCACCTTCGGCCTCATCTTCACTTAGCGTCAAGATTGAGGTCAAGTGCTATCCAGTTGTGCATAGTAAAAAACAAGATTTTACAAAATCTGTATGAAATGGGAATCACGCGGCTATGTTGCCTGCTACTACTACATGATCAAAATAAGTACGTTGTATAGATATCATTTAATTATTCATATTAAATCATTTACGTCCACACCAGCATTGAGTAGCCATTGCAGGAATGATGAATATAGTTCAAAGTTGTTCTCTTTGCAACTTGTCACGATTGTCTGTAAGGATTCGACTAATGTGCTTGTAAATTGTTTGAGGAAGTCAGGTTGATCAGCATTCTGGGGACAAAAAATCATCTTTTATAGCTGCTGCGAGGCGAGAAAATGACAAAATTTCAATTCTCTGTTATCGTATTTTCGGTGGCAATTATTATTGAATTTTACGTGCATATTCTGGACCAGCTGAAACTGAAGATTATATCTACACGAGTAATAATTATTGATTACTAATTTTATGTAATATGTTTGACTGCACAAGAATTAAAAATATATTCGGTTAGAAATTCCGAGCCATACTTAACAATCTTAATCGTATGGGCTGCTGCGATTCTATATGCACTTTTGAACACTACTGTACGTGAGAAAATCGCAGACATAGTAAACCACGCGAAAAGCTGCGAGCGACTTCAATGAGGCATCCTGTGCCAAGGGCGGGTCCATCCTACGCGCCAAGGGGGGGGGGGGGTCACGTCATGTTTGTATGAGGTCAGCCATATATACGTTTTTGTAAATAAGTATATGTCATGACCGCCTAAAGCCGCAGTTGTCTTGTGTTCTAGAGAACAAGACAGTTTTGCCAAAGTCGGGGGATGCTACTGGAATAACTGTCGTTATTAGGTAGGTACATACTACTCATATTTGCTACTTACAATGTATGTGACTATAGCAGACACAGCAAGCCGGTGGAGTAGTAATAGCTCGCAACGAGCTGTATGACCTCTCATGGTGTCAATGAGTGATTCCAGAGTGAGGCCCTCGCCTGGAGATAGTGTTACCAATTTTGGCTCGCTACTGGAACAAGCACCTAGAGCGTCGCACACTTCCACCCATATTTCGATACCGCTATCTGAAAAAATGGACAGGTGTTTTAAACAGCAGTAGATATTAGAATTTGTTATGCAGGCCGACAATAATGTGTGTCCATCACACTAGTCATTTTGATAATGTGAAAAACAGTGATTTGGGTAAAAAATTGTACCTATTATATGAAAATTCTGTGGAGTGTGTAATTTTGTTACTTGAATCACTATTCGTTACTATTCAACCAAACAATTTTAAATAATTGCCTAACATATTTTATTAGTAGGTACTTAGCTCTATAGATATGACGATGATATGGTATATGTATCACAACTAATTCAAGAGAACTAAGATTTGTAATTTAATATATGACATAGAAATATATTTACCTGCCTACTCTCAAGTTAGTGTTAGACCAATATTATGGTTTATATATCAGACCTAAAAGGTTAGGTCAGTTAGTCAAACTAAGCGACTTGAATCTATACCAACAGTCGAACATAAAATTTACACCTTACCGTTCGTAGGTACTCACAGACCAGCTGTGTAGGTACCATATCAATTCTGTGACCTTATACATAAATACTCCGCGCCTGACGCAATGTCAACAGATTGACATGTGAAGATGGGGCTGATTCTTTGTTGAAATTGACAAGTGTAAGCGTGTAAGGTTAGGTGACATTCAATTTTGGATAAAGTTCTGTGTTATCTATCTGAGCGCTTGGTTAGTGCAGCATACAACCAGAGGAAACTAACCTATTCGTCGGTTGAATGCGTGTGCAAAAATTACAGATTTCCCTTTGTAAATTTGAAAAGCGGACGACTCAAAAATAGCACTCGTACACAGAAAGCTATCATTATAGGCAGTGATTATTTTTTCTCCTCTTTGGATAATACGGCCAGTCTTCTGAGTATGATTCCATCAACCAGGAACTCGGGGTAACTTTTTCCCTTGTGACTTTTAAAAATATAGTTTTATATCAAAAGTGCATTTTCTCCTTAGTACATCAATAGTAATTAAATTTTCTATTAATTAATAAGAATGTATTTGGTATATGGGAAGGAAATAAAAATAAATTGTCAATTATTTCGAAATGATTTGTCTCTATGCAAGCATAGCACCCAATTAGAAGTCGGACCCACCCGGAGGCAGAAGCTATTTGTTATTAATAAAAAGTGTTTCAACCTTTTATAGGTACAAAATTATAGGTACAGGAAATATTTTACCAATATATGGAAGCAAAACTTCAACAGCCAGGTGCTCCATATAAGTCTGCAGAAGCAGTGTATCGTTGGTACCCACGCTGCAGTAGAAGGAGTATCGGAGAGGGGTATCAGGGTCTATCACCGCCAGAGTACTGATACGGAATATAGTCTCTAATGCTGTACCCGATTCTGGTGAAACCTGGAATTCCCACAATTTTACAATCAGTACGATCTACAAATAATGACTTACGGACCTGAGACATGAACGCTGAGGATACCATTCAGCATCAACAGCCTTACGCATCTTGGGAAAAGGTATGGGCTCATGCCACCACGTGGGCCCAGTGTCACACTAGTGGCTACATGACAGTCAGTGTTTTAGCCGCCTCAGTAGGCCACCGACTAGGTTTAAAGACTGCCTTCTGTAAGGACTGAACATCTGTAAGGTGGTCGGCCCAACATAAAATAAGAAAACAAATACAACATACTGCTTGAATGTGGTCGGCTCGCCGGCGCATCCGACGAGCAGTGTTGCCAACAGATAAGTTACCTCTCCACCATATCTATTCAACTTCTAAAAACACTAACATAAAACGGTCCTACTCTCATAATCAATCGCTGAATTTCCCACTAAAAAAACTAGTAAATATTATTATGAAAGGAAACAGAACATGTTAGTAATTAGTTTTCTTTGTATTATGTAGGTAATGAAATATTAACAATTACTTAATAAATCAACATTCAATTTAGTAAATCAATAAGTCAGTAGTTAATAACCGGTAATTTTCAGTTACAACCTATATTATTTTTACAAGTACCTATTTATAAAGATAAATAACC
Organism: Oegoconia quadripuncta; assembly: GCA_949316235.1. NCBI lineage: Eukaryota > Metazoa > Arthropoda > Insecta > Lepidoptera > Autostichidae > Oegoconia > Oegoconia quadripuncta. Next base: position 8,736,456 of record OX438759.1, read on the forward strand.
CAAATACCTAAATCGAATACAACCAGATACAATACCGGTTACCGAAATAAAAATTACCTCTATCTTACACGTGCCGTCGGCATAAGTCAAAAAGCAGGCCGCCCTTTGATTTAGTAGCGAGTAGTATTGCGCGCGGGCCACAGAAATCTAAATAACAAGGCATGTTATTTAGATTTTTGTGGAGCGGGCGCATACCTAGATCACATCTTTTTCTTTCATTTGCTGACTTAGATTGATTGATTGGTTTCTAAACGAGAAATCGGTCGAAACGAGACGACCGATCGGTGTAGTGGATAATGATCCTATCAGCGAAACCAACGGGTGTGTGTTCGAATCCCGCAAGGGGTAAATGTCTGTGTGATGAATAAGAGCATTTATGTGAATACGAACATGGATATGTATACAAATATTTATGTATGTTTATCCGTTATCTAGTATCCATAGTACAAGCTTTGCTTAGTTTGGGGCTAGATGATTGGTGTAAATGTCCGAAATTTATTTTATTTAAATGGCGCCTTTTTTCTTTCTTATTACACCTACCAAAACGAGACGAACATATCAAAATGGATTACCTATTGTAACAAATTTTTAAAGGTGAGATACTAATAGCAATATTTGCCCACTATAGGGGAGGCCAAAACCATCAGTTTTAGTGGAAAATCCACTAAGTTGGCAATACTGGCATTGGGCAACTGATGGTTGGATTGCCGACCGTCGGAACGTCTGTAGCAATGTCAGGATGGTTGCCAGGTCTGGCGCTGCTCCTAGCAAGGACCGAGGGTGATTTCCACCCTCGGGGTCCTGGGGCTGCCACGAGGACATGGCGCTGTACACCCCTGAGGGATGCCCAGTTCACTGGGCAGGGGAGCGCCATGACCTCGTCGCAGCGGTAGGGGGACGACCTCTCCTCCCGGCCATAGCCTAAGCTGTGGCCGTTGACGAGAGGTCGTAGGAAGCGGTCCTCTCCTCCTGCGAGAGCGTGATCTCGCAGGGGGAGGCGGCGGAGAGTGCGAGGGATCGATTCCTCCCCTCCGCCGCAGTGGTGCTGGGACCCGGAGGAGATTTATCTCCTCCCCCTACCAGGCGAGGCCGGGTGGTGATTCGGGGGAATGTGATTCGGGGAGGTGGGCCTGCCGCCGCGTTATGGCGGCGGGCACCGCGCTGGCGTGGCTGTGGACGACTACAGTTGGGTCCCCACGGCCACGTCGCTTAGGCGCGCGCGAAGGAACACCGGTGGGTTTTTAGTGGGTAGGACCGCTCCGATTTGGAGCGGGGAGTCCCACATATCCCTGCTGCGGGCCCCCGCCTGCGGCGGGTCGAACGCGTAAATGCGTTTTCCCACCGTCAAAAAAAAAAAAAAAAAAAAATTTGGCTGGCGCCAGCCAAATCAGGACGTCTAACTACACTTCGGATGTATCTCTGTAATGCGTGATCCGACATGAGTGCGGTTTCTTGTATATTAAAGGCTAAGCAAGGGGACAGGTTATTAGCCATGTTTGATGAAAATCAGTAAAGCCGTTTCGAAGATAATTATCATTTAACACAATTGTTTGGTGTATTTGCATGACATCATAGTCTTCGGGAGTATTTAAAAATTTTCAGTTTATAAAGCGTTTTACCATAATATCTTCAGCTTTCGGACTTTCATTCAAGATCAATTTCAAATCTGCATACGTGATGCCGTTGGTCTTGCATTCGAAAGTAATGGAGCAACCACACTGGGCGAGGAAACGCGCGCGGCCCGCCGACGCTGGGAGCGTGGCGGTCACCTGCCTCCATTCTGTTTCATTAGAGAAATCTGTCAATTCATTAAGGAAGTTCTCTTCTAAGGAGAAGACTGTGAGCGCATCTGACACTGCTTCGCCATGCTGGAAGTTAAAAACTTGATAAATAAAAAATAATTTTGATCGAATAATAAGTAACTCTCGTTTTGTCATCTTATAAATGTCTGACTTCTGAGCATAACTTTGATATGCATTTTAAGTTTTCCGGCTGGTAAAGTCTTTTCCGTGTATGTCGTAAAAGGTAACTAAGGGACTTTACACAAAAAAACATTTATCTGATATGATATAATTGATTGAAGGGATAAACTGTTGGGGCTTAACATGGCGTGGTCCACTTTTCTTCCCCCTCTATGTTTTACTTATTTATTATCAAGCCAATGCTTATATCACCATCAGTCTTTACAGTCAAGGATAGCATACCTGGCAATCATCACAAGTATCATTAAATGCCGCATCAGCTAATAAATACTCCTCAGAGGCGAAATACCAGGTCAGCGTGCAAGTTGGCGCAACGTTACTGGCAGTAGCAATCAAAGTTATGAAGCTTCCTTCGTTCACAACGCGGGTCGTTGGAGTAACCTGAGGATAACAGTATCTTGCAAAAGATGCAAAAAAGAGCGTAGGTACTGTAGGTAATAGGGAGTTAAAGAGTATACATTTAATAGTAATTCAACACGCAAATCACGCAATACACAAATGCACACACGCTATACGCAAATGCACAAACACGCAAAACACAAATTCACATACACGCAATATACAATTCGGAATTCGGCTATGGTTCCTTGGCGAAAGTTGTTTGTAATCAGGAGTGGAGCCACCAGTAAACAGGAATTACACGAATTCAAATTCACCCTGTATATGGAGGTCAAATGACAACTTCGCATTCCATTACCGGCATTAAGGGCTTTATCACACTAGCGAGTTGCGAGCGAGTGGAAAGCGGGGCGAGTGCGCAGCGAGTATGCCGCGCGTTCGCGACGTATGCGCAGCGAGCTCGCCGCGGGTGGGCAACGAGTTCGCGGCGTGCGATTCTCGTTTTGTACATTCAGTGCCAGAATGGATTACGACGAGGAAACACTGCTGTTAGCTTTGTTACTCCGAAGACGGAAACGAAGACAAAAGCAGATAAAACGACGAATGTGGGAGGACTCATTATCAAGTTATCGACTGGCGTCAACAGCGCTGTTCGCCGTGAGCTCGCTGCGCACCCGCGGCGTGTTCGCCACGCACACGTCGCGACCTCGCGGCGTGCTGGCTGCGCACTCGCCCCGCTTCCCACTCGCTCGCAACTCGCTAGTGTGATAACGCTGTTATTTTTAGTGGCAAGTAAGTAAATATACAGAATGCTCATATAATGTGGGTAATTGTTATTCTGTGTGTTAAAATCTACCTATATGTACAAATAATACCACTGGGGTTTCAACTAGATAAGTAAAGAAACTTGTTGATTCTCCCATAATTATCAAATATTATGTAAATATATTTTGGAATTTGATATAAAACTTTAACCCCCGTACTCGTATCACTTGTGTTGTTACGTTATTTGTACTTGTCTATTCTATATTGGCTTGATATTGTCCTAGTTCCATTGTGAGTGTCCTTGGTTTTTATGTTATTTAATCATTTGTTCTAGATGGAGAAATGAATAACTGGCCAAAATAATACATCGCTTCTCTAAAACCGGTCATCTTTTCCCGTGCTTTTTTCCTCTACCTACGTTGTCATTGGCAGAATAAATAAAAGTAAATAATACAGTACTTTCTTCCTTCTACCTTTCCAGTTATTACTTATGTGAACATCGATTCTGAAGTACAAACAAAATGTCTTTTGCATAACCTCTGAACTCACACATAAGATTCCAAATAGTTGAGACAATAGGGTGTTGTAAGTGATATTTACCTGGATAATGGGTAGAGAATTATCAACAGTTACTATCGTAGCGGTGGCCGTTGTGGCTTCCTCCATTGTAGAAATAGAAACTGATATGATATACCTGGTTGTAAATATAAATTTAATAAATTGACCTGCAGTATTATCACGGCATTTTACGGAGGACATGTTGTTTTGGAGAAGGCACATTTTAAATATAAATAAATCTCTTTGGATGCCTTTTTATTACACACCGAAATATTTTCTGATTGGACGTCCCATTAATGTGTCTTACAGCGGTCTACTGATATTATTCAACAGATATGTATAACAACGTAATATTTACCTATGAAATTGGAGTTTTTTTTCTTCGTTAATCATATATGTACCAATTCCTGCGATTTTCAAAGCTATATCCAAATTTGTTTTTAATTTGGAAAGTGGAATATTATTTCAAGGTTTCACATGAAATATTTTTTAATTTCTGGGATTAAATGACATAATAAAAAAAATTTGAACAGAGCTCTTTTCATGTGCTTCCCATAATCATTTCTTAGATTCGCTGAAACTTTTATAAAGCGGTTACTTTTAAAATTAACGCTGCCTATACTTAACTTAATGTTATCCGATATTACACACAAAGTTTAGCTAAATTTGGATTACCCGTTCCCAAAAAAAAATCTAAAATGTTTGTAGGGAGAAAACAGTCTTAATGAAATTCTTCATTCAAAACGCCAATTTCATAGATAAGGACCTATAATATAAAGTACTTTTTGTGACTCAATACTGACAGTTAGTGATACTTACTGGCCGATTCGGGGCAGTCCAGATGGAAATGATATAGTTGAATTATCCTGAGTTTCGAAAAAGTCACAGTCTTCTTCAGATTTACACTCCCATTTAAACTAAAATAAATAGGTTAAACTTTCCAAAATTTCCATATTTCAAAGTCATAAACGAATATAAGGGTGAAATTTCAAGGGTTATCGTCAACATATACAGGGTGAGTTTGAATTCGTGTAATTCCCATTAACAGGTGATGCCACTCCTGATTACAAACAACTTTCTACTAGGAATCACATCCGAATTCAGCCGAAAATTGTTGAACTTCCATACTAAAGGTGGTTTCAGAACGGTTTACTTTGTATAGGTGGGTAATCGAAAACTTTTTGATCGAATTCGTCTAGTTCCTTGGGGAAAGTCGTTCGTAATCAAGAGTGGCATCACCTGTTAATGGGAATTAAACGAATTCAAACTCACCCTGTATATGTTGACGATAACACTTGCGGGCTTTGTCAAAATAGCTACCTGCATTTTAGGACGCTAAGGAAATAGTCCTTAGAGTGCATGTATTCACACTAGCATACCGCCCGCGGCATCGCTCGAATGGGATTATTTTTATCGTACAAAATTTGCCTATATCCTTCTCCAGGGGGTCTAATCTCTAACGAAAATAGCTTCGGACGGCTATAACTTCGGACTTTTTTTTTTGCTAAGAATGCTTTATTTGCATAACTTCAGACGTTCCTTGTCCCGTAGTCCCGTGTAATGTCCAACAAAAGTAAAATAATGACGATTGGTTCAAAAGTCCAAAAAGGTCCGAGGCTAACTGTCTGCCAAATTTCATTTCAATCGGTTCAGCAGAGGTTTAGTCATGAAACCCGGATAAACACACTACTTTTGCATTTCTACTTAGCGACAAGAATAGTAATAATAATACTCCCATACTAATTACTATTATAATAATAATAATAACCATACTATTTATAATATTAGTATGGATGTATTATCTAAATCTATAATCCAGATAAAATTAAAAGTCGATATGATGACGGTGATGCTAATGCTAAAGCTACCTGATAGAAATAAGCATTAAAATAAAGTCTAAAGTGAAACAGTTTTTTTATCAATATTAGAAATTACTGTAAACTTGTGTACAGCCAAAGGTAAGATTTATGCCGCGCCAATACGTGACTTATAGAACTAATAAAATATTCGAGCAATCTATACCGCCATACAACAAAAAAGGAACAATATCTCAGATTTTTGTAGGTAGATTAATGCTGTGCATGCCTCCGCTGAACGTCCGACTGCCGCGCCGCCTGCCGTCGTCGCTCGCTCGCATTTGCTACGCTGTTTGCTACGGAATGGCTACGAATGGCGTTGCTAGCGCCATCTATGAAACGGATCTATAAACCAAAGCAATATACAACAACGAACTTAATTTTCTGTTAATTTGCAAGAGGGCACTAAATTTATGGTTTACCTGTGGTTTCATAACAAAGTGGGCATAATGGCACAAATTTCCCTCTCCTCTGCTGACTTAACTTTTGTGAATTTTCTACATTTTTGTAAATACCAATGAATTTAGGTCAGTCATATCTGATGTTAGCCAGGCAAACGATACTATTTTATTCGTCTTCGCTTTAAGAAAGGCTGGATAACAACAATACAATACTGCTGCGTCATGTCTGACTTTTATATTTTATATATCATACGGTCTATGGTCTATACCAACCATAATATTTCGCTCAGCGACCTTCATCAGAAGTAAGGTCAAAATGAACAAATTATCCAGGTATAAATGTTTCTCATAATAAAACAATAATGAAATAAACAATTACAATAACAAAAAAAATCCGACCGCAAAAAAGTCAACTTATAAGCCATACGCTACAGAGACCGAAGCAAGATTGAGAATAAAAAACACAAAAAAGCATACAAGCGACCGAATTGAGAACTTCCTCCTTTGTGAAATCGGTTAAAAAACATAGTAAACTCTACTCCGGTTTAAGGGACTACATAACTGAAAGCCTAAGTTAAATACTCGTATTAAGCTTGATAGCAGGCGGGACCCATTAATTTGCTTCCATTTGCAAATTATAAAACGAAACAAAATTTAAAACCATTTGAATGCATGATTTAAACATATGACTCATATATATATATACATATTTTTATAATCTCCTTTTAGTTTCCTTTATTTTGATACCCTACTCGATAGATTTGGTTAAAAAATCCGCCATTTTGATATTTTTTAAGGACACTTGGGTTCTTGAATGAACGAATCTAACGAAACCTTAACTATTGAAATCCATCCAGCGGTTTGGAAGATACGAGTTAATAAAGAAATTTACAAACATACAAGATACGCGCAAAATATTGGGTCTTTACCTATGAAATTGGAGTTTTTATTCTTCGTTAATCATATGTACCAATTCCTGCGATTTTCAAAGCTACCAAGGAGGTTATATATACCTCCTTGGTAGTCGGGTAAAAAGGTGACTAATGTATAAAGTGAAATGGGGCGGGGGGCAGTATAGAGGGGTCCCATAAAATCTACGGCCGTTACTAGCGTGGCAATTAGGGTATATCCTCCAATGACAAGCTACAAATCGCACTGAGTAACTGTAGTAGTTGACTTACCAACACTTCATTGGTGTAATAATCGTTGTTAATCACCGCATCAATAGTGAACGCTTTGTTAATGGTCATAATTAGGAAGTCAACGTTTAGAAATACCTGCAGTCGGCGAGGCAACACTTCGATATGTAAACCAATCTAGAACAATAACATTTCAATAAAATTAGAACTGTTTAGGACAGAAAATTTCTCATGGTACAGTTCTTCGTGGCTCACTGAAAAAAGGCGGATCCAGCCTTTTTTTTAGTCAGGGGGGCCTAGTAAAACTCCAAAATATCATATGGGCCTTTTTGGCCCAGACCTAGGACGAAACTTTTATTATAACGATTTTAAAACGTTGTTTACAAGTCACAACCCCACCCCCTTCCCCAAATATAACGGAAGAGGGACAAAATCGCACACTTTATGACTTGAAAAAACCAAATAAGTTACTATGTAACTTTAATCCTTATAAATAAAAGATTTATCCTTCCTTAAATTTTTTAATATTTTAAAATAAAAATCCATATCTTAATCCATATTCCCATCTTATTTGGGGTCTGTCTGTAAATTTATATTCCCTATTTGTCTTGCAGTGAAGCCGACTCATAAATAAAAATCTTAAAAAAACCACTCTTAACATCTACAATCCTACAAACATATAATTTTATTGTAACCTATGTTGAGGGCAGGCAAAAAGCCGTGCTGAGCGATTTGTATCACTCATTGTTTCTAGATTTGTATCACTCATTGTTCACAGATTCTATTGACTTCTGTTTTGGTTTCTTGTATATTGTTATGTTTTTTTCCGTCTGTGGAAATAAATGGTTTTAATAAAACCTACATACCTGTGTAATGCGGTCACCAGTACTAGGTTTTATGACTTGACAATTGGCGTAGTATTCTGAACCTGGATTCAAGGAATGCGGAGGTATTTTCAGCGTGGAGCCAACTATTTGAGATACGTTTACTTTCTCCTCCGTTTCTGTACTCCGAACCGTCCAAAGAAACTGCAATTTCATGCGGACTTAGGGTCGTAACAATAAAGCGATCTCAAGATTGAGTCGTTTTCACTCTCAATACTATTTTTAAGGTACCGTACCTGATAAAATAAAAAAATTACATTTATAGACTGTGTCTGTCAGTCCATGTGTCATGGCCCTTTTTCTCCGTAACGGCTAAAGATAAGTTGAAATTAATACAGAATACTAAGGTTTACACATACTGTTGTAAACATAAAAAGTTCCTGGTGTAACACAATAAAAAGATACGGCTTTTCAATGACAAATGACAGTTTATTAAGACCTATAAGTACCATCTTTCCGGCGACCTACAATTTTGAGCTGAAGGTGAATGTGCATCTCTAGTGAAGGAATAAACCCGAAATTATGTAACTAGAAACTTGAACTTTTTATAGTACTCAGCAGTATATTTAGTATTAGATATTAATTTTAAATCGATACATGCAGCCGTTTTTGAGAAAATAGGGGACACACAATAAATAAGAAATGATACTGGAATAAGAGCCTTCAAAACTTTAACAATGGTGATGTTATATACAGAACCCAGAAAATACAAGTCCTATTGCACTTGAGTCTTTTTTTAATACTGTCAAATTAATGTCTTCACAAATTAGAGATCGTTTTGTTAATATAAGCCTTAGTTCCCGCGTTGAGGTTTACAGAGCGGTTCGCAGGTGTGTCTCAAGTGTTCTACACAAATACGACAGCACCAGACGTGCTAATCTGCTTTAATAATAATATTTCACAGGATTCAACGTAAAAAGAATAGAACCAACCTGTTTCTTCCCTTGGGTGTCGCATCCCATGGATGTGGTTTCTATCATTAATGTTTGGAATACCCAAACGTTTATATTTAGGTTAACTCTGACCACCCCATTTGGGATAAAAGTCGTGACGTTGTGTATGTTCTGTTACTCCCATAAGTATGGGAGTATGTCGTAATTTCGATTTAACTATATAATAATCAACTGCATACCACAACTCCCAATAATATGGGAATTTACGAGCTTGAAGCTTCTAAATATTTTTTAGTAAATTATTAGATATTCCTAAGAAATTAAAACTTATAAGACACTTTTCAAAAGTTTTCATAAATTATTCCTCGGGAGAAATAGAATCCTACCTACTCTAGAAGCTCCACGCTGCTGGATATCCCGTATAATATAATAAAATTGCAAGATATTTGTGTATAATAATTCTATTTGGAATATGACTTACATAATAATCCTGCGTCGGGACACAAGACGTGACCTGCGCTTCTAACTCAAACTCCATATCAGCACGAGCAAGGTTTCCGCCTAACAGGATGATGGAGAGCAAGTCAGCTAAGCCATCGACGTTGTTTAGTTTGTGCTTGCCTTGCGTATTGTCTATGTGGAATGTTTCTGGAATACTCAACTCTCCGTCAGCTTCTACTGCGCGTACGTCGAAAATGTAGTCGACGCCAATCAGTAACTGGAAGAAGCGTATTTGTTAATAGTTCATCTTTTCCCTTTGCCAGGCAGCCTGCTAGTTCATCCTCTTTCCTATTTCTTAATTGTTGTGTTACCTACAGTGTGAATAATTACGATTTTGGTAATGAGTCTTTCATTTTACCAGAATCGTGCCTAATAAATTGCCAACAAGTACCAAAATAATGCGAGATGCATTTCTTTCAGTGCTAAAAATCAATTTCCTTTATATAGGTATAACATGGATATCTAACCAACATTCTACGGTGATGCTTTTTAATTTCCTATTTTAATTTTATTACTTTTTTATTCTGGTCACATCAGTTTATACATTTTTTCAATCTTTCTCCTACAATCATGAGTAAAAACCACATAATGACTTACCTCCGCATTCTCAATAACGTAAACGAAGGGCTCTAACTGTGGTCCATTCAGCTTAACTTCAAGTGCTCGAACGGCACGCCACAACAGTAACGTAAAACGCTGAGATGGCTTAGGGAGAGGGGTCCACCGCACTGTCCACATTACATTAAAGTTCGAATCCGCTGCGGTCTGGATACTATACATAAATGGAAATGTACCCTTAACTTCCATGTCTTGTTGGGTATAAAAAGAATAGAAAAATTGAAACCCACTTCTGTGTGAAACGTATGTGCTGACAGACTGGCCAGGAAGGGCCCGGAATAAACTTTGATGGACTGAAGCCATTTGTGGGACATTCTATGAGTACCATCCATATAGTTTTGAGTACTCATTTTAGAGAGCAACATGTTGGAGTAAGTGGCGATAATATTGCAGGCGTCTAACCAAAAAAATCTGCAGTCGGACTGCAGTCAAACTTTATTAGATTACTAACTTACCACTAGGAACCATAGCCGAATTCCGCCGAAAATTATTGGACTTCCATACTAAATGTGGTGTCAGAATGGTTTACTTTGTATGGGCAATCGAAAATTTTTTGATCGAATATTGCTATGATTCCTTGGGGAAAGTTGTTCGTAATCAGGAGTAGAGTCACTTAGTAAACAGGAATTACACGTTTTAAATTTCAGCTTGCAGAGTGACTTTTAATTAGTACACATTTTTGTTAAAGTTATTAAATAACAACCATTTTATAGATGACGGTGCATCGTGCGCGGTGTCCTTATCCTTTCCTTTAAAATTCCTGTTTGGGGTAGACTAGGTTACCTCTTTCTTTTCACTGACTTTCAAAGGGGAGGAGGTTATGTTCATGATTATACATAAGTTTATCAAAGAAATAACTTTTTTAAATTCATCTTTTTTTTAAATACAGGCTAGTATTTGACCTCAATCACAGTTGATGTTAAGTGAAAATAACTATAACGATAAAAGTTTCTCTGGGCCTAGCCACGGTGGGGCAGGGTGGAGCGAGCGGCCAAACCTAAAAAAAAAATCTAGGTATTAACTACAATAGTTAATACCCGTAAGAAACTTCACACTCGACAGTCGACACAAAAAAAATGCGATCAAAACAAAAAACGCGCGCGCGATTGACCGCACGTCGTTTTGTTTTTCGGTTGTGTGTGTGAGTGAGTGGTTGAGTTGAGCGAAAAAGCGATTTTGCAGGCGAAGTACTAAGGAGGTTCTGCCACGCCGGCTTCTCTTAAAGTAATGTTATGAAGTTAGTTAATACCTAAATAAATAAAGGTATAAGACCGCGGGTATAGTTTGCTAGTTACATATTATTTTAGACAGCTGCCCCACCCTGAGCCTATGGCTGGTTACGCCCATGGTTTCTCAATATTGGTTCTCTAACAGTTCGAACACAACAATGCTTATAACAAAATTAAGAAATTAAAAAATAATTTAAAAAAATTGTACAGATAGCAGCTTCAGTAGCAAGCTCAGCCGCAAAGTGAGATTGGATAATTATTTTATAGAAAATTCTAGAATGTCTATCTACTTTGTATTGTAATGTCGATATATAAATATTAATGCATTTGAGAGGCAACTTGTAAGTGCCTATGAACCCATAGTCTGTAAGCCCGGGCCTGGTGAGGCTCCTAATGTTTATGATACAAATATTCTTTAGTTCTACTTGTCCGACTCAAATCCACGTACATAATACACCAACACACACATGCGTATGCACCAGTAGCATTAAATAAATAAATAAATGTCCGTGGACATACACACAGCACCATTTAGTTCCACACTAAGCAACTAGGCTTGTATTACGGATACCATACATGGTTGATATACTACACAAATACATTTCTTTTTATAAATAAATACATATATAAATGAAAAACATCCATAACTTAGGTACACGTGTCCGTATTCATCATACAAACATATGCCCCTAACCGTGAACCGTCGCACCCGCGACCTTTTAGTATAGCAGTCAGAGTTTCTAACGACTACACCAAACAGATCATTTGGTGTAGTCGTTAGATTAGGTGTACCTAATGTATATTTTAGCAAAATTTTAAATAATTTAAATTATTCTATGTAAATCTTACGTAATGATAGTATTATCTGGTTTATCCTCTGCGGCGTTGTCGTCTTTTGGACAAATGAATTGTGGCGCTAGTATACGAAATTTAGGTTTTTGGCCAACCTGAAATAAAATTTTCTATGATTGTAAATTGTAGGTATGTGGAGTGAAAGAAAAGCTGGTGGTTGAAGAGGAAGTCCCAGAGATGATTGAAATTTTTCTTCAAAAGTAACATTCCTTTATTATTTGTAATGAATAATACTATGTATATTTAAGAATTTTTGAAATGTCATTTGCCTTATGCAGAAATTGAACAGAAACATATACGAAAAATAACAGTGTACTTTATTGCAGTCGACTTTTCAAAAAGTTTAGCAATTTTACTTATTTAAAAAATTAAAGGAATGTTTCCTGTTTCACGTGCTTTTCCTTCACCGTCGCTCTATTTTCCACCCTGTATTAATCACAATTTTTCTAAATCCGGGTTTAAAGAGCTTGGTAGTATTTAGCAATCTCATACACTGAGCTATGACCCTTTTGTGCTGCTGCAGCACACACATACATTAAAAATTACCCTGCGTAATATGTTGCTACAATTTGTATCGATCTACAATTATTATTGTACCTAAAAGTTAAATGTATGTACGAGTATTTGACGGGTAGAACAAATAAATGCTTTAACTATCTATCTATCTTATCTATTCATCAGTCATTTCGCTATACCACTACATAACGACTTGGATCACAAGTCAAGTCCATAAAAAGGCCCACACAAAACTCTGTTAATAAAGCAATTAACTTAAGTCTCTATGCAACTCTCTTAAGAATCATAGTAAAAATAAGCAATAATACTTGGTTTCTTACCACTCCTTGAAGGGAAATCATGCTAAAGAAAAATATCACTGGAGAACCTTGTAATAACATTGTATTTTATATTAATACAAATTTTGTACGCCAAACGGCTGCTCCATCAACTGAATTGCTAGTAAATGCCATCCATTGTCCCTTGCGCTGTTTGTATTTGTATGGCGTGCTGCATGAAATGCATTAATTGTTTTTCAATACTGAATATTTAATTTTAATGGAGCACTTTCAAAATAGGTATATAAATATAGACTGTCCGATGCGATTAAGCCACGTGCCCTGAGAGTTCCGTACTTAATTTTTTTTTTCTATATTTCGGACACTTACACCCATAATCTAGTCCCAAAATAAGCACAGCTTATACCATGGATTGGTATACATTTCATCTACTGATAACGGATAAACATACGTAAATATTTATGTACTGTTAAACATCTATGACCGGGAATAAATGTTCGTATTCATCACACAAACATTTACCCCTCGCGGGATTCGAACCCGCAACCGTCGTTTTCGCTGACAGGGTCACTATGCTAACCAATCGATTGACGAACTCACTTAATGTCACTATTATATGTAAGTTCGACGTAAAAATTTGACACATAAAAATTCAATGATTTTCTATCTTTAGAGCTCCATAGTCAATCTAGAAACCTTGTAGTCAAACTTAAAATTAAACTACTCATAGCGATTTGAGATTACAGCCTTTAGGAGTGGAAATTGTAAACGTTCCTTCTTACTGCACCTCTAAAAAACTTAAGGAATTTAAAGCACAAACTTAATATGGGCTGTGTGACGATATTTGACTTAGTCAGACAGTCAGTCAGGACATTGTCTTTTAATAATATAGATTATAAACACAATATTTTTAGCAGCCATTGCGGAAAGCTGCTATCGGCGCAAACATGCAATCCGGGGAGATGGTTACTTATTTGGTGGACGACATTGGGATCATGGGGACCTGAAGCTCGGAAGCTTTTTAAGGCTTTATCAACTCGCCTATTGAGATATCCAGCGATCGTAGAGTTGGCGTTTACCGTGGCGAACGTATCAGTAGGTATTGCCATTCAACGAAGTAATACTCCCAGTATTTTGGGCTCCCCATGCTAGCGATCGCGAACAAGTTTTTTACTTTGCCTTACTCACGTCTTTGGGTTGATTCGGTGTCTCCAATCTTTTCTAGTTTTAATTTGTATATTTTGAATTTTGGTGTACATAAGTAGTTTAAGAGCGTCGGTGGCTCAGCGGTAAAGTCTCCAGCAAATAGAGTGAATTTGAATTTACAAACAAATTTTTTTAGCCCTTCTTAAATAAAAAATTCGGCTTACATTCTGGTATATGTGCTCTGATTGTGGATGTACCTATATTCCGCAATGATTATATCATCTTTGAATATTATTATATTTTAATATATAACATTTATTAATATGCAACGAGAGCGTCGGTGGCTCAGTTCAGGTTCGATTCCCAGGCAGGCCGTGTACTAATGAGTTTAATTTTAATTACTTATGTGCATTTATCCGACTGCTCTTAAGCGGTGAAAGAAAACATTGTGAGGAAATCTGCATGCCTAGAAAAATTCAAAGACATATGAAGTCCCCAACCCGCATTGGGCCAACGCGGTCGACTATGGCCAATAACTCTCTCATAATACGAGGGAGAAGGCCTATATCCCTGCATGCAGTGGGATGTTTACGGGCTGATGATGAAATAGTTTAATTTGTTCTATTTAATGAGAATATATTACTTTCATACCCAATTCACCTGAACTCGATAGTAGCCCGTGCTCTGTTCCAATTATAATACTGCAGTATGTGTGCATCTCTCAACAGCGAATAATGAGAGTCCTTGTAAATCCAACGCACGCTCGTTCCATATTACGGACGACGGCACACGCAGTTTATTAGATTTCAAACTAATTGTCGAACGGTCGTCGCACTGCGAGTACTTTCGGTATCATATTTACTCAAACATCACTTTTTTACAACATTAACGATAGCGTGAAGCCTATTCAAGTTATATCCTTGATGTGTAATAAGACTACTTTCTAGTTGGGTGCGTTCAGCTTAAACAGCCAACGTGCTCTCGCTAATCTTATAAAATAGCACTGTATGATTATTATGGCTTTCAAATCCAAGGTTAGGTAAGGCAACAAATGGCTGACATTACGTAAAGATTTTAGCTAGATTCATGAAACTTTGAGTGATATTAAACTAAATACGATAGGCCCGATTTTCAGCGAAAGGACGATATCACCCTAGTGTTGTGAGTTTTGGGACTATTTGGCTGATACTATCGTAGTACACGCTAACGCCCTCACGCGCTCCACATGCGTTAACTCCAGTCAGTAATACGCATCTCCAATATTTGTTTAAATGTAGCCCAAAGTCATATGTCTAGGGCTTTTTTATATTTTCGATATCTCATTTCGTTTTCGAGATATGATTTTTTTTTCTGACCGAAACCGGACGAAAAGCGTCCCACATTTTTCACATTTTTCCGATTAAAAAAAAGTTTTGAGCTTTTTCAATAAAAAAATTACGCTTTGTAGCCTTCGTTGAAACGCATGTTGTAACCCCAAATCAGCCACGTAGTCGCAAAACCCACGACACCAGAGCAATGTCGCAATTTCGCTGAAAATCGGGCCTATACCGATGCGATAAAAAAAAAACATTTTCAATGTTAAAATTTAATTCAGTTCATTTGGCATTGTATTGGCATTTTCTCAGATCATGTGGATCTGTGAATTTTTCTGAAGTGCGGCTAGTGGTATCAAATTGAAATTGCATCATCAACATAATATTAATAACTAACTCAACCCAGTACGCTTTTCAAACGAAATACATACATGTTATATTTATGGTTCTGTACAATGTATTGTGGCACTGAATAAAAAGTTTCTATGTCTAAATTAACATCAAATGCTAAGTTATACGTGGGCATAAGAATTATACATAACCTTGTAAGGTTCCATTTCATCTATAGACGAATCGCTGGCCGTAATCGTTCAATATAAGGGTGGTCAACTAAAATAGCAAGATTTTGAGACATATTTGAAATCTGATTCAAAATTGATACCCGACTTTCTTTAGAGATAACATTTCTTTTTTCTTTTTTAATCTGGCGGCCGGCCTTTCGTATTGTTAGTCTGATCCGCCTCAAAACCGATATCGGAAATGTGGGGCTAACGATTTTACTGTGATAGTGGAAAAATACTGGCTGAGAAATTTTCTAAATTTTTCGTACTGTATAATCAGAACCAAAATCGATATCTTACTGGTCTAACTAAGTAATGGTTGTTTGTTTGTTACTTAATCACGGCGAAACGGATGGACAGATTTGATGAATCTTGGTATATACTTAGGTAGAACATACTCCAGATTAAAATATAGAATATTTTTTATCCCAAGAAAGTAAGTAGTTCCCACGGTATATACAAATTAAACATACCTGCGATAAGAGTTATATATCGATAAAGCCGCGGGTGAACAGCTAGTCTAATTGTGAAAAAGGATTTCGTGAAAATACAATGCGACAGAACAGTCCTGAGATCAATATATATAGCGTTATAGGCTTATGCCATGCATAATTTTGGAACTCTTTTTAACTCTACTGTCGTGAATTTGGGACAGAAATATTAGAAACGAAAGTCAATATTTTCGAAACTTAGGACTCTGGAAAAATGCAAATAGCAAGTATATGCAGATTCTACTATGGAAATAAATACAAACAAAATTATCCATATTGAACAACAATAACAAACATAACACACGACAAAACAAACCGGATCAAACTTTTTTTTTATAGTACTAACTGGATACGCATTTGACCATAATCTCACCTGATGGGAAGTGACGATGTGGCCGAAGATGAAGCACGCGATCTCAGTAGATGCATATATTCAAAATAAACATGTGTATCTATTTCTCATAAAAAGTTATATGCGCACGAAGTCACGGGCGGATAGATGCATAAAATTAAATATCTCTAACCATGCCTTTCATGTGCTTCTACTTCCCTTGTTCGCTATGTGCCAGGCCATAGAGACAGACAACACCGAAGTGACTCCAAATATATTCTAGCTATTATAAATTTTGATATTGAACACTTAAATGGTGCTGTTACCGGGCTGGGTCAGGAAAGCTTTTTTTTTAAAAAATATATTTTTAGACACACTAGTTTATTAGTTGAAATTAAACAGGAATTAGAAAAAGAAATCGAGATAGAAAAAAACCGGATTGAAGTGCCGCGCGCGAAGTCCAAATCCAGTCTGATCTATTCGGTAATTAAAATATAATGCATTTGCACGGAAGTGCAGAACTGCAACCGGAGCACTTTTATTTTATATGGTTGTTTACGTAATTCCGGTTATAACAGTGCCTATTATCTTTCCCAAAATATATAAACCGTAGTACCTAATAGTTATGTGCCTGCACGCACGAGTATCTCAAATAAAAGCGAGAAAAACTGCTAAGAAAAATATTTGAAGGCAACAAACTAAATTGGGCGGCCGATTGATACTGATACGTGACTTGCGTGTAAGGCTTAATGAACACATTCAACCGACGGCGGACTATACTAGCCTTAAACAATATTGGCTGTGGGTAAGTGGAAATATTTATGATCAAGGGTGTAGGGCCGGTATTTGTTGAAGGCGGGGCGGCCAAGCGACGTGTGCACTAAGAGTTCGTACTATACAACGATCTGTTTGGTGTAGTGGTTAGAAACTCCGACTTCTATACCAAAAGGTCGCGAGTTCGAATCCCGCTAGGGGCGGGCATATGTTTGTATAATGAATTCAGACATACAGTTTTCCTTTACATATGTATTTATTTATATAAAAAAAAATCATGTATTTGTGTATTTCATCAACCATCTGGTATCCATAATACAAGGCTAGTTGCTTAGTTTCGAACCAGATGGAGCTGTGTGTATGTGCAAAGATATTTATATTTATTGATACTTTTTACCAGACTGCCCCAGAAAGAAGGCTAATGTTTTTCGAGTGTATGTATGTAGATTTCTATGGTACCACTCATTTTTACCCGACCCAAGGAGGTTCATATTGTGCCGAAAAATTACAAAAAATGCTGTCGGATTTTTTGGTTAAATAATACTTAAATTATTATTACTAGACTGCCACAATAATAGCTTGCTAATAGCCCAGGGAAAATACGGTTTAAACTCGGAAAAACGCATAACCGCGATTTTCTTGAAATATTTAATAATGTGTTGTAAATGTAGTAACAATTGCTAAAAATTAAGCATTTGTAAGAAACGCAAGTACTAAGTAAGTAACTAAATAAGATAAAGTAGAAAAATGTAAGTATTTCTTTAAAAAAAAATGCTCAAATGATGGGTATTTCTTTAAATTCAAAACATTTAAAGAAATTTTCGTTACAAAATATTAGTTCTCATTTTTATTTCTTAAGCAATGCAGCTCGACGACATTTTCAGCTAAAACACCTACATGCCTAACTTATATATAATTTGCTTAGTTTTTTATCCATCAATAAGGTAACTGTGTTTAACAAAGGTCTACCTAATTAAATATAAGTTAGTATTTATTATTATTAAAATACAAATTAAAAGTAGGGTTTTCTTTTTTTTTTTTTTATATGAGAGGGCGGCAAACGAGCATGCGGGTCACCTGATGGAAAGCAATCACCGCCGCCCATGGACACCCCCGCAACACCAAAAGGGTCACAGATGCGTCGCCTGCCTTTGAGGAAGGTGTAGGCTCGTTTCTTGAAGGTTCCAATGTCGTACTCGTTCGGGAATACCGCTGCCGGAAGTCCGTTCCACAGGGTGGTCGTACGTGGTAAGAAGTTTCTTGAGAAACGTACAGTGGTAGACTTCCACTCATCCAGGTGATGTGGATGGAAATTTAATTTTCTCCGAGAAGTGTATCGGTTAAATTGAGCAGCGGGTATTAGCTCGAACAGTTCTTCAGAACACTCCCCATGAAATATGCGATAGAGAATGCAGAGGGACGCGACGTCTCTTCGCAACGCCAGGGGATCCAGTCGGTCAGTGAGACTCTCTTAGCCGACAATTCGGACTGCGCGACGTTGAACGCGGTCAAAAGGAAGAAGCTGGTACTGAGGTGCCCCAGCCCATAGGTGAGAACAATACTCCACGTGCGGCCGAACTTGCGCCTTATAAAGTTGGAGGCGGTGAGCCGGCGTGAAGTAACGAGCCGCTCTACTGAGGACACCTAACTTGTTGGAGGCCAACTTGGCCTTATCCTCCAGATGACCGCGGAATTGAACGTTACTGGAGATGTTCACTCCGAGAATCCTCAAAAATTCTAAAAAAGTCTAGACAAAACGCTCGTTTCTTTTAGGCTTCATTATTCAAAATTACATCTATAATATAAATAGCAATGATATAAGTCGGTTCTGAATTATTTCTAGCTAAGCTAATTTTTTACCGTATTTCCCCTGGGCTATAATGTTTTTCGAATATAGATATGTATGTAGATTTCTATGTTCGAAAAAGAAATCTTAATTTATCCAATGAGGGTTCCAATCCAAAGATACAATGTTCATTAGATATAAAAAATATCAGCGTTCTAAACTTGTCCAGTTCTAAGATAATAGAATCTCACTGAAACGTTAAAGCTCCTGAAAATGTGTTACGGCAGTGTTTGATTTACGTTCGCCTTATTGGTGATACTATCAGATCAGGAAATATCACTCCTTCGCTGTACCATCGGCAAAAAACGGGAAAACACGATGCACACATTTTACTCTGTTCTAATATCAGTAAAATAATCATACCTATCTACCTAGTGTTAAGCCGTTGATGTTGTTAGTCGTTTTTGTATAAACTCATGTTTACCTCCGCGCCGCTACGACTAGATACCGTCGGCGTACTCGAAAAATGCGGCAACAAATACTACGCCGTATTCGGCGTACCCGCGCCAGTCACGCCACAAGTTCAAATTTCAAATTTTTAAATTTTGGTTTAAGACTGAAGCAAAATGCCGGTTTGCGTAGTCAAACTATGTAATAACAATAGTAGTACTACAAAAAACAAGAAAGATACTGGCATCACATACCATCAGTAAGTACTGTATAAATCTACACACTACAATATTGAGTTGCCGCATTCAGGAACCTGTTTTTTCTTCATAGTGCGGTATCTAGTCGTAGCGGCGCGGAGACCAATCATTAATCTAAGGCTTTTACAAATTGTATTTTTGTTTGTGTTTTATAAAGTATTTAAAACTAAGTTGAAGTTGCTGTATGAGAGAAAAGTATGATAAGTAATTATGTCAACATTGATGGCTCGATCAACATTACTAGCTTTCCGCCCGCGACTTCGTCTGCGTGGAAGATTTTATCAAAATCGGTTCAGCAAAAAATTAGCCTATATGATAATCCAGGTCGTAATCTATCTACCTACCATATCCACAAAATCCAACCGTTTAGGCGTGAGGCGGTAACAAACATACACATTACCCGCACAAACTTTCGCATTTATAATATTAGGTACCTACCTAGTTGGGATTATTTAAGCTGAGGAAGTCTACATAAACTAGCCGCCGTCCATCAATACGGGTTATTACATGTAAACAAAACCCCAATGACCCCATAAATCTCATAGATCCAGCGTGCTAAGCCCTAATAAAAGCTGGTTACATCACGATGGCTAGCGTTATGAAATTTATTGTAATAAAAATCGACGCTGCATCGTGCGCATGTGCGGCCCGCCTTTACCTGCACGAACTTCGTACAAACATGGCGTCATAGACCGAACGGCGCCGACACTCGTCCGGCATGACACACGAGTAACGGCGGAAACGTCCGAGCAGTACCGAACCATCCGCCGGAGAGGAGACACGCTCGCCCGGTCAACATATTATTGACCATTTCCTGCTATATTCTCAGCAATATCATACGTAACCTGCCTCAAAAACTGCCGTAAACAGCAACCAACCACCCAGTGATAGTGCAGTGAAACAGTGACAATACAAGTTTGATTCTTGTTAAAATATTGTGTAATACAAGTAGTGATGCGCGCAGTAAGCGCAGGATCGTTAGCTGTCGCTAATGGATTACGTTAATTAACGTTTATTTAATAAACAACTTGAAAACACGAGTACTCTGTCCTGAGGACTGTTACACCACTTAAATATAATACCGTTGATATTTTGTAAAGAAAATCCGTTTCGAGGAACAATGCCCACAACGACAATAACAGAAAACATAGCTCTCCTCAACATGATGTCCTCAGACAATCTTGAGGATGACCTCAAGAGCGTCCAGCTGCATTTTCCCTCGGATAGACGACTGCAGAGCGACGGCGCATGCGTGGAGGAGAGGGTGAGAACCTCCCGTGGGGACATCCTGGTGGCCATTCGAGGGAGCCGAAATAAACGAGCCATCCTCACTTACCATGACCTTGGCCTCAACTACGCCGCCAACTTTCAGGCGTTCTTTAACTTTGTTGACATGAGGGCCATTTTAGATCAGTTCTGTATTTACCATCTAAATGCGCCGGGGCAGGAGGAGGGCGCTCCACCGTTACCGGAAGACTTCATTTACCCATCAATTGATGAACTTGCTTCCCAAATCGATTTCGTTCTCGGACATTTTGGGATAAGATCATTCATCGGTTTTGGGGTCGGTGCAGGTGCCAATATCTTCGCTCGGTATGCAATTGCTAGCCCCCAAAGAGTAGACGCTCTCGCGCTGATCAACTGTACATCAACCCAGGCCGGGTGGACTGAGTGGCTCTACCAGAAGATTAATACTAGACAGCTGCGCTCCAGCGGCATGACACAGGGGGCCCTGGATTACCTCATGTGGCACCACTTTGGCCGCAGCACCGAAGACCGTAATCACGACTTGGCGCAGGTTTACAAAGAATGCTTCTCCCACGTCAGTGCTGTTAACCTGTCGATGTTCATCGAGTCTTATTTGCGCCGTACTGATTTGTCGATTTCGCGGGAAACTAATACAATTAAAGTTCCTGTGTTAAACGTGACGGGAGCGCTGTCTCCGCATGTTGAGGATACTGTGACTTTCAATGGCCGCCTGGAGCCAGCTAAGACGTCTTGGTTGAGTATTTCCGACTGCGGAATGGTGCTCGAGGAGCAACCCAGTAAGATAGCCGAAGCTTTTAAGCTGTTCCTGCAAGGGGAAGGGTACTGCAGATAGTTATGTTGCCATGACAACGAACCGAACGCAGCGCTGCCTATTATAATAGATGCACATGTTGCTTCATACACGCGAGCTTTAACAACACTGTTGTAGACACTTCGAGATTGTATGTAGAGAAATAAAATGTTGTTCCTTGTTTATAGATATTATGGAAATAAATTTATTTTACTGCTTTCTCAGATTTATTTTTTCCAACAAAATTAAATACATAAATAGCCGCCTCCGTCACGTAGAGCTTACAAAACGGAGCTTGCGGGTTCGATTGTCAAGGGGGTACACAAAAATAGGTAGGTACACGGTTTGAGTGGTGGTTGCGATGGTGATTTATAATTGTCTGCCTGGCTACTTACGACCATCTTATCTAAATCTGCCGTGAACAATGGATAGCATTATATGTGATATAGTGTTTTGAGTTAAGATAGGATGTCCCATAAATGACTTGGAGTCCCGGGTGAGTGTTGCGACCTTCGACCTCATCTTCACATGACAAAAAATGCTGTAGCTGTAACCAACTTTTCTTAGTTATATAGGTACCTATTATTATTACAATGTAGATAAAGTAATCCCAACTTAATATTATAAATGCCAAAGTTTGTGTGTGTATGTATCTTTATGCCTAAACGACTGGACGGATTTGGATGAAATTAGCTTGGTAGACAGATTATGACCTGGATCAACCTGGATGTAGGCAAATTTCAAGCGAACGAAGTCGCGGGCAACAGCTAGTACAATAATATATACAGGTTGCAATAAATAATTGTAACAGGCAAGGTGGCCAAACGTATTTGAACAAATTATAGCAATAAAGTTGATTTAGGATTCAAAATATCCAGTCCAAAGCGGTTTTCTACCAATTAAGGGCACGTATCGATTATTCATCTTACGTAATACGTTTGACTGCACAGGAATTAGTAGGTATACTTACTTGTTTTTCTAGAAATTCAATGACTTTCTTTTTAGGTTTTCACTTTAATCTCTATACATTTGCTGGTCTATTTATAAACTGCCTATGCCTTCTCATCTATAAATAGTACAAAACAAAATCGCCTGCACCTTAGTTATTGTAAACTACGCAACATATTTTAATATTCAAATTCAAAAAGATTTATTATGATGATATTGATTATGTGATAGTTTTATACTATCACTAGAAAACGTTACATTTTTTAACATGACTGACTGCTGACTCCCCAGAGAAAATCAAGCAAAAAACTCAAGGGTTGTTCTTTTAAATAAGTTTTTGGGTTACATTTCATCATATTGTATAATTAGAATGAATATCGCTGAGCGGTCTATGTCCATACTTGCTTAGCAACCAGATAGTCAGAAATTTTGTAAATCATTTCTGTTTTATGATGGTTTTAAATTTATTTTAAAGGCAAATTTTGAATGTTAACTGGAACCTTATTATAAAGATACGATTGTCACTATCATTTTCGAAATTTTGTCCGAAAGGTTTAGGTATATGGTATAATACAAGTGATAGTATATTTTATTTCGAGATCTACGCGGATAAAGTCGCGGGCGGAAAGCTAGTTAAGAACATAAATAAAAGTGGGCGTCAGGATGACGGGACACCTTTAAAGCCGAACAAAATCGCTTTGAAATAAGCACACATCGCCACTCACAAAATATGGTAATTATCAGACTCCAATGAGTTTGAATAAGGGCCATTCGATTTCCATATTTAATTAAAAGCAGCTTTAATCCAAATTGAGTTCGGCAAGCGGAAAATTATAAACCATTTCCAAATAGCTACATTTTGTAGGGTCGTTTAATTGAGTATGCTTACAGTAGGTACCTAATTAGTCTTACTTTTATGTAAATACGCAATAAAAGTACTCACCTAAACGATAACCAAATTTTGAAAACAGTAAGTAGTTATATAAGTAAAATTTGCAGAAACTACCGTACTGTAGCTATCTTAAAAAAAAGAGGAGATCGTCGTCGTCCGATGTAAAAAGAATTCATTAATAAATAAGTAATAACGTTTTTATTGTTTTCGAAAATACTGTGGTGTAATCATTATAAGTAATCGTGGAAGTTAAGCAATGTTAGTCCTTAGATGGGCGACCACTAGTGGCATTTTAATACAAGTGTTACTGTGCTTCGGACGACACTTTAAATAGTCGGTCCCTGTTGTCTTCAATTGAAGGCACTCATTAAGCCAAGTCGGTGGCTTTACAGGCGCGGCTTAAAAACACTGACTATCAGGTGGTCATTATTTTGACACAAATCCACCAATCCGCACTGGGGGCGTGTGATGGATTATGGCCCATATCCTCGCTCAGTGATAAGACGCTGTGCCCCAACAGTGGGGACGTGTAAGGCTGATGATGAATCAGTATATTCATCTTCATCATATTATCCACAGAACGTCCACTGCTGAACATAGACCACTCTCACAGAATCCAAACTCCGGGTGGAAACGACCTGCATACAGCGACTACTCGCGACTTTTATTAGGTCCTTATGGATGGACGGTATCCACTCTAGAAGTTTTATGCCCCAATGGACATCAGTTTCACGTGGTATATGCCCTGCCTACTGCCACTCCTATTTATTACTATGCTAAGCTATGTCGGAACTGTCGTTCTTCTACAGATTCTTGCACTGAGCATCGCCCTCTTCAGAGCGACTTTGTGCTTTCACGAGAGACCGTTTCAGTGTCATAAATAATAATAAGTATTATTTTATTTATTTATAATAATAGCATAACCACATCACATAATTATATTTATACAATTTCAGAAAATTTGTACATGTATTAGGTCCTTACCTATGAAATTGGCGTTTTGTTTGAAGAACTTCATTAAGACTGTTTTCTCCATACAAACATTTTTGTTTTTTTTTTTGGGAACGGCAAATCCAAATTTAGCTAAACTTTGTATTGTATTATCGGACAACATTAAGTTAAGTATAGGTAGCGTTAATTTTTAAAAGTAACCGCTTTATAAAAGTTTCAACGAATCTAAGAAATGATTATGGGAAGCACATGAAAGGAGCTCTGTTCAATTTTTTTTTATTATGTGATTTAGCCCAGAAATTAAAAAACATTTCATGTGAAACCTTGAAATAATATTCCATTTTCTAGATAAAAAACAAATTTGGATATAGCTTTGAAAATCGCAGGAATTGGTACATATGGTGGGGACCTCTCACTTCCGGCCCTGGTCAATGCCATGGCCGGAAGTGAGGAGGCTT
This sequence comes from Oegoconia quadripuncta, assembly GCA_949316235.1. NCBI lineage: Eukaryota > Metazoa > Arthropoda > Insecta > Lepidoptera > Autostichidae > Oegoconia > Oegoconia quadripuncta. The sequence continues at coordinate 8,761,683 of OX438759.1, forward strand.
GGGCAGCGGTCGCAGACTTTAGCGAACACGTAATGTCGCTGAAAGAGGCAGCGGAGCGGGAACGAGAGGACGACGTCAACTCGCTCCCGATGCGCCGCAGGAGATTGGGACGGCGGCGGCGGGCTTTCGTTAGCCGCATGCTGCCACCACGGGGACCAGCGAGTGATGGATCGGGGGGTACATCTCTCGCGCCAAGAGGTCCCGAGCGGGAAGGTGTTCCGTTGTGTTCCGGAACACCTTCTGCAGAGCGGGAGGAGGTACAGGGTACCCCTGAACCAAAGGGAGAGCCCGCAGGGGCAACTGCTGACGAGGTCGCCGAAGTTTGCAATCGCGTTCCCGTAACCTCGTCGCCAATAGCGGCTGAAGACGGAACAACTATGGGTTTTAGTCAGTATACGGAGTCTGACATAACCATCCCGACCCCCCCGGTCGAGTGGCATCCATAACGGATTTCCCCTGGGCAAAAAAACATATGATTAACGAAGAAAAAAAAACTCCATTTATTAGGTAAAGACCCAATATTTCCAATATACAATTACGGTGTACGTAACACTTACTCTAATCAAGTAAAAAGTTACCTAATGTATATTGTGAAATCCGGAAGACCGTAGAGGGTGTAGGTAGACTGCGTGAAGAATACTATGTATGTTAAAGGGTTGAGTACAGAGATAACGGCTGATAGAAGACAGTGGAAGAGGCAGACTTAGAGTGGGATAAAGGCAGGATTTTGATATTCCGAAATCCTTAAATACGTTATGTAAATAATAAATATAAATAAATATCTTTGCACATACACACAGCGCCATCTAGTTCCACACTAAGCAACTAGGCTTGTATTATAGATACCAGATGGTTGATAAACTACACACATACGTTTTTTTTTTGTAAATAAATACATATATAAATGAAAAACATCCATAACTCGAGAACACATGTCAGTATTCATCATACAAACATATGCCCCTAGCGGGATTCGAACCCGCGACCTTTTGGTATAGCAGCATAGTTTCTAACCACTACATCAAACAGGTCGTCAAGTAAAAAGTATAAGAAAGTACAAATATGTTTCAGATATTTTACCATTTCACGTACAGTGGGTACATAATTAAAAATAAATTAAAGCGCAGGTGTGTAATTTTCATAGAATGCAATGCTGAACAATGCCGTGGTACCTACGTAGTACTCCAGTACCGGGTCTGAAGGCAGAGTGAAGTTTGAAAAATTCCCAGGCAGCAAGTTTGCATTCATTTTACATTTTTACTACCGGCTTTTTATTCAGCACGTCCTTTGAATATACAGCCGGTGAAAAATACTAGAAAACAAAGCCTACGTTAGTTTCGTATGGTTTCAATAAATGCAAGTATTTTTACGATAGAACTCAACTGAAGACGATTATTTATCCCCGAGTCAACAAGGGGTGTCATCATAAGTACAGGGTGAATTTGAATTCTGGTGACGTCACTCTTGATTGCTAAACAACTTTCCCCAAGGAACCATAGACAAATTCGGTCATAAAAATTTTGATTAGGTACCCATACAAAGTAAACCGTTCTAAAACCATATTTAGTATGGAAGCCCAACAATTTTCACCTGAATTTCGCCATGGTTTCTAGTGGAAATGTGTTCGTAACCAGGAATTAAACGAATTTAATTTCACCCAGTATATAAACCATAAACCTGCCAGCAAATTTTGTTAATTTTTTTACCATAAAATGTATCCTATGACACTCTGGGGATCAACACCTTGCATTTCAAAACGGGTCAAGCCGTATAGGCTACAGAAGGTAACATAAAAATCTACATCCGAAAAACTTTCGTCCTTCCCGAGGCAGTAAGCGCGATAATTGTATGTCATGACGATTTCAAGTGTTATTATTATAACTTACGAAATAAAACTTTTTTTAATTACATTTGAATCCGGATCCCTCCACTCATTTTCAATATCATTCTAAAGGCTGTTTCTGTGTGCAATATCAGTAGGTACACAATTCAAAGTAATCGATCCGCGCAACAAAGAACAAAGCGCTACAGAAAATGCCAATAGGTGCCTATATTCGCAAAAATGAGAAAATTTATTAAAGTTTTATTCAGAGCCATAATTAATTTTCGATTCACGCTGAACGTTCGCATTCGCATTTTTTACCGGAAAACGTTTTTTCCTGGACAAACGTGCACACTCCCGGGTGGGGAGAATGGGGGCTAGTTAAATGGAGTCGATTGCGAACGAGTGCGGCTATCCCCCTTTCCACCCTCTACATTGACCAGTGGGAGAGCGGATTATGAAATATTTCATCGGATAATAAAAAAATTGTAAAATTAACGATGTCAGATAAGAGGCAATTGCCACCGCACCGTAGGTTAGAGTGCCCTTATACTGTACGTGTAGTGCCTACTGGTGAAAATTTATAGCGATATGTACATATAAAACTGTGCAATTGGCTATTGCTCTGCTTTTGATAATGAAGATAAATAAATAAATGTTTCATACATTTACACCAATCATTTAGTCCCAAACTAAGCAAAGCTTGTACTATGGATACTAGATAACGGATAAATATACATGAATATTTATATAAACATCCATGACTCGGGAATAAATTTTTAGATATATTAAAATACATTTTTAGCTCGGTGTGCTGAGGGTTCGGGATTTGTTTTTTGATTTGTAAAAAGTTTATATTCATCACACAAACACTTACACCTAGCGAGATTCGAACCCGCAATCGTTGGTTTCGCTGATTGCGACTGATTCTCATTGGTTCCGGTTGGCTGACAGGGTCACTATCCAATTATCTTTGTTTTACAAAAACGAGCTGTTCGCGCAATTTTCAATTGAGACTTGCAGTGTCACTTAGAGATAGGTTTAAAATGTTATAACATTCTAACCTTTTCGTCACAGTACATTTTTGAAAAACTAATGTAAGTATGTCAAAAAAAATATAGCATCATTTAGGAAAAATAGTGATAAACATGATGTTTACAAGAAATAAAGATAAACTTGTAGGTCACATAAGTCGCCTCCGCAAAGTCAGTAATTCATTCAAAGGGTGTAAAGGCTTTTTCAATAAGGTTCCAGTTGATATACAAAATCTTCCTCTCAATAAATTTAAAGATACTATAAAACAGAAACTTATTAACAAAGCATATTATAAAATATCAGACTATTTAGATGATAATCATCCCTGGACATAATCAGATTGTTTGCATGCCAGGCTATTTCACAATTAATAATGAAATATAAAAACCTTTATGTAAAATCAAAGCCTGATTTTAAAAGAGCCACCCTTCTAGTTTCTTGCTTGTTCTTCTCAGGGGAAAATTGCATTTTGAACAAGCCGTAGCTTAAGAAATGTAAAATTGACTATTTTAAGTGTAGAGTACCTACAAAATAAAGCATTTTTGACTTTGACTTTGACATCAATGCAAAGCTGGGTAAATCATAGAATGCAATAGAATCGTGACTTGGGTCCAGTAGTGTGCATCACAAAATGCAATACTAGCAAACTGAACCGAGGAGGGATGGGAACTGCAGTGATGTAAAACACACAATTAGTTCAAGCACCACATTTACTCAATTTGTCTATACTTCAAGTTCCAGATTTAGTTTTAAATTTGTTGAGTGCGACAAACTTTTTTTTCATAAAGTCATCCACTCATTTATTATACTCAAATACTAAACTCTTATCGGTAAGAAGACTATATATTCGAAATATTGTATTAAGACTGCATCAATATTTAAAATTCGACATCACAATTTTAGTTAATAAAAGAAGAACTAACAATGTCGCCGTAGTTCCCAGAACTAAAACTATGTGCCCTCGCCGTCAATATAACAGCCAATCATCACATTTGTACACCAAAGTAAATAGTGGATACATACCCTAAGAAATATCACGAATGTAAAAGTCTATTACTATCTAAACTATAATGAGACAGAAATATTATAACTCTCAATTCTATAATTATTAATTTCTTTTTTTTTTCTTCGTATGTTTGTTAATAGATACATTATTATGGAGGAGCGAGACTCTGACACAAGTATTCTAATACTTACTAGGAAGTCTCAACCACGTTCATTTAAATGTAACATTGTAAATAAACAATTTTGAATTAGATAAAGTTCAATCTACCTTGATATTACAATGTTTGAATGAATTTTTCATTAGCAAGTAACTAGCAAGCGGCAGTAGCGTGCCTTTTTATATATAACATTATTAAAGGCAAGCGTCCTACTGGAATACCTTTTCCATGTAGCATGTTAGCTTCCATAAGAGAACAGTATTTGATTGGCAAATTCTACAGGCTTACCTACCAAGTGCATGAGGCATGTGTATTTTCACTTTAAGGCCCGTATTAATAAACCAATCTCAATACAAGTCTTGAGGCTGAATCACCCGAGATGCGTCTTAAGAAGTTGACGCTATCTCAAGGTCCGTGCTAATTTATAAACCATTTGCTTGAGTATGTACATGCTTTTCAAGTCTCAAGATTGTTCTTAATTCTGAGAATGGTTTATTAATACGGGCCTTAGATATATTTGACGGAGCTAACATAATTGTGATTATGAGTGAACACACAGAAATATCTACCTTAACCCGCTAGACTCCCTTGATCCTTCAATGGAGCATAATGCAGCTTAGTTCAGTTCAGTGATCCAATGGAGTTTAAGAAAATAAAGAGAGAAGTGTACACAGGATCTAATTTATTAAGTTTCGTGCCTCGTTAAAGGAGAGTTCTCAATCATTAGTATGAGTTTGACTAGGCATTTATTATTGGATTTATTTATGTATTTATGTAGGTTATAATGTATTTAGTTATTTGTTTAAGTATGTAGTTTATTATTAAATGTAATGATACATTCCGGAGATAGAGAACAGAGTCACTGAAAAAACATAGAAGACTCGCCTTTATTTACCTATATTTATTAAGAGCAGATTTTTTATAGTTAGTATTGACAGTGGTAAGAATTGAAAGCTCTTGTGCAAAAAACACTTTCTTTAACAGGGAAAGTTCCTATGGGTGTATATATGTTTATTTTTACATTATATACTAAAGCAACTGATGCTACGAAATTTTCAATATATAACGGTCTACTTTGGACATAATCAGCCCGAAAAGATAGAAAAATTGAACCAATAGTCAAAATGGTGGTAGTAAATAATGAAATAAATAAATATATCTCCCAAGTATATTTATTAATTATACACACAGAGCCATCAGTTCCATACTAAGAAACTGCTTGTATTATGGATAGATACCACATGGTTGACTACACGAATACATTTTTTTAATAATAAATACCTATTATAAATGTAAAAATCCACAACATACCATACGTGTATATGCTCCGAGACTTCTAGACAAAGAGGTCAGACCAAATAGGTGGTCGCCACCTTAATTACTATTAAAATTAGACAATAAGTCCACTGGTACGTGCTTTGGACTTTGCCGCATTTCTTAGCGACAAATATCTTCCTCAAAATCGAAATATTTGTACGAAATTCTGAGATTTCGGCAATGGTAAATGCAATACTGTCCACTGATCGGGTAATATTGGCAGGGCCCGGATTCCGCCCGGGACGGGGCGTCCTCGGAATGTCTGATATTGGAATCCACCCGGATTGCCGGCGTTACGTTTTTGAAAAAGGAATACAGAATATGTAAGATTTACCTTGCACGCAAAAACGGTTGGATGGATAACGTTTTTTTTATGAGATCAATATAGGTGACTCGTGCGATCAAATTTTAAATTGAATTTGCATTCTATGAGCTGGATACACATCCAGTTTTAGGTACCGTATAAAAAATTATTACCTAAGTACTTATATTGTTTGAAACTACTCGTATGTGGTTTGTATAGCTTTACGACCGATTGGTGTAGTGGATAGTGACCCTGTCAGCGAAACCAACGGTTGCGGGTTCGAATCCCGCGACGGGTAAAGTTTGTGTGATGAATACGAACATTTATTCCCGAGTCATGGACGTTTATATTAATAAATATGTGTGTTTATCCGTTATCTAGTATCCATAGCACAAGGTTTGCTTAGTTTGTGACTAGATGATTGATGTGTCTAAAATATTTATTATTATTATTATTAAATATTTATTATTATTATTTATAATTATAGATACTTTTTCGATAATTTCCCATTACCTATAATTTCTAAAATATGCTTGGAAATTCCAGCGTTATTTTGACAACCTTCTTCGAGATAAATCGACAATGTACTGGTCAAATACAGGCAAAGTTGTATAGCAATCGCTGTAGTGTTGGCCTAGTAAATTAATATGAAAACTCATACCTGCCGCGAAATTTAAAAATGGAACTATTCTTTTAGGTACTCCGAAACATGGCAACCATGCACGGAGGTAACTATCGAAAGTTTTATTTAAATTTCGAACGCCTTGCGAATAGAAAGCTGTTTGATGAAAAAACAACAAATAAAGATACTATTGGCGAGTGACAAATTATTGTTGTTCGTCTTTGCTTTTGTGTGGAATTTAATACCTAATTGTCTTGATACCATGAGTTCAAGCGAATATAGTGTGTGTGATTAACATACTGTGTTGCCACTTGAAATTCAAAAGCCGGCAAGAACCGTAATAGAAAGCTTGTTACCGCCAATATATTTGAAATCCTACGAAAATTTTGTTCAATGGAAGAATGTTCTACTTAATTTGAATTTGCGCGTATTATTTGAACGTGCATAAACGCTATACGTACACATACAGTTCGAAAATCGTGCCCTAAGAATTTTGCCGAAACCTTATAGGAAATAAATATATGCTTATACCATTGATACGCAGGACATGCGCTAAATTAATCCCTGTATCAAAGAGAGTGGATCGATCAAAACGCTGGCTGTCCTGATATGCTGGTTAAACTGGTACTCTTTATACAGATGTACGACAACTCATTTCATTGTATGATTATCGTTATTAGTTATGTAGATCTATTAGTAACGAGAAAAATTCAGTAAAGGACATAAACCATATTGGTATAATAGTGGATTTTTCCATACTTGTGTACCTATCCATACTATATCATAGACATAGAAACTTTACTTTATCAAAACTTTATATTACTTATAAATAATCGGGCTTTATACATTATTAAACTGCCCGCGATTTCGTTCGCGTGGAACATTTCATCGAGATCGGTTCAGCACAAAAAGTAAGCTATAATATATTAATCCAGGTCCTAATCTGTCTGCCCACCAAATTTCATCCAAATTCATCCACCCGTTTAGACGTACGTTTAAACATACCTACATACACACACCCACACAAACTTTCGCATTTATAATATTGGTTGAGACTAGCTGTTGTCCGCGACTATGTTCGCGTAGAACATTTCATCAAGATCGGTTCAGCAAAAAAAGAAACCTATATGTTAATCCAGGTCCTAATCTGTCTAGTGTCTCATTTGTTAGGCCAAATTTCATTCAAATCCGTCCAGCCGTTTAGGCGTGAAGATGTAACAACATACATAATATACACACACACAAATTTTCGGATTTATTAATTAATTATTAATTAGGATTAATGCGAAAGTCTGTCTGTCCGGCTTTCACGCCTTAACTAAGGATCTGATCGAATTGAAATTTGATAGAGATGTAGCCTGGGTTAAGGGAAAATGGCAGACTGCTTTTTAACCGACTTTCAAAAGGGATCGAGGCCGCGATAAAGCAATTTTACCGGGTAGAATCGGGGGCGGTAAATTAGATATACATAAATGTGGAAGTTTGGAAGTTTCGCTGCTAATAAGATTTGCATAAAAGGACAGAGGTATATGGCCTACATAACCTGGATTAGCACATATAGTAGGTACCTAGTTTTCGCTCATTTTTATGATAAAATAAGTAATTGAAGGGTTTGATTAAAATGAAGGGTTATAACCCTTTTAGAAGTCCATGTAGCTATCAAACTTTTGTAGGTACTAATTTATAATAAAAGACATGGCGTAGAATTCGTTGTAGTGTCACAAGTACATTATCATATTGGCGGTCGAAGGAATAAAGGCTATAAAAGGGGGTATGGAAAAGCGCCATGTTTTTTGAAATGCGTAGTCGATCAGGCGCGGTAGTTTTTATGATCGAGAAATCTCTATTAATGTTTTTATCAATCGGGCTTTAGCTAATATTTATTGTACCTGATTGTTTGTGTCGCGAGATGGGTTTAAATAAATTTTTCTTTCTTTCTTTCTAATATATATGATATATATGATGATAGGTTTGCCTGGAAGAGATCGCTGTTAGCGATAAGGCCGCCTAATTTGTAGTTTCTATAAGATATTTAAATGTACCTTCCTTATTCAAACAATAAAGCGTATTTGATTGATTGATTGATATATCTTTTCAATTCACGTACAGTTATAAATAAAGGATTACTCATTTTTGGGCAAAAAACGTTTCCCAAAGTATCACATGCCAAAGTAAGTTTCCCAAATTTTCATTTGGCAAAAGAACTTTTCGCAATTTTACAGTTAGCAATACTTTGAACGAACTTATTTTTGGAATATAATTCTTTTATAAAATAAAGCATTTGCTTAAAGTATGTTTGACTTAATAAAACTTGAGCAAGTAAAAAGTTGCCAAATTAATATTTGGCCAAGTGATTAAAATGCGAAATATAAATTTGCTAAAGATTCTTTTGGGAAATGAAACTAGTGCGATAAGTTTTTTGGGAAGTAAAATTTGACGAAAAATATTTTGCCAAACGGAAGGATACCATAAATAAAACATTTTTATTTGCGATAAATATATTTATTTTACAATAACCAGATTCTCACATAGATGCTTAATTTTATTCGTTATTTACACATTACAATCATATTGTCATAAAAACGTTTAATAAAAATTGACTAGAATTCTGATATCTACAAAATGTATGATATAACTATTTTGTACTACTTAACATTATAATGTAACGACTGTCAGTTTCCCGAAAATAAATAAATAAATAAATAAATAAAATTGGTAAGCTCCGATTAAAAAATATTACATATCAGTCTGACTATTACTTTATATACACGTTTTAGGGTTCCTCACATGGAGTTGACTAACTATACTAGTCTAATGTAATGCTAGAATTCGAACAACGATAAAACAGTGGCAAGCTAATATTTACAACAGTTCATGTGGTCGATACCAACGCACTAAAATTCTCTAGCAAAGATTTCCCAAGCCTCGTCATAACAGACAAGAAAAAAAAAATGACTCAACGATATTACTCAGATTTTTAAACTTACTGTTAGTGAAAATTATGCATCAAGCGAGCTTCATGGAAAAGGTTTCTATCCCAGCCTGTCTTGCAATGACTAGGTACTATATTTATTCTGAAGATAAGCATTAACTTTGTAAGGTGTTCAATTCATTAAATTGCACAACTTACTTACTTACTTATTGTAATAACTGTAGGTAATATTGTTAAACTTAGTTTAGGTATATTCAAGTTTTGGTGTAAAGTTAAACCAATTTTGTACTACTGTCTCTATATTCAAAGTAGTAACCTGTGGATAACGTTGCTGGTTGTACAATGATCCACATCATTTTGCAAAACTAGATTAAGTATATAAATTGTGCAGTTGTTTGTTGTCCTTAATAAAATAAATACTTTTATTGTAGGATCATAAATTCGTAAAAAGCAGTGTTATAAATGATGTAAGTTCATTACTGCAGAGAACATTACTTAGTACTATATTAATTCTGTGCCGATACCTAAGAAAGTCATCCTGGCGAGTATGGTAAGCTAGGATGGCAATTATTAGATACAGTCGAACCCACTTATTCATAAAAATTTACAAACGCTTTATAAGCCTGTTTTAGTTAAAGTATGATTTGCCACTTTCCTTCATCGCAACATTTCCTTATGAACGACAGAGACAAAACATACTTTAACTAAAACAGGCTTATAAAGCGTTTGTAATTTTTTATGAATAAGACTGGAAGCCTATATAGCGCTTTGTGAAAATTAAAAAAAATCAATAATTTTCGAAATAAAGTGTATTTCGATTATTTACCGCATATACTTTTTAAATTCCCATACTAATATTATAGCGCTCGCTTACCTCTGTGGACGTTTAAAAATTGTTACTGATACCACAGATTACTGATACACAGATATAGATTGCTCCAAATTCAAATAATAATGGAAACTTCACGCGAGTTTGATTCACAGGCTAAAAAAAAAATTCTAAATTCAAAATCACTCTCTTTAAGGCATGGACTTATTAATTAAACAGGACTGAGTACTCGCCGCTGAAAAACGAGCCGAGCAGGATGTGTAACGTAGAGGCCGTTTGTCTCTGTCTAACAGGGTGACCACAATATATTTGTTACTTGGGACAAATGTTGTAATAAAATATTTGTCAAAAAACTTTGGCGTTTTGACATTAGCCGGCGTGAGCCATTTATTTCGCATTTCTTCATTTTTTGGGAAACTGCAATAATAGTACAACAGTCAGGACCCTAATCAATCACACATATTTCACATATTTCGACTCATTTCAAGAATTCATGGGCATCCTACTTCTTTGATTTACAAAAATATTATTTTTAGCTTACCTGTGGAAAGATATGTTGCAACCACCATAGGATTCACTTGGGCAAGTATAAACGCAACACTTTTTCACCATTTTACTCCTTTTACTTGTTATAATATAACAAATACTTTAAAAAACTTTTAATGCAAAGAAAATTCAAAATCACACCGAGCCGCCATGACATGACATGCTTTTCAGGGTTACCATAAAAATAACAAAATCGAAATAAAAATTTATGTTTTCTGTTTGATTTAAGAATATATGAAAAGAAATTAATGCGAATGTTATTTGTTTATTTATAATTGTTAAAATAACATAAAAATATAAGTGTTTCAATGGAATTTTTGAGTAGCCAAAACTGTTGATCATAATCATTTTTTTTGCTGGCAAGATGTAAGAACGAGACACACGGCCTCCGTTATTATTATCTCTCTCGGCTCGGATTTGCCTTTGTGTATGGTGCATCCAATTTAATACCTTATTGCGTTGACATAGTGATCATTTTCCTAAATGATTCTTTTGATAGTTATCAGTCCTGTTTAAATAATAAGTCCATGCTTTAAGGTAATTTGAAGTCGCCAGGAAATAGTGAATTTGAATTTAGAGTTAATTTTTTTAGCCCGTCTTAAATTCGGTTGACATTCTGTCTGGTCTATCTCATGGGTCTATCTGTACTTGTGGATGTATTACGCTGTGATTAAATATCGTCTTTGAATATATTTTATGAGAAAAAAACTTTTCTGTGGGATAGTTAATTTTTATTCTTGAAATTGGTCCCTAATGAAAATTCTTCAGTGTAATTATCATAGGTACTTAGCATACTTATACATGCATTTGCACAGACACTGTGTAATATTGTTGCAGGAACAACATTGTTCCTCACTGGAGAGGTTCGTGTCATTGAATCAAGCAAGCTTATTATGCATAGGCCTTCAAATTTTCTCTGGAGCATGCAAGTCTGCATATCATTTTCCTTTGCAAAGACATCAAAAGTCGGTGATAGTTACACAGAGTGAGAGATATGTTGAACATACCAACGCCTGTTTACGACTCGATTAGGATTACGAAAGGACTTTTTGAAAGATTTTGTTTTGTGTCTCTGTCCTGTTTCAATTATGTGTTTATACATTTACAGTGCGGGCTAGCAAGATCGTACATTTATGTATATTCTTCTATTATTTCAATCATCATAACATAGCTCACATCAGCCACAGTCCACTGGTGAACATAGGCCTCCCCCATAGAATTCCAGGGCGACCGGCTGGAAGCGGCCTGCAAGACTTAAAAATAAATAATAACAAATGAATATTTGGGACAATGAAACACACCAATTTTCTCATCCCAATGCACTCTAGATATCGAATAAACTTACCTACATTTATATTTATCTAAACATCCATGACTCGGGAACACTAGTTCGTAATAATTAAAAAAAAAATCGTAATAAAAAAAATAAGAACGACTGTATGACTCCACTGTTTTTTCGCCGTAAGAATACACAAAGCTTGCTTAACCTAAGACACGACAAAACGTTTTAAACTATTGATTATATTGATATACAATTAGTTGGAACTTGAAAATAAATACAGACCATTACTTAATATAGTGGTAACTAAAATGGCAGTAAATTTGTGTTGTTATCTGACGACTCATTTGTTAGTCAATATAGAAGTAGCCAATGATATAAAAACTGTATACCTACCTACTAAATACGTAAAGTACAATCGAGTTCATAAGTGCACAAAAATTAAAGTTATTTTCCTTTAGAAATAAATACAAAGATACTTATTCTTAAAACTTATTTTAAGGCAGTGTATTATATTATATTGTTCATGCAGTTACTTTAAAAATTTAGATTAGTCAATGTATTATTTGATTGATTCTACCAAAATCATGCTGAATTCTTCGAATCCCTAACTGAACATCGAAATACAAGCGTGCGAAGAACTGTGGTTCGAAAGATCGTAGTTCCGATACTTTGTTTGTCGACACATTGCTTGTGCTATAAACCACACAGCGACAGAATACTTCTTCGACGAACACTAGTGCGAAGGAACTCCCCGGTATGTTCAACATGTTCAACCAAACCCTCTAAACCTAACCAACAGTGTTAGGGTGCTCTGACCCAATATGCTGGCTCGCTTCGCTCGCTCGTACACTACAGTCTCTTTGGCACTAGCGTTCGTCGTCGAAGAATTCTGTCACTGTATGGTTTATCGCATAAGCAATGTCTCAACCAACAGAGTATCACTTCAGTACAACGGTATCTTCGCATGTGTTTATTTCGATGTTCAGTGACGCTACCGAATTCTTTAGCAACTTCAATTAAAACTTGCCTTTGATTGGGGTTATCGATTGAATTGTCTTGTCAACTGAAATATATAGTATTCTCTACCTACTTAATTAGTAAACGCCCTCTAAAACCAGTACATATTTATACATTTTGTTATATTTAAGTTTTAATGTTATACGTAAACAGAACAGACATACACTAAACTATATGACGCAATGTACAATATCTACTTTTCTCACATTTCGTGTCTCGTATGCTATAATTCAGTCTCACTGCGAAAGCTAACAGCGTACTGAGGCGGGAGGAAGACTGAATCTGGTTGATGTGGGGTCTGCGCAGGGTGTATTTTGATCATTCAACTGATATCATGACATAATAGCAATATAAAAAATGTGGCAACCTTGTCAAGTTTAATATATGTATGTAGCAAAGAGTCAAAAAAGAGAGTCAAGTATTTTTGGCACAGGTTACATACTACTTTTTATGTTTATGATTTTATTATTGTTTGGCACTATTCCCTTTTTTTATAAGTTGGAATGTTTTATGTTAAAATTTTCTAGACAGATTTTTATTAATATGGTTAAATAAAAATGTACCAGCTGTTGGTACATACTGTTTTAAGTAAGTGTAATTATTTTTTTGTACATTTAAGAGTTAATATTTTTCGCAATTAGTCGATTCTTGAAATTTCTATGACCTCAACAAAAGTACGCGTTATATTAAAAAAAAAATAGTTAAACAATCATCGTTATATTGATTTGTTAGATCATTTATAATAAGTATTTATTTACAAAAAAAATGAATTTATGTAGTATATCAACCATCTGGTATCCACAACACAATCTTATAGTTGCTTACTGTGGAATTAGATGGCGCTGTGTATAATGTCTAAGGATATTTATTATTATTATTATTTATTATTCTCCCGAACTCACTGTAATGATGATAGGTACATCATATATTTTTAATATTTGGTAATAATAGGTTAAGAGGCGTGTTTTGTTAGTTACGTGCCACTCATTGATATCAATGTATTATTTAAAGAATGAATACCGATCACTGTCCGCGACTTAGGCATAAATTGTTATCGATTAAATTGTAGTCACAGCATTTATAACGTTATTTTATCCACTGTATTTAAAAAAAAAAAAAAGGTTCTCAAGATAGTACCTACCTATACTTAATATTAGTTCTGTACTAAAATTTAATATTTAGATTACAACTTTTTATCGGCTTAAATGTTCCAAAATCAAAATGTATCATTATTTGATAGATAGGTACCTAATTGTAAAAAAATACTTAAAAATCAGAAATGTTACAGTAAGAAATAATTTACTTTATTTGCTACTGGCGTACAGATAATACATATACAGTGAATAAATATTTCATTTCATGTCATTTCAGATTAATGCGTAGTAATCATATGGCATGGTATATCTCTAGGGTGTTGTTCAATGGCCAAGAATTGTAATACTTACAATACTTGCACTAGATAATAAATCGGGTTATTCAATCTTTACGTTGTTTCTACTAAATTTATGAACGACTTAGTATTTTTTCAGAGAAGAAATGGACTTGATAGTCACTATCAAAACATTCAGGAGTAGCGATGTGCACTTATTAGACATAATTTATTATTTCCTAACGTCAAATTTCCTCAGCGTAATCGCATCTGTGACGATAACATTACACAATGTATACCTACAGTTTATTAATTTGACAGTAGTAGCACAGAATAAGTAGTTGATAATAGTTTGATTACAAATTGATTTAACTACAACTGGTGAAGGTGGCTGCACGACGACCGTAATATTTCTAGTATAAGTAGGCCTCCACTGCATTCACATACCAGTAGGGTCGCGTGGCCAGCTAACACCGATAGTCCGTCTGCCGTCGACTGTACTATAGTAATTTAATTCACAGGCGGTTTATTTGGGCGATAGTTTTACCGCGCCGCTAGCTGTGTTCATGGTGCGTGCGGGGGGATAGCGATCCAGGGCCGGACTCTGCGCTAGAGTCCCCCGCGTATACCTCCGAGAAACCGCCACCGCTGCCGCCGCCACCCTGGCTGCCGCCTCCGCCACCTTGGGGAACAACATTATCACTTTAGAATCTATCTCTTGGGCACAAACTGTGATCTCATGGAAATTAATACAGGTCAGCCAATGAAAAGTGGTCGCCACAAGCAGCAATGGTTGCATATCCTGTGGGCTTCCTGCGTTGTTTCTAAAGGAGACTTCCGTTGCAAAAGCGATAGCAGTATACGATTATGTCCATGTTGATTATTTTTTATAAGGTACTATAAGTACATAATATCTTATTTACTTTTTATGAATCAATCAATCAATTATCAATAAAATAAAATGAAAGTAACGTACTGCACCAACGGGTGTACTACGCAATAGCGAAAGACGATATTGCGAAAGTACCATTGCTCGAAAGTTTAATTACGTGATGGTTCATTTGCGCGAAAACTTAATTGCGCGATAGACAAATACAATGGATACATATTTTCTTTTATTACAAATATGTCAACCTAACATCGAACCTTACCAACAGTGTCGGGGTGCCCCGACCCATATTGCTCGCTCGCTACAGCTTAGTATGATTACTCATCATAGTCATAGGAGAAGATTCATAATCGCGCAAATGAACGTTCGCGTTTTTGCGTGTCGCAAAATTAAGTATTCGCGCAATTAAACTTTCGAGCAATGGTACTTTCGCAATATCGTCTTCGCGCTGTTGTCATTCGAGCTATCGTCTTTCGCTATTGCGTTGTACACCTGCACCAATTACTGTTCGTCTTTACCACGGACGTTATGGATATGGATTTTCGTGTCAGTTAATTTAGATACTGCTATATATGTATGTACAAAGCAGTTCACGAAGGACGGATGTGGTAACTATATTGGTATCTCGATACATACGCAAAATTAACGAAAGTCAATGTTGAATCGCGATTGTTTTTTTTTGCCTTACTTATAGGGTATGAAATTAGAGATACTAATTCTTTAAACTAACTTTGAATTGAATTCGCAAGCAATGAGATTGCCCAACCTAAATTATAATTACATAAGTGTTTTGGCGGTTATTAAGCATCCGAATGTTCGTGTATAAGCAGCTTTACATGCCCTTCTTCCCTTCAAATCGAAACACAATAGAATGTTTGTCGACGAAATATTGTTTCATCACTAAATAGGTAAGTATTATCGATTCACATTTGTAAGTCTATATATAGGTTAAGGTATAACCTAACTTACACACATTTCAAAGATATTAGTTACCGTGGTGTGAGAGTGGCACGCAGTATGAAGTGGCCGCGCAATGACGAGGCCTGACCTTCTCATAACGGCTGAGTTGTTGCAGCTCGCAGTCCGAATGGTGTTTTTCAACTAGTGAGTAAAAGGTATAATGACATATTTTAATAATTAATGTGGGTAGATGAAAAAGGAGTCATCTACCAGTAAACAGTTTTTACGTTACAAATACTGTGAATGAAAATTTTACTATTTATTCTCGAAAACGGACTCTTTACATTAATTAAATAAATTAATATCCCATGTACACATCATTTTGTCACAGGGTAGAGCGACTGATAAAATTTGCTATTAAATGAGAAAAAATACAACTACAATGTAATAAATTACTCTTATAGATATCCTCGCAACTGTTTAGAATATTTTTGTTCAAATCAGTATGAATCAGCTGTCCTGACAATGCAATAAATAAATGCAACAAATCTTACAATTTCTAGGGTAGGCACTGCCTTTCTGTCTGTATGGAGCGCACGCCACTGCCCATGTATGTTGTAAAACATTATCAAGTACTATAAGTATAAGTAAAGTATATAGTACGTTCTATTGCATAAATATTAAATGTACTTTTCTTTATATATTCACAACTATTCGGAAACAAAATTAAAATATTTGAACATAGCACTTTTAAACCTGAAATTAAACTATACTGACTTACTAATAAATTTTATACGAAAAATCGCTTTAAAATTTTATGTGTTTGATCTGTATAAACATTTATTACGACTCTACAGAACTAATTGTTTAAACAAAGATAATATAATAATGTTTTGTAGGTACCTTCAGATCGGTCACGATGATGTCGTGGATGTTTCCTGCAAGGACGATGTGGCGGGGCATCATTCTCTCGGTGTCCGAAAGTGCGAAACTGCAGGGTATGGTCGAGGGTCGCCTGCGTCTCTCCTCCGACAGCGAATGTCGCATACGGACTTATCTCGTACACATCTGCCCATAATTTACCTTTATGTATGCGGGTTGGGTTCATATAATGCGTTGTTTGTTACAAAGTAAGTGCTCAGGTTTCCCATTCTATAAATTCAAGCCACTACTAGGCAACATTTGACAAGCGACATGTTGCACAACATGTTGCCCAATATGTTGAAAGTTAGCGCGCAACGTTTGGTTAACAACGTTGTCTGTCTACGCTTGATCAGACAACATGTGGCCAGAGGAACTAGTGTTGATTTCAGCGGCCAGTCGTTATAATTTTATCGAAAAATGCATCAAAATGAAAAAAATCACGTTGGTAGGTTAGAAATTACTTACCAAATAAAGAAAATATATTCAGTGATCATCGTGTGGTTCATGTTGTACGGGAACAAACAACAAGCCGCGTGTCATGTTGCGCGCCAGATGGCAACATCGCGCGCTGTTGTGCAACGTTGCCGAACATGTTGAGCGTCACGTGTTACGCATCAATTGTTGCCTAGTAGATACGAGGCTTAAATAACTTAAACCAATCCATACAAAGATTATAACGACTAGTCGATTTGTAATCAAGGACATAGTGTGTACACTGACAATAAATTAATGTTATTTATTTATTTATCGGAAGATTATCATATCATTTAATATTACCCCTCGCAGACATAAAGGGCTGAGATATTGTTAAACTCAAGAAATCTTTACGAAGTACTAAATCGAAGTAAAATATTTTTACGTAAATTTCTAATAAAACATTATTTAATGAACCTTGTATTTAGATAGATAATTAATGATTAAACGAACTTACCTGGACGTGAAGTTCTATCATAACTATGCGAGGGCTCCGTCCGAAGGGATTAGTAGATAATCACTTGTAGTACCGCCTACTGGATCGCCATTCCTGCACTTTATTTGAGGATATATTCCCAATTTTTAATTTTTTCTTGTGGAGGTAGTTCGGGCTCGTGTCATTTAGTTTGGAGGATGGAAAATATTTCTCAAAACTAGGGCAAGTTTATATATAACGGGAGGGGGGGTTGCTAATCCCTTCGGACGGAGCCCTCGCATAGTTATGATAGAACTTCACGTCCAGGTAAGTTCGTTTAATCATTAACTATACTCAGGCTCCGTCCTCGGGGTTAGTAGATAATCACTTGTAGACTTTTAGAGATTTAAAGAGAAATATTTTATTTATTAGGTATACCTAAAGCTATTTGGAAATAAACCGTAACCAATTTAAATATACGAGTATATTATATAAGACAAATATTCTCTGATTTTACTGATTCTGATCATTAATCCTGTTGACAATTGCTCTTGCAAATAAATCAACTTCATTACAGTTAACATTACTTATAGTTCTATTATAGAACCGATAGAATGTATTAGAAGAACCACTCCATCCAGCGGTCTTCCTAATTAGATCCAAATTAATTCCCAAGTTATGCGCCGCAGATGTGGCTGCATGCCTTGTACTGTGAGCTGTGAATATATTCACATCTATTCCACTGTCACACAATGTCTCCTTGATCCATCGACTCAAGGTCTGTGAACAGACAGCTTTATATGGTTTCCTTAGACTTATGAAGAGAGAATCAATATTTCCCCGAAATGAGCTTGTCATTTCTAAGTATGCCATCAAGGTTTTTCCCGGGCATATTTCAGGTCTTTGTTCAAACAATGGTAATATCAAAATCGGTTGTAGGGAACCTCTACGTGTAGTCTTCAAAAAATCAGGAATTTTTATAGTGATTTATGAAGATAGTGTTTCAATATTTTTTATGTTTATCTTAGAAAGAGTCTGCACTCTATGTGTAGTTAATAAAGCTAAAAGAGTAATAAGTTTCTTCGAATTTTTTTTAAGATTTAATGATTCATTTGGGTATAATTGGCCTAGATGATTAATTACTACTATTGTGTCCCATGTTATAGAGTATTTGGGTAACGGAGGTCTTAAACGAAATATTCCTTTGAAAAATCTTAACATTCTATCATCTTTTCCTATATCATTGCCCATTATTAGGGCTAATGCAGATCTACAGGTATTTAGGGTTCCGTATTGAGCTCCGTCTTCATAAAGTCTGTTAAGGAAATAAATAATTTGTGGTATTGACGCACTATACAAATCATAACTGTTCTTGTTACAAAAATGGAACCAACGCTTTAAATAAACGTCGTATTGCTTAAAGGAATTATCGGACAATGACGCCATCATAACATCAATTGCCGACGGTGGTACGCTCCTCTTTAACCACGCCGTCCGCATAAGATCCCTGCCACCAGGGTAATCTTGGTGTGTATGTCGCGGTTGCTAGAATAAGAAAATAGAATTGGGTTCTTAATTGCCTCGAAGGTGATGAGGTGAGATAACAAAAGACTCTTATACAGAGGATACCATGGTTGTGTGGGCCACATGGGCACTACCACAACGCCTCTAGCCTTATCAGAAATCATTTTTCTTAATGTTTTTAAAATAATAGAGAATGGAGGGACTGCATAAAAATAAAAGTCGGCCCAGGAAATTGTAAAGGCATTAATAGACATTGCATCTGGGTCTCTGTGCCATGAAACATATTTGGCACACTTTTTATTTAAGCGACTAGCGAATAAATCAACTTGTGGCGTACCAAAGGTTAATACAATTTCCTGGTATGCCCAATCAGCTAACTCCCATTCTATATCCGGATGTACGCGCCGGGATTCGGCATCTGCCGTTTTGTTATCTGATGAACTAATATAAGAGGCCAAAACATATAACCTGCGACATTCGCACCATTGCCATAAGTCTTTAGTGATGTCCGTGAGGTGGGGGTACTGGATACCTCCCATTCGGTTAATGTAAGAGATTGCCGTCGTGTTGTCAATACGAAGTAAAATTTGACAATTATTTAAACTTTTGGCAAAAACTTTCAACCCAAAAAAGGCAGCTTTAATCTCTAGATAGTTGATGTGCTGTGTTCTTTCATCCGCACTCCACAACCCGCTGGCTCTCTCTTCTCCGCATGCAGCCCCCCACCCCGTAGTTGAGGCATCTGAGAAAATTTCCAGATCATGTGTGTCCTCTCTGATTCTATTGTAGGGACTGTGTATTATGTTATACCACCAATTCAGATCGGGTTGCAATGTTACTGGTAAATTCATATATTTATCATAGTCGTCGTCTGATTCTAAATTTAAATATTTAATTCGTTCGAAAAGCTTCGTGTATAACCAGCTGTATTCCACAGCAGGGCAAATTGATACCAGCAGTCCAACGAAACGTGCAAAGTCACGTATTTTACATCTCTTTAGAGTCAAAAATTTCTTTATTTCCCTTTTAACACGATCTATTTTTTCCAGGGGTAACGTGATCTGGAGATTTTCTGAATCTAATATGAAACCTAAAAATGTACATGTTTTGTTCGGTATTATAGTGCTTTTTTCTTTATTTATAATAAAACCGAGAGACGTTATTAATTTTTCTGTCTGCACTGTATTATACAAGCATTCTTCGTAGGACTGTCCCATTAACCAATAGTCGTCTAAGTAATTAGTCGATATAAGTCCAGCAGAACGCAGTAACCGTATTATAGGTTTCATCAGCTTGGTAAAAATATAAGGTGCGGTACTTAAGCCGAATGGTAAAACGTTGAATTCGTATAATTGTTGTCCAAATTGGAACCTTAAAAATTTACGAGATCTGGGGTGTATTTTCACAAAATAGTAAGCGTCTTTTAAATCGATTTTGGTCATAAAGCAATCTTTAGATATTAATTTCAATACCGTACGTAGATCTTCAATTTTAAAATGGTCTGTTCTTATAAATTTATTTAAATTTTTTAAATTCAAAATAAATCGAAATTTACCGTTTGGCTTTGGTACCAAAAACACACTTGACAAGAGCTGGCCTTGTGTAGGCTGGCATCTAGAAATAGCTCCAATACATAATAAATTATTTATGGCCTCATGAAAAGAAACTTTTTCTTTATCAGAGTATTCTTTCGTCCTTGGCGGAAAAAACTGGTTAACTGGGCAGGTGAATGGAATTTCATAGCCTTTAATGCAAGATAGGACCAATGGATTATTAGTAATTTGCGACCATTGGTCATAAAATAGAGGCAATCTGCCTGTATATTTTACCTCATCTAGCGGCGGCCGCGTGTGGGCTGCTGCTGCGAGTTTCTCGATGAGTTGTAGGTATGGCCGATTCCGGTTCGGTGGAGGCTCCTTCGTCTTCGGAGGATTCGACTGCTTCCGAGGTGGATAGGGGCCCTTCCAGTTTAAATTCTTGGAAGTGTTTGTCGTCGGAGGCGGCTTCTTAATATTACTTGACTGTGACTTTGGCATGGGAGTTTTCAATTCTGCACCCGATTTATTTATTGCTTTAGCTGTTTTTATTGTCTCAGACAAGTTCTGGCCAAACAACATACTATCCGCCTTCGAATTTTGAAGTTGTTCCTTCAATTCCTTCTTTAGTGATGACAATATAAAATTTCTTCTTACTACTGTATCACTATGCTGCGAGTCACATAAAAGGCGCTCCGAATCCATTAATAAATTAATTAATTCTTTATCTGAATTACTGCTGGAAATAAGTTTGTTTATTGCTTGACTTAAATATGTTATGGCACTTGCTATCTGCTTTTGCCTATTTTCTATGTTTTTGTCGCGTTTGGCAGTCATGTCGGAAATGACAACTTTTATTTCTGCATTTAATGACGGAGCATTTATTAATTTGCAGTTACTCGGCAGTAAATATTTTAAATTTAGTTCCTTTCGAATCTCCTTACTTAGGCCATGTGAGACGAGATGTTCCAGCCTAACAGCTAGGTCCTTGTGGATCTCGGCGCCATAATTATTTGAAATAGTAGGGTCATCTCCTAATATTTCGAGAATAGCGCTGTCTAATATCGCCTCCGTAGTTCCCGACTCCTCGCAATTCGTGGTGAGCGACGTGCTGGTGGTAGGTTCTAACGTAGTGGCAGCAGTGGTATCAGCAGAGGGCTCCGAAATTGGCTCCGTGGGGCTCATTATCACTGGTTCTGTGGCACGCACTGCCTCACAGCCAGCGGAGGCGGTGGGATCGGTATGGATGCCTGACTCAATCGTGACCTCTCCGCCGAGCAGCTCAGTGACGTCATATTCAACAGCCTCGCACGGCCCCTCACTAGCGGTGTGTTCCCGTTCTGAAATCGACCGATTTCATTTCATTAGTTAAGAAACAGACCATAGTACTGTTCGCAAAACTAGCGTGTTGGGTAGTATAACTCCAA
This sequence comes from Oegoconia quadripuncta, assembly GCA_949316235.1. Lineage (NCBI taxonomy): Eukaryota > Metazoa > Arthropoda > Insecta > Lepidoptera > Autostichidae > Oegoconia > Oegoconia quadripuncta. Next base: position 8,784,009 of record OX438759.1, read on the forward strand.
AGAGAAATACGCAAACCCTGATCGGTGAACATCACTGTCTACTATTCACGCATATTTTAAAGGAGACCTATTGGCATATCATTGTTCATTAATTATGAAACAGTCCTAATATACTGTTTGCAAAACTAATTTAGTGGGTAGCACATCCCCGATGAGATGCACGCAAACCCGGGTAAAAACAATTCTAGTTAGTTGGCTGACGAGAATAAAAGTCGAACCATAACTTGCATATTACAGCAACCATCAAGCGATAAAAATTGCTTGTGTTATTGTTTATTAATAGAATTTATAAAATGAAGTGGTTTACTTCTAGCATAACACATACATGTGGTATGCATTTATTTTCTGCATAAGTTAGCCTTTAATTATCGCAGATTAAGTAGCAAAATGGTTAATTTATTGTTTACTAACCTTAAAACGTAAAGCGATTACGATCATCCGGTGACCCCGATCGTCTCGGCGATCGGCTCCGACCACGGTCTCGATGTCGTATTTTCTTCTGTAATTTCTTAATCTTCTTTAATAATTTGCCGTAACTTTCTTCACCTTTGCGCTTCGGCATGATTACAGCAATGTAATATCACTTTTGTACACTTAGAAGTTACAAGAGAACACTGTGAAGACATGAGATGTGCGTTTATGGCGAGCACTAAAAAGCGAAAGACACGAGCCCGAACTACCTCCACAAGAAAAAATTAAAAATTGGGAATATATCCTCAAATAAAGTGCAGGAATGGCGATCCAGTAGGCGGTACTACAAGTGATTATCTACTAATCCCGAGGACGGAGCCTGAGTATAGTCTCTGGCTGATCCCATATTTAGCTCAAACTCCACACTCCTGATTACGGCCATATACTAAACTTATGCAAAAGCATATTAAAATATTCACGTATAAAGCATAATCTTTTGTTAAATAGGTATTAAAGAAAATAAATAAATGAGCAGAATTACAAAGAATCCAGAGAATTAAATCAATCGAAAAATGTCTTGTACACTAAACTCTTTTAAACTATTTCTCAGTATTAATAATTTTTCGTATTTATAATAACGTCCCTTTTTGGGCGCCAGTATTCTCAAGTAGAAATATATCATTATGAATTTGGGTTTCATTAATATTTTCGACCGTGAGACCTGACAATGTGTTATTGGAAAAAAATCCAAATAATAACTTACCAATATAATTGTCGAAACATCGATTAAGTTATTTATACATGTGATTAAATAATTACCTTGAAAGCATCCTTGTGACTACTACTTGTTTTAAAAATATAATGAAATTTGACTCTTTTCTACTACAGAATACTACCAATACGTAATATTTGTTTTAAATGCAATAACACTTTCAATACCACAGGTATAAGGTAGGTATTTCGATTGATCGTTTAGTCGCTGTCATTTACTACTTGCTATGCATTGTATCGATCTTCAACTACGGGAGTTACCCGTGGAGAGGTGTTTTAGGTAACAGTGATCGATCACTCACCATTCAGTGAGCTATTTATTCGGTAGCAAAAGAAAATAGGAGTGTATGTACTTACCAGACGCCGGCGATAATTTATCGTGTTTATAATCATGCTGACAATTCCTTATGTTCTGCTGCTCAGGACAGACTGACTTGTCAGTACTGGCAACGGAATGACTGCAACGACGGGTTTCTTCATCAATCTGACCTCCGCATGGCCACAAGGTGCTATGATGTAAAAAGGGTATAATTAATAGATGACTGTCCATTGAAATTGTGTATGAGGGTAGCTGTCGTAATATGGGGCAGGCGGTACTCTGCCGCTAAACAGCAATATGGGTCTATATTAAAACGCATGTTAAATACTCCTATTTTTAACTCGCATAACATAATCCGCATCCGCAAGTATAATGTTAGTTTACATACTCATGAAAAATTCGAAATAAATTGTGAGAGACAAGTAAAGCTTTTATATTAATGCACAGCTAATAATGACTAACGTACATTACCTAGTAAGTCATTTGGTTTAAAATAAAGCTTCTATTTTTATATTATACGTTCAACCTAACATCGAAGGCTAAGGCTTTAATCTTCTGAACCTAACCAACAGTGTCGGGGTGCTCCGACCCATCTTGCTCGCTCGCTTCGCTCGCCACAGTATGATGATCAAGTTTTATACAGCCTTAAATAACTATGTATGTGTACTGGGTAATATGTTATGTAAATTGATTTTATAAATATTAAAGTTATACTAGATAATGATATGCACATTTATATTATGCAGTTTTATTATTATTCAGTTTTTGTATTATGTGATTTTATTATTAGGCAGATTTAATATTATTCGCATTTGCGTTATGCCAATTCTGTTATGCGGATTTATATTAGGACAATTAGATTATGCCAATTAAAGGACACCTCAGCAATATTGATAGCATTGTTTGTGATAGGTATAGCTTTTTTGAGATAAGATATTGATTAAACGCGCCTGTACCTTCGTTCGACCTGATCGGTTGATATACTAAAAGGTGATGTAAATCGTAACATTTCCAAAACTGGAATTCGCTGTTGATATGTGCTGTTTCAAAACTGATCAAAGACCAATAATCAAGCTAACAGTTTGCAAAGAACCTCATTCATACTGCAACAACAATAATCGAACAGTGAGTTCTCGTCCGAAACACTGATAGCAACAAACATGTTAGACACATTTCCTTCTTTTTTCTTTTACCAAATCCTGCAGCTATTCGCAATCCAATCTCCAAAGCGCCCGGGTACACCCTCTGACCTAATCTACGTTCACGTATTGGTTTTTTAGTCAGGTACGGCAAGTCATGCTAAGTGATTCAATAATGAATTCCAAATGTAAACGAATAGAGCCACCTTTATGTACGAATATTAAATGAATGTGCAGTAATATGTATTTCTTTAGATAAAAGGAACAATTTAGTTAAAGGAAAATGAATTGATTTATACGATTTTTTTTATGCACAACGGGTTAGCACTTGACCTTAATCACATCTGATGTTAAGTGAAGATGAGGCCAAAGGTGGAAGCGTACTGACCCGGAAACCCAAATATTTGGAGAACTGGTTATCATATCTCTGACAACCGGAACACAACAATGCTATTAACCATAGATTAATGATTGGTCTCCGCGCCGCTACGACTAGATACCGTCGGCGTACTCGAAAAATGCGGCAACAAATACTACGCCGTATTCGGCGTACCCGCGCCAGTCACGCCACAAGTTCAAATTTCAAATTTTCAAATTTTGGTTTAAGACTGAAGCAAAATGCCGGTTTGCGTAGTCAAACTATGTAATAACAATACTACAAAAAACAAGAAAGATACTGGCATCACATACCATCAGTAAGTACTGTATAAATCTACACACTACAATATTGAGTTGCCGCATTCAGGAACCTGTTTTTTCTTCATAGTGCGGTATCTAGTCGTAGTGGCGCGGAGACCAATCATTAATCTAAGGCTATTAACATTGCTGTTTGGCGGCAGATTTAGATAAGATGGTGGTAGCTAGCCAAGCGGACATTTAAAATGCCATACTACCAACCAAACCAAACCAAAGTTATTCTGAAGAAAATCCAAATAAACAAGGGCTTATCCCACGAAGTCACTTTCACGTAGCAACTGTCACTATTCAAGTTATTATTGGTGCTCTTTGTGTAATTTTTTTTAAAGCTCTTTCCTTGCCTTTGAATAAGTTTAAAGTAAAGTTTAGGCCGCGACTTCGTGATATACTCACATATAACCCCGCATTCTTTAGCATTTTTATTTATTAGAAAATTAGCAATTTTATAAGTAGACGTTAAAATGGGTGTCGCTTGGTCTCGTATTCCTGAACATGGATGGAGATTCGTTACCTTAAGAGTTTTTTGATTTAATGTAGGAGTAGGAGAAATTTTTTGGTCAATTTCACGTTTAGTCCTTCACAAAATAATCTATAGCAAATCTCTGGCAAAGTCTTGAAAATAAAACGAGACCATATCTTCTTACAAAGTGTTAGGTACAGTTAAAGACTTAAAAAATTCAATAATATAACTTTGACAGGGGATGGCATTGTGGTCTATGATAAAAAAAGAAATTATAAAGATTCCGTTTCCGTCAATTGGCTACGGAACCATAAAATAGTCATTTTATTACCTCCGACGTGCCAGCAAGACTAGCAACAAAGCTGCAACTGCTAATGCTGCCAATGCAGCAAATACCAAGGATACAGCGCCGAGCATACGCTCCGCTTCCGCGGCACCACCTGCGGTGGCCACTGGCCCACCCTCCGACTGGAAAGCCACCGGCCGCCGAAGACGTTCTGCGTAAAAAAAAAGAAGAATATTCCGAAAGCATTTGCAACATTTCGAATAGCTTAACGGTAGCTGCTCACAGACATCTTGATTCGTGTGGGTATTTAATAAATTATGTTAAGCCCACTTTTGACAATTATTATTTTAAACGAGTATCATTATGATCCATACAATTGCTATACACCACCGTACAACATGATATAGAATACACACTTATGGTTGTTATTGAACATTTTTGCACTAGTACCCTCCCTACCCTCGCTTTCTCTCGCTGGGCAATAGCTGAAAATCAATGTCTTACCGCTATAGGTGAGGATCCACACTGAGCGATGGCCCATTTGTGGTACAGATACACATACAACTCTATTATAAGTTGTAACAGTTGTACTTAATTTTAGTTTTTATTTTTATTACTGTGTAATAAAGCTACATTTTGTAAGAATAACACCAAGCAGAATGATTGTTGCGTCGAATATTTTTATATGTGTTTCTGTAATATGCAAATAAACGCTTTATCTATCTATCTATGTAATAAAAAATAAAAGACGCCTTGTCTATCTTCAACAGTTAAATCTTTTATGACACTTCACGACAGTTTTCAAGTTACCTACTCGTAGCGCAGTCGCATTTGCTTTTCGTTTTCGATTAGTGAAGTAGAAACATCTGGCGCAGTCATACCGTGATCAGTGCTGACATTTTCACGAGTATTTCCGTGATTCGTTAAAGAGTCGGTTCCAGTTATTTACAAAGGATAGCAGTTGTTAAGCTACAGGATCCGCTTGAACTGAATGTCATGTCATGTGACCAAGAGCCAAATGTACAACTAGTAGTGCACTATGCTCCATACCCATCTCTTGTTGAGAGGAGGCTTTGCCGCAGCAGTGGGGATGGAAGGTTGATGATAAAGCCTGTGTATAGAGCTGTGAAGTGCATAAATACGTTTGAAATGTCAAATATAAAGGAATTGCCATACGTGTTTAATATTAGACAATAAACCCCTTGCTTCATTTGGCAATAAACCTTGTGTACCTGATTCGGTTATCTTACTGCTGACAATCAATCTATTTTTTTATTTGTACTGTCATATGTTAAAAAATTAATGCTTAAAACAACATCCACGGTTCCCCTTTCGAAATATATAGAAATGCACACGTGACACCCCTGTCACAACAACAGCTCCGTTAAAACCTGCAAAGCTATAGATGTTTTGATCGTCCTTTAAAAACCTTTTAGCACAAATATAATAGTATTTTGTAGGTTTACCGTTAATTTAGTCATAATATATTTCAGTCCTTAAATTGAGGTTTCTTTATGATGATCATCAATCCACCTTCAACAATGACATTTTGTAGATAAAAGGAATGTCGACGTCTGGTCTCTCTTTGGCAACGAAAGTCCTTAAACAGATCCAAATTTTCAAATCCCTTAAACATAATTTCTTATAAGTTGCTTTATATTTGAATGATTACTTTGTTCCATAGTCTATTCATCAACTTACTGAGAATTATCGTGCTTAGTGAGTTTTGGCAGGCGACTGTAAATATCAAGGGCGGACCCAGCTGTCGAGTCAGGGGGGGTCACACGTCTGTGTAAGGCATCAGTCAATACTAAGGCACGTATTCCAAGAAGCTTGCTCAAGCCATGGTCTCTACTTAAAACTATTTGAAAAGGAATAGATAGACTCATATTTTTGCGGCGAGACAGAGATAGCATAATATTCAGGCTAGCGCATAGATCTGTAATAGGGTCACAAGTCCGATTATTTTTTAAAGTATGTAAATTGTTTCTGGAAATGAACATTTAATCTAGCATAATTAGAGAATCGAACTAAGGTACCTACATTTTTTGTTAAATGAAACTGAAAACTTACATTGACGTAATCCCAGGGGGATCATGACTGAATCCCTCTCTCCAATTTAAAAGCTATACTCTTGTCGGTGGAGTTCTTTCCACACTTCTCTATATTCCGCCTTACGACAACTTTATCAAGAACATCATTGAAGGAAAAGTGGAGGGGCAGAGGAAAAGAGGAAGGTCTAGAAGAACATACATGGTACAAATAAAGAAAAAAGTAAATGCCGTGTCGTATCAGAAAGTAAAAGAAAAACGGAATGACTGAATTCGCCCTTGGTAAATATATTTATTGGATAATTGGATTAGTTTGAAGCAAACCCAGTTAGTTATTATTAAGATTCTTACCTCCAGAATGGGTTGTTGTAGCAGCGTATATGATAGCCTGGTGTCGAGCTGACTCCGTGGCTGTCCACAAACGTAAGCCGTACCATGCTCCAGAAGTTAAACCTCCAATCACAACCTGCACATAGAGATCACTCACAATAGAAGCAAACCGATAATCACATAACCAAGCAATTCGACACCCTGTTTAGTGTGTGCGTGTAATGGTTAGAATCTTTGACTGCTATACCAAAAGGTCGCGGGCTCGAATCCCGCTAGGGGCATACGTTTGTATGATGAATACAGACAGCGTGTTCCCGAGTTATGGATGTTTTTCATTTATTTATTTACAAAAAAAATGTATTTGTGTAGTTTATCAACTATCTGGTATCCGCAAGCCTTGTTGTTTAGTATGGAACTAGAAGGCGCTGTGTGCATGTGCAAAGATATTTATTTATTTAAATAATTAATGTTCGATATGTACAGGAATTACTTGGAACAGTTTATTAATATGGTATATAATAATTTACACATAAATTGAGACTAGGGCAAAAAGATGAATCATCATCTTCATCATCAGATGATAATAATGTAGTCATATCTTTCTATATTTATTTCTTTAATAGTATTACTATAACAGTGCAATTAACCTGTTATTCAATCTACAAATTTCCCATTGCCATAGGTTATCTAAAAGAGATCACTTTTAGCGATAAGGCCGCTTAATTGTGTTATATTGAGATCATAAAAAAATATTGTGAATTATATTGTGCAATTGTGCAAATTCAACATATTTTCTATCTCTTAACAAACATAACAAAACTTGATTGTTCAATGTTACTTAACTAAAAACATTTAAAGCTGCAGTGAGGTGACTATCAATCAAATATTCTTTATTGCACAATTAACAAAAACTACATAAATGATTATAGCGTACATCATTAATCGAACAAAAAGGCGGCCTTATCGCTAACAGCGATCTCTTCCAGACAAACCTTAGGGTAATACAAGCTACCATTTCCACATTTTGGAGATTTCTTTTCATTACGCTCAATTATATCCAATTAACTCAATATTACAATCCTTAACAAAATTACATACATAACGTCACGACCCTTATCCCAAATGGGTTGGTCAGAGCTATACCAAACATTAGTATTGGGTGTTCCAAACATTAAGAGTTTAATGCTTGAAATAACATCCACAGTTCACCTTACGAAATATACAGAAATGCACGCGTCACAGGGGGTAAACCCATCGCCGTTGAAACGTGCAAATCTATAGACGTTTTTTGTTTTGTTTGTTTGTAAACGCTTTATTGCACTTCATATGAATAAATATACATTGATAAATAAAATGTAACTTAAAATTAAGTACAAAGGCGGCTTATCCCATAAAAGGATCCAGTCAACCTTGGTAAATATAAAAGAACACATTGACTGGGCGTACAAAAGCTAAACATTTTCATTAAAACTATGAATCTACATGTTATATACCTACTATACTACAATAGATATGTATACTTACATAATTAGATAAATACATAAATATAATGCATACTTATACAATATACATAATATATAATTCTATATACCTATTTACAGTTGAAATCTATATATATTTAACAGTCTAACATAAGATAAAGGTAATATTGAAATAATAACATTATTATTAGCTCAATTTTCGAAAGAATCCACACTCCAAAGCTTTTTTGGTAGCAAGTCCCTTAGTCCCTTAGTCGCCACGACACCCACGGAAAGAGACGGTTTAGTTTTATTGTTATGTGCCGAAACCACACAAATGGCCAGATAAAAGGATCACTCAAGAAGCTTACCTCTCTGTGATGATGCAGTGACGTCAAGTCAGCATCACGCCACACTGTAGCACCACCAGCGTCCATCCGACGCCACTGCAGGCGCACCAGCCGAGCACCGCACCGGACCGCTCGTCGAGCGTCCACTGCCAACGCGCTGCTATTGCTCCAAACGGCTGCTTCTGCACCTTCGTCATGATCTCCATCCTCCCCTCCGCCTTCCCATACTAACACTACAAATTTTTGGGTCGGGTGGCGATTCACACCACAAACGGTTCGCACCGCGGTGCGAAACGACCCATTCAATTTTTGAAGAGCCCCTTTCGCACCGGTGGTGTGAATCGCCACCTGCAAATTTTGAATGGGTCGATTCGCACCACAAGGTAAATGACCTTTGATTCGGAAGTTGATTCTGTTTCGGACTCATAATAAAATATTTAACATAGGTAAATAGAAAAGTAGTAAGTAATAATGTATAAATCATTTTTTTAACATAATAGATTGCTTTACTTTTATTATTATAAAGAAGTAAATATACTCAACTTTAAAAATATTTTTTTTACTAAAAAATAAGCTTCTATGTATACTGGCTAGACTAGAGAATTACTCCAATATAACCACAAAATAAATACAAAGTATTATTTATGATTATTTGTGATTATTTTAAGATTATCTATTTAGCCTACAAAGATTTATCTATTTAGCCCACAAAGATTAGGTTAAGTTTCATCATCATCATCTGATTTAAGAGCCATGCTCTTGTTGGTGGAGATTTTTCCATATCTCATTTTTTTTTTTTTTTTATATGAGACGGCGGCAAACGAGCATACGGGTCACCTGATGGAAAGCAATCACCGCCGCCCATGGACGGGTGTCACGGGTGTCAGAGAAAAGGGTTACAGATCCCTTGCCGGCCTTTGAGGAAGGTGTGGGCTCGTTACTTGAAGGTTCCAATGTCGTACTCGTTCGGGAATACCGCTGCCGGAAGTCCGTTCCACAGGGTGGTCGTACGTGGTAAGAAGTTTCTTGAGAAACGGACAGTGGTAGACTTCCACTCATCCAGGTGATGTGGATGGAAATTTAATTTTCGGCGAGAAGTGTATCGGTTAAATTAAGCAGCGGGTATTAGCTCGAACAGTTCTTCAGAACACTCCCCTTCTCTCTGCTCTCCGCCTTCCTCTTGACCTCCTGATACGACACGACGTTCAACTTCTCTTTTGTTTGCTGCATGTAGTTTATTCTCGGTCTTCCTCTTTTTCTTTTCCCGTTTAAGTTTACATGACTTTTATTACTTGATTTTTATAATTATTTAAAAATGTTATTTATGATTGTTCCAAGATTATCTATTTAGTATGTCTTAATTTGATAATCAATCTTTGAAAAAGAAACTGGTAATAGTGTCCGTGATATGATAACAAACAACTTTCCCATACAAACGTAGGTCGAAATATGAAAAAAAAAATTGGATTTCCCATACTAAGTTGTGTCACGTGACCGGACACTATATCTATCTATATCTATAAAAAAAGCTGGTGATAGTGGCCTTCCAATACAAAGTGTCCGGTCACGTGACACAACTTAGTATAGGAAATCCAAAATTTTTTTTCACATTTCGACCTATCTATCTATATCTATAAAAAAAGCTGGTGATAGTGACCTTCCAATACAAAGTGTCCGGTCACGTGACACAACTTAGTATGGAAAATCCAAAAATGTTTTTCACATTTCGACCTATGTTTGTATGGGAAAGTTGTTTGTTATCATATCACGGACACTATTACCAGTTTCTTTTTCAAAGATTGATTACCAAATTAAGAAATACTAAATAGACAATCTTGGAACAATCATAAATAACATTTTTAAATAATTATAAAAATCAAGTAATAAAAGTCATGTAAACTTAAACGGGAAAAGAAAAAGAGGAAGACCGAGAATAAGCTACATGCAGCAAACAAAAGAGAAGTTGAACGTCGTGTTCTATCAGGAGGTCAAGAGGAAGGCGGAGAGCAGAGAGATATGGAAAAATCTCCACCAACAAGAGCATGACTCTTAAATCAGATGATGATGATGAAACTTAACCTAATCTTTGTGGGCTAAATAGATAAATCTTTGTAGGCTAAATAGATAATCTTAAAATAATCACAAATAATCATAAATAATACTTTGTATTTATTTTGTGGTTATATTGGAGTAATTCTCTAGTCTAGCCAGTATACATAGAAGCTTATTTTTTAGTAAAAAAAATATTTTTAACGTTGAGTATATTTACTTGTTTATAATAATAAAAGTAAAGCAATCTATTATGTTAAAAAAATGATTTATACATTTTTACTTACTACTTTTCTATTTACCTATGTGAAATATTTTATTATGAGTCCGAAACAGAATCAACTTCCGAATCAAAGGTCATTTACCTTGTGGTGCGAATCGACCCATTCAAAATTTGCAGGTGGCGATTCACACCACCGGTGCGAAAGGGGCTCTTCAAAAATTGAATGGGTCGTTTCGCACCGCGGTGCGAACCGTTTGTGGTGTGAATCGCCACCCGACCCAAATTTTTAGAGCATTGAAAAATGTTGTTCTAAACATAAACTATTCTACACTCACTACCTACTTTCTGTATAAATAAATAAATCAATATTTCAGTCACATCAATTTGGTATACAGAAATGGACTATGTCCTAGATTTTGATTGAAATAGAGTACTTGTATTTAAAGACCAGCTTTCCGCCCATCGCTTCGTCTGCATGAAATAACTTTATCGCGGAAATTTGTTTATTCCCCGGAAACTACTCACTTTATCGGGATAAGAATTATCCTGTCTTTATCCAGGGTATATTCTACTTATATTCCAAATTTCATCAAAATCCGTGTCGCCGTGATTGAGGAACAAATAAACATCCAAACTTTCGCATTTATGATATTAGTTAGATTTCAAATTGATTTTACATATTTTACGATAAACAGGCGGAACCGTAGGCGTAAAGCTAATAACAATCCAATATAAACTTTAAAACTAAAACCAATCCAGGTTCAAATATTATTCCTATTTTTTAAAAGACGTAACATTGACGTCACCTCTAACAGTGATTAGCATTCTTCAACAGGGGTTCAATTTGAAAATTAAAATTATTTACGTACCTAAACATTTGTCCGGACAAAAGGTTAGGTATGCGGATATATTCGTTAATTATAATCGTCCGTATCCCTACCTTGTACCAAGAACCGCGTTTTGTCACGCGATATCGCTTCACTTACAACAAGATAAAACATAGAAAACACAAAGTTTCCATTTTATTCAACATCAAATTCTAAAAAATATAATTCTCACTGGCATGTCAGTTTCTCGTTCTTTAATTATCTTCTATTTTGATATACAGTACCTGGGGGTTTCGTCCTGACAAGCAACGGAATAGAAGGTGGTGATGGTCCAGCCCTAGAGTGGGCCACAGCCCGCACAGAATAAGTGGCACCACAGGACAGGGCTCGAAGGACCACACTGGTTGCTTCACCGCCCGCTTCCAGCCTACGCTCCTCATCGGGTCGAGAGTTGCCAGGCTCCAACCCCTCACCAGAGTCGTCACGAATGCGTACCCACCAGATTGTGAAGCCTTTTCGAAACAAGGAGTCATTAATGAATAAACTTACCCTCGTACACACAAATCACACAGTAACAGTCTTTTCAGTTAATTGCTACATATAAGCCGCTCTCGTAGCGGTATTTGTATCTAATCACCACGCTCAGCAGGAAGTTTGTAATTGCAGATTCATCAGTGGTTATGCTTAAGATCCCGTAGTCATATTTTTAATAAAACAATATGGGATTTAGTGGATATTTGTTAGCTCCACAATGATGCCACTGCATCCAGCTAATCTGTGGAATGTATTTGAAATACTCGATGACTCGAAATAAAGAAGGACTCAGATTACATAAAATACAATAATTTTTAACAAGGTAACTATTATTATACTATCCGTATAATATGAGATCCAGTAATTCTTTTTTAGTTCTATCTTACCGAATTCGATTTCAAATAAGTATACGATATTATTTTTATTAGATATATGATGTAATTATGCCCAACAGCTGATCGAGTATCGAGCTTTCTTATTCTCTTGCTAAAAGTTACATATTAGTTATCCACAAGATAAAACAAGTATCGTTAAATATGTAATGTGTTAAGAAAAACAATTTTCATACAAATATAAAGCTATAAAACAACTTGCCATGTGGTGGTGCTGACGGGTGGTGTGTCGTTCGCCAGGTGAGTCTGGCTTCTTTGTGCGCTGCGTGGTCCAAACTTAGAGATGGAGCGGAAGGGGGAGTGGCGCACGCGACACAGTAAGTAACCTCTTCCGATCCGAAGGCGTTGCGAGCTGAACACGTGTAGTTGCCACTCGTTGAAGCGTCCACTTCTGTTGCCAAAGAATTGTAGGTAAAAATGTGACATAGCGACTGTGACTGTCGCAGGATAAATAAGGTTGCCTTTGAGATGGCTTTTATTATGCATAATCGATAAGTACTTAATTTCAAACAAACCTGAAGTTAAGTGAGGAGGAGACCGAAGGTATAGGTTCACTCATCCATACAACTTCTTTGACTGCCTACCTTATCTCAAACACACAGCCACACTATAAACATTTGATTGATTCATAACAACAACTGTGTACACGATAATGCAGCATGTAACATACTACTTGATTGTTGTTAGGAGTTAACGTTACCATAAAACTTCTATAATGAATCAATCTAAAGAAGCATCGACTTACGATTCTGTAGAAATGTAATAATTATCTCACCGTGGATGGACAGATGTCCATGAGGCGTGAGATGCGCTTTTGGGTCATGTGTCACAGGCCGGTCTCCTCGGAGCCAGCGAGCTCGTGGCGTCGGCTCCCCGCGCCACACACACGCCAGCCGCAATGAATGTCCGCATTGGACCCACGCCCACACACCGAAAGAAAGGAGCTTCGCTCCCGCTATAGAAAATACAACGTATAGAAAACCTAGTCAGACGCATCTTGACTGGAGGGTTTTGGGCTAAACTACTCCTCATTCGCGCATTCAAATTTGGCGCGCATCGACCGCGAACCGAATCTCAAGAGCTGCATCACACGCACCCTGGCTGCGCTATCTCAATATGCTAGCCGGCCGGCGAAAACACATGTGTTGTAAAAAAAAGGTGTTAAATATCAAAAATCCATGGTGAAATGTGATGGGAATTGCCTCATCGTAATCGTGAGTAATGCACAAACTGTTTAGCCCAATATTTTGTGTTTCTTTTTTCATGTGTCTAGGCTCGAACAATGACGTTCATCAGGAGCAGAAAATACAACACTGACATTTTCGAAATATCTAAATTGATCTTATGAGTACGACATAAAAATCGAGAATTGTTTTGGCTATGTGATAAGAGAAAAGGATTGATTGTATCTATACGATCCAAGATAACAACTACTTCGAGCGCTAAACGAAACGTGGCAGTTCTAACACAAATTTTCAAACCAATTTTCATCAAACTTATAGTTACCTCTGGATGTAGTGGTAGCTGGTAGTGGTGCAGAAGGTTCACCTTCTCCAGCCGTAGAATGTGCTGCTACCCATGCTTCGTAAGTAGCACCTTCAGATAGAGATCGAAGTTCAGTCGATCCTCCGAGACCTACTGAAGCATCACCATCTTCCGCTTGGATAGTGGTTGTTTGTGGTGGCCTGTCCCTATTATAACATCGAATTACATTTGTAATAGTTATAGTTGCAATTTTGTTATAAATTATTAAGCGGATATTGTTACCTTCCCAGTTCACGATAGAATACTGTATAATACATTATAGGCCCGTTAGGACGGCTCGGAGGTAGCCAGCTCACAGCTAACGATGTTATGGACGTAGCAACGACTTTCACAGCAGCTGGTGGTCCTGGTGCTGTTAACAAGGACGAAAATTTGCATTTGAAGGTCTATGTTTAACATTTCCATTGGATGAATCAACTTGTATCTCACCATCTTGATGTGTGGTACAATGTATGGAATGAGCAGGAACCCCGTCACCAGCAGCAGTGTACGCTAGTGCTTGCACCGTGTAATTAGTGTATGGTCTTAGTGCAAGCAGAAGCGTTTCCACTCCCGCCACTCGTTTAACTTCCGCTCCAGTTCCTGAGCTTGGACCGCCGCCTCCGCGCACCTCCCACTCCAGCCAATCTGTCGCTGCCGACAAACAACTGCCATCATTCAGCTTGGAGTAATGAAGTAAAACTAAGTTCTTTTTATCACTCGTTAAGATTATGACTCTAGTTTTAGGGGTTATTTTAGTAACGAAAGGGCTACTTAGCGATAAGATTTTCACGATGTATTTATAATTTTGATTAGCTACATTATAATGAAGTTAATTGCTTTCTGAAGCATTGAGAATTACAATTTCAACGAAACTACTTATTACACAGTATTCTATTTAACTTGGTTATTATATGAAAAATGTCATAATATGCATAAAACATCTTCCAAGTAACCTTTCGATGACGGTCATGAATCTTTGAAACTCTCATGAGCAGTTATTTTAACCAATTTACTCACTATGTTCCGGACGATATAGTAGTTTGTATCCTAGCAACGCTCCGTGATGTGCATGAGCCAGCGGTGGTGACCACTCTACTTTTAAGCTTTGAGGAGATACAGCGCGACATCTAACTGCACGTGGTCCTTCAGATGGCACTAGATAGCACAAAGAGAGTTAAGCACACATTATTAAAATAGCAATGGCAATTTCTGTAGCGAATATGGGTAAATACATACCACTTTCTTGCGTCAATGTGTTGACTGGAGGCGTGGCTGGTCCTGCTCCGGCACTGTTGAATGCTCTTACACTTACTGAATATCTGTAAAGATATGATTTGTCATGTTGGATATTACTTAATTTAAAAGTATTAAGGTTTTATATCATATTTACAATACTAACCGGGTATAGTGATCCAAACCCTCGATTACGTATTTATTGATAAGGCCACGTACAGTTGCAAATTCCATACCAACGTTAGCCCCTCCTGTCAAGGAACCATCAGCTGATGCCCACCACCAAACGGTGTAACCCAATAACTCGCCATTCCACGAAGAAGTTGGCGGAGCCTTAACAAACACAAATTCGAGAAAATATGAAATGTAAAATTTTACTATCTAATTAATACACTGAAAATGTGGCTTGTTTATGTTACCTGCCAGGCCAATTCAATAGTCGTAGGTCTCGGTGCAGAAGCACGAAGACTGATGGGTGCTCTTGCAGGAGGCTCATGTAAAGTCAACGCGAGTAATGCCCGAGTATGTGCTGACGCAAACTGTGCTGTCACAGTACGAGCTCTAACTAGATATGCAGTTGCGGGTTCTAGACCTGATATAGTTGCACCCTCAGTTCTGAAGTTAAGAATATAATTATGTTTTAGGAAAAATATCAGATCCATTTTTGGTCATGCAAATTATTCAAACAGAACTACTGTTTTTATACTTTTACTATAGTTATACTTACTCATATGAGTCTAATGGATGGGCAGATACAGATACATTGTGGGTGTCAGCATCTCGCCATGAATCAGGATTAGTGGAGTCATGCCTTCGATATTGTACGACGTAACCCAATACTGGAGAATTTCCATCATATGGTCTCCGCCATTGAAGACGAACTGATCGTGATGTCGTTTCTAAGACTCGGAAATTTGCTGGAGGTTCTGGTGGCTCTACAACAGTTAATTTTTGTTAACGAATGTGTTATCGTCAATAAACCAAGATATTAGCCGAATATCCAAATCTACCTTGAACGGCTAGATGGACAAAATGATCAGATCGACCATAAGGATTAGACGCTTGACATCTGTATACTCCTGAGTCTCTTCTATCAGCTCTCTCTACAACTAGTTCACTTCTTAAACCCTCTGCACTCCTTGTTTCTGATATGCTCATTCTGAACAAAAGAAGAAATTGAAATCTATGAGTAAGGTGGGAGTATTTATGTAACTAAATAAAAATACCTAATATAGAACATTTCATAACCTATAATCGGAGTTCGGTAATGCTCTTCCGGAGTGACTCCAAGCTGTGGATAGTGGACTATCACCTCGCGCTACGCATACAAGTCTCACGGTATCTCCGAGTTTTGCAGTCACGTTTGCGGATGGATTTTCGAATCGAGCTGGCTCTGAAAGATTTTATATTCGAGAATCATTACTACATTAATTAGTTGTATAGCACATGTGTTAGTTCTATAAAACTTACCATTGACGTGTAGAGTAAGTGTCTTGGATAAAGCAGGTGGAACACCGTTGTCTGCGATACAGCGATATTTCCCTGAATGTTCCGCTCTTGCTGTTTCCAATCTCAATGATCCGTTAGTTAGAACTACCGGGTCTGACACTCCACCTAACGACGACTCTGTGCTACCTTTAAGAAAAAACCATATTACAAAACATTAGCAAATAACATAAAGAAAATGTATCTTGCTACGTCGCTATAATTCTTACCAGAGTACTTGGTCCAGTAAATTGTAGGTGGAGGATGACCGCGAGCTTCGCAACTGATTGTTAGCGAGCCATTGAGTAATACAGCGGTATCCGAAGGTTCTAATTGCCAATAAGGTGGTACTGTAATAAACGAATAAGTAGCAAATTAAAGAGCAGATATCTTAGTATACTATTAAAATAAGCTAGAAATAGATGTATAAACAAGCCAGTCTTGTACGTCTCATTGCAGAAAACTATGCCTTCACTTTGGTATATCTACGTGATGCCTGCCATAAATTACAATGCAGTCTGCTCTATCTATTTTCGATCAGGATGCAGGGGAAAAGTTTTACATACTTCACTAAAAATCCAACTATAATTACTAAACATTCTGGAATTTAAAATTAATTGTAACATGTTTAAGTTGAATCTAAAGTCTCTATTGAAAGTAACAATAAGAAAACTTTATTTGACCCAGTTAGCAACAAACATACATGTTAGACTACTGATCAACTCCTATTATAGAATACAACCAGAGTCGTACCACAAAAACCATGTCATCATCTTCATATCAGCCGAAAGGCGTCCACTGCTGGACAAAGGCCTCCCCCAAAGATCTCCACAACGATCGGTCCTGCGCTGCCCGCATCCAGCGGCATCCCGCGATCTTTAAAAACCATGTATTTTTATACAATTTTTCGTGTAAAATTACATTTATATTAGGTTGGATACCATAATAACGGAAGTCGAATCAGGAACCAGTTAGGAAACAGTTGAATCTTACCTTTTATGGCTAATTCAGCAGATGTATTAGCTTTGCCAGCCGTATTTGTAACAACACACATATAAATTCCACTGTGAGCAGCTGTCAAACTCTTGAAGAGAAGCATGCTGTAAAACTCAGCACCACGTTCTTCTACCTGGAATTTATATTTAGACTTGAACATCAACATACGGCAAACGAGTTCAAACGGTTTATTTGACAGGCATTGGCCACCATGGGCCATGAACATTTACACGTGCACTATAACGACATCATCAGCGCCACGATGCAACTTTGACTTCTACGATTTCAATAGCAATCTACAAAGAAACAAAACACCTTTGATCAAACGTCGCATAGAAAGTATTAGATTAATTATTGCTTTAAAAGAATGACAAATTTATAGTCTTCAGTTTCTGTTGTGAAGTTACATCACAAAAAATCTAGCAAAATCAGTAAACCGAACAGACAGACAGATGTGTAATATTGGAGACATTTTTTCACGTACGAATATATCTAAGTTAGAACGACAGGTACTACATACCTATAACCATAATTTATTCTGATATTGCATATAACTTAAACATACTTAATACCAGATGGGAATATGAATTAGGTATACAAATTTGGTAAGGAAACCAACTTCTATATTTTTATAAATAGTCAATTTGTTTAAGAAGTAATTACCTGAAGAACGCTAGAAATAGGCATCTGATCCTTCAACCAGGAGAAATACACAGGCATATCGCCAGATGTTACGGTACAAGTCAACTGGGCGCGGTCACCGGATCTGAGGCCAGGTGGAAATACGACAGGCGAAAGTACGGGTGGTGACACTACCGATATTTGAACCTGTGAAAAAAGTCGAACAATCGCATTATATGTATATTATGTTTAATGGTAATCATCAATTGCTATTGAAATATAATCAACGCTTTGACGAGTTCACATTCCAATTTTCATTAATTGATATGATAGTACTCAACATAACGAGATCCCAATTGGCAGAACTATTACAGTTCTCTGTATAGGAATTTGTAATAAAGCTGTTGATTCTGTTTTGCAGAAAGAAAATAAATCTCATCAAAGCGGGTTTTTGCACGTAATTTGTTTCTGTGGTGGACAGTGATAATCAGTGAAGATAGCGGTTGGGAAAATAAATAGAATCATTTGCAGATTTCGCCCGTAGCTGATATTCATTACAATTTTTGTGCCATTTTCATAAAAATATAGTGCTAATGATTTATAAAACTCTACAAATAAAATACATAATGAATCTAACATATGATAATTTATTTTCTCTGTGAAAGATTTTGAAGTAGAACATAAATAAATCAATCAATTATATCAAGTTTCTAATGTGTACGAAAGAAGATTTGTTTACCTCTCTTTTGGCAAGTTCTCCTCCAGAAGTTAGAACAGAGCATGTCCAAATCCCTTTATCACGATTTTTATCAACATTCGTAACGGTCAATTGACCATCAATTTGATGGTATCGAGGATCTGCGCCACCTCCCCCTTCCCATTTCACAGAACTAAATCAAGAAATAGAACATTGATGTTATTATGGAAATTAAATGATGAACAGTATTAAAGAAAACATTCTTACTCGATAGGAAATCCGTAGTAAGGGCACCAGACAGTAACATCAGAGCCAGCAACAGCTTTGACTGGGTTCATAGCTCGAATGTAAGGAGGACCTGCAATATTTTTATCATATTAGTTCTCTCCAGTTATTTGTTATTTGCAGTATTGAGGCTTGGAGCATTTAATGAGTCATCGAATTTAAAATTTTATCATTACAATGTAATCACTATCGAGTTCAACCCTGGTAAGATAAGATGAGACAGTATGGGATGAGGTGGGATGGGATGACATAAAGTGAGACAAAATTATAAACATGAATTTTAACGGTTTACATAAGGGAGATATAGGTACATAAATAACTCAGCAGATTTCTACACCCTGGTAAAGGCTTGACTTCGGATATCACCAGCACATATTATAACACAGGTAATATACAACAATATGGTTGACTGATTATTCTGATCGTCATCATCCACAGCGCGTATTTGCTCCATCCATTGCTGGATATTCATATTATGCTTGTCCAACTCGTCTCTGAGGCCTGGGCCCGCAGACTGCCTGATATTATAAAATCATCTAGATGATGGTCTGCCCACAAAGCGATGTAGGTACATATTGAGGCTATCAGTAAAGGACGCTATTGCTCCACCTGCCGTCATACCTTCAGGCCCCCCTTTGGGCACACGTTATCCAATATCGATAGGTAATGAACCCTTACCATATACATTAAGTCTCGCAGCATGCGTCACGAAGCCGTGAGAATTTGTCGCTCGGCATTCATAGCGGCCACCATGTTCAACCCTGGCACTGCTCAGGGATAATGTGGAGAGCATATAGTTGTTGCCAGAACCGATGCCTGTTGGACCGTTCTCACGCCCTTCAGTTACTATGGCCCTTAACACAAAAAAATACACCTAAGTACTCTAACGACAAGAACAAATCTTAAAATAAGTGAATTTGGAACTCAGGATATTAAGTTTAACCGACGACATCTTACACCAAAATAAATTAATACAAGACAAAACAAATAAATAAATGAAATGTAGCTAAAGTTAATCTACAGGTGAGACACGAAAATAAACCTGACTAACAAGGTTTAGGTACGTTGTCGTAGTTGAGTACGTCCAGGGCGCTTAAGTTATACAAAATTTAGTGATCCAACGCAAGCAAGCTAAACGGCAAGTTATTATCAATCGAACGCAAAACGTGGTACGATGGTAGTTCCTTATCAATAAATTATTCTACAAGTAATACGTACACAAACAATAAATAAAAAAAGTTTATTATTTTTTACCGTAAAGAAAAAATAAGGCATATTAGGTAAATGAAGTAGAAGGTATTGGCATAGGTAGTTTTTTTTTCAAAACCATAATCGATTAAAGTATTTCTTTTGACGGTCGCGTGTGTAGCTTATTCAACATAATTAACAACATTAAATTAAATAGATTAAAAAAACTTGGAGAAAATATGAGTTCCAAATAAATTTCTCATGTTAGGAACCCTACGAATCCCGCCAGTCGCATACCGGTGAGTGCTTCGTAGACGGTTTTGAAAAAAAAAATTATTAAACTACCTATGCCAATAACTTTTATTTCACCTACGTAATACGTCCTATTTTTTTTCCTTACGATATAAAAAATATACCGGATATATTGATAATACCACATTAGTCGGAAAGGGGGTACTAATCCGAACGAAGGGTATTGGGTGTCACAAAAAGAAGATTTTTATCTATTTTTTCCAAAATTCCAAAAACAAACATAATTTTTTTCCATACTATGAATAGATACAGCTGATTGGATGTTTTCATATTCTTTCGAATCGAAATTTCCTTCTTCGAGATAAAAATTTAAACCCATGGAAATGTGTTCTATTCAGAATAGAGAACCAACTTTCGTCTTAGTAGCTCCTGACAGAAGCAACTGATAGAATGTAAAGAAGCGTAGGTAGTCGAAGATTGAGCATAAAATCCTGTTATTCACTCTAGATTTGAACAGTCAGGGAAAACTAATGCCTTCTTAACCTTAGATGTTGGCATTACGAATGAAAAGGCAAAGATCTTATTGGAAATATTGGGGATATGAACGGCAATATGTCAGGCAGTCGTAACCTTTGACCTTCTTGACACTTGAACTTTACCAACGAATGACCTATTACGAGAGGTAAAGGTAATCGGGATTTCATTAAACTTAAAGTTAGTTAAGTGTCGATAGGTATTTTGGTCCTATTTTCAACAGGGCTTAAAGATTAACATACTACAAAATGCCCATATAAAGAAATAACTATTTCGTTATCAGTATTTTATACACGGTGAATTTGAATTCGTTTAATTCCCATTAACTGGTGACGCCACTCTTAATTACGAACAACTTTCCCCAAGGAGTAGTCACATTCGACCAAAAAGTTTTCAATTACCCATACACGTAAACCATTCTGAAACCACCATTAGTATGGAAATCCAAAAAATTTCGGCTGAATTCCCATGTTCCTATGGTTCCTAGTGGAAAGACGTTTGTAATCAGGAGTGGAGTCACCAGTTAACAGGAATTACACGAATTAAATTTCACCCTGTATTCCATAGCATCATAAAATGCAATAAAAGTTGATTATGATAGAATTGCATAATTGTTGTTTTAACTTGTCAAATAAATTAAGCAAATAAATAAAGTAAGCAGTTGGTCTTAATATAAATATTTATATTGTATCGACGGTAGTAAGTTGCAAGTCATAATGTGTGGTTCCTGCAGCAAAGACAATGTAGCGGTCCTAACAGATGGCGCGTATAAAATATACTACATCGGCCACACACAGCGATATTTCAGTGTTGCAGTTTAGATAAGCGCACACGACTGCAGTGAGGTCGGAAGATATAAATAGGCAGACTCTGCTCGAAACAAAGATACGTGCCAACTCGCGAAAAAGCAATTAATGGCAAAATGTTTAGACGTTTCCGGCAAATTATTTTTGTAACAGGCAACATTTTCTAATGGGTAAATGATGGATGCACTTATCATAACTGTCTAGGTATATTTTATATTGTTTTTGTGGTTCCAGCTAACCATAGATCTCCCATTTGTTCCTATCAAGGTGAAATTCATACATAGGTACGTATAATATTAGTGATTTACAAATACATGATATTTAAAGCACCACTCATGCGTCCAAGGAAATTCCATCCGGTCCCTCTCTTGTCATCTAGTAAAATGCCATTCGGATTATAATATCTAATAATATTTAGTTCTTAACAATATTTACCTAAAATAACTATTTATTTTTTCTGTGAGACAAGGCAATATGTAACAAAAACCCTGTTGGATCGAAAAAGGCGAACAACTTTACCTCCACTACTTTTGAAAATACATGAAAAAAACTCAAATTTCCCCATATAGCATTGGGTGATTGGCTATAATTGCATATATAGAGTCAATCATTTTATGTATTTCTAAAAGTCACAGAACAAAAGTATTTTTTTTATGGGTAAGCCCTTTGAATGTCCAACAGGGTGTTGTTACATATTATACATGGGGAGCTTCATAAAATAGGGAGGTGGAGGCCGATGTAGGTATACCTAATACAAAATATAAAGTGCTATTAAATGCGACGTTCGTACAATTACCAAGAGATTCCAACATTTAGTAATTATCTCTGCAATTAGTGTATTCAACGGCAAAATTACCCGTATCATCTTGTTAAAAATGGTTGAAGCTTTTCCTTAGGTGCTCAATCTTTGGTATGTAAAAGCTCTCTCAAATTTACTCTCAGCAATTCTTTACAGACTTACCCGTGATGAGAAGGGATGGTCTGCCCATCCAAAGTCCACCTGAATCTGGGCGGTGGTTCGCCAACCGCAGAGCATTTCAACGCAACCTGCGCTCCCGGCTGTACGGCTTGCTCAATGAACGTATAGACTAGCTCTGGCCGGGAATCTGGGAGAAGAAAATTATATAGGTGGAAACTGATTAATGTTTCGCAAAGTTAAGTAACTACACAATTACTTAAAGCTTAGCACACATTATTGCGGACCGCAGAGCGGGGCGGGCCGCAAGAGTAAAATCCTCCGGTTATACATTTGATAATATGATCTATCGCTAATTACACCAGTCGCATTAAAGTGAGGCGAAGTCTGGCAGCGTCGCCCGATATCCCCGAGGACACATGTCGATCGACAAATGTTCTACTGGGACTTGGCTTTATTGTACAAAACAAATGAAGTTCACTAAATTAATAATGTAATAATACCAATTTTATTGTAATTATATTGTAATTTAATTAAAACATTACCCATTCAATTTTAAGGGAAACCATTGTCAGTAACATAATAAGAATCTTTAATTGGCATAAGTTTGGTATTAGTATTCTGTATAAGAATTTGTAATAAAAATGTTTCTATGTAAATAAATAAATAAAATATAAAATAAAATAAAGGGGCCCGTCCCGCCCCTCTACGGGTCAACATAAAGTGCGCTAAGCGTTATTGTTCTTCAGCATAATTTATATTAGAAATAGTTCTAAATCTTAATTACTTTGTTGTATCAAACTCAATATTATTTAGTGCTGACACGTAATATTACTATAGGTAAAAATATCACGTGCGGAATTGTTTCGAGCCAAGTCAATATACCTTAAAGTTTCCATGTGTAATGCGATGTGAGCAGTTTTTGTATAACACTAGCTAAACTGGAACCCGATTTCTCAAATATATTTTCTAAAATATTTGTAATTAGATTTCTTCAAATAGCTATTTAATCTTTATTTAAATTATTTATATGTTATTACATCATTAAGTATATTGGTACAATGGTATTAAATTTTATGAAACTTGTTTAGCCTAAAACTAAGTTGAAATATGTTGTTTTACTATTTTTCAGAATAAATTAGCAAGTGAAACTAATTGGTTTTTATCTCCAATAAACTCAACTTTTCAAGGATAATTTTAGGAAGTTCAACTTATTAGAATATTATTATCCAATAAATTCAACTGTATTGAATTAACAGCTGAAGTTCGTAGCATAGAGGGTAAGATTTCGACCGCCCAATGACATTAATCGAAATACCCCCCTAACACGAGTCTAGGTCCACTAGGTACCAATAGTTTAATATCTACAAGCAAATGCAAATATTTGCAATTCAATTTCTCTGAAAACTTAAATTTTATTAAAATAGATTGAATATTGAACATAAGGTGTATTTATTCTAAGTTGTAGTAAGTTTTTTGCAGTAGGTATTTATTCTAAGTTGCGAGTGAAATTTATCAGTAGTCGACTTTCAAAAATCGGTACCCAGATGGCGTGTTTCACCACTTTCTACATTACATCTTTGAAAACTTTACATAAAATAAACACAAAAAATTCCTCTCACACATATAAAATCCGCAGGACAAAATACTCGTATAAATAAAAGGAAATGAAATATACTCACCCGAAGAGCGTTTTAAACGTTTTCGTTTGAACGAATGAACCGCCCTCGTTCTCTCCCCTAATGAGCGTCGTATGGCTGGAAATACAAAATTATACTCGCTTATTATAATTTTATGCTTACATACATACCTACGACCAAGTCAAAAGGAAAATAATACACAGTACAGTCTAATCAACAAAGATTTTCTTTGTTTGTCGGTAAAATTTTGCGGTGTAATAAATAATATATGAATATCCTTGGACATACACAGCGCCATCTAGTTCAACACTAGGCTTGTAATACAGATAACAGATAACATGGTGGATGTTTAATATTGGAAAACAGCATTTTTTTTTGTCAATATATTTTGTGAACACATTCATAACTCGGTTACACAATGTCCATATTCATCATACAAACCGGGATTAGAATCCGCGACCTTTTGGTAAAACAGTCAGGGTTTCAAACCACTACACCAAACAGGTCGCCGATAAAGTTATGTATATAAGTTATGATGAACAAATAATCCAATGGTTGACAAATTTGGATTATATGTAATTCGTAATCATACTCTACTTTATCGAACTGCAAAGTTTCGAGTGTATAACTTGATATCGACAAACGGATATGCGATGAATGCTTGTGCGACAAAACTGTACAGCGACTCACCATAGTTCGAAGGGATGCTTGTGCGACACACTGAAGCTCGACATTAGTCTAGCGCGATAAACGATTGTCCGACAGTGGTATCTATATTCATAATTAAGTCAATATGCTTCCACCTGCAGCCTCATCTTCACTTATATTGATATTGAGGTCAAGTGCCAGTGCCAATTGTGCATAAGAAAAGTAATTCGAGAATCAATTATTCAGTGTCAATTATATAAATATAGAACTACTGTTTTTGCTACGGACAGGGGAAGATGATTATCCTCTTTACAGTATAGTAACTTTAAACTTTAAGCATATATTTCAACGTAAGATACATGCTATCATTCGTTGAATGCCAATTTAAATCTACTGGAATTAATAATAGGGCATTTATCTGTCAGTCAGTATGTCCAAGCTACAACCGCTTCGGAAAGTGTAAAAGAAAGTGCTGGTAAAAGAAGCGGCGCAAGAGACCCACAGAATCATTGTTGTCCTTTTTATATATATAAAAAGTATACAACTAATAAGTATAATTTTATAATTTGGGATCTGGTCGGAGTACGCCAAGCGTGTTTGTCATTCAGATAGTCACTAATTCAACAGAAAAGATTTTTTTTTGGCGAAGATGAGGGCGAAGGTCGTAGCGTATTGACCCCGATATTCCAACATATTTGGGGCACTGGCTATCTTATCTCTGACAACCGGAACACAACAATGCTATTAACATTGCTGCTTGGCGACAGATTTAGATAAGATGGTGGTAGCTAGTCAGGCGGACATTTAAAATGCCCTACCACCAACCAAACCTAACAGATGGTAATTTAAGTCAGAATTCTTTGTCTATGTTGTGACAGACTCAAACATTAAATATTGCCTTACTATCAACCAAACCCCGTAGCAATGCACTTCGCAAGCCTTGGGAATCGAACCGGCGAGGCGCGGCTGTCGCATCGAACAAGTGAGTGACTAAACATTCTCTAAATTAACAAAATCTCGAGTCAAATAGTGAACGAATCCGTAAAAGCTTTTACAGTCCATAGGGGTTTTCAATTTAGAGGGAACCTTGAAATGTAGGTTTACGAGTGGGCAATAAAAATGCGCAGTAACAAGGCCTTTGTTATATACTCGTACATTCGAATGTGACCGTAGCAAAAAAATAAATAAAAAGGTTTGTCAACATTTAAGAGCTCGTAACGAAATATTGTATTGCAGGATGAAAGTTAGTTTAATTCCACCAACTCAATTAGTATTTAAAAATAATTGTAACCACTTAAATTTTTTTTGCACATATAACGAACGAACATACAAATGAAGCACTCGTGACGTGGTGCAAGTTAAGCGAGGTCTGACGCGATCACTCCTCGGATGGTGACCCCTAGTGGCATTTATTTCCGTCCTTCGAAGGGCAGGGTATTATACATGTCAGTGCCGTGTGGTTTTGGCACATATAAATAATAGAATAACCCATCTCTTCCTCTGGGTGTCGTAAAAGGCCACTATGGGAGTTTATTGCATATAAATATCTCTAGACTTTCACGTATTAACGGCGATAGATTAGAAAGACGATTGTTTCAGTTATTGAACTTCTTTGGAACACCCAAACCCTTATGATTGGGATATCTCCACCCTATTTGCGATAAATGTGATACTCGTAAATGTAGCTATGTGTAAAAATAATAAATAATAATCACAACTATGTATATATTTTACATTATAATGTTTGTATGTATGTTTGTATGTATGTTTGCATGTATGTTTGTATGAATGTTTGTTACCCTTTCACGCCTAAACGGCTGGACAAGTTTAGTTGAAATTTGGTTGGTAGACAGATTAAGACTTGGATTAATATATAGGCTACTTTTATCGCAGAAAAGTGATTGGTTGCTGTAGGATAGTTATTATTAGTGGGATTGCTTTTGAGTCATCGAGTGACGCATTTGGTAGTAGTGCAATTACAAAATCAACCAACAGAACTCCGAAAAGTATACGATTACAAACCAAGATGGTGTTATTCTCGCAGTTAACGAAACAAAGCGCACTGGTAGAAAACCGTTCAGGCTACAGTCAAAAAGGTCAAGGTCGGCCGATGCAAGGGCAACCTGAGCAGGTGGAGTTATGTACCTAGATGAAACAAGCAACCGATGTGAGTGCGCTGCCTTCCCGCAAACAATGGCCCCATCTCTTTACATGCCCAGCGTGTCCATACATCTGCACGCTTGAAGAGCGATACAATGGCAATGCTATTCACATGTCTAATTACTGGGCTCCAAAAATGTTATACAATACAATACAAATACTCTTTATTGTGCAAAATAATTTAAAATAATTTTTGATGATAACAATAGAACACAATTAGGCGGTCTTATCACTAAAAGCGATCTCTTCCAGACAACACGTTTGCTGGTACCCGCCGTCGACACGAAAAGAAGAAGAAGAATGCGAAATTATAGGAAGAGTTTGGAAATTAATTCACAGAATTATTCCTCAATTCAATTCAAGTTGTTTATTATATAGAGTATCACATGAGTGCAAATTATAAAGCACCTTAAGATCTGATTATGCATTTTGGAAATATGGAATGGAACTTACCTACTGAAGTCGTTGTTTTGCCTATTTTTTGCCGGTTCAATCATTTTCAAAATAATTATCCAATTATCTCTCTACATTTACTTTTATTTATATTTACCAAACATTTCTTTAGCGACAATCGCTAGCTATTCTATTCTCGTATTTGCTATTCAGCCCTTCAGATGAGCCACTTAAAAAAAATTGAGAAAATTATATTGCGGTTTTTATTCATACTAGGTACGGATAGAATGTCAACTAAAAATTTCTACTGAAAAATTCACTCAGTTCTTGTTTTACTATCCGCATTCGTTCAGAATTTATAACGCCATAAATCGTAAAAACCGGGCAAAAAATTTACAACCGTGTGAATCCTGAATTGCAGAGATAAACCGGGGGCCACGATAACCTGGGCTTATCTCACCCATAAACATCGAAATATCACCTATACCTATGGCTCGTAAGTATTAAAATGGCCGCCGACCTACACAAGGATCGTAAATTAAACCCTTCATATACAACCCAGAAAAATAATGCTCGCATTTACGGGGAAAGACCGTTACGTCTCGTAAACAAAGGAGCGAGGTTAGCCAATGTAAACTTCCTGTCGGATTTGTCGTAAATTATATATACAAATAATACATTACTTACTAGCATTCCGCCCGCAGCTTTGCCTGTGTTGAGTAACTTTATCGTGGAAATTTGTTTAACCCGCGGGAACTACTCACTTTATCGGGATAAAAAATTACCTATCTCTTAATCCATTCTACCAATATACCAAATTTCATCGAAATTTGTTTAGCCGTTTCACCGGACCAACAAACAAACAAATAAACCAACAAACAAACAAACAAACATCCAAACTTTCGCATTTATAATATTAGTTACATTACGTCAGCAAAAAAATCTATCGAATTTGCGTAAATTTGAACATTAAAAGGAATTCGTTCCGAAATAGACATAATGTAAAACGACAAATCGCATCTGCTCATATTTATTCGTTCGCAATTTCATGAATATTCCTGATCGCAGATATCTAAGTTCCAAATAAATCTTAGAAGCGTACCCTCAAAGCTTTGACAAAAATAGGATTTTCATAAAAAGAGCATTGGCGTATGAAAAAAACCAACTACCCTCCCGCCCCGCCACCTGCCCCCACAAAGATGGATGCCGGCGAGCGAAATATCCGGGGAACTATTCCAATTTGGAAAGTTTCCTTTTGGTAGAGTAACCGCACTTGGTTATCCCGAAATGGACTCGAAAAATTGATCTTGCTCTATCTCATCGGCACTCCAGGGCAAGTTCATTTTGAATTAACTGTTATAACATGGAACGATCAAAGTTTGTAACTTCGGAACTGGACTGGAGCAATTCTCATTAACCTTTCATATTCCTATAACTTACTTGACTGCACACGTAAAAGATAGAGTAGTAATAATGTGAGTAACATCATACCTACGACAAGTATTACTACTAGGTAATATTTTATTCGCGGCTACAGACGGAATTATGTATTCTAACTAATGATTCGTATCTTCCGGATGCAGTAAAGCGTGACAAAGAATTTATTGTCGACGAGATATTACCTGTAGTCTCTAATCAGTATAAAACAAAATCTCTATCTATTTCTATCTGTTTGTGAGCTCATTTGTTAAAAATTACGCAACGGATTTTTTATTTATTCGGAATACCAACATCTGCAATAACACTAATGGAAACTATTATAGGAAACAGAGAACCATTAACAGGTCCTCATAAATAGAAATACATTATATAATTCAATAACATGTATTATCACACTTGTACATTTTTTGCCCTTGCGGTACATATACCAGATTCAATCATCGCCAAAAAACAAGAAAAACAAACGATTTATTAAGCCATCAAAGAATTGTTGATTTAATTTTGATTCGGCTTTCAGTGTCATTTAGAGAATTTCTTCCAAAATCTTTATACGTATGCATATTATATTTATAGTAAGTATGTTACAAACAATGCCATACGCTTGGCCACCTTCTGGTTATCAAGAATTTTATAATTTTGCCATCGACTCGCTAAGAAGTATGTTTCACTCATGTGAAGCCCAGGCGAGTCGATAGTTATATAAAAAAAATATGTCGATTCCGAAATTAAATTAAATTTAAGCTAGTGTTATCTTTTCCTACTAATATAAACAAAAAAATTACACTATTCCAGAACTCTCACTGAATTTGTCTCTAGCATACATACATTATAAATCCCTCTTACTGACCGCGCACGAAACGCCGAAATTCCACGGAAACGAAACTTGAAGGCAAACGAATAACGAGACTAAGGTAGAGGTGGACGGTTGGTAAAGGGTGACGACGGTTGGTGGACCAAGGCAATGGTGGCCAAGGGGAGCGATAAGGCCAGGGAGCAGGCCGCCACCGCGACCCGGCTTGTCCAATGACATTGTACAGTTGACGAGATGTCATTGGATACGACTAGAAAAGGATGGGACTGAGTTAAATTTAAGCATATGATAAAATCGTCACTAAGCGTAACAAAAATATCAGTTAGTTGCTGTATAAGTGACAGTACTAATCGTTCAATGGTGTCGATTCGGATGTACACCAACTAAACTAAATTAAACTAAAACCAGTTTTAAAGTAGTACTGTCTCTTTCTCCCTGGAACTGTACGATGCGACGGCACCACTCCAAAAATAGTTTTAGTTTAGTTGGTGTATATCCGAATCGACACCAATGTCTACTTCGAGAATGAGTGTGAATTCAGAAATAACAGAATGTGCCTAGAACAAAATCTAGTCCAATCTTTAAAAAAACTGACCAAGTGCGAGGCAAAATAAATAATACCAACTAAGTTAAACCCCATTGCCTCTAATCTTATACGTTTACGTTTCATTTTCACACTGATCAACAGCACAAATATTTTGGTGACCACACTATTTTGTTTAAATGCGACTCATGGCTGCGCCCGATAAGCAAACACTATTATGCCACGCAATCTCTTTGTGCATAAAACATTCCGAGACATGTTTATGTGTGATGGTGGAAACGAAACAATGTATTCATCAACATCCTTACACGTCTCCACTGTTGGGGCAAAGTTCTCACTGGGAATGGGAATGGGCCATAATCAATGGATTTGTATCAGACTAGTTGTCACCTGACAATTTTAAACTGCCTCTGTAGGCTACCGACTTTTCTTAACGACTGCCTTCAATTGAAAACCACCGGGACCGACTATTATTAACGTGCCCTCCGTAGCACGGAAACACTCGTATTAAAAAGCCACTAGTGGTCACCCATCCTGGAACTGACCGCGCCAGACATTGCTTTACTTCGCTAATCGAAAATGGATAGCGAATGTGACTGCGCCACGAGTGCTTGTACATTAAGCACATAAAGTCTTAGTTAAAAATTTTGACAACAGCAAACTTCTAAAGATCTATTTCAAATAACTGCGTTAGACCGGCAATGGTTAAGTGGATTATGATTTTTTGTCATTCAACTACTGCTTTTTTATGTTCAATGTTTATAAGCACAAAATAGCAAAATAAAAATAGAAATTTGAAAGTTGCATCGACCCCAAAAGCAGAAGAAGCACAACATTTTAAAATGCCTGTTTACCTCACCGCCGAGGCCACCTGGATTTTAATACGCAGTGAATTGCAGATCAATTGTACATTTGAAACTTCGAATTTGAAGTATTTATTGCAATCGTACTATCCGGACCCCCATCTTATTTGAGTGACTGGCTATCTTATCTTTAACAAACGGAACGTAACAATGATCGTATCAACATTGCTGCTTATCGGCAGACTTAGGTAACAGAAATCTACATATACATTCGAAAAATATTACCCTCCTTCTACTGATGCCATCGGGTAAAAATAATGTGATGTTTTCGGTATTTAAGGAATGAATGTTGAAAGTTGCATACTTGCCATGAATGTAAATGATAAAGTGATGTGTTAATTTTTTTATTTAATTATGATTATTTCGCTATCGAGAAAATAAAATTGACGAACACATCCCAGCAACTACTTGTACATTTAAACCTATTTCATTCACGGTAACTAGACTCTGCCAACTTTAACTTTTGTTTACTTACTTTAAAGAATTTCAAGTATTTATTGCAATCGTATATTGAAAGGTGATCTTTGACTATGGACCTCATAAGAAAGCTCAAGGTCACACAAAGAGTTATGGAGAGTACGATGCGAGATCACTACAAGATTGAATTATAAATGGAGAAATACGTAGAACAAGAGTTGCCGACATAGCCTAGCATATTAGCAAGTGGGTAAGGCACATCACGTGCAGGATTGATGCAAAAAAGTTCTTGAGTGGAGACTACGCACCGGCAAGCGTGGATTGTCCATACTAGGTAAATAGATTGCCAGATAAAGGTCGCGGGAAGTCGCTTAGTTATGGACCGGTTCAAACCGGCCGCTCTTGAAATATATGGGGAGGGCCTATGTTCAGCAGTGGACATCCTGTGGATACGTCCAAGGTACGTCCAAACTATCACCGATTCGGTAAAGAATCATCTGTAGCAAAGTAACTAGTAAGTGTTCGAAATATTATTTATTATTCTTCCTAAAATTTTAGTTATGTATAAATATATAAACTCATATGTCAAACACTCCACACGGAGCTTCTTCGTTACTCCTTAGCTTCAGGACGTGACCCAAAGCGTCACCTACACATACCCTTACACAAATCACAAATTCGGGCTTCGGTCCCGGATATTTGCATCCGTATTGATCCGCCACATGGCACCGGCCGTTATTGTAAACGTAGGACTACGTAACCTACTATAAATATCTGAAATTTCACAGAGTGTTTGCTGTACATATTTCAGTGATTGCAAAATTAATTTTAGTTACGTATGATATGAACTTTACTAATGTTATTCACTATTACTATCTACAAATTAATAGAAACGTAGCCATTCATCATCGTCATCAGCCAATCTTGGACCACTGGTGGACCAATGCTGCATAGCAGGATAGGCAGTGGGGCCAACCCCTCCCAGAGCTTGTCGCTAAACCTGAGCTATGGTTGGGGGGAACATTTAAAAGCCTTAAATACAACAACGTGGCTACAGCATTGAATACAAATTCATACAAATTTTCGCACTCGGCTAGAAACTAATTGTATATTAGCCAATGTAGTCGGGAATACAAAACTTCCTTCCAATTGAACAAGTTACAATGAAAATGGCTACGAGCGCATCAAATATCAGATAATTGTAGGTACTGTTATTTGGGAGGCAGACCTAGCATTTGATTGTTTGCAGCTAGGATTCACACCGGTCGATAGCAAAAGCGTAAAACTTAAACGATTTTCGGCGCAGAATATGCTGCAGAGTAATTTGCTCGTGCTCCCGTTTTTGCGAACGACATTGATGTACGTTTTGGGTAGAAAACTACATGTGTTGCCTTTTGGTGTTTGTTTTGCTGAAAAAATATGCGTTAAGCTATACATTCCAGCTTAGACTGTGTGATCAAACGGTTATAACAAAATCACGTACTGCGTCTGAAGTTTTACTGACATTGGATATAGATAAAGAGAATTTTTGACAGGTCTCTTACTTTTAAATTTTGGAATATTGGTTAAAAACATGTCCCATCATAAATTATGAATTTAGATAACACTCAAAAATTTAAGCATAATATCGATATATACAAAGCAACTGTGTTAAAAATTAATTATCTTCGAAACGACTCTACCGATTTTTATCAAACAGCGCTAAGAACCTTTCCTCTCATTTAATCTTAAATAATAACAGAAACAGCACTCCTATCGGACCATGCATTATTGAGATACATCCGGACATTCGCCATCCTGAACAGTACTACGCCCATGTTTCAAGATTCAGCTGAGAAAAGCAAATATAATTAATAGGGGGATGGGCGATTTTGGTTTTGGCAATTTTTATTACTTTAATACTTTGTTACAACAAACTTTGATACAAACTTTCGTAAGTATTCATGATTTAGATTCTTTCACATTACTTCAAAAATCAATGTAGCTATTATATCGCATGACTTTTCTAAAATCAACAGTGTAGACTCAGTTAGCTATTAGGCAGGTCTAAAATTGTTATTTCAAACGAGTATTTCAAGAAACCCATTGCAGGTCATTAGACGAAATAGCTCGCGATATTCCGCTCCGCCGCTCTCGGTAAAATATCAGTCCATTAATAAAACTTCTATTTTTAAGATCGACTATGCCACTCCATCTTGTCGTTCATCATTCATTCCATTACGTTTGCCTTAAGTCCATGGTTTGCCTAAACAGGTAGACACCTATTGTTTTTCATCTGTAGCAAAACATTTTCTTTATTATATAAAAATATTATGTTTGTTGCATTGAATTGGATATTTTGGCAGCGTATATCTTTTATCTCAAAAATAATCATATACATCTGAAAATTTGAAGATATTTCACAAAGCGACTTTTATTAAAGAGACACAATCTCACAAAAACATTTGGTTGTTTTAGGTACTCTTTTTGATTTTACCTGTGACATTTTTGGAAACAATAGATTTTTTTCGATTTTAGAGTTGGTGCCACAGTCAAAGTAAAGATGGATGGTCTAAATAAGCATATTATATACAATAAGTCACACTTGTTTCGCGAAGTCCCATTTAGAGACCGGCAGAAACCACAGACTTCCACTTGCTACGATCCTGACACACTTCTTTTGCTTCATTCACTCTCATAAGGTTGTTCATACATTCCCGTCGATTTAGGGTACTCTTGGTTTGGCCTTTCTTTCAGACGCCCCCAATTTGATCATCTGTCATCTGAGCATGGTCTACTCCTACCAACAATATCATCCACATTCGCTTCGTACATTTCTTTTGTTAGTCTTCTTTCATTTATCCTCTCCACATGTCCAAACCGTCTCAACCAACCATTGTATAAAGAACACGGACATGTACTCCAGTTGTGGACACATTTATGATATATGTATGAAAAAGAAAAAACAAGTATTCGTGTAGTATATCAACTATCTAATACCCATGATACAAGCCAAGTTGCATAGTATGGAACTAGATGGCGCTGCATGTATATCCTTGGATATATATTATTTGTAATTTTATTGAGGACTCTTTCAGGACGAAAAACCTGTGTCCTTCGGGTACCAAGCTACCTTTGTTCCAAATTTTAAATTGTATGGTTCATCAGTAGCGTGAAAGCCGGAAAGACAGACAGTCTTCATGCGAAGTTGGCAGTTGACCTCAATCACACCTGATGTTAAATGAAGATAAGGCCGAAGGTGCAAGCGTACTATCCGGACCCCCATCTTATTTGAGTGACTGGCTATCTTATCTTTAACAAACAGAACGTAACAATGCTCGTATCAACATTGCTGCTTATCGGCAGACTTAGGTAACAGAAATCTACATATACATTCGAAAAATATTACCCTCCTTCTACTGATGCCATCGGGTAAAAATAATGTGATGTTTTCGGTATTTAAGGAATGAATGTTGAAAGTTGCATACTTGCCATGAATGTAAATGATAAAGTGATGTGTTAATTTTTTTATTTAATTATGATTATTTCGCTATCGAGAAAATAAAATTGACGAACACATCCCAGCAACTACTTGTACATTTAAACCTATTTCATTCACGGTAACTAGACTCTGCCAACTTTAACTTTTGTTACTAAAGTACAGAAACTATAATTTTTTACATGTAATAAAATTAGAGAACAAATGAAGATGTGTTAATGATGGTAAAGGAGAAGAGATGCCTGTTAGCCACAGTTGAGAATCGAAGAGGAAAGATACTTGATACGACACGATATTTTTTTGAAGAACGTAATTGAGGGAAAGATTGAAGGAAAGAGAGGAAGGGGAAGACCTAGGCGTAATTACTTTGACCAAGTGAAAGATAAAGTGAATGTCGTGTCGTACCAAGAGGTTAGTAGAGAGACGTGGTCATTACTGCACCGACAAGAGCATAGCTCTTAAATTAAAGAAGAAGAATAAAATTATAGCTTATTTGAACTCTAGTTACTATTAAGTAGTACCATTATTACCCTTAAGTCGACTATACTTTGGCCCCAACTGACTCTTAAGTACTTCCAACATGCTGCTACACGAGTATACCAGTTTCATAAGTATGAGTATTTCAGCGGTTGTTAAGACGTATGTAATAGTAGTGATCGAATCCCGCCAGCCGAGTAGATGCTTTATTGACGTAGTTCCGAACTTCGATTGAAATAGCCCAAGCTTTGCCTTCGACGAAATTAAATTTACTGGAAATTGTAACGACTGTTGCAAAGTGGTCCAGTGGCGTTATTGGAGCAAATTGTTCTAATTATTATAAATTTCCAGTTATATTAACTTAAAACCAGAGGAAGTCCATATCGGACTACGGGAGTAGGGTTCTGTGTGTTCTTTTGCATCTCACTTAGGCATATTACTTTGAATGATGTTCTCGGGATTGAGATGACCTTAACTTGACGCTTGAGAATCTTTCTTTTTCTGCCCTCAATCACACCTGATGTCAAGCTCATATTAAAACAGCATAAAAAAAAATAATAGACTGTGGTGCGGTCTCGATTTTACGATCGACTTATTAATAAGGTCCTAAGATAGTCTTTTGTTTTAAATAAGCAACTATACTATACCTCTACAACTTCAATGTAACTCTACATAATCGAATACTTTTGTGTTTCTGTAATATGTAGGAACACGTTTTTTTTATCAAATCAAACCAAGTACGCTTTATTGTTTAAATAAGGAACTTTTATCTTATTTATCTTATCTTATCTAATGAAATATGTATGCAAATTTTCAATTTAAATAGTGGGAAAGAGAGAAAGAGAAAATATCGCACATTTATAAAAACTAACACAAGGATAGTTGCCACAAACATGATTTAGTACAATGGCTGGTCAAACTGACCCCTGTCTTCGCTCCTATAATGAGGATGAGAATGAAGTAATAAGTTATTTTTGGTCCAATTTGGCCATAGCCTAGACTTTTTTCCTCTCAGTAAGAATGGAATTTATGTGAGCCCCAAGCAATAAAATACCTTTGCGAGAAAATGAAGGAGCAAATTGCAATATATTTGTTTCTTCGTGGCTACAGGGAAACCATTCTACCCATCTGCGTGTAAAAAATATATTTATTACATTCAACGATATTTCTTTACCTGTTCGTGTTATGATGAAGTTCATTTTAGGTTGGCTAAAATCATTGTGAAACCAGCCAAGTGCGAGACGTACTCACGCACGGCGGGTTCCGTATTTACGGGAACAAACAACCCGTGAGAGGAAAAATGTTTATTTTAGTCACATCTTCGAGACTACTTTATGAATTGGCGTTTGCAATATTTGTTGTTTAAAAACAGCATATATATATACAGAAATTCCTAACTA